>OZ035963.1:15484859-16917359 GCA_964034945.1 Chrysopilus asiliformis | reverse complement strand
TCGTGTAGCCATTTTTGTGAGAGGAGAAAAAGGGATTAGAGGTTGTGAATGAAATAAAAACGTGTTGAAAAACCTGTGGAGACTGCGAAAATTATTGGGGACTGCGAAATTTGGCACTAGAAAATATTATCGTTATATCCTGTCGACATATGTATGTATCAAGCAAAAACTAAGCCAAAATCAATAATTCCAACATAATGGATCTTGAAATTTCTTCTCAAATCTCGAAGAAAAAAATAGAAAAAACACAAACTCAGACTCAATAATTTCAGAAATTGAAATAAAAATTTTCCTTTGCATAATGACTGGTAGTTTCCCATTTTCTCCTTAATGGAAAGAAGTTTCGCAACTGTAATATCCTTGATAAAAAATACCCTGCGACTATTGAACTGATAGATGAAAATAAAAATATTTGATGTGAACAAAACATGATTTTCTTATACCAAATCTACGTTTTTGCACAATTTGCACTACAACCCGATGAAAAAAATATTAGTTTAACCCTTTCAGTTTAACCCTTTTTAAAAAAAATGAAATTTAAGCTGTTTTTGATCTCTAACATAAGAATCTCACATCAAAAAAATTATTTCACCGCCAGAAATAATTCAGGTCTGAAAGGGTTAAAAAGCATTTTGAATTTTGATTTTACAAAATCTGATATATCTCGATAACGGTTGTGATCAACTGAAAACTTTCCTCCTAAATATTTAGTTTCGGGAAAAATATGTAAAAAAAATATTTTCTCAAATATCTTGAGAACCGTTCAAGATTTGTACACCTCATTTTTTCATAAAAGTGCAGTTTCCGAGAAATTTTCAAAAAACGGTTTTTTTTTTCAAATATCTTCAGAACCGTTAGAGATTCAAAAAATAACCGTTAAACAAAAAAAACGTGAAAAATTTGATATCCTTTCAATCTTGTTATAATGATTTTTTTCATCTCATATATTGAACCACCAAAAACCCTTTAGTTTTCTGGATAATCACAAAAATTGTTTTTTTTTTTTAAATAACGGTATATCTCGATACCGGCTTGAGATATACCATTTTTGAGAAAGACAAAAATGTTGAAAATTTTATTGTCTCCAATTTTTGGCATACATAAGACTACTGAAAAATGCGTAGTTTCGGAGTAAATGGCGAAAAACGGAATTGGGATTTTTAAATCGTCGCCATTTTGGTTACTTTCGGTTAACGAAATTCCACCGAAAGTTGATTGGTTCTTCCCATTCCAGGACCAAACATGCCTGTAAAATTTCATGGCTCTAGCTCTATTAGGTTTTGAGAAATCTTGTACACAGACTGACAGACAGATTGACAGACAGATTGACAGACAGACTGACAGACAAAAATTTCTGTGATAACGCTCCAATTGACTTAGGAGTGGTCGTGAAATGTGGGCAAAATTAAGAGGTCGAATATTTTCATGAACCCAACACTTTATTATAGTACGTATAAGAAAGTAATATACTAGACAAGAGAAGAAACCAACATCCTTTCGAAGAAAGTTCTTGGTCGTCTCCTGTAAGAAAATTCTGTAGTGAAAGAAAAACCGAAATTCGTCATTCATTTTCCACTCAATTTTTTTTTTGGCTCCAGAGAGCAAATTTAATTTCCTTTTGATAATAAAAAAGCCCTCCAACTATTGAGTTTTGAATTGTAAACGAGAACAAGAAAAATTGCACAGAAGGAAAAACCTCAGACGGTATAACAATTCGAGTCTAGTCACCAACAACTTCGCCATTCATTTCTGGCATTCAGGAAAAGTTAAGAAAATATGGAAAACATCTCATGTCTCATGAAAGTATAGAGCATTGAGATTTCTAAAAGAACGAAGCATTCCATATGGGGCTAAGGGTTTTATGGCCGATAATCCTTTTCCATACCATCGTTTTTAATCTGCAATTGAAAAGGATCCTAGGATGGAAAAAAATCGAATATACGCGGTAGACAAATGCGGGAAAAAATGTTCCATGGTGGGTCATACCCTTTATCCCGTTACCGTTAACCACCTTACAGGGTTCGCTATAATAATTTGTGTTTATTGTGAGTTATAGCGAAAACTTTAACGACACACCATTCAAGTTTGCCGTTTATTCACATTTGAATTTTTTTTAAAATCGTTGCTTTCCATTAGAGCGATTATTAGTCGTTTGCCCAGTATTGCAACATTTACGACTGTTGTTGGTTGACCGACAATGTGGATGAAAGTTGTCAACTGCAGATAAAATCCGGCGGGACTCTAAGTCTGTTTTCAATGTACTTGAATGGATTTTCCTTTTGCTGATGGCTGAACTTTAGTGTCTGTGGCAACGATTCAACAGAAAATCATGCCTTTGTTTCATACTACGTTTCCTGTCGTTTCACATAATGACAACAGGAAGCTTTTGATAGATTTTCCAGCCAACTCTGGAATTAGTTTTTTCGGTTGTTTTTCTTGAATTTCCATTTATCTTCCTCTGGGACTAGCGTAACACAACTGAATGCGTTTCAGTTGTGTTGGTGTGTGACTACATTAACAAGTTCTTGATTTTTCCGTAAACATCTTTAGAAATATGAGTTAGCATTCGCTAAGGATGCTTGTCCCAACTAACGTAGCTAGCCTGCTTGTGGTATACAGGATTTGTTTGTTAAATGTGTGAAACCGACATTTTCTCTTAGGAATCCCAACTAACAATTTTAGTTGCAGATCCTGGTCTATTGAAATTGTCTTCAAAATGTGCTTCAAGGGACATTTCAGTTACTCCGGTTGTAACTATAATCTATAATGCTACTAATATTTTTACTTGTTTGAAACGTGGATATTGGCACCTCATGCGTCCCAACTTTATGGTCCCGGCAGTGGTTCCACAGTAGAAACAGAGTCCCATTAAAAACATCCTAAGGTCATGGTGCCTTTACAGTCCTTAATACAAGGTTTCGTAACGTTCAAACCACTTTATTTGAATACTATAATGTAACCAAATTGACGTGCTTTTTAAAAAAAAAGCGTTCCGAAAGCATATTTTGGTGTCAAAAGCGTTCCGGAAAGCATATTTTGGGTACTGTATAGCAACAAAATCTAACCTTTAATTTATCTACTCGGCAAACAACTCCTAGTAGAACAGCGAAGTTTTTTACTTCCGGGAGGGGGAAGGAGGTGGTGGGGGGTGGGGGAGGAATGGTCCAAATTTACCCGATCAAGAACTTAGCCTAGCCATTTATGACAAACGTAAGTATGCAAAATTTCAAGTCTCTAGCTCAATCATTTCGAAAGTTATGATGTTCACGGATGGACAGACGGACAAACCGGCGGACAGACTTATTTTAGACTTCCGCCCTCCCATTGCTTGTCACCATACTACCACAGATCCCCTCTCCCCCGCTCTCCTATCCATCAGAAATATAATGTATTTTATAGTTAGCTTCTGAGACTTAATTTTTCCCCGATTTTGTTTGAAATGTAAAAAGAATGCATATGAAATTTAGAAAATAGCCAAAATGGTGCTATCACAGTCCTCCCATTTTCGAGAAAAACAAGTGAATTTTATTTTTAGTCCAAACTAAAAGTTTGTTTAAAAGAATTTGAAATAACGGTGCATATACGCATCTCCAATGATAGCATTTCGTAGAATAATAACCAAAGCACAACCTAATATTTATTTCAGGTATATTGGTCCAAATAAAAGGGATTTACAGATTTTCAAAAATTTTGCAAGAGATAAGGTTGGAAGTACACTTCCGAAATGATGCTGCTTTTAAATAGTAGTTAGAGACCTGAACTTTTTTGAGGTTGAAGTTTTTATGCTTCACGTCCCTTGGAATTTTCGGTTACAAGGCTTTTCTTGGAGGGGAGTTTTAAACCGTCATACAACAAATCCCGGAAAATTAACGTAATGTCTTCTATGGCCAGCCTTTAAAACTAAATTTTCGTATCCAGATTTCCCGCACAGTAAATTGCTAGCTGGGATAAAATACAAAGTAGTGGTATATGAATATAGAAATTAACGTGAATTTGGTTAACAATGTTCGCATTAAAAAGGTAGATTATTATTTATTTTGAATTCTGAATAATTCAAAAGGCTATAAATCATAGGACCTATTAGGTAATTAACTTGTTCTCCCATCCTGCGTGTATTTGAAGTAGAACGGAATCTCCGGGAAGCACATTCAACTTTGTGAAAAACCTGTAGGAACAATACAAATTAGCGTCATTGGGAATCGTGACACCGAGTCAGGTAGGTAGCCTCAGATACGCCTCACGATATTCTTCTTCTTTTCATAGAATTACACCGCAAAAAGCGACGTTTTGGTATCTGCAGTATTTTTTCTATCTCTACCTTGAGATCATCATTTTATGAATGAATAACTTGGACTGTGAATATTATCTATTCAGACGCTAAGGATAAAGAAAAGCGGAAAATATTGAAAATAAAGAGAGAGTTTGCTGAAAATACCGAATAGGAAAAGTAAAATCAAAAGGAAACCAAGAGAAGAAACGATTATAGAAAATTATGCTGAGGCCCAGCCAGGTCTTTGGAAATGATTAATTTATATCTGATTAATGGTACTTTTCAAATTGCCCTTAACGGAGAAATTAATGACATAGACATGATGTTGCTAACCATTCGCATCCCTACATCTTGGAATTTTCTACATTTTTAATGCCCCTGAGTAACATTTGATGGTATATTTTTTTGTGATGTTAGGAAAAGTTTAAAAACTCCGAAAGATTGTTGTAGTTATTATGATTATGAACTTCACCAATATTGTAATTTTCTTTTAAGAACTCACAATTTTCGGTGGTGTGACTACTTGCTGAGATTTTGTTGAAAATTTCAAAGTGATTACTAGAAGTTCTGGTCTGGTCACTGACGAAGCGTCAGAGTAGACAGTTTACTTGACAGTATAGACAGGGGGGCATGGCCAAGAAATTTTATTTACACCCTAGAAAGTACGAACTTATTGCGTTGTAGCAATAAATATTACTATTATCACATTTTCAATAGTTTCTGTTCCTTTATGTTGTTTTATTGGGAGTACAAATGGAAAACCGCCGTTTTCCAATAGATGGCGCTAGCAGTAAAATGCTGGTCAAGAATGTCAGATCAGAAACGTGAAATGATAAGCAACAACTCCTTATCATGTCAGATCAGAAACGTCAAACAACTCCTTATCATTAAATTTGTGAATTTTTACCGGCGTCATATATTTTTGTGCGCGTAAAAATGTCAAAATTTGAGCCAAATAACCCCCGTCGCACACTTCAGCTAAGCTATGTGAGCGAGGCTAGCTATAGTTACATAGCTTAGCTGGGTTAGCTCACATCGTTGCACACTTGAGCTAAACTACGCGGCGATATTTAAATAAATGTATGCCATCAGTTGTATGCAATTGGCACTTACTCATTTATGTCCACAAAATACTGCACTTTTGCAAACACCGATTCTACACTGTATAACGCTGAAAGTGTGTATATGTGAGTGTCAGCGATGCCAGCGAAGTAGTTCGCGTAGTTGAGGTCTGAACTACGCGAGCGAGCTTAGTTCGTCTCGCCCATGACTAGGCGACGTAGTTTCATAGTTTCGCTGAAGTGTGCGGTCACCAATGCAAATGCTAAGGATTTTACTTTCAGCGAGAAACTTAGCTCACGTAGTTGAGCTCGCTTAGCTGAAGTGTGCGACGGGGGTAAGCGTCATTGGCGGGAAGTTTTGCTTTTTGCCCTCAATTCGAAAGAATCTGTGGCTGAGGCGCGTCGACTGATCATAGAAACTTTAGATGAGGATTCTATTAGTGAAATAACGTGTTGCGAATGGTTCCAACGTTACAAAAGTGGTGATTTTGATGTCGAAGATAAGGAGCGTCCCTGACCGGTGTATAAATTTGAAGACGCAGAATTCGATGCATTACTGCATGAAAATCCATGTGAAACGCAACAAGAAAACGGCTAAAATTCGTGGAAAGACATGACAAAGTGATTTTGCAGCACGACAACGCTCGGCCACATGTTGCTAATGTCGTTAAAACCTATCTGAAAACACTGAATTAGGACTTTTTACCCCACTCGCCGTATTCTCCAGACATCGCCCCTTCCGACTACCACCGGTTCCGATCGATGACGCATGGCCTGGACGAGCCACACTTCCGTTCTTACGGAGAGACGAAAAATTGGGTCGATTTGTGGATCGCCTCAATAGACGAGCAGTTTTTTCGACGAAGATGGGAAAACGTCGTGGCTAGTGATGGACAATATTTTGAAGAATAAATCTGTGGCAACAAGTCATAAGAGCCTAAGTCGATTTTCAGATCAAATCAAAACGATCTGTATTTACTTTAATAGGCAGAGCAATTTGGCTTAGCCTAAAAACAGACTTATGTCCTTATGACTTGTTGCCACAGAAATATCTAAGAATTTTTCCACAAAAAAGCCTCAAATTTGGAAAAAAAACTGCGGTTTTCCTTTTGTACTTCCAATATGACCTTTTTTGACTCAAGGTCTATCTATAACTGTGTACCCTGACGCTTCGCCATTGGGTCTGATATATTAAAAACCACAAGCACATAAAGTTCTTTGTACTTGCGATTTTTAACAAAACGTCAATCTGCTTTAAAAGTCGTCATAAACATAACTCGACTAATGAGATGCCACCAACGTCATAAAAGCCAACCAAATTAAACCACAAAAGATGGTTTTATTAACATCAATTCCTAAACGCAGTAAATTTCATTGCAATTTAAAATGCTTCGGGTTATAATTTTTAATTAAGTTTAATTTGATCAAAAAGGGGTTGAAAAAAAGTGGGTTTTTTATTTGCAAAAATAAAAGAAAACCTTAACATAAATTAAGGATCTAATTATTGTGTCCTTTTGGCTTTGTTTTTTTGCATGGAGAGGTTGAAATCATAAATTGTCATTGGTAAGGACCTTTTGACCTTATCTTTGTCTCAAGTAATGGTCAGCAAATCACATTTAGTTAATTAGAAACTTGAAAAAAAGGTTTCATTTTTTTCAGCTTGACAAAACCACCTCTTTGTAAAAAAAAAAATCGAAAGACCAAAAATTGGCAATAAAAGTGATTTTTTTAAAAAAAAAGAAAAATATTATTGATTTTGCACAAAATTTTGCACATTTTTTGTTTGTAAATTTTTTACAAAATTTTGTATAATCTTTGAAATTTTCTTTAACATATTTTTTCTAAGAAAATTGCATCACACTGTTAAAGAATTCATAAGATGTTCAACTATCGTTAAAGTTTCAATTTACGTCGCTCAAAAGTCACATAACCGAGAAAAATTGTTAAATCTTCGTCATATTGTAAGATTTTCTATTTGCCTTCTTTATGTAACAAACTTTTTATTATTACTTGCTCTCAACCTGCTCTCCCCACCACCCTCTTCACCCACAATTCAATTTTTAGGGAAATTGCCAGGCAATTCTGTGCATAACATCCTTGAGCAATGTAATATTATGACGTTAATATAATTCACTGTGAATGTGTTTCATTTTTTTGTTCATATTTTCCCAGACAAATTTGATCTAACGTCGACAAGAAAAACACCCAACAATAGGTAAAATAGTCCATCACGTGCTATTGAGGCACATTTCATGGAACCTTTAATAATACTCCATTGTGAGTACAAGATTCAGGTTTACCGTGTATGCGAAATTTTGTGAACACGCGCCAAGGTAGTTCTTTATAGACCTACATATATCTGCAAAGACCTTCCTTCCGAAAAGGGGGAAAAATATGTACTATCTGGATGTAATTCGACCGCATAGGATCTAAAGATACAAAGAAAAGTGAAGGAAATGGCGCTGAGAACCGATGGTTATATTGTTATGTACTTATGTTATTTCACAGCTTTTCCGCAGGACGATTTGTGTGCTAAGTCGCGAAATTAGATGACATTGAGTAGCCCTCTGAGCCTCGTCTTGATTTCGTTTCATCCGCAGGACATGTTTATCGGCATAGTGTTTGAATCCCGCACGAATCCTGGCATAAATTTGCTTTTAATTACCCAGAGACCTTATTTCAATGCATTCACTGTGCAAATTTATGATCCTGACATGCGATGTTAGCGTTTAGACTCACAAATAATTTTACAACATTAATGCGTGCATGAGGTTCCTTGGGCTAATTTACTTCGGAAGATTTCAGCCCATACCAAAGAAAATTTTTATACGAAAAGTTGGATCCCATAGGAGGACACGCTGAAAAATCTGTCGACTCACTGTCGAAAAGAGCAAAAAAGAATTTCGTCTTTGTTAGTTGAGAAACACGTAAATTGGTGGAAGTTAAGTGAGGTGTCCTTCGTGCTGGCGATGATATATTCAGAGGTGGTTGCTTTATGAATGCGATGTAAGGCGGCGGATGTTGTTGTAGTCGTGACAGAAGCAACGGCGTCGTTTTAGAAAATCAAGAAGATGTCCTAAAGGCATTCAACACGAGTCTATCGTTGGAACATTGCGTAATTCTGGTGGCGGGTGGTAGTTCGGCCCAGCTTCCTCGGTTAATTCAAAGTGTCTGGGGAAGCTGCAAATGACATCTTTTGTGCGAATCAAGTCAAATTGAACCCTCGTCCTCTTCATTTCGATTCCACTGGGAGAGTCCTTTTCAAAAGAGTCCGTAATGAAAGCAAACCGGAGATAAATTTAAAAGACTCGACGACTATGGCTTCTGGGCTACTACCCAAAAATGATATTTTTATATTTTCGGTTCAACACGGTCGTCAAGAGGTCCTTGAATTTTTTCGTGTAGGGTCCATGCATCAGTGATAGCAACCTTGAAACCGATTCTGATTTTGATAAACAAAGAAAATAAGATATTTTGCTTTAAAACATAAGGAGAACTACAATTGCCAAGGGCCAATCGTCAAATACACTATTTGACGCAGATAACATTTTTTAATTAAAACAAAGTTCTTTTGTGTGAGAGGGGGAAGAATTTTATTGTATGACATCGTTATGTAAAATCATATTCTAAACACATTTCTTCTTTACAAATTTTTCGATACGATGCACCGTTTTCGAGAAAATTGAAAAAAAGTATTTTATTTGTGTGGAAGAAGTGGAAAGGCGTGGATCAACTGGATTCTGATGTATGCACGAATTATGTAGAATCCTATTTTAAACACATTTTACCTTAATAAATTTTTCACTACAACTTACCGGTTTCGAGAAAATCGCAAAAAAATGTTTGCCCGTTCAAGAATTTAGCCATGCTATTTACTAGAAACGCAACAGTTAAAAATGCCAAGTCTCTGATTCAATTCTTTCGAAAGTTGTGGTGTTAACGGACGGACAAACAGACAGATATACAGACGGGACAGACAGACGGACAGACAGACGGACAGACAGACGGACAGACAGACGCACAGACAGACGGATAGACGGACAGATGGACAGACGGACAGACGGACAGACGGACAGACGGACAGACGGACAGACGGACAGACGGACAGACGGACAGACGGACAGACGGACAGACGGACAGACGGACAGACGGACAGACGGACAGACGGACAGACGGACAGACGGACAGACTGACAGACAGACAGACGGACAGACGGACGGACATGCGAAAATCAAAATCGTTTGTCATCCCTAACACCCTGGTGTAGTTCAATTTTGTGCTCGATGATTTGTTCGATGCTTTATAAACGATATACTAAATCTAATATATTCATATATGGTATATCATATAGAGTATAAAAAGTTTGTGGATGTTTATGTTTTCAGAATACAACAACAATAGCGCCGCGAACACATTTTTTTAGAAACAAACATCACAATTATTAAAAATCATTTAGTGAAACTGCGCCGCAGGCGAAAATGTTTGGATTTCGAGGTAAATTTATTTTTGCGATTATGGAGTTGTAACACTAAATTGCATAATTCCGTGACAAAACTTTAGTTTACGGGACACCGGACAACATGCCTGAATTCGGGACTGTCGTCGCCATTCTGGGATGTCTGGCCATCCAATGTTAAATCAAAAGTTTCGAGGTCCAAATGCTTGATTGGTAAAAAATATCCCTCTTGGCATTTGCATTAAGCCACATATCTGCCACATATCTGCCACATATCTTCCACATTTCTGCCACATATCTGACACTATCTGGAATTGTATGGTATTTAGTGGCAGAGACGTTCCATACACCAAAAATAATAATGGGGTACACTTTTCCCTTTGAACCCTTTGTGCATACCACAATTTTATTTCAGTCTTTATAGTGGGTTTCATGGTACATAATTTGACCGATTGATCTCAAATTTGGTGTTAACATCGCTAATTTGAGGCCTACGTGCGTGGGGTTCCCTTTTACGCCCCCCTCCTACAATCAGATCAAACAAAACCAACAACACTATGCCTGAAAAATTTCACGAGCCCTTAGTTGATTGTACAAATATGGACGTCAATTATTGACGTAGACACCTTATTCTTATTAATGCAGACTATTTTCTACGGGAATATTTTTTTTTAATTTACACAGGCACGTGGAGACAGATTTTAGATTTAGAAACGAATTTCAGACAGAATATTATTTTCAAACTTGTATCATAAAAGATACACAACTGTAATTTTCTCGCATTTAATTTTTATTTTTGTACCTTCAAAAACTCACCCTGCTGGCATACATATTTACAGTTTCAGTTGTATTTGTAAAATTATCATTAAATTTCTACTGTCTAGAAAAGAATTATGATTTCTGTTTTTCAAAAAACAAATTCTATAATTTTTGTTTGAGTTTTTGATAATTTAGGTAGAAGAAAATCATGTTTCAATTGAAAAAAACAACCACTTTTTTCTTTAACACTAAACATACCAAAAGCGGTCTTTTGACTTTAAAAGTAATATATTTTAATTACTTTAAAAAAGCTAAAGCTGACATTTCTATTTAAAATGAAAACGAACAAAATAATTAGTACACTATATCACAATTTGTGATATCACAATTTGTGAAAATATAAAGACAAAAATTTGTGTAAACCATACCGCAATTGATGCCACTTTATGCTCTGGTTGCTCTTATTTTATACTCTATGCTTAACAAACCACTCATCAGGTAAACATAAAAATGATGAATGTTGGTATATGTGGTGCTCCACGAAGTGAAAATCCATTGTCCTGCGAATGAAAATTGTCCTCGACAACAACAGCAACGAACTCGAGTCTGGAATCTGGAACAGGATCCAGGAATGGGAAAACGATGTTGGTAAAAGCAGGAGTAGAATGTAAAAAAATGCCATTGTGCTGTTCTAAATAATCACAAAAGAAAATTTCACCATAAAATATATTCAGTCGTTAAAATGCATTCATTTATAAAAACCAACCACATTGCGGTTTCGCTTTAATATACATATAAAGGGAAGATGCTGAGAGTTTTGGAGAAATTTGCATATGACCGCAGAATTCTTCAACAAAATTTTACTTTCCTTCGCTATAGAGGGAAAGTATTGTAATCATGACGGAAACCGACTCGAGAACGGGGGCAGATGGAAACTTTCTGATCATTACAGGTAAAATTGTGAGGATATCCGTGCATCTGTGTGTCGGTGTGTCGGTCTGTCGGTCTGTCGGTCTGTCAATCTGTCAATCTGCCGGTCTGTCAATCTGTTGGTGTGTTGGTCTTTCAGTTTGTCGATCTGTCGGTCTATCGGTCTGTCGGTCCATTGTCTGTCGGTCTGTCAATCTGTCGGTCTGTCAATCTGTTGGTGTGTTGGTCTTTCAGTTTGTCGATCTGTCGGTCTATCGGTCTGTCGGTCTGTCGGTCCATTGTCTGTCGGTCTGTCAATCTGTCGGTCTTGTGTCGGCCTGTCGGTCGAAAAAGTGCATGTGATCAGATTTAAAGGAAATAATTTTTTTTTACGTTTTTTGCTTTAACAGTTCTTATATATATCTTTAACGGTTCTCCAGGTATTTGAAAAAATATGATTTTTCACATATTTTTGCCGAAACTAAATATTGCAGAGGAAAGTTTTGTGTTGATCACAACTGATATTTTTTTAGAAAAATTTAAAATATGATCACCATTTTACTTATTTTGAAGTGTAATTTATTATAAAGAAAACCTCTTCTTCATTTTGTAGAATTCAGTTATTTAATTATTATGCAAATTTAATAATATTCAGTTTGTTAGTTTAAGAGAATTAAATTTTTCCCCCGAAATCTTTTTGAAAGTTTTGATTTTAACTTTCTGGCCGGTGAACTTTTGTAGAAGACTTTATATAAAACGAAAGATTTGGTATTTTTTAAGTGAAATTAAATTATTTTAGTAATTGAAACCTTATTTATTCTTTTCGTAACCTGCAGGCTTAGCTCTACATTTATTTAGGGCCGTGCCAAAATAAAGCGGGGGAAAACCTATATTTGCCGCCCCACACTCTCTCAAAAATTTTTTTTTATCAAAACCGCATTTGGGAACCGGGTCTTAATACTAGTTTGGCTTGATTTGGTGTATTAAAAAAAAATCCCTTCCAAGCATTCTCCTTGCATCGAATTATATAAAAAATCAGTTCTCCTTTTTCCGGACAAAAACCGACTTTTTGCGAATAAAAGTCGATTTTTTCGGACAACTGTATCGTAGTCCATGATTTCTGACAAATTACTACTTCCCTCTGGGCATCTTGCCTAAAAAGACGTAATCTAAAGTTTCAGCTCAATCGGCTGAGGGTTTTTAGAGTCAGCATTTTTGATCTTTGGATGTAATATTCCACTTCTTTCGGCTACTTTGGATTTCCAATATATATTTATTTTAACAGCAGTATTTAAATCCCTTGATGCTAAATCAAAAAATTTTTAATTATGTAAAATTGTATGAAAAACAACTGAAGAGTACAAAAAGTTATTTGTTATTAAACAGAATTCGTGCTTCACATCAACAAATTTAATAATTTTTTTTTACATTATTTAGTGTAAAAATATTGCAATCCCCGAGCATATGTAATAATTAATACAAGAGTATTATAAAGTTTCATTTCATTGATATTACATACAAATGATACTCATGATATGTTTTTTAATTAATTAATAATAGGATAAAAATACTGTTGGTTTAATTTGGCATGATCCCATTACATGTTTATTTTTCATTAATTGGAGCGTAATTTAATTCAATTTATTTTCATTCTTTCAATTGCAAATAACAAAATTTTATGGTGTTTTAATTGTGTAAACTGGCCGATAACTGAATGTGGCTGACTTTAATTATTGAACTGGAAATAGTACTTGGCTTAACGGTACAGAAAAGAAAATATATTTTTTAATTCGGGGTGAATTTTTCATAATTCCGCGTTCGGTAGATGTCGTATTGGTCATTGCCAGGTCGAAGTTTTTCTTTTAAACAATATATTTGATTTACAAATTAGTGTGAAATCACTCTACTGTTGGGTTTTCACTACCTGCATTGACGTATTTCACACAAATTTAATGTGAAATCACACATTTGTGTGAAATCACACAAAATTAGTTTTAATTGTTGGAAATCACACAAATTTTATAGAAAAATCACTCAAAAAAATTTTTAAAAAAAGCTTTTATTAAAAAAGAATGCACTAAAAAGAAAAAAATAATTTTCTGGACGCTGTGTATCACAAATATAAAAGCTTTTTAAAAGCGAGATAAATTTTTATTTTATTGTTTTATGCTTTATCTCGCTTTTTAAAAGCTTTTATATTTGTGATACACAGCGTCCAGAAAATTATTTTTTTCTTTTTAGTGCATTCTTTTTTAATAAAAGCTTTTCTGAAAAAAATTTTTTTTTATTTTTTTTATTTTGTTCTTTTTAGTCTTCGAATATATATCCCTACATTTGAGATGTCCTTACAGGCTTTTTAACTTGAGAATCGTATTCAGCGACCCAAAAACCCCCAGAATAGATTTTTTTTCCGGAAAATTTGGAGAAAAGGATAATCACGTTATCCTTACAGGACCTTCCGTTATCCTTACAGACTTTTTAATGACAGATTCGGATTCAGCGACCCCAAAAACCCCCAGAATAGATTTTTTTCCGGAAAATTTGGAGAAAAGGATAATCACGTTATCCTTACAGGACCTTCCGTTATCCTTACAAGGACGAAGTAGTGAAAATATTGTATTGTCATCGGACTTATGTATATAAGTGTGCAAAATTTCAAGTCAATCGGACAAGTGGAAGTGGGTCAAAATTTGATTGCAAGATTTGACCCCGACAAACAAACAAACAAACAGACAAGATAGCGAGCTAAATAAAAGCTTTTAAAAATAGGGATCTCTCGCAACAATATTTAGTGTTAATTCACACAAACCATTTAGAGTGTACTTACCGGCTATTAGTCAGTAGTGTAAATGGCGCTTTACAAACCGTATATTTTTGGTCGTTTTGGATCAGCCTATGTATTTTATAATGGAAACTTTGAGTCATATGTTAGTAACAATAAGCTTCAAAGCTGCTCAAAGTTATCGACCAGCGTTCGTAATGGGTTAAATATAAATATTTAATGTACTCCGATTTTGACTTTCTCGCGAATATAATTATTATTTTTAATTATTTAAAATCACAATAATTATTATCTGCTAATTCAAATTGACACAGCATACAAAAATCTAAACATATCCACAGCAAATAACAAAAATTGATCAAATTGACGAAAATTGAGATTGATTTACGAAATAAAATTTAATCAACCGAAACAGGAAATTATCCTCATTATCGCTGAATTTCAAGTTTTTTTTTTGAAACATTTTTAATTTAGGAATTGAATAATTCAATTCAATATCCGGTTCTGGAAAGTGTTTCATGTACGCATAAAATAATTTATAATTTCGATGGTTTAGCTATTTTAGGCGAATTTGGGAATCACGGTAATTGTTTGCATGTATTTTATACACTAAATAATGGAAATTCTTTATTAAATTATCCAATATGAGTCTTCTATAATTCAATTTTGAAAATATTTCACAAACAGACATTATGATGGAGTAATTATTGTACAGCTAATAAAAGTTTATCATAATTTCGATATCATTATAATGATTTCAAAAATACTCACATATTTGAAAAGTGCTTTTTAATGTTATTAAATATTGAATAATCATCGAGCCTTATCAAACGAATCATAATTTGTATTTTTATGTATTTTTAAAATATTATTCTAATGAGTAGTAAAATTGTTTTTTCCTGCATGTGAAAAGAGAAAATATGGTTTGTGAGTAATATTTAGCATCGGAAAAGATATGTACAAAATCAAGGAAAACCACAATTGCCAGGGGCCAATCGGCATACTCTGTATGATGAAAGGCAAAATGTTTATTTAAAAAAAATGCATTTCTATAGGAGAGGGAGAAAGGCGTGGTCCCATCGGATTTTGATGTATGAATAAGTTATGTAAAATCCTATTCTAAACAGATTTTACGTTTATAAATTTCTCAATATGACTCACCGTTTTTGAGAAAATTGCAAAACACTGTTTCGCTTGGATTGTGGAGGTCAAATTTTGCCCTTTCAAGAACTTAGCTTAGCCATCTACGAGAAACGTAACAAATTTTCAAGTCTCTAGCTCAATCCTTTCGAAAGTTATGGTGTTCACGGACACACAGACATGCGGAAAACAAAATCTTTTGTCATCCCTAACATTTTTATTTCCGATAATTGGCTCCTTGCATTACAAACGGTATACTAAATCTAATATAATATGCTATACCATATAGACCAGGGATGTCCAACCATTTAGCTTTACTGGTCCACATTGAGAGAAGACGAGATATATTGGGCCACAAATAAAATATACTAACCCTAAATGTAGCTTTAGTAAAATTGTTAGCTATGTATATATTCTACGTTTTAGTAAAAAACGTAGAATATATACATAGCTAACAATTTTAGGTGATTTAACCCTTTCAGACCCACTGTATACGATTGTGTTAGAAGACGTAATACGTTTATATTTCGGCTCAGACTCAAAATTTCGCTCAAAATCCCAAAAGCAGTGATCGTGTTACCTCTTGTCGAGAGCTTCTATCCCTTTCAGACCCAAAAATTTTTTTTTTAATTTTTTTTTTGTTATTCTGGTATTGAAATATAATAGTATAGCGATTTTTGTAGCAATCGGAAGAAAAAAAATTTTGGGTCTGAAAGGGTTAAACTTCATTAATTCATCAAGTTTGTAATTATATCAGTTTTTGTTGGGCCACATTCAAACACGTCCTAGGCCGCGGATTGGACAAACCTGATATAGAGTATAAAAAAAATGTATGCTTGTATTTCTGATACACAGTCCCCAAAAAATTAGTTTTTCTTTATTAATGCATTATTTTTTTAAAAAAAAAAAGCTTTTTTCAAAAAAAAAATTTTGCTTGATTTTTTTTATTTTATTCTTTTTGGTCATTTTATATTTGATTAGTCTGACCGAAAAGGATAATCACGTTATCCTTACAGGACCTTCCATTATTCTTACAGACTTCTTAACGTCAGAATCGGATTCAGCGATCCCAAAAACCTCCAGATAAGAGGTTTTCCAGAAAGTTTGAAGAAAAGGAAAATCACGTTGTCCTAACAGGACCTTCTGTTATGGTTACACATTTCTTGATGCCAAAATCGAATTCAGCAAACCCAAAAACCTCAGATGAGATTTTTTTCCAAAAAAAAATGTATTACGTTTGCTTGCAAAATTTCAAGCCAATGGAATGAGTGGAAGTGGGTCAAGATTAGATTGCAAGATTTGACCCCGACAGACAAATAGAAAAACAGACAAACAGACAGACAGACAAACAGCCAAACAAGTAGAAAGACAAACAGATACGAAGGCAAGCTGAATAAAAACTTTTAAAAATCATTTGCTTATGGATGTTCGTTTTGTCCCGAAATAATGAAAATATGTGGGACTGTAACAAAATGAGATTTTAGTATTAGTATCCACAACATAATTTCTGTTTTAGCCTCTCCTAACTGATTTATTAGAATGAAGGTCATTTTTCCTTTACAAACACTATACCCTACAATGAGAACCGTATTTTCCTGGTATTTAGGTGCCTCATCAAGTTTCCAACTTAATTAAAACTTTTTAGTTTGAGTTCAGTCAGTTAGTGGGGTCGCCGCCCCCGCCTTTTTAGTTTGAGTTCAGTCAGTTAGTGGGGTCGCCGCCCCGTACAGGAATCCTTCGAGCTTGAACAAGAATTTACCGCTTCAGGTGAATGAGTCTCACCGAAAATACCAAGTGGTAAAATTCACTACCAGGTAGAATCCTAAAATAGTGGAAACTACATTTTGCTACCTATAGTTATCTGAATGATTGTAGTATTCATAGATACAAGTTATTATCCTGGAACGTGCACTCGTACGTAGATTGTTGGACCCACAGCAAGTTCAGTTCATTCTCTGATTGCCTATGGCTGATCAATTACATCTAATGCGATAATATTCATTAGAGACTGTAATTAATGGCGTTTCCTACGTTTTCTAACTCTCTACTCTGTGTGTTTATTCCGCTTGATTTCGAATTTTCTCAATGGAAAATGAGAAAAATTCGGATGACTAAAACATATATTTTCGAGCATATATTTGGCTAAATGGTGTAATTTTAGAAATCAAAAAGAGTTTGCAAAACTTTACTTTCAATATATTGCAGAAACATTTTTTGTTATCAGTAATGTAGAAATTAGTTATATTTTTGTTTGGGTTTTTAAAGTTTTTCGATATAATTTTAAGGTTTTTATTAAAAACAACAGGTTCGGATATGGATCTGTACTTTTTTCTACGAATTTTTAAAAACATTGATCTACAATATTTGTCCTACTAAGAACAAGCCTGTAAAAGTTTGAGAAAAATATTTCCAGGATAGAAAAGGTCGCGGAAATATTTTTCCTACTCAGAACAAGCCTCTAAAAATTCGAGAAAAATATTTCCCGGATAGAAAAGATCTCAGAAATATTTTTCCTTCTCAGAACAAACCTGTAAAAATTCGAGAAAAATATTTCCCGGATAGAAAAGGTCTCAGAAATGTTTTTCCTACACAGAACAAGCCTCTAAAAATTCGAGAAAAATATTTCCCGGATAGAAAAGGCCTCAGAAATGTTTTTCCTACACAGAACAAGCCTCTAAAAATTCGAGAAAAATATTTCCCGGATAGAAAAGATCTCAGAAATATTTTTCCTTCTCAGAACAAACCTGTAAAAATTCGAGAAAAATATTTCCCGGATAGAAAAGGTCTCAGAAATATTTTTCCTTCTCAGAACAAACCTGTAAAAATTCGAGAAAAATATTTCCCGGATAGAAAAGATCTCAGAAATATTTTTCCTTCTCAGAACAAACCTGTAAAAATTCGAGAAAAATATTTCCCGGATAGAAAAGGCCTCAGAAATGTTTTTCCTACACAGAACAAGCCTCTAAAAATTCGAGAAAAATATTTCCCGGATAGAAAAGGCCTCAGAAATGTTTTTCCTTCTCAGAACAAACCTGTAAAAATTCGAGAAAAATATTTCCCGGATAGAAAAGGTCTCAGAAATATTTTTCCTTCTCAGAACAAACCTGTAAAAACTCGAGAACAATATTTCCCGGATAGAAAAGGCCTCAGAAATGTTTTTCCTACACAGAACAAGCCTCTAAAAATTCGAGAAAAATATTTCCCGGATAGAAAAGGCCTCCGAAATGTTTTTCCTACATAGAACAAGCCTCTAAAAATTCGAGAAAAATATTTCCCGGATAGAAAAGATCTCAGAAATATTTTTCCTTCTCAGAACAAACCTGTAAAAATTCGAGAAAAATATTTCCCGGATAGAAAAGATCTCAGAAATATTTTTCCTTCTCAGAACAAACCTGTAAAAATTCGAGAACAATATTTCCCGGATAGAAAAGGTCGCGAAAATATTTTTCCTACTCAGAACAAGCCTCTAAAAATTCGAGAAAAATATTTCCCGAATCGAAAAGGTTGCAGAAATATTTTTCCTACACAGAACAAGCTTCTAACAATTCGAGAAAAATATTTCCCCGATAGAAGAGGTCTCAGAAATGTTTTTCCTACACAGAACAAGCTTCTAACAATTCAAGAAAAATATTTCCCGGATAGAACAGGCCTCGGAAATATTTTTCCTACACATAATAAGCCTCTAAAAATTCGAGAAAAATATTTCCCGGATAGAAAAGGCCTCGGAAATATTTCTCCTACTTGAAAAAGAAATTCCTTTGGAGCATGAAAAAAAAAGATATCAGTTGTATATATGTAAAAAATATTTTTCCTTCAAATATCTCGAGAACCGTTAAAGATACGTAAAAACTGTTACAGGAAAAAATGCAGGAAATTTTAGTTTCTGAGAAATTTTCAATATTTTTTCGAAATATCTTGAGAACAGTTAGAGACACGTAAAAACCGTTAAAGAAAAAAATGCAGAAAATTTTATATCCTTTAAATTTTGTTATATTCTTGCTTTCTCAAAAGCTCATAGTTTTCCAGATATGTATATTCAAAATACTGTATTTAAAAAAAAAAATAAAAAAAATTGTGTGGTAGATACCCATTATAGCATTCAGCACCGAGACAATTTTAAGGAACCGGGTTTCGGTGCTAGAATCTTCGAGAACCGGGTACCCGGTTCTGGAACCGGTGCTGAAAATGTAAATAAAAAATAAGAAATTACCAGTAAAAAATTGCAATTGCAACATTAAATTTAAACCTATACCACGGAACAATTACTATTATAGAAAGGAAAGCTCTAACAAAATTTTTTGCGTTGGAAATTACAGTTAAAAAATTCACATTTTGAATGACTGTGGGTGGCATTATAAGAAAACATCATATTTGATTTTTTTTCATCGAGTGTATGACAGCAGAAAGGAGAAGTAACACAGGGACTACATTAGCTTTTATTTCTGGTATACCAGCAAAATTGCTCGCTAAAAAGCCTGTGTGGACCAATCTGGTTTACCAGTTTTACTGGTAAGACCGCATTGGTATACCATTTTCGTAGACAGCGCTGGTATACCAGGAGTGGAATTCCGTAACTTTACTTTTTCTTCTAACTCGAAACAAACGTTTGTTTCGAGTTAGAAGAAAAAGTAGTATTCGCTGTCTCTGTTTCGACCAAAATAAATGACAGGGCAAAACAGAGCTAGCGAATACTACTTTTTCTTCTAACTCGATACAAACGCTTGAAGCAAGTTATGGAATATCACTCCAGATTTTGACATTTCAATTGATTAAACTGGCGGAAACGAAATTTTCACGGAGCGAAATTATTAAATTGATAAATATTTTTCGCGAAAAGGAATGGTTGTGGAATTCAAAATCAAATAATTATCGAAGAATTGATTTGAAAAAAAGAGCATGGGAAAATATTGCCAAAGAATTGAGTTTAACTGTGGAAAGTGTGAAAAAGAAAATGAAAAGAATTCGTTCGTATATCATATTTAGCTTCGATATCATATTTATCCCGTAATGCTAAAAAGGGATTTACCCAATATTGTCTTCGTTTTTTCAAATTTATCAAAAGTTCTTCTTCCTCCAAACATTTTAAAGCCAATATTTTGGCAATTTTAATTTTCTGTTCGCGGTTTAACGACATGTCAAAATTCAAAATCATACTGAAATGTCATACCAGAATTGGCCCACGCAAAAAAAACTAGTAGGCTATTATTTTTGGTGAACCAGCTAGTATACCAGAAATAAAACCTAATGTAGTCCCTGTGTAAGACAACAAAACCAATTTCTATAGTGTAGTGCTTACTCTAGTGGAAGTTAATGAGGAAAGGTCTTATTTTCCATTCTATATAATAGTTGTTCCCTGCCTATACATAAAAAAACCATTTTAACTTTACAGGAAATTTAATACTTTCTGTGAGCGCATATAAATCTATTATATTGTCGTTGTTTTAACTCTTTCAGACCCAGTGGTTACATTTGTACACATTAAAGTTTGTCCCAAATATAACAATTTCATAAGATTATTTCGTATTTAAGACCGCTTGCGAACATTTGTACACATTACAAGCTATCGAAAACAGTAATAAATCTTAGATTTTTTTTTCAATATTTTCTTACTCTTATTTACCCACTTTATCAACACAAATTTTATCACAACCAAATTTTTTAAAAAAAATAATTCAGGTCTGAAAGGGAAAGAAAATGTAATCGGATGGCTTAATTTTGCATTAATCTTTTAATTTACAGTTATTATTAACAGAAATATGTACTTACAAATATGTATTTCGTATATATTCAGCAGCGAACGAACAGTATTTTGATATTTTAGCATGTAAGAAATTGCTTGCTTTCAGCACCGAAAACCGGGTAATTTTACCCAATTCAAACCCGGTTTTCGGTTCCAGAAAATGGCCGGGATTCCCGGGTACCCGGGTTTCGGGTACCCGGGATTGAATGCTCTAATACCCATATAGGCAAGGTTAAATTTCCAAAAGTTTACAGAAAACTAGGACTTTCGTGAAACTCATTTAAAAAAATTCAAGTCGCTAGCTCAACGCGTTCTTGAGTTATTTAAGATAGGTAGAACGGACAGACCGACAGACAGATATACCCAGCCGGACAATACGTCAGACCGACACACAAAGAGACAGATAGACAGACTGACGGACCGAAAGACAGACAGACATATGCACGGACATCCTTACAATTTTAGCTGTACTGATCAGAAAGTTTCTAGATGCCCCCGTTCTTGAGTCGGTCTCCGTCATGATTACAATACTTTCCCCTCTATAGCAGAAGAAAGTAAAAACTTCTTCTGGAGGAGACGAGGGAAGGAAGGGGAGGAGGGTTAGGGATGGTCCAATTTTGCCCGTTCAAGAACTTAGCCTGGCTATTTATTAAAAATGTAACTATACATAATTTCAAGTCTGTAGCTCGATCCTTTCGAAATTTGTGGTGTTCACGGACGGACAAACGGACAGACAGACGGACAGACGGACTAACAGACGGACTAACAGACGGACAGACAAACGGACGGACATGCATAAATCAAAATGGTGTAGTTCATTTTTGTGTCCAATGATTGATTCGATGCGTTACAAACGGTATACTAAATCTAATATACTCTTATATAATATATCATATAGAGTATAAAAAAATGCGCTGGACGCGGAAATACTTGAAAAAACTGCGACGCAGGGGAAAATTTCTGGGTTTCAAGGTCGAAGTTTTTAGTGATTAATAAATTACAACATTAGAAAGTATAATCCAGAACAAAACTTTGGTTCTTGGGACGCCGAGACAACATACCGAAAACCGAGTCTGTCCCTGCCATTCCTGGACGTGTGGTCGTCCTATTAATTGGGTGTTTTATATAATTTTCGGAAAAACAAAAATAAACAAAATAGGTTAGTTTTTGTCCTCCCCCACCAGCCTAATAATTTTTCTCCACCCAAAAGGACGTGATAAACACATAATTAAACAATTCAATCCACTTGTAACCGAATCCAATTTCAGGTTTTTCCATAATTCATTCAATCTTTTCCCTGGTAACCGTCTGGTGGTATCCATTTCAGTTGTTACTCCTGGTCCCCATTTGATTTTTAGACCGATTGGCACGGCACCCCTTCCACTCCCCCGCCCCACACTTAATGTGATTCTGTTCTACTCATTAAGGCACCGGATTTCGAAATGGATAAAACCATCTTCCGGATATATGGACAGGACACCAATCTACGCTTCGATATACGTACGAACGAACATCGTCACCGCCTGTAATTAATTTGTAAATTTAAGTTAAGGTCATCTACTCTATCTGTTCCCCAGGTTTTGGGTGATTCTAATTCTGGCTGGTGAGAACTGTCTATTCCATGTGAATGTTACGTTTCAGGTCTAGTTTAGGGCAAAAGGCGGCAACAACTGAACGAAGAGATTTTCATTCACGTACATTTAAGTCCTTGGATATATTTGAGGTTTTGTGTGATGGCGGTGTCCATTAGGGTTTTTCACCATCCCATATTCATGATGTCTATAGCATCTCTACACAGATATCTATATGCTCCTGTAAAGAATGTGTCTTGTGTTGATTTTTATGTCCTCAACATCCTGGCCATTGGGCATTGGTCACTACTCTAACTTGGTATTAATTTATGTTTTATGGATGCTGCATGGGACCGAGCACTAAAGGTGGTCACCGTCATTTGTTATTTGCAGGGTCGGATTCTTCTGTCTTTTCGATTATAATGCGGTGGTTAAATATAGATACAATCCCGTATAAATAACCCCAAAAATCCTAAAGTAGGTACACTCTAAAAAGGATACTTTTGTGGTTTCGGTACTTTACATGTGTGAATAACCCTAGAAGGCATAGACTTGTGTTGATGATCTCCTACAGGGGGTGGCGAAAGCATATATAATAGTAAAATTCTGTCGTAGATGGATGCGAACATTTGGCCATAAATTTTGAATGAATTTTGGTCAAATGGACCAAAAATTTATGATCCAATGAGTCGGTGTTTGTAATAATTTCGTATGGGTGTGTGTGTGTGTTGCTGTGTAACTTGTGATGTTTAATGCGTATATTTAGGCGCCCTGTGGGCGAATGATGAGTGTAATTTTTTATTTCGATGCATGGGGGTGATGTTTTTGTCCAATAATGTTTGAGGGAAAAAAAACATTATTATTTTTTTTTTAGATTATTTCGATTTTCATGCGTTCTAATGAGGATAAGCTGTAAAGTTTGCCAACATTAGACACTTTAATGCTGACTGCTGGTAACATTAATCTATATTCATTTAAGTATCGTACGTGATGAAAGGTTTTATACTCTTGTAATTTTTCCCTTGGTGCGATAGATTTTTTTTATTGCCGTATTGATTTTTCACTTATACAAAATTTATGGGAATTTTTCACAGTTTTTCTTGGTATTCTATGAGAAATTTCGACCGGAAATTTAAATAAATATTTATTGTTTAACATTCGAACGGTTTGCTGTTTTACGTGATTGTTTTGGGGTATTTGTTTGTTTTATACCTTTTCCAATATTTTTTTTCTTGCTTGAATGCATATGGGAGTAGAAGATTATAATTTTACCAAAAGATTTGGCCGTTTATATTTGTTAACACGTTGGCTACCAGCCAAAAAAACGCTTACTTCGGTAGTATACACTGGGAAAAAACGCAAAAATCATTTCTGTACTTTGTGAGTCACCAGTGAACACAAGATCAATACAGACAAAAACGAACTCCATGCTCCACAAAAAAAACCCCCTTTGTACCGCACGAGCGACTGCACTCAACCATGGAACTTGAGAAACTGACGGTAATGACAATAGTGTGTGTACACCGGTGACTCACATGGTAGCCAACGTGTTAATGTATAAATGGTTGACAATTCTGAACAATTTTCGGCCTTGCGTCGGAAATTTGATTCTATTTTTTTTTTTGATATAGATTTCATTTTCATGTTCCCGAAACCCTCGATTTTTTAACAAACTAGATTTTGGCCCGAGATATTAGAAAAAAGGCGTCTCAAACATCTTAAATAGCATCCGAAAACACGGGCACATGAGGTTTGTTCTTTGCGACTTAAATATGTAGCAATTTACCCAATCGGGGCTAAATATTTAGACCTATAATTCACATCCGCGTACAAGAACCGTAAGAAGTGACGAGAACGACACACTGATTAAATGCTGAAACACATAGGACTGCAAAGTCGACTGTAACTGTGACTGCGGCTTCAAGTTTGACGTCGAAAAATTTAGCGACCAGGTATTTACATGGAGTGACACACATGACGACGTCGACTGTGACTGCAGCTGCGACTGCGACGTATTTTTTAGCCAAAATTCTAAAATCTAGGTTGACAATTCCAAAACCTTTGTGCAATGTTCGTACACCACTAGAAAATTAAAGTACATCAAATACGCACACGAAATTAGTATTAATTTTCGGTAATTTTCAAATCCCACAAGCATTTTCATTATTTTTCTTTAACACGATAGACAAATTTCTTTTACACTAATGTCAAATTTGTTGTTGTTGAAGTGCTGCACGACGTTCCATGTGTTCCACTCCACGTTTCGACTGCGACGTCAACTGCGTAGCCGACGGCACAGTCGACGTCACCCAATTAACCAAATAGGGCGTAAAGTGGTCGTCGCGACCATAAAGATTCGATGTTAAAGTCGCCACGACCACTTTACGCCCTATTTGGTTACTTGGGCACAGTCGAACTCGCAGTCCTATCTGTTTAGGGCATAATAATGTGTCTGCAAAGACACAATACCTTTCATGAGGAATTTGTTGATCGACAGGTCGTCTTTGGGTCAATATTCGCTTCATGAAAATCCTGAGTGACATTTGACGGTTGTCGGGTCGATACAGTGATTAGCTGTGGACCCTGAATGTTAGTTTCACTTTGATGAAGCGTGCAATGGGAACAGGGTCGACACGGCTGCCACTAGAATTATATCAAAGCCCCTGCTTTACAATCAAGGGAAAAAAGTTGAAGCCTTAAGCCACCATATTCCCAAAAATTTGGCGTATTTTTTTCTGAAATTCAAGCTTCCCAGAAGTGTTTGTTTCGTGAGCGGCGAGTTTTAGGAAATGATTTATTTACCAGTGAAATTTCATCGTTGATTTAAAATATTTGGGCGGAAAATTTGTAATGAACGCGGTTCTGGGAAACGAAAAAATAAAAAAATCTAAATTAAAATAACCCAAAATTTATTAGGTTCACAATCCCTGCTTTGGTCATCCGATAAAATGCGTCGATTATACATCGATAAATCATCGCGTTGGTAACAAATTTTTAAATCATTGTTCAATATTGATTCCTTGACCAACAATGTGCTTAACGACAACGGAAATCGATAAAGGCATTGTTGGACAAGGAAACAATAGAGATCTATCGGACGCTAGGCGGCTTTCCTTTTTTGAAAAATTGAGTCCCCGTTTGATGATCGTCGAAGTCGATCGAATCGATTTTTTTTTTTTTAATTAAAAATTGCTCTAAGAGCAAAGTAAAAGATGCCGTGATTTCTTTTTAATTTTAAACCCGCGAAATTAAAGTTTTTTTTTATTTAAAGGCTCTGTGTTTTCATTTAGTTTTGTTCTTAAGTTTGATATAAAGTTTTGTTAAAACTCAATACTACGTTTCATGCAAATTAACCACTTAACTTCGTTTCGTGCAACATTAAAAATTAAAAATTACGTTTCATGTCAATTTAAAACTTAAACTACGTTTTGTCCGAATTTAAAACTTAAAACTACGCTTTATGTAAATTTAAAAATTAAAAACTATTGCACATTTAAAACTTAAGCTACGTTTCATGCAATTTAAAAACTTAAAACTGTGTTTTGTGCAAATTTAAAATCGAATTCTACAATAAAAACTTGAATTTAACTAAAAGTGTTAAAAACAGATTAAATTAGAAAAGATTCTAATAAATCGATTAAATATCAAAACTATACAAGGACGTGAAAACAATAAAGTGCACATTCGACGACATCAACATTAACCCATTCGTTCCAGTACTCATCTTTAGTTCACCACGTTTTCAACTTTCATTCAAAATTCATCCACATTTTCAACATTCATCCAGATTCTCAACATTCATCCAGATTTTCAACATTCAGCCATCCATCATAAATTCATTCATCAGGCATCCAGATCATACACAACATTACAACATAAAATTTTCATCCAGAAATCACTCACACCAATCAACAACCAGAATTCACCGCATTCATTTCATTCATCCATAAACACACACATCCACATTCATGCTCATACATAACATTTCACATTGTAAGTACTTACATTTAAATTTTTTATTACGGGGACAAAATCGACGATTATCTCTACAATAACAAGGATCTCACGCATACATGGCAAGGCTGCATGCAACATATTTTTACGACACAAACATCAACGATTTTACAATAAAAATTCTAAACATTCAACTTAAAATTTCCATTCAACATATCTTACATTCTGGAACTTACATTCAACATAAAACATCATACTTCACAAAAATTCATTCATTCACATTCCGCATACATCAATTTAACACATTCACAACATAAGATCCTTGTTTTCGGCATTTATTCGCAGTCAACCACAATCAAACCAACAAACAACATTCAACAAAATCTTCACGACTAAGGATTCCTTCACACATACAAATTCATGCAAAACGAGAACACATAATTTTCTACGAATAAATAAATTAATCATTAAATAAATACTTATTACTAACATTAAAATTAAATATAAGACAGGAAATATAACATTCAGGGTTCACTAACCTTTTCTTTAATTGTTATTATTATTTTTTTTTTTTTTAGTTGAATTATATTATATAAAATTTGTTATTACAAATATTTAGTAGGTGGCCACTTTAGGTAAAATTAAGATTTTTTTGAATTTTGTTATTTAGAGTAAAAGAAATCGAAATATAGAGCCTTTTTTGTTATGAATTTAAACATTCGAGTTTCCTTTACGTTTTCTCCGTTGCATTTTCAGATGGCGATTTTGATTTCGCGCGATTAAAACCGAAAATGATTAAAATGCCAGTTTAAGTTTTCTTTTGGGAGGAGGTTTCGGGGTAAAGGGTAGGTTTGGCTGACAAATTCGAAGATGACTTAGTACAAATTTTAATTTTTGTGACGCTTTAAGATTGTTGTTTATAGGGTTTCATCGGACAGAGGCTCCGATGATTATTTGGTTTTGGGCTGAAACGCCTAAATTGGGGTGGGAAGCCTCCCGTCGTGGTCCTCCTTTTTCTCCCTTTAAATTTCCCCTTTTTCAGTTCGTCCGTAGCTACCAGGAATGATTGAAGCCCTAAGAAGCTTCTCCCTCTCGTCATTCTGCTACCCCCGGCATACCACTTATTGTGTGGTAGGCGGTGAAGAGACAAAACCCACGACCCAGATTGAGCTAGCTGACGCTATCGGTATGCCCGTCTCTTTCACGCCGCCTCCGCGCCACTTCAGCGAAGATTGTGGGAGGTTATCCCAATCTCCTGAAGTGGTGTCCGTCACAAATTTTCCACGGTAAGATCTCGTCTCGATTAAAATTACACTACAGACAGATTTTTTTCGAATATTTTTGTCCATTAAATTAGAAACGAGATACTTTTAGTAGGACATGAAAATGGGCAAAAAATTTTTGTCTAATCGGAACCGAAAATAAAGATGAATCGCGGAAAATTGGACGAAAAGCTAATTTACTAAGGAGTTTTAGGCCACGTTTGCACTTGCAATTGTTTTTGCGCCTTGTGCATTGAGGCCACCATGCAAGACTCTCGAATCTCTCTCTAACGAAGAATTCTGACGTTTTTGTAAGTTCAATAAAACGTCAATATTGGCAAGAATTTTAACTATTTTCTGCTGATTTTGAAAAAAAAAATGTTCGATCTGCAATTGTGAATCCTTAATATCTTAAAAAAGTTAACGAGTTTTATTTTGTTCTGAAAAAAAATCCAACATTGAAAAATGTCTTAAGTCAAATTACGGAGGCGTCGACATGATTTTTTACTTTCTTCTTCTATAGAAGGAAAGTATTGTTATAATGACGGAGATCGACTGAAGAAATGGGGCAGATAGAAAATTTCTGATCAGTACGAAATCCGTTTCAGGAAAGATTATTAGGATTTCCGTGCATCTGTCTGTCGGCCTGTCCGTTTCACGTATCTTAAATAATTCGAAGATCCGTTGACCTAGCGACTTGAAATTTTTCGTAAAAAATTCTTACAAAAATCGTGGCTTTCCTTAGAGTTTTTGAAAAGTAACGGTAGATATAACGGGTACGTCCCCGGAAAATATACGTTTTTGGGAAAAAATAAGTATGACAAAATTTAAAGGATGTAAAATTTTCTACATTTTCTGCTTTAACAGTTTTTTGTATCTCTAACGGTTCTCAAGATATTTGAGAAAATCAGTTTTTTGAAATCTCTCGAAGTTTTTGAAAAGTAATGACGGGTACTTTTGTGGAAAAATGCATATAACCAAATTTGTAGGAAATAAAATTTTCTATATTTTTTGCTTTAACGGTTTATACATATCTCTAACGGTTTTCAACATATTTCAAAAAAAATAAATATTTTGAAAATTTCTCGGTTTTTTGAAAATTATAAAATTTCCTGGGTTTTTTTCCTTTAACGGTTTTTACGTATCTTTAACGGTTCTCAAGATATTTGAGAAAAAAAATAATTTTTCACATATTTTTTCCGGAGAAAAGTTTTGAGTGATCACAACTGATATTTTTCTTTTAAGTTAACACAAAAAACTGAAGAAAACAAATCCTTTGTCGTTTCAAGACAATCTGTTACCATAAAATATAACATGACACTCGCTTAAATCATAAAAATATCTCTGAATTTTTGATTTATTGCTTTTCCCACAAATCCGTCCTCGTTAAAAGGGATAAATACCGTAAGGTTCGAAGTCGTAAATTTTTAATGTTGCCCAATCAGGTCTTGAGATAAAAGTTCATAAAACCACTAAAAGAATGGGTTAAAATCGAGTTATAGACAGTAAATTAAATGAACCGGAAGTAGCACAGATTATCCTTGTACCTACTGTGTTGGAATAAAATAAAGGCAAACTACACATTCACATAAGTTTGTGACCTAATTAAATTTCCTTTTGCAAATCTTTGGTATAGTGGGGCGCGACGAAATTGAGGAAAATTGACCAAATTTTGTTGTTGTTTTTGTATGTGCTCATCTTCTATTATTAGAAGAAATTCCAGCCAACAAGGTGATGTCGAAATACCTGGGCAATGAGATGAGATTACTTCTAAATTGCACTTGTAAACTTTTCATCCTAAGTCAAAGGATGAGAGCAGAATTTCCAACACATATTTTCCCATTGTTTGGTCGTCTTGTTTGGGAACTTCAATTTAACTCAGAGAAGAATTAAGGGAAAACTGACTTGATCCAAAGGAAAATAAGAAGACGACGACAAGTCATGAATTTAAATTTAAGTCCAGTTAAAGTTTCAACGAAATGCATTAAATCTCATTTCAAACTGTAATCCTGGAAGAAATTTTCAAGTGCCTTCCGATTGGATAGAAATTTGGAAGCCACAGGATTTGAAAAAGGAATCTTAGTAGAAGTCTTTGAGTATTAGATAATAAATTTACTTAAACAGGAAATGCTCCCAGTAAACTTAATTAACTGTTGAAGCGTCCCCTTATTTTGGCAGGAAATAATCCGGCTGGAAATTGGTGGTGCATGTGGCACCAAAGACTATTAGGAGTTACAAAATGAACGGAAGAAAAATAAAGTGAATTCGAAGCACATGGTCCTTTTTCAGTCGCAATTTCGTTACATTTTTGTACGCTGCGCCAGCCCTCCCCGATTTTTTTTCGGTGAAAGTTTCAATTATGTTGAAGGGATGAAGATCCTGCCAAATCATGAAACTTTTCCACTTAAGGGCACGAACAGGGTTTTTGATTACTTCCGTTTTAGCGTGAAGTTTTCTTTTATTTATATTTTTTTTTGCCGGGGGGCTGATTTCTTTTTCTGGATGCCTACAGATTTCCTATTCACCATGGGAGCATTCCTTTAGCATAGAAAAGTCAAATCATCATCGTCTTATGTGAAGTTTATATCTGTTGAATGAAGCAGCATAAATTTGTATGGATATATGTGTAGTCCTTAATACAGCAGGTAATTTTGTTCCAAATAAGAATCAGTTTCAGTGATATCTACCTATGTTGTAACAAGAAATTCATTGATTGGAGTTTAATTTACAGACACATTGAATTTCTCATCCTCGATTGGATTTCACTTTATGGTTAACAAATGTGTATAGACAGGATATACCAAGGTTCTGGATCTTCAACGAAGGATACAACACGTTCATCTGTTCTACCTATGTCTCAAAAAGATAAGAATTCTATCGATAAAGTCACTGGGGAAATTATTTTGTACTCGTGTTCGCCATGAAACTGAATCGAATTCGATTCAGTTTATTTTATTTATTTATTTATTTTTTTTTCGTTTCTACATTTACCTTGAATTTATTGCTATCCAAGTTATTCTTATCATGATGATAAAAGATTCTTCTTAAGACAAAGGGATGAGAAACACAAATGATAGGGAGATATTTTTCATAAGAATTAATTGTAATTCGTGGTCATGGCGTGGGAAAAATTATTTGGTTTTCATTTTTTTATTAACGATCTTAAACTTTTCAAAAGAAGCAAGTCTTGCCAAGAAAACCAGTTTTTTCCAATAAAAACAATTGGGTAATTAAAACGCAATTAGCTATTTATGGGAAAAATTAGTTTGGAAAATTGTTAAAAACATAAGAAAAGCTACAACTGCCAGGGGCCAATCATCAAATATTTTATATGATAACAGACAAAATGTTTAGGAAATAGGTTGAAAGTATTCGATTTGTGTGGGAGAGGGAGAACCAATGGTCCAACTGGATATTGATGTATCGATATGTTATGTAAAATCATATTTTAAACACATTTTACCTTTATAAATTTTTCATTACAAACCACCGTTTTCGAGAAAAATCGTAAAAAAAAACTTGTTCGCTTCTATGGGGCAAGGAATGGTTCGTTTTGCCCGTTGAAGAACTATTCCTTGATTTTGACGAAAAACGCAACCGTATAAAATTTCAAGTGTCTAACTCAATCCGTTCCAAAGTCATGATGTTCACGGGTGGACAGACAGACGGTCAGATGGACGGTCATACGAAAATCAAAATCTTTTGTCATCCCTAAAACCGAATTCAGACTAACGATTGCTATTAGGATTGAGCTTCCTCGACCAATAAGATCAAAGCTTTCATATCCCTATCGTTGAAAGCTTTGATCTCATTGTTCGAGAAGCTTCAGTCCTAATCCCAATCGTAATAGCAATCGTTAGTCTGAATTAGGCTTTAGTCTGATTTAGGCTTTAGTCTGATTTGGGCTTAACACTCTAGTGTAGTTCATTTTTGTGTCCAATGATTGATTCGATGCGTTACAAACGGTATACTAAATCTAATATACTCCTATGTGATTCTCATTTAAAGTAGAAAAATGGCTACATGGTAATAGTTAACCCTCACTACATAATTGGAACTACCACCACAGGTCTTTCCTACAGAATTTTTTTGTCCTATATCCATTCTTTAATTAATATGGGTATTCCTCCAACCAGATAAAATTAGGCAATGCGTATATGAACCCGCTCTTCAAAGAATTTTTGTGATTTGGTCGGCTTTTCGGTTGTCTTTTCTCAGCAGCCACAATATTAGAAGTTGAAAATGCCGAGAATTAGTGAAAAATATTATAGCTGAATTTCTCAAAATTTCCGCATTAGACGCTTCCGTAATTTTATGAGGCTGTTTTCACACCAAAAACGTCGCGTAAATTTACCCAAACGAATTTTTACATTATCAACTGTAAGTTTACTGCAGTTTGCGAGGTTTTCTTGCGATTCCATGAATCCCCTTAATGATATGAGAGAGATTTCCTGCAATTTTCCCTTCAACGGTTTTCACGTATCTTTAACGTTTCACGAGATATTTGGAAATAAAAAATATATTTTTCATATATTTTTTCCAAAAATAAATATTGTAAAGCAGAGTCGTCCACATTTGGCTCATTAAGCTGCTCACATGCTTAATATTTTTATGTATAGCGGCAGAACATTTTACGCAATTATGACCAATATTGTCACATTTTAAGATCTATCTCGTAAAAACTTGTGCAAGTATTAAACAACGGACGAAAATTCTATGAGTCAGATGCTTCATTCGTTCAGTAGTTGTTCTGCTGTTGATGTGAAAGAATGTGTGTCGCTTTTTTCAAACTTAGTTCATGACGTAAATTCTTGTACCTCACGCGAATGTGTGTCGCGTGAGGTACAAGAATTTACGTCATGAACTAAGTTTGTTTAACTTTTTTGTTTTCAACAATGAAGCGCTCATGTCCGGATTCATATTGGGAAATACAATTTGTAGACAATAATGGATATTTGCAGTATTTGAATTACATCTGCAAAAAAATAATAGTTTCTAGCGCCATTATAATACTTTGCAATTCAATTCCAGAGCTTTGGCAGGGTGGACTCTTTTCTCTCGATATTCGTGAGAACAACTAATAAAATAAGACGAAGAAGTAAAAGATAAAAATGTCGAAAGTTTTTTCGAAATCATGATTTTGTGGTCCACTGTGTTCATATAACATCAGCTTGCCACTGAGTGCGCTACTCTCCCAATTTTGTTCTTGTGTACATTAATTGCGGTATTACACTTGGCAACTTTCGGGCTTACTTAAGCCGATTTTCGGGAGAAACGACTGCGCAGATGGAAGGGAAAAGTTGCCACTCGAAATCATGGCTTATCGACAACTTTCTGCATACATGCAAAGCGTGTGAACGGGTTTAGGACAAGTAGTAGGCAGAAATCATTTTCTGTCTGACCGTCAGCAGGTAAAGATCTTGGGAAGTATCTGAAGGAGCAGCAATTTCAATGGTTTTTTAACTGTCTGGCAACTGAAGCACGACTGATGTTGCGTCCACACACACATATGTAAACTTGTGTAGGATATGCAAACAGGACTAGCTTATTTAAGCCAAATGTATGCACATTGGCTTTTTTAAGCCTAAAAATTGCCGGCTTAAATAAGCCAAGTGTAATCTGGCACTAAGATACCAAAAAATTGCGAGTAGTGGTGATCCAACACATCTAACTTGGACATCTCTGTTGTAGAGGAAAGTTTTGTGTTGATCAGAATTGACATTTTTTGCGTGCCTTGGTGTCGGTGCAATCTCAGCAAAGCCAAAACATCAAAAATATAAGTCATGTTATTTAAGAATCGGCATCTTGAAAAAGGAACTCAAAATTTAATGACGGGACAAATAGTTTTTTTTAAAAAAAAAAAGATTTTTTTTTAATTTTTTGAATTATTTACATTGACTGCCATGGCTATCATTTTTGATAGCCAGTGAAAATTGGCACGTGTGGCCAAGGCTATCATTTTCGATAGCTGGGTCTACAATCTACATGCATACATACATTCATACATACGTACATTCTACATACGTCTATTGGCATCTCCCTTACATTTTTGCAAAAAAAATATTTTAAAAACTATTCACTTGAGATATTTAAAAATTAAAATCAAACAGCGCCATTTAGGCATAAGAAGCTTGGAAAAAAACTCAATGAATTGCCTGAAAATGCTTCTTTGACCCAAGAAAATCAATAGAGACAGCTCTACGAGTATATATCATGCTTTTTTATTTCTTAATGCCTACTTTTTTGGAGATGGCGTCCAATTTTAGCCAACTTGAATGTGACTTTTATTCCTAAATAATTTTTTTTTATCAAAACGGAAAACATCGTTTCCGACAGAGTGGAAGATAAACTATTGTTCCAGGAACAAAACAAAGAAATTTCAATAGAAAAAAAAGAGTCCGGAAACTTTCTTGAAGTTCTGAATTTCTTGAAGTTCTATATTTCAAATCAGCGCCAAAGTAGTTTTGTTTTGACTCAACTCCAACAGAGACACTTCCAATACTTTTACCGACTATTTTCAACTACCGGTATTCTGGCTTCCTGAAAATATCCACAAGTATTTTTCGAATAATAAGAATTTTTGTCTTGGCACGTACGGCTTGTTGTTTTGATGACAGGCAAAATGGCAACTTTTTGCTACGTTTTTCCTTAGCTTTTGTTGGTAAGAATTCGATTTGTTGCTAAAATAGCAAACATTTTCCTGAAATATTTATTGTCACGGGTTTATTGACATTTCTATAGAAATGTGAAACTTGTCAACGAAAAAAAAAACACTAGGCAACACACATAACATAAAAATAATTTATGTAACATACAGGCTGAAAAAGAGAAAATGTTATTCCGCCCTTTGCTATATAATGTCTGATATACAGTTAAGTGTATGATATTAAGAGTGGGAATCATTCATTAAAGATGTAACTTTTCTTTTTCATAGGGGTGAAAATGTATAAAGAATCGGGAAATGAGCTGAGCATAACAAAAGAAGGAAAATCTATTGGAAAAAAAGAAAAAAAAGTTTAATGTCTATATAACGAAAGAAAAACTGTAGATGATAGTTTGATATATTCGCTACATTCATCATAAAATATATATATAGTTGTTGATTTCATTCAGAATTTCCGAATTCCTCTCATTATTAGTTTTTGTCAGTCCCTAAATCAACAAAGATATAATAAAATTTATGTTTGTTTTTTGAAATAATGGTTCAATCTGTAGAAAACAAAGAAAAAAATGTCGATACAATGATTTCGAATTCTAAACTTTCTTTCCATAGAAACGGTTTTAAATTTTCTTTTTGTACAGCTTTAACAATTTCAAATTACTGTCTCAAAATTGGCCTGAAGTTGATATCAAATTAAAAAAGTTTTCGTATTTTTGCTCAATTCACGAAACAAAAACCCCCCATGAAAAATTCAATTAAAAAATCAGAGGAATAATTAAACACTCAACTGGAGACTTTTCCTACTTTTCACGACGAATTACTTCTGGAAAATGTCTAGCCTGACGCTGAAGGATCGATTTTCGAAACTTCCCAGTGATTTTACTTTTTAATCTCACTTAGCTGAAAGTTTGTTTTTACTGCATCACAATTTGTTTCTTTTTTTTTGTTATTGTTTTTGTGAAAACTTTTCCATTTTCAGTCCATCAAATAACTCTCGCTTTCGTTGGGATCAATTGATTGAGAGAGCAAAGTGTAATCAGGCAAACTTTTCATAATTTTTCCTTTCAAAAATGTTAAACTCCGGAAAAATTTTAAAATTTTTCCCGCAAGTCCTGGTGGGAAAGTTATTCTAGTCATTCAGCTAGTGCTGTTTCTATGGAAAGAGATTTTCCGGTTTATATTATGCTATGTGGACGCTAGACTAAGAATGAAAAACAACAGAACAAAAATCATGAGTAGAAAACCTGGAGAAAAGAAAAAATAAGTTTTGTTTTTAATTCCGCATTTATCCTGAATGAGAGTCAAAGCTCCGTGAAAGTTTTTCCTTGTTTACAGGACTATAAATTTTTCCCTAGCCTCTGGCTTTTTTTTTTGAAATTGTAGTCCGATGAGTTGTGGAGATGGCAATTTGCTTGAAACGTTTTTTTTTTTCACTTGATATCCTTTTTGATTCTTAAACGATCCTTGGTGCTGGGGACATTTGGTGATCCTGATGATATCCTCTAAGTGTGAACAAAAAAGGTGGCGGCGACAATAAAAAAAATTGAGATTTTACTGAACGGCAGTGCGATGCGATGAAAGGACATTATTTCCTTCGTCCTAATTTATGACCCGAGTGGGGCGGTGTTCAATTTTCATGCATGCCAAAGAATGCCGATTTGAATGTGTTTACACTGCGTAAAAACGATTCCTTTTTTATGCCGCCGTTTCGCTTCATCCTGCGAAGCTCTACTATCGTGAAAAACTTTTAGATTTCATTCGGCATGTTTTCTCCCTGCGATTCTCGTCCTTGATTTTGATTGTGTGGAGTCCATAGGTGGAAGCTGATTTGTCTTGCTGTGATTGAGGGTCACATGTCAGGGAAATTTTATTCGACTACCATTAGGAAATTGTTTCTATCGCTGGTGCGATATTTTCTTACGTTTTAGAGATATCGATCAGAGGGTAGTATAACTGCTTGATACTTAAATTAATTGCCACTAAATTTCGAAGATTTTATTGAGATTGTTCACCGAAATGGCTAGGACTCTTAATATAGTTTTTCGCTCGTAAAAAAACCCAAGTTTTATTGAATTAATCTTTTGGGGACAATTTTCCAATCAATCATTATGGAGAGAGAAGTATTTTTCTTTTGAAAATACGTTGAGCCTAAATAGCGATTATCTTGAAAAAGGTTGAATTGTTCAAAAAAGTTAGGTTGAATTCGTTAAAAAATTGTTTAGAACGAGATTTGACATACATTTTGGCTGTGAAAAATCTTACTATGATTGCAAGATTTTAACTGAAATTTATATTAAAGTTCACGTTCAGAAGCCACCCAAGTAACCAAGAATAATTACACATTGGTTACCCGACGGTCACTCGATATATATTGGTCACTAAATAGTAAATATCGTCGGCTAAAAGTGAAATTGTGCTAAGTCCATTTGGTATAATTTTCCAGAAGAGCAATGAAAACCTTGTTAAATCGTTCTAATTCTCTTTCAATAACACTGAGTTTTCTTTAAATGAGAAAAATTGGGCTCAGTTTTCTTTAAATGAAAATTAAAATGATTTAACAAGGTGTTTTATTGCTGTTCTGTCAAATTTGGTATAATGGACTTAACACAATTTCACTTTTAGCCGACGATATGAGTCGCTAAATATATGGGGTCACAAATAGGTCACAGCGTTAACGAGACCGCTTTTGCCCAGTTATTCTGCCACAAAATTTAGTCACAAAATAACGGTAGCACAACCGAACTCTTTTGTGACGTTTACAAGTTTGACAGGGAAGGGGGGTAGGGTGCAGATCAAGTGTGACGTCATTGTAAACTTGACTATTTATATTTCGATAGCAGTGTTTGTAAGTGAAGTAACGAAAAACGTCAACAATTTTCTGACTGGGTACAAGTCATAGAAAACCAGAAATGCAAACCGAACCAAAAACCACTGAACAATTGAAATTTGAGAGAACCAAAACTAAACCATAAACCGAACCACTCTGAAACAAAGATGACCGAACCGAACCAAAACCAAATCAGTTTTTAAAACAAATGCTGTAAACAAACCAAAATCCAGAATTTATTTTTAATGGCGCGGATCATATTTGAATTTTTAGGATAAAAAAAATCTTAATATATTTTAATTTCGGTCAGACATTTTTGAAATTTTAGAAACCAAACCAGAACCAAATTTCAAACCTACGGCCAAAATCAAAAACTACAAATCCAATTCACCCTTCAACCAAAACCGAACCATATCCAAAAAAAAACGTTTGGTTTGCATCTCTGCAAAAAACCAAATTTGTAACAAGTGACTTTGTATAAGTAACCGATGTCCACCATTTTTTTTATTGGTTACAAAATAACCAATTTGAAGCCGGTTTCATTGTGGCCGGTCATAAAGCAACTATCGCATAAACGAATTTACCACTGGCACTTTGCGACCACGGTCACATTGTAACTTGAGCTGCAAATGGTTGCTGGTTGTTTGAGTCAGGGTTTCTGAATTTCTTAAAAAATTTCTGATTTTAGGTTCGGTAACAGGATGTGCCCATAGTCAAGCGCATAAAACTCAACAGACTCCGGTGGGCTGGTCATGTCACTCGGATGAGTGAAAGTGACCCGGCTCGGAAAGTCTTCTGTGGTAAATTATTAACAATAAGCCGACGAGGTAGACCCAACCTCAGATGACAAGACGGCGTTGACCAGGACGCGAAGAGAATTGGGATGTAAATCTGGAGGACGTCGGCACGTGACCGGGACCTCTGGCGAGAGACATTGCGGCAGGCCAAGACCGGAAACCGATTGTAGTGCTGAGAAAGAGAGAGAGAGAGAGACATTGAGGCAAGCAAAGACCGGAAACCGATTGGAATGCCGGGAGTTAGAGAGTTAGAGAGTTATAGAGTTAGAGAGTTAGAGAGACAGAGAGAGAGAGACAGAGAGAGAGAGAGAGAGAGAGAGAGAGAGAAGAGAGAGAGAGAGAGAGAGAGAGAGAACAGAGAGAGAAAACAACACTTGTTTTAAAAACTGGTTTGGTTTTGGTTCGATTTAACCATATTGAAAAAAATGGTTTGGTTTTGGTGCAGTTAAGCCATTTTTTTTCAAAGTGGATCGGTTTAAGGTATGGTGTTGTTTCACAAATGTCAATAGAGGAGGATCTCCATTACCATGACTTCTGTAACTGCAAAAAAAGGCAGAAAACTAGAGCAAGATAGACTTATATAGATCTAAATAGGAATGACTGAATACAAGTATAAACGCTTTCCCTTCCAGTTTAACAACTTTATAGCAATCACCTTATGCTATGAATATAAGGTTCAAATTAGCATAGAAATAAAGCTATACAGCTGTATGTGTGTGGGTTTGAACTACATGAAAAATGACAGCTACGCTATAATAGCACTTTGTATGTGTCTGTGCTCACTATACAGGGACAATGTGTGATTGTAGTAGAAATCGCTATAAAAAAGTTCAAGTCCGTCAACTGCAACCATAAAATCGCCATAAAAAAAGAGGGGAAATTATTTTTGCAGTTGCCGAGAAATTTTTGCAGTTGATTCTTATCTCCCTTTCTCGCCAAGGTATCTTCACATAAGTGTGTCTCTATTTTTTTGCAGTTGGGAAAAATCATGGTAATGGAGGACCTACTTAGTTCAATGATTTTTGGTCCGGTTAAAAAAACAGGTTTGCATTTCTAGTAATAACACATATTTTTCGATGATAACTCATATTGAGAGCAAATTTAAATTTTTCATCTTCTTTTGAAAAGGTTTTTTGGGCACTGTGAATCAGAAATAAAAGCGAAATAAATATGTATTTATTTTTTATTCTTTTATGTTGTTTTTAATTCTGATACACAGCACCTAAAAAATTATATTTTTATTTCTAGCACATTTTATAAAAAAAAGCTTTTTTCGATTTTTTTTTGTTTTTTTTTATGAAGTTTATCCTTGTTAGGGATCTTGTGTTTGATTAGTATGACTGAAAACCCAAAATGACGTCTGTTTTTCGTTACGCTTACTTCTTAGTCTTTGAATATATGTATTATATCCTTGATTATATTATTATTACTTTTCGACGTCATCGACCCCAATAGCCCCCAGATGAGATTTTGCCGCAAAATTTGAGGAAAGGGATAATAACGTTATCTTTACAGGACCTTCCTTACAAGGACGAAGTTAGCCTTACAAGAACGAAGTTAGCCTTACAAGAACGAAGTTAGCCTTACAAGAACGAAGTTAGCCTTACAAGAACGAAGTTAGCCTTACAAGAACGAAGTTAGCCTTACAAGAACGAAGTTAGCCTTACAAGAACGAAGTTAGCCTTACAAGAACGAAGTTAGCCTTACAAGAACGAAGTTAGCCTTACAAGAACGAAGTTAGCCTTACAAGAACGAAGTTAGCCTTACAAGAACGAAGTTGGCCTCACAAGAACGAAGTTAGCCTTACAGGGATGAAATTATCCTTACAGGACCTTCCGTTATCCTTACAAAGATGAAGTAGTAAAAATATTGTATTAGCATCGGAGTCGCGTATATGTGCGAAATTTCAAGTTAATCGGATGAGTGGAAGTGGGTCAAAATTAGATTACAACATTTAACCCTGACAAACAGACAAATACCGAGATAAACAAACAAACAAACACACAGATATAAAAGCAAGCTGAATAAAATCTTTTAAAAATAACTCAAATCGGAGAATAACCTAATAATAATCCAAAAAATATATTTCGTCCCTTTTTTAAATTTTGCTCTGTCGATTTGACGTCAAGTAGCGATAAAATACAGGAAATTAGTTCGTGTTGAACAGATATAGCACTTTTATATCCATTCCACTAGACTGTAATGGTTCATGTCATTAACAAACATTTTCCATAAAGCAATAACCTTTGGAACCTTTATAGTTATCTCAACGATTTATGTGGATAGGATATCTTTAGTACTGCGTAGGTCGACAAGAGCAAAAGGACGGGGATTGTGGTTTGGTTTTTGATGTGAATGATTAAAACTGGGCATCATTTTCTATGTTTATGTCGATGGATACATTTCCAAACCGCAAAAAAATGATACCTTTGCTTAGTTATGCTGATAGAAGAGCATTTTGGTTCCACGAGGTTAAGAGTTGTCCAAGGATTACATGCCATTTGCCTACATCTGTTGGAAGTGTGTACCATTCTGCTATTTATAATATATGTAGATGTTAAAATATTTGTAGGTGGATATATTTTTAGTAAAGAGGTATTCAGATGAAAATTCGAAATTTGTCTGTAAAATTAGAAATCTTTCAGAATGGCTTAAGGTCCTACCGCCTTCATGCGGACTCGCATTAATATTGAGGTGAAATTTCTTCAGATTTTTAAGACATAGCAAATGAGGAGGTCCTCATGTAAGATATGCGACTGATCTTAACTGATTTTTTTTCTAGAAATGGGACTTGTATAATTGTGAAAACTGAGTCCAAACAGCTGCAGCGGTTTAGGAATTAGCAGGGGAGGGGGTAAGAAGGAAGGGAACTATGGATTGCAAGTCTTTAGCTTCTAAAAAATTCGCTCTAAAGTTTGGTCCGAGTTGGTAAAGGATTTTAATGTCAAGCGAAGAAAGACACAGACGATGAGACAGACATACATTGCCGATATTAAGACCTATCGACGCCTCCGTGAAAGACTATTGCATCTCTGTCGAGCCGTCGGAATTCTGATATTTTTGTAAGTTTTTTTTAATGGTTTCAGTCGGAGCTTAGGGGATGATCCTTTAATGCCGAAGCACAGCTCAGGATGGTCGGAAGAACGAAAGGAGATGCCGGTTTATGTACTCCTTGAACGTCTGCAGGTTATAGTCCGTAAATCGTTCCAAAGTACGATAAAACGTTAATATTGGGAAGAAGTTTAGCTATTTTCTGCTGATTTTGGAAGAAAATTGATCAATCTGTAATTGTGAATCCTTAATACCTCAAAAAAGTTACAGAGTTTTATTTTTAGTGAATTAAAAATCCAACATTGAAGAATGCCGTAAGTCAAGTTACGATAGCCTTGTACGGAAGCGTCGATAATTAACATCAATTCTTTCGAAATTGAAAATTTTGAATTAAAATTTTGGATTTCCAACATTTTATGTGAATACAACTTCAAGCCATAAAATTTATTTGAAACTGTTGATGTGATATTTATAACCCGAGCAACCCTTAAAGCATCCGGATAGTATACGTCATGTATTCATAAATGTCGACAGTAATGCGTTAGTAGGCAAATTTTATTAGATACCCCAAATATATCTGACGAATGGTTGGGATATTAATATAAATTTGTACAGGAATAGGTAAGAAAATCGTAGGAAAAAAAATTCACCAAATAGGTAGAAAATGTAGGGAATATTCATCTATAAGTAACAGTAAATTCAGGCGATAGCGATGAGGGGTTGTAATATTGGGGATGCCGATGTAAAATGCTTAGCTTGTCTAAAAAGCAAACGTACGAACATTGGAATTGAAATATGTGTGCTCCAGTTTTGTGAACCTGTACGGATCCTCAATATGTGAAATCATTCAAAGAATTGCACAGGACTACATATTTTAGAATACGGAATATAATTGAAGGGCACAGCTAGATATCAATTTCTGGGTTGCGTTTCGGTAGTAAATTTTCCTAATGTGACTTTATTGTTATTGTAAGCTGGAATACCTTCGGCTTTAATGTCGAGAAAAAGCCGCAACTAACGTCTAAGAAAGTCTTTTTGCGGGTCAAGGGGGAACGGGTACTTTCGGGATGATAAAATTACGTTTATTTCAACATTATAAATTATGTTATATGATCAAAGTTATGTTAATTTCGTTATGCGGTATTCTTAATATTTATGTAGTTTTTTAATACAACTAAATGTGATTCTCCTTTTCACACGTTGAGAAATGTGTCAGTCGTTTGAGAAATGGTTGTAACTAAAATATGAACAGTGGGTAATTTGATAGCATAAATTTTGGAGTCTACTAGTAGAGTTCACTGTCCTTGTTATTTGGATAGTTTATAACGCAATGCTTTGGAAAGTGGTTTGTGAATGAATAATAGAATATATAATGGGTTTTTTTAAACATTAAATTTCCATTTGTGCCGACTAATCTTAAAAAATTAAATCGTTTTAAGCCTACTTAACCCTTGAGACCGAGGTCTACAAATCGTGAGATGCGGAAAAACTTTTTATACATTAATTTTTAAATATGACAAATATATCCCAAGTAACCAAATAGGGCATAAAGTGGTCGTGGCGACCATAAAGATTCGATGTTAAAGTCGCCACGACCACTTTACGCCCTATTTGGTTACTTGGGATGCCTGCTGACCATATGCCAACCTAGTCGGAGAGTCACTCATTTTGAAGCATTATTCTCCGGTAATTGAAAGTTACTGTACAAAAAAAAAACTGGCGGGGTCATATATGACCCCACGGTCACAAAGAGTTAAACCATAGAAATTCTGAGACTTAAATACTTGAAGTAGAGCTTAAGTTGCTAAGTTTCGTTGGTGCGAACGACCATTTATTTAACAGGTTAATATATAGGTATATTGCATTTTATTTAACATGTCCGCTCTCCAATAACATAAAAAGATGCAAAGTAGTCGCCGAAACAGCACATTCTAGGCGCCGTGACCACTTTACGACATCTTAATTTGCCACAAAAGTATAATAACATACTTAAGGAAGTTTTACTGTATTTTTTCAAAAATACACAGAGAAATAATAGGACAGTGTTGTAATTTGATCAAAATTTTGATTTTTAATAAAGTTTACTGTATTTCAGAATACCAAAATCAAATTACTACAGACAGATTTTTATAAAAAAAATATTAGCTGTGATCAACACAAAATTTTTCCTTTGCAATATTTTTGGAAAAAATCGGAAAACTAAGTGAAAAATAATATTTTTCAAATATCTCGAGAACTGTTAAAGATAGGTAAAAACCCTTAAAGGAAAAAATGCAGGAAATTCTATTTGCTTTAAGTTTGATTATATGCATTTTTTCATAATACCGCATAGTTTTCGAGAGTTTTTAAAAAAATATTTTTTTTAAATATCTTGGGAACCGTTAGAGATATACCTTTAAAGCAAAAATGTGGAAAATTTTATATCCTTTAATTTTTTTTTTATAATTGTTTTTCCCCAAAAGCTCTAGGTTTTAAGAAATTTTTACAAACCTGTATTTAAAAAAAATTGTTAGAGAGGTACAGCGAAAGGTACAGGTAGCTACAGCTACCGTTACTCTTCCAAAAATTGATAGAAAACTACGATTTTTGTACAACATTTTTATAAAAAAAAAATTCAAGTCGCTAGGTCGACGCGTTCTCGAGTTATTTAAGATACGTAAAACTGACAGACCGACAGACAAATGCACTGACATCCTCATAATTGAAACATATTTCGTACTGATCAGAAATTTTTTTAGCCCCCGTTCTCGAGTCGGTCTTCGTCATGAATACAATACTTTCCCACTATAGAAGAGGAAAGTGAAAATAGGAATATACGAGACTGTGAAGATTTTTAGTAATGACTCCTAAACAAAAGAGGAATTCATGCCTAAAAATAAGAAGTTTTCCCAAATTTTTTGGGAATAGGGCAAACTTTGCTAATGAAAGCTCAAATTTCACAGGAAATCGTAAAGTGGTCATGACTCCTTAAATTTGCACTTATTTGTTGACTTTATGGTCGCAATGTTCAATTTACGACCACTGGTATCACTTGGAAGTATCGACAATGCCTTTGAAAATTTTAATATCTTTTACAGCGATGAGGAGTTTGAAATAACGATGTACGAAAATGTCCCTTGACTAACTTTTGGGTTTCGCATTCATTGTACAGTAATCCCTCCAACTGCGCGGTTTTTAACTGCGCGGTTTCGCAACAGCGCGGTTTTTAACTGCGCGTTTTCGCAACTGCGCGGATAAGTTTTTAATACCAAAATTTCGAACTGCGCGGTAAAAATTTCGCAGCTGCGCGGTTTTTTTTATCATTTTCGATTAAAAAAACATGTTCTAACCCCAAAATTTCATACAAAGTAGGGTAAGCGAAACAGTGCGCGGTTTCGGTTTGCGCGCTCTTTTTGTGGAACGTATCTACCGCGCAGTTGGAGGGATCACTGTACTTGTATTGGAAAGGTGATTTGCTCTAGTTTCATGGACACAACGAATGTGAAATCCCAACTTTTAAATATACCTTTCCAAAATTCTTAAAAGATTTGTTGAGAAAATTCTTAGTCAGCCGAAATTTTTATAACAGGTGAATACGTTTAATGGTGTAAACTACGTCGGAGCAGATTTAATGGTTTTGGGGATGACAGGTAAGAAAGAGGCTAGGGAGGAAGAAAACCGTGTATTTTAAAATGCCAGTTTGTTTCGAAGCTGATTCCGTATTTTGTTTCAAAATTCACCTAAACCAACTTTTGATATGGGTTCGAATTTGAAATGAAAATATGGACAAATTTCTCCGTTACTTGCCAGCAAGTTTTTCTTGCCGCCAAGAAAATTGAAATTTTGTAAAATCATAGAAACCGATTAAAAAGACATTCCAACTGATCTACAACATAAATAGATATTTCCCTTCTTTGAATTCTTTACCATTTCAAGCTGATTTTATGTATTTCGCAGGATCATCCCGGTTCAGGTGTTTTTTTTCGTTATTTATTCCACAATCCGCTCAGTTCATAAGGGGATTGTTTTAGGCTTCTGCTCCGGCAAGGATCTGTAAAAGAAAGAACACCACTTAGTGTATGTACTTCTCATTATTATTTTTTCTATTTTCCGATCCCCTTGATGGAAATAAGCTGCTCATCGCAAAGACGAAGAAAAACCGACTAAGAAAAAAAAACGCATAGGAGGTCGATGTAGTATAGAAACTTTTGCTAAAGTTCTTTTGCTTTGATTCGTTTTCCATGGAAAATCTCACCTGCTTAGTTTCCATTGTTCCTTTAATAGGGATCCAAACATGGGGATTTTATCACACAACATAGGACTTGATCGTATTTAATGTTATGTGCTTGTGGGTGTGGTGGGAATTTAGTTCATATTTGAGGTACAGAAATAAGAAAAATTCTGTGGCGTTTCTAATGTATGGGTGACTATAGTACGGCTAACATATTCTTATATTTACATAATTTATGTGTTCTCTGGAAAATCTAATTTATGACCATCCTTTTTTGTGGGAATAACAAGAACCATGAAAAAAACTATGGAAAATCAAGCATTCTGGATAAAAAACTGAAAAGCTCCTCACATTATGCGGGATTGTTAGTACCACAAAAAAAAACGAAAAGAAAGTTGGGTCCATGGAATATGCATGTAAGTATCTTTTGTATATTCACTTCCGTCCCATATACGTATATAGAGTTTTTGGGAAAACTATTCAACGCAAAAGGATATTATGCGGACCTTCTCAAGAAGTGAGAAGTGAGAATTGTATTTGTTGGACGAAGCAAATGGAAAGGACGAATGGATTTCATGAAAGGTTGATTTAGTTAAAATTTTCATATTGTTTTGTTTGGTTTGGTTTTCCACATTGCGATTAATTTATTATTCATTTTGCTCACTTAATAAATTTCATTTTGGGACATTTTTAATACATAAAAACACATACACATTTATATAGAAATAAAATTAGAGCAGCTACTTAACCCTCGGGTGACGTTGTACCCAAAATATGGGTTGGAAAATGGTAATTTTACGGATAAGGACAAACCCATCAACATCGTTGGCCTTGGGCTTTCTATAAGGAATCTTTTTTCGCTGCGTGCCCCAAAAATTTACGCGATTCGCTGTTGCTGCTGCCGTCGCTGGCTGGCTGGCTGGCTCTGTTGTTATTGACTTCACAAGTTTCACTTTAATTAAATTTTATTAATTGGAGAGCATATATTTACATCTCCAAACGCAAAATTCCGACCATCCCTTGTTATCCCTGTGGAAAATGCCACCAATCAGCTTTCAACCATCCCACAATATTCCGTTTTGCAAAAGTCTTATCTTGCGGAAATCCTTAAGGGTAGTAATCAACCTTTTATTTTTGCCCCTCATTTCCCGCTCCAATTTATCGTTACTCGGAAAATGTCAGCTTAATTGGAATCTCATATAAAGTATAGAAGAAAGATGTGCAGAATGGCATGGAATCTATCGGTAAATCTTTCCTTTTCTAAGTAGATCCAATGTCAGGGTTTAGGGCGCAGGAAGCCAAACGGTTGCCAATTGTAACAGAAGACAACAATATTAAATGTCTATTGTGCCTAAAGATCAGAAATTTACAAGAATCCCTGATCCGAAAATAAGAACAAACCAGAACCAAGTGAAATCCTTCCTGGCCTTTCCTAGTAAAATTTGAGCCTGATGCTAAAACTGTAAAGTCAATCCGGGTCCATTCTACGAATTCGATTCAAGAATTTATTGGCGTCGTCCTGGCGAATGACTTGAGGGAAGTTGCTAAGGATTATCCCATCAAAGAGGTTTATTATTAAATGCCCAATTGTCCTATTAAGGAGCTTTTGTTTTTCGGGTCAGTTCAATATTATATTGTTTCGTAATTCTGATTTGTTATAGTATTAAGCTATACAAATATTATAATGGCGAGAGATAATGTTGTAACGAATGAAATTTTCCGATAAAAGATTTTTCATACAAAAATTTTTCTTGACTCATAATTCGTATATGATCAGTGAAATCGAAGTATATAAGGCAAGTTCAGTTTGAATTCAGTATCGGTCGTCTGACTTGAAATTACCGCTGTTATCATAGCGCTGAGTATACCGACAGTCACTCAACCGGAAAATACCGCTGTTATCATAGCGCATAAGTATAGAAGTATCGATCTGAAGGACGTGTGGTATCCCGCTGTACCCTGCCTTCCGACTTTTTTTTAGCGGTAGGGAAAGAAGCGTGTGATACCTCGTTGTATCCTGCTTTCTTTAAATAGGAATAGTTTCTCGTCGATGAAAGGTGTGTGGTACCTCGTTGTATCCTGCTTTCTTTAAATAGGATTAGTTTTCGTCAATGAAAAGTGTGTGATACCCCGCTGTATCCTACTTTCTAAAAAATTTAGATTTAAACTAAAGGAATTTGAGACACCTCGCTGTGTCCTGCCTTTCTTTTTGTAAGAACTTTTACTTTGTCAGAGAAAGTGTGACACCTTGTTGTGTCCTGTCTTAATTAATTTTGTTAAATATATGTTCATTATTTTTTTTAAAAGGAAATCAATTCAATAAATGTATTAATCGATTTCTTTTATCTTTTTATTTGTGACAACCCCTTTTTCGACCCTTGGCCCCATCATTATAATTCGCTACCTGTGGGCTGGTTTGATTATTGAAAGCCAAATTCAAACCCAATACAATTATACGTCACAATGTTATTCAAGTATTTACATATAATGTTTAGATTATTTGATTTTGGCATCTCTAAATTGATCCTTTGGGGTAATTACGTAGAGTTGGGATCGTTAAAAGATTATAGGAATTTTAGCACCCACTATTGTTTCAAAATAGTTTCAGTTAAAAGTGGGAATAAATGGTTTTGGTGAGAAAAACTGAATTTTTGGATACAGCTTTTTTGGAATAAAATAAAAGAAAAAAAGAACAGAACAAAAAATATTGTCGGCAAGTTTTTCCGGAAAGCAGTAAATGAATTTTCCGATTTTCCCAAAAATCACTTATTTAAAAAAAACTGTGTCGTGCGAATGATTTGTTGTAAACAAAAGATTTTGAATAGTTATCAGAAAAAAAATGTCCATGCCACTAGAAGACTCTGCGGAATTCCACAAAAAACCCTTTTTTCATTTTTAACCGACTTCCAAAATGGAAAAGGTTCTCAATTCGACCTGAATCTCTGTTTTTATACCCGTATGGTGAAACCAAAGGGTATATTAACTTTGCCTTACCGTTTGTAACGCCAAGATCCCGTCATCACACACAAAAATGAATTACACCAGTGTGTTTAGAATGATGAAAAAAGTTGAATTTAGCATGTCCGTCCGTCTGTCCGTCTGTCCGTCCGTCCGTCCGTCCGTCCGTCCGTCCGTCCGTCCGTCTGTCTGTCTGTCTGTCTGTGGCGCGGATTGCGGGCGCATGGATTGAGCTAGAGACTTGGAATTTTGCACAGATCCGTTTTTCGTAAAATGCGAGGCTAAGTTCGTTAATGGGCAAAAATGGACCATTAGGGGGGGTACCCCCCATACGAACGAAAACGATTTTTGCGAATATCTCAAAAACGGTGTATCTTATCAAAAAAGTACAAGAACAAAAGTTATTCAGGATATTATTCTACATAAAACTCCCATACATCAAAATCCGATTGGAACAAATTTTAAAAAATCTTATTGGAAAGTTTGACTTCATAGTGGAATTTTGATAAAACTGTTCGCCATTCACTTAAATCACCATACGGGTTTTCAATAATTGCCAGATTGGCAATTATAGCTTTTGTTATGTTTTTTAAATGTATGTTACCGCCTAACTTTTTACTGGGCTGACCGATTTTGCTCGTCCCAAACAGAAAGTTGTAGAGAAAGTTGTGGGGAAAGTTGTAGAGAAAGTTGTGGAGAAAGTTGTAGAGAAAGTTGTGGAGAAAGTTGTAGAGAAAGTTGTAGAGAAAGTTGTAGAGAAAGTTGTAGAGAAAGTTGTAGAGAAAGTTGTAGAGAAAGTTGTAGAGAAAGTTGTAGAGAAAGTTGTAGAGAAAGTTGTAGAGAAAGTTGTAGAGAAAGTTGTAGAGAAAGTTGTAAAGAAAGTTGTAGAGAAAGTTGTAGAGAAAGTTGTGAAAAATTTGTAGAAAAAGTTGTGGAGAAAGTTGTAGAGAAAGTTCCTGGTTGGGCCCCGCTGCAAATTCTCCACCCCCCCCCCCCCCCCCCCCCCCCCGTGGCGATATGCTTTCATACCCCTCTCCCCTGGTAGATTTTACATCGCTTGAGATATCGAGTTGAAATTTTTTGCCTTGTGTTCAGTACAACACAAGGAAGGTTCTTTTATATATTTCCCCCGTGTTAACCTAGTTATACCTTCTAACCCTTAAGGGTAATCGTGCTGTTGTTGCCACTAAGAACTAAGATCAACAATTGTTGCCAAATAGATTAACTATAGAAACGGCTCTTAGAAGCACCAAAGCTAAGTTATTTTATGCCGCAAATTGGATGCGTCTATTTCATACGCAGGGCAAATTGCCGGGCATTTCATGGCACAGAATAATTTGATTTTACAGCCCAATATAACTATTATCCAGGCCCTGTTATTCCAATCACTGAAAAATTAAAAAAAAAGTCTAAAGCTTACTAAGACGATCCTCAATAATTAAAGGAAAATCTCATTTAAAAAATAACTAGCAACATATGAAATGCAGGGCAAATAAATAAAAGCTATTTTACGACATTTCAAAAACTATTATTTTTAAAAACAGCAGGGCAACGAGTTTCTTATTTTCTCATCAAAACCCACTATTTTTGATTGACCTGCAAGCAGCATGGCAAAACTTGCCCTGCGTATGAAATAGGCGTCACAAAAGTTTGATGAAAAACTTGTTTTTTTTTTCGATTTAATTGACCAGGATTTATGCACTGAATAAAAGTAGGTATTATTTGTTGATGGTTTTCTGTATTTAAACTGCATATGTTATTCAGTTAACATTTTGATAAAAAATAAAAACATTTTCCACCCTTCAATTCGCGTTTACTCTTCTTAACTTTACTATATTAATCCTTAATGTAAAATTTCTGCATACTTTGATATAAGGTTAAGGAGATCAGAATATTGTGCTGAAATATTTCAACTCCATTTATTTCTCTAATATTTCATACAAATTTCTTCCATGGCTATGTAAGGTTCAAGGAAGTGTACAAAATGAATGAATTTCTGTGTATTTAGTGGAGTGTTCAAGTCTAAAATGAAATGTTCAACAAAAGTGTTTCATATTTGATTTGTGAGAAAACGTTGAGTTTTAAAACTAATACTTAATAAAAAAAAGGTGTTTTGAAGGTTTAAGGGGTTCCGTTTTATGTGTGCAATTCGTATATTATTAAATTCTTGGTAATATGATTACGTTTTGAATATAGAAGAATGGCTTTCTTCCGGTTCTTCGAGCATTTCAAAACTTTAACATTTTCCCAAGGAACATTCTAAAAGCCCTTGCAGTCGAGGAAAATAGCTTCTGGGATTTCTGTTAAAACTCTGTTGGCATAGGGAAACCTTTTCCCCCTTACTGTGACTTCTAACTTTTTATTTGAATTTGAAAAAGTTCGTTTATTTGTTCAGGATGGTCTTGGTTTTAACATTATGAAGACTATTTTTCTGCTTGGCTTATTAAAGAAAGGAAAAAACTCTAGAAAAATCATATTCTTTTTGTATGTGTGAAGTAGAAAATCTTTTATTTGTATTGTGGGTTTTTATTTACTTCTGGCTTTGGTACTTTAAATTTTTAATTTCTAATTTAATTTTAAAGGCTTGGTAGGCGAATTAAAAACAAAAAAGTGAAGAAATTTTTATGACTTTGCAATAATCTGACTTTTTTGAGCATAGGATCTCGAATTGAGGGGTTAACGAACTTTCTTGTGATTTTTCACAGAAATCATTGCAGAAATCACGAGAGAGTTCGTTAACCCCTCAGCATCCCCCTGCAATTCGGTGGGTCTTGAAGCCATATATGGATGAAACTAGAGACTGTGCTCTTTCCAAAAAGTTCTCAACCAAAGTGAAAACTACACGGATTCAAAAGTTAACCCAGGGGCACGAAAAACGATATTTCCTGCATGGTTCTTTAAGTTGAAAAAAAATCATGCAAAATTTTTGTGACTGTCTATAAAATATTTTAGTATTTTGGGTCGTCATACTTTTCCGAATTTTTTTGTTTGACGTTTGAAATTGGGATTATACTACCGCCGACCCCGTTCTCCTCATCCCCTACACGTATGTTCTATTTTTATAAACAACCCCGTAGTGAAAAATATGTCTAGGACGAAGTGAAGAAGTCAGATTTGCGACAAATTATTTATTTTTTACTTTGCCAATATCCAAAACTTCTCCGGCATTGTCTTTTTTCGAATCTTATTGTGTATTCGAATGGTCCGACCATTTTTCTCGATCTAGATTTTAAATCGAATAGAAAATTTCGACAAATTTCCTTCACCAAAATTGTTTTTAAAAAAAAACCTTTCTTCGACTCAGCAGTGTTGTGCAGATAACGTATTTTACATAATAGTTTACGTGTAAAAAATTATTTGTTACAGTAAAAAATGTAAACAATGTAAACAATGTAATTAATGTAACTATTGGCTTTTTTTCTTCTTCGAAAATTATTAACTATACTAATATAAACGTAAGAATTACATTTTGGTATCCCATTCATTGAATTATGCTTTTTTTAAAGTACGTCGAAAATTGATCTGCTCCAAACTTGAAATTACTAACTGAATAAAACTAAACACGTTTACTATTTGTTTTTTACTTATAAATATAACAAAACTCAGAGATCGCTGTTTACGTAAAGCGGCTGTTTATTTACGGTAGTTTACACTCTTTACTATTGTTTACGTACATAATTATTGTTTACTAATATTTTACAGAAAAATATAAGGATTTATTGTTTACGCGTAAATGCACAACACTTCTCTAGATTATAGAATATTCCAATTTTGTGATTCCAAAAATTTGTGACGCCATAAAAATTTTGAAATTCTTTCCGTTTTCGCAATTGAAAAGTTAAACAAACAGAATTTAATTTTTGCAGAAACTTCTTTCACCATTTCTCCATTTTTCCTTTTTGAATAATGTACGTAATTTTTCTGTTGAACTGTGAAAAGCAAACATTGACATAGAGTGCAGGGTCGGAAGGGATGGAAAAGTGATTTTTTCCCCGTTTACTTGTTTATAGAGCGAACCCCTATGATCCTTTGACGTACATATGCGCCGATAAGTATAAGAACTTGTACGTTGTGTAAACATTTTAATCATGTAAACTTTTCACCTAAAGCCTCTTTGAATGTCATCTCAAAAGCCGACAAAGTTGTAAAATTCAAGAAAAGATAAATTTTCCACATTGTAACGTTATAAGAAATACACACCCATAGAAACATACATTTATGTTTGTTTTTTTTTATCATGTCGATAAATGCGTATGTGCTTCATAAACTTTTGCCATGTGCGTCTTTTGCAGATGATTTTCGTTGCTAGATATGGAGGTTCCTTTGAAGGTTAACTCGTCCATGGCTAACAATTTTCTGCTATGAGCACGAATAGGTTGAAAATACGCCGGAAAATATCTGCATCGAGAATATATTTTCCATTCATATCTCGTATCGCAGTCAACCGATTTGATTTGAATACTGAAATGAAGTTTTTCTTCAAGATTGCCGCACTTTCACATGACTTGATTCATGGCCATTACTTCTGAATTTCCACTTTAAGGGGTTAAGTCGCCCCTCATAGAGATGTTAGTTTACTCTGGTAAAGTCATGTCTGCCGTTAAGATCTTGTCATCCCACACTTCTTCATCTCATTAGAGTTTATTTGCTACCTTGAGAAATGATTGAATGCGGCTTACAGCGGGAAAAGTCACCTGAGTTGGTGGTGAAAAAATTGGAGTGGAAAAATTACAAAAGGATATAAATTTTCTGCGTACCGGCAAACAACGGCTTCATAGACATGTGTTTGACACGTAATTTTCCATTTCCTACATGAAAAGTTGTTTGAAAAATGAAATTTCGTTAACCCCAATTTTTTCGTTTTCTTAGTCAAAACGTGCAGAAAAAATCGGTATCTGAACAAGGATTCAAAGAAGTTTTGTTGGGCGTTTACTCTTTTTAATCACCCGACTACTTAAGGACTATTTCTTCATTTGTCACACCCTTCCTCATTTTTCACACCCAAAAGTTTTTTTTTATGAAAAAATCCCCTCGGTGAACGTCTCAATGATTTTCTTATGTTCAATCACGGATAACATTGCGAGTATGATATGATTTATAGCAAAACTCGATGACAAACGTACATTTATAGCAAAACCGTATGTTTATGTAAAAATGTTTGGGATGGCGAAAAACAGTTACCATAAACAAGGAGCAATGTGACCTAAAGTAATGTTGGTTTCTGCGGTTAAATTCCCCTCTTCCGAAACGAATCGAAAAGTTTAACACAGAAATGTGGATACATTTCGGAACCATCGGTACCCGAGCATAACCATTCAGCATCAGGGCAACCAAAAAATCTGAATCAAAAATAATGAGTTAAGGGGATACGAAGGATTCGCATGGTTAGATGGTGTGAAGTTGTGGTTCACGGAGATGAGAAAAGTATCTATATATATATAGGCTGGAAAATGGTTGCGATAGGGATGTGCTAAAGGGTTACTTTTGTGCTTTTCACTCTTTTTCACTTTTCTGTATTCTCTTCCAATAACGGCTTGCTTGTGCTTCCCTCGGGATATCAGAGAATATTAAAGGAGGGATCTTATATCCTCAGTCCTTGATGGGGCTTGATTCACAACTTTTCGAAAAGAATTTACATTTCTGCAGGCCATAATGTGTTAAAATTGATAATAATATGATACCTTTTGAATAAAGTCTGATCATTTCTTTTGCTTGGCTGCGGGCGAGATGGTATTACTATTGGATAAGGAGTTGGAGAATATGAACTCTTAAGAAACGGCAGAATTTCCACGGGAAAAAGGGGAATGACAAAAAATAAATTATGAAACTTTTCTACATGATTTTCATCCTTATTTGGCTATTTTTATTCAATTTATACAAATTCTGTTTGTGGTATGCCTGCGTGTGTGTGTTTGCACACAGTATTTAATATGGAGAAAGTATGTCATATGATATCAGTGTCACTCGATTTGCTGGAAATATAAATGAATCTATTTTTGAGAGATTTGTCGATGTTTGGAATTTTATCACAAATTATTGAAAAATATTGAATTTCTGTAAAGCTTTGATCTTTTCATTGAATTTTATGAAAACTTTTTCTTTTTTCTTCTTGATTTTTAACATTTTAGAAGGAGACGAGGCTGGCGTAAGTGTGACGGTGGGAAAAAGTTTAATAAAAAAATATTACGAAAAAACATGACACGATAAAAGGAGGGGGGGGGGGCATATTAGTGTAACGTATGTGTGACGTATTTTATTGGTAGCCCATACAATAATAGATACTTTTTATACCCGTATGGTGAAACCAAAGGGTATATTAACTTTGCTTTACCGTTTGTAACGCCAAGATCCCGTCATCACACACAAAAATGAATTACACCAGTGTGTTTAGAATGATAAAAAAAATGAATTTTGCATGTCCGTCCGTCTGTCTGTCTGTCCGTCCGTCCGTCCGTCCGTCTGTGGCGCGGATTGCGGGCGCACGGATTGAGCTAGAGACTTAAAATTTTGCACAGATCCGCGTTTCGTCAAATGCGAGGCTAAGTTCGTTAATGGGTAAAAATGAACCATTAGGGGGGGTACCCCCCATACGAACGAAAACGTTTTTTGTAAATATCACAAAAACGGTGCATCTCATCAAAAAAGTCCAAGAACAAAAGTTATTTAGGATAGTATTTTACATAAAACTTTCATACAACAAAATCCGATTGGATTAAATTTTAAAAAATCTTATTGGAAAGTTTGACTTGAAAGTGGAATTTTGGTACAAATATCACCATACGGGTCTCCAACGATTGCCAGATTGGCAATTATAGCTTTTGTTATGTTTTTATATCGCTTTTATTATTATTTTTCTGATAGTACTAGCCGTTTTAGAGAAAATCGTAAAAAGAGTTCCTTTTGTATTGTATGGAGACAAAATTTTTATTTAAAAAAACCATTTGTGTGTAAAAGGGACGGTGGACGGGGGAGGGGGGGGAGGTAGTCAGATTGAATTTTGATGTATGGAACAATTATGTAATATCATATTCCAAGCACATTTCGCTTTTATAATTTTTTCGATACCGTTTTCGAGCAAACAGAAAAAAAAACTATTTCATTTGTATGTGGGAGAAAGAAAATAGTGGCCCAACTGGATTTTTATGTATAGTTATGTGAAATTCTAAATCAGAGATGCAAACCGGTTTTTTTTAACTGAACCAAAAGCCACCGAAGCGTTGAAATTTGAGTGAACCAAAACCAAACCATAAACCGAACCACTCTGAAAAAAATATGGCCAAACCGAACCAAAACCAAATTAGATTAAAAAATTTTTTTTTTAAAAAGCTTTTGTTTAAATAAATGCTTAAAAAGAATAAAATAATTTTTTGGGCGCTGTGTATCAGAAATAAAAGCGAGATAAATATTTATTTTATTTTTTATGCTTTTTTTTATCTCGCATTTATTTTTGAAATACAGCGCCCAACAATTATTTTTTTCTTTTTAGTGCATTTTTTTAAAATGAAAGCTTTTTTTAAAAAAAATCTTTTATTTTGCTTTTATTTTATCCTCTTTGCTGAGTTTCAATTTGATGTTAAGAAGCCTGTAAGTATAACAGAAGGTTCTGTTGAACGTCCTTTTCCTAAAATTTTCCGGAAAAAATTTGATTTGAGGGTGTTGGGGTGGCTGAATTGAACAGACTTCTTAATGTCAGAATCGGATTAAGCGACCCAAAAACCCCCAAATGAGATATTTTTCAGGAAAATTTGAGGAAAAGATAATTACGTTATCCTTACAGGACCATCCCTTATCCTTACAAGGACGGAGTAGAGAAAACATTGTATTGCCTGGGGCTTACGTTTTGTGCAAAATTTCAAGTCAATCGGATGAGCAGAAGTGGGTCAAAATTAGATTGGAATATTTGACTCTGACAGACAGACAAACAGAAAAACACCAAGGAAAGCCAAATAAAAGATTTTCAAAAGATGGCCGAAGCGAACCAAAACCAAATCAGTTTTTAAAACAAATTCTAGAATTGTTTTTAATGATTCCGTGCGGATAAAATTTGAATTTTTAGGATCGAACACTTCTTATTATTTTCTGTTGTCGATCAGACTTGTCATGTGGAATGTTTTTCGACTAGAAAAAGTCTTGCATAAGATCCAAAACCACTAAACATTCACTAAACCAAAATCTCGAACCAAAACGAAATTTTTGAAATTTTAGAAACCAATTAAAGATATTGTGGCTTTGCAAACACATTATTAAACAGTGTGTCGTTCTCGTCACTGCCCAATTGACCAAATTGGTTGGAAAACCAATTGGATTTCCAATCATCTTGTACCAAGTACCGAAGGTACGATTTATGGAATTTTGACTGGAAATCCAAGATTTTTTCCTGTGAATTTGGTCGTTTTTGTACCATAAGGTCCATAATTCCAAATGTTCCCACAAATATTTTTAAACTTTACAAAGGAAAATTGCGTGGTACATTTGGACACGGTACAAAAATTCCAACATTTGTCAATTAGGTGATTACCCATCTTGCACGAGGATTATAACCCAAGTAGCACCGTAGGGTAATATCGCCCTGTTGAAAGACTCCACGCCTTATTCTTAGTCGAGAAGTCCAATTTACGCCCTATTAAAATCCCTTAAAGACGTATTTTCTTATACGACATATCTGCTGGGCGAGAGGAGGACCGAACGACTTAAATATAGGCCTTCGTCGAAGTATCGCCCAATAGGGCTTAAGGAGGACATCTCGTTTTTATTGCCATGACCAATATTGGCTTTAATAGACCTTACGTCTTCTTTTGACCCTATTCGGTCTATTAAGACGCCACTTCTAAAGCACGAAAAAACTATAATGTCCTATAGGGCGACATTTCCATCGAAATATCCCTATTGGGCGTATTAGAGCAAGACAGAAAACCAAGTGCGAGAAGTTTGTCCTCTGATTAGAGAGGAAGCCTGGATATGGGGCTTATTAAGAGAGTAATTTTGTGCTTTGTCTCACTTTGTCTCAAGTTCTTTTGTCTCACTAAAACAGGTGACATTTTTTATTATCTCTGAAAAAATATTTCGGCGCCCTAACAGACTTGAATTCCACTAGACGCCCTTTTAGGCGTATTTGAAGGTATTCACGCCCTCCCATTAGAACTTAACGTCTAATAGGGCGCGAAAATGAACTGACGCGTCTTTGAGGGCGCACATGTTTCCATCCGCCATATTCCACATTGATGTTGATTCAAATAATTTCCCTTCGAAAATTAAACTTCTTATTTTAAGCTAATCACTGGAGAAAATCGCATAAAAAATAGATGGGAGACAATTTTGAAGCAGCACAATTTTATTGGCATCACAATTTTATTGAATTAGTGGAAAAAAAATTTTGACGAAAAATTAAATTAAAGAAATTTTTTGTTGAAAACAAAATATTTAGATGGCCTATTTCAATTTAAAGCGTTTTAGATAGAACTTTGTCAAAAAAAATTTAGTTGCAACTAAAATGGCAGCATATAACATGATGAAAAATCCATTACAAATGTCCATTTACAAAAATTCTAAAATAATTTTCGCCATTAAATTCGTTCCATATTCATTTCAGCCGTACGCATACATCTTCTCATTCTTTCAGATTGCTTTATCGTTCTGAGATGTTTGTTTCAGTGCCAGAGCGAGATATTGAGAGCGGGCTGTCGCAGAAAGCTATAAAGCTTTTGCGTCGCCCTATTGGGCTTCAAATCGTTCCCCAATGTCGAATATTCGTCCACTTAAGTGGACGAATGGTGGGCGCCTCGTCCAACATTTCGCCCAATAGGTACGAATTTGCAGACGAAGCGCCCACGATTCGCCCTATTGTGCTGCTTGGGAAGTCTATATATTTAGCCCCGATTGCTTAAATTGCCGCAATTTTAAAGTCGCAAAGAACAAATTTCATGTGCATGTGCTTTTCTATGCTATTTGGGATGTCTGTGTGTTTGTGTATGTAACAAAATTTGTAAATCAACTTCTCCCAGTAAAACTCAACTGATTTTGATGCGGGTTAGATAGATTAAACCGTGTTTTTAAAGAATTTTTACAATCACCATATAATCGATCGACTAGTGCCGAAGAAGGGGGTCGCCGCAGTTTTAATTAACTCTGAATTTCGAAAAATCGGCCCGCGAGAGAAAAAAGGTTGGAAACCATCGGTATAGACTAGACGTAATTTTACCTCAATTTATTGAAAAATGCTGGTCCAGAAAAAAAAAAAAATTTTACATTGGAAAATGTATAAAAATTAACAATTTCGATTAATTAATTAATAAACTAAATAATGAGAATTAATAAATGTTTGCTGATATTTTAATACTTCAAATAAATAATTCTCGCAAACTCCATCCAATAAATTGATCGGCATTACATGTGGCTATAATAAAATAATTTGAAAGCCAAATATCCGACTGTAAATCAAAAAGTTATACCACATTGTTATCTATTTATCAATCGGAATTTTACACATAATTCATGCCCTGGAGGTAATTTAATTAAATAATACAAGTGTAGATGATAAAATTATGACGTCGCCGGTAGTCGTGCTGTGAAAACTACGTCGTTACGACCCAGTTTTATGGAATCAAAAAATATTGCGATGATACTTTCTCAACTCCTCAAGTATGAAAACGCTGATAATGCTGTACCACCACCCACCTCCTAATGGTATTTATTCACACAGGTAATGTTTTCATGGATTTTCCAAGCTTTTTCCGTGGGCAACACCCCAACATTTCCGTAGGTTGTTTTGTGCGAATGCAAGAAGCGGACAGGGAAGAAAATTGTCTACCATTCATACTATTAACAGCAGTCGTATCTAATAATTTCTCATTTTATTAAAAGAACATTTTCAACTTAGTGTTATGCGGCAGCGTCTGCACCAAATTGCACGGTAAAAATTTAACACAACGGCACAATGTTAGCTTTTTGTACCTGAAATGGGGGTGAAATTCTACCATCAATGTTGAAATTTGCGAGAGTTCAAGTCATTTGCAAGTGTGGTTAAAAATTGAAAGCTCTAAAGCCTCGTTTACACTTGCAATTTTTATTTTTTTTCTTGAATTTCTCTGCGAGTTTGAATTTTTCCGCGCAGTTTAGTCCGCGAATTTTTTTCATCTGCCGCAGAATAAAATCACTTAGCAAACTTTGTCAAAATTGGAATTTATTCGGACGTTTTCACATGAAAAAATTCGAGTTGTTGCGTCTTTCAAGAATACATTTCTGAAGTTTCTATCGTATTGTGAACGGTTGTGCAACATGAATTTATTGTGGAAGAATAAAATTCGCCGAATAAAATGTCAAGTGTAAACGGCGCCTAAGATATGCCAGTTCTATTAGTACCTCCGGATGAACTTTAGGAAAATGTTTTTTTTTCAGTTTATGGTATAAAATCAGCTTTTAACTGCATCTAAGAAATTGCTGTGAGTTTAAATTGTGATTTAGAGACAGAATAATTAGAACGTTATGTGATTAAATTATAATATATAATAATAAAACTTCACTTTTGTTTGCTAAGAAAAATACCTTATGTGAACAGCACATGATTTTCCGCTGCAATATTTAAAGTTTCGGAAAAAAATATGCATATCTCAAGAACCGTAAGAGATACTTCAAAATCGTTAAAACAAAAAAATGTGAAAAAGTTTTATTTTCTTTAAATTCGGCTATATTTTTTGTCAAAATAGCATAGGTTTCGACAAATTTTCAAAAAATCGTGTTTTTTTTAAATGGTAACTACCCATTAGAGTTAACGATACTTTTTAAAAAATTGGTCGAAAATTACGATTTTGGTAAAACTGATCCACAACAAATTTCAAGTCGCTAGCTCAACGCGTTCTCGAGTTTTTTAACCCTCTAGTTCATATGACCGCCAAAAGTTGGAATACAAAAGTTAATTTTTTTTTTGAAAGCGTAGGAAAATTTTAACCCAATCGGTTCATTGAGTTTCGAGTTTTGGCTTTGAAAAGGTTTTGTTGGACAACGAAATTAGGATTGTGAAATCTTAGCCAAAAATGAAGTCAGCCCTTCTCCATAAATTGCGTCATACATTTAGTGCGAAGGTGGGAGGTTGTGCCTGTCGCGTCTGATAAAGGTCGCCAAATACCGGCTCTAGAATTTAAGCTCTTATCTCGAATTTTAAACTGCATCTAGAGTGGATTCGATATCGCGAAGAGTATCGATACTTTTACTCAAAAACGGTGTCGCAAAAAGTATCGGCACCATACTTGGTATCGGGTTCGAAGTCGATACCTATTTAGTATATTTTTAGGTAATTTTTGAAATGTGGGTACATCAGCCAAACTTTTTTTTTTTGGCGCCAATATTATGCTTTGCCACTCTACTCCAGAGCCCTGGCAGGGTGGACTCTTTTCTCTTGATATTCGTGCGAAAAACTAATAAAATAAGACGAAAAAGTAAAAAAATAAAAATTTCGCAAGTTTGTTGTTGTTGCAAGACTTACGTAACTTGACTTACGACATTCCTCAAAATCAAATTTTTAATTCACTAAAAAATAAAACTTGTTTCCACAAAAAAAAAAAATTTCTTTCAAAAAAGTTTTTTTTTTATTGTTTTATTTTATCCTTTTCAGTCATTTTGTGATTGATTAGTACGACTGAAAATCCAAAATGAAAAGGATAATCACATTATCCTAACAGGACTTTCAGTTATCCTTACAGACTTTTTAATGTTGGAATGGGAGTCAGAGACCCCAAAAACACCCAGCTGAGATTTTTTTCCGGCAAAATTGAGGAAAAGGATAATCACGCTTATCTTTACAGGACCTTCCGTTATCCTCACAAACTTTTTAATGCCAGAATCGAAGTCAGCGACCTCAAAAACCCCCAGAATAGATTTTTTCCCGCAAAATTCGAGGAAAAGGATAATCACGTTAACCTTACAGGACCTTAGATTATCCTTACAGACTTCTTAATGTCGATCCCAAAAACCCCCAGAGAGATTTTTCTTGAAAAATTTGAGGAACAGGATAACTACGTCATCCTTACAAGACATTCCCATATCCTTACAAGGTCGAAGTTCTATTGTCATCGAACTTACGTATGTGTGGAAAATTTCAAGTCAATCGGATGAGTGGAAGTGGGCCAAAAGTGAATCGCAAAATTTGACCTCGACAAACAAACAGATACGAAGGCAAGCTAAATAAAAGCTTTTAAAAACTATCCATTCAATTAACCATTTCCAACTAAAAGTAACAAAAACTGGAAATAACACTCATAAATTTGATATGAACCAACTATAAAATTTGAAATTTCCTCCTTCAACAAGAATTTCAAAAAAAAAAAAACAATCATATTGTCTGCTCGTCTAACAAAAGAAAATAGTGTTGAATATTAAAATAACCATTTAATTATATTCCTCTGAATTCTAACCGAGAAATATTTAAAAATGTGGCTATGCATGCACTTTTCGAAGTTGATATGCACCCAATTTTCAGGTGTGCACACAAACTCACCCCTGAAAACTGACCGGAAAATTCACATAACCTCAAAATGTCTGGACGTCAGCAATTTTCATTGGTTATTTTCTGGTTTCACTTGCTATCGTTGAAACCGAACACCAGGCAAATGGTATCCTTTAGATTTGAATACATGCAACAGCAAAAAATCGGAAAACTCAATGCAAAAGCCATGAAAATAGCAAAATACCGGCTAGGAGTCTGGAAAATTCTATTCTGTTGCCATCCTTTAAAGCCGGCATCTGGTCTCCCAGGTGATTGGAAGTCAGTTTCAACAAAACGGGCAGTAGTGGTCGAAATTTGTTCTATGAAATTAATTCTCCACTACCTTCTGGAGTGAAGTTGTTAGACGCTTCCAACCGCGAACTTTTTTTTATGGGTAGTCTGGGGTTCCAGGAATATTCACACAAGAGAAAATCACGCAGTTTGAATATAGAAAAAGCCCCTTCCAGATTGTGAAATTTTTTTTTTGTAGAACATTTTGCACTTTTTCCCAACTTGTTTTTCCTGACAGAAAAAAAAAATTGATTTTTCATAACATGAATTAAATGTGAAATTGTTGGAACAGCTGCAGTTTTTCCAGAGACCACACTATCGTGTATAGATTGTGCACTGATATATAAATTTTCAAATTTAAAATTCAAAATCCTAGTTGGATATAATTGGGAAATATCTCTCTATTTCTGGGAAAATCTGCTGCTACTACTCGTGGCGATTTCAATTTGTTCCCTTTCCAATTGTAATTTCATAATAAATTCTGTTTTTTAATTCAATTTTTTCATGTTTTTCGGTACCAATGTCAATTTAAATAAAAGTACACACGGATATCAGTCCCATTGGAATTTTGTCCAAGTTTTCTCCTGTGGTTTTGTTAATCCTGGCAATTTAATTACACACAAAAGCCAAATTTCAGTTTTCTGTCGGTTGATAAAAGTTTTTTTTAACGAAAATTTAAATTATGAATTGGTAAAAAACATGCCAAAACCGGATTTAAAAAAAAAAACATGTGAAAATTATTAACTTTTGGTGTTTTAAAATGTTTGAGATTAAAGTTGTGTTAAAGTTAACCCTTTTAGAATCGAATAAATTTTGATTTTTGTCACACACACTTTCAAAAATCGCAACTTTCCCTAGAATTAAGTGAAGGTAATGAGTTTTTGGTCTGATTAGGAAACTTAGTAATGGATCTAAACCTGCAAAAACCAACTTTTTCATAGCCCAATTTAAAAAATCTACATCCCAACTGGGACACGGACTGGTCCGATTGGATTTTGTTACTGTAAACAGACTTTACCTTTATAAATATTTCAATACGACTCACCGTTTTCGAGAAAATAGAAAAAAAAGTATTCAATTTGTATGGGGAGAGGGGAAGGTGTGGTCCAACTATGGCGGAGAGGGGAAGGAGTGGTTGTTGTATAGAAAAGTTATTTAAAATAATATTCTAAACACATCATGTTTCGATTCGATGCACAATTTTCGAGAAAACAGTTCCGACTGAATTTTGATATATAGAAAAGTTATGTAAAATCTTGTGCTAAACACTCTTCATCTTTATAAATTTTTCGATTCGATGCTCAGTTTTCGAGAAAACAGGAAAAAAGTATTCCATTTGTATGGAAGGGGTGGAAGCAGTGGTCCGAGTGGATTTTGATGTATGTGTGAGTTATGTAAAATCTTGTTCTAATTTTTTAATATGACTCACCGTTTTCGAAAAATATACTAAAAACTGTGTCCTTTGTATGGGGTAGGGTCCAATTTTACTCGCTCAAGAACTTGGCTTAGCCGAACGTGACACCCAACTATGCAAAATTTCAAGTCTCTAGCTCAATCTTCTCGAAAGCCATGGTGTTCACGGAGAGACAGACAGACGGACATGCGGAAATCAACATGTCATCCCTAACACTCTGGTGTAGTTCATTTTTGTGTCCGATGATTGGTTCTATGCGCTACTAAATCTAATATACTTTTATATGATAAATCATATAAAGTAGGCATCATCAGCTAGTGGCTCAGCTGGCTCATCACACAGATTGGCTTTAACAGCGTAGCCACTATAATCGACCTTTTATTGTGTGCTGTAATGCTTGTGTGTGTATTGCGGCTTCGGATCGCAGGAATAAAACGAATCGTGCTTTGAGTTGGAATCGGGACATTATTAGCATGACGCATTTCATTTTAAATCAGTTCGTGTGAACTGTGGAAGGTTGTGTTTCATTGAACTGTATTTTAATTTGTAGTGGTTATAAATTTTGATTGTAAAGGAAGCGACAATTACTTTGATGACCCCTGATATATAGTATAAAATTTTTTAAAAAGTTCTTGAAAATATTGAAAAACTCCGGAATAAAAAAACAATTTTAAACAGGATAAAATAATATAATCATTTGAGTAAAATAAAAATGGATGTACTTCGAGACAGCCTTGCTGCACAAATCCAACGACTAATAGGCTTTTCCGACGCACATCAATTTTAAATTTACTCCAATGATTATTTTTTTATTCTTTTTAAAGGAATTTTATTATTTCGGGGTTTCTCAATTTTATCCAAAGGTTTTTACACGGGTTTCAAAATTTTTAATTTTTCGGTGAAAATTTTACTTGCAGTGCGGGGAAAGCTTTTTTGTTTGAAAGTTACTGGCCTAAATTAGGCGCAGCCTCAGATTTTCATCATTATCCTCAGCACTACAGCTCTCGAAAAGCCTTGCCCTCCTCAATTGAGGTTTCATAACAATTTCTTCCCTGCTTTGTACCTGCAGTTTTACATGGATTGCAAACCATGGATCAATTACAACATTTGTAAGGTTTTTACGTTGCAACCCATCAACAGCAGAAGCCGTGATAGCAATCTAGACCGATGATGTGGTTAACACCAAGCGGTAACTATGACTACTCATTTCATAAAGAAAGTTGATTGGACTTGAATCACAGCGTGCTACAGTCGGGAATTGAACCACCGACCTCCGAAACACGGGCCAAGTACTTTACCACTTGGACTACGCTTATGTGCGTTAAAAAATCAATAGAATAAATTCTGTTAGTAATTGAAACGATTTTTGAAAATTGAACCAGGGTTGAAAATTGAACCAAACCTTTTGTTTAGCCGGAATCAGTTTATCTTTATGTACAAAAATTAAGAATATAAAAATTATATGAAGATAAAAATCTCAGTTTAAAGGTTTCTAAAATTACAGTAAGATTTTCGCCCGAAATAGGGGAAATATTTTCACTAAGGTTCAATGCCAAAATATCAACCACAACAAAAAAAAAACATAAGATGGGCGCAAAGATATTTAAGGGCAGTGAATAGTGAAATATCAGGGTATTCCGGGAAGCTGGAAATAAGGCAATTTTTATTCAACTTTAGTTCGTAGGCCTTTCATGAGGGTAATTTGCTGAATACTGAATTTCCAGGATGATGAACAGAACTGCCGCCTCCACTTTCAACTTTTCCATTCAAATTTACTAACATCATTTCGGGATCGTTTCGCTTTGTTCCAGAAACTTTATCCGCTACACACATAAATATATTCATATATCGATTGTGTATAATTCCTTTCCTTTTGTATCCTTTATACTCCGGGATAGTCCCAGATTCTTATATTTTTTTTTGTCTGACTTTACCTTTGTATGCTGTTGCCTGTATAAATGGGGCATACTTAATATTGTGTACGTTTGTTCTTCCTACAGAGATTTGGATAGTGATCCCTTTTAAATATAAATATATTTTCCCATATCCCGATGGGCCTGACCTATAATAACTTAGATTGAGCGATTGACTTATCGTTTTGTACCCTTTTTTCCTGACTCTGATTCCCGTTTTTCCTGGTAGTTTCCCAATTCAAAGGTCTTTTCTACCATTTCTCTATGGTAATGCGTTATCAGCAGATTTGTGATTTGTATGAAGTCAATTGTGCACTAATCGGAAAGTTAACAAAAATTTATGGTGAAACTTTTTAAAGAATTTTTTTTTAGATAACAGTTTTCCATTTAATTTATTCTAAATACATACATATAAAGTTCGTTTAAAAATATACCGAAAAATTTAATCCTCATGAAATTTTGCTTTAAGATCTTACAATTAGAGGAAGTAAGAAGTTCTAAGCAGCATTTATGGCGACCGTCGTCATCGTAGTTGTCGCCATTTTGTCGGAAATGATGCGTCGTAACCTGACAAAGAAATTTAAAACTAGGATTTTTATCATCTTTCTGTCTCAATCAGAGGCTCTATCACCGAACACGATACGATTGGTACGAATCGTAAATTCTATGTTATTATTAGTGTTTTATACCAACAACAACAATAAATTCACGACTCGAATTATACGGATCAGCTATAGTACAATCTGGCAATGCTAAAAAAAGTATTCTTTCATATTTTCAATTTTATAGCATATTTTTAGGCGTATAAAAAATTGAATTTTTACGACTCTGCTTAACGACATATAAGTTGAAAAGTATATATTTTATGAATTTCCCACAAATGCAGTTATTTTCACAAAGTTACTCTAATTAGGGATCGCCCGCCCCGCCTCCTTCCTAAAATCCCATTGTGGCCCATTCGGGAAAACCACACTCAGAAAAATAATAAAGGTTATCCAAGTCAACTTTTTGGCAAGTCAACTATGACCTGTACCAGGGAGACGGAGTTATCCATTATATGACATTACATCTTCGAAATCACTGTCTCAAGGTAACCCGTGCAGCTCCTTATCCCCAACTTTACTCGCTGCAGGTTAAATTTTTGAATTTCGCCCCCCACAAGTTAACACATTTTTACCTTGCCAAGCGTATGTTCTATATAGATGAAATGTGTTTAGAATATGTTTTAAATAACCGTTTCATACATCAAAATCCAATCCGACCACTCCTTTCCCCTCTCTCCTATATAAATTGAAGAAATGCGCCGCAGGCAGATTTTTTTAAAGAACCATGCAGTGGAGGCTGAAATTTTTCAAAAAACTGACCACGCAGGTGAACATTTGTGGATGCGAAAGTTAAATACATCCTAAAAGTCAAACGGAATGGTAGCTCAATGTTTTGTACTTACGAGGGGTTTTCTTTCCGGTTGATTTTTCTTTGCATGATTCTGGTAGAATTGATTTTCTTACAAAAAGCAATTTTTCAGCAAAAAAAAAAAATTTTTAAGGACCCCATCCGGGGCTTTTCCTCCTCTCGGAGACTCCCTTCCATCGCTGGTGTGTGTTCCCCCTAGTTACGCCACCGGTTAATCGTTATTTAGTTTACCTTCGTATCTTTCTGCCTGTTTGTCTGTCGGGGTCAAATTTTGCAATCTAATTTTGACTCAGTTCTACTTATCCGATTGACTTGAAATTTTGCACACATAAGCAAGTCCGATGACAATACAATATTTTCTTTACTTCGTCCTTGTGCGAATAAGGGAAGGTCCTGTAAGAATAACGTTATTATCCTTTTCCACAAATTTTCCGGAAAACAAACTATTCTGGCGGTTTTTGGTGTGGCTGAATCCGATCCTGACGTTAAGAAATCTGTAAGGGTAACGAAAAGTTTTGAAAGGATAACGTAATTATCTTTTTTTTCAAATTTTCCGGGAAAAGAATCTTTTCGGGGGGTTTTTGTCCTCACTGACTTCGATTCTGGCATTCAAAAGTCCGTAAGGATAACGAAAGCTCCTGTAAGGATAACGTGACTATTCTTTTCATTTTGAATTTTTAGTCATACTAATCAAATACAAAATTACTAAAAAGGAAAAAATAAAAAAAATAATTTTTTTAAAAAGCTTTTATTTAAAATAATGCACTAAAAAGGAAAAAATAAAATTGTTTGGGAAGTGTGTATTAAAAATAAAAGTGAGTAATAAAAAAAATATTTATCTCGCTTTTATTTCTGATACACAATGCACAAGAAATTAATTTTTCCTTTTTAGTGCAATTTTTTAAATAAAAGCTTTTTAAAAAAAAAATTCTTTGATTTTTTTTATTCAAACACTTTAGAATGCAGAATTTCCATGCAGTATTAAGTCTTTACGTAAATCTACATTAATTAAAAATATTAGTTAAAGTTTTGCTTTTCCGACTGAATGCCTGATATTGCCATAAAACAAGACATCTGTCAGCAGAAACATAAATCCACGTCTTTTCAGGAACTAAAATTCATAAATTTTTGCCCATGTTGAAATATAGTCAAAAAACACTGATATCATGGCGTCATATGTTACAACGAATAGTAGTTGTAGTAAATGTTATGCAGATGCAAAAACTTCCATTCCGTTTCCAATAAAAATAAAATCTCGACGAGAAATTGCATCCAAACGTGGAACGCGATTTATGTTCGTTGGTTGAGGAAAATGAATTGAAACATTTCTCTCAATTTCCCTCATAAATTTAATTAAATCGGGATTTTTTCTAATGAATTGTGATGTTCTTTCCATTCCAGATTACTCTGGAAAAAGTATCATGGAGACGATGAGGGTGGCGGTGGATTAATTGGAGACAATAGCACTGATCCTTTAGCGGCGAAATCAATGACATTGTCACAAGATGAGGTAAGTCTGGAGCAAAGTTTTCAAATTTTTTTTTTATTTGTTTTAAAATATTGTAAATAAAATGCACTTAATCGTTGTAAAAATATTTTTAACATCTAAATGTCTGCACAAAATTGTGTTGTGAAGTCTAAGTGTAAAATATACTAAAGCTTAATGCAGTACTAATTCAAAACGGGAGTAGAAGTTAGAAGAATTTTGATCTTTGAAGGATTTTTTTTAATGACAAAATGGAAAGAAAACTTTCAAATATATCAATATATTAGTGCCCAAGGAGTATAAAATGTCATAAAGTGGTCGTAGCGACTTTAATTTCGTGAATCTACGGTCGCAAATAGCAATTTCGAGGTTTTTTTTTTGAATCAGAAGTCCTTCACTTACAGTGAACTTACAGTGAAAATAAATAAGGAAATCCAAAATTCATACAATATATCCAACAACTGTTCTCGGAAACTGTGAACTATGAACGTGTACTTCAATGTGAACACATATTTTCCGGTTCTACTATCGTAATTGTATAGAGCTTGTTAAAATTTAAAGGAAAAAAGGTTTGAAACTAGGACGGAAAATTCTGTTGAGTGGCTCGATCAATAAATTTCGAGTTGGTTTAACGTCTATTGAAGTGAAAACAAACACAACAAGTTAAGCCAGGCGTGAAAATATTTTCCCAATTTCCATTTCTCCATATATTACAGCAAATATTCAACATACAAAGGTTTCCACATAGTTGTCGGAATGTCGAAGGAAATTCTACTGAATTGGTGGGATTCAAATCAAGGAAAATTTCATACCAAAGCATGTGTTTTCGAGTATTTTACTATTTCAATTCTGGGATTCTCAAATAACGTCCGGGTATTCAAATGAGCATCACCTTCAATATGGAATTGTAGAATATATACACATTCAATGTGATAGAATTGGTGTAGATACTTTTATTATAGGGTTATGGGACTAGTAACTGACCACATAATATACTAAATGGCGCTGAAATAGTATTAGTTCTGTGGGATGAAATAAAGTTTTATTTTAAGTTCAGTAAATGAAACAAAATGGTTATTGTTATTTCCGTATTTTAATAATAATTTTGGATTTCTACTTAAATTATGAAATATGAAATAAAACAAGCATACTTACAGTTAAATGAAAACTACAGAGATTTTCTTTAGTAAGTTGAAATTTATTTTAAAAATATCAGTTGTGGTCAACACAAAACTTTCTTCTACAAAATCTACGACCCTGTGCAATTTACACTAGAGCCCTGTCGCGTTGTCAACCTAAGACGACCTCCCAATAAATTCTTGGTTCATCCAAAAATATCAAAAACGTACAAAATTTGAGATAACTTGAGAACGGTAAAAGATATCAATTTACGGTAAATGGCAAAAATGTAGAAAATGTTAACATCTTTAATTATTCTTTTAACTGATTTGTCGAAAAACCGTTAGTTTGCAAATTATTCGCAAAAATATGATTTCTTACATATTAATGAAAATATCTCAATAACGGTAAAAGATAAAGGATAACGGTAAGAAACAAAATTGTGCAGAATGCCATTCTCATTAATTCACTTCATACATTCAGTCAGCAAAAACCCGTTAGTTTTCGAGATAATCGCAAAAAACTGTTTTTTTGGAAATAACGGTTTATCTCGATAACAGGTGGAGATATCGAGTTATAGCTAAAGACAAAAGTGTGGGAAATTTTATTTTCTCCAAGTTTTGTCATACTTAAGGCCACTAAAAAACGCGTAGTTTGGGAGTAAATCGAGAAAAACGAAATTGCGATTTTTGAAAAACCGCCATTTTGGATACTTCCGGTTAACGGATTTCCACCAAAAGTTGATAGGATCGTCCCATTTAAGGACCCAACATGCCTATAAAATTTCATGGCGCTAGCTCTATTAGTTTTTGAGAAATCTTGTACACAGACTGACAGACAGACTGACAGACAGACAGACTGACAGACAGACTGACAGACTGACAGACTGACAGACAGACTGACAGACTGACAGACTGACAGACTGACAGACTGACAGACTGACAGACTGACAGACTGACAGACTGACAGACTGACAGACTGACAGACTGACAGACTGACAGACTGACAGACTGACAGACTGACAGACTGACAGACTGACAGACTGACAGACTGACAGACTGACAGACTGACAGACTGACAGACTGACAGACTGACAGACTGACAGACTGACAGACTGACAGACTGACAGACTGACAGACTGACAGACTGACAGACTGACAGACTGACAGACTGACAGACTGACAGACTGACAGACTGACAGACTGACAGACTGACAGACTGACAGACTGACAGACTGACAGACTGACAGACTGACAGACTGACAGACAGAAAGACATTTTTTTAATATGACTCCAATCGACTCAGGAGTGATCGGGAAATGTTTTTTAGGCAAAATTAAGAGGTCGAAATTTTTCATGAATACAATACTTTATTATACTCCGTAGAAGAAAGTAAAAATGGAAAAGTTCGGCGAGTTTTTTTTCTCAACTCTCAGTTTTTTGGTTTTTGTATTTGTAGATTTTTTTTTGACAATTTCGCTCTTCTTTGATTTTTTTTTTGGTTTTGTTTAGCATAGAAATTTCTGCGACATCAGAAATATACTTCTTCCCATCATAATGTTTTCCTCGAGTTAATTCGAGCACACTACTCGTCGAATTCAATCAAATCCACCGTGCAATAAAAAAGACTTGCGCAAAAATTTGAACGCAAAATAAAATGCTACGACAATTACGTAGGCTACAAAACTAGGCCGGGTGAGGAGGGGGGAATGTGGTAGGATGACACACAATATCAACAAAATAACAAATTTTTTATCATACTAATATATAAAAATTAGTTGGTGTCTGTCTGTTCCTCTTTCACGCAAAAACGGCTGAACCGATTGACTTGAAATTTGGCATGAGTGTCTGTGGTAGTTCTGGTTCCAACATAGGCATACGGAAAAGTAAGGCGAGGGGTGGGGGGAGTAAGGGGAGGGGGTAAAGTGTTTTCGAAACTTTGTTTTTGCACTGTGTTACTCTTTCGCGGGAAACCTACTGAACCGATTGGCCTGAAGTTTAGCTCCAACATAGACCATCAAAAAAAATAAATTGAAAAAACTTAATCCGGCAACGACTGGTATGCAAGCTAGTAGAAAATAAAACTCGATTTACACGAAAATCAAGGCAAAACAATTAAGAGATGTAAGCCATAGTCGATTTTTATACTCTATATGATATATTACATAGAAGTATATTAGATTTAGTATACCGTTTGTAACGCATCGAACATAAAAATGAACTAGACCAAAAATGGGTGTTAGGGATGAGAACAGAATTTGATTTCGTTATCTCCATCCGTCCGTCCGTCTGTCCGTCCGTCTGTCCGTCCGTCCGTCTGTCCGTCTGTCCATCTGTCCATCTGTCCATCTGTCCGTCTGTCCGACAGTCCGTCTGTCCGTCTGTCCATCCGTCCGTCCGTCTGCCGGTAGGTCTATTTGTCCGTGAATACCATAACTTTCGAAAAAATTGAGCTAGAGACTTGAACATATTGTATAGTTTCGTTTCTCGTAAATGGCCAGGCTAAGTTCTTGAAAGGACAAAATTGAACTATTCCTTTCCCTCCCCCTAGAAGTGTTATACCAAATATATTTTCGAGCACTGCAATGGCGCTAAATTAAAAAAAAAATAACGGAAACAAAAATCACACGAATTTTGACAGACAAACGTAAATTTTTAGCCAACTCGGTCTTAAATCCCGGAACTCGCTTCAATTTTAAGTTCAATGCATTTAAAAAAAAGACATGAACTAATTTTATGGAGGGGTGGTATTTACGCCTGTGGTATATAGAATGTTGATACTATTGGATAAGCAAAAAATATAAAGATTTAAAGTTGGTGGTACTTAAAAGTACCGACGGTCAACAAAGGGTTAATAAAAAAACGATTAAAAATTTAAGAGTCAGGCAATAAAATATATGGGAAATTGTTTTTACAAATTGGTTTATGTCTGTTTGAAAATTAATAAAAATATGTAAAAAAGCCTAGCCTGTGGGACTGCAAATTAATTTTCCTGTTTGAAAATCTCATTTTCTTTAAAAATTTGGTTTATAAGAAGCTCTGCGTAATTTTAGGCGTTTTCCCAGATTTTTTTTTGTAGAACCTTTTATATTAATATTCAATATTTAAATTTGACTCTAATTCTTTTTCTCGAAAATTTAACTATCGAAAAATCACTTAAATTGGCAATATTCGAATACCACGACCCTATAAAAATAATAAGAAATTCTAACCACATGAACGAACAAAAGCCATCACTTGAACAGGAAGACGTGAATCCCCACGAGGTCGAGTTTAGTTTTCCCCAAGAAAAGTGTTTCCTTCTCCGTAGAAATGGGTTATAGAGTTAAAATCCTTTGCTGTGGGTAAATGGGACTTTCTTAGCTTTTGACTAACATCAAATACACTTGTCGACTTTTCCTAACAACTTGATGGTTGGCATGGTAAGCATTCTCTGTGAAATGCAATTGGCCTCGAGAAGACGTTCATATGCAGTATATAAAAGATTTTCCTGATATTTCCCGGGAACACATGATGTTTAGTTGGTTACGAGTCCCACCACATCTATTGTATTAAAGTTTGTTGACCCAGTCTTCAAACATGGGTAAATTTTGAGGAAATTCAAATGAAAGATGAAATGCAAGTTGATTCGTCTTGACTTTAGGGCTTCATTATTATTTTTTTTCTTCGTTATAGTTATACCGTAAATAATTAGTGTGTTCACCTAAATAACAGCAGAACAAACCAATTTTTTTCCAGTAAATCATTGTTGGAATTTGGCAAAACGCCGAAATGCAACAAAGGCAAAGTTACTTATTATACCAATGTTTTCTACCTGTGCTCACAGGAAGACGAAAGAACTAAATTGCTTGATAGCTTCCTGCACTCCCGTCTGGACGGCAGTTTCAACCGTCGTCGTCGTGTGCACCTGAAACGAAAGACGTCGTCTTACAATGGGACTGAGCCAGCCTCATTGTAACAAATATCTTTTGTTGAATTTTGCAGTGCTGCATAGTTAAAGCCACTTATTTTCGGGGATCTTATTTGTTAAGCCTAAACCCCAATTACGCGTTCGCGCGTGCGGCAGCCACGCGGTGAAGGTAAAAACTATGTATATATATGAGTAAATGTATAATTGCGTGTTGCTCAGACGCGTTGCCGCGTGCCTGCCGCGTAGAGTAGGCTCAGTTTCTACTTTTAGACGCGGTGACAACTACTAGGTGCCAGAACAAAATCATGCCGCACGCGCGAACGCGTAATTGGGGTTTAGGCTTTAGAGTTTCGAGTCTACAAAAGAATCTCGACATCTCCCCGCCTTCAGAGGGTCCACCTTTTCTTCATTTGCTATTAATTATCTCGTAAGCTAGTAGTCCGCCAACTCACCTGAACTACAGCTGTGGATCCGTCGTAGCATAGCATAGTCGGGGATGAATCGCGATACGGCCAGGTAAGTTGAATGCTCCTCTGTGCCAAAGCAAAAAAAAAGTATCCAACATAGGCCAATGTACTTCTATGCAAAAGTCACGCTTTGATCTTGGTATGGATTTTGGATTTGGAATTTTCGGCAATGATGGCACCGCGTACTGGCCAAGAGCAAGACATGAGAAACGCGATAAGAAACTACACATTTTTGTACTTGGTCGGAATACATGAAATCATGTTACTTGCATCGCTATGTCATGCTGTTTTATGCTACGCTATGCTATGCAAGTGCAACAGATCCATTGTAAAGATTTTTCTCTGTCAGCCGGCAATTCGCTTTTTGTTCTATGGTTCGATGCCCCCGCCTGATTTCAAGTGAACCCAACCGACTAACAAAATCAACGGGATGTGTGGTGTGGTGCATAAACCCGAAATTTTCTTATGCTTGCGTTCCTATGGGAATTTGCACAAAATCAGAATATCTTCGCGATGCTAACATACTTAAACATCATGAAAAATTACACACGATTTTTGGTGGTTTTTTTTAAGTCTGTTTATCTTTAATTTTCTGTTGGAGTATTGCTAATTTCGACCAAAATTTAAATGAGAGAAATCTTCTAAGTGATAGAAAATAAAGCATTAGAAACAGTATTTTTATTTTCCTATACTACAGAGGGAAAGTATTGTTTCATTACGGAGACCGACTCTAGAACGGGGGCATATAGAAAATCTCTGATAAGTACGAAATCCGTTTCAGGCAAAATTATGAGGATGTCCGGTCCGTCCTTCTGTCTGTCTGTCTGTTTTTCTGTCTGTCTGTCTGTATGTCGGTCTGTCCGGTTTACGTATCTTAAATAACTCGAAAACGCGTTGAGCTAGCGACTTGAATTTTTTTGTGGATGAGTTTTACGGAAATCGTAGTTTTCTATCAACTTATAATGTTTGCTATAATGGAGCTAGCCATACATTTTTTTGAAAATTTTTCAATTCCATTTTGGGAAAAAATGAATACAACAAAATTTAAAGGATATCAAATTTTCTACATTTTTGCTTTAACGGTTTTTATGTATTTTTAACACTCTGACTGCCGTGTCAGTCAAAAAGACCTGACACCTAATTGTACACAATGGCCACAATGAAAATTATTCAACTGTTCGCTGCAACCGCAACGATTTTTTGTAGTTGTACACATTTTATGGTAATAAAATAACATTTAGTTATAATTTTGTTTCAATTTTTTTTTCTCTTAGTGCCTTTTTGACTGACAACTAGATATTCGAAAAAGGCTTAAAACTGTCGTGGCAGTCAGAGTGTTATTGGTTCTCGAGATATTTGAAAAAATAATATTTTCTACATATTTTTGCCGGGACAACTTAAATCCGAGAATACTAGTCCCAGCATCCCGGCCCGGAAACTAAACTTTTACACAAAGATGCACACCAAAAGTTTTTTTTAGTGTTGTTCAGTTTTGGTTCAAGGATGAATTAGATTTCTGGTTTTTGGTTTTGATCCCTAAAGTTTCAAAAATTTGGTTCTGGTTTTCATTTTGGTTTCTAGAATTCCAAAAACTGATTAGGGTTTGGTTTCTCATCATCCCCGGTGCTACAGCTCTCGAAAAGCTGGGGCCACCTCAATTGAGGTTTCATCAATTGAGGTTTCATCAATTGAGGTTTCATAACAAAGTCTTCTTTGCTTCGCACCTACAGTTTTACATGGATTGCGAACCTTAGATAAAACCTTAGACGTTTGTAAGGTTTTTACGTTGCAACCCATCAACAGCAGAAGCCGTGATAGAAATCTAGACCGATGAAGTCGTTAGGACCAAGCGGTATCTATCACTACTCATTTCGTAAAGCAAGTTGAGTGGACTTGAATCACAGCGTGCTACAGTCGGGAATTGAACCACCGACCTCCGAAACACGGGCCAAGTACTTTACCATTTGGACTACGCTGGATTAAAATGGTTTCTAAAATTCCCAAAAATCGGTTCTGGTTTTGGTTTCTAAAATTTCGAAAATTTGATTTTCGTTCTAGTTTTGATTCACTCAATTTTTAATGCTTTAGAGCAGTGGTTCTTAACCTAGATTCGATCGAACCCCAGGGGTTCGGTGAGTCAGTTTCCGGGGTTCAGCGGAGGACAAAACACAAACTTTTTGTTTTTATGTGAAAATCATGTTATTTGTTCTTTAATGGTTTTGTTCATTTTGTGCACCTATGTATAAATATATACCTATGTTTTGAATTTGAAAAAATCATATTTTATTTTTCCAATTAAGAAGGGTTCGGTGAACGCGCATATGAAACTGGTGGGGGTCAGTACCTCCAACAAGGTTAAAAACCACTGCTTTAGAGGTTTTGGTTCCTGCACAAGACTGGTAGATGGCATATGGAATGTTTTTTGGTACTAGATTAACATTAGAAAAACGGCTAGACTCTAAATTTGGGCGAAAATAGAAAATAATAGGATTTTTTCGATCCTCAAAATTCAAATTTGAACCAAACTGAACCACTAAAAAAATCTGAATTTTGGTTTGGTTACAGCATTTGTTTTAAGAACTGATTTGGTTTTGGTTGGTTTAGGGCATTTTTTTTAAAAACTTGTTTCGGTTCTGGTTTGGTTCGGCCATCTTTTTGAAAAATGGCTTGGTTTTCATGCGGTTCGAATATATACAGGGTGCGCCATCTGTTCCTCCGGTATGTAAACATTCAATAACTTCGCCATTTGTCAACCGATTTGCTTTCCTAGACACGTTTTGGAAACGTCAAACCAGTACAATTTTAACCATGAACCGCTTCACACCGAAAGAACGCGCCGAAATAGTGACGATTACATTGAAAATAGTCGTTCATTTTGGATGCAAGTTTTAATGACCGACGAGGCACATTTCACTCTCTCTGGCGGTGTTAATAAACAAAATTGCCGCATTTGGGCGACAGAAAATCCTCACGAGATTCATGAAATACCATTGCATGATCGAAAAGTGACTGTTTGGGCCGGCGTGTGCGCAAAAACCATCATTGGGCCATTTTTCTTCAATGAAGGTGAAACAGTTAATGGTAATCGATATCGGTGGATGTTGGCACATTTTGTGTGTCCGAAAATGCGTGAAAAAGGTCTGACTGACTTCTGGTTTCAGCAAGACGGGGTGCCATGCCACACAGCGGACCAAACAATACGGTTTTTGCAACAAAAATTCCCTAGACGTGTGATATCGAAAAGAGGCGATATTGACTGGCCACCAAGATCCCCTGATTTAACCCCCCCAGACTTCTTTTTGTGGGGTTATTTGAAGAGTAAAGTTTACGCCAGCAACCCGAAGACCATTGACGAGCTCAAGACCAATATTCGTGCCGAAATAGCTGCCATACCGACGGAGATGCTCGAAGAAGTGATGGAAAATGCCCGAAAAAGAGCACAGTTTGCGGTGGCCAATAAAGGTGGTCATTTGATCGATGTTGTTTTCAAAAAGTAGTCCACATAAATTGTAAAGGATTGAACTAAATAAAAAAACACCATTTTTTGCAATCTATTGTTTCTTTCAAAAGTTATTCAACATTCTCATACCGGAGGAACAGATGGCGCACCCTGTATATTTTTCAGGGTTTTGTTTTGGCTCACTCCAACTTCAACGGTTCAGTGGTTTTTGGTTCGGTTCAAAAAACCGGTTGGCATCTCTGCATTTGTCCAGAGTTTTTCAATTTTGTGCTATAATAAATTATAAATTATTTGATAAATCAAACCCTAGGAAAAACTTACTCTATTTCAGCTAGTGAATCACACTTTTTTTGCCTGCGGCGCATTTTTTCGACAATTTCCCACAAGGGGCTTATGCCCAAAAACTGGGGTCCATGTTTCTCAAAAGATTTGACCTGTGGCACATATCTCTTTATTGGTATTTTTACTATTTCCATTATAATTAAGTGAATTTTCTCTTGCGCGGCTCTTTTTTTTATAGTTTCAGCCAGTGCTTAGGAGAAGACCCTTTAATGCCGAAGCACAGCTCTGGATGGTCGGAAGAACGAAAGGAGATGTCGGTTTATGTTCTCCTTTAACTTTTGCAGGTTATAGTTTCGGAGGGAACACATCGGATATTTTGAATCCTTGGGTGGCATTTTGACGCACATTTTTTAACCTTGGTTTTTGTTTACCTTTGGTTTTCGTCCAAATGAAGTTTTGTTTTTGAAAAAAAAATTGGTTATTTCGTTTCAGTCATCCTTCCATACCCCCCAACGCTTACCTTATGCTGATTGACCTAAAACAAATATGGTCACACTATCTAAGAAGACCAAGTGCAAGAAATATTTGCGTCTTCACCTTCTGCCACACAACTCTGACAAATCTTATTGAATGTTATGATCAAACCCGAAGAAAAGACTTTTTATTTTTGGATCCATCCATCCAGCCAAATGTAATTTCGGCTTATGTTGAATAATAAACGAGAAAAACCCGTCACGGTTCCAATGTTTTGAGATCAGCATCTATTGGTAGATTCCCAATTTCAACCAGCTATCATCTCATCACGTTGAATGTTGATGTATAAAAGAAGATTTCAAGGTATTCATAGCTTAACTGCATTAAAAACAGATGCATTTCTTGGGTCAAACGAGGCTATAGACCTTTACTGGTGAAATAAAATATCCAGTTTGTCTCTGTTGTGGTTACTTTTTAAGTCATCTTCGAGTATAGTTAGAAGAAGAAAAAATCTAATAAAACTATTTTAAAATAATTTTTCAGTCATTTAAAATAAGAGACTTCAAAATGGCAATTTTAACCATTATTCTGAAACAAACTTAGTTTTATTCAAATGAAGTTCCTGAAAACTGTTGGCCTTGGATAAAAAGTATATTCCCAAATGAAATTTTCCGGAAACTATAAAAGTTAGTTATGCACTTGTTTGAAAATTTGCCAATGGAAAATTTCTACGAATCTACTTAAGCATGAACTTAAATACTTTTTGGATTTTTTATCTCAATTGTTCTTCTCGAAAAATTCATTCTAAAAATGTATGCGTCTGCATGGCCGATACGAAATGTTTAGTTCTGTATAAAATTAGAATAATTTCGAATGGGCGAAATCCTGACATGCCATTACGAATGATCACAAAAGATGATTGTCGTGATAGAGAAGACAATTTCCACACTTTTCCAGATGAAAATTGACCATTCTTTCGTGTTGCTGGCGACAATTGAACGCAAATCCTTACCGAATATTAAGTATAGTTGTGCATAATGTTATATTTTCCAGACGTCGAAAACCATTTTGTGATTATCTTTTTGATATTTACGTTTCATTGGCATTGGTTTTTGTTAGAAATTTCCCGGGCCAAATTCTAGTCTTGCACATTATTGTATGTCACTTTCCCATCGGATTGTGATACGCATTTAAATGAGTTAAAAAAGTATTCAGGACTAAGCAAATTTTCACAGGATGCTGGGCAAAACTTTGTTTCCCACAGCTTTTTAGAATTTTATATACGTCGTCGCATACAGTCTGATTATTATTTTCTTGCCAGTATTTTTTTTTTACTGAATATTTTTTAGATTTTCTGTCTTCATAAACGAGGGCGGAAAGTTACATTTTTCTAGAGTTTTTCTTTATTCAATTTTTCACACTTTTCTGTTTTTCCCATTTTCCTTGTACCTTTAATGTTAGGTACATTGGAAAATGGTATATCAAAAATTTGGATCGCTTTCTAAATTATGAGTTATGAACACGTGTAACAAGTAGCGATTCCGTGCTCTTACGGCGTTTGCTTCTTTTTAACGAAGTTTTTTTTTGTTCTTGTTTTAACAAGGCCGAGGAAAATTGAGAAAAGGTAAAGACAAAATAAGTACCAAGTTGAATATAGCGAAAATACCATAATTTAGTCAGGAAAATGCCGACACATAGGCATGTTGGGAATATGTAATGATTTCAATGTTGGAAGGCCTGTAAAAGTTTTCTTTCCTGACCTTTTTTTTAAGGGAAATTTTTCTAAAGCGAATACTGAATTATTATTAGGTGGAAACGTGATTTTTAATGGAGAGTTTTCTAAGGGTACAAAAAGGAAAGTTTTTTTGTGCTTGAAAAATTTGATTTTGGGTGTTTTCAATGAATTTCGGTTGGTTCGTTATGATCAAAATATCTGATGCGGAAAGCACATGACTTTCCTCTGCAATAGTAAAAAATGTAAAAAAAAATATTTTTTTAAATATCTCAGGAAACGTTAGAGATACGTAAAAATCGTTAAAGCAAGAAATATAGGAAATTTTATTTTCTTTAAATTTGGTAATATACATTTTTTCTCAAACGCGCATAGTTTTCAAGAAATTTTCAAAAAACTGTTTTTCAAAAAAAAAAAAAATTGTATGAGGGGTCCGTTATAGCTAACTTTACTTTTCCAAAAGTTGATTGAAAACTAGATTTTCGTAAAACTCATTCATAAAAAAAATTCAACTCGCTAGCTTTGAGTTCTAGAGTTTTTTTTAATGCAGACAGACCGAGAGGCTGACCGACAGGCAGACCGACAGACCGACAAACCGCCAGACCGACAGACAGACCGACCAACAGAGGCACGAACATCCTTATAATTTTGCCGGAAACGGACTTCGTACTGATCAGAAAATTTCTATCTGCCTCTATTCTCAAGTCAGTCTCTGTCATGAATACAATAGGGTCGGGTAGGGTAAAGTGGTCCACGTTTGGTAGGGTAAGGTGGTCCACCCTGTCAATGTCATATTTCGTGTTTTCAAGTTTTTTTTATGAGTTATTTTGAGTGTTTTAATGCGAAGCTCGATTATAACTTCTACCGAAAATCGAGCTGAATTAGAGAAGCAGAAAAAGCCGCCGGAAAGCGACGCTTAAAGCCTAAACCACAATTACGCGTGCGGCACCCATGCGGTGAAAGTAAAAACTACGCATTTATATGAGTAAATGTATAATTGGGCGTTGCTCAGACGCGTTGCCGCGTCCGTGCCGCGTAGAGTAGGTTCAGTCTCTACTTTTAGACGCGGTGACAACTATCTGCCAGAACTAAATAATGCCGCTCACACGCACGCGTAATTGTGGTTTAGGCTTAACAATTACACCGAAGAAACCAACACCAAAACAGACCAAACGCACATTTGTTACTTTCGAATAAACCATATTTTTGACCAAACTTCATGATTATATTATTATTTGTCATTTAATTTTATGTTTATGCGATTTCTGGAAAAATTTTGAGGGTGGAACACTTCTCCCTACCATTTTGAAAAAATCGAAAAATCAAAGTTTTCGATAAATGCCTAAAAATTAAATTTATTATCAAAAAGTTGGCAATCTGTGAATGCAGAAAGTTAGCTTAGGTCCTGCGCTTGCGATTTGACTATCTTATCATGCAAAAATTCTGATTTTTGACCATTTTATGGCCAATAATAAAAACGTGGACCAGTTCACCCTACATGATCCTATTTTTCTTCTATAGCAGAGGAAACTAAAAATAGTGAAAATCCTAAAGGATGAGAAAATTAAATAATTAGCCAAATAATTGATATTTACGCTACTTCCTTAAAAAATCAGATTTTAGAAATTTAATCAGCTGCTTTAGCAACTTTCTAACGACATCGAAATATTTTCCTGCCAAAATATAGCAAATTCGTAATATTTAAATGTGGCGAAACTGTGGAGAAAAATTAGGTAGGAGACTACTCATATTTTCCATTCCACTTTATTCAAAGAGGATTCCTGATATGGATAAAAATCCACCCTTTAGGATTTCGCCGGAATAACTTTCAGCGTAACTCCTTTTCTCCATGCTATAGAAATTTCCACGGTAGTACGGAAAACGTAGCTGCTGTGCCTCATTTGTCTGTGTCTGGATCTGAAGTTAGAAGCCTTGGAGCTGACCTGGGAAAATTCGATCGTGCGAGAGAAAATTTCCATGGAAAAAGAAAAAGTTGGCAATGTTTATGGATGCAATAACTGATATGTGCTTGTGTACTAACCGCTTACGAGTAGTTCGTGTACATGTGAAAAAAAAACTTCATTCTTTATAATTCATTTGTAAATAGGGGTTGATGTGATCTGAGCTTTCAGCGGCCATAAACTTAAACGTTCTCCACCACTTAACAGTTTTCGTTGTGTTTCTATCTTGTATGAATTGTTGTTAGCCCATACTGTTTTTGGGGTTGTTTTGCTGTTGGGGTCGCTTTGGAAATGGGGTGAACTTGAGGAGGAAAACTGGTACAATTTTAATTCGATGTGTTTCGCCATTGCATGCTCGGTTGTGTTTCTGTTCATTGTTCAGATGCTGTTGGTGGTCTTTTCTACAGTAAATTATTTCCATTTGTCGAGCTTTAAATTATTTCAACCATGGTATAAACGATAAACAAAACATTTGCATATTGCATCTCAACTAAACAAAAGCCATGTCGTACATTTATTTACTAATACTTGGCGTTTTCCTGTATAAAAGATAGTTTAAAGTCAACATGGATATGTGTACGAATGGTTTAAATAGATAACAATTACGAAGTGAAATGCCGTAAACATTAAAGAAAAATTTAATTAAATCTTAAATTAAAAATGTTTTCCAATTTAGTTTTTTTTTTTGCGATTATAACATTATTTGTTGGAAAGTTGACACGTAAAGTACGTAGTGGCGGAAATTTAGTGCAAGAAAAATACATGATGTTCATCTTAGCGGCTGTCCATAAAATATAAAACACGTTACGCTAAATTTAAGTTCAAAAAACCTGCCCCGTATTACATTGCTAAATTTTTAAATGGAGTTTACTACCCCAGTTGTGTGTTTTTAAATAGAGTTTACTATCATAGTCATGCAATTTCCATATTTTTCAAAAAAATATAGTGTTTTGAAAATTTCTCGAAAACTATGCACTTTTATGAAAAAATACATATTACCAAATTTATAGGAAATAAAATTTTACATTGTTTGTGCTTTTACGGTTTTTACGTATCTGTAACGATTCTCAAAATATTTGAAAAAATTGGTTTTTTGAAAATTTCTCAGAAATTGCGCTATTATGAAAAAATGTCGATGCAATAAAAGTTTGTATGTAAGTCATTTAGACCCTGTGAATGTGGCAAGTCTGGCCTAAGTTTAGGGCTATCTAAAATTTGGATACCTGACTCTCTTTTGGTCTCTTCTGGCTCTGACTGCTGTGACGTTAAGACGTACTTTTTTTTAAATAAAGATCCTGACGAATAAAATAATATAAGAGCGTTTTATTTTTCAACAACACTTATATGGTTTAAGATGTGTCTATTATACGGACATTGCTTTGACTTCATATTTACAAATACAAGAATTTCCATAAAGCCCAATTCAGACTAACGATTGCGATTACGATTGCGATTACGATTGCGATTACGATTGCGATTGCGATTACGATTACGATTACGATTACGATTGCGATTACGATTACGATTACGATTACGATTACGATTACGATTACGATTACGATTACGATTACGATTACGATTACGATTACGATTACGATTACGATTACGATTACGATTACGATTACGATTACGATTACGATTGCGATTACGATTGCGATTACGATTACGATTACGATTGCGATTACGATTACGATTACGATTACGATTGCGATTACGATTACGATTACGATTACGATTACGATTACGATTACGATTACGATTACGATTACGATTACGATTACGATTACGATTACGATTACGATTACGATTACGATTACGATTGCGATTACGATTGCGATTGGGATTACGATTGCGATTACGATTGAGCTTCCTCGACCAATGAGATCGAAGTTTTCATGTCCCTATCGTTGAAAGCTTTGAAGCTTTGATGTTTGGTCGAGAAGCTTCAATCGTAATCGCAATTGTTAGTCTGAATTGGGCTTTACGCTAGATTTTAATAAATATTAAAATTTTTCTGGTAATCAAACTTAACAGCCCTTGATACCCCAGTTTTTAAATTTTAAAAATTGTTTTTTACTTTTTAGCGATTTACTTTTTTTTTATTTTTTTACGGCATATTTTTAAATTTTGTTTTTAACACGTTCGTGACATTTGCTTTTTTAACTTTTTTTACATTTGGACATCGTTGGTACACTAGCGATTTGTTTTCTGGCGGTTGTGCGCCATCGGTGGTAAACGGTGCGTGTTTTTATATTACTTCATAAAATACTGACAATTTATGTTAAAACTATGTTTTTATACTTACGACTGTCAGGAATATTCAAAAATCGATTGCACTATGCTATGTACTATGCATGTACCCCAATGTCACGAACGTGTTGAAGTCGGTTCCGTTTTATTTCATCGTTTTCAGTGAAATATAAATATCTGGTAAATAAACATGTGAATTAGTAGTTTAACCACATCAAATTAATAGTTTGAATTAGATAAAATATCAGAGCAGGAAATGTGTGTAGAATGTCCTTTCTGGTCTTGTACTGAACACAACATAATAAATTTTAACTCGATATCTTAAACGATGTAGAATCTAGCAGGGGAGGGGGTGTGAACGGATAACGCCACGGGGTCGAAACTTACAGCGGCACTCAATCATGAACTTTCTCTAGAACTTTTTCTTTGCAATCACCAAAAATCTATCAATCCAGTAAAAATTTATGCGTGAACATACATAAAAAAATACTTATGAGTCGAATTGAGAACCTTTTCCTTTGTACAAGTCGGTTTAAAAAGGGAGCTTACTGAATCAGTAGTGAACCTGTATACCAGAGAAGTTGATCAATATTTAAAAACAAGCGCGAAAATTTCCTTAATTATTGCAAATTAGTTCAAAAATGTCTTCACGGATGTAAATAAAAGTGATTGCGGAAAAACTCATTCAGGTCCTGTAAGGACAATGGAAATTACCTTATTCCCCTTTCTCGGAAAAAATACCGTTAGGGGGTTTTAAAGGTCGCTACAAACAACTCTAATTTGAAAGTTCTGAGATTCCTACTCGAAAGTCTTGTAAGGAAACAAGAAATTTTCACTCGAAGGTCTCCAAAGTTGTTATGAAAGCGATTTTTTAAAGTTTCCCGTATTTATAAATGCATGCAAAATACTATATTTTAACAACGGGACCACTTGTCACATGCTACGGACACATTTATGTTTTACGGATTTTTTGTTTCACAAATGCTGACATTTTCAATTTGTTAAAGTGAAAAATTTGTTAAACACTTTTGAGAGTTTTTCGTTTACAGGATTTGCATTAAGCATTTTGAAGTATTTCCATGAATAAATAAGAGTTAAATGAAGGCTTGAAAGAAAAATTTCATGAGCTTTTCATTCGATTACTGCCCACTAGATTGAAATTTATGTAAAGTGCATAAATTTACATTCATGCACAACTCGAAAAATGCATGATGCTCTCAGGATGCTTTGCATATGAAAGAACTTATTTAATGATCATAGCCATCCACAGAGCTACATATACTATAAAAACATAAAATAGATGGACAAGTTTTAGTTGCAATTAGGATGTGAATTCGAAACTTATAACTAAATTACTATAATTTGCATATTTAAGAATCAAAATGCTGCCACATTGGCTTAAGTATTCAATGTCCAGTAGCTAGTGTCTATTCAAAAGACTGTAAACGCTTTATGAACCAACTCTAACCTCATCGAGAACATTATTTTGTCAATTTTCAATATTAATGGACTGGTGTTTGTTTATAATAGAGACACCAAAGCCTGTTTCTATAAAAAAAAAACACACACACACACACAAATGATAATGTCATTGCATCCTGGCAAAGGGACTCCAATGACATTCCTTGAAACTCAAATAATTCCGTCATTCGTTTAGGGAATATGTGAATTCGAGCTTTGATGAGGATCTAGAATTTAGGATACCATCCCTAAAATAAACGATACAAGGACATCGGATAACATCGTGTATATGAGACTGTCTGTTTGTTGTTATCCGAAAGGACTTAAGACATATTGTATGCTCCGATATTGATGCTTTTATTCATAAAATGTGATATGGGCATTGTCAGTTGGCTTCCTTGATTACGTAGTTAAGGTGTACGTGACTTGCCATCAGATAGGATTTCAGGTGATGAAAATACGCCTTCTGTCAATAAATAAAAAAAAGGGTTATTCTCACCGTTATACGCATTTCTATACTGAAGGATACTTTCTATTCGGTGAAGTATGGATCTTTTTTTCTGACTTTATCGGCTCTTGTTTTTCTCGAAGCTAAGAGATGGTAAACATGCTGTAAGCCAATGCGTGTATGTTTACATATTTATGTTGATCGCATAAAGATCGGTTTGTGAACATTTCCACTGATGAAAACACACAGGAATACTGGAAAAGTACAGATAGATACACAGTAAACTAACAAAAACAACAGAAAACGCAACAAAGAAAAAATACGTACGAGAAAAAAAAGTTAAAACATAAAAACAAGATAGGAAATCGAGCTATCAGAACTGTATAAGAATTTAGGAAAAATACTACAGGAAAATTGAAACAGAATTTTTCCTTTTGTTTTATCTTCTCATTACTTCCGATTGCGTACAGATGAAAATTTTCTCGTTTTCCGTAGGTATGTTGGATATTTGTACATCAAATCTAGTGAGATGTTGTTTTTAGAAATAAGAACGGAAATAATTGAGGTTTTACGAAAAGCTGGGTTTTCTTAAACCCTGTGAGTCGGAAAAGAATTTATCGAAATTATATTTTAACAAAGACCAGTTAGTTTCCTGTACCCAAGTAACCAAAAATTGTCACATGCCGGTTGCGCGACGGTCACACAAACTGGGCTGCAAAATAAATGGTGTCACAAATTGGTTGCTGCAACGTCACAGCAACGTTGCTGCGACGGTTAAGCAACCGTTTTTGCCAGGTTTTATCACCAAAAAAAAAATTTTTTTTAAGAAAATTATAAACTTTAGGTTTCGCGCGGGAGACTTAAACTTTTTTCAATTGGACCAATTTTTTTGTGGTATATGTGGGTCGATAGAGACAACTTTTCATAAACCTGGTATTTTGAAAAAGTGTTTTTTGATACACCCTACTGGGCAGCTCTTGATTTCAATCTTTGCAACGCAGGCGAAAACTTTTTCGCAATTTACCTGTAATTTTATTGTTTCGTTGGCGTATTGTTTCACCAACACCCCCCTCTCCTCCCCCGCTTCTGTCCCGTTCATCTTGTCTCGGATTGACCCAAAAAATTATGGTCACCCTAGTAATACATGCAAGAAAGGCACTAAATATATGTGAATAAGGTAAAAACATGTACGGATTGAACCAAAAAAATTACCACCCTGAAGTGCGTTTTCTTAGAAATTCTCTTCTTGACATGATAATAATGAAATTATATTACATGAGGAGAATTTGTAATGCAAACATGGAAATGTGATAAGACTTATATTGTAGTATACACCTGGGAGCCTTTACTCTAACATTTCCCTAGAATTATTTCTACTCATATATAAACACTCTCGTTAGGTGAAAATTGAACCAACACAATAGCAACAGCACAAGAAAACTAAGCTTTTCTTTATAGCAAAGACTAAAGATGGTAACACATCAGTGCGATAAAATGTTAACCTAAAAGCATTGGTAATTAATTAAGATCTTTGCTGAGTTTTCATTTTGAAGCAAATCTTTGACTCTACTTTAAGTTATAAGGAAATTTGATAAAGTTTGTTGCTTTAACTCTTTGACAGACTTTTTAGACTGTATACGAATATTTGCTTTAATTTGGGTAAAAGTTTATTCGGAGTTGATGGTAAATCTATTAAAGTGTCAAACCACATATGAGGAAATTCATAAGACAAACGTGATTTCATTTAATTTTTGTTAAAGTGAACAAAAAAATAAAGCTTTTTTGGATAATGAAACAAATATCAATGATGTTTATTATATTTCGTATATAAAATAAGTTCATTAATAAAATCACACAAATTTTCTTTGTGTATGATTTTTTTTAGACATTTTCTCCACCACTGAATAAGTTCATGATGTATTTAATGGATACACTCAGAAAAATAATAAAGGTGATCCAAGTCAACTTTTTGATAAGGCAACTCTGGCCTGTAGCAGACAGGCGGAGTTATCCATTGCACGGATTTGATTTTTTTTTCTTTTTTTTTTAAATCTGTTAGTTTGCAAGTAATTTGCAAAAATCTAATTTTTCACGTTTTAATGAAAATATCTCGATAACGGTTAAATATAGAGAATAACGATGCGAAATTAACGGCTGTAGTAACGTCACTATTTTCGGGCATAGTTTGCGGCCAAAAATATTACAATGTTCCAAGCTCAATTCAGTTAATAAGCTGATATTTCCTGTCCTATTCCTCGTCGTTATATTTTCCCTCGATCCTTTCGAGCAGCTTTCAGCACGATTATTTTTTTCTGTTTTTTTTTTCGCCGTAAAACAAAATTTACAAAATCCTTTATCTCGCGGAAGACAAAACTATGGAGCAACTTACCATTCAATGTGTTTCCTTCCGATCTTGGTGAGTGAAAGATTTATTGAGAACATAAATCGGCATTTTCTGTCCTCTATCCTACAATCTGGAGTAGTGCTTTGGCATTAACCTTTAGACAGCCGGAGTGGCCTCGAACGGGACCACATATAATCTCAGCGACTCCTCGCAATATGTATAGATTCCAAATATATAAAAAATATTTAAAACAAAAACCTACGATTTTAATGAAAAATTGCCGATACTCTAAAGGTTAAAGGATCCTTCCCTAAGTTTTGAACCTAGTGAACTTGGCTTGCGAAGTGCGGAAACTCGAAATAAAATTTACATGAAAAAATTGTACTAAATTGTACTGCAAAGAAAAAAAAGTGTACAAGTACAGTTTTCTCAAAAATCGAAAAAAAAAATATTTTTTGGTTTCGGAAGAAATTTTTTTTCGTACTAAATTGTACTGCATTTTAAAAAAATTGTACTCGAAAGGATTCGACAGAAATTAAAAATTGAAAAAAGACCAGCCGGCAGTGTTTTCGGAAGAAATTTTTTTTATGCAGAATATTTGTACTAAAATTGTACTAAATTGTACCACAAAGGAAAAAATTGTACTCGTTCAGGTTCCTCGGAAATCGAAAAAAATCGAAAAAAACGATTTTTCGCGAGAAATCGGCAGTCTTATTTTTCCTTTGTGGTACAATTTAGTACAATTTTAGTACAATTATTCTGCAGAAACATTTTTTCCTTCCGAAACAAGACTATCGATTTCTCGCGAAAAATCGTTTTTTTTTTCGATTTTTTCAATTTCCGAGGAACCTGAACGAGTACAATTTTTTTTCCTTTGTGGTACAATTTAGTACAATTTTAGTACAATTATTCTGCATAAAAAAAAAATTCTTCCGAAAACACTGCCGGCTGGTCTTTTTTCAATTTTTAATTTCTGTCGAATCCTTTCGAGTACAATTTTTTTAAAATGCAGTACAATTTAGTACAATTTTAGTACAATTTTTTCATGTAAATTTTATTTCGAGTTTCCGCACTTCGCAAGCCAAGTTCACATAGGTAAGCTTTGGCTGTATTTATTAAAAAAAAAATCTGATGTGAACAGCACATGTTTTTCTTATACAAAATCTACATTTCTCCACAATTTACCTGACGAATAGAATATTAGCTTGCATTAAAATACGATTTTTAATTTTACGAAATCTGAAATATCTCGATGACGGTAAAAGATATCGATTTACAGTAAAAGGCAAAAATGTAGAGAATTTAGTTTGCAAGCAATTCGCAAAAATATTTTTTTTACCTTTTATTCATAATATCTCGATAACGGCTTGAGATAGGGAGTTCTAGTAAAAGACAAAGATGTAGAAAATTTTATTGTCTCCAATTTTTGTTATACATATGACTACTGAGAAACGCGTAATTTCAGAGTAAATAACAAAATACGAAATTGCAATTTTTAAAAAGCCGCCATTTTTGTTACTACCGGTTTTTTGGTTATTTTTTTCGGTTACTTACAGTTAATTATTTTTTTTTGGTCCTATTCCAGGACCAAATACGCCTGTTAAATTTCATAGCTCTAGCTCTATTAGTTTTTGAGAAATCTTATACACAGACTGACAGACTAACAGACAGAAAGACATTTTTATAATATCGACTCAGGAGTGCTCGGGAAATGTTTTTTTGGGCAAAATTAAGAGGTCGCAATTTTTCACTACGTATAAGAAAGTAATTAGCAAGTAATCATGAGAAAAAATTTATTTATTTTTGTTTTATTTAAATGTCTCAATGGTAGATAATTCTGCAATTGTTTGAAAAGCCAACTTTTTAAAACAAAACTAATCAACTTAATTGCGATCATTTCTCCCAAACGTTTTCAATTAATTAAAAAGTCCTTTTTGAGAGTTTTTTTTGCCGTCAAATGATTTGATTTCTTCCTTTTTATCTGCTTAGTACTTGATTTTCTCAAATAATGTCGTTTTTATCTGCCAACCGTTCAAATTCCTCAATCAAACCACTCCAAGTTTAGCAATTGAAAAACCACATACTGTCTGAAATTTCAAATCATTAGAAAATTCAATTTTTTATTGGGCATCCTCGAAAAGTTGAAAACCCATTACAGCAAAAGCCATAAAATTTTGTGAATTTCGCTAATTAAAAGAAAACTTTTCTGCCTTATATTACAAAATCGATTCGAATAAAATCCTTTTCGATCTGATTTACAGATAAAAGCATTTTCATTGCGAATGCAAAGATACACAAAATGAAAAATGATGAAAATGATTTAAAGTGAAACGCTACTAATTCATTTATGCTCGCTTTGACTGGTGAATGCTGGGGGCGAGAATCGTTTCGGTCCGACATTCCACGAACCATAATTCGATGGGAAAATCGTGTTGGAAATTGTTATGTCCGAACAACAAGTTCCAATTATAAATCCCTTCATCCGATCCTTTCACACAAAAACATGAAAATATCCTGTATCTAAAATCTGAAGCAAATACGGGTTCATCCTGTCTGGTGCAATGCATCCAATGGAGACATCCGTGTTTTTTGCGCCTCGCATTTCTGGGGTTTTTATGGTATCGGCTCCATGTGAAAACATAAAAATCAAAGGATACAGGATAAATACAAGCGATACGTTATCTAGTCGATCCCGGAACATTTTTCCAATCTCAAAAAATGACTTACCACCACTGGGAGTGCTAAATGCCAAAAAGTGTATCTGTAGGCGAAAAGTTCCTCATTGTACGAAAGATACGGAGATACAGGGATATTTTTATATTCGTAGCTGGAGCCAACAAAGCTGAGGGTGAAAAAAAGCTTAAAAATGTTATTCTAGCCAAGGGAAAAATGGGCAAAAAAAATTCCATCTCCCAAAAGCAAGGACTAGCTGCGAGCCAACACAGCAGAATTTGTGTCTGTTTCTGTTGGCACATTTCCAATCGATGTGCATGGCTTGTTGTCCGACAATTTGTCTGTCTACTCCTGGCCAAAAATTTCAGGGTGACTGGACTGCACCCTCGTCACGTGATGTGTTGCCTGGGGAATTTCTAGTGTGCTGTGTTGTGCTGTGCCTATCCGATTATCCTTATCCTGTGAACATTCCTCGTTTCAAAATGCCAATGAATTTCAGGAGTTCCCTTCCATACATGCGACGAATGGAGATGACATTGGCTTCAAAAAAGCCTCGTCCTTTGGACAAAGGGTATTTTTTCATAGCATAATTCAACACGTTTTTGCGTGTGGCGGCGCAGCGGCGGTACTTTGAACCGTAGATAGCGTCACGGTGCATTAGTGTGGGGGAGGTCATGTCTTTTCGATGATCCTTAAGGATATCTAAGTTAATTTCGGTGGAAAAATGTTTGCGGGTACCGTTTTTTATCTTGTTTGTTTTTAAGAATACCCCAAATTACACGCTCTTCGCCATTGATTTTCGCATAACTCACGAACCGTAATAATTCACGCTGTTTCTTGATGGTAGCAAAAAGGCTTCTCATAAAGATTTTTATTTACGCGTTTTCAATATTTTTCCGCATAACCTCCAAGAGGCTGTCCATAAAACGAGTGAACGTTATTTTTAGGCTTTTCGTATATCCCTCCCAACATCTATTTCTAACAAACACTGTTCACATTTTTTACAACAATTTTTTTTTCTCAGGCAAAGTTTCTTCAACAAATATTCATGTTGAGAATCCCTGATTTCATCGCGTTGGCAACAAGCAATCTGTCCACGCCGCATTTTTTTCCTTTCTTTTACAGGCGCCGGTCAAAAATTCAAACTGAATAAAAATTAGAACTGCGGCGAATTCGTTTTTGTGTATCCATAACTTGCCATTTTTAAGAGCTTTTTAGCTTGCCTTCGTGTCTGTCTGTCAGGGTCAAATCTTGTAATCTTATTTTGACACACTTCTATTCATCCAATTGTCTTGAAATTTTCCACACATATGTAGGTCCAATGACAATATAATATTTTCACTACTTCGTCCTTTGTCCCTGCCAGGATAAGGGAAGGTCCTGTAAAAATAGCGTGATTCTCCTTTTACTCAAAATTTCCGGAGAAAATTTCATCCGGGGTATTTTGGGGTTACTGAATCCGATTCTGACATTAACAAATCTGTAAGGGTAGCGGCAGGTCCTGCAAGGATAACGAGATTATCCTTCTCCTCCAATTTACCGGAAAAAATATCACTTTGTGGTTTTTATGGTCGCTGAATCCGATTCTGTAGTTAAGAAGTTGATAAGTATAACGGAAGAACTATGTGACTATCCTTTTCCTCAATTTTCCGGGAAAAATATAATCTAGGGGTTTTTTGGGGTCGATGAAACCGATTTGGTTATCAAACACGAAATAACTAAAAAGGATCAAATAAAAAAATCGAAAAAAATTTTTTTTTTAAAAAGCTTTTGTTTGATAAAAAAAATGCACTAGAAAGGGAAACACATTTTTTGGCATTTTACATAACAACCCCTAAGTATATTTTTCCGGTCTATTTAGCTCTTATTTTACAAGTGTCTATCACCGGAATAACTCGAATTAACTCGAGCGGCTCATGCTGGGAGAAATTACACGCTCGAGTAAATTCGAGTAGCGCGATGAATAAATTGAGTTTTTTATTCTACGTTTCTTCACAAGTTTTTCTGAATATGCTGTGAAAGATCCTATTAACCCATTAAGACTCATAGATCCCGTCGCACGATTTTGCTGACATTTTTTCAAGATTGCCGTATGGGTCATAGAAGTTGCCTTGCAAAATTTTAGAGTTGTACCTATTAAAACGTAAATAAGATAAATTTGACTCACCTGAGATTCGGAAGGATATTTAAATACCCAATAGGCTTTGACGGGTCCATGGTATGGGCCATTGATTATTTATTTATTTAGTCATATTATAAATGAGGCGTTAAAAGCTAGAGTGGACCAACCCACATAATCGAGTTTTTGAAGATTTTCCACTTTTGTACTATTATTGACTGTAAATTTTTGGAAAAAAAAAATCTGTGGACTTTATTACTCAATGTTGAAACGTTTTTTGGTGCATCCAAACATTTTTATCTAAAAACTCACTCGCAACAGTGATTCAAACACAAAAAAATTTACGATTTCGACATGTGGGTTGGTCCACTCTAGCTTTTAACTCCTCAAATGCAATCGGTCCAGCCATGGTAAACGCATTGAAGTCGCATGGACCTTTTGGGTATTTAAATACCCGAAACCGTGAATTTACTCTAAAGAACATTTGGAGTGATATCATGTTTTTTATCAGATTAGGGACACTCAAGAATAAGTAGCCCTGCGAGATTTTTCCGAAATTTACATTTTCCAATTTTCCCGATTAAGTTTTATGTAAATGTTTCAGTTTTTAAACATCAAACACTTTTGACTAAGAAAAAAAAACAAGAAAACTTTGGAAAATTGACAGGTTTCCTACGAATAGTTTATAGTCCATTATTTTCTCTTTCTAATAAAGGAAAAATGAACTCAGTATCTTTTACCTGCCGCTAGATATAATTTTTTAAGACATACGTATTTTTGGGTATTTAAATACCCATAAGGGCTTAATGGGTTAAAGACATATTCGACAAGCGGACAAAATCTTGGGAGCTTTCGCTGTATGTCAAAAGCGAATTGTATAGGTTGCACATTTTCCTGAAAAGGCAATATCAATTGCCCACCTCCTACATGTGATTTAAATCCTGTAGATTTTTTTTTTGGGATTATGTGATGAGTGGAGTTTGCTACAATGAACCAAATGCAACTGCAGACTATTATCAAGAGATACGTCTGTTAAGGGCCTGGGCGAAATTTTAGGAATGGGGAATGCTAAGTACAAAGAATTAAATTAAAACTCGAACGTAATAATAATGCGTCTTTATTCAGCGGATTCAATACAAGACTCCCCTATCTCTCGCCAGTGTTACCTTCTTACATTTCTGGCACTGGTCTCTTAAAAGATGGTGAGTCACATGACACGTCTTAACGATCTAACTGCCACGACAGTTTTAAGTTTTTTTCGAATATTTAGATGTCAGTCAAAAAGGCACTAAGAGAAAAAAAAAATTGAAACAAAATTATACCTAAATGTTATTTTATTGCCATAAAATGTGTGCAACTGCAAAAAATCGTTGCGGTTGCATAATTTTCATTGTGGCCGTTGTGTACAGTTAGGGGTCAGGTCTTTTTGACTGACGTGGCAGTTAGAGTGTTAAAATAAAAAAAAACGTAAAATGACATAAATTGACTCATCTACGTGCCACGATGTCATCAAAATAACTTGATAAAAAACTCGATTTTTTTTTTTGAATTGTTCGCACTTTATTTTAAATGTTTTTCGGTTATTTCCTTGATTTTTAACAATTTCCATAATCATCAAAATCTCCCATGTGGCATCCTTCACACTGATTTCAAGTGAGCTTTTAAAAGATTATTGTTTCTTCCCATTTGAAGCAAAATAAGAAAAAATCTATGAAAAATAAGGAAATAAAAGCTACAAATCTCATTTTCATTCCAATGTAAATTTATGTTGTGTAATAGGATTACGAAAATGTTTATTTATTGTTGTTTGTTTGTTCAATTTGTTCGTCTGTTTGTATGTTGATTTGTTTGTTTGTTTGACTTTAAATCCTTGATTTTATTTTATGTTAATTTTTTTTTTGGGTGTCATTCGATGGTTTTTTTCTCTGATTGTCATTTGTTTTTTTCTTTTTTTCCGTTTCAGTTGAAATCAACCGAATCAGGAATGTCAATCAATCGTAGTAATGACACACTCGAATCAAGCACTGAGATTGTGACTAAATATGATGGCAATCGAAAGGGTAGTGGTGGTGGTGGTTTCGGTGGTTGTGGTGGTAATAATTCTATTAAATCATCACTAAATGGTGGTGGATCGGCCACCAATAAAATTAATCATTCGGAGGCAAATGGCTCCGTCATAACAATGATATTAAAAAACAATCATCTGATTGTCGAAACGGAAGAAAGAAATGTAAGTTTCATGTGTGCAATCATTTGGTAATAATTAGCAAAATTAATTTCAATAGAATTTCATGCGAAAAATTTCTCAAAACACATAAATCTGAGGGAAATTTTTGATGAAAATACTTTTTAATTGTTGCTATTTATTATTGTTATAATTTTTAAGTGTTCATGTTGTGAGCTTGATTGTGCTTTTATACACATTTCTTTTTTATAAACTGTCACTGTTTTTTCAATCTTAACGACATTTTACGTGCTTCTAAAACTTTGTTTTCTTTTCCATTTCAAATAGTTTGGGGAACCATACTTTCACGACTCTGAAAACATCTAGGAAAAAAGTATTCTTTTTATGGATTTCCGTCACTTTTGCAAACATTATTACACTTGTTGATAAATTTATAACTCGTGTTGCAAGGAAAAGTATCGAAATTAGTTTTTCATTGGGCGTATAGAAATTCAAGTAAATGGCATTTGTGTATAGTCGTTTTTAAATACAGGTTTTGTTCAACATGAGCTTAAACTGACAGTTTTCTATGGTTTTTTGTTAGTTTAAACCAGGGATGGGTGACGAAATAACGATTATCCAGTTTTTCCTCAAAATTCCGTTATAACGTTATAGAAATTTAATTCCGTTACAATAACGAAAAGCGTAACGAAAACCGAAAAAAATGATCTCAATATATTGAAGACCCTGTCCCCCTCTTCCTTCCCCTAACAGTGTAACGTAATTTATGGGCAGGTACTTATACTATAAGTTAAATTTTTTTCTATCAGACTGCGAAGATTTCTACTAATACTAGCAGACCCTTCGCTGCCAGCTTAAAGATTTTTGTATAAATTTTAGAATGCCAAAAAACAATAAATAATTAAAAAAAACTTTTGGGAAAAAATGTTGTCCTTATAGGACCTTCCGTTTCGAATTTTGAAATTCCAACACCAGATTCGTGATAAGCAACCTTTAAACTCTCCCAAAGCCAGGTTTTGCGAGAAAAAAAATGGAAAAGGGACATTTGCACTATCCTTAAGGTGCCGCTCCACATGAGAGTAAATACGCGAGTAACTCTCAAAAACTCTCGAAAGTTATTCGCAGGAGGTTGTTCATTTGAGAGTTAATTTAGGCGATTTTTCTCTTTTCAAGACCAATATCTTGATTTCTTTGACTTCTTGCTTTGGCGAGTTCTCGAGAGCTACTAGCGAAATTCAAACGCCATTCGTATCTGGCGAGCAACTCCCCGAGAGTTCAGTGAGTGCCTGTCGACTAGAGAGTAGAATCACTTTTGACAGCTCGCAGAAACTATCTCGCGAGTTTTTGCGAGTTTCTGCGAGCGACTCTCAGAGACGTGTCCATTTGCGAATAGTTGCTATCGCGAGATTCTCGCCGGCATTTACTCTCATGTGGAGTGGCACCTTTACAGGACTTTCCGTTTAGAATTTTGAAACTCCAACATCCAAATCGTGAGCAACGACCACGAAAACCACGAAAACCCCCTAAAGCCAGTTTTCCGGAGACAAAATTAGAAAAACGGACATTGGCGTTATCCTTACATGACCTTCTGTTTCGAATTTTGAAAATCAAACCTGGCTAAAAATCTGGTCCTGGCAACGCAGATTATTTTGCAAAAAACCGCGTAAAAATCGGTCCAGTAGTTTTAGAGTTTTGTAATCTCAAACAACCCAACAAACATCCATATTTATATATGTATATAGATTTTTTATTGATTAAGTTTTTTTAATACAAAATTATCGATCCAAATAAAATTGCTTATAATATAAACAAATAGTTATCTTTCTTTGCAGTTTTGTGTCGTTCTTTCTCCCCAAGGAGCACAAAAGGTTGAAAAGCGGTCGTCGCAACTTTAGTTTCGTGACTGTATGGTCGCGAAGGCCACTTTATGACCTTTTTCGCTACTTGGGTCCAAGCTTTTTTTTTATAAGTAGTACAAAAAGTAAAGTCAGTTTTCCCATCAATTAATATTAATTCAAATTTAAAACATGTCGTGGAATCACTGTACGGGTAACTCTTCTAACCCGGAAATTGGTTAGAAGGACGTCAGGGACCTGTGAAAATTTAAATAAATGAATAAAAAGGAAAAATAGTTTATCTCAATTTAGGGACACCATTTAAGTTATTGTAGTGTAGACCCGATTTTCAACACAGCAGGTGTCCTTTGCGCTGCTTGCCATTTTCCGCTTCTCATTTCCCATTTTCCATTTCGCCCTATTCGTATACGGTTTTGTTGAAAATGTGCTCCAGCACATTTCACCATTTATCTTCTTCATCCCAAAGAGGTCAGTATGGGATTGAAAGACAAAAGCCCCGCAGCCAAATAATTTAATTTAAATCAATCCCAAGGACATTGAAAAGGTACGAAAAAAAAGACAGCAACAAATATAACTGAAATATCCTACTGGGAGTATTGAAAGGGTGTGCCTTTTTCATTCGTCCTTTTATTCGGCTCGTGACTGTATCGCTTCCTTTTATTCCCTTAAGTTAGCAGGACTGGAAATCGTTCAGTTTTCACAAAAAAAAAGAAAAAAAAAATCTAATATATGCGGTAAAGGACCCTAAAAGGAATAAAATTAAAAAAAAAAAAAATGAGAAAAAATTTAAAGATTTCCTTCGTTCTTGGAAGCTGTGGAAGTGCCTTTTAACTTTGTAATTTGATATTATTAGACGGAAAGGAGAAAAAGCCAAACAAGTCGGATTTTTACCTTTCACCAATACTTTGGAAGAATTCCGTTGTCATTCACCCTACTTCGTCCTTGTTTCGTCCTTTCCTCTCGTTTAGTCATTGGTTTTCGTTTTATTTTGACATAGAAAGCATTGATATACGAGTATAGAATCTAGTGGTAAAAACAATGGACCGTTCAGGTGAGACAGGTGAAAAATAAAAGAGAATACAATAAAGAACCAGAATTAATTTTATCCTTTCAACTCGAATGAATGTAAAATAGGATTTTGGAACAGGAGTATCAGCTTATGTTCTTATGTGGTTGAAATTAATTTTTTTGCACTCTCCCGAATGCTAGGCAACCGTGAATTCAAGTTTGAAATGAACTTTCGAGGTGAAATGGAAAGTAATGTTGGTATTTTCAAAAATTACAGCGCCAAAAATATCCTGAAAATATCTTTTTTTTGACCCAGTTCGGTCTTTTTAGGAACTTTTTTTTTACCGGCTTCCAAAAGGAACCGCTCTCAATTCGAGTTCTAAGCATGTTTTTTATGTATGTTCACGCATAACTCTTGACTGGATTGACCGATTTTCCTAATCTCAAAGACAAAATTGTAGCATAATTTTTAATTGAGTGTACCGTAAGTTACCCCCGTGGCGCTATCCTTTCATTCCCCCTCTCCTGCTAGATTATAAATCGTTGGCGATATCGAGTTTAGGTTTTTTGTGTTATGTTCAGTACAACACAAGGAAGGTTATTTTATACATGTCCCCTCTATGGCCTTATTCTATCAACCTCCACCCCCTCTTCTGTTATATTCTACATGTTGAATCTTTATTACAGGCAGAGTTTGGAAATGCGCACTCATGAGTACTCATGAGTTGTGACTCATGAGTTTTCAAACGACTCACTGTTCATGAGTAATTGAAAAAGCTCGTGCATATGAGCATTTGATTTGACTGCGGGCAATTTAATTGCTCATGAGTGGTGTGAGATGAGTAAATAGCTATGCTCGTGAGTAATATGCATATGCTCGTAAGCAATTATTTTCTCTAATGAGTTGTGGTGTCGGAAATGGTGGCGGGTAAGGAGAAGGGGGATAGGTCTGACTTGAAATAGGTCTGTTTTTTTGGTCAATTTGGTCAATTGGGAAATAAATAAAAATTCCCGGCAACATGACTTGAACCTGCGAACTTCAGCAACACGAAGCTTTGCTAAAAATTAAGACATTTGGATAGGTCACAAAATATGCCACACAATATTCGGCAAAATATTTTACCAATAACTTTATTTTTCGTTTTTTCCCAAATTTTAGCTATGGTATTTAGCTAATTTCTTCGTACGATTATCCAATGAATAGAAAACTCATACAAAATTCATTTTGTGTGAGTTTTGTATTTATTGGGATAAACCCACACAAATTGGCTTCATTTAGCCAAGATATTTTGGTTGAATTCACCAAGTGTACAATCAGACATTACTTGCCGTTCACCTTAACAAGGACTAAAGTTTAATTTCATTCACTGTGGAGCATTAATTTTAATTTCCTTAATGCCTGGATTTTATTCTAATTGCTTTTTCCATAATTTTAGGATATTTCCCGGGACGCCCGTGAGACAAAGATGCACTACACGCCATCGGAGAAGGATGGCGTTTTCGTGGTTGAAGTGGCCCGGGGAGCTGATAGTACTGGAGCCCCCGACAGTCCCCGAAAGGATGCAGACCGAAAACAAAGCTGCGTAATAGATGCTTCTCAGACAGACCAATCAGCTGGCAACAATAACGACGCGAAGTCCGCTAATCACGAGGAAGTGCAGATTCATCAGCCGCCACCATCAGATCGGAGTACCGATGAAGATGTCCTGATTGAAGTCGACGAAATGGAGGCGGCGTCACCAAGGTCAGAACGGTATGGAAATTTAGGGAACTCGAACACCGGACTTTCGCAATCGGACTTGAGTTCATCATCGGCGGATTCGAATAAAGGATATGCATATGGAAATCAACAACTCTACACCATTGAGCCAAAGACCTATGATCCTCCTTCACCAAAGTTGAAGATCGTCAATTCCGCTACGATGTCGTCGACGAACTGTGACGATAGTGGGGGCAGCGACGAGAGCGGTGACGGATCATCGAATACAAGATCTGATCCAGAGACAAGACCAATTATAACTGCTGCATTGCTTAAACAGGACACTGTAATTGAGGTGAATGGAAATGGGCTGAAGGATTCGATATCGGAAAAGGACCATCTAGAAGCGTCCACACCGGTGGTCGAGACAAATGGCCACAACCATCAGGATAACAACGACGACACTGTCGATGCCATGAAGCCGGATATCGAATTGGAAATCGAAACGACCGAGGATAACGATAGACACCATCAGGAGCAGCAGAGGCAATTGGGTAATGGAGAGATTACGGATCCGATATTAGATAATGGGCTACCAATGACTACTTTGAATGAGACAGAGAATGGTTTTGATAGCATCATTAGCCTGCCGGCACCGCCATCATCCGAGGAGATTAACCAAATGAACGATGTCATCCTGATGGAAAACAATCAGATGGATTCATTGCCTCCGCCACCCCCGCCCCCGGGTGTTGATTGCACACAGACACAGTTGCCAGATACTCCGAGCCTCAATCACTGCGATGGTATTGTCACAATGGATAAGGATATTATCATGCCGACAAGCACACCGAATTGTACCGCATCATCGGTGACATCCTTAAATGGTGGATCAGGTGGTGGACTTGGTCATTCGATTGAGAATCAGAACGGCGTCGCCATTGTTGCTGTCACTGGCACCAGTTAATGTTGACAAATACGTGTCACTGTCACTTAATGTGGCATTTGTTTCTAGGATTTTATATATAAATACAACAGCCAAAAAGACTACGATTACATCAATTTTACCCAAAATAGTGCGTAAATAGCATTGAAAATGTGTATAAGTTTATCAATGCAATGATAAAGAGGATTGACGAGGACAACAATGACTGAATGTCCTTTCATTACATGACAGACGGTGTGAAATGCCATAATTGAAAGAGTTAATTACCGACATTAATCACGAGAGCACGAAATTATTTATAATAAACAGCAATAATTACCGCAACACATAACTATTGTATCCTTGTATAATAGATTTCCGTAAATATCCACATAAATATTTAATAGAACTATAGAATATATTTATAAAAACAAAACAGCTAAATGATAAGATTTCACAACCAAAAAAAGGATCACTTCTGGATTTTTTTTTGAATTTTGAACGCCAGCCATTTTGGTAGAGCTTCATGTGTTTGTTCTGAAAACTCTAAGGCTGAGAAAATATTGGCGCCCATGAAACCTGGAGACTGGTGGTTTTGCACCCCTTGATGTTAACCTAAAATTTAGCTTCTCTCCCTTGCCCTTTCTTTAACCATCTTTTAAAAAGCCGAAGAAAAATATGTGGTTTAACACATTGACTGCCATGGTTATCATTTTTGATTTTTTGATAGCCAGTGATGCTTCCCTGGCGGTCATGTCTATCGTATTTGACAACCAGTGATGTTTCCCTGGGGGCCAAATTTGCAAAAACTATATAACTAGATGTTAAAAACACCACAAATCGCAAAGAAAATGTATTGGCGTTTTTTTTTTAAACATTTGTAAAATTGGTTCGGCAGTCAACGTGTTAAACAAAACTATTTTGCTTCGGCTTCTTTTACATTGTATTAAGCACATGTTTAACTATGTCCCAGATTTTCTTCATGTAAAAAACCATTTTCCAGCGAAATTTTACTGGGATTTCATTCGGGAAAACAGACAATATTCTTTTTTACTGTTTTTCTAGTAAAAACTACTGAACGACAGTAAAATTTACTGAAACACTTTCAGTAAAAATGAAACAATAAAAACACAAGTGATGGTAATGTAAAAAAAAATATACCTACTTTTGGCTAAAATCCTTTTTAGTTACGAAAATAAACCAGAAGTGATTTTCCAATTGCCAAAAGTCTCGTTTGGCCAAAAAAATGATGTTTAAATGTGATCCAGAATTTTTTCCAAAAATTGATGCCAAATTTTTAATAATGCAAATGTTTCTTGTCTATTTACAAATTCAAATAATAAAAAAAAAATGAAATAAAATACAGTAAAAAAAACATTCAAATTGAAAATAAATTTCAGCAACGTCATTGGATTTAATAGAAAATTCTTACATTTTTTTTAAAGATACAAACAAGAATGACAGACTAAAATCAATCAACCAGGGTTAGAGAACTATGCCTGAAGTTGAAAATATCGTAAATGGAATAAATCTTAAATTTTAGTAGAACTGGCAATTGTACTTTAAGCAATAGGAACCTTTATTCCATTCAATATCGAGGAGCTGAGTGAATTTTATGGTTGATGGGGATCGTAAAAAAGGGGATAATGTTATGCAGGTATCGCTTGAAAAAATAAAAAACCACTGTGTGAGAAAAATAAAATAAAAATAATGGAAAAAGAAAGAAAAAAGGGGGGAAAAAAATAAAGAATGACGAAGAGATTTCTTTCAGTTTCACATTTTTATTGGAATTTCATTTTTAAAAATCCAGTGATTTTTCTCTTGGTTTGGTTGGATGTTTTATTATAATATTCACATTTTCATAATAGCAATAGGTGACAATTTCGTGATAACTCGACATGCGGTTGAATTTTTTGCATACCAAAACTATTCTGATATTGTTTCGGTCTTTGAATAATTCTCTGCGTACTACAAACAGTTCTAAGACCCCTAAACTACTCTCCCACTATTTCTGAATATGTTAAGGGGATTTTAATGCAGTTTTCAAAAAATTAGATATCTCAGGAAAATTCCTGGTCATCTCATGGGGGCCTCAGGCGTCCCTAAACTAGAATCAGGAGTGGTTTTCCGTAACTTGTTTCAAGCGTTTGTTTCGAGTTAGAAGAAAAAGTAGTATTCGCTAGCTCTGTTTTGGCCCTGTCATTTATTTTGGTCGAAACAGAGACAGCGAATACTACTTTTTCTTCTAACTCGATTCAAACGCTTGAAACAAGTTACGGAATACCACTTCAGGTCGTGTGATGCATTTATAAGGTGACCACACGACCCGGATTGGTCGGAATCAGACGGAATCCCAGTGTTCCAGAAACAAAACTTTTGTCCCGAATTTTTAAATTAGGTGTTATAATGAAAATTTCTAACAAATAAAAAAAATGGCGCGTGTATTTTGAAAACATTTGTCCGGCCCTTTTGACTCTATTGCTAATTTTACGATTTCCATCGTTATTATTTATGTAATATAAAGAGCGCGAAAAATTTAGTTAATTTTCACTTGAGACTTTATAGCCCTTGATTTAAATTTTTACGCCGCAGTTTATTTAAAAAAAAGTTCGCCTGCGGCGCACATTTTTTTTGGGAGAGGGTGGGTCGGTACACCAGCGAAACAACAGAAATTTATTGGGAAAAAAACTTTATTTCGAGGAAAATCAAAGACAGAGGATTAATCCTAGAATTAAAGTTTTTTTTTCCCATAAATTTCTGTTGTTTCGCTGGTGTACCGATTCCGTATTCCAACCCACCCTCTCCCAAAAAAAAAGTATGTTCGCATTTACCAGTCAAAAAATCTGAAAATTATGCAATTTTGGATGTGAAAACATCATAAATATAGAAATCGCGTAATTAAACTATTTCCCAATCTAAACAAATGGTGTTCTCACAAGCCATTTCATTACTCAAAAGTAATTTTGTCCCATCCACATTTTTTTGTATGAATCAGGGACAGACTACCTGTGAAGAGCGAAGTTTGTGTAGAGGAGGGAAGTGGAAAGGGGAAGGGGGGGGGGGATACAGGGAGATAACGTATGGAAATTTTTAATGCTCAGGTGACATAAGGTTTTTGTTTTTAAATTTGGTCTACTGCCATGGTCGTGCAAAGACCAAGCGGTTTCCGAGAAAAAATGTATTTTTGAAAAAAGAATCAAACAAAAATTCACAAAAATGAATGTGAATTCACAAAAATGAATGTGAATTCACAAAAATGAATTTTTGTACGCCTGAAAATTTTCAAAACCTGAAATTTTGAAGCGTTCGTTCCGATTTTTGTCTGTTATCATAAATGTAAACACTGTTATGGATGTTATTTGTTTTCAACACAGAAAACGAATTGCGCCGCAGGGATACATTTCGAAACAAACAAACCACTATCAAAAATAATCTAATTAAATGCGCCAAAGACGAATTTTCAAAAAAAAAAAAATCTAAGAGAGGCAGTAATTGCTGAGGAAACTGCGCCGCAGACGAAAATTTTTAGGTTTCAAGCTCAAGTTTTTCAGTGATTATGAAATTACACCACTAGATTGCTTTAATTCTGAGACAGAAGTCTAGTTTCCGCGATGCCGGGACAACATGCCTTAGTCTGTGACTGCTTCAGGTTTTTCGGGGCGTGTGGTCACCATATATGAGGCGTTTAAAGCAAAAGTCGACCAAGCCACATGTCGAAATCGTGAATTTTTTTGTGTTTGAATCACTATTGCGAATGAGTTTTTAGATAAAAATGTTTGGATGCACAAAAGAACATTTCAACATTGAGTAATAAAGTTCACACAAATTTTTTTTCCAAAAATTTACAGTCAATAATAGTACCAAAGTGGAAAAGCTTCAAAAACTCGATTATGTGGCTTGGTCCACTTTTGCTTTAAACGCCTCATATGGGTCAAAATAACTCTCAAGAAATGGTTTACGGGCATCGTAGAAATTTATGTCTCGTGAACATGGCGTGTTAGGACGAATATTTTTTTAAAAGCTTTTAGACAAATTGTCCTTTTTTGGTTTTAGTATTAAATAAACTTCAGATGAAAGCTCTAGCCTTGATTGGTTGCCTCAACGAAAGTCTAACTCTTCGGCAACAAATGTTTCTCAACATGTTACAAGAAAACATTCAACAAAACTAAATACAGTAGAATGATGATATAAAAAAGAGGTAAATAAAAATATTTGAAAAAAAATAAGCAACACAATTGCATGCACTTAATTAATCTCACCTAAATAAAATCAGAAAAAAATTAATTACCAATGATTCACGACTAAAATGATACAAATTTAATATTACGGATTAAAACCTTAAATTTAACCACCATAAAATAATAAAGAGGACCACAATATAAACGATTAAAAATCATTTTATGGTAAACACTTTTGAATACGATGAAAATTTTTAAAAAAACTTACAAATTTTTAGATTTGTTCTGTAGAGTTTTTTGCATGAAAAAAAAACATCATTAATTTCACTCATTAATTTCACTCATTAATTTCACTCATTAATTCTTACATGATAATTCCGTTAATTATAAGTAAAAATTTTAGTAAGTATTGAAAAATAAATTTTGGAGACCTTGAAGTTAGTTTTATGTGTTTTAAATTTTTTTCGTTAATTTTATTAAATAATATAATTCACACAATTGCCAAATTTTGAAATGAGATGCGAATTAAACGAGCCCGTCCTCTGGAAGTTGCGAAGATGTGAAATTGTATGGTAAAATTCGGTTTTTAAATATTTTTGTAAATGGTATTTCACTCACACTCAAATTTTAAATGCCATAAAAAAATTTAACAACCATAAAAGAGACTTTTTTGTAAAAAAAATGACCCACAAATCTGATTTTTCATTCAGAAATACTTCGAATTTTATTCCAGAAAATTTCAAACTCAACATAAATTATAAAGTATGTATGATGTTTTGTAGTTTAAATAGATATACATAATATTATACATGTTTATACACAAAATTTACAATTATTACTAGATTAAGATATATAATACTTGGATTAAATACGAGGAAAAAACACAGAATGATAAAAAAAAACTGCGCATTACTTGAATACTGGATACATTCATACATGTTTATAAACAAATGTTTATAAAAAAAGGATTTTGGATAAAATATCAGCGATTGTGAGTTGAATTATTTAATTAATATACACAATTTAAGCTTTATTCAAAGCACTTACCATTAAAGTTGGGCAATTTACACTCAGAAAAATGGAGGCTGACTCGACGACCTACATACATACGGCGTAATTGGCCTCGGGCAGGAAAATTTAGCCTATGCGAGGCGCGCGTTCGCCTGCATGAGGGAAAGTAAAACTTGTGTTGACCTGTGACCGGAGAAATTCTGAAATTAAGCCACGAGCAGGTGAAGTAGGGTATTGGGAGCTGCACGAGTTGACCTTAGATAGGCATTTCGAGGATGTAATGTCATGTAATGGAAACCTCTGTCAGCCAGCTAGAGGTCAGAGTTAACCTGACAAAAAGTTGACCTGACATTTTTCTGAGTGTATAAAGGAATGTTGCCGTTAGTGTCTACATTTGAAATGTTCCACAACAATAAACAGGATGCCTCAAAAAATAGTTGGTAATCCCTCAAAAAAAATAGTTGGAGGCTATTCTACCTTTATTTTGATAAAAAAAAATTGTTGGGTTTTGTTTCGTATCCACACATAACTAACGGATATTTTTTAGGAGGCCGAAAATAAAAATTAAAGCCTGTTTTTTGGAACCGATATGTAGGAGCCTTAAGGCCTGTGTCCACATGGAAGTTTACTTGCAGAAGTCGCTTCTAGCAGGGACTTCTGGAAGTTTTTCGTGTGTAAACACGAACTGGAAGTTAACTTCCAGAAGTTATGACTCTGAAAAAACAGCAAAGCATGGACTTCCAGAAGAACTTCGAGAAGTTACTTCCATGTGGACAGCCGCCTTTAGGATTAGAACAAATTTTAAAAACGCCCTGGATGGTGACAGCCTCTTGTTGTGCTTCAAAGTTGTGTGCTAAGGTGTGGAACGCCTACCAGCATTATTGGTGCATGACACGTATTTGCCACCAGAAGAGTATCTATGATAGTGGCGGGTACGTTTTATTTACTGAAAATGCTACGAGGGACTGTTTTACAAAAACCACACCTTTTTCTAGTTAAAAGGTAATTTAGTATGTGTTAAAAATGCTCAAAATTGATGTCGGGGATCAGAGATTGCCCATCAAAAAAGTAACACTTTTAGGACGGGAAGGGAGGAGGGAGGAGGGGGGATATCTTCGGTAAAATGACGGCGGTACCAAATTCCATAGAAAAAAAGCATGACGAATAAAACGAGAAACTTTACAATTGTAAATGAGAAATTTACATTTACATTGAAAAAAAAGCTTGAAAAAGCATGACGTAGGGTGAAGGGCTCGAAATGCCGAAACTTAGCGTACACCGCTTCAAACAACATTTTTCAGTTCTCAAAAAACAAAGCGTGGACACTTTTGCAAGTAAAAACTTTGTTGGAAAACTCACTTTCGTTACAAAATACAATGAAAAACTACTCACAAATGCCAAAACTTTTTACCAAATTTTACAATTACCCACCAAGCAATAAACAGAAAAATAAACGAAAAACCAAGTTCTGCGCAGTTAAAATTTCCACAAAAAAAAAACCCAAAATTTAACAAGGTAATGAATTATGAAACAATGATTATGAAAATTCATACAATTTTTCAACTAATTTTAGGTGATATTTTAAGATAATAACAAGTGAAAATTATTAAAAAAAAAGTATAATAAAAATTTAATAAAAAATAAAAATAACAATTACAAAAAAAAAAAACGAGGAAAAAACAGAAAAATATGTATTATGATATTATTATTAATTAATTAATATAAAAAAATGTTATATAAAATTTAATTAGCATTAAATGCAACAAAAAAAAACCAGTACTAAATTAAGTTAAATTAATTTGAGTATTTTTAGGAAAATTATGAAAATTTGATGAATAAGATTTGAATTAAAATTTTTTTAGTAATAACATTTATATATGACGCGATAGTTGTTAAGTCAAATATGAAACAAAATTAAAATTTAAACAAGATGTAAACAAAAAACAATTTTTATTACCATATTATTAACATTTTATAGTATAATTAAAAGAAATTTCTAATTACTAAATATGAAAATTAAACAATAATTAATTACTGTCGTATATTTAATATTTCGCCAAAAAAAAAAACATACGAATATTAAAAGGAAAAGATTCCATAAATAACCTCCCTATTAAAATTTTTGGTTTATGGTTATGTATTTGCCATTAAATAACATATACTTTATAGTGGCAAATACGTGTCACACACCGAATATTCTAGTAGGGCCCACACATGTATGAATAACGCAAGTCCATACAAAACCTATTCAATAATAAAAAGTTAATTAATTACCCACAGAATTACAGAAACTTTTAAAAATCTTTTTAATAAAATTTAAAAAAAAAATACAACCATTACGAGTGACAACTAATAATCTCTAAAGTCAAATAATAAGAAATAACAGTAAAAATAAAAACCCAGTCTAGATTTAAGTTAGTTTTAGAATAGAGAAATTTAATATGAAAATTTATTTATTGTAAGCCAAATAAGGAAATTTACATGACAAGCAAATTTGGAATCTGAAACTAAAACTGTAATAGGAGAAAATTGTGAAAATTTATATTTGGCGGATTAAGAAATATGATTAAAAATTTTACATCTAATCCCAATTAAGATGTACAATTTATGAACAACACAAGAAATTCGTCTATAAGAGAATTCTGAATTAACAAAAAAAAATTCATGAAAATAAATGTGATTGTTATATAAATAAATGAATGTGGTTTTAATTCCTATTCCATATCTTTAATTTAGAATATCTATAATTATTTATTAGGGACTGCTGTCACGACCGTTTAGCTTTGGTGGTACAGGTGATAGAAATGGAGTTGTTAAAAGCGGCAAAAGGGGTGGCTTTATTGAGGTGATATGTATTTTAGACATATTAAATCTAACGACGTGAACCCGTTGAAAATCCATTTATCGATCCAGGAAATATCATGGGAGGGGGTTATTGGGTTAAGATTGGGTGGACTTTATTGTTCAAGAAAATTGTTTAAACGCCGAACCACCAAATGGTTAACACGGCATCAACATTCATTCAGAGATTTGAACGATGACATAAAACGTGGTCAAAGGAAGGTGATTTTTAGAGATACAGGTGAACTTCGATAACTTAAGCCGAAAGAGAACTGAAAAAAGACTGTGTTAAGGTGGGTTTAGAAACACGAGCATTTTCATTTTTACTGGCAAAGTGAGTGAAATGCCAGATTTCTTATGACTTTTTCACCAAGTGGGAAAGAGACGGGAAACCACTCAGTAAAAATTTTACTGGAAATTTTGCTTGCATGTAGTGGTTTTACTATCCATAATTTTCGTCGACGATAGGAAAGTTATGGCAGTAAACAACAACAAACACATTGGACTTCCCCGCCCTGCCAGCAAAATGTTAACCCTGAATTATGGGGAATTATGGCAGCCAGCAAAAGTAAGGTTAAGTTCGATGTTTATTTGAAAGCTACGCATTTTAAATGGAAACGGGAGGTAATAATAATTATGTTATTAATTATAACATCACACAAAATGATTTTGTTAGGTGAAATTGAAGTGCTAACAAACGTATTGCTGCGAGAAGGTGATGTGCAGTGACAGTTCGCCATAAAGTAGAAGGGAAAGTACGTGTGAGACACTGATGTGATCGATTTTTTGCGCACGTAAATTTGAATTTCGCTATCCCGCTCACTTTGCCAGTAAAAATGAAAATGCTCATGTTTCTAAACCCACCTTTATGGATAAGTTGACCATAATTTTTTTATGTCATTACGGGACCAGAGCCGTATTAACAAGTTTGAGCGCCCTGGGCTAAATAAAATTTTGCACCCTTACATAGTTTTATTGTAAAAATTCAATTTTATTTTTTAAAATATTCTTTAATTCAAAACTTAAATATATATTTACGCCAAAGAAAATTCAAAAATATTTATAAATATGTGAAATATTAATTTTTAATTTAAATATTTCTTTTGCGGCATTTATTGTGGGCAAATTTATCTATAATTTTCTTGTGATCCAGTTTCTCTAGGTCTCTAGGACATCCGATTCTATTGATAAAATTGTTACCAGGCCGGCCAATACTATGTGGACTGAAACCGACAACATAATTTGGGGCATACTTAACTGTACCTGGATTACAGTAGCCCCGAGGCCAGCCTGTTTATCCCTCGGGCTCTGGCATGCTTGCGCGGACCTGGACTTAGCTCGTCGGTGGGGTGGGTCTTGGCCGTTGGGACAAACAGAAGGTAAACGGATTTACATGCCGATAGGGGTTCTCGAAAAGTGAGAATAAATGTGTTTATCAATACCAAAGACAACGGAAACTATAAATTAAGATAGGAAAGTAAAATTATGGATAATTATATGCTGTCATAAGGACAACATATGAAGTGGGAAAAAAAATTTAAGCTTCATTCTACGTCTCTGCGGCCCCCATGCTCACTGACATCAATCAACCCCCCCAAATAGGGACGAAACCTACGACATAATGTCGTTAATCAACCCACAAAAATGGTCTGATTGCCGTGTTAAAAATTCGTCCATGTTAAACAAAGACGAACCGGAAACCAATCGCAGAATCAAAAATAAATATCGACGAAATAGAAACAAAAAACATTCATATGCCCCTTTTAACAATTCTATATTTCTGTTTAAAAATTCTTCAACAAGATTCATGTATGCGAGCTTCCAAGAAAACAAAAGAATTAACGAACTCAAAAAAAATTGAATAAAATTTGATCGTACCTAATATTTAAACTTGATCAAAAAAAAATCGATCCCAACAAAAAATTTAATGTGGCAAGACTTTCCTTTTATCACTTTTAAATTCGTTGCATATCCGTAGGCGTTTCAACTATTTGCACTGAGCTTTCCTTTCACTCGTTCTTAAATTTCTTTTCACTTTCCTTCTTTTCTTATTTCCTTTTTTTTTTATGTAATTAGAAATGAAATAAAATGACTTACAATTTTTCTGAATCTTCTTCTCGGCTATTCAAACTGCGTCCACCCGTCGACCATGTGCACACCGTCGATGATGAATCGCTAAACGCTTTTTAATTTTTGAAAGAAAAAGAAATCAAATTAAGTGAAAAGGAAATTGTTGCTAATAAATTTTTTGGATACTTCCCACAAAAAAAAACTCTTGCCATTCACAAAAAAGAAATCACAGCTTTGGTTAAATAGTGATTTTTAAAATTTGAATTCCAACTATGAGGTGAAATTTCTAGAACCCAAAAAGCTCCCTAATTTTTCGGCCTCCTCGTCCTCTCTCCGGATAGTGGCTCCACGTGGCGGCGAGGAGGTTAAGTTTCTCCAATCGAAAATTTCCCCTATCTCACCTCGCCGAAGTTGAATTTGAATTCAAATCTTTCTCAAAGATTTTTGATCGTGGATTTTCTTTTTAACAAGGATCCGATCGCAATGAAATTGAATTTTCCTAAGAATAGGACCAAAGTAGCTCAAAGTAGCTTTAAGTAGCTGACGACTAGTAATTCTTTTCGGTAACCAAGCCGTATGAAAATTCCTGCTTGCTGTTTGCTGTTTGCTAATCCAAACTAATATAAAACTTTTAGAAAAACGCGAGTTTTCACGAACTATAGCCTATTTTGCAAAACTGATTCTAAAAACAGTAAAAGGAATTTAAAACGTTTTCATTTTACTTTACGCAAGCACTTTTCTCACCTCTAACTTAAAATATACTATATTTAATTAATATTAACTTTATTTCCTCAAGTGAGGATTAACTTATCCGAAAATTTACTTATTCGGTTCTATCGTATTAACTCTAAATCATTATCGTCAGCTACTGAACGGTTAGCTCGACGTCGCTATTCTTTTTTCCTCCAAAGCTAGTTAATTTTTTTGGAATTTCTGTTGTTCTATTGTTTTAGGGCAATAGAAAGTTAACCAGCCGGTTTTTTTTTTGAACAGAAGGAATTTACATGTATACATTCCAATTGAATTTCTTTGTAATGTGATCTGGGGCAACTTTCAACTTACTCCTTCTTTTTTTCTGATTATTAAATGATCAATATTCGAAAACAAAACGTAAAGAAAAATTTTCCACGTGCCACATAACAGGGCAAAAGAAACAGAAGTTTCTCCTGAACTGAGGTTGATTTTGAAAAAGGTGGCTAGATTCGTATTTGAACCACAATTACATAGATATTAAATTAAGAACAAGACTACAAAGATTTATGACTATAGCGCATAACCACGCCTAAGATTAACTCACAAATAATACCCAAAAGTTACGGTGCGGAGAAAGTTACTCTTTTATCCCGCGTATAGAAAAGGAGATAACACTAAAGGAATTCTTCAGACATTCATGAGGGTATGTCCCACCGAGGTCGAAAAAAAATTATTTCTCTTCCAAGGGATTTGGACGGATAACGGACCTAGATCTCAAAGATCGGACATTCAACAGACGGACCCACAAAGACTGCCTAGACGAATCTATGTACTCCACCCGTGGGGCACGACCACGCTGAGAAAAGAGTCTTATGTTCTTAGCCGGGCGATATGTATTTCTGTACTGAGTTTAGCTATATTTTCAAATCTTTAGCATGATAGACGCCTACGATCTTGCCTGATGTGTCTGCCATCTCATACATATTGTTTGCTACTTTTCGAACAACTTGGCTCTGAAGGAACTTTTTCGCGAATTTCGAACTGATACCTTTTGTCGCATCGCTTTGACAAAAATTTCGCCTGTATACTGTTTGGCCAGGTATGTATTCTACTTCGCGCGATCTGAGATTGTAAACCTTGGCACTACGATCGTAAGCTTTTCGCAAATTTTCCCTAATTTTCTCACGCTTTTCAATTTCAGAGACGATTTGTGGGGCAATCTTAAATTGTCTCCAAAAGTCAATCCCCAAGTATAGTGACTGTGCTAAACCGGGCACTACAAACAACTGAACTTCATGAGTCTGGCCCTGGTACGTGACAGGTAAAATTACTCTTCCCATGATTTTCTGGCTTCTTCCATCAGCTGTTTTGATGCTAGATGTGAATTGCTTCATCGGGATTTTCAACTCGTTTAAAAGTTCGATGCTATTTTTACCAAAACAACTAATTGAAGCTCCGCTGTCTAAAAGGCCCTCGAAAAACTTTCCTCCGATCTCTACTTTTGCATACGGACGGCCATCAATTTCTCTAGATATGGACGATATGGATATATTGTGATACAGTTCTCTTTTTGCCTTAAATCGCTCCCGTAGCTTATCTAATTTTTTGTTAATTATACTATGACTAATACCTTCACCAAAAATTCTTTTCCTAACTAACTCATAATCTAATTTACGCTGATGCAAAGGTTTAGTGTGCCAATTGTTTTCAAACGAACTTTTATTTCCTGAATTCGTAATAGGATCCCTTCTGAAAATTCTATTCGGATCGCTTCCCGTGGTCTCTAAGATATCCGCTCCTTCAGAATTTATTCTTCGGGGACAGGATTCTGGGAACAAGTCACCCCCGATACGAGATTGCTCCTCACCCCATTTCCCTGTCGACAGTCTGGACATTTATGTACCGACCCAACGCCTTTTTTCCCACATCTATAACAAAAGATCTTTCGTTCACCCAATGGACAGTCGCGGAATAAATGACCTTGTTCATCACAGTTCCAGCATTTAAGTGGGTTTTCCCTTCGACCTTGCAGAGCTTCTATTTCAGGTGGTCCAACGTCTTCGTAACTTTTTTCACCTTCTAACTCGTGAACTTGTTTACCGCTGGGCGGATATTGGTTACGACTCGCATAGTTCCTGTTCAAGAATCTTTCCGCTCTTTTGCCGGTTTCACGCAGCTGTTCTATTGTTACTATAGGCTGGGAAAATATTAGCTGACCGATTCGCTCTCTAACATTGCCTTTAATAATGTTGATTAGGTCCACAACAGGTATTGGAGCCTTTAAAGAGTCGGCTTCTTTCAAAACGCTATTCAGAAAATCGTCGAACGTCTCACTTGGTCGCTGATGCCTTTCAATTATTCGAGGTAAGATATCATAATCTGTCAGTGTTCGCTTAAACCTCCTTAATAACGCTGCCTTCAAATCTACCCAAGTTGCAGTTGGCGATTGCTTCAAGTATCGCCAGTACCAATTTTCCGCTTGGCCTTTTACGAGAATATGGAAGTTCCCAATGATTTGCTGCCAAGTATACCCATAAGCGACTTTAAGTTTCTCGATTCGGAAAATGAACTCATCAACTCTAAGCTCGTCGGAAACTCCGTCGAAACGAAATCCCCATCGCTGCAATTTGCAATCTCGATTCGTTGGAGGGTAATTCCGCCGGTTCTCCATTTCATAATTGAATCGACTTGCACTGCTGTCTTCGCTTTCTTCGTGACCTTGCCTATATGTACGTTGACGGTCTGGTTGGCGATTTTCTCGAAGATTGAATTCGTTGAATGCGTCAATAAGGTTCGGTTCATTCATTCCGGATCGTATCCCTGCTCGTCTTTCCTCGTTATCGAGCCGGCCTCCTTGAAGTTCGACTGTAGCCCTAGCAGATTGACGTTGATGATTTCTCCCAATGTCTGAAACTTGGTTTCTTGTCCGGTAAACTGTCTCATTTGTCGCTGAATCCCTACTCGGTTGCCACATTTGAGGTCTGGACTCTCTTGGTGTATTTGCTTGCTCTCTGACTAAGGTTTCCAAATACACTACATAGTCATCCCGATTCTGGAAACAGTTGCCGGAAGTATCTTTAAACGAACTTGCAACGCCTCGATGTTGTGGAGTTTCCGGTTGTCTTGAACCTAACGGATCTCTGACTTCCCTCTCAAACCTCGGTGCTGCCCTTTGTTGTTGTTCGGGTCTACCGTGTTGCTTCAAAGATCTCTCACCTATGGTTTTCTCCAAGTTTTTTGTGACTTCCTGCAGTAATTTGGCTTGCATCGCCCCCACGGAATCAGCTACTAAGTCCTTAATAAAATCTTCCGTCTCTCTCTGGACTAACGATGAAACGAACGAATCATTAGTTTCTAAACCCGTACCAAAATCAACATTTGTTTGTGTTCGGTGGAAAACATCCAACTTATGTATATCAGTAGGATCGTCGGTGAAACTTCTCTCGTTCCTACTGTAGTTCGGATTCTCCGGAAACTCTAATCCCGTTCGTCCGACAGTACTTACGTCTTCGCCTTCCGCCACCGGCTTCGACACATATGGCGTTGTTTCAACTTCCGGTTCTTTAGACTGTTTTTCGTCTGGTGTTCGCGGTAAGCTGAATCTTTGTCCGAAAGCATAGGATTCAGGATTCTCATTTGCATCTTCATTTCGATATCTAGACCGTAATTCTCTGTCTGAAAACTGGACACTATGTCCTCTACCTCCGCGTTTCTTTCCTCCCGCGACTAATTTTGGAATAGCTCCACCTTCGGCCATTCTATTTTGTTCCGTATTTTTTTTTTTTTTTCCTTAACTACTATTTAAATATTTTATCCTAAGATTTAATACCCTATTTCCCAATTAACTAAATAAATTAAATAAATTAAATAAATAACAGATGCTACAAACGGCTACGAAATACCACGAAAAATTTTATCTAAGAGGCTTCTTTAAATGTAACTTCACAGAAAATCTTTACTTTTCCGCTACTAATATTTTTTTCTTACTTTCAATTATCGTCGCTAACGCTGTAATGGTCGCTCGCAACCAAATTGAATCAAATCAAATAAACTCAACTACTCATACATAAAGAAGGGGGTTAACCGAATCAGCAAATATAGGTTTCACAAAGATTTCGAACGTATGAAATGAGCCATTATATTAAACATATCATCAAAAAAAAACTAATCTGAAACTAACTGCGAATTTTCCAACCGATGAGCAATACTAAAGGAAACACAACATAATCTCCTTTCTCATAGTAGACTCAAAGTTCAGAAACTCGTACAAACGGAAAATTCGTCCACACAATTCAGTGCTACCTGACTACAGCATGCAATCTGAAGATATGGACAAAAACATTTTCCATCTTTAAATGCCAAGCATGACTGACACTAACGCAGCGCGAACATCGTTTTCCCAATGTCGGGACGTAGTGAGGTATGCTGACAGATACCATGAAAAAATTATGCTAGGATCTTATCTATTTGCTACTAAAGATCACTGCGCGATCGTATAGGACAACTAGATTCGATCTCAGCTTTTTCCATAGTCCTACATAATCAAACAAAATTATCAAAAAAAAAATTTGGAATTAACGAAACTTTACTCAAAAATCAAAAAAAAATCGGCTCAATCGATAAACACAATTATTCTGGCGACAGAAACTGCTCGCCGTTGGGCGCCAATGTTGTTACCAGGCCGGCCAATACTATGTGGACTGAAACCGACAACATAATTTGGGGCATACTTAACTGTACCTGGATTACAGTAGCCCCGAGGCCAGCCTGTTTATCCCTCGGGCTCTGGCATGCTTGCGCGGACCTGGACTTAGCTCGTCGGTGGGGTGGGTCTTGGCCGTTGGGACAAACAGAAGGTAAACGGATTTACATGCCGATAGGGGTTCTCGAAAAGTGAGAATAAATGTGTTTATCAATACCAAAGACAACGGAAACTATAAATTAAGATAGGAAAGTAAAATTATGGATAATTATATGCTGTCATAAGGACAACATATGAAGTGGGAAAAAAAATTTAAGCTTCATTCTACGTCTCTGCGGCCCCCATGCTCACTGACATCAATCAACCCCCCCAAATAGGGACGAAACCTACGACATAATGTCGTTAATCAACCCACAAAAATGGTCTGATTGCCGTGTTAAAAATTCGTCCATGTTAAACAAAGACGAACCGGAAACCAATCGCAGAATCAAAAATAAATATCGACGAAATAGAAACAAAAAACATTCATATGCCCCTTTTAACAATTCTATATTTCTGTTTAAAAATTCTTCAACAAGATTCATGTATGCGAGCTTCCAAGAAAACAAAAGAATTAACGAACTCAAAAAAAATTGAATAAAATTTGATCGTACCTAATATTTAAACTTGATCAAAAAAAAATCGATCCCAACAAAAAATTTAATGTGGCAAGACTTTCCTTTTATCACTTTTAAATTCGTTGCATATCCGTAGGCGTTTCAACTATTTGCACTGAGCTTTCCTTTCACTCGTTCTTAAATTTCTTTTCACTTTCCTTCTTTTCTTATTTCCTTTTTTTTTTATGTAATTAGAAATGAAATAAAATGACTTACAATTTTTCTGAATCTTCTTCTCGGCTATTCAAACTGCGTCCACCCGTCGACCATGTGCACACCGTCGATGATGAATCGCTAAACGCTTTTTAATTTTTGAAAGAAAAAGAAATCAAATTAAGTGAAAAGGAAATTGTTGCTAATAAATTTTTTGGATACTTCCCACAAAAAAAAACTCTTGCCATTCACAAAAAAGAAATCACAGCTTTGGTTAAATAGTGATTTTTAAAATTTGAATTCCAACTATGAGGTGAAATTTCTAGAACCCAAAAAGCTCCCTAATTTTTCGGCCTCCTCGTCCTCTCTCCGGATAGTGGCTCCACGTGGCGGCGAGGAGGTTAAGTTTCTCCAATCGAAAATTTCCCCTATCTCACCTCGCCGAAGTTGAATTTGAATTCAAATCTTTCTCAAAGATTTTTGATCGTGGATTTTCTTTTTAACAAGGATCCGATCGCAATGAAATTGAATTTTCCTAAGAATAGGACCAAAGTAGCTCAAAGTAGCTTTAAGTAGCTGACGACTAGTAATTCTTTTCGGTAACCAAGCCGTATGAAAATTCCTGCTTGCTGTTTGCTGTTTGCTAATCCAAACTAATATAAAACTTTTAGAAAAACGCGAGTTTTCACGAACTATAGCCTATTTTGCAAAACTGATTCTAAAAACAGTAAAAGGAATTTAAAACGTTTTCATTTTACTTTACGCAAGCACTTTTCTCACCTCTAACTTAAAATATACTATATTTAATTAATATTAACTTTATTTCCTCAAGTGAGGATTAACTTATCCGAAAATTTACTTATTCGGTTCTATCGTATTAACTCTAAATCATTATCGTCAGCTACTGAACGGTTAGCTCGACGTCGCTATTCTTTTTTCCTCCAAAGCTAGTTAATTTTTTTGGAATTTCTGTTGTTCTATTGTTTTAGGGCAATAGAAAGTTAACCAGCCGGTTTTTTTTTTGAACAGAAGGAATTTACATGTATACATTCCAATTGAATTTCTTTGTAATGTGATCTGGGGCAACTTTCAACTTACTCCTTCTTTTTTTCTGATTATTAAATGATCAATATTCGAAAACAAAACGTAAAGAAAAATTTTCCACGTGCCACATAACAAAATACTTAAATTATTTAATCTGTATTGTCCTATAGATGATCTTAGATGATTTTTTATGCGCTTGAGAGTTGAAAACGACCTTTCTCCACTACAATTTGTACAGGCGATACTTAAATATATTCGTAGAGCTGTTGTTATATTGGGAAAAGTGCATTCAATTTGCGATTTAATTATTGTTCTTAAAATTTGCTCAGATGTAGATAATGCTGTTAAGTTATCGGATATTAAATTTACATGTTTATAATGTAAACATTCCTCGATTAGACCATATTCAAGATCATCTGGGTAATCTTATATAAAATAGTTGCTTTTTCTTGTATCATATTTTCGTCGAAATGTTTTAAATTCATTAAAATTCCAAATTTAGTGGCAATGCGATCATATGCAGATTTCCGTTTTTTTATTTCGTTCGCTTTCAGTTTATTTATTATGAAAGTGCCAAGTTTCCGTGAAACCTCCCCCCCCCCCCAAAAATCTGGACTACAGTGAACGTATTTGTGGAAAATTAAAAAAAATTCAAATTTTTTTTAAATGAATACTGATATCTTAAACATCATTAATTTGTATAGAGTATTTTTAACCCCCATAGAAAAAACCATGTACCGAACGGGTTAAGAGAAACCAATTCATGAAAAACACTGTCTGCGAGAACACGGTAGCGGGTTTTCTGTGGAATAATCTGGTACTTTCGTCTGGGAAATTTTTCATTCACAATATTTTTTGTGAAAAGCTTCGTCAATTTCGATCCCCGACCAATGTTGTTACCATGTTATTCGGCCTAAAAATTTTTTTGAATATCTTCATACCTATCTATGAACTTTGTTTAAACGGTCAAAAAGTTTCTCAATGCCATTTTGGTATTGTGAGAACAAGTTTTTCACTCTATCAACAAAATTTTATTAATTTCATGAATCGATATTTATGGTCCCAAAACAGCGTTTCCTACCTTAACCCACTCGAAGTAACTTTTACTTTACAGGATAACAAGGCTAAATCCGTTACACAAACCAAGAAAAAGCTCTTAATACAAATCAGGAAACATCTCCTATTGCTGCAATTTTAGAGCCTTTGGTCATTTTTAGTTCCATGTGGTACTCAACAGATGGTACTAGTGGTATGAATGTATGAAATTTGAATTTCTATTGTTAAGGCGTAAATGTGCATTTTAATATTTCATATGCATGAGTTTATATGAATGTAGACAAGTTTTAGACCACACGAGGAGAACAAATGATTTACGACAAATTATTCTTCTTCTTTCTGCACCTTACTCCACAAGATGTGGCTCAGAATTTCAGCTCAACCGGTCGAGTGATTTTGGAGTTTGGGTCAGTTCATAAAATACTTCCATAAAGTCGAAGCGTAACGTATTTTATGGACAATTCATTAGACATTTGAAAGCGAACAATGTTTTTTGGCTCAGATTTTCAACACGGTTTCGGAGAATCTCAATTTTCTTCAGAATAGAAAACATGACATTATTAAAAATTCGGAACTTTTAATCATTCAAAATATTTTAAATAGACAGGGTAAAAAGTTAATAGTTTTTATGAGATATGAGCAAAAAGGTGAGGTGTGAAATACGGCTTCAAAGACAGCAAAGGAAGAGGTTTATGCGTCGAATCATTACTGGGGATGAGCAATGGGTATGTTACGACCATCCTAAGCGGCTTAAATCTAAGATCATGCCCGGTGAGTTAGGCCCTACCACGCCAAAGCGAAATATTCATGTCGCGAAGGTAATGCCGTATAATCTGGTGGGGTTTATAGGGTGTTGTGTACTATGACTTCTTGAAATTGTCAGAAGCCAACAGTGGCCAAATTTATCGACGTCAACTGATACGTTTGAAGCGACCTATTGGCAAAAACGTCCGAAATGGGCCAATAGGCATGACAAATTCATTCTACACCATGACAACTCAAGCCACGTATTGCTAAGCCGGTCAAAACATACCTAGAAGGGATAAACTGAGAAGTCTTACCCCACCCGCCATACTCCCCAGACATTGCCGCTACTGATTACCAATTGTCTAGATCGATGCAATCAGGTCTTACTGGAATGCGGTTCGATTCATATAAGATGACTGGATCAGTGCGAAAGATCATCCCTTCTTAACTCACGGAATCCTTCTTTTGCTTGAAAGATTGGCTAAGGTCATACCTTCCAATGAAACATAGTTTGAATAAAATCCATTTGTAATTTGAAACAAAAATAAAAAAAGATGTTTCACAAAAGAAAGGCCAAGAACTTATTCCCATAGCCAATAATAAACTAAAATTTAAAACCTTACTTTATTGTCGGAGTATTTTATTAAAAGCGTTTATATTTAAAGTACGATTTTTCTTTTGTATTTGCTGGTTTCATAAATAGCATCACAGGGGATCAGAAAAGGCGTGATTTTTCAAGAATTATATGTTCTCTAAAGAGTCCTGTATGCAATCGAGGAACCCCCATAAAAATTTATTCATATAAATTTTTAACCGTGTACAACCGAACACATATACGCTTCTTTTTTGGGAAATCGCATAAAAAACAAACAACAACTGATGCCATTTCTAAGCTCGGCTCCAGTGCATTGTCGCATTAAGTAGGCTCTCCATTGCCATGACTTCTGTAACTGGAAAAAAATGCAGAAAACTAGAGCAAGATAGACTTATGTAGATTTAAATAGGAATAACTGAATACAAGTATAAAAGCTATCCCTTCCAATTTTACAATTTTATAGCAATCATATCAAACCTTATGCTATGAATATAAGGTTCAAATTAGCATTGAAATAAAGCTATAGAACAGTATAATTTTCAACCGACGATATGAAAAATGACAGCTACGCTATAATAGCACTTTGGATGTGTCTGTGCTCACTATTCACTTACAGACACAATGTATGATTGTAGTTGAAGTCGCTATAAAAAAGTTGAAGTCCGTCAACTGTAACCATAAAGTCGCCATAAAAAAAGAGGGGAAATTATTTTTGCAGTTGCCGACACATTTTGGCAGTTGAGGAGGTCCTCCTTTACGTGATTTTTAAAGACAGTTAAAAAAATTTAGACGTTTTTCCTTCGACGAAAGCTTTTTCTTTGGCTGATTTTTATTTGTTCGGACATCAAAATATAAACCTTTCATACATAGTAGGCAAAACATATAAATTTGTTTGGTTTTCTTTAAAAAACTCACAATGTTGCCACACAGCGCACTCGGTTCTAACTGACTTACAAAAGGACGAATTCAAAAACCAATAGATTGAGATAAAATTTCAGTTCAGTTTTCTGAGAAAAGGACCAAAAGAATAATCTTTAAATACAAGATTAAAAGTGAGTAATTTTAGTCTAAACTTTATTGGAATTAAATATATGTTGTGATAAAATGAATAAATACAACACCACTACTGCATACCTCGTAAAGCGCGGGTGGGCATATCTACTACTCATACATAACTACAGCCTCTACTAAACACCCTTCGCTTCCATAATATAATGTGATATTGGGATGCTGCGGTTATTTCTCTTGTTCTACCGTTTGGCATCTTCGTTTTTATTCTACCAAAACCTATATATTTGAAGGTTTTCTTTCTTTTTTTTTTGCTTATTCCTGACGATGTTGTTTCCGTTTTGCTATTGCTATACTATAATATGATATACATAGAAAAGTTGTAATGTTTTTGCGTACCTATACGCCTTGAAGCGTATAAGCTTGATATGTGGAGGCACATTTAGACGTAGTGGTCCCATATGTTCGCGCAACAAAACTACCATAAAATTCGCATTTAAAATTTATACGCAAAAATTTTTCATCATTTTAAACTCGTTATGGCGAAAGAGAAACCCGGGCGGGATGTGTCGCATTTTTATCTTCTAACATTTATTGCTTACGCGTCGTTGTATACCCGTACATACATTATATAAAGAGATATGATAGCCAGCCCTATAAAATAATAAAAATAATAAAAAAAAGGGAACTAAAGGGAAAGCAAGTAAAAAAAATAACAACAACAAATTTTTTAAGTGAACGTAAATATAGATATGAAATATATTGATGTAAAAAAACGAAATTTTATGAACGAAATGCAAAAAAAAATCGCTAAAACAGAAGAATAAGAACACTAAAGCATGAAGGATGGTTAAACAGTTTCCAAATAGCATAAGTAACCAAATGATCTTTATATGCGCAAATGTATGTAATTCGATTCATTTTTTTTAGGCCAAGCATAAAACATATTGGAATTATTGTGATATATTCTGCGAATCAAAATCATTCGATTGTAGTCACTTTTTTAAGTTCTCCATTATTCAAATTTTTTTTTTGGATTTCAGTTCGGGTAAGTGAAAAAAATATTCGAAAAAAAAATTGTGAAATTGAAACTCAACGATGATAAAAAATAAATTTTGGCAACAGAAAAGTAGAAAACAAGTGCGTTATTGCTAGATCAAATGATTTGTTTTAAACTTCCCCATGCTCGAAGACTTGTATAAAAACTTATGACAATTACCTTTCTTGCACCGAAATACTAAATTTTTTAGAATATATAGGAGAAAAATGGATTTTTGTAAAATTGTCTGATTGAGAGTTAAGGTATTCAGCCGCAGGTCTCAGACTACGGCGATTAAATTAATATTTTTCTCTTTCTCCATTAAGGGGGTAAGGTCCGAAAAATAAAAAAAAATGAATTTTTTATTCTCTTTTCTTATTATGCACTAATTTGCCCACAGAACGCCATAAACCGCAGATCTCTATGACAGCTAGAATTGCTTCTAATATTCATTCAAGGTGGACAAGATCGGGTGTGAGAGGCCGGCCACTCGTTGACCCAACCCACATACAGCAATTACCCGTCACCCCGCCCGATTCAGTTCTCATCTCCCAATCGCCACACATCGCTTTCCAATTTATAAAACTTTAATTTTATTATAAAACTATTTATAAAACTACTGTGAAGGAAATGGTTTTAAAAATATATTAGTTTATTTTTTACGTCTTCTGAAAAGTTACCTTTTTTTCACAAAAGACCCATTTGTTCTAAAAGTACAAGACATATTGCCACCATCTTTTTATATAAAGATGGCAACACTGGCTAACAAAACAGCTGTGGAAATGTCAAAACTCCCTCCAGTTTTTCAAATATGGAATGTAGACCGTCAAGAATTATCACACAAAATAACAAAAAAGTTCCACATCGGATGTAGATAACTGTTTTCATCAGAATAAAAAAACATAGGGTTAAAAATATGTGATTTGCATAAATAAAAGGTGTGCAAAATTTGATTAAGCTACGATAAGTGGTTTCTCAGAAAACGGCTAATTTGTCCCCCATAAGACACCATGTGAAATAGCCTTGCGGCCTTACTCCCCTTAAAAATTTCAAACAAATCTTTTGCAGTCTCTATATTGCACTTGTTTCCTACTTTTCTGTTACCCTAGTGGGATTTTCAATACTTTTTTTTGATTTTAGTCGATTTTTAATTCTTTTAGTTTTTTCTTTATTTCAAACTTTTCAGTTCAAAATTTTCCAAAAAGGATGACAAGTTTTTTAAATTTTTTATTACCTAAAGTTTTTAATTTCTTTTTATTTTTTTTTCTATTTTTTTTATTATTTTTTTGATAGTCGGGGTTTATAAAAGTAAACCAGGCAACGACACGTATAGGAGCTGCAATATACCTTTTTCAAAAAAGCTCTCGTATCGGTTTCAAAAGCTCTAACTCAATTTGAAACGCTCAAAATTGCTTCTTACTTGCTCAAAAGAACTCTAGTGTACTTTAAAAAGCTCTAACTCATTTACCAAAGTTCAAAGTTTTCTAAAGCGGTTTTGAGCTTTTAAAAGCGAGTTAGAGGTTTTCCTTCCCTATGCTGAGTTTTTCCTTCCCTCTACTGAGTTTTTCCTTCCTTTTGCTGAGTTTTTCCTTCCCTCTACTGAGTTTTTCCTTCCTTCTGCTGAATTTTTCCTTCCCTCTGCTGAGTTTTTCCTTCCTTTTGCTGAGTTTTTCCTTCCCTCTGCTGAATTTTTCCTTCCCTCTGCCAAGTTTTTCCTTCCCTCTGTTGAGTTTTTCCTTCCCACTGCTGAGTTTATTCTTCCCTCTGCTGAGTTTTTCCTTCCTTCTGCTGAGTTTTTCCTTTCCTCTGCTGAGTTTTTCCTTCCCTCTACTGAGTTTTTCCTTCCTTCTGCTGAATTTTTCCTTCCCTCTGCTGAGTTTTTCCTTCCCTCTGTTGAGTTTTTCCTTCCCACTGCTGAGTTTATTCTTCCCTCTGCTGAGTTTTTCCTTCCCTCTCCTGAGTTTTTCCTGCCCTCTCCTGAGTTTTTTCTTCCCTCTGCTGAGTTTTTCCTTCCCTCTGCTGAGTTTTTCCTTCCCTCTGCTGAGTTTTTCCTTCCCTCTGCTGAGTTTTTCCTTCCCACTGCTGAGTTTATTCTTCCCTCTGCTGAGTTTTTCCTTCCTTCTGCTGAGTTTTTCCTTCCCTCTGCTGAGTTTTTCCTTCCCTCTGCTGAGTTTTTCCTTTCCTCTGCTGAGTTTTTCCTTCCCACTGCTGAGTTTTTCCTTTCCTCCGCTCTAGAGGGAAAGTATTATATTTATGATGAAGACCGACTCGAGAACGGGGCCAGATAGAGACTTTCTGATCAGTACGACATCCGTTTCAAGCAAAATTATGAGGATGTCCATGCATCAGTCTGTCGGTCCATCAGTCTGTCGGTTCGTCAGTCTGTCTGTCTCTCTGTCTGTCTGTCGGTCTATCCGTTATATGTATCTTAAATAACTCGGAAATGCGTTGCTCTAGCGAGTTGAAATTTTTTGCAAATAAGTTTTACAAAAATCGTAGTTTTCTAGAAATTTTTGGAAAAGTAACGAAAGCTATAACGGGTACCTCCAATTCAGTAACTAGTGTGACGGATTTTGGGTAGTAACATAAGGGTTAACGCTTTTTACGTATCTTTACCAGTTCTCGAGATATTTGAAAAAATATTATTTTTCATGTATATTTTCCGACACTAAATATTGGAGAGGAAAGTTTTGTATTGATCACAACTGAGATTTTTACTTTACTTCTTAGTGAATTGTTTTATTCTCATTTTACTAAAAAACCAATTATTTTTTTGGTATGTAATTTAATTTAGAACTCAAAATTAAGGAACTTGGAAAGCTTTGTTTGTGGTATTTTCCAATAACAGCAACAATTTCCAAAAAAAAAAAAAAATATCAGACAAACAAGAAGAAAGAACCATGCAGGAAATAGCGTTTTTCGTGCCCCTGGGTTAACTTTTGAACCCGTGTGGAAAGGGCACAGTCTCTAGTTTCATCCATATATGGCTTCAAGAGCCACCGAATTGCAGGGGGATGGTTAACGAACTTTCTTGTGATTTTTCACAGAAATCATTGCAGAAATCACGAGAGAGTACGTTAACCCCTCACCATCCCCCTGCAATTCGGTGGCTCTTGAAGCCATATATGGATGAAGCTAGAGTGCATCGTTTTTTTACGAGGTTAAACCGAAAAATTCAAAAATAATCATAAACAAAAAGGAAATTAAAAATTTCGGCCAAAATATATGTATCATGCTTTCTGTAAAAAGTTTTAAGTCGAGAGGGGTCCAATTGACCAATGTTGGAATTTTTGTACCGTGTCCAAATGTACCACGCAATTTTCCTTTACAAAGTTTAAGAATATTTGTGGGAACTTTTGGAATTGTGTACTATATGGTACAAAAAAGGCCCATTTTCACAGGAAAAAATCTTGGATTTCCAGTCAAAACTCCATAACTTGTACCAAAAATCGTACCAAAAATCGTACCAAAAATCGTACCAAAAATCGTAGATGATTGGAAATCCAATTGGTTTTCCAACCAATTTGGTCAATTGGGTGGTGGGAAGAGAAATATTTTTGTCATAATTCTAGTTTTTAGCTTGCGATAGCTAGCGAATGGTTTTCAACACGTTTCAATAATATGTTATGTTAGCCCGGCTTAAGATTTGTAATTAGAAATGGTTTTCCTGAATTACCCGTAATTCCCTACAATTATAATCGATCAATAGATTGGTAGATTAATCCGCTGGTTTTTTATAAACCACCGCAACTTGTTCGATTGTTCAGCGAAATCAAGTACAATGAGTTACAGGACTCTATTGACGCTATTGTCACGAAGAGATTTTAAATCGCCGGACAACGAACAGTTGCAGATTCACCGTCCAAAAGAATTGATCGCGTCGATCCTCTTTTTTTTGTCAGGATGACGAAATTTAAAATAGTTTAAAATCAGTTTTTTTTTTACTTTTGCCTAAATTCGAGGTAATTTAGTGAAATATAACGAGATATAGATTGTAATATTGCGAAAGAAAGGTAAAATTCTATGATTTCTAATGTAATCTGATAGTTATCTAAAAACGTGGTTTCGTCTAGAAATTGATCGGCGAAGCAAAAGTGAAATAAAACACGGCTTCGATATTTTACTTCAAATTTGGACGGCGAGACTATTTGAAAATTAAAACTAGGATCGACGCGACACAAAATCCCATCATTTTTAACATTCCAGCGAAGTTGGTTTTCGAAGATTTTCCCGACGATTTTATTTCCCATTCGCCCAGCGAGTTCTGCGGATAATATTCAAACAGTAGAAGGCGAAAAATAGTCCAGACCAGAAAATTGCAAATTGGGAGCATCCAATTTTGGTTTAAATTTTTGAGAGGCTGCGACAAGAAATAGGGATCGAAAGATAGGAGATATTCGAGATTTGGCGGCGAATTCAGCAACGAGTGGCGTTTTACAACAATTTTAGTCTTCGTATAGCATCTGTAATCCGTATAGTTTTAGCTGTTAGGTGTTTTCATGTAAACGAAGTCTCTTTTTCTTGAACTTTCGATTTTCCTTTCGACCCAAGTTCACAGGTTTTATCAACAAACATAAAAACGAAGTATTGGTTCCAATTATCAATGGTTTATATTTATGCATATCACCATACTAATCTTTGAAAACTTTTAAACTTTTTAGCTTGGTCGACAACATGCGCGCATGATTGGACGACGAAGCAGACAAAATAAGTAACATCAACGTCTACATAACGCATACATTAGTAAGAAAGGATAAATTTAAAATCGGGACAAACTGTAAGTTATTTCGGTCTTTTTATTTAAAAGATATAGAATGGTGGTAATAATTTTTATTGCATAAAACCAGATAATTACTAGTATTTTCAATACGTTCAAATAATTTTAGTACGTTTCAATAAACGAATGATTTTCCGAGTCCGGATATTCCAAAAAAAAAATAATTTAAGAAAAGTTCTTTAAAAAGAGACGTCGCACAAAACAAATTAAAAGAGTATTTCTTAGACAATGACTATAATTAATTTTTAAATAATTTTGTTCTTTTGATAATGAATATAATATTATACGCTTTGATAATGAGCAGAGATTTTGGCGCCAGAGATTGAGTTTTTTTTTTGATTGGCTAGCTAGAGTTTATTACAATTTACATGTTTAGTGATCGAGGAATAAAAATCGAGAGAAAGTTTAAGGCGATTTTCTTTTCTTTATCGTGTGTTGTTTTTCTTAAATATTTTGGTTTTGAGATTTTTAGCTATGTTGCCGATTAATTTTGAAATTCGGATTCGTTGTGAATCAATTATGGTTTAAAGTTTCGTTCTATAGAGGGGGGTGAATGAAGTGAAGCGAATATGGGGTGAGGCGAATTTGGACTGTCTTCTGTTAAATTAGTTTCTTTCTTTCCGTTGAATTTTCAAGACATGTTCTTCGAGAGCATACCGCATTTCATTTTTATTAGTAAATTTTTCGTTTTTCGATTTGTCTTTCTAGTCTTTCTTTTTGTTGTTGTTTCTTTTCCGTTTCATTGATGTCGATCCGAATATGATTTAGATTTTTTTTGAACCCCAAGGCATGATAAAAGTGTTATCATTCCGACCTGTGTTTTGGCAAGAACCACCCCACCCGACGAGCAAAAGCCCGGCCTAAGACCAGCATGCCAGGCCATAACACAGGCGGGCAGACTCCGGGGCTACCGTAGCAGAAGTTACGGTGAAGCATGTCCCGGAGTATGTTGTGCGTCCTCCCCACATATTTTTGGAGGATGTAGATAACAAATATCTTGAGCTTCCAAAGAGCAGTTTCGCGATTGAAAAGGAATTGAGTTTCCAAAAAACAGTTTTTCAAAATTTTAGTACATGCGATAGAAGGATTTTTGATTTAAAGAGCAAGAAACAGACAAAAATTAACCATAACGTCTTTGGTTTTCTGCTGGAATTTGCAAGTTTTAAATTTATGGTTGTATTTAAGCTATTGTTAGCAAAATGTGACGTTCAAACAGCACACCACTGTAGCGAATTTTACCAAATATTTCCAAGGATGCTGGCACGAAGAAGAATTTTTAAGGCCTCTTAGATTGTCGTAAGACGATGCCTTTTTTGCCGTTTAGCTTTGATTTGAATTTCTGTGTGGGATTATATGAAAAATTAAAGAATATCGCAAGTATACCTTGAATATTCAGTGTTATCATGTGTGTAAAGTTCTTGTTATTCTCGAAATAAAATAAAAAACGTTCTATGCTGTTTTTTTTTCGTTGATTTTCTTTATTATTTTTTCTTGAATGTTTTTTTTTCTTACTTTCTTTGCTGGATGACTTTGTACTTTTCTTGTGTAACTTTTTGTGGGAAATTGCATACCACAAAGCTTTTAGATGTTTTACAAAACATTCCAAATGGGAATGTAAATTAAAAATACTTCAAAACTTGATCAGAGAAAGAAAGAGGATATGCATAACAGTAGCTGTAGGGTTGGTTCCATAATTAAAATCATGTTACAGTAAAAAATATCAAAACAAATTTTGTAACTTTACATTGACTAAGAAATACGTCACAATTCAGACAGTGGATTTTCATGTCCTCGGGAATAATTCAAATGAATATCATATTTGAAATTTTTGTAAAAATTTCTTATCAAAAATTGTGTGCTTTTTGAATATTTTCAAACAGAAAAAATCGATTACAATTCAGTTGAATGCATGGTTTTAATTAAAATTTGCGCAAAACTGTGAAATAAATGCGTATAAAATTATACGTAAATATCAAAGTTTTGTACCATTATCAACATCCCTCTCATTGTGCACGTTGATATCATAGGTTTTAGATCCATGAATAGCAAAAGCCCCCAATTTAGCAAGCATGGCTCAAGTGCTATCATTTTACCCTCTGTACGTGTAATATAATAACAATAAAAAAAAACTGTAGAAAAGAATTCACTAGTAAGCACACTACAAATATGTATGTAAAACAGGGGACAGTGAACAAGGATACGAAATATCTTTCATATGCTCTGCTCCTTCAACATTGCAGAGTCTCGGGCTGGAGTTCCACAATGCGAAGGATAATCGAGATGTGCACCCCTTAAAAAACTGTTGTCCGTTTTCGTTTCGTACACCTACGAAATCCAAGTGTACTAGTGAATAATTATAAGGACTATTATAGACAAAATGTATAAATATATCATCATACCCGACTCTTGAATACACATATAGGATGTACGAGTACCTAGTCGATCCTTTTATATTTCTAAAAACCATTCCGTATATTTTATTATTATAACTGGCTACTAGTATAATATACATAGTATGACGCTATCTAACCCTAAGCTAAGCTTCAAAATTTCCATAGAATTTTACAACCGCCTCCCGCCCTCTTATTCTTCCATCTGAAGTGGATGGTGGTAACAGAAAAATTGTGAAAAGCGTATCTACACAAGGACCGGAGTTTAGCAATGGCAGTGTGTAGTGGTAGTCACCCATCGTACTATTATCGTATAAGAATTTTTTAGTAGCTACTATGAAGCTCAGCATCAATAACATTAGTTGGTAGTTGTGCAGAAAAGTATACCAGGCAGCATCATTCATTGGGGGTTAGTAGAAAATATCAAATGGGGTTCGGGTGGTTTTAGGATGAGGCGGAAGACGCACACCACTCCAACCAGCAGCGTGACTCTCCGAGGGTAAAATGTAGTTAGATGAGTTTAGATGAAAAATCTTTTAGGGGTTGAAAATCTATAAAAAAGCGCGTGCAAAAATATAAATTTAGCGCATATACATAGTCAGCGAATGGAGTGTGGAGTGGAGTGTAAGGGTGACAAAAAAAAACGATGGGGGAATAAGTGGAATACTATTTAAATAGTAGGGAAAAATCATTAGAAACAACCAGACGTTGGATATCTTTTTGAAATATTCAAAATTTCCTCTAGTAACAGACCATTATTGGGAAAATGAAATTTTTATCCTAGAATGTTTTAAAAAATATTCCAAAAATTTTCTAAATAAATTGCTAGTCACTCTAGAGGTCGTGTTTTTATGTAATTTTGAATAATATTTGCTTCTATTGAAACGAATTTTCTATTCAGTTGTATCGGAAATCTCCTGGCGAACGAGTGACTATTTTAAATTAATTTAATTAAAACCAAGGAAGGAAAAATTGTTAAGAAGGCGTCAGTCAAGCCTATAGTAGAATCATCATTTGCTTATCAAAATCTGATTTTTTTTAGAAATAAATGTTTGTAGTATTTCTTACAAAAACCTTTCATTTAGCTTGCTTATTTGTTTGTCTGTCATGGTCAAATTTTCCAATCTAAGAATTGAAAATTCTACATTGAAGAATGCCGTAAGTGAAATTACGATAGGCTTGCAGGGAAGCGTCGATATGTAGCTCTGGTGTCAATATAATATTTTCACCACTTCGTCCTTGTCAGGATAACAAGGGCGAAGTGGTGAAAAGGCCCTGTCAGAATATCACTCAAACTTTCTGAAAAAAATCTCATCTGGCGGTTCTTGTTGTCACTGAATACGATCCCGTCATTAAAACGTCTTTAAACAAAAGTCTGGACGGAAGGTCCTGTAGGGATAACGTGACTATCCTTTTCCTCCAAATTTCCGGAAAACCCCTCATCTGGAACTGTTTGTGGTTGCTGAATCCGATTCTGGCACTAAGAAGTCTGTAAGGATAACGGATGGTCCTGAAAGGATAACATGATTTTCTCTTATCTCAAATTTTCCCGAAAAATATCTTATCTGGGAGGTTTTTGGAACGCTGAATCTGATTCTGAGGTCAAAAAGTCATTAAGGATGTTCAATATAGGGGAGACTGGTCCTCGTTGTCACAAGTACTAGTTGTCACAATGGCTATATCTCTTAATTCAGAAATATTTTTGAAATCGGTTCTTCGGCAATTTCGAAGCTCACTCCACCACTACCAACCTCAGAAAGTGTCCTGCCGATCGACCTCATATGTGTTACGTTTTTTAACTCGAAATCAAAAAATATCGTTAGCGAGTAAATTCTAATGGATTTATTGATTTTGTTTTTTTGTCATACATTATTAATATAGAAGTGTGTTTTGATTGGTTTTTCTTAGGTCATTGATGGACTTTAAACGTAATTTTGAGTGTTTAGGTTTTACCTTAAATGTTATAGGTGTAAATGGCTGTCAAAAATTATTTGTCTGTCGGTACTAGTTGTCACAGGGGCTATTTGTTTGTCTCAGGGGCTACTGCAGAGCAGGGAAATCTGCAGGGCAGAAAAATCTGAAGAATCTAAAACCCAAGAAACATAAGAAGCAGGAAAATAAAGGACTTGAGATACAGAAATGAGTTGTTAACAGCGATGGAGACGAAGACAACGAAGAACTACTGTGCGTGGTTTGTTATGAAACTTAGTCAAGTACCAAACCCAATGCAGGGTGCGTTCAGTGCATCAAATGCAGACTGTGGGCTCATGAAAGATCTGCGGGGCAAAGAGTTTTTTTTTGTTACCGTAATTACGCCGGGAATGACCTGTGACAACGAGGACCGCACGTTGTGACAACCAACCCCAGCCTTGGGTTAAGTTGTCACAGTAGACTTACATTTTTATTACATTATTTTCATGACGTTATTACTTGAAATTTTAAATAATTTGTACAATTAATGAAGGACGAAAGCCCGAATATATGATTTATGCGTTTGACTTGGCAATTTAACTTCATTGTCTCCAGAAAGAAGGATTTTTATGATTTTTGTGACAACTAGGACCAGTCTCCCCTACTCTAATTATATACTCAAAAACTAAAAATCAAAGAAAAAAACATTTGATTTAAAAAAAAATAAAAAAAGCTTATGATGCTTTCCGAAATGTATTAGTTTTCTTAAAATAAAAGGAAAAACTCTTGTTTCCTGAAAATTGACAACAGAATGAGCTACATGTGAGTTTTTTCTGTAAAATAAGCTAAATTTCACGTGTGCCTGTGAGTCTAACGGCCAAAATACAATTGGCCCAACACAACATTTACGACGGCAGATTAAGGTGGCAATGTCGCCCTCCATATACAATTGCGCACACTTTGTTGTTCTAAACGTAATTTGCTTTTCACAGATAAAACTTTTCATTCGCGCACGCACTCAATTATTTGTACTTCGAAATTCATTTTTTCATCTTGATTATTCTTTATTTCTTTCATTTGAATTTTGACAGTCAGTGAGCTACATATAACATTTTTTGTACCCAATTATCATACAATTTAAGCAACACAGCATACAAGCTATATTTCCTTTTGAATCAACCACTAAATTTTGTATGCGAGCTGGCCGACAAAAGTTAAATTCGATTAAACTTTTTACGGCTGCAAAGTTGGTCGGATTCATTGTATATAGAAGCATAGAGTCCTATGAGTTTAAAACCTGAAATGTCGCCGTAAATGTTGTGTGGGTATCATTGTATTTGGCTCTTAAGACTGTGTTTACATTAGGACTCACTTTGAGGCGGCACGTCATTCGTGAGGGCGAGGGACCCAGTGGGGAGGGAAACCAAAAAGAGCGAACGAAGTTTAGATTCACTTAAAATTATCGGTCGCAAACCGGTTTTTGAATCTGGTCGTTGAAACCTGTCGTTTAGTTTTGTTGATGAAACCGGTTTATGAATCCAGATAAAGCGAACCGTGTGCACACGGCAGTAAAATGAGGAAAGACGTGCCGCCTCAAAGTGAGTCCTAATGTAAACACAGTCTAAGGCGTACTAATTCCCGTTCTAATTCTAGTTTTTATAGGAAAGTTTCCACTTCGCGATGCAATCTAATATGAAAATGTATTAGAGTTAGCAACGTCTATTTCATACGCAGGGCAAGTTTTGCCATGCTATTTGCAGGTCAATCACAAAAAACCCAATTGACCAAATTGGTTGGAAAACCAATTGGATTTCCAATCATCTTGTACCAAGTACCGAAGGTACGATTTATGGAATTTTGACTGGAAATCCAAGATTTTTTCCTGTGAAAATGGTCTTTTTTGTACCATAAGGTCCATAATTCCAAATGTTTCCACAAATATTCTTAAACTTTATAAAGGAAAATTGCGTGGTACATTTGGACACGGTACAAAAATTCTAACATTGGTCAATTGGGCAGTGGGTTTTGATGAAAAAATCCTGCAGCGTGAGGCAAAGCGACGTCAGAGCCAAAACCTATAATTGACGTCTCGCTTTCTAAAAAAAAACATAAAACGCATTTTTTGTGTATGCTTCGAAATTTGGAAAGACCAATCAAACAGAAGAGGTTTGCCTCAATTTTTGTTTGTGAATATTTAGTTATACAAAGTTTCTTAGTTCTTCGGTATACAACAAAAATTGCGTCGCAGGAAACATTTTTATTAAAAAAGTCCACACAGCTTGGAATTAATGAAAAATTTTATATGCCAAAGTCAAATGCAAATTGGGGTCCTCTTTTTGATCTTTTTATCCAGATATTGTCCTCTATTTCATGACGTCCAAAGGTTTTTTTTTTTAATTTGGGGCGACATAATGAAGCCCTAGAAAATACCACCCTCCCCCTTATCTACGCCACAAAGCGATCGTTGCGAGTAGAGTACCGCCTGCGGCGCATTTATTTCTCTTCCGTTTTGACAGTATGCACATTTTTAAGTTAAATTTTAGTGCTAATATTAAAAAACTGTTACCGTAATTTTTTTGTAATACCGCCCGCGGTTTGGTGTAGAAAATTGAGTTTGACAGCTCTGTTCTACACTTGTCGTCTGTCCCTTTTTTCGAAGGGATTGAGCTAGAAACTTGAAATTTTTCACAGTAGCGTTTTTCATAAATAGTAAGGCTAAGTTCTTGAACAGACAAAACTAAACCATTCCTTACCCGGGCAAAATAAAAATTTTATCTCTCCTCATATAGACGATTGGCGCTTGGCAATTGTAGCTTTTCTTATGTATTATGTTGGTATGGAAAAAAAACACCTAATGGTTTTGGTTGACTATCTCGTTAAAGAAATTTACCTGCAATTTGATCTCAAAAGAAAATAAGAAAGAAAACCAAACTTCCTGATCTAGCAAACAAGTTTTATGCGAAATTAAAACAACAGAGAAAAGGGTTTTTTTTTAAATTCGCAAATGAAATTGAAAAATATCTCTGCACTTAGCAAACTAATTTAATGGTGCCATTCAAACAACTACTAAAAATTATTTCAATAAAGTGCAAATATAAAAATTTTCCGCATAGCTTCTGTCCAATTCCCACTATGAAGCCGTTAGAAACGAGGGTTTTTTTTAACGGGACGGTAATTCCCAATTGACTGCGGTGTTTCTGCTAAGTGAGAGGATTCTCATTCATTTCGGGTCTGATTCCACTAGGCGATGGCAATACACCTCGTCCTTTATTTTAAGTATGAAAAATGCATCAGATCTACGCGGCTTTCCCATCGTCATAGTCGACCGGCGAGGCGATGGACCCGACCCAAAATAAGGGATGAATAAAAATGTATGGCTTTCCCGACGTTGTTCGTCAGCCGTCGACTCGAAACCCTGTCGCATAAACGGTCGTAAAATTTTTATATTATTTAAATGTAATTATCTCGCAAAAGAGTTGAAAGTACGGCAAAAAAATAAAATGAAAAAGGAAAATAATAAAAAAAAAACATTGAGGAAAAAGTTTATTTCCAAAAAAAAAAAAACGAATACTTTGCGGGCGTGGCTTTTTTCATAACTAGTCATTGACGGGTTTTTCGAATGTACACAATACTTGCACACGGATGGACGGGGCAAATGTGAGTTTTTTTTATTTTATTTTTGCAGCCCCCAAACATTTTAACTCCACCTTTGGTATACTATAGGAGTTTAATGAGCACTATGGTCCCGCCGCCATCCTATATCCAGGATCTACAGCAAGCGAAGGGATGATGCGGTGCGGAGCGAGGATGAAACGCGTGCGAACGCTATGATGTGATGCTTTCATATTGATGAATGTGGTGATAGCATAGAGAGATTTTAAAAATGCATTTTCAACTTGATGAGCAAATAATACTAATAAAAAGTCATACCTACATTCTTCTTTTTTTATAATTTCATACAAATAAAATTGTTTTATTAATATGAAAGCGTTCATCTTTCTTGAATATTGTAAATTTATCTTAATGGGGGTGGTTTTTCTCAATTTCTGATTTTTTTTGGATATTTGGATTGTATTACATATTCATTTGAATTCTTCAAAAGCTTATTGAAGTTCATATCAATTTTTCAATTTTATTAAAATAATGTTTTCGGGAAAGCGAATTTTTCGCCTAGAAAATATTATAAAACATATTTCCTAAAAACGACAAAACACAGCTATAACGTTGTCAAATTCGAGATACCTTTCTTACATAATTCAATCTCACATTATGGAAAATTAGATATCTATACACACAAAAATTTGGTGTGAATTTAACTCTAAAAGTGTCTCAATAGGGTGGAACCGTTTGAATAACTCTGGTTTTTATCCATTTGGACGAACACTAACAGATAAATAAAAGAATCCATCAGGCGTTTTTTTAAACTCCACTTTGTAAAAAATCAAACATTTATCCTACAAAAGCTGTAAAAAAAATCAAACATTTGTAGGGTTTTGTTAGAATTTGTAACAGAAAAATATAACCGACAATGCACTAATGCCGCGGTCACACGACGCTGTTTTACCAGCCGCTGGCTGCTGTTGCTACTAGCCAGCGCTACTAACCAACAGCAGCCAGCGGCTGGCAAAACAGCGTCGTGTGACCGCAACAGCAGCCAGCGTACTGAGAGGGTTCACACGATTTATGCTTTAGTAGCGCTGGCTAGTAGCAAAACTGGTTTGACATTTGATACTGGGAGATCTTCATGAAGGATTCTGTCCACTGCCGCATTTTTTACATGTCTTTTTAAGCAACACGCTGAAGAAGCATCCCAAAAACCTTCGTATTTTTGATACACTTTGAAAAATTTTAATATTTGTTCTGTGTTCCACTTTGCTTCCATGATACCGTGATATTATTTCCTTTTCTATAATAAAACACACAAATTTAAATAAATAAACGTAAAAAAACATCTTACAATAAACAAACTTTACCACTTATCAGACTTTTGACAGCTCAGAAACCATGCGACAGGGTCACGTGATCCCTAGTAGCGCTGGCAAAGTAGAACGGTCTCTACTTCACTAGCGCTGGTAAAATCCTCACACTGCTGTTGGTAGTAACAACGCAGTAGGGTTCACACGGCGCTGCTGAAACGGCTGCTAACAGCCAAACAGCCATTAGCGCTGGCAAAACAGTGTCGTGTGACCGCCGCATAACAGCCAGTTATCTATTCAGTTCGACTTGAATCGTTGTCAAATAATCGTTATAATAAATCAGAACCCAACTGTGTTTGATTTTAACTTTCAAGCTATTGGTCTCTTAATAGGTTATGGGCCCAGTTAACTTCGGTGTGTCAAGAAAGTAGTATTCTAGAACTTTTGAAATTCAAAATAATAAGGAGTGAAAATTATGCTTCTTGGCCAGTGCAAATGAGATGCATTTTAGTGCACTTCGATCTATGGCAATATACAAGTGGATTTTTTATAAACTCCAAATGGATAATTTTGCTCCGAAATGCTCAAAATTTTGAAGCAAAATTATCCATTGGGAGTTTATAAAAGAAATCCATTTGGAATTTAAAATAAATCCATTCATTTAAAACTATACGAACCAAAACCCTACAAATGTTTGATTTTTTTGTGAGATTTATGGTGGTAGATTTAAACAAAAACGATCACTAAAATTTTAAAAATTCCTCACTTTGGCTAAGGGTTGTTGTCCATCACATTGTTTTGCCAGCGGCAAATTTTTCCAAGGATTTTTCACAAAGGCCGCGTGTATCTGTACTTCAAACAATTTGGCCTCCGACGCATTTCTCTTTATTGGTGATTGTATAATTTCCGTCATGATTTTATATGGAACGTAAAGACAGCGAAAAATTAAGGTAATTTTCGCTTAGGACTATGAAACTCTCGATTTAAATCATTGCGCCGCATCCTGTTGAAACAGAATTCGCCTGCGGCGAATATTTATGATTTTTTTACGTGGTTTTCGTTAAAAACAAATTTTATTTCCACATAAAATTTATTATTTTGTTGGTGTTCCGTATCAGGCATCCTCCAATTCCCCCTTCGCCCTCTATCCCGCCCACCATTCATCTTGTCCCGAATTAACCTACTATAATAAATATGGTTACCATACTTATTCCCCCTCATGCCACATACAATGATTCTTTAAAAAAAAGCTAAAAAAAGGGGTGGTGGAGAAGGGCTGAAAACCTCGTTATCTGACAGACAATCATACAAAAAAAATTCACGAAAAAAATCTAAAAATTTTCGCCACGAAAATCTTTAGGGGTGGTAAATTTTAATATTCACCCTGACCGCCACCAATTCTTGCTACGTATCAATGTCACTTGCTTTTAAAATAAAAACCATTGTCGAATATTTCAGTATAATTAAAAATCATTATTAGAAATGACTATTAGTGTTTCTCTTCACGAAACCTAAAATTGGATATTTTAATATACAAAATCCAATTTTCAGAATGAAGGCTTTTTTTCTTAAGAAAAGGAAAAAAACATAAATTGAGATGACAATTAAACTTTTCATTTTATTTTCGTTCTACACTTGTAAATTTTCTCTTTCGTTTTTTTTTGTTTGAAATTTATGTGTTTATATACAGAGTTTTTGGGGCCATTCTAATTCCATAAATCGTTCAAAAAGTTATATACATCCCTAGAATTGTATGTATTTAGCTCTATTCACATCACAATTTTCTTTCTTGTACATTCCCTATATAAGACGCTGCCGTTGAATTACTGAACTCCATGGAATTATATTAAATCTCCTGCGACGGGATTACAAATATCACATTCTTTATATAAACAATTGTCTGTATGAATTTCTAGGTCAAGAGATCCTACCTACCCTGTCTCGCCTTGACAAATTTCCTAGTAAGGATTTTATTTTTTCATGTCACAAAAAAGTAAATTCCACTGAATTTCCCACTCGACGGCAGACTCCAATTTTGTTACAAAAATAATACGAAGCCGGCAAAGTGGAGTGAAATATAAAAAAACGACACTCCTAGGGGATGCTGCGCGGATGGGGAGGCATTGTTGTTTCCTTTGGACTTGAGGAGCCCAGAAATCGTCCTTGTCTTGTCAAAAATTCGAATGGCATGAGTTGGGGAGTGATTCGGCGAAATTGAGGGTGGCTCCCGTCTGGTCTGGTCTGGCCTGGGCGGATGGATATGATGATTTTTCATGTCCTTCTGTAACTGAAGGTCCTCAAGCTGGCAATTCGTTAAAAGGGAAAGTGGGTGACGATGACGTCATCATCGTTATCATCTTAGTAATAAGTACGGAGTATAAGACGTTACAAAAGTTGCAAAAGAAGAAATCTGTGAAATCCCTTTGGAGACGGCAGCAATGGGCTAAGAGTCTCGAAAGGTTTGGCGATATTCGGAGTTGACTGGGGGATGAGAGGAAGGTCGATTCCTGGATATCCATGCCTTTGTAACAATTTTGATGCCGGTATATTTTTGAACTCCCAGTCTTTGGAAGTGTGGATGGTGGATATCAGAAAATTTTCTCGCCATCGTTCTGTCGCTTTGGTGTCCTTCGGTGTTTTCCCAGCGCCCGCTCTTTGGAAATTTCAAGAAAAACAAGGATTTTTTTTTATCGCTGCCAAAACAGCGAGACACACCCACACATGGATAGCGAAACAAAACAAAAAACAGTGACACATATTATTCACAAATGTAAGGTTGATAAGTGCCAAAAATTGCTTTTTTCCCAGCCATCATTTCCGTCCCTTACCGTTCACTCCATCCCGACATTACCATCACATCATCGTCACAGGATCGACATCGACTTGTGTTTCTTTTCTTGTCTCGCCTCGCCTCGTCCTCGCAGCTGATATCCCTGATCCTTATGGCTAGGGCCTGTCTGGAAAGAAACCATTTTCAAGGACAGATAATTTTCACCCTTTTTCCTGTTTCCTGGTACGAATATTGATGGGGAAACGGTTGTCTGACTTGGTTTCGTCCGCTTTCCGCCTTAAAGTCGACATTTTCCTACGAAAAGGTCTTTAAGATTTGAAAGTCTTTAAGGTTGAAGACCATCCGCTGTTTTGGCGATTTTTCTCGTGTTTCGTATTTTAGCTGGAAAATTCCGACACAAGGAGATTTTTTTTCCATCGAAAAATTACCTGCAAGAAAGGTTGTTCGCTGGTGAAACTTTATTTTTATTTAAAAAAGGCCGTACAATAACAAAATTTGTTAAAAAAAATTTCTTGTAAATATAGAAGGTTTTTCTTTTAATTTTTAAATGCGCATGGAAAATGTTTTATGTTTTTTTTGCTGTAAAAAAAATCATTACTGGCCGAAATTTTTGCTTTCGCGAATAATTTTTTTCTCTTTCTGGATATACTTAGTAATTTTCTTTTGTTCATAAACTGGAAAATGTGTTGTTTTTGCTTTGGTAAGTTTTTGGCCTTATTTTCGCCTCTATTCTTCATTTCTTCATAATTTTCCACGAATCCTGAGCTTCTCTTTTTTGTGTGTTTTCCTAGCTACATGTAATATTAAAAGCATTTCTACTTAAAAGTTGATGCCTTTAAGTTTTCCTTTATGCGGTAAAAATCGCCTTTTGATGTGAATTTTCTTTCGTGTTTGATTTTTCGCAACGAAAAAAGTGAAATGTTTTAAGGGTTTGTTTTTGTATTACATTTGTTTTAATTTAAAATGAAATCGTTTTGCAAAGAAATGTTTAAAAAAGATTTTGCACACTTTGCTAAATTTCTTTTCTTTTTGCTTTACAGAAAATTAATTTCGTGTGAACTGAAAACTGGAAAAAGAGTATTTGATGTGTTAACAAAAATCCTTGTAAGCTGAATGTAAATAATATGTAGATCAAATGAAAAGCACTGAAACTCAAACGTGTTTCAACTTCTTATGACACTCAAAAAGGTTCTTGCCATCAGTAAAAGAAAGAAAAATAAAGCAGTTTTTAATTTTGACGAGTGATAACAAAAAAAAAAACTTTTCGGTACACCTTTTCAGTTTTTAGATTTTTAAAAAGTTGTAATGTTTCGGCCACTAAATACAGAAATCTAAAAACAACCTCGTCAAGAATTCTTTAAGTTTTAAATACCTTTCTTGAAAGTCGGAAAAAATTGTTCATAATTAAATCGAGTAGTGTAACTACAAATATTTTGAGAGGCACTAGAAGTAAAAAAAAACTCCTTAAAAAGTTCTTTTTTTTTGACGCCAAGAAGATGCTTTAAGCTTCTTCATAGAAACCCTCAAGCCTACTGATAGAAAATCAATATTATAACTAAGAGAAAACAACTAAAATCTTTTATAGACGAATTTGACTTCTAAAAAGCAAAATTTGACCTTAAACAAACAAGCCTAGAAAAATAAAATAAAAATAGAACAGATTTAAAAACATAAGAAAAGCTACAATTGCCAAGTGCCAGTCGTCAAATCTATTTACTTGTAAATATATAAAACCCAAATACCTCTCACTCATCATAGTATCTCTCGAACCACTAAACCGATTGCCATGAAATTTTGCACCCATATTCGTCCTACTCTATAGGTGCTCGGGAAAGGTTTGACGAAATTCGGAACAGAAGCCCAATTGACTAATGTTGGAATTTTTGTACCGTGTCCAAATGTACCACGCAATTTTCCTTTATAAAGTTTAAGAATATTTGTGGGAACATTTAGAATTATGGACCTTATGGTACAAAAAAGACCATTTTCACAGGAAAAAATCTTGGATTTCCAGTCAAAATTCCATAAATCGTACCTTCGGTACTTGGTACAAGATGATTGGAAATCCAATTGGTTTTCCAACCAATTTGGTCAATTGGGAAGGTCCTGTAAATATAACGCAGATATCCTTTTCCCATTGGATGGTCCAATTTTTCCAGTTCGAGAACTTAGACTAGCCATTTACGACAAACATATCTATACAAAATTTCAAGTCTCTATCTCAATCTATTCAAAAGTTATGGTCTTTACGGAAGGACGGACAGACGGACAAGCATACGGATGGACCGACGGACGGACGGACGGACAGGCGAATATACAGCCGGCAGACAGACGGATGGACATGCGGAAATCAAAATCTTTTGTCATCCCTAACACCCAGGGGCCTATTCCACAAAAGTACAAGGCTTGTATCGGGTCTTTCAACAAGGACATAACAATTTTGTATTTAAATAAAACACAGAATAATTGAGATATCGAGCTGAAATTTATTCCAGGTGTAGTGGACATGTTACATTTAAGTATGAAATTCGATGTCGTTCATATGGCCACCGCGAGCACTTTTGGAGATTGATTCTTTGGAGCCAATTTTACATCACTCTTTCACACATATCGGCCGGAACGTTTGCAATTTCGCGGTCGATATTGTTCCTGAGCTTCTCTAACGTTGTCGACTTGTTGGCATAAACCAACGACTTAACATAACCCCATAAAAAGAAATCCAACGGCGTTAAATCGCATGAGCCAGGTGGCCATTCGACCGGACCATTTCTCGAGATTACACGATTGCGACCACTGACTCAGAATTTCGGTAGTAAGTTTTAATAATTTCCAAACGTTGCTCGTTCGTGAACTTCACCATGATAAAAATGTAAACCTTGACTGACGTTTTAGCATTGCCAGATCATACAAAAGTTTTAGGGTGCGTTTTTATTAAAATACAAAATTGTTATGTCCTTGTTGAAAGACCCTTTACAAAGAAAACTACACTTTTCGTAAGCTTTATGTAAAAATAAACATTATTTTTATGGAAAATCTTATGAAATTTGTGAAAAAATTTGCCTTCATGATATAATTCGCACAACTAAAAATATTTCATGGTACGTACAGTAGACTCGCGATTATATTAACTATTATATGAACGGCTGTATTAAATGTATAGAAATTATTTCGGATTAAATGAACAGCTTAAAATCTCACGTTCATATAATTGCGAGTGTACTGTATATATACTTTCGAATGGGTACAAGCAGTAATAGAAGTTGTAGCGCTGGGAACATGGCTGGAGGCAAAATGTGTATTCTATGTAAGTAAATGAATCAGAAAAGTGTAAGTGTAAAGCAAAAGTAAGTGAATTTTGTACTGGTAAAAAGATACCAATACCACAGAAATCGAAATTATTGGGAAGAACTGAAACCAACATGAAATTTTTATGATATTTGACAATCGATCAATTAAACTTTCCCATAAATTCTATGAGTAAATTTCATAGAATTTTATGAAAATATGTCATACTAGCTTATATCCCGTCGTTGCCGGGATAAAGTTTTTTTCAAAAAAGTTTTTTTCAAAAAAGTTTTTTACACCAAAATACCCAGAAATAACTTAAAAACTATTGAAAAAAAATCTTTATGACTTCAGGACTTCCATTTCGAATATGGAAATTCGAACACCCGATTCGTGATCAGCGAGTCTGAAAACCCCCGAGTGAAACTTTTCAGCCTCATATTGAGCAGGATTCATGGCGAAAATCACGGTTTAAAAACACTCAAACCCCCTTTACCCCCCGTTTACCCACTTAGCGATAAAATTTCGGAAAACCCCGCCTTAGTGAGCGCCTACGTGATGGTTGGGACATACTTTGAAAGTTTCAAGTTTCTAGCTTCAAGGGTTTGGGCTTGGCGGTGATGAGTCTGTCAATCAGTCAGTCAATCAGTCATTCAGATTAAACGATTTTATATAGTATATAGATTTTCCATTAAAAAGTTCATGATATCTATGAAAAACTTCATAAATGCTAAGAAATTTGTTTGATAAAAATAATGAATTTTTTGTCATAGGTTATAAGACCACATTTCAATGTTTCAAAACCACCCCTAAACTTTTATATACTTTATTGAGTTTTTCATAAATACTATGAATTATTTTTCTGAGTGTACGATTTTCGTATTTTCGTAAAACTCATTTATAAAAAATTCAAGTCGCTAGCTCAACGCGTTTTCGAGTTCTTTAAAGCAGGGTTTAGACGAAGCGAGTAACTCGCTGCAAGTAGACGTAAATACACGCGATTTGAGCTAGTGTGCGACCCTCGCATATGTGTGAGAATACTCGCTGCTCTCTCAAAAATAATAGAAAGCCATTCTATTTTTCTAGCAAGTAAAAACCAATACAACAACATGGAACCGTGTAGACAAGAGGTGGTTTTATGTGTGTGTGTTTCGGTTCATTTTATATTTGCTGCTTTGCCAGAAAACGTCGTAACATTTTAAGGAAAAAACGACACGGATATAAAAAACTCGTCGGCAACAAACAGTTTCAGGTCGAAATTCGCAAATTTTTCCACAAAAAAGAGTCGTGATATTTTTTCTCAGAAAATTTTAGGTTATGTTTTCCTTCGGCTGTCATTCTACTTGCAACGATTTACTCGCATCGTGTAAACGAAGCAAACTACTTGCCTCTCTTTACTCGCAGCGAGTTACTCGCTGTGTATAAACCCTGCTTAAGATACATGCAACGGACAAACCGACATACAGATATATGGACATACTCAGAATTTTTCCTCAAACGGATTTCGATCATTGTCATGAATACAATACTTTCTTTCTATAGCCACGCAGAGAAAAGTGAAAAAAAAACAGGTGCCTACCTTTGTTCTTAAAGCTTCTTTTTTCCTCGCCGATATTACGAAAACACATTTCAACTGCAGAATTTTGCGATAAAAAGCAAAAAATGGACAAATAAAATGTATAATAAATATATTATAGATTTGGATAGGTTCACTGAGCTATACGGTTGCCCATTATAATTATAAAACGAAATTCGAGACTGAATAAAACATGTCGAAGCAGCGCCAACAGTAACATAAAAAAATAATGCTATGCGTTCATGTACGCATATTATGTTTACGAGAAAAAAAGGAGAGAAAAAAAAACTCATCACATCCTCCATTTATAAAATATATATCTTACAAGCTATTATATAAAAATTCACTTTTTTTCTCGTTTTCAGGCATAAAAAGGGAATTTTTTTTTCTGCTCTCAATTTATCTTTTTTTTCACCCGATGGAGGATGATAGGGATGTACTTTTGTATCCTCACACTAAGTGCTGAAGGTCTTCATTGGCTTCAACCATTGGCCAAAATAAAAATTCTATTTTAAATTTATTGGCTTGTAAATCATGCAAAGCCCAAAAATGTTGGAGTGGCAAATGGTCTGGAGGTGGCGTCTCATTGGGATGAAGATAGATTTTTTTTTCGCCCCGTACTACATATGTTGCATATACATTAAATTCCTTTTTTTTATTTAACGAGGGTGGGCAAAAATAATGCTAAAATAAAATTCAGAATAAAAAAAAATTACCGCGAAAAAAAAACGCGGAAAAAATAACGAATTTAAATCGTATATATTTTTTAATCCTCATGTGTAGCAGGATATGTTAACCGATGATTTTTTTTTCTCCGGCAGAGAAATATACGAGTACAACTTCACCCATAGAGTTTTACAAAATGTTACCGTAAGCGAATTTCTTCTATTTGTTTTTTGTTAATTAATTTCAATAAACAGAAAACAAAATTTGAATCTGCTGAATTACCCCCATCGTCATATGGACTGGTTGAACGTTTGTCCAGTTTACAAATAAGCGAATTTTTCCATAAATCTGTTACCATAATTTTACTTTTTATAAATAAAGTAAATAAATTTTTCAATAAAAATTGTAAATAATGAAGATATAATTTAATTGAAATTCCTAAATTAATTATTAGATTTTTCCAATATCCAATTTGTCCAATGCGTGATGCAATTAATGATTTAAAATATTACAAAAATTAATAATAAAATATTAATATGCACGAAAATTACCATAAAATATTATAAATTTATATTTGCTATATGTAACGTTGTAAAACTTGTGTACAATACGCCAGTTAAGCTTTTGATTGCTTTATCGATGTCAAAAAATGCTTCGTCAAAATGGTGTTGTGAAAGAAAAAGATTAGTAAAGAAACAAATCAACAAATTTACCACCAACAACCCCGCCGCCAACAACCCCCCACTGACAGCTTCCCACCAGCAACCCTCCACCGACAACCACCCTCCAGCAATTTATTTTATCTTCGATTGCAGTGTACTTTCCCGAGTAATTTTAACCCACTTCTTGCCAATGGTGCATTTTTGCACCAAGAGGTCTTAAAGACAAATTTTTGGAATTTTAGAAACCAAAACCAGAACCAAATTTTTGAAATTTAGAAACCAAAACTAAGAACTAAAAACAAGAAAAGCTACAGTTGCCAGGTGCTAATCGTCAAAAACTCTATATGATGACAGACTAAATTTGTATTAAAAATATGAAGTTGTATATGGGAAGGGAGAAGGAATAGTCCGATTGAATTTTTGGATATGGAAGCCTTATGTAAAATCACATTCTAAATACATTATGACTTTATAAGTTTTTCGCTGTAACTAACCGTTTTCGAGAAAAGTGTAAAAAAACTGTTTCACCAGTATGTAAGGGGAAGAGGAATGGTTTTCAATTTACCCTTGAAGAAAAGGCGAACCACAATAAAAAAAACGTTCGGTTTGCGTCTCGGATGGAAAGAGCGTTGACAATTGAGTTAATATTCGCTTTGGAGTGTGGAGCTCTCTATTTGAAACTTTGCGCTGCATTCTGCTGAAAAAAAGGTTGGTTTTTAAATTTCTTAATTTCTTTTTTCTATAAAATATTGTGATTTCAGTTCAACTATCCACCCCTTTTTTTATTACAGGGTATTTATTAAGTCAGATACAAATGGAAATGTTTTTTGTCATAACATGCCTAACATATACAGTAATCCCTCCCATAATTTTGGGAATGGTTATACATGACAATTTTTTTTTTGTTGGAATGTGTCCTAAAAAGTTTGGGAACAGTTACAACTTTTGTATAGGAATGACTCCCATAATTGGCCACTTTTCCCATAAATATGGGACTGGCGCATGTGGAATGATTTCAATGTTTTTTTCCGTGTAACAAAAAACGAAATTCATGATTTTTAAAAAGCCATTAAATTAGTTACTTCCGGGTAACGAATTTCCAACAAAAGTTGATAGGATCATGCAATTCCAGGACTAAATATGCCTGTAAAATTTCATGGCACTAGCTCTAGTATAGTTTTTCAGAAATCTTGTACACAGACTGACAGACAGCAAGACATTTTTGTGATAATGCTCCAATAGACTCAGAAAAGTGATCGGAAAATATTTTTCAAAATTAATTTCCATTGCTCAAAAACAAAAAAACTTTGAATATCACTTCCCACTAGTATATTAGGGCTATTCACTCTTGATCGTAGATAGTAAAATCGTAGATTGTACTGTACATCTACGATGGAAAAGTACAACGAAGCGTGAGCAGCGCTTTACTAGAGGTTATGGGTTTTGTCGGAAATTTTTGACTCTTTTATTTATTTTCTTTACCTAAATTGTTTAAAGCATTTTTTTAACTCTTAATTTATACTAAATCATATATATACTTTAATTTACTTGCTTTTCCAATGTCCATTTTAGAGTTGGCACCAAGTTGACATGTCACAAAACATGCCTTAACCTCACTTTATTAGAAGTACGACAAAAACTACGATTTTACCATACCTTCGGGTGTGGTAGATTGTAGTTTTCGTCGTAAAAAAAATTGTATGGGGAACTGTCAAAACACTACGATTTTATTTACGATTCTACGATTCTACGATCAACTACGATAAAGAGTGAATAGCCCTATTGTATCTGATCTTGCATGCTCTAAGGTAGTTAGAATGCGCCTCAAAGTTCTTATTCCAATAGTAGAGAAGTTCGCTTCCAAAAAAAAGAAGTCTCTTACAAGAAGCAACAATAAGTATTTGCACCGATGCCATTGCCTGCATCACCTCAGATACCTCCAGATATTCTCATACGTGTAGGATGATTAAGTTTTTATCTGAAAGCTAATGACATATGGTTTGCTGCAGCGTTTTTTTCCTGGACCACCACAATTAAACGATTTTCCCTTCCGACATCCATCCCTAGGATTATTGCACTCTTACAAGTCATCATGAGGTTCCGAAAATCTCCCATTTCTCATTGGTTTCCAATGGGGATGTCAATCCGACGAAGGGGATTTGCTTCGTTCTTCCCTCACTCAACATCTTAGCTGCCATTCAGCAATTTTCTGGTTTTTCTTAGAGCAAGAAACGGCCGAGTTCAAAGCACTTTCAAGTTATTCCAATGCACCGCAAGTATTTGAACTTTTTTGCCATTGAAACATGCACCGAATTCGTAGGATGAATAAAAAGAAACCTTCCTTCCTTCCTGCCTCTTATTCTACTCAACTAAAATTCAAGTTTTTGTTGTTTGGCTTTCATTTGGTTCTTTGCTTTTATATACCGTAAGGTTAAATTCTACAAGATTTGATGGGAGAACCGCTCCACAACGTAAAAGATTTGCGTTTGTTCCGCATCAATCAGGCCCACGAAAATATCCAAATATTCGAAAATTGCCATCTTTTCGGCTGTCAAAAAATCTTGTGCATGATAAATGGATCTGTCACAGATGAGAAATTACTAAACATTCCATTAGATTGGCAATAAAAATGCATTTAAACTCTGAACTCGATCGTGACTTTGCTTCAAGATTTACACGGTGTATCGGTGAAATGATTAAAAAGTTGCAGCATACGCGAAAGGTAGCAAAGAGATCAAATTGAGTCCAAAATGACTACATGTTACTTTTTTTTAGAGGTGTAACAATTTGAAATTCAGAATATACACGATTTTCAACATTTTTAAAACCTCTACTCTCGTCCACTTCACAATATATTTGATTTTTTTGCAATTTCTCGAAAACGGTAAGTTGATAGAAAAAATGGGTAAGACGAAAATCATTTATCCAACAATTTTACATCAATGTTTCGTAACCGTGGACGAAAAATGGATCCAATACACCAAAGACCACGGAGCATTCGTAAAAGTTGACTTCTCCAAAATTTCATAAATTGCGGTTACGAATTGTTTCCTCATCCACAATATTCTCCAGATTTGACCAGTATTTCGGAAAAAACAAGATTTTTTTTTAATTTTCGGAAAAAATAAGAAAAAGAAAAGAACCGTTAGAAATACATAAAAACTGTGAAAGCAAGAAATGTAGAAAATTTTATTTTCTTTAAACTTGACGCACTTTCTCTCAAAATCGCATAGTTTTTAAGAAATTTTCAAAAAACTGTATTTTTCCAAAATATTTGTATGGGAGATACCCGTTATAGCTATTGCTACTTTTCCAAAACTTGAGAGAAAACTCCCTTCAGTTCGAGAAAGCGTAGAGCTAGTGACTTGAAATCGTACAACTCATTTCAAGTCACTAGCTCTACGCTTTCTCGAGTTATTAAGAAATTTTGATGCCAATAAAATTGCGCTGTTTCAACAAATGTCTGCTATCCGTTTTGTATGCAATTTCCTTCAGTTATCATCCAGAAACAAAAAAAATAATCTGGAAGCGAAATCGTTTGAATCAAATGTAAATGGTGAACATGGCGGCAGAAGGCATAAAGTTTTTTTCATTTGTTTGTAAAACGTAGGCTTTGAGGTAACTCTAGTGGCACCCGTGTCGATTCTCTTCCCATTACACGCTTCTTCAAAGTGAAACTGACAGTCAGGTTCCAGAGCTAATCACTGTATCGACCCGACAACCGTCACATGCCGCTCTATCGCCGCAGAACTCAACGACCGACGAGTCAAAGACAACCCGTCGGTCATCAATTTCCTCATTAAAGCTATTGTATCTTTGTAGACACATCATTAATTGTCGTTCTCGTCTTTTCTTACGCTTCTTGTACACGGATTTGAATTATAAGTCTAAATCTTTAGCCCCGATTGCGTAAATTGCTACAGTTTTAAGTCGCAAAAAGCAAACCTCATGTACCCGTGTTTTCCTATGCTATTTGGGTAAGGTTTACTGGCCGAAGTTTTTTTTTTGCGATTTCTTTTACATACCTGCTATACAGAGACACACAAGCAAAACCACAAACGTTTTTCAATACGACTAACGCCCGCAGTACACTTCCGCTAAGCTATGCGAGCGAGCCTAGCTATAGTTACATAGCTTAGCTGGGTTAGCTCACCTCGTTGCACACTTAAGCTAAGCTACGCGGCGATACTAAAAATTTACAAAATTTCAAGTCTCTAGCTCAATCCTTTTGAAAGTTATGTTGTTCACGGACAGATTGAAAGTTATGTTGTTGACGGACAGATAAATGCACGGACAGATAAATGCACGGAGTGATAGACGAACATGCGAAAATCAAAATATTTTGTCATTGCCAACGTACTGCCTGGTGTAATTCATTTTTGTGTCCGACGATTGGTTCGATGCGTTACAAACATTTTACTAAATCTAATTTACTCTTAGGCCCCGTTTATACTTGCGATTTTTTCTTGATTTTATGCGCGAATTTTATTCAGAATTTGTTCCGCGAATTTTATTCACCGAATTTTATGCAGAATAAAATCACTTAGCAAAAGTTGTCAAAATTTGAATTTATTCAAACGATTATATTATTCGAAAATTCAAAAAAAAAATCTGAATTTTATGTCAAATAATTTTAAAATTTTATGTGTAAATGCTGAAACACATCAGACTGCAAAGTCGACTGTGACTGCGACTGCGGCGTCAAGTTTCCCATCGAAAAATTTCCCAGTGAAAAATTATTAAGGCATTATCGCTAAGGTGTCTTTAAGACATGAGACAAATAATATAAAAGCCTCCAAATTAAAATGAGATGGAAGGAAAAACGCGCCTTTTATGCGTGTGTTGGAAAAGTGAACTAAAAAAGTTATTTTTTGTTGAAGTTTTGTGTTGGCTATCAGGAGAATTTAAACGACTCGGTAAATATTTTTATAGAAAAAGTAATAGATTAAGGCTTAAAGATCGTTTTAATAAAGAAATTTTTACCATCTAAGCAATCAGCGCCATCACCGGGGAAAAAACATCTACTATTAATGTTGCCTTAGTTGTAAGGCCTTATATACGCGGAAATGGCCTATACAAAACTAAGGCAACAATAAGGTAAAGATAATGCATTAAGATAATGCCTTTATAATGCCTTAATAAGACATTTTTTGTTCACTGGGTTACCATGTATTTACATGGAGTGACACACATGACGACGGCGAATGTAACTGCAGCTGCGACTGCGACGTATTTTTTAGCCAAAATTCTAAATTCGACGTTGCGTCGTGGGGGTGCCAACAAATTTTTAGAAAAAATCTGGCTTGACAATACCAAAACCTTTGTGCAATGTTCGTAAACCACTAGAAATTTACAGTACATCAAATACGCACACGAAATTAGTATTAATTTTTGGTAATTTTCAAATCCCACAAGCATTTTTATTATTTTTCTTTAACACGATAGACAAATTTCTTTTACACAAATGTCAAATTTTTTGTTGTTGAAGTGGTGCTCCGCCACGTTCCATGTGTTCCACTCCACGTTTCGACTGCGACGTCAACTGCGTAACCGACGGCACAGTGGACGTCGCAGTCCTATCTGTTTAGGGCATAAATGGTTGTGCAATATGAATTGTGTGTACAAGAATAAAATTCGCGGAATAAAGTGGCATGTGTGAATGGTGCCTAATATGATTCTGATAGACTATGTTTACACACAGATTGGGCATGAACATGGGACTGAACGAAACTGTCAAAACATAGGCAAGACGAGGAAGTGGGGGACACCCCCACTTCCTCGCCTTGCCTGTATTTTGACAATCTCGTTCAGTCCCATGTTCATGCCCAATCTGTGTGTAAACAGGCTCATATAGAGTATAAACACGCTGGCGACCGAAAATCTTAAAAAACGACGCCGGAGTCGAAAATTTTTAATTTCCAAAATTAAAGAGAATATTGAAGGACAAAAATTAGGTTTACACTAACATGTCTGGGACTCTGGTCTAAATCTAGGACTCTCCGCGCTATTCCGGGACGTTTTAGCTGTATGTAATTACAGCTGTTTTTATGTTTTTGTTTATAAACATATCGATATAAGATTTTCGTTATAAACTACATTGGGGTTAGGTTTTTTTTTCGAAAAGCTTTAATTAAATTTCCTAATATTTGATATTACGCTTCGACAAAAGCTTGATAACATTTTTTACAAGAAATGAGTAATTTATCAGGTTTCAGTTGAATAATTTCAAATCACGATAACCCCACTCTCAATAACATTAATAACCAGATTGGAATTCATAGCAAATGATAAATATTGTATCTTTGGTACATATAATATATGAGTTTTCCATCAAATACTAGTAACGCGGTAAGGTAGTAAGACGAATATTCAAAAATTCAATCCGGAAATCTTAAAACATCTTTTCTTGATTTCATTTGATTTTCAATTTCACCGGCATCCGCATTTTTCTTCTGCTTTTCACTCTTTCAGATTTACTTTTAGGGTTTTATAACGAGCAAATATCCTGTGGCATGTGTTATATGAAAATGCGTGTAACCCTCACTGTAATATATCAAAAAAAAAAGATGAAGTATAAAAAAAAATGAACGATTGAAAAACAACAGGCATAAAAAAAGGTTAAAAAACAAGTAGAAATATTTTAAACAGTAGTGACTCCTTCGCTTTTTTGCGCGGTGCTAAACATGATGGAAAAAAAAGTATATTTGCTCATGATGTCATACACTCTCGGCTCTAAGCAAAGACACACACGGAAAATATTGTAAAGTAAGTCCCGAGGTATTTATTTTTCATTTAATTTTACATAAATTTCATTTAGAGGAGCACTCGTAATCATGTTTACATGACTTTTTTTCCACAATATTGATATAGAAGGATTGTTTTATCGCCAAGTCGATATGGTTGGTTTGAAAGTGAATCATAATAAAATCGAAAGTAGTTACATTATAAAAGTAAAACGTTACAATGTTGTGTGCCATTTAAAATTGAAATTTGCATCTATTTGCATGCCATATGAGCACACTTAAATGCTTTGGGCTTTTAATCAGTAATTAATTCATTAAATAGCATAATCAATGTGCTATTCCAACATTAAGTTAATAATTTTCACTCCGTTAAATTGATTTATCAACCATTTTACTATAGCAAAATGTTATGTTTTATAGCTGGTATTTGGACGAGTGCTCTTTGTGCAAACGGTTTATACATTTTTACTACACGGCAAAAACATATGGGAATCATTCCACCAAAATTGCATGCTCCAGTCCCATATTTATGGGAAAAAATGGCATAGTGGCCAAATATGGGAGTCATTCGTATAAAAAAATTCTAACTGCACTCAGAAAAATGTCCAGGTCAACTTTTTGTTAGGTTAACTCTGACCTTACAGAGGTTTCTGTAAGCCAGCTAGCGGTCAGAGTTAACCTATCTAAGGTCAACTCGTGCAGCTCCCAATGCCCTACTTCACCTGCTGGTAGCTTAATTTCAGAATTTCTCCGACCACAGGTCAACTCAGTTTTACTTGCCCACATGCAGGCGAACGCGCGCCTGCCCGAGACCAATTACGCCGTATGTAGGTCGTCGAGTTAGCCTCCAATTTTCTGAGTGTGTCCACAGATCTTTTTGGACACATTCCAACAAAAAAATTGCCGTGTTTATTTTTTTTGTGTAATCATTCCCAAAATTATGGGAGGGATTACTGTATATGTTAGATGTCACGACAAAAAATTGGGGAACATTCCCTTTTGTAAGAGACTCAATCCTAAAATGGAAGGAATGAATCTTTTAAAATGTTGTAACATTTCCACTGATTATTGGACTCTCTCCTATATATACTTGTATGCGCGACATTCTCATTTGAAATAGGATTCGTTCCTATAATTATAGCAGCAAGTCCTGTCCGAGTAGGACTATTGTTTTTTATTGGATTCTGTCCAATCTAAAGGGGACAGACAAAAATTCGAGTTATTGAATATACAAGATAAGGAAGTTCGGGGGGTTTGAAAATATTCGAGATATCAAACAGCTCAAACAGTATTAAATGTCAAACAGTATTAAATACCCTGTAATAAAAAAAATTGCTCCGACACAAGTGTTAAGGAGCCTCCACACGTTCAATGTTACTTGACAAGTATTATTGATGAACATTTTCGTCAAGTAACAATGATGGAAATTGCCTGCAAACGTAACATTGAAGAGCATCCAAACGATCAATGTTACTTGAAACATGAGTCATTCAAGTAAAATTGTCAAGTAATATTGAACGTGTGGAGGCGCCTTTAGAGTCTGGTAGTAGGCAAGTCCAAACTAAATAAACCACGAGTTCGCAAACCACATGCGAATTATAATTCAAGACAAAAATTTGGCTTTATTTAGAATAGTACCAGGAAGACCGAGCCATGCTCGGAGACCTCAAAATCCTACTTTTGCTGATTTTTGGGGAAAAACTAAGTTCACATTATCTTTACAGAGCTTTTCCAGAGTTTTTAAATTCCCGACCTAGAAAGCTAGAACTAAAACTAACGCGCGATAACAAAATTTCATAGAAGTCGGTTGAGTGGTTATTGAGTAATCGCTGTCACCGATTTTTGAAACGTTGTTTTGAGACACCAGGCTAGGGTTATCGAGGGGAGGGAAAAGTTAGGTTTGTAGTGGAAAAATCGAAAGCCCTTAGCCCCCTTAGTAATATAGGTTAGACCTGTCTAGATCGATTCCATGTTCCCGAAAATCCCTAACCCCCAAGCTTCGTGAAAATCGTTAGGCGGGTTTTCGAGATCGTTTGTGCAGACAGACAGACAGACAGACATTCCTCGTATTATATTATAGGATTCTCTGAGTCCTATTTTCATAGGAATGTGTTCGCCAACAATTAGGATTCGTTCCAAGTTTTTTGTAGGACTGAGCCCTACATAATATTGGAGTCACTTCTTATCCATCCTGAGCTGTGCTTCGGCATTAAAGGGTTTTCCCCCAAGCCCTGGCTGAAACTATAAAAAAAAAACAATGGGAATTATTCCATTCCATAATATAGTTTTGTTTCCCCCTCAGGAACGTCTCCAGTTAAAACTAGGAATGGGTGCTACTTTTGTTGGAATATGTTCCTCAAGAATTTTGCACTGTGCGTGGGTGGTCGTGAGTTATCATAAATGGAAACTTAAAAGAACTGATTTTATTAAAATCTTTCCAAGGCTCTGCATTAAATTAAGAGGAGTAAAATGAATACTTTTTTTCCTACATGTGCCAATCAGAATTACCTTCTGCGGTTAAACATATTTCTTGTATCTGCTGTTTTCTTTGCGCGTTTTTTGCTCCCAGCTCTAAAAGGAAAATTTTGATCAAAGATCTTGTCATCAGCTTATCGTTCTCTTATGCATCATGCTCTAACAAAAGCAGATGAATGAACTAAAATGATTGTGGGGTCATCGACTCAACATTTGATTTGTTATCTGAGAAGTTTACCATTAAGATGCCCAGTAAGATTTCGGTAAAATGCATTACTTGAGATTTCTGTACTCTATATGATATATCATATAAGAGTATGTTAGATTTAGTACACCGTTTGGAACGCATCGAACCAATCGTCAGACACAAAAATGAAGTACGTTAACGATGACAAAAGATTTTGATTTCCGCATGTCCGTCTGTCTATCCGTCTGTCTGTCCGTCTGTCTGTCCGTCTGTCTGTCCGTCTGTCTGTTCGTCTGTCTGTCCGTCTGTCTGTCCGTCTGTCTGTCCGTCTGTCTGTCCGTCTATCTTTCCGTCTCTCTGTCCGTCTGTCTGTCCGTCTGTCTGTCCGTCCATCCGTCTATCCGACCGTCCGCCCATGCGCACCATAACTTTCGAGAGGAATCAGCTAGACACTTGAAACTTTGTGTGGTTACGTTTCTCGCAAAAGGTTAGGCTCAATTCTTGAACGGGCAAAATTGGGCCATCCCCACTTCTTTCCCCCCAACAAATGATTGGTTTTTTTTACGATTTTCTCGAAAAATTTCTCGTTTTTTTTTTGCTTGGCCCACTCCTTCTCCTTCCTCAGTATAAATTGGATACTTCTTTTCTGTTTCTTTGAAAATGGTGCACAGTATCGACTTTATACAGACGAAATGTGTTTAAAACAGGCTTTTACATAACTTATCTTTACATTGAAATCCAGTTGGACCACTCCTTTCTCCCTCTCCTATAGAAATGGATTTTTTTTAAATAAATATTTTGCTTGTCGTCATAGAGAGTATTTGACGATTGGCCCCTGGCAATTTTAGCTTTCTTATGTTTCTTAGTGCGAACGCACACGCTTATTCTCGTCGTGGGAACTTTTGGTTCTCAAAATGCCTTTCCGACGTACACGCTTCTTCACTCTTTAGTAGCAAAAACTTGTGTACAACAAGCGATCGCTCATGTGTGTGTGGTTCTCATATATGTGTTGTATTTCCAGCTCATTGCCTTACTAGCTAGCACCGAGGCAACATCAATTGCCAAAATAGAAACTGTTAACAATAGAAGAATAAGGACTGGTTATTTTGTTATTTACCTACCTATCTGAAAAATAAAACTACCTGCAATTGGTATTTCATTATTTGCATTCAATTTTTGTTTATTTGGGATATGTTTACGAGTCGGTGGCTAAGCACCGACTGACTCAATGAAATTACGCACACATGCATGCTGACGTGCTACACGAACGACTTCGTTTGTGTTTCCTAAAAGAAGACGAGAAGAACACTTTTTGAGTGGCGACTTTTCCCCTGTTGCCGCACTCGTTTCTTTCCCACAATTTGGTGAAGTTGCGGCATGCTGATGACCGAAAGTTGCTCCGTGTACGCCCTCGCTTAGAACGTTTAACAATTTTTTCGCAACTATAAAAAATCTTGTAGAAAATCGAGTAAATAATATAAATTTTCGAAAAATCATTAGTTTCAATGGTTTTTTGCTGCAAATATAGTTCGTCTCGTTTCATAAATTGTGTTTAAATTGCACAATAAATAAAAAACCACATGAAATAAAAAATAAAATATTATTTAACTGTTCCCTTAAAAACCAATATAATTACTCAACTATGAATAAAAATCATTATTATTCAATTGGAGTAAATAATATATACTTATATACATTTAAATTTCGTTGGGATTTTTCACCATATTTTATTCATTTATAATTTTTTTTAAACAGTTTTGCTCATTAATATGCGGCAACATTGAAAAATTTATTATTTTTAATCAATTCTACTGAGAAAAAAAAATAACGAAGAGGAAAATCATGTAACATGCATAGGTAAATGGAATACACTTTTAATGGTTGATTCAATTCGCCTGTCATAGTCAAGTTTTCTCTATTTATAGGACTTACATTTCGAATATGCACATAAATTTAGTAATCACAAAATTTAAATTAAACATAAAAATGTCCTGCAGTAATAAAATTTCCGTTACCAATGATCAATAAAAAGCTTCCGACCACATAAAATTTGTTATTAATAATGGAAGTATCAAACAAATACAAGGATTCTATGCTCCATATTAAACATTGTATATCTTTCGTCCTTACAATATTTATGTTGTATTCGGAGTTGGTATAATATACATCAATAATAATAACAGGATACTTCTTGTCCTTTGCAAGAAAAAATCTATATATTATCTACAATGTGTTTGTTTGTACAACCTAAGCAATAAGGCATCCTTATATGTAAGTATGTTAGTAAACGTGTACATATTCAAGTCAAGCTACAATTTTAGTCGTTGATGGGGTCTCACTTTTTATGAGACCATTTTCCATGTGCTCATAAAAAATACGAAGAAATATTATATATAAAAAACGAATACTGTGTGTAACTGTTCGGAAAAAAAAACTGTGCAAGAAGAGATAAAATATCTCCCACAAAGGATATTCATTCTTTTTCGAACTAAGGTGAACGTTATAAACAGCCTTAAAGAGGCATATCTTACTCATAAAATTAAAATAAAATATCTATTGAAAGGACGAAAATAAGAAAAACAAAGAAAATTGCAAATAGTCGGGTATAAAAGGCGACTTCGATAAGTTATTAGAAAATTGCATGAGTTTTTGAATAATCTTTCGAAATAAAGGGTGTTTTTTTTAAACCCGATAGAACTTCAAATTTTAAAAAGTAACACAAAAAATAAAATTTTAACCAAATTTTTTTATTTATTCGAAAGATCAATACATGGCATTAACATTTGAAAATGATTTCGGGCATATGGCCACCGCGGCTGTTCTTGACGAAGCGCATTTTGGACGTCCAATTTTGGGCCACTTTTTGGAGCACTGCTGGCCGTATGTCACGAATAACACGAACAATGTCGGCCTCCAAGGCGTCAATTGTTGCTGGTTTATCAGCATAAACCAATGACTTCACGTAGCCCCACAGGAAATAATCGAGAGGTGTCAAATCGCACGACCGTGGAGGCCAATTGACAGGTCCATTTCTCGAAATCAAGTTATCGCCAAATATTGATTTCAATAAGTCGATTGTTGCGGTCGCCGTATGGCACGTAGCGACATCCTGTTGAAACCACATCTCGTCCGGATCAATGTCATCCATATTTTAAAACAAAACATAACAAAAGCTATAATTGCCAATCTGGCAATCATTGGAGACCCGTATGGTGATATTCGTATCAAAATTCGAACAGTTGTACCAAAATTCCACTTTGAAGTCAAACTTTCCAATAAGATTTTTTAAAATTTATTCCAATCAGATTTTGATGTATGGGAGTTTTATGTAGAATCATATCCTAAATAACTTTTGTTCTTGGACTTTTTTGATAAGATGCACCGTTTTTGAGATATTTGCATAAAACGATTTCGTTCGTATGGGGGGTACCCCCCCTAATGGTCCATTTTTGCCCATTAACGAACTTAGCCTCGCATTTTACGAAAAACGGATCTGTGCAAAATTTCAAGTCTCTAGCTCAATCCATGCGCCCGTAATCCGCGCCACAGACAGACGGACGGACAGACGGACAGACGGACGGACATGCTAAATTAAACTTTTTTCATCATTCTAAACACACTGGTGTAATTCATTTTTGTGTGTGATGACGGGATCTTGGCGTTACAAACGGTAAAGCAAAGTTAATATACCCTTTGGTTTCACCATACGGGTATAAAAATGAGTTGGTGTCTGTCTGTCTGTCTGTCTGTTCCTCTTTCACGCAAAAACGGCTGAACCGATTGCATGAGTGTCTGTGGTAGTTCTGGTTCCAACATAAGCATACGGAAAAGTAACGCGAGGGGTGGGGGGAGTAAGGGGAGGGGGTAAAGTCATCTCGAAACTTAGCGCTTCCTCTATGTTACCCTTTCGCGTGGAAACTACCGAGCCGATTGGCCTGAAGTTTAGATCCAACGTAGACCATAAAAAAACTTAACCCGGCAACGACGGGTATGCAAGCTAGTAACTGATATTTTTAATATTTACAACCTATATTTCCGTAAATAGACAAAGTTCCATGTATATTTAGAGTATTTTCTTGTCATAAATCAGTTCTCTAACTTTTGTCAGGTTTTGCGTATTTTGAAAACGCCTTGGTTAATAGAACAAAACCATCGAAGGGACAATTTTTCAAACTAAAACAAATACGCAACAAGTGTCGTTTGCGTTTGCCGATGATTGACAGAAGTTTAGCACAAAGGGCGGTTTTTTCATCAGGAAAATTTAATTTTCTTCATGGCAAATAGGTCCGCTTCGATATTCCCTCAATCTTATTCTTCATCGTCATAATCATCGTCTTTGTCCAGTTGCAAAACTTTCCCTCTAAGAAATGCTTTTTATTCGTATTTTGGATTTTATTTTTATCCATGTTTGTGATCTAAGCATTTATAGCAATGAGTCATCTAAGAGTTTTACTACAAAAACTTTCTAATCTTCAATTCCTTTGAACTAATCCGTTCTTTATTCAAACTAATCTCCCCGCTATAATCAAAGCTTAGTGCTCTTTTTACCCATTTCAGCAGAATTTCATAAACTCATAGAGTTTGACGGTGGTTTTTTTTTAGAAATTTAATACACGACGAGTATAGACTACGACGACGTTTGTTGTGGCAAAAAGGGGAGGTGAGTTCCTCTGAGCCCTGAACAAACTAAAAATGTTGAATCGCATATAGAAATATAAATATATTTGCTTGAACATAAAATCTCTACTTTTACTACCGTATAACACAACGATCATCCCTATTCCACCTATTCGACTACCCTTAACTACTTGCCCACCATCCCTTGTAATTCCTATCTTATAGCGTTATCATCCGCTTGGCTCTAAGCGTATCCGTTTGTACATATTCAAGCATATTCCAGTATACAGACGACTACTCGTCTATATGCGCGCATAAAATGAAAGAAAATTTTCTTGAAAATGAAAGCGCTTGGAAAATTAATTTCCCGAAAATACTTTCAATTTCAAAACCATGTCGTCCTCGAAATGAGGGAAAAAAGAACGTACGTACAACACAAAAGTATGAAAGCATGAGGAGTAGTTGTAGTAGTGGTATTATATAGCGAAAAAATAAAATAAAAAATATGTGCTTGAGAAAAACTGCTGGCAGAAAAGGATTCAGCAACGACCCGAACCAAAAGATTTTCCATTTGATATACAGAAACTGGTGAAAGTGCGTATATGCAAGGCATCATCTAAGGAGGAGGAATCAGAACTTAAAGTCCCTTTCACTATATTACAATGTATGGCATGTTGTTATGCTTTCATATACATATTTATGTGTATTTTAACAGTAGATATTTTTGTAGGTCATGTTGTATGATAAAGTAATTCATCTTCATGTAATGTAATAGAAATTTTTCAAATTTACCTATACACTGTTAAATTGAGCTGTAAAATTGCTGGAAATGAATTCATTTTTCTAAAAATTCATCAAGTGGTCAAAAAGCTTTTATTTATCTCGCTTTTTTGTTTGTTTGTCTGTTTATCAGGGTCGAGTCTTGCAATTCAATTTTGACTCACTTTCACTCATCCGATTCATGTTAGGAAGTCTGCAAGGGCAACCGAAAGTCCTGTAAGGATAACGAGACAATACTTTTTGCTTGAATTTTCCGAAAAACAATCCCGTTTGGGAGTTTTTGGGGTCGCTGAATGCAGTTCTGACATTATAAAGTCTGCCAGAATAACGAAAGGTCCTGTAAGGATAAAGCGAATATTCTTTTCCTCAAATTTTCCGGAAAATATCTGATTTGGAGTCTTTTGGGTCGCTAAATCTGATCCTGATGTTAATAAGTCTGCAAGGACAACGGAAGATCCTGTAAGGATGACGTTACTATTCTTATCCTCAAATTCTCCAGAAAAAAAATCTCATCTGGTGGTTTTGGAGTCGTTGAGTTCAATTCTGGACTCAAAACGTCCGTAAGGATGTCTCAAATGCAAGGACATATATTCGAAAACTAAACAGTGTAAAATATTTTTAAAAAAATATTAGTTGTCATCAACACAAAACTTTCCTCTGCAATATTTAGTTTTTGAATATCTCGATAACCGTTAAAAATAAGTAAAAATCATTAAAATAAAATTTGTAGGAAATTTTATCTCTTTGCATTTGGTTATATTTATCTATTTTGTTATAATAGCATAAAATCTCTGAGAAATTTGCAAAAAAATTATTTTTTTTGAAATATGTGGAGAACCATTACAGATACATAAAAACCATTGAAGCAAAGAATGTGGAAAATTTCATATCCCTTATCAATCCCAACCACAAAAAATTTCAAATCGCTAGCTCAACGCGCTCTCGAGTCGGCCACAGGAATACAATCCTACCCTTCTAAATAAATATTACTACGCAGAGGAAAATAAAGTCTTGTACCTACACATGAAAAAATTTGGACCTCTTAATTTTGCATAAAAAGCATGCCCCATCCCCGCCGTCTAGCCAAGTTTAGCCATCTACTATATTTCCCCTCCCTTCAAGTGTTCAAATTTTTATGGTGAGGTGTAAATCGAAGAGTTAGAGTGAAAACCCTATCATGTCACATATTTTTGGAATCTATTCTCCATTACCTTTCATTTGAGCTACCACACATCTCCTTACTCCCTCAAAAAAAGTTTCATACAAATTTTGGGGGGGCTCTGGAGGCGGTTTTATAATTGCGGCGTTAAAAGCTTGAATGGACCAACCCACATAATCGAGTTTTTGAAGCTTTTCCACTCTGTACTATTATTGACTGAAAATTTTTGGAAAAAAAAATCTGTGGACTTTATTACTCAATGTTGAAACGTTTTTTGGTGCATCCAAACATTTTTATCTAAAAACTCACTCGCAATAGTGATTCAAACACAAAAAAATTCACGATTTCGACATGTGGGTTGGTCCACTTTAGCTTTTAACGCCTCAATTAGGGTTGACCACTATCTCGAAACTTAAGCTTTATTGGTTAACATCTTGAATAATATTTGCAACCAATTTTCTATTCATTTGCACCGGATTTCTCCTAGGGAACGATTAAGTATTTGAAATTAATTCAATTGAAACGAAGGAAGGAAAATTTTGTTAAGGAAACGTCAGTTAAGTTTGGGCCGGAAGTGTAGCTTGCCCTCCTCACAACAACGTCTACACTTTTATTGTTGACATAACGACCAGATAACGACAGGAGCGGGGGTGTTTGTTCTATACATAGAAATCGACATTTACTAGACATGTAATTTTATTACTCGAGTTCTCTACCTCGTATATTCCATAATTCGAATTTTTGTCTATCCCCTATAGATTGGACAGAATCCAATAAAAAAAAGCATTCAATACTATTCGGATAGGACTTGGTGCTATAATTATAGGAACGAATCCTATTTCAAAAGAGAATTATATAGGAGAGTGTCCAATAATCAATGGAGACATTACAACGTTTTATAGGATTCATTCTTTTCATTTTCGAATTGAGTCCCTTACACAAGGGAATGTTTCCCAATTTTTTGGTCGTTACATGTCTAACATATACAGAAATCCCTCCCATAATTTTGGGAATGATTACAAAAAAAAAAGAAAACGACAATTTTTGTGTTGGAATGTGTCCTAATTACAACTTTTTTATAGGAATGACTCCCATATTTGGCTACTATGCCGTTTTTTCCCATAAATATGGGACTGGAGAATTCAATTTTGGTGGAACGGTTCCCATATGTTTTTTCCGTGTAGTTTTTGTTGTTCCGTGTAGACTTATCTTTGTTCGGTCGTGCGAGTAAACTTCTTTTGCGATGTTATTGGAATATTTGAAATTTTTGTACATGAGATTTGTTGTTCCGTTGTTGCTCAGTTTCAGTGTCAATCCTGCCCCATTATGTTCCGGATTGACCCAAAATAAATAGTTCAAATTTAATTTATTAAAGTGATTATTTTCGCAGAAAAATCTTTAAAACATCGTCATGGAATTTCCTTAAAGTGTAAATTCGATGCGTAAGTCGTATATAAATGTAAATATATTCGAGTACATATTGGTTCGTGGTGAACAGAAAAAAAAGCAAAAACAACGACCAAAGAACATATCTTAGCAGAAGCAAAAAGAAAAAACAAAAATACAGCACCAACAAGAGTAATAATACAAGAGAATAGAACTTAAATTTTAAGTACAAAGTGAACAGAAAAGAAAACTTGGTCATCCCCCTCTCCCCCATCACAAACCTTTTCATTTGATATTCTATCGCGTGCTCAACATTTTGGGTACCCAGTTTTTCAGTTTCCCGACTTCATGTTTCCATGTTCGCTATTCCCGATTCAAAGCATCATCTCCTGGCGAATGCCCACTGTACAGAGTGATGCTTGTTGTAAAAAAATGAGGTTGGTGGGACACGACAAGGACATTATAGAAGTTCGTATTCGCACTCGCGTTCGCGTTTTAGTTTTTCCCACTACCCTTAAAAGTCGTTATTCTTTAACCATCGTCACGGCCATCGTTATACCGCCGTTTGTACTCGCCAGGTTCACCCAGCTGTGCTATAACATAATATAGATTGCTAAAATATCTGCGAAGCGGTGAAGGAGGAAAACACTGGATATAGAAGGGAAACTGGTTGAATAACAGCAGGGATTACTATGGAGTGTTGGTTATGCCAATATCATAGAATGGGTGGTAGTGCGACCTAGTGGTGGCCTAACAAAAGGGTGGCTAAAATTTTCGAATAAAAGCACAAGTTTTAAATACAAATTCATAAAAGGTAGGTGGGACATAAAATATAGAAAGTAATAGAATACATAAGATGAAAAGTCGTAAAAGTTGGCAAAGAAGTTCGATGCTACGAATGGGTGGAGGGGGTGGGGGGTGTATGGCTATGAGGTGGTAGTAAACGCGATGTGGGGGGTAGTGAATGGTAGATGATGGTAAAAGTAAAACTTTCGCATCTCTTAGCCGACTACTATAGACTTCTTTTCGTTCATGCGAATGAGATTCAGATATCCTTTCGGGGAGGATGGCGATGGTGTACCTACTACTCCCTAGATAGGCTTCGAAAAGTTCCAGCATCAGCTATCGTAGCATAGCGTTGCGATCGAGTTATACTCGTAGAATCACCCTCACCTCAAACAAAAAAAAAACCACCCCAGTAGCCCAACCGCGATCTTAGTCTCACCCATCCGCGAGTACATAAAAACTTGTAAGTGCTTTAGAGGATATCAAGTTGAAAATAGGATTCGCGTTTTCTTTCGTATTTTTCGGTCTTTCCTGAATGTACCCAATCCACTTTACAACAAGAGGAGCCAAAATCAACCGCTCCCCACTATCCCCCATTCAGTCATCCGCCCGCGCTCGCGAAGGCCTGCTAAAAAATGAAAACCATCCAAGGCCATCTTCGTAGTCGTCGTCGTCGTCAGTCATCCAGCAGCCAAACCACCTACACCCCCCAAGGATCCTAGCGAAAGCGAACGGTTCACAATGCTATGGAAGACTCCGAATGCGGTACCATTTTCCATGAGTGGAAGCACGACGCGACGTTGAATTTAGGCGAGCGGGTGACCGAAGGTATAGTCAGTACTGTGTGCTACCGTAGCGAATACAGACTGTTCTAGGTGTATCCGTGCTGGGGATGGGGTTGGTGGGTTAGTAGCGCTGGTGCGGGCAGATTGAGAATTTCTGTTTTTTGGGGTGGTGTATAAAGTTGATGGGATATTTTTAAGAGATATACACATTGCAAGACGCGCTGAAACGTTCGGGACGGGGTAGTTTTGAAGTGCCTCTAATTCATGGAGGTAGTGGGGTAGTTTACTCTTATAAAAGAGGGTTTTTGTTGCGCGGCTAACATACATACATACATACACATACCCAAAAAAAATACACCGACAAACATACATCGGATCGCACATAAAGCAATGGTTGTTACGATGTGAAATTTTACGAGAAAAGGATGTTAAAGTGTTGGAAGGAATGTTCCAACAAAATATAGAAAAAAAAAATACATATAATGGGAAAAAAAGAAAGGAAATAAAAAATATAAAATAAGTACACACAGCCCATAACCTGCTCCATTGCTAACGGCTGATGGGGGTATAGGGTATAGTAGGTATAGATGAAATGAATGTACCCCATTGCAAAACGCAAACCCCCCCATATTACACCCCACTAACAGCATTGGTTCTAAACTTTTTTCCACTCTGGCTCCGATTTTAACTTCAAAAAAACCACCCGATTTTGTATTCCACTAACACCCTTCATTCTCATACTCTCCCTTCGCGCCGTACATTTGCCGCGCTTTCATTTTGACTCTGGGCCAGCCATCCATTCACCCGACGCCCGCCGCCCGCCGCTACCGTTTCATCCGCATTCCCCTAAAGCATGGTCCCAATGGATTTTGCGCTTGTATATGATGGAACTACAGAGTTAGAGAAAAGCAGCCTCTCTAATCAGATTTTTGTGTTTTGTATACTTTTCATGACCCGCCCTCTTTTTTAGAGGGGCTGGTACTAGATTTAGCTGACGATAGTGTGATTGGTTTCTAAGTTTTTTCTTTTATATTCCTTTATATTCAAATTAGGGTAGAATTCAGCGCATAGACAGAGAGGATGTACTTAGAAACTAATATTGTTTCATCCGACAAATTTATGTTCAACTAACTACATGAAAGGAATAGAAAGATACCCTAAAATACTGGTACCGGGGCCAGCCACCACAACCCCTCGCTAAATTGACACTGAAACTAATGTTTAGACACGACGACGATGATGATGATGATGATGACGACGACGAAGACGACGATGAGGATTTACTCATTTCGAATGGGGAGCTTCCTGCCTGGCCTACTCAAAGGACCATTGCGTACATCAAACTTACAAACTTATCTAACTTCTTTTTTTTTTGGAAAGAAGAACCTTGATTTCTCAACGACATACAAAGCTATACAAACATTACAGGCCAGAAGTTTCGTTGGGATAAAGCAGTGAAATTCTATAGACGTTCAATTAATTAAGTGACGATGACCTAAAAAAGGACCAAAAATTCCAATTTAATTGAATGATTACAAATTTTACCGAATTAAAATTTAAAGATTCAAGGATATTTCACATTTCACATTTTTAACATGAATTCAACGATAATAAGCCTATAAGGAATTTCCACAGTCAATGATTGTGGAATAAGAGAAAATTTTATTTAACAAGCATTTAACTGAAAAAAGGTAAAGGTCAGGGTTCATGTCACAAAAGAATTTTCGTCAAAATTTGATTTTTCGGTTTGGATTTGAGTTGGAAAAATGGAATTATTTCCAAGAAAACTTGGCTTTTAGTTAACTTTTAGTTTATCGCTTTTTAGTAGAAAATTATTCCCATCGAAGACGCTTGCTTGAAATATTATATACTTAGAAAACAGGAACTTTAACACGTTCGTGACATTTGCTTTTTCAACTTTTTTTACATTTGGACATCGTGTGCCACGGGTGGTACACTAGCGATTTGTTTTCTGGCGGTTGTGCGCCATCGGTGGTACACGGTGCGTGTTTTTATATTACTTCCACAAAAAAAACTACAGCACTATTTACGCGCGCGGTTTTAAAAAACTGTACATGTACCACCAGTGGTACACGATGTCACGAACGTGTTAATGTGGATGTAATAAGGGGCGTTTGTACTTACCTCGCTTTGGGAAAAAATATAGGAAAGGGGAACAGATTTACAGGTAACAGATATCATTGAATTGAATAAAATTTCGATGCGTGATTTTTTTTGTTGGGGAAGGAGGAGAGTGAGGTGCTAAAAATGCGAAAATTAAACTCAGAAAAAATAATTCGTAATATCTATGAAAAACTTGATCAAGTCTATTAAAATTCAGGCGTGATTTGGCACCATTGAAATCTGGTATTAATACAGGCGCGCATCGCGTTGGCAAGCATCTAGAATAGTGCTAAAGTGGCAACTTTGGTTAACAACCACGCTTAATAATCAATATGGGAGGTCGCATCAAACTATATTTCTACTTTCTTAATTACTACTTACTAATTTCTACTTAAATCTACATCAATGCACGGTGAAATATTAGTTTTGATGGGTTTAAAAAAACTCAAATCGCCATTTCGGCATCATTCTCCCTGCTTGCCAACTCGGTGCGCGCCTGCGCTTAGGCGCAGTTTACATCTGACACTTTATTTCGCAAATTTTATTCTGCACTAAATTCACGTTTTACAGCCGTTTACATTACGATACAAAATTCAAAAATTTCACAGATAAATTCTAGAAAAACCCCAAATGTAAACGGGGCCCTCGAACTAGGGATGTCAAATTTTTGAAAAAAAAACCGGTTTTCGGTTAAACCGGTTTTTAAGACTTCAGTTTAAACCGGGCCGGTTTAACCGGGTTCAAAAAACCGGTTATTAAAACACCGATAAACCATTTTGTTCAAATTGGGTAGGTTAGGTCTTAGACGCAACAAATACACTATAATACAAACAAAAGACGTGAAATGCCATATAATCCATTAAGAGGACATAAATGAAACAATATAATATTGTATTTGGTTTAGAGTGCCTAAGAATATGCGTTTATTTCAAATCAGTTGCACGAAAATTGGTTAAAAAAAATTTTTCCGTACAAAAAAAATAATCGGTTTTTTTGAACGGTTTTTGGCTAAAAAAAACACCGGGTACAACCGTGCAAAAAAAAACACCGAAAAAACTGGTTAACCGAAGCAAAAACACCGGGTAACCGGTTTAACCGGTTTTTTTTGACATCCCTACTTCGAACCTATTACAATAAATTCATTGTTTTTATCAAACGATTTTCATATTTTTAAATACAGTCTTTTGAAAAATTTTCGAAACCTATGCACTTTTGGGAAAAAATGAGTAAAACCAAAATTTAAAGGCTATAAAATTTTCTACATTTTTTGCTTTAACGGTTTATGCGTATCACTAACCGTTCTAGATATATTTAAAAAAAAATATTTGAAGAAAATTAAAAAAAAAATTAAAAAAAATGCTTTTATTTTAAAAAAAGTGCACTAAAAAGGAAAGAAAAAATTTTTGGGCACTGTGTATCAGAAATAAAAGCGAAATAAATATTTATTTTATTTTTTATGCTCTTATCTCGCTTTTATTTCTGATACAGTTACAGAAAATTAGTTTTTCCTTTCTAGTGCATTTTTTTTAAATAAAAGCTTTTTAAAAAAAAATTTAATTTCTTTTATTTTTTTCCGGTTGCTCCAACGAAATTGACAAACTTATGTACTACTTAAATAATTCAAGTCCTAGAATTTCTACGGTTTAAGTAGTCTAACCTCAACTTAATTTTTTAAGAATAATACCCGCAAATGGATCTTAGTCATTTCATATTTGATAAGTATGACTTAAAATCTAAAATGACATCTCATTTTCGCCACGTTTGTTTGTACCTTTTAGTCTTCGAATATACTTGTATATCCATTATGCCTCTGAGATATTTTTACGTTTTTTTAACTCCAGAATCGGATTCAGAAATCCCAAACATACCAAAGTCACATTTTTTGCGGAAAATTTGAGGAAAAGGATAATGACGTTACCCTTACAGGACCTTCCGTTATCCTTGCAGATTTCTTAACGCCACGATCGGATTCAGCTACCCCAAAAACCCCAAGATAACCTTCCTTTTTACTAGTTTTCACCATACGAGGGGTTAGATCTTACTAATATCTACCCCCCTCCCCCTGTGTAAACCCTTCACCTGCTATCTCCTGTAATTCTGAAGGAATTTGGATCCGAAACTCACCATGGCAGATATTAGTCTTTAACGTAAGTTTTTAACCACTAACTCGAACTTTGAAATGTCAGATCCAAAGCCGAAGGTCGAGTAACTACAGAAGCCGTGAACGGAGATGGTCCAGGGGCACAGCCTTTATTATTGTCTAATTTGAGATTTGTTTGAAATTTATTTGCAATTTTATTATGTGTAATAATTTTTTTGTTTCAAAATTCATTTACCATTTTCTGCGATTCTTACCAGTATACAGAGTTAGACCAACAGCTAGACCAATGGCCGGAAGAAGCGTATGATCCGGGCCGAATTCTGACCTGTCAGTTAGGAATGAACAGCCCCTAAGTTTACTAAAAAATCACAAAAAAAAAGTTTCCCAATTCTGAAGGAGTTTGAATTTTTCTATCGTATAACTTGATTTTGTTTCTCATTAACATTGGCTCTATTCAATATGTCAAATTTCTAAGGGACCTGTACAATTTTTTTTCTCTTTCTCTTGTAAATTAGAAGTTATAGAAGAAGCTCTTCTCTGAATTTGAAGAAGCTCTTCTCTGATAGACTTCACGATTATTGTAAATTCCTTAAGAAATATGCGCCGCAGTCAAAATTTCCCAAAAAGAACATAACGCAAAGTAAAAGTAAAGGCAAATGCGCCGCAGTTGAAAATTTTCATAATTCAAAGTGAAGTACACTTTTGATTGTGTTACAAAAAAATTGAAGTTGAAATTTCTTCATTAGATAGCTTGCGCTACATTTAACTATTTGATAGACGCGTTACATTTTTAATTGATTTCGTGACCTCACTGAAAATAAAAGTCAAAGATTTTTCTATTTGATGGATTAGTAAAAAATCTTTTCAAAGCGATTTTTACTAAAACTTTTATGTGCTCTTATCTTAATTACTCGCTTAGGAACTTTATATTAATTTTTTTTATTTCTTCAAGACAAGTTCTTTTCACTGCCATGCATTAATGAATTAAATTTTCTATTAAAATTGAGTATCTCAGCCGAATGCCATCATAAATCGATTACCTTGTCAAAAAAATAAAATAAAAATATAATGGGAAAAGCGAAAGTCAACACGTCCTCGAAGATTGAGATGAATTTTCTTGTCTACGTAGTTCTATACTGCAGAATTCTAATTCTTATACTGTCTTTTTTACGATAGTACGTTTTTCGTGCCCACGTTTAGTTACTCTATAGAGGGTAAACGCCTGCAGGGGGTTACCGCATTAAAAAGTGGCGAATCATAAAAAAAAACCTCCCATCAAACATTTTGTGTGCTAAAATTTGTGACTGGGTGTAATATTGTTGTGGGGATAGATATATGATGTAAATACAACCATTATACATATAATACTATAATGCAGAGAAAAATATTGTACAGAAAATTGTGGCATTAAATGGAAAGCGGTGGAAATGATCCCCCATTACTGGTTTGAAATTGCGCGGGGCTCGCAAGAAGGTATTGGGATCCAAAGTGGGCCAAAAGTACACCGGATGGGATATTTTTAGTACTTTTGGTTGGGTGAAAAAAGGATAAAACAAGTTTTTAAAAAATTTATATGCTTTGTAATAAAATATCTCATTTTCTAGTAACACACATACACACATATGGAACTCACCCCCAGCAAACCTATAAAACTTGGACGCTTATATCAGCACATTCCCTCCGCATTGGATGGTTAAAATACAGAAAAAATAATAACAATAAAAAAATAAAATAAAAATAAAAAAGAATCAAGCAAAAAAAAAAACGTTGGAAGATCACAGGGAAGAAATAATAATAATAAAATAAAAAATCATTTTATAACCATGTATAGTGGAGTACCAGTGCTAACAATGAAATTCTTCGCATCGCGGATATTTATGTGTATTAATGTGGCTGGGTGTGACTGTTTTTGAGGGTTGATGGGTAGCAGTTATCTATGGTTCTTTTAGTGTAAATTGTAAAAATTATGCATAAAAATTTGTTTGTTACATAAAAAGTCTGCCCTTTTTCCACCTTCCACGAAAATATTAACACCCTAACATGAGTGTTTTTATTTTATTCATAGTTCTTTTTTAAATAATAATTTGTATGCAGAGTTAATTGCATTTTTAAAATTTTAATTAAATTTCTTATCGTGACATTTTAAATTGGAAGTAGCTATACTACAATTTTCAATCATTTTTTAACGGATTTATTAAAATTTCAAACTAATTCGATCTAATTAAGAGATGTTTCACTCTTGCTTCTGATTGTTTTTATCAAAAGAAATGGTCCCCAAATTCCACCTCAATTGTTCGAATGGTTTTCGGGTTAAGACTTCGGAGAGCAAGTGATATAAGGCTTCATTTTTGACGTCATACTCCCAAGTAACCAGAAATTAACACATACCGGTTGCACGACGGTCACACAAACGTGTGTGTTGTGAAATATATTGTGGTCACAAATTGGTTGCTGCAACGTCACAGCAACGTTGTTGCAAAGGTTAACCGACCGTTTCTGCTCAGGATTTTTGTGACAATTGTTACAAAGTAACAGTTGCACAACCATTACACGAAAACCTTTTGAATATGTTCACATTGGTTGAAATATTCCGCCTAATTCTGACAGAAACTGGCAACATTAGGGCAAGGTGAGGAAGTGGGACTGAGCCCCACTTCCTCTCCTTGCCCTAATGTTGCCAGTTTCTGTCAGAATTAGGTGGACTATTTTATCCAATGTGAACAGGCTCTTTGTGACTAACTTCGGGAAGGGGGGTGGGGGGAAGGTAGATCAAGAGTGACGTCAATGTAACTTGTATTCCAAGTGTACATCAGGAAATGCTGGAAGTATGAATTCGTTGTTCCAAAGCTGACTATTTATATTTCAACTAGCAAACCCTTCGTTGCCAGCTTAAAGTTTTTTGTATAAACTTTAGAATGCCAAAAAACCATAAATTACTTAAACACTTTTGGGAAAAAACGTTATCCTTACAGGACCTTCTATTTCGCATTTTGAAATTCCAACACCGGATTCGTGATCGGTGACCCCAGAAACCTTGTAATGCCAATTTTTCCGGGGAAGAATGGGAAAAAGGACCTTTCGTTTCGAATTTTGAAAATTTAATATAGCTAAAAAATTGCTCCCGGAAACACAGATCATTTTGCAAAAAACAGCGTAAAAATCGGTCCAGTAGTTTTTGAGTTTTGTGATCTCAGATAGACAGACAGACAAACATCCATTTTTATAAATATCTATATTAAGATACCCCTGTTTGTAAAAGCGTTATAAGCAAGCACGATAAAAACATTGAAAAACAACAAAAACTTTCTTACTGGTCACAAAGTTACCAATTTGCGCCCGGGTTTCTTTGCAACTGGTCACAATGTAACCGACTTTCAACGGTTAACTTGTAACCAGTCGCAATGTTTTTACCATTAGATAGAGGACTCCTTAGGGAGCAAGTATCTCACTCCAAAAAAATTCTACATCTTCTTCCTCCCTCTAACCCCCTATTCTTCCATATCTTGTTAAAGAGCATACCATACAAAAAAAAGTACATCGCATTATTCGTACCCGATAGTTAACACGTTGAGCGCCACGTGATCATTTTAATTTCCCAACAGGGGACCAAGTGACTACCGGTGGGCATCATTGGATGTCGATGGTGGGACAGCGTGACCACCCGCAGACACACTACTTGTTTCATTTCGAGACATCGTGACCACCAGCTATGAGAAATATTTAGTTTGGTCTCAGGATGTTAACTTATTTCACTTGGAATTTGTAGTACTTGAAATAAATCAATAAAAATTAAAAAAAAATGTTGGTCCCAGAATGTCACCCCAGGAATACCCGCTCGTAGGCCGCGGCCTACTGTGTAATTCAAAGAATTACCAACGGTGGGCCCGTGGCGCTCAACGTGTTTAGAAAAGTTAGGGATTCGGCATCAAAAATGTCTTCTTAGATATTTTTTTTTATGTAAGCTTACTGCGTGTCAGATAATTCATTTTTGGGTTTTTTAGAACACTTTTTGAATTAATATCATTTGAATTTTATTTCCAGTCACCATTAATTTTAATGCTTAGTTCTTAGTAGAATTGCTTCACTGTAAATTTCGAAAATTCCAAAAAAAAATCAAATATTATTTTCATTTAATTTTCTGATAGAAAACCTCAATAGAAATGTATTGAAAACAATTTTCCAGTACGATTAACTAATCTTGATAGAACTTATTCATAAATTTCCAAAAAAAAATATGATTCACTTTGAATCCAAACTAAACCACATAAATTGAGTTAAATAAAATAATAATAACAAGAGAAATAAAATAAATTTCAATTAATTTGAAAATTAATCTTGCTATTCAAACAGAATACTGATGAAAAAATTCTCGATATGCCTATATCAGCGTAAATGGAATGTATTTTCATCTAATTATTGCGAATTTTTATACCCTATGACCATACGAGCATAAATTTATTTATGTTTGAACTTTATAGTGTCCCATCTAGGCCATGAGTAGCCCCAAAAATTTTATAAAAAGGACACGAGTGCTAAATAATGAGAGAGAAAAAAAACAGGAAAAACAGAAGGAAAAGTGGAAAAATGGGTGCAAATACCAGGTGTGTGTGGAGAAAATTTTCGTGGAGGATGGTTGGTTGTTTGAAAGCTTTTATGCTATCCGAGTTTTAACATCACATTACCATAATTTACTCTTCTTGCCCGGGAGATAAAAATTTTCTGGACCTGGTCTGAAAATTAAGCACACCGCGTCACTGTTTCGGGTCCTTGTTTTATTAAAGGGTGAGTTTGATTCTACCGGGTCTATGTTAGTGCTACCGGGTTTTATTTTACCAACATCCTTTTCTATATTAGTCCACTGCCAGTTATTGTGTGTTGTTTAAGTATTTTTTTTTTATTAATTCGTGATTTTTTTATCATCGTGTGGTGGTTTTTTATGCACAATAAAAGAATATATAAATTGCATACGTTGGAATAGAAATATACATATATATATTTTTAAATTTTGAATAAAATGCGAAGAGGAAACTCATTTAGGGAAAACACAATGCGTATCTTTCTAATTTCCAAACAAAATCCTATCCCTGACTAATACTATTACTCTCTTGTTATTTTTCACGTACGTTACACAGAATATAAAGTACAGGAGCCCATTTAACTCCTCCCAAAATTAATTCAAACCATTTTTTGTGTTGCTCCCATAGAGTTCAAAATGGAACAAAATAAAAATAAATAAATAAAAACAAAATCAAATCGTCGAAGCGGGAATGGGAAAGTATTCAATTTACTTTGGTTTTGAAAACTTTCCTGTAACAGCGATCGGGTAACAAAGTTAACCCAAGTTCCCTTCTGCATATATTTATACTGGGTTAGAAAAAAATACTGGGATAACAAATATCTGCAGATTCACATATGGTGGGAATATACAATATATAGAGATTTTTCCGTTTCTATATTAACTTTATTGTGCGAGTAGTAAATTTGAATGTTTAGATATACAAACACTTTTGTTTATTACCTGCAAATATACTGTGGAACCCACCAAAAAAAATTAGCTAAATTTAAAAAAAAATTCGTGGTTTTTTTCAGGGTCCTAACTCTGACCCCACACCCAAGGAGTTTTAACTGGAGTTTTAACAACTGCAATAATAAAAAAGATAAATTAAAAAACAAATAAAAAATAAGCTTTTAAAGTGTTCTAAAAATCATACTAATATATAAAAATGAGTTGGTGTCTGTCTGTCTGTCTGTCTGCTCCTCTTTCACGCAAAAACGGCTGAACCGATTGACAAAAACGGCTGAACCGATTGAGTAAGGGGAGAGGGTAAAGTGATTTCGAAACTTAGTTTTTGCGCTATGTTACTCTTTCGCGGGGAAACTACTGAACCGATTGCCCTGAAATTTGGCGTAGATGTTCGTCGGGGGTCCAGCCCCAACATGGACTCATTAAAAAATAGCCCGAGAGGTGGGGGAGTAAGGGGAGTGGGTAAAGTGATTTCGAAACTTAGCTCTTGCAGTGTATGATTGTAGGCCGAAAGCCGACCTGCGGGTAGGGGGTGAAACGCGAAGCGGTTCGGGCCGCAGCCCCTAGTATAAAATAAAAATTACTCATTGATTTAGGTTTAAGGATAAAAGCAAGATAAAAGCGCTGTCAGTGTTTGCATATTAACTTTTAAGTATCTTGCTTTTATTTTTTGGTGCCAAATTTCTACGTAAAATTATTATTTTTTATTTAAGATACATTTTAAAAGCTTTTTTTTAAAAAAAATCTTGATTTTTTTAATTCTTTTTAATTAAGCTTTTTTTTATCTCCGAGTTGTTTTTCAAATCCCTTTCACTTAAGACCTCACACGATATATACTTGTTTGTTCGATTTGTGCACAATAGTGTCTATCGTCTGCATTTTTTATTTATTTATTTTTAATTTAGTTTATTTTTGTTTTATTTTTTTTCTATTTTTTTATTTAGTTTTCATTTTATCATATATTTTTTCCATATTTTCAGAGTCCTTCCATTTGACACATCATACGGTTGGTGCTTTGTTTGTTGGTTTAGGACAAAATGACGTCTGGCGGTCGCCATTTTGTTTTTCTCGTACATTCAAATACACATTTTGCGTTGTCAATCGGATGAGTGGAAGTGAGTCAAGTAAAAATTAGATTACAATATTTTACCCTAACAAACAAACTAACAAACAAGTGAGACAAAATAAAAGCTTGTAAAAAAATCCGAAGAGGGATTAATATAGTATGAAAAATGCCGTAATCCGGTGACAAGAGGTATAGCGAAAAGAAATGAACCGATTTAGCAGAAATTGTGGATCAGATGCTAAAAACAAGGCAATGCCAAAGTAGTTGTCGAAAATGAAGAGCCAAGTCCAGAGAATATGGTGGATGCAGAATTAATTCTTGCCAAATAGCATTTTAAGCTGCCATGTCGTCTTTATTCACATGTTTTGTCACCATGCAAATCGAAGTAAAAAGCAATTTTTGTCACATGCACATCCCAGTTGTGCGAATGTGATGCGCGATGACACCCATAGAACACTTTTCAGTGGTTTATGACGCCCCAATTATGACACAGGAACGTAAATTATGCTGCGTTTACACGAATTACAAATTAGTCATTTTTTTTTTGTCGTAAATTGTCATTATCGTGTAAATAGTATCATTTTTGTCATTATTTCGGTCAGAAAAATGACAATCTCTCATAACATAATGAACTTGTCCATTGTTTTATGACAGATTGTCATTCTGTCATTCGTGTAAACCCAGCATTATGCAGGGACATAGATTTAGTATAAGAAAATCAGGTGCTCTTCACACCAGATACTTTTAATAGGTTTTCAGGATAGATTTTCCTAGGCTTCGTGATACTTTTATTAATTTTGTAGCATTTCTAAATTCTACATAACTATTACGGCTTTACTGTATCTGTATCTAAGCAACATGTGTACAAATCTACGCAATTTTATCACATTTATATAGAAAAACTTTGCTTAATTTTCTGTTACAGCTTATGTGTTTGAAAGTTTCCCCCATTTTGTGGAAGACGACAGCAACCAAATGGGATGAAGACTAAAAAAATCCATTCAACATTATTAAATTAGTTTTAAAGTCTAAACACGATCTTTCAACTGAAAAATTTGTTTTTGCAAGTTAACATGAGTGTGTCGAAAAAATTATTTATACACTTGATTGTTTAATTTTAACGAATAGGATTTGCAAGAGCGGAGGGGGGGGGGGGGTGTTCGGGATTTTATTATGTGTTTTATTTATGAAGAGAATTTTTCTAATAGCGAAATATCAAAATGAAATATACGAGTGTTGATTTATAAACAGTAGTTCCTGATTTAAAAGCACTAACATTTTTCAAAGCACCAAATTTTTTAAAACCCCCCAAATTTTTAAAAGCGCTGATTAAATTAACTTTAATTAAAACTAACTCCCCCTCCATCGAATTATAAAAAATCAGTAATTCCCCTTTTTGAATCAAAGTAAATTTTTTCCGGATACGAACCCTAACAAAAACCTTGTTCCTATTGACAAAATTTATTTTATTGAATATCAACATTTTTTTTTTTTGTTAAACTGAACAAAAAATGTTTACAATTTTTTGTTTTTCAAACAATTCTGAAAAACAAACAATTCTGAAAAACACACAATTCTGAAAAACACACAATTGTAAACATAACAATTTATTGGTCATTTTGACAAATTACGCATTGTTAATTTCACAATTCTTTTATTGATTTATTAAAACACCTTTTGTAAGTTTATCTTTTTTATATACTCGTATAGTATTTTTTTTTTGTTTAACAAAGATTTCCCTCCAAAAATATTTGTTCCAATTGACAATTTTTTTATGATTTTTGCAAAAATTTGGTTACCTACGGAAAAGAGTCGCTTAGCCAAATTTCCACAATCTGGTCCAGAAAATCTAAAGCTACCCTAATAGATCACCCTATATTTCTTTCTGTCAATAGATCACCCTATATTTCTTCTATAGAAGGAAAGTATTGTGTTCATAACGGCAATCCATTCTAGAACGGGGGCAGATAGAAAATTTCTGATCAGTGCGAAACCCGTTTCAGGGAAAATTTGAGGATGTCCGTGCATCTGTCTGTCAGTTTGTCGGTCTGTCTGTCGGTTTGTCAGTCTATCGGTCTGCGGTCTGTCAGTCTGTCTATTGTACGTATCTTAAATAACTCGAGAACGCGTTGACCTAAACTGAAGCTTTTGTCAAAAAATTCTTACAAAAATCGTAGCTTTCTATCGACTTTTTGAAAAGTAACTGTGAATTTTAAAAAAGTAACTATTAAGTTAAGCTATAACGGGTATCGCCAATACAATTTTTTTTCTGAAAAATTACCGTTTTTTGAAAATTTCTCGAAATTAATACACTTTTTGGAAAAAATGAATATAACAAAAATTAAAGGATATACAATTTTTTACGTTTTCTGCTTTAACGGTTTATGCGTATCTCTAACGGTTCTCAAGATATTTGAAAAGAAATTAGTTTCTTGAAAATCTCTCAAAGGCTGTGCACTTTTATGAAAAAAAAATTACTGCAACCAGATTTATAATAAAATTTTCCACATTTTACGTACGGTTTTTATGCATCTTTAACGGGTCTCGAGAAACATGTTCTTTTTCACATTTTTTTCCGAAACCAAAAATTGCAGAGGAAAGTTTTGTGTTGATCACAATTAATATTTATTCTAAATTGAGTTTCATGAGTTGTGCTTTCGACTATGAATTTTTTTGTGTCGTTTAAATATAATTGCTTAACCGATTTGCCCCATTTAAAAGAGTGGAAAAATCACTGACCCAAAAATACAAAAGTGGCTCAAAATACGTTTTAAAAGCATTTTAGCGATTTTAGTTATTCCAGTGGCGTACGTGTATTTTTCAAGCGGAGGAGTCGCCCCGCTCAGCATCAAAAAAGACATACACACGGCTTCTGATATTGAGGGATCTAAATTCTGTTGAAAAAGAACAATTTTATAGCGATTTGACATTTTTGAAAAAAAAAAAACATTAGGGACGCCACTGAGCGAGACTGTTCAGAGAAACGCTATAAGTCCGACACGGGAATAAATGACTGAAAAAAATTATCGGAAAAAATGAATATTGCCACTTTTGAAGTGTTTACCAGACGTCATAATAAAGAAAAATTTTAATAAAGAAAAATTTTAATAAAGAAAAATTTTAATAAAGAAAAACATTTTCAGTTTATTTTTTTTTGTTTTTGTCCAATGCCGTGTTCTATGAAAACTAAAATCCAGCACGTCAATCAATAAAATCTAATAATTAATTTAGCATCAAAAGAAACAATTTTAATTAATTTAACTTCAAAATTTTTTAATTTGTAGTGTAAAATTCAATCTTTTAAAAATTCATAAAAATTTGCTGTGAAACGAATATATTTTGCCATAAATTATTATTTTCTTTGGAAGTTCACAAACGCCTGAATAGCTCCGAAATTTTCTACGAACTCGTCATTATAGAGTGTCAACACCATTCGAAAGAAACCAAATGGTAATACTCCAGGAAATAGTTGTTTCGAGAAGGTTAAATTCCTTACATATATGTGACCCTTAAAACCAAAATTTTTATTTCAAGCATAAAGTAGTCAAAATTTGATGTTATTTCAAACCTGATAGGGGCACAGATGGCCAATGTTGGAAACATTTTTAATGAGATTCAAAATATATCCAGTGTAGACAACTTTTTTTAGTGAAGATCCTTCTATAAATTCACAAACATCTTCTCGGACATCCACCATGAAAGGCTTGTAATTTCCTTGGAATTTTCGGAATAGTTGAAAATGAGCCTTAGTTTATTGTTTGATTTTTTGAAAACCATTAAAAAAAGTTTTTATTTAAAATAAAATTTTATTGACAAATTCATACCATCATATCATAAATTGGTTCCAGTAATGTACAATCCATATTTATTAAAAATGTTTCATTATCGATAAATCGCAGGGAGCATGTATGATTGATGACGTAATATGGATTTGGTTGACATTCGACTTTCGTGATTGAAAACTTGACATCATTCTATTGGTTTGTTGAAGAATTAATATTGTATTTAAATATTTTAGTCAACGTTTAAAATATTGTTGAGTACAACACCGCTTTGAAAAATGAAAACTTTTTGCTTTGTTCAAACTTTTTTTTAACCCTCCGTCTGGCACATGTCCGGAAAGTCATATTCGTACCACATGAGTCTGGCCAGACCCACTAACAATTTGTATGAAAAATGATGCAATTTCATGTATTTTTGGTGGTGTTTCATGCAAAACGCAGAAGTAGAAAGCACCTGAAGAAATGACGCTAGACGAAATTTCCTTTCGACGTTATCCAACACATTGGTTCTCCGAAATGTCGAAGTGCGAATAAACAACATTCAAAAGTAGATTATGTTTGCATTAGACCTGCCTTACACGGTCAATATTTTTGCTTCAATATATTGAACGTGTAAGGTGCCTATTAGTTGCGACAGTAAATAAAAAAATCAACTGCAAGGTATAAAAATGTGTTTGAACACATGCCAAAAACGAAATATTTACATACAAATGTACTGAAATGTAAGGGAGTCTGGCCAGACTCATGTGGTACGAATACGATGTGTACACCAAAACGTCCTTATAATTATCCTTGTACAGCATATTTCGTCCTGAGCTTTTTTTAGATAGATAGCTAAGAGCATTTTAGGAAGGTACCTGGAATTTCAAGTCCATATCTCAATTAGAAATATCATTGAATTAGAAAACAAAATCGAAAAAGTCTGGCCAGACTCATGTGTCAGACGGAGGGTTAAAGTTCGAAAAAATGTTTCGACAAAAAATTGTTTTTAACAAGTTTGAAATAAGTTTTCCCTCAAAATACGGAAAATAACTCTTCGGAATTAAGAACATACATTGAAACCTCGATACTGTATACACGCAGAAAAAAAAATAGTAAATCTAACTACTTTATAATGGGAAATCGGGAATATCACTAAAATAGTTAATTTTCATTACAAAATAGTTAATTTGAATTGAAAAAATAGTCAATTCAAATACAAAATAGGAAATTTTATTATTAAAAGTTAAATTTCTTACAATAATTGTCGATTTTGAATATTTTTGTAATTAAAATTAACTATTTTAGCAATAGCCATGATTCCCCATTTTAAATTAGTTAAATTTACTATCTTTTCGCAGTATACCGATATCAAACCAGGGACATAGTATCGAGGAGTATACGCTACTGAAGGTAGAAAATATTCAATTCTATTAGAATTCCTTATAAACAAACATAACAAAATATATTTTTGTGGATGTTTTTATATCCGAATAATTCCTCCTAATCAGTGTTCAAAACGCTCCCATTAGTGGTCTTTCGTTCTGCTCCTAAGGAGGGATTGAATTCAATGGAAAATAAAAATCACTCTGTAAAGAACGAAATTCACCGAATATATTGTTATGGTTCTATATTGTTACAAAACAATTTTTGGCATGAAACCCCCACAAACCGAAAAGCTCTTAAAACAAAATAGTGGCCAAATAAAAAAAACATAACAAAAGCTATAATTGCCAATCTGGCAATCATTGGAGGTGATATTCGTATCATAATTCGAACAGTTATACCAAAATTCCACTTTGAAGTCAAACTTTCCAATAAGATTTTTTAAAATTTATTCCAATCGGATTTTGATGTATGGGAGTTTTATGTAGAATCATATCCTAAATAACTTTTGTTCTTGGACTTTTTTGATAAGATGCACCGTTTTTGAGATATTCGCAAAAATCGGTTTCGTTCGTATGGGGGCTACCCCCCCTAATGGTCCATTTTTGACCATTAACGAACTTAGCCTCTCATTTTTCGAAAAACGTATCTGCACAAAATTTCAAGACTGTAGCTCAATCCGTGCGCCCGCAATCCGCGCCACAGACAGACGGACAGATGGACAGACGGACAGACAGACGGACAGACAGACGGACAGACGGACAGACGGACAGACGGACAGACGGACAGACGGACGGACATGCAAAATTCAATTTTTTTATCATTCTAAACACACTGGTGTAATTGATTTTTTTGTGCGATGACGGGATCTTGGCGTTACAAACGGTAAGGCAAAGTTAATATACCCTTTGGTTTCACCATACGGGTATAAATATGCGGGCCCTTCTCTATCTCTTAAATTTACATGGACAGCCCCTACTAAAATTTTTGGTGTATGGCACGTATCTGTCGCTAAAAAGGATACGCTTCTAGTGGCTAATACTTGGCGTACACCAAAAATGCGACCACGAACAACTTGGCAGTTTTAGAGAAAATTTTATACTCACATTTATTGCTGTAGTATCGAATTTCAAAAACAAAACTAATATTAATATTTTCAAAAATCCACAACACATTTTGACTTGCAATTCGAAACGCTGGAAATGTTGACTAACTACTTTTTGGTAGAGAAATGTGAATATTTTTTTTAATTTGGGTACAATTAAAAAATTTCGATAAGCAAATGGGCCGTGAAGTTTCCGGCTTTTTTGTTTATTATTATTTTTTATTTTTTTTTTCAGATATTATTCATCTAACCTTATTACACCAACATGCAAAATTACACGAACGAGCAACGGACCAAAGTGGTAGAATTTTACTTTTCCAATGGGCATTGAATTTTACTGACGCAACGAGCCTATCGAAATTATTTCAACACCAGAAATGCACCTAGCCAAACCGCGATTAATCGTTTAATTGGGCGGTTCCGACAACAAGGTTCAGTGTCAGACTTGCCACGAACCGGAAGACCGAGAATAGTGCAGAACCAGGTGAACATTGATCGTGTACAGGACCAAATAATGAATACAACAAAATTTAAAGAATGTAAAATTTTACCATTTTTTGCTTTAACAAAAATGGTAAAGAGTTACGTAAACTCTAACGGTTCTCAAGATATTTGAAAAGAATTTAGTTTTTTGAAAATCTCTCAAAAGCTGTACACTTTTATAAAAAAAAATTAATACAACCTTTATAAGAAATAAAATTTTCCATATTTTTTTACGTATTTCCACATTTTACGTACGGTTTTTACGTATCTTTCGAGAAACATATTTTTTTCACATATTTTTTCCGAAACCAAATATTGCAGAGGAAAGTTTTGTGATGATCACAACTGATATTTATGTGAATTGTAAACTTTAACTTTCTATGGTTGACCTGCCAAAATTTACGGTAGTGTACCTAAGGGTGTAAGGGATTCCAGTATAAATGGGTTTTCAAAATATACCTCTTAGAAGTACCTTTTTTTCAAAAAAAAAAAAAATAAATAAATAAATAAAAAAATATTTTAAATCAAAAAAAAAAAAGTTCGCTCCGTTTGAATTTATTGCTAACTTCTTCCATATTTTATAATTCATAACTTTTTCAAATAACAAACCAAACTATGTTCACCCCCTCCTCAAACGTTATTAAGAGCATTCGGTCTCAGATAGAGAGTGTAATAAAATCCTGCAGATCCCTGTAAATGATATAAAAAAAATATTTTTAAATATAAATGAGTTTTAAGAAATAATTCCATTTTATGTTGTATTACATTCTTTAACATTGCAGGGAATGTAATTTCAATGTTAAATTTTGTGTATGTGTTTGTTATTTAGTACCGTCATACATTAGAGAGTGGTGTAAATTTTTTTCTTCCTCCTTCGTAACTTATTTATTTATTTTTTTATTGTGTTTAAAGAAAGAATGCGAACATTAAAATGTGTTTTTATGTTTATTTTCTATGCTTCCTAAATGTGGAACCATAAAACTCGTCATTTTAGTCGCCTTTACTATATTGAGATGAGAATTTTAAGGCGTATGGGGGAGGAGGGAGGACGTATAGTGAAGGGATGCTATCCAAAGAATTCCTATACATCATGGAATGGGATAAGTGGAATGTTTTTTTTATTTTATTTTTTATTATTTTTTAGTATTTTGATATCGTTCACATGCGCGCCTCTAAAATACAGTTTGGGGGATAGAGTTTAGTCATCATTTTGAGGTGTTTTATGCATTTCAATTGCCATATAAACGAAGCAATATAGAAATATCATCTTCTATAAGAATCCTATACCCTATACGTGTTACAATCTCTTTCTCTCCGTAAACAAATGCCGCAACATTTTTATAGAGTAAACATAAAAGTTAAAGGTTTTTTAAAAAAAACGAAAGAAAGCAAAAATTTCATTTTATATATACACAGAAATATACACAACGAATGCGTATAGAAATGCATAAAAATTGTAAATACCAAAATGTGTATGGTTGGCTGTATATATTCGTCAATGGGCATTTCAGCCCCCAACCCCATTAATTTCTTGAGCTCAAAAAGAAAAGCTTACCATAGTGCTTTCGACTACAGTGCGTGCTTTCTGTACCTACTTTTTGTTATTTTTTAATATTTTCCAACTTTTTTTCATCATCTCGAATTTTTTTTTTCATTTGGTTCGTTTTCGTAGATCTTATTGAGGGCGCATTGCTTTTTTTCGCTTCTTCTTATGCCCACATCGTCATCTTTTATATATATGCAGGATTATACGCAACGCTATTTTATATGGGCATATGAAAAAAAAAACAACGAGTACGCAATGAAAAATTTACCAACCCCATAGCGAGCCACCCTTTTCCAATATAAAAATAACGACTTGTTTTTAAGCGTTTTCTTTACGCAAGAGTTTTTATTTTATACTATGTATGGGTTTTTTCTCATTTGCCATGGCCTTCGCGTATTTTTATGCTGTACGGTGAGATGGGATCAATTGGGTGGTGATTTTTTTTTCTGGTGTGAGAAACAAGATTAAGTATAACGATGGGTTAGATCCCATTTTCTTAGTTGCCGGTTTATACAAATATAAAAGTTAGCGTTTTGTTATATTCGCATATTGTGCGAGGGCAGAGAGAAAAGTTTCGGCACCGAAGAGGGAAACAATAAGTTGTGAAAGTTTTAATGCAAACAACACATTATCTGTGTTTTTCCACCCCATTCTCTTTATTACTCTCACTCCTTCCCCCTCACTTTCCATTCCTTCCTTCTATCTCTATAGATTTCTCTTTCTCCTCCTCCCACTGTCTTTCTTCATAAAATATGAGCCTAAATTTCAATCCAATCAGTCGAGGCGTTTTCGAATTACACATTATGGAAGTAACTAACAAGAACCCCACATGGACAAATCTGCGGAAATTCATAAGGAAAAAATCATGTTTCATAACCGGGATTTCACTGTGAAACTGGTCAAAACATTCTGTCACATGCTATGAATTTTATATGGAAAACAAATATGAAATATTTCATACAAAATCAGTGACATCAAAAGTAAAAAAGCGGAATAATTGAAATTTTCTTAATTTGAAGTTCGGTTTTAGTATTCTCAAATCAAGGGTTCGAGTCTTCGATAGCTCTTAATCGCTAAAAAAGTTTTTTTTCGCAAATTTAATTTTTTTACTTGCTCTGTCTTCCCGCCGTTTACTTGCTCTGTCTTTCATACGTCTAGCATGTGATTATTACTTTCCTCTGCTATTGTATTCATACCCGAGACCGACTCAAGATAGGTGGCAGATACAAAATTTCTGATGAACGTGAAATCCGTTTCAGGCAAAATTTTAGGATGACCGTGCATCTGTTTGTCGATCTGCCTGTCGGTCTATTGGTCTCTCTGTCCGTTTTACGACTCTTAAATAACGTTGAGCTAGCGACATGAAATTGTTTTTAATTCAGTTTTACAAAAGACGTAGTTTTTTATCAAATTTTGAAAAAGTAATGGCATATTTGAAAAAATATTATTTCCCACATATTTTTTCCGAAACTAGATATCGCAGAGAAAAGTTTTAAGTTGATCACAATTGATATTGTACATTGTTTCACCCAGTAGCCATATGTAAATGCCTAAAACTCTAATCAATTTACACTAATGGTCACACAGAGTGCGGAGCATATTTATTTAACTCGAAGAAATTATTGGATGTGTGAATTATATTGTTAAGAAAATCACGTTCGAAACATGAGCACACAGAAGAATATTATTTGTAAAAAAATTTTTGTTGTACAGAATTTCTGTTTTAAATTCGCCAGGAATTGCTGAATGAAACTTTTAATTATAGCTGAATTTTTCGCTTCATTAAATTCTTGCTTTCCACTAGGAAATTCCGTGCGAAATTCTGCAAGGTAAGAGCCTTAAAATATTATGACGTCAGTCCATAGAGGATACGAAATTTGCAATAAAATATTTCAGAAAGGCGGTAAATATTTTCATACAGCTCCGAAAAAATTTCATTGGAAATACCACTTGGGTCACTTTTGTTTATCTTGAATTTTTTCTAAAACTGATAATATTTTTTCAACAAAGAAATGTGTTTTCTGAAACAAGCACAAAGACAAGGTGATAAATTTAGGCTATCTATTCTTCGACACTTTAAGCCGTTTCTGAGAAAATCAAGAAAAATAAAAACACAGCAAAAAGTCTGAAGGAAGACTGGCTGTCCAAAACATACGGCTATAAAAATCTGTAAAAATATATAAAAATCTATAAAAATATAATATAAAAATCACCTGAAATTTTTCTTGATTTTTTAAATGAAGTTTGATACCGCTGGCTGTTGTAATACCGAAAAACCCTTACCCCCTAAAAGTATGACGTATTTTATGGATATTAAGTCCCTCAGCCAAAATTAAAACCCGTTTTTTTTCGCTATCAATATTTCTAATTCGAAGGACATTGGACCGATGGGGTTGCTACTTTGTTTGTAATTCTCACTGGCGTAGCCGGGGGTGGGTTCAAAAAATAAAATACTTAAAAATCACAGCCATCCTTTTCGCTTCTAGCTAGGCCAGCTGTAACTCCCCAACCTTTCGACCAGAATTTTGACAAATTTATTCAGTTTGGAAACCTCTCACTCGGATAACAATTGCCAAACTAAACTCAAATTTCACCTTCCAAAGCAATAACTTCGCAACCCTTTCAGCCAATTGAGCTGAAATTTCAAAACAAACTTTTCGAAATTTTAAAAGCTCTTGAATTTAAGGTTTGGGTTAACGTTATTCACTTACAAACTGACTTTAAAATTCATTGATCGATTGGCTTAAAAGTACCGCTCCACATGAGAGTAAATACGCGAGTAACTCTCAAAAACTCTCGAGAGTTACTCGCAGGAGATTGTTCATTTGAGAGTTAATTTCGGCGATTTTTCTCTTTTCAAGACCAATATCTTGATTTTTTTGACATCTTGCTTTGGCGAGTTCTCGAGAGCTACTAGCGAAATTCCAACGCCGTTCGTATCGGCCATTGAGAGTTCAATGGGTGCGTGTCGACTAGAGATTAGAATTACTTTTGACAGCTCGCAGAATCTAGCTCGCGAGTTTTTGCGAGTTTCTGCGAGCGACTCTCAGAGACGTGTCCATTTGCGAGTAGCTGCTATCGAGAGGCTCTCGCCGGCATTTACTCTCATGTGGAGCGGCACCTTTGGATTCTGAAATTTTTTGGCCACACGGCGTGACAATAGGGGGGTTCAAAATTTGTCACTAATCTCGAATTTTCCCTAAGAAAGCCGAAATTTTTACTCTACCCTCGTGCGTATAACTCCACTACAGTTTTTTTTTTTCAAACCCGCCGATATCATCATCACCCCATGTTACCTAACTACCACTTTTAAAACTGTATCTGAATCCATCGAAATCTCCCTTTTTTATGGGGATAAAATTTGTTCTTCCTGCTGTTGAAGATTTTCAAGGATGTTTGTTGTGCCGCTTTTAAAACGGATCTAAACTCTAAAAGTATGACAGCTGTGCGGCGGCGGTGCCAAAGATTTTTCGTTCATTCCTTACAGCGTAATACTCTTTTCTATATATATACTGCAAGTATATTATGATACGCAAACCACCTACATATACACACTATTCTGATGTATACATTCATGACGGTACACAAAATATATAAATTTTGAAAATCTCATTTATCTAAGAAATCCATTTTTTCTCCTTGTTTCATACATAGCTGAGCAGAAGCATGTGTGGAATATATCCTTTCATCAAGTCACAATTTTTGGTTTTTTTTCTGTTTATGCTTTTGTGTTATATAAAATACTTTTAAAATGAAATTGATTTGTATGACAGTCGCCAGAGTTCAAAGATTACACAATACTTTCGTTATAAATTAGAATATTTGTTTTATTTGAAAGAGTTTTTTATGGATTTTTAATTTAATACTAATTAGTAAACCAGTTCTATAACTTCCAGGAGCTGTTTGATATTTTCTATATATAATTTATGTAAAATATTATTAAGTGAAATAAAAAAATTGAAAAAAGCTTTTATTTAAAAAAAATGCACTAAAAATGAAAAGAAAAATTGTTCGGGTGCTGTGAATAAGAAATAAAAGCGACATAAATATTTATTTTATTTTAATTGTTATGCTTTTATCTCGCTTTTATAAAAAATAAAAAATATATATCTTTGATGCATTTGATATGTTTTCACTGATTTCAGACTCGGATTCAGCGATCCCAAAAACTCCCAGATGAGATTTTTTCCGGAAAATTCGAGGAAAAGGATAATCATGACATTCGAACAGAACGTTCCGTTATCCTTACAGACTTCTAATCGTCAAAATCGGATTCAGCGATCCCAAAAACTCCCAGATGAGATTTTTTCCGGAAAATTTGAGGAAAAGGATAATCACGATATCCTTACAGAACCTTCTGTTTCCTTACAGGCTTCTTAACGTCAGAACCCCAGAAACCCCCAGATCAGTTTTTTTTTTCAAAATATTTGAGGAAAGGATAATCATGTTATCCTATCCGTACAGGGCCCTCCGTGATCTTTACTGAAAATAATAGCGTCTATTTCATACGCAGGGCAAATTGCCGGGCATTTCATATTCCAGCATGGCACAGAATAATTTGTTTTTACAGCCCAATATAACTATTATCAAGCCCCTGTTATACCAATCACTGAAAAATTAAAAAAAAAGTCTAAAGGTGATGGCCCAATAGAAGCTTTGCTTGCTTCGCTTTGCTTTAAGCGCTTTTGTATTGGGCCAACTCCCATAAGGAAACATGGAGTTCAATTCAGCTGTCAAAGCGAGTAAAGCAAGCGAAGCAAGCAAAGCTTCTATTGGGCCATCACCTTAAAGCTTACTTACTATGACGATCCTCAATATTTAAAAGGAAAATCTCATTTAAAAAATAACTAGCAACATATGAAATGCAGGGCAAATAAAATCTATATTACGATATTTCAAAAACTATTAATTTTAAAAACAGCAGGGCAACGAGTTTCTTATTTTTTGATCAAAACCCACTGTTTTTGATTGACCTGCAAGCAGCATGGCAAAACTTGCCCTGCGTATGAAATAGACGTAAAATAATATATCGCCATCGGAGTTACGTATGTGTGCAAAATTTTAAGTCAATCGGATGATTAGAAGTGGGTCAAAATTAGATTCCAAGATAGACAAACAGCTACGAAAGCAAGCTAAATAAAAGTTTTTAAAAATATACGTTAAGCGGCCCCTAGACGTTCAATCTTGCAGTCAATCATGCTGTCACAGCAAAAAGCTTATTTGAACTAGACGCTCAATCATGCACGCAAGCATCAGTTAATTCGAAATAGCCAAACCGATAGCACACAGCACAAATATCAACTTAAAAAATTTTTGTCCTTATATTTTTCGCTTTCCGTCATCCACAACTCATTTCTTTGTCTGTGAAAAAGGATTCCCAAAAAACTTTGTCTTTTATATGCGACATGTTTTCAATACTAAAAATTTCGCTGAAATGACGAATTGATTAACAGCATCGCCATACACGTTCAAGCATGCTGCCATTCACAAAGCTCCCTTGAAAAATATCAAAATGATTTTGATATTGGCCAGCATGCTGTCAATCATGGAATTTGCATGACAGCTTCATCATAGACGTTCAAAATGCTGTCACGATGATTGACTGCAAGATTGAACGTCTATGGGCCGCTTTAGTGATTATAATATGCTTATCAAAAAAATTACTAACTTCCGGCATTAAAAAAATGAAAACCTGATTACAGTGAAAATTCTTTTAATTGCTTCTATTGTCTATAAATTACTATTAAAATGGCATCCATTTCCCCATAAAATGTTCTATTCATGTTACATTTAATTCAATTCCATTATGATGAATAGTAGAATTTTTTGTTTGTAACATAATAGCTGAAAAGTGATATTGTTGTATCATAATGATGAAATATAGTAGATTTTACAATGGAATAGTGTTTTTTCAAAGCTTTTTTTAAGTCATTAAATTTATTTCTTTTCGTAGATATCTGATGTGAACAACACATGACTTTCTTATACAAAATCCTTGGCTCGAAAACCACTGGACCAATTTTGAAGTGGTTTTTCCTAGGTGTTGTTTAGACCTCTAGTCAGGTTATAGGCTATGTATTATTTTGCTACAGTCTCGCGTTTTTCCCCACAATCATTTATCCCCACCAGAAACCTGTTTTTAAGTTATTCAATAGAATAACGCGTAAACCACTGGACCGAATTAGCTGAAAATTGTGACACAGGGCTACTATATACTCCGGAATTTTGGATTAACTCTGTGGTTGACAAATATTCCTCTCCCCTCTGACTCCCTCTTCTGTTATCTCCTAAACTACTAAATGGATTTTCATGCGGTTTTCACTATTGTTCAGTTCGTTCATCAGGAAAAAATTTTTCCCAACTAAATCCAAACCCACCCCGTTCCCGTAAACCCTCTCTTCTGCTAACTACTAAACTACTGAATGGATTTTGATGCGGTTTTCTACATTAGAATGGTCATCCCGGAGAAGTCAGATCTAAAGCTGAATGCCGATGCGAGGGGCGGGGATGAACCACGAAGCAGCTCGGGCCAGAGCCCCTAGTAGGAGTATATTAGATTTAGTATACCGTTTGTAACGCATCGAACCAATCATCGGACACAAAAATGAACTACACCAGGGTGTTAGGGACAACGAAAGATTTCGATTTTCGCATGTTCGTCCGTTTGTATGTATGTCCGTCTGTCCGTGAACATCATAACTTTCGAAAGGATTGAGCTAGAGACTTGAAATTTTATATAGTTACATTTTTCGTAAAAGAATAGGTTGAATTCTGGAATGGGCGAAATTGGACCATTCTTTCTCGAAAACTGTGAATCGTATCGAAAAAATTTATGAAGATACTATGTGTTTAGAATAGGATTTTACATAACTCATCCATACATCAAAATCCAATCGAAATACTGCTTCCCTCCTCTTGCATACAAATGGAATATTTTGTCCTGTTTTTTTCTAAAAGAGTCCATTGTTGCGAAAAATCTATAAAGATTACATGTATTTCGAATATGATTTGACATAACTTATCTACACTTCAAAATCCAGTTGGACTCCGCCTTCCTCCGTCCACCATACAAACTGAATACTTTTTTCTTGTTTTCTCGAAAACGGAGAGTCGTATTGAAAAATGTGTAAAGGTAAAATCTGTTTAGAATATGATTTTACATAACAGTTCCATATATTAAAATCGAATCCGACCACTCCCCCCCCCCCCCCCCCCCCCGCCTCCTATACAAATGATTTTTTTTTTAAATAAAAATTTTGCTTGTCGTCCCAGATGAGATTTTTTCCGGAAAATTTGAGGAAAAGAATAATCATGACATCCGAACAGGACGTTCCGTTATCCTTACAGACTTCTAATCGTCAAAATCGGATTCAGCGATCCCAAAAACTCTCAGATGAGATTTTTTCCGGATTTTTTCCGGACCACTCCTTTTCCCCTTTCCTATACAAATGATTTTTTTTTAAATAAATATTTTGCTTGTCCTCATAGAGAGTATTTGACGATTGGCGCCTGGCAATTGTAGCTTTTTTATGTTTTAATTTAAGTGCAAACAATTATTTTTTTGTACTATGAAACAACATTTTTTCCTTATGAATTTCCACAGATTTATCCACTTGGAAGCTTACTATTTGTAAAAAAAAAACGTGATTAGTTATAGAAAAATACTTGCAAAGTTTCTACCTCAATTCGATCAAATACTACAGGAAATATTCTGCGAATAAGCAATTTTATTTTGCGGATAAGCAATTTTTTTTTATCTGCCATGCCGCCGCAGAGGGAATATAAATCGGCGTAGAGGGAATATTTATTGGCTACAAACAGTTGTCAGCCAGTTTTTCACCCCCGTTGTTTAATTTGGATTTTATTTTTTAGCCCGAAAATGGAAGTCTTGAATTTTTTATTGGATATCGCCACAAAAAAGGTCTAATGGAATAATGAACGCTGTCCATGCCATCATTTCCTGTATCCTATCAGGATTTGACGTGAGTTCCAGACATTTTCACAACAGATAATGTTGCTGTAACTGCTGCTGTAATTTTGTAGCATAAAAGTTATGAAAAAAAAACACCGAAAAAAAATGTTACAGAGCCCAGAGAAGTTTTTGCATTTTTAAAATTAATTAACAAAAAACAAAAACCAAACCAAAAAAAAAAATATATGTTGTATAATTCTGAGCGATTTTCCTTCTCTGACATCTGAGTTACAACATTCGAGTGTAATAAATATTTAACCATTTTAATAATACTTTTTTATAGCCTAAAAACGTAAAGGATACGTTTTTGTGTAATATACGAATAGATAGATAGATATCTATGGTAGATAGATACCACTGCAATACCGGGAAACTTCAATTTGGGCATGGGAGATAGGAATGGATTTTTGAGACTGTGGGTGAACAAAAAAAATAAAAATAAACATATTTTTTGGATCAATAAATTATAAAACCCCGAAATACATCTGTGTCCTTATCGTTTTTGTTGTGTTTGCCAAACATTTTAGCCAATTGAGCTTAAATCTATTCCTAGGGGAACCCTTCGAAAAGGCACACACCAAATAACAACGAAAAAAAAATGCGTTATATACGAGTATAATGCTAGGAGCGCTTACAACGTTGAAAACGTATACAAGAAAAATTTAATGATGCCACTAAAACTCGCAACTTGAAGATGAGCAATAAAAACTTCACGACGTTGGTCCATAGTGTAGGATCATTCAACCCATCGGAAAAATTTCTCATCCTCCCCCACCCCTCCGAAACAACAACCCATCTTTGGTTCTTAGAAAATTCGTGAAATCCCATCGTCAACGGTATCATATATAGGCGATCCTTCAAAACGCATGGAGCCCCCCATGGGATGATTCAGGAGATGACAGAAAAACTGCCTAGCTAAGGAATAAGGAATTTCCGCCATTCCTCCCATTCCCGAAAATTCATGACCGGAACAGAACCTTTAGAACATAACAGAAAAAAAACCGCCGCCCGTAATAGACCAATAAAATAAAAAGTAATATAAACTCCGAAACAATTAGTATTAAAACCACTTTTAACTGGTATGGCATAAAAACTATTCTATCCATGGCACGTTCCACAATACTTTGAACGCTGGAAAAAATCGCTTTAGCTGCAGCTCCTGCCGCCTATCGCTAGGATAATGGCTTAGGGTAACATTTTGGTAACAAAACAACAAAATAGCCAACTGACAGGAAAAAAAGTGTGGAATATCGAGGGTTGGCAAAAAAAACCACCCCTTGATACACTTAGGTCTCTTTACTATATCTACACAATATCTGGTAGGACGAAACGAAACGTCGTCGTGGCGTACCGGGCTTGTGATTTCGGTCCAAACACGTCCGCACCTATAACTTGGGCATTTATCGTCGATAAAAATGGAAATATCTGAAAAAATAAACTGCGCTGCATGAACCTGACGGACGGACGACGTCAAAGTGGCCGCGCGGATCAACACAGAGAATAGTCGAACAGAGGGACGGGTGCAGCAGAAGGAACAGCAAAGAATATACACCGATACTAGACGTGACGAGTGCGTTTCTATGAAATTCGCCCTTGGACCAACCCCAAAGGAGCCAACGGCCACGTATGAACAAAAATGGGTCCTATTCGACACCCACTTTAGTCGACAAAGTTCCCAATAGTCCGGCATATCACATAGTATTTGGTAGCTCAAGTAGCAATTTTGGTAACCAAAACTGTTGATCATCTTTAATAGTGGGTCCATTTTTCTCAAAAGTTTTGAGAGCGCAAGTGTTTTTATGGGCCGAATTTTGATAAGGAGAGCAGGAGTAACTATCCAGCTTTAACCCGTAGTATCCAGCCACAGTCCAGCCCTAACCCTTACGTCTACCATCTCTGTCTAGAAAAACTCCATGAGGCAGGAACTCAGGGCTGGGAACCGAAAGTACGTATCACTAATAATCGGGTTTGAGCTCAATCTACTCCATCGAAGGATATCGAGGTGTAAAATGGGCCCAATTTAAGGCCTACGTTACGTGGGGTTTCTTCTTAAGCCCCCCTCCTACACTAACCCAACCTAACTAGGGTGACCATCCAAATAAAGGCCTCTTGGGCGAATTAGAAATAATTTTTCAACCAAAGTACGGTCAAAACAAAACAACTGTCAAGAAATTTCCCCTGCGGCGCAATCTCCTTTATAAATACCGAATGCGTTGCGTTGCCGCTTCCACAAAAGGTTTATATTTGCACACTCAGAAAAATGGAGGCTAACTCGACGACCTACATTCGGCGTAATTGGCCTCGGGCAGGCGCGCATTCGCCTGCACGTGGGCAAGTAAAACTGAGTTGACCTGTGGCCGGAGAAATTCTGAAATTAAGCCACCAGCAGGTGAAGTAGGGCATTGGGAGCTGCACGAGTTGACCTTAGATAGGTTAACTCTGACCGCTAGCTGGCTTACAGACACCTCTGTAAGGTCAGAGTTAACCTGACAAAAAGTTGACCTGGACATTTTTCTGAGTGCATGCCAATACGAAAATATATGTGTGCAAATACGAACCGTTAGTAGAAGGGTTAAAATCTAAATTTACTTATCGTTCTTTAAAAATATGAACCTGCTACGATGCAACGCATTCGGTATGCCAAGTCCTTTAACGAATGTTTCAACAAAAAAAACGTCCAGCGGGTATTTCAATTGATAATTTTCAATAGTGAGATTTTTGTTTTTCAAAGTTTTGCCTGCGGAGTAATTTTTGTTGTATTTTGAAAACACCCAAACACGTTTTATAGAATCACAAACAAAAAAAAAACAAAAATTAAAAGAAAACATATTCTCTGCAAATTTTCACGATTTGTTTCAAAACATTAAAAGTTGTCTCTGCTTCCGCCTCCCCTTCCCCCTCACTTTCCACACCCCTTCATTTTTTAAGAGTAATACGCAGCAGATAATTTTTTCTCACTGTAAAATTCGTTTTTGCGACGCACAGTAAAATTCTTTAAGAGAAATGCAACGCCATGCCAGTGAAAATTCCCAAGATGTGAAGTAAAACAAAGCTTTAATTTTGTTAAATCAATACTTATTGATACTATTCTTTGTTAAAGACCCTGCGCTTCCTTAGAGAAAAGTTCCTCGGTTTTCTGAGGAAAAGGTCCTTCTTGCGTAAATATAATTTAAGGCCGCAGATATTCCTGGTGCCATTTTTATCCATTTTTCCACTTTCTCAAATTCTGCTACTTGGGTGTTCCGCCCCTCAGTCGAATGGCTTATGATCCCATAGAATCCCAAATAGGTTTCCCCCACACTAAATCAAACAGCATTTCGGATCACTTTGGACCACATTTTCCGAGGGTTTAGTTGGGCCATCACCCTTATTGGTCCATCATCCGCTGTCCATGAGTGGTTAACAAGCAATTTAACTATTGCGAGTTGTACGTGATAGCAAAAAAGATGCCCTAAAGTGGAGCGCGAATAGATGAACTCATGAGTGGAGACCATCGCCATAGTCATCATACTTATTGGACAAACAAAGTAAAAAATAAAATAAAAAAAAAACTGGGGAAAAAAGTTGGAAAAACTGACAGCATCAGTGGCAGTAGAATTGCAATAAATCTATTTATGGGTTAGGCAACCATTTCACTGATGCTGATGGCCTTCGCGGTAACCATAGTCGATTTTTGATGGTTAGATGACCATTTCAAATACGATATGTGGAATGTTCTCTCGTATGGTTTTCACTTTTATTTTATACGCATTTTTATTTCTGTATTTCAGAGTTTTATTTTTTATTTATTTTCGTTTTTTTTTTGGTTTTTCCTTAGCTGTTTTCCGAAGAGGACGAAAAATTGATGTTTCTAGTGATGGTGAAAGTGTTCCCAGTTGAGGATTCACGTCGCTAGCATATATTTCTTAACCATTTTTATAGTTTCTTTGATGGGTTCTAAGACCCTTCAGGGCAATGTCAAATACAACTTCTTATCAGATTATGGGGATTTCTTTTTAACAGTGCTTTATGGCTAATTTTTCAAACTAGTAAGTTTTTCTTTTTCTAAAAAACAGCCTACTGGTAAAAATCAAATATAATTGTACAACTGATTTTTTTTACTTCTTATACGTAGTATAATGTTAGTCTGTTAGTCTGTTAGTCTGTTAGTCTGTTAGTCTGTTAGTCTGTTAGTCTGTTAGTCTGTTAGTCTGTTAGTCTGTTAGTCTGTTAGTCTGTTAGTCTGTTAGTCTGTTAGTCTGTTAGTCTGTTAGTCTGTTAGTCTGTTAGTCTGTTAGTCTGTTAGTCTGTTAGTCTGTTAGTCTGTTAGTCTGTTAGTCTGTTAGTCTGTTAGTCTGTTAGTCTGTTAGTCTGTTAGTCTGTTAGTCTGTTAGTCTGTTAGTCTGTTAGTCTGTTAGTCTGTTAGTCTGTTAGTCTGTTAGTCTGTTAGTCTGTTAGTCTGTTAGTCTGTTAGTCTGTTAGTCTGTTAGTCTGTTAGTCTGTTAGTCTGTTAGTCTGTTAGTCTGTTAGTCTGTTAGTCTGTTAGTCTGTTAGTCTGTTAGTCTGTTAGTCTGTTAGTCTGTTAGTCTATAATCGCAAAATTCATCACGCGATTTCAGACAGGGAAAGGAGGATGTCTACTGTTAACAAATTTAAAGGGCATTTTCCTGACTGACTTTTTTTTTTCAAAGAAATGTTCATTTTTAGCGAAATTTTACTGGTTTTTAATGACCGTTAATTTGAATTTATAAACAACCAATACTAAATAAAAAAAGATTGTATCTTTTTTCAAGAACCAAAGCCACATTGATGTCATTGCGATTAGTTTTTATATTGATCAAGTGAGCCCACATGGAGATGTGGAATGACATCTCATCACTTGAAAATAATACGAGAATTTCAGGGGTTCAAGAACCTTTTTAAGAAATGTTTACGCCGGCCGTTCCTCAAGCATGTGTTCTAGAACCAAAACACAATCTTCGCATCATCATCTCATCAGCTCAGCTGAAACATAATATTTACAATTTGCAAAAAAACAAATCGTGTTGTTTTTTTCTTGCTATTTTTAATTTTGATTTTCGTTAGTTCACATTTTGTTTGGTATTTTCAATCAATACGCCTTCACATATAGTGCTGTCTGTGCCTATAGTTGAATTGCATTGAGTAGCATCACTTGCAACTTCCATACAAGAAGGTTTTCATGAAACCAAATATCGTCTACAGTCAAAATATAAGAACGAAAAAAGTTTGGGATAAAAAAACCACCGTCAGTTGAAAGACTGTTTGAAAGAAATCTCGGGATAAGCACAAAAGAGGCTTAGGATGCTGTATGGCTATTGGCCTACGACGGACGAAGAAATATTCAACCATTTATAAGGAACCTCTCTCTAAGGTGTATTTATGCACTTATCCAGTACTTACTTGGGTACTGAATTTCAGAAAAAAATGTATCTATAAGATATATACACATACAGACGTAGAGGTCATTGCTATCGATGACCAGTTAATTTATAAAAGCGTGAGTTGATTATCTACTATAGAGCGTAAAATTGAATGCTGTTCAATGCATTCAAGAATTGGGATGCATTTTTATTAAAGCGGGTTGTTTTTAATTGCGAAATTTTTTTATAAAATATTATTGGAACATTGGATGAATTCCAAACTCAAAGTGTATAGAAATATCAGTTGTGATCAACACAAAACTTTCCTCTGCAATATTTTTTCAAATATCTCAAGAACCGTTAAAGATACGCAAAAACTCTTACAGGGAAAAATATGGAAAATTTTATTTCCAACAAATTTGGTTATATTCATTTTTTCACAAAAGTGCATAGTTTTTCAGATATTTTCAAAAAACTGATTTTTCTTCAAATATCTTCAGAACTGAAAAAAATTCAAAAAACAGATTTTTTTTCAAATATCTTGAGAATACCTTGAGAACTGGTACAAAAAAATCGTTAAAAGAAAAAAATGTATAAAATTTTATATCCTTTAAATTTTGTTACATATTGGAAAAAAATCCAAAAAGCGCAACCTATGTGAACTTGGCTTGCGAAGTGCGGAAACTCGAAATAAAATTTACATGAAAAAATTGTACTAAAATTGTACTAAATTGTACTGCATTTTAAAAAAATTGTACTCGAAAGGATTCGACAGAAATTAAAAATTGAAAAAAGACCAGCCGGCAGTGTTTTCGGAAGAAATTTTTTTTGATGCAGAATAATTGTTCTAAATTGTACCGCAAAGAAAAAAAAGTGTACTAGTACAGTTTCGGAAGGAAAAAATGTTTCTGCAGAACAATTGTACTAAAATTGTACTAAATTGTACCGCAAAGAAAAAAAAGGTACTAGTACAGTTTTCTCAAAACAGTTTTTTTCTTTGCGGTACAATTTAGTGCAATTTTAGTACAATTATTCTGCAGAAACATTTTTTCCTTCCGAAACAAGACTGTCGATTTCTCGCGAAAAATCGTTTTTCTCAATTTTTTTCAATTTCCGAGGAACTTGAACGAGTACAATTTTTTTCCTTTGTGGTACAATTTAGTACAATTTTAGTACAATTATTCTACGAAAAAAAATTTCTTCCGAAACCAAAAAATATTTTTTTTTTCGATTTTTGAGAAAACTGTACTAGTACACTTTTTTTCTTTGCGGTACAATTTTAGTACAATTATTCTGCAGAAACATTTTTTTCCTTCCGAAACAAGACTGTCGATTTCTCGCGAAAAATCGTTTTTCTCAATTTTTTTTCAATTTCCGAGGAACTTGAACGAGTACAATTTTTTTCCTTTGTGGTACAATTTAGTACAATTTTAGTACAATTATTCTACGAAAAAAAATTTCTGCCGAAACCAAAAAATATTTTTTTTTTCGATTTTTGAGAAAACTGTACTAGTACACTTTTTTTTCTTTGCGGTACAATTTTAGTACAATTATTCTGCATACAAAAAAATTTCTTCCGAAAACACTGCCGGCTGGTCTTTTTTCAATTTTTAATTTCTGTCGAATCCTTTCGAGTACAATTTTTTTAAAATGCAGTACAATTTAGTACAATTTTAGTACAATTTTTTCATGTAAATTTTATTTCGAGTTTCCGCACTTCGCAAGCCAAGTTCACATAGGTAAAAGCGCATACATAGGTTTCGAGAATTTTTCAAAAAAAAATATTATAGTAACGTTAGTGGCAAAAGTTGACAAAATACGAGTCTGGCGCGAAAACTTCGCACTTTTTTTGAGTTGGTTTTTTTTCTCAAATTTTTTGCTAAGAAGTAATAGAAAATTTCAATGCAATCGGAATGGTGGTTTTTGAGTTTAAGCTTTTAAAATCGAATCACGTTAAGCACAAATTAGACTAACGATTGCGATTACTACTACGATTACGATTACCATTACGATTACGATTACGAGTGCGATTGCGATTGCGATTGCGATTGCGATTGCGATCACGATTACGATTGCGATTATGATTGAGCTTCCTCGACCAATGAGATCGAAGCTTTCATGTTCCTATCGTTGAAAGCTTTAAACTCATTTTTTTATAGTTCCAACCAGAGCTTAGGTGAAGACCTGATAATGCCGGAGCACAGCTCAGGATGGCCGAGAATCGCAATCGTAATTGTAATCGTCTGCCTAAATTGGGCTGTAGGCTGGATTAAGTTTAATATTTTTGAATACTAATTTAAAAATTGACAATTCTTTATAAACACTCAAACAGAATAAAACGCACTCAATTAATTTGTTCAAGCATGCACAATTCTGTGAAGTTGCTATGGGGAAATTTTTAAATTTCTCTCGATTATTTCCATTATTTTATACCAATAATTAAAACGAATATTTTTGTGTTAATTCTTCTTTCTCAAATGGAAGAACGCCAGCGGAAACAACAACAGCAAATCAAATAAACGAGAAAATTGCATGTGCAAAACACATTTCATTTAATCGGATATAATTTTAAAACCAAAAAAAAAACCTGACACTATTGGCAGAGATGAAGGGTCCTTTTTATCATTTCATTGTGTTTTTTTTCATCCAATCCCACTGAAAGCTATTGTGGCATCGCTGTACCAAAAAAGGACTTTTGCAAGCAGAAATAATGATTAAGAGCTAGAATCGCGTTGTATACAACTTTGTGCTAAAAAAAAATAATACAAACGAATAAATGAGGAAAAAACTTATAAAATGCTGAGAAAAAAGTCCGCGGGAAACAGAAAAAAAACAGCTTTTACATGCCCTTATTAATTACGTAACAAAATGGCTAAAAGGATTTTTTTCGCATTTTTGTATTTTATGTATTTTTTAAGCCCATCACTCTCACGCTAAAAAAAAAATTGCGGCCCTGCTATTGTCATTAATACCATAAAATGGGGTTAACTAACGAATTTTTTCTACTCCCTAGATGGAAATAAATTTTAAAATAAAATTAAAAATGGGAAAAAATTATCACAGACATGTGTTGTACACACATAGCTACGCACAAACGTCCAATGAGAGATTTTTCTGAAAATCTGAAAAAATACATAAATTGTGCAAAAAAAATACATTTTTGCCCACTCATACACATTGCTTCAATTTATAACAAAAGTATTTGTGCATCTTTCTATAATAAAAAGCCTAAAAATTAAAAACAACTGGAAAAAACTGATGAAAAATTTGTAGAAAATGAGTATACGTCCGTATACCTATTTAAATATACATTGTTTTCAATCAGCCAATAAAAATGCAGTCATTACCCCCAAAAAACACCCATAAGCATAAGCACCACACATTAAAAAACTGTGCATCGGCCAAAACACATCCTAATTTCACTGACGATATGCCCCCAATCCGAATCTGTGTGGTGATGATGACGTCGCGGCGCGCTGCGCTGGTCAAGTATTCAATGGGAATGGCGTTGAGGTTGTCGGGGGTAGTTTTTCGGAGGGGTTCCCGGGCACTATAATATAGGAAAAATGCGATTTTTTCATTTCATATCAAATTAAAAATAAGCGGAAAAGCAAAAAGAATTTTTTTGATGCGGCGAAAAAACACTTTTTTTTTGTGGGGCCAAGTATGGCGAAAAGTAAAAAAAAAATGTGAAAAAGCGAAATAAAAATAAATGAATAGCAATAACAACTCAAAACTGCAGTTGGAGCAGTGAAAACACAACATAACCACCGAAAAAAAAATACACGAACAGATGATGAGAAAATAAAAATTAAAAACTCCGCCCCGGTATCCTAAACCCCGTATTTGTGGCGGACGATTGGCGATGGGATTGCTTGTGGCAGTTCCTTTTTTTAAATATTCATTTTCTGGGTCCAATCCAGCTATGATGGGTTTGGTGATGAGACGGGAATATCCCACTAGAATCACAAGCCAATGCAAAATCGTATATTTTGGCAAAACAAAAAAATTGAAAAAAAACTGCCAAATTTCAAAAAAAAGTGAAACAAACTTAGTTTCTTGCCTGGAAAAACTTATTCTGTAAGAGTTGATCAATATAAGATAAGTGGCAAGTAATTACGGAGATCTTGACGAATACTTGAGGGCGATAAATGTCCATGATAACAAATTTACATTTCGCGCAAAAAACGTGTCAATTCAAAGGTGAGGTATCAAAAGATTTTTTAAACTAAAACAAAATAGAACTTCTTAGACGTCGTCGTAAAATATAATATTTAAATTCTGCAATTTTTGTTATGGAACTTCAATTTTGTTTGTCCCTGGCAGCTTCGACTTAACAATGTTCGGCTGTAATGCCACCTTCAACCAAGGAAAAAATTAAAAAACTGCTGCGCATATTCATGATACGCAGTCAATTCAAACCTGCACAGAAATACGCCGCTGGCCAAATAATAAACAGAAATACGCCGTAGGCCAAATATTTCAAAATATATGCGCCCTATGTCGAAAATCTTTGAGAAATGGACTGCAGGCAAAATTAAAGTAATTTACAGCAAACACCCTGTCAAAGTGAATATTCTTACAAATCTAATGGTCGTTTTTCCAGCGTTTGATTAATTAGTACACTAAATTGAAAAATCCGTGAGAGAAATTTAGTTTCCGGGACTTCGGGATAATGTACCTAAACCCGTGACTGTGCCTGCTATTCCGGAACGTATGGTCACCCTAGTTATAGAGTATCAGTATAAAACAACCTTCGCCTCACTCGTTTCCGAAAGCTCCAACTCGGAAACCGCACATCCGATCGAACTAAAATTCTAATAGATTATGTTGTCTGAAGCAAGTGCAGGGTGTTTACAAAACATTCTGTTCTCACTAGTTTCCCCGTAAAAAACTAATTTTTTACTGGCACTAACATCATAGTAAACAATGTAAAGAACGTAAACAATGTAAACAATTGGTTTTCGTTTCTTTTTTCTAGTATATTTAATATTCAAATTATAATTCTGCAACAACCAAATGAAATCATAAAACTCTCGTGCAGCTGCACGCGCGCACGACTTCTTCCTTGAGCCTCCCCGTTTTCGTACAGTAAAGTTTAGGAGTTCCGTCATTCCGCGAACGACAAAACTTTGAAACGATTTACAGTCCGATGTGTTTCCCACGGACTTATAACCTGCAGAAGTTCATGCAGAACATAAACCGACATCTCCTTTCGTTCTGTCGACCATCCGAAGCTGTGCTTCGGCATTAAAGGGTCTTCCCCTAAGCTCTGGCTGAAACCACAAAAAAAAATCTGATGCGAACAGCACATGACTTTCTTATACAAAAACTGCGTTCTTGCGCCATTTATAACCGGGCGAATAAAATATTAGTTTAAAAAAGAACGTACATTTTTACAAAATCTTAAATATCTCGATAACGGTAAAAGATATCGATTGACGAGACAGAACAAAAATATAGATAACTAGCTTGCAAACCCGCCGTTTCTGGGTAAAAGTTTTTTGCAAAAATTTTCTTGCGCCAAAAAAACGAAGAAATAACTTAAAAACTTTTGAAAAAAAATCTTTATGCCTCCAGGACCTCCCGTTCCGAATTTTAAAATTCTAACACCAGATTCGTGATCAGCGGCTCCGAAACCCCCTTATTGCCAGTTTTTTCGAGGAAAAATGGAAAAATGATATTTGGGTTATCCTTACAGGAGCTTCCGTTTCTAATTTGGAAAATCTAACACCGAATTCGTGATCAACGACCCCGAAAACTCCCGAGTGAAACTTTTCAGCCTCCTATTGAGCAGGATTAATGGCGAAAATCACGGTTTAAAAATACCCAAACCCCCTTTACCCCTCGTTTACCCCCTTAGCGGTAACATTTCGGAAATCCCCTTCTTAAGCGGCATGATTTTGATATTTGCCAGCATGCTGGCAATCATGGAATTTTGCATGACAGCATGACCATAGACGTTCAAAATGCTTTGACAGCATGCAATGATTGACTGCAAGATTGAACGTCTAGGGGCCGCTTTAGTGAGCGCCTACGTGATGGTTGGGACATACTGTGAAAGTTTCAAGTTTCTAGATTCAGTGGTTTGGGCTGGACGTTGATGAGTCAGTCAATCAGGTTAAACGATTTTATACATACAAGATATTAGCATCTTTGACTTATCATTTATTTATTTATTTTTTTTTTTCAAAAACCGGTAGTTTTTAAGCAATTTGCAAAAATCAATTTGTTTATCTTTTAAAGAAAATACCTCAATAAATAATAGCGAATAGTAGTCAAAGATCAAATTGTGGCAAATATTATTCTCTTTAATTCATCTCGTACTTCGGACCATCAAAATCCCGGCCATTTTGGTTACTTCCGGTTACTTACAGACTTCCACCAAAGGTTGATAAGATCGTCCCATTCCAGGACCAAACATGTCTGTAAAATTTCATAGCTTGAGCTCTAGTAAATTTTGAGAAATCGTGTATTCAGACAGACAGACTGACGCAATTTTTGTCGACCATTCCACACAAAAACACTATTTATCAATTCTTTTAAAAAGAAAGGGGTGCCAAAAGAGCGAGGCAATAAGAAATCCTGACGGGTCTGCTTCTTAACACGTTGGCTACCAGCCAAAAAAACGCTTACTCCGCTAGTATACACTGGGAAAAAACGCAAAAATCATTTCTGTACTTTGTGAGTCACCAGTGAACACAAGATCAATACAGACAAAAATGAACGAATCGAATAAAATATAACGGACAAAAAAAACCCCTTTGTACCGCACGAGCGACTGCACTCAGCCATGGAACTTGAGAAACTGACGGTAATGACAATAGTGTGTGTACATCGGTGACTCACATGGTAGCCAACGTGTTAAACCTGGAGGAAAAAAACAAATTTTTCACAACAAATTTTTGAACAAAGTTGTTCTAGGTGAGGTCCGGGACTACCCCCATATCAGTATGTAGTTTCTCTATTTTAATAAGACTAGAAAATTGTATAAAAAAAATCTTGAACATCAAAGACGTTGAAAAAATTTGTAATTGGATTGGATTTCGATGTATGATCGTCGCGCCATAAATTCACATTAACTTCCTGACTATTTTAGTGGGCATGATTCATGAGATCTAATAAAACATCAAACTTTAATATAAATAGCTTCATTTTTGAGAAAAAAAGTTAATGATATTAATTTTCATTCCCATATTCAACAAATCTTAACACATTTGCGGTCATTTATCGAATTTTGATCGCATCTTGAAGAATCTTTCATCAATTCGATGGATTTAAGAGAAAAAAACAGTTTTAATATGCCCCGAAGCGCTAAATTCAATCTCCTAATAGATAAATTATACCCACTCGATGATATAATTGAGGACTTTTGAATATAAAATTATCCATCGTTGATCGAAGTTTTCGTCGTTCCTAATTTCAAAAATCACGCAACTTGAGGCGAAATCCGGTAGCACTTTTTGACACCTCAAACGCAAAGTTTTAATTTTCTGCATAAATTGGATGCATTCAACCCTGTTCTCGTTTTTTGGTGTGAACAGGTGCAAGATTAATGATGGACATGTCCTCGTGTTTTATTAAATTGCAATTTAGAAAAAAATATATATATGAAAAGATTCCTTGAAAATTGTCTTCCCGGTTCGTAATTGAGGCAACATGACCAGCCGCCAGCCTAAAATACTAACAGCATAATTTAACATAAAACCGCTACAATCAATGCATTGTGGCTACAGAAATCCCATTCCAATAAATCTTCAATTGTTGCCCAAAAGTGGTTTGGGATAAACTAACCTATAATAAAGAACAATTTTCGACAAGCATCTTTGCTTTTGGGCTGAAAACGAGCATAAAAAGATTCAGAAAAGAAGGCAATTACAAGCCAAATTCAAATTGAATACAAACCAAAATTCGGTACAAGGAGAAAATTTTGATAATATTATAATTTAAGAAAACTTTTCTAAAACTGAAAATTTCTAAAAAAAAAGGTTGGTTTACGAAGTATTTCACAGGAGGGGGGAGGGATGGGAACGGTCCCAAATAACAAAGTTACGCAAAAAGTAATAAAGACAGCCTTGCGCCCTAATTCTAATAAATTATGTGGGTTTGTGGTCACGGCGACTATTCTGCGACCAATCTGCGACTTCTTATATCACTAGGGAAAAATTATCTGCTTTGAAGAAAACAATGTTGAGACCTTAGCGAAAAATTAAATTGTAAGCAAAAGCCTTAACGTGAAAACTAACCGACCGATTGATCCGCAATTCTAACACAAGTCCTTTTGGCGAAAATGTAAACATAGAAGACGAAGTATTTGCCATAAATCATTAATTTTCATGGAAACTCTTACCAGTATCCCCGTATAGTGTGCGTGTAATTAATGCCTAATTTTTGACCAATTCAAGTAGAAATGCACGCGCGTTGTTCAATTATTGACCTCAAATGGCCCCATTGCACGATTTTCTGAAAAATGCATTTGGCGGCTTCAATTCAAACAAGAAAATTGCATTCAACGTAAAGAAAGATCACGTAAGCAGTGCAGTGGAAGTAAATTCAGTTTTTCTTGTTTTATTTTCCACATAACGAAAGCAGAAGGAAAACAAACTCCACGAGGAAAAAATCCTCTTCTCAAGATACTTGAATTGCAGGAGAAAAACAGCAATTGCCGAAAAGTTTCTAAAAAAAATGCCACGCTAAACAATTCTTGCATAGAGGAGGTAATTGACCAACCTTTGGTTAGGTTCCTCACAGATGGAGGATGGATTCGCCGTCTTACACCTCCTTTCTCCAGCGTTTGTACTCCACTTGTACTTGTACACCTTTAATGGGTTTTAATTTTCTTAAGATTTGTTTTTTTTTTTCGATGTATTTTAGGTTTTGGTTCCTGAGGGGACCTGCGAATTTCGGGATTTAAGCCAACATTTCAGCAGCAAACAGCCGCAGCAACATCGAAAAAGACCAAAAGAAAGGAAACCGGTCTTGGTATTTTATGCTTTGAAGATCATATAAAAACTTATTTAGAAGCTATGTTTATTGCATTTAATGCACATGCTAGCGTATAGTTAGAGCAAAGTTCAATGGACGACGAAAAACATATTAATTCCTTAAGATAGATGCAGTCATTAATAAAGGGACATTGCCTCGGTGTGTTGCGAATCAATTTTCAAGCAAAAACTAACAAAAAAAACATTGCGTAGCGTAGATTCAAAGAAGTTCGTAATTATTTTGACGAAATGGCGTTAATCAACTAAAAAATTTTCTTAACCTTGTCCATACAAGATTTATGTATAGACCTTTTAGTTATGCTGCAAGATTTAAAAAAAAATTGCCAAATAATTGGTTTTCCGATCTTTTAGTATGTTTCTTATACAGACAAGTTTTCCGGCATAGACAGGTTTCACTGTAGTCCTTTTTAACTCATTGAACGCCACCTCGCATAAAAATGTTCATCATTATATGAGGTTTTACATTATCACTGCATTATGTGACCTCCGGGGAACATATCTTTAAAAATACAAGCTTTTTTTTAAAAAAAATCATCTGTTTTAGGCTGCAAACAAAGTAAATGCGATGCGATGTACGATGCTGTACGATGTAAACGACGCGATAGAATGGAAATCATTTCGTCGTATACATCGTTTACCTTTTCACAGTTCAGAAATTAATTTCAATTAAAATGCGGTTTTATCGCACCTTACATTGCGTTTTTAGTTAAATTAGTAATAATTAGGTGGTAGAGTGAATAAATAAAAAGAAGTTTTGTTTAAAATAATTGAAGTTTTTGTGATTTTGAGAAATGTTGTCAAATCGCAAAATTGTTATGAAATTTGTTTCTGAAGTGTTAACAAATGTGGGTTTTTTATTCATCTGGGGATACTTTTGGTTAGAAATGATTTATATGGCCCCCTTAAGTTATATTAAATGAAATCTCAATAAGTTTGCAGGTGTCAAAGATCGTTTACAGCGCATTCCACACTATGTGCACCCGTCGTTTACAACCGCAATCGGACATCGCATCGCATAGTTCATCGCATTTACTTTGTTTGCAGCCTTAGTCATTTTGTATTTGATTAGTATGACTAAAAATCCAAAATGAAAAAGATAATCACATTATCCTAATGGACTATCTCGTTATCCTTACGGATTTTTTAGTACCAGAATCGATTTCGCCGACCCCAAAATCCCCAGATGAGATTTGTTTCTAGAAAATTAGAGGAAAAGGATAATCACGTTATTCTTGCAGGACCTTCCGTTATCCTTACAGATTTCTTAATACTAGAATCGGATTCAGCAATCCGAAAAACACCACGATTAGATTTTTTCCGGAAAATTAGAGGTAATAACATTATCCTTGGAGGACCTTCCGTTATCCTTACAGATTTCTTAATACCTGAATAGGATTCAGCGACTTGAAAAACACCAAGATGAAATTTTTTTCCAGGAAAATTTGAGGAAAAGGATAATCACGTTGTCCTTACAGAACCTTCCCTTATCCTTACAAGGACCAAGTAGCGAAAATATTGTATTGTCATCGATCTTACGAATGTGTGGAAAAGTGGAAAGTCAATCGGAAGAACGGAAGTGGGTCAAAATTGTGTTGCGAGATTTGACTCCGACAGGCAAAGAGAAAAACAGACAAACAGACAGACAATCAAACAGACAGACAGTCAAACAGACAGACCGACAGACAAACAGACAGACAGATACGAAAGCAAGCTAAATAAAGGCTTTTAAAAATATAAAGTGTTTTCCGCTGCATTTGCTTTTTGAACTCAACACATAAACTTTCTTTTTAATCACATAACTACTTTTTTTTTATTACACAGCTACTGTAATAGACGGTGCAATTTCACACTCTTCGAATGCCACACACTTTATATTTTCATCAAAATATACAGTTTTAAAGAATTCAAGAGAAATCCCTAAAACATTAATGGGAAAACTTATTTTGCAGTTTTTAGTGGATTTTGAAAGTGCATACTATTAGAAAACTTGATTGTTAAATTGTTTTTTTTTTCATATTTCTTAGTCTTCCAACATATGTCCTTACCTTTGAGATATCCTTACAGACTTCTTGACGTCAGAATGGGATTTATCGGCCCCAAAAAACTGTGTCACATCTATAGCCATCAATGCAACTTAATAGAAATTGTTAAAAAATACTCCGCACTGATGCAAATAGCGGAAAAAAAATTTTTAATTGCCTGCATCGAAATCTAATTACGTATACCTGCACATTTTTAATGAATTAAATTATCTCATCCCGAGTTCAAAAAAACACTCCCTTTCAAATCAAAGTGGTATAAACTTAATTCAAAAGCATAAAAAATGACCGTTTTAGAGTTTAATCGTTGATCAAGCGTTTTTTGTGCCAAAAGCTCATAAAATGGAAAAACACTGCTTTGGTTAAACAGAAAAAAAACAGGAAAAGAAAGATATTGCAATAGGCAACAAAACCGAATCAACATAAACAAAAGCCATAACGTAAAATTCATAGTTGGAAAAAACTGCTACAGGGAAAAAAATTTCATCGAGTGTTATTTGATTTTGTTGAACTATGAAATGGATTTTTCCATTTTCCATATTTCCGCTAAGGACGAAAAAACGGTACAGCATTGGGGAAAGTTTTCAAATGTAGGCAGCATAGGTGGCCAAATGAAAAACACCGAAAAAAATCTCTACCTCTAAACTGGCTATCGTACAAGTGGTTAAGCACACCTCAATATGCCAGCGATCACACAGTTGAGGTAGATTACCACTATTTGCAGAACTACCTGAAAAAAAACTCCTATACCGTAGGTGAAAAAGTTTAGTTTTGTGATTTCTATTTACCTGGCCGTAAGTTAGGTCAATTTGTTGCTAGCACAGCCCGCTGAAGAATCTCTCAAAAAAAGGGGAGGCTTAAAACACGTTTCAAGTGCAATTAAACCGCATCTTCGGATTATTTCCATTGCGAGCACACGGAGAAAAGTACCCACAAAAACCAAAGCAACACAGAAAAAAGTACACATGATATGAAATAAACAAGCAGTGGTGAAACGTAGAGGGTAATAAATAAATTATTACCCTTGCATTTCACCGAATTTCATACTCGGATTGCACCTATTCTATAGTTCAACTTTGCTACGTGGAAATTGCGAGGCAACAACACAAATATTCATAGTTGTGGAAAAAATTTGAATGATGGCATAAAAAATGGGGAGAAATATTTATGTAGGGAAAAAAATTTCTACGATAAAAATGGCCGAAAATAATAATAATCGAGAAAAGTTTGAAATAAAAACGGGGTGCATACATTGAGAATATCGGGAAAAAAAACGCATCACCGACATATAAATAAGTTACCAACGATTTGCTATATGGCACCACCGCCAATGTATTTCATAGGGGGTTACACGATGGGAGACTACTATGAATTTTACCTGGATGGGATGCAATAACTCTTTTCATGTGATTTTCGTCAGTGGTTAAATATTTTTTCCACCGATCAGCATCGATGGATCCACGAAAATGGGTGCGCTGCAAAAATCCAGGTATCATGAATGTGGCTGAGCTGACAGTGACGGCGGCAATGGGGGAACGGTGACCAAAATGCGACTTTTTGCCCCTTTTGGCGCTTAAATGCACTTTGCACTTTGAATGATGATTCCGCACGTGATGCGATGATGATATTCATTCCACTTGTGGCCATATATTCGTACTAAGATTGATTAAGCCGAATTCTTTTTGGATTTTGGGTAGTTTCAGTGCCAAAATGACGATTTAAACAACGATTTCCATTTACACATCTGTACATCAATATTTTTAAGGTTTTGTGATTGTATTTTTGTAGTGATTCAATTGGGAGGTTTCTCGTGTTATTTCACAATGAGAATCTCCTCCTGAACAAATTAACCAGGTGTCAGTCAAACAGAAATTACGACAATAAAGAAAACAAGTCGACTGTGGTTTGAACGAAAAGACATATTTTGTGAAATGCATTAAAAAACCAAATTTAAAAAAAAAAACATTTTTTTAAAGCTTTTATTTCAAAAAATGCACTAAAAAGGAAAAACTATTTTTTTGGAGACTTGTAACAGAAATAAAAGCGAGATAAATATTTATTTTATTTTTTATGTCCTTATATCGATTTTATTTCTGATACACAGTGCCCAATTTTTTTTTCCTTGTTAGTGCATTTTTTTTAAAAAAAACCTTTTTTTTTTTTAAAAGAAAATTTTCAATTTTTTATTTTGTTTTATCCTTTTAGTATGACTAACAATTCAAAATGAAAAGGGTAATCACATTACCCTAACAGGACCTTCCCTTCTCCATACAGACTTTTTAATGTCAGAATCAGATTCGCCAATACCAAAAACCCTAGATGAGGTGTTTCCTCAGCAATTTGAGGAAAAGAATAATAATGTTATCCTTACAGCTCCTTCCGTTATCTTTACGGACTTTTTGACTCCAGAATCGGACTCAGCGACCCCAAAAGTCCCAGAATGAAATTTTTTTCCGGAAAATTTGAGGAAAAGGATAATCACGTTGTCCTTACAGGACCTTCCGTTACGCACTTTTATTCTTACGGACTTTTTCATGTAAGAATCGAAGACAGCGACTCCGAAAACCCCCAGATGAGATTTTTTCCGGAAAATTTGAGGAAAAGGAGAGTGAAGTCTCTAGCTCAATGCTTTCGAAAGTTATTGTGTTCATGGACGGACAGACGGACAGACAGACAGACATACATACAGAAAGGTCATGCGGAAATCTTTTGTCATCCCTGGTGTCCATTTTAGTGTCTGATGATTCCGGTACAAATGAATAGAAAATTCGTTACGAGAGAAGGAAATATTATTCAAAAATATTGACCAAGAAACTCTAAATTTCGAGATATTCGAAAAAACTTACCATTCGTTTTTTTTAGATATTATGGGCTGTTTAAAAAACGTTACGCATTTCGAGGGGAATATTCTGCGCTACTGTGATGGTGGTGTTAAATTCCTTATTATTCATCAATAATTAAAACAAGTGTGGGGGGGGGGGGGGTTCCGAAAAGGCGAAAATTATTAGCGTGACATATTGTATAGAAAAGCACGATTAAAAACTTTAACCTAAAATGCATTTTTCAGAGATAACTCCGTAACTGACACCACTTGTGGTTTAAAAACCATAATCAATTCGAGAAATTGAAAAAAAACCCACTTTTTACGTTTTCCATAGTATTTTCCACAAAGTTGTGAAGAAAGAATAAGAAAAATAAAACCGAGAAACAAATAATATAAGTTATGAACTTGTTTTGCAGCTGGAGACCCTAAAAAGTGATGTAAGCCGCATTCAACGTCATTTTGTTGATAAACTTTTTAATTTATTGCCAATCAGAAGGTGTGAATATTTAAATAACTTAATTTTTATTTATCGGAAGGCATCTTTAGATTGTTTACGAATGAAAGAGACGAAAAATATAAACAAAACAAAATCTTTAGTTTTGCTGCAATTATTCGGGAATTTTGACAAATTTTACATAAAACATTTGAAAAACGCCAGATTTTATGGCATCCTCACAAGATTTTAGTTTGAATCAACCATGAAATTTTGTTGGCGAGCTGGCCGACAAAAGTTAAATTTGATTCAACTTTTAACGACGGCAAAGTTGGACCGATTGATTGTATACAGAAGCATAGGGTGCTATGATTTTAAAATCAGAAATGTCGCCGTAAATGTTGTGTCGGACGAATTGCAGTCCGGCCTTTAGTTTCCGGGTTGACGCGCCGCCGGGACGACATAGTTAAATTCGGGGTTGTTCTGGCGATTCCGGGACATATGGTGACACTAAGTTTTCATTTTTATTCTTACGGCACAATGGCTAACAAGGATATAATATACAGCAAATTAGAAAAAAGCTTCTGCATGTCAGTCCGGTCTGTCTGTCGGTCTCGTCTGTCTGTCGGTCTGGTCTGTCTGTCAGTCTGGTCCGTTTGTCAGTCTGGTCGGTCCGGTCTGTCGGTTAGTCGGTCTATCTGTCTGTGTGTCTGTCGTTAGGGCGGTCTGTCGATCTGTGGGTCTCTCGGTTTGTCGGTCCATCTGTCTATCGGTCTGTCGTTATGTCGGTATGTTGATCTATCGGTCTGCCGTCAGTCTGTCTGTGGGTCTGTGAGTCCGTCACGCATTGAGCTAGCGACTTGAATGTTTTTGTAAATAAGTTTTACAAAAATCGTAGTTTTCTCTAAAAATATGCAGTTTTGGGAAAAATGAGTCTAACAAAATTTAAGGGAAATAAAATTTTCTGCATGTTTTTCTTTAACGGTTTTTACGTATCTTTAGCGGTTCTCGAGATAATAGTTTTCTTTTATGCTTTTTCCGAAACGAAATATTGAAGAGGAAAATTTTGTGTTTATCACAACTGATAATTTTTAGATCTTACAATTTGAGGGTAGAGAGAGCTTGAAAAAATAAAATTATATAAAATAGTGGCATCTACGTTTGAATATTTCGATATAAAATCAGGACAGAAAACCTTAAAAATTATTGCCCCATTCCAATTTGAAAACCCTACAAATAGAATATTTAGGTCTCAATCAACAAAAACCAGTTGCCATTGACCAAACAGATTTTTGGTGAATTTATTTGGAAGTTCCAGTGAAAGTTGCTTTTAACCATTTGGACAATCGCCAGTTTGCACTAACCCAAAAGTCGTAACCGAACAAGAGTTATTTATTGCAGTATCCCACCTTCTCTGGTGTTACTTCAAAGGAAAAAAAAGTTAATTTTTTCGTCACATTATTTCAAATTTAGGTTATACGTTAAAGCAATTCTCATTTTACTGACGATTCACTAAATTGGATCTTAACTTCTTCATTGGCATCGATGTCTTGAGATGATTTTGAATCCGTCTCATAATTTTGATAAATGAATCAAACCATGAAATCTCAGAATGCAAGGTTTATAATGCGTCATTTATTCATCTTGGATCATCCATTAGCTACCATACATCAATTTATCAGTTATACGAATATAAACGAATTAAGCAGAGTAAAAATCATTTTTCCACATAAAAAAATTATCGTCTTTGTGTTTTGGTTTTTTTTGCATCTCTTTTATTTTTTTTTTAGTGAGAAATTAAATTAAAAGCCCCTCTAATGCATTGAACTACCACTAAATCACTTTATCTCAAAATCAAATTTTACGAGCTCAGCAACTGTGAAACTTTATTTGTGGCCAATTTGTTTCATGAACCAAAAAAACCCGACCTAAGTGCAGCAAAAACAGCCCTTACGATAAAAAATAGACACCACCCTCCAGTGCCAACAACAGCACGACAAAAACTCCAACATAAACTAACAACGAAAAAAGCAACAGAGAAAGCATCAAAACATAAAGTCCATCTCTCCCTAAAGTCAAAGTGCTCCAAAATACATAAAAAAAAACCGCATCTATCGAGTGAATGATGCATTTATATTGGCAGCAACACGGCACACAATTTTTTTTTGATGCCATTTGGGGGTGGAGAGGGCTTGAAAAAATAGCGATTGCAAAAGAACGCCAGGGGAGCTTTTCAGCGATTTGATTGTTTGAAGTTTTCACTTGTCGAAGGCGACCTCGAAACATGAAACTGGAAAAAAATTCTTCCACAAAAAACGCATTGGCGACTGCAACGACGACGATGGCGATGGCTTTATTTGAAGAGCCTCCGATCTCCTTTTTTTTTTTTTGAATCGCGACGCGCCAAATAACCGCCAGTCTTGTGATACAGCAAACGCTCTGCGAAGCGTCCGACCACATAAAAAAATTACCAAAAAGATTAACTTTCACCACTAGTTGGAATTCATTTCACCCACTTCACTCTTCCATCCGTTGGACCATCGTTTTCTAGCGGCACTTTTTCCACAATTGGAGTTTTTTTTTTCGCCATGGCAGTCAATGTGTTAAGGCCCATCATACCAATCTTTTTTTTTTTTTTTTAAATTGTGTAAGCTAAACTTGTGTAGATTTTTTTTTAAAAAATAGATAAAGTTCAGGTTTTTTTGTTACGTGACTTTTTCATGTTATAAATAAATTTCGTAACACAGAACCGTTTGTCGGAGGGCAAACACATCAGTAAAAAATCTTTAGTTTCTTGTTTTTTGCGATTTACTCCGAAACTACGAGTTTTCCGATGGCCTTTAATGTGGCGAAAATTCAAGTAAATAAAATTTTTTTTTTTTTGAATCGCGACGCGCCAAATAACCGCCAGTCTTGTGATACAGCAAACGCTCTGCGAAGCGTCCGACCACATAAAAAAATTACCAAAAAGATTAACTTTCACCACTAGTTGGAATTCATTTCACCCACTTCACTCTTCCATCCGTTGGACCATCGTTTTCTAGCGGCACTTTTTCCACAATTGGAGTTTTTTTTTTCGCCCAACCCCTGAATTTTCACAAATTTTCCGAGGTCAGTCGAGAAGTTAGTTTTCCGACTAAGAGGAGTGCATTTCACTTTTCAGTTGAAGTGATAAAAAAAATATATTGCGGGGAAGTGCGGACAATTTGAAACTGATGCCAGCGAATGGTTTATTCAAATGGAAATGGGGAGGAAAAGCGTGGAAAACTCAGGTTGAATGCAACAAATTCTGTGAAATAAATAATTGGAAAAATATTTGGTGAAAACCTTCTCGATATGTCCGCCGTTATTTGAATGAAAGTGAGGAGACAAATTAGTAAAAAGGATTAAACAATTTTCCTGTTATCCTTTTAATTATTAAGTTTTTAAGGCTTTGAGTTAGGCTTTTTTTGTCCAAAATAAAAAATTATTTGTTTTTAGTTTCTTCTGATTTTGTTAACTAAACAATGGGGGGAGAAGATAAATTACTTTCAATTTAAATCCATTTGCAAGTCTGCTTTGTACATTTTAATCCCATTTGCCGAAGAAACAAGTGAGGAAATTTATACAAAATCTGAATGAAAATGATTAATGTGACATTTATAACTGCATTAACCCTTTCAGGCATAGTGGAAAGTTTATTTACCACCGATTTATTCTCACATTTTCATGCAATATTTCATATTTGAGGGATTCTTGTCGGGTTTTTGCAATTTTTTGTGACTTCGGAACATAAATGAAAGTTTAACAAGTGTTTTGCATTAGTTGCATATTTACTATAAACAAGCTTTAACGCGTTGACTGCCAGACCAATTTTGCAAAAATGTAAGGGAGATGCCAATACATGTAGACGTATGTAGAATGTACGTATGTATGAATGTATGTATGCATGCATGTAGATTGTAGACCCAGCGATCGAAAATGATAGCCTTGGCCGCTCATGAATTAGTGCCAATTTTCACTGGCTATCAAAAATGATAGCCATGGCAGTCAATGTGTTAAGGCCCATCATACCAATCTTTTTTTTTTTTTTTTAAATTGTGTAAGCTAAACTTGTGTAGATTTTTTTTTAAAAAATAGATAAAGTTCAGGTTTTTTTGTTACGTGACTTTTTCATGTTATAAATAAATTTCGTAACACAGAACCGTTTGTCGGAGGGCAAACACATCAGTAAAAAATCTTTAGTTTCTTGTTTTTTGCGATTTACTCCGAAACTACGAGTTTTCCGATGGCCTTTAATGTGGCGAAAATTCAAGTAAATAAAATTTTCGACATTTTTGCTACGATTACGCATTTCGAGCTACGCGCTTTGAGTTACGCGCTTCGGATTACGCATTTCGGCTTCGAATTCCGTGGTTGAGATTCCGCACTTCGGATGATGCGATCCGATTAGAAGAACGCGCTTAACGCGGTCTGAGTTACGCGCTTAGGATAGCGCCATTCGAGCTACGAGCTTAGACTAACGCCACAGATTTGGTGATTCGAGTGATGCGCTTCGGCTTATGCGCTCTAGATTACGCGCTTCGAATGACACAATTTGGATTACTCGATTAGTTTTACGCACCCTGAGTTACGTGCTTCGAATTGCACGATTTGAGTTAAAGCGCTCTGAGAAAAGCGCTTTGAGAAAAGCGCTCTGAGAAAAGCGCTCTGAGAAACGCGCTTAATTGCTAGATTCGAATTATGCACTTCTGCACGCTTCGCATTACGCGGCAAAAATTTTTTGTGAGGACGATCCACCTTATGACGAAAACCGAAGCAAAATTGCCCTGAAGGTTCCGGAGAAATCAGTGGGAAAGATGAGAAGTAAGGGAGGGGGCGAATAGATCGCGAAAACCGCAATTCAAAATTTGGGGTTTTTTTTGCGTTGTTGATTACGAAGCCATAATCAGATTTTCGAAATTCATGATTTTTCATTTTAGCGTCCGCCATCTTGAATTTCGAAAATCTGATAACGGATTTGTCATTAGCGATCTCAAACACAACCGTATACAAATTTTCATGTCATTTGAACTTTTTGAAAAATACGTGACTCAAAGGGTTAAACACATTTTTTCATATGCGTATAACGAAAAAGGGTTCCGCAATTTAAGTGTAAAAACTTTTACCTTCAACTAGTGTTGAAAAATAAGCTTGAGATAAGGGGAGGTTAAACTTACTTATTAATAAAATATTTAATTTCAATTTACTTCCTTGTGGCATTGAGATTTCCAAGCTCATAACTTATTTATGCCATTCCCAAACTCCGTCTTACCCTCTTTATTTGTTTTCGCGATTTTTTGTACCGACGTCAAACTACCGCAGACCCCTCTCCCTTAAAAATATTTGACTTTTCTTTCTGGACAACCTCTTTTTACAATTAAACTCAATTTTCTTTCTGTCTTTTTTCGTGTTGTTGAGTTAAAATGGTTACATTGCCAGATTTTTGCATATTTTGTTTTCACTAAATTTTTGTTTTTATTGATTTTTAAGGGATGATTTTCTTGAAATCCGGTTTTATTGACGATTATTCGTTGATTTGGTTCCAAATCATGCCTTTTACAGTGAAATTAAAGCCACACACAAAAAGCGAGAAATTAATCGCTACGTCTATTGCTGGCTTTAGATTTAACAGCATGGTGAGAAATTTTTTATAAAGAAAATTGTGCATAATAATGGCTTTTTATAAACACTTTTAATGCAGTTTTTTATTTAAAAACATGAGAAAAGCTGCAATTGTCAGGGGAAAATCGTTAAATACTCGATATGAGGGCTAACAAAATGTTCATTAAAAAAAATCCATTTGTACAAAATGTTTATTTAAAACATCCATTTTGAAAGGGGAAAGGAGTTGTCCGATTGGATTGGACAGTTTTGTAAAATCATATTCTAAACAGATTTTACCTTCATTGAAATTTTTCAATACAACTCACCATTTTCGAGAAAATAGAAAAAAAATTTTTTTATTTGTATGGGAGAGGGGACAGGAGTGGTCCAACTGGAATTTGATGTATAGATGAGTTATGTAAAATCATATTCTAAACACATTTTATCTTTATGAATTTTTCGATACGATGAACAGTTTTCGAGAAAACAGGAAAAAAGTATTTCATTTGTATTCCATTTGTATTCCATTTTTGTTCCATTTGTATTCCATTTGTATGGGAGAGAGGGGAAACAGTGGTCCGATTGGATTTTGATGTATGGTTGTGTTATGTAAAATCCTATTTTAAATACATTTTATCTTTATGTGTTTCACCATTGAATCATTTCTGATTCATGATTATTACGCGACCCTTCTAGACTTTAAAAATTTTTCAATATTACTAACCGTTTTCGAGAAAACTGCAAAAAACTGTTTCGTTTGTGTGATATCAACTTAATATAATTAGGACAAAATTTCGTCTTGAAAAACCTTTCTGAAATTATTTAGTTAGAAATCCAACGGCCTAGAAAACTATCCCAGCCTTTGTTGTTGATGGGTTACAGGAAACTATACAAATGTCTCAATTAATCTGTGGTTTCCAATACGTATATAACTACAGAGAAGAAAAATTGTTACGAAAGATATTTTGAGAAGGCTCAAATACACCTTGAAGTGTGGTAAATCTTATAACAGGAAGGTAGAACAGTTTAAAATTACTAAAAGAAAGCGAATATCAAGTACCTACAGGAATAGTGCGTGAAAACAGCACCAATCCAGAAAAAAACATTAAATAATATAGTTTTCAATATTCATAAACTTCAATTTCCACTTTATAATTTAGTTATGCCACATCTAAATCAGAAAGTATGAATTTTTTACCAAAAATTTTCATTTTATGCTGAACCAGGAAAAATTGTACGCCAACATAAAGAAAAAAAAACACATAAAAATCCTTTTTCCGTTTTACCATCAAAACTAATTCAATATAAGGTTGGTGTCTATCATGGAATATGATGTGAAAAAATCCATCAAAGCCCTTTACACTTCTCATTTATTGGAAATATTTTAAATATAAATTGACATTCGTGCATATAGTGGGGATCGCTTTTACCTATCCATCTCTCCTATTTCAACCCATAATCATCAACAATCTCAATAATGGGATTTTTTTTTATTTAAAATTTTATTTTCAACTCATATGACATTCCCAATTTATTATAAAAATCACATAAAAAATACTATGCAAAAATGATATTTTAAGCCATCCTCCAATGGGGGTAAGTGCACACAAGAACTGCAATTATGTTTAAAATAAAAATTTTGATCGGTGGCATGGGGACAGTTTTGGGGACAAAATTTGATATCAATTTTTATGGTGTGCACATCGGAAAAATGTGGTAATGCATCCGCGAAAGCATGAGAATATAAAAAAATTTATAAGTAATCATGTCGACCATATTTGATATTTGAAAGTTTCTTATCGACCGTATTTGACATTTGAGGAGCCCAGTTTGAAAAATCACCATAAAAAATCTATTTTTTTTAACCAAAAGGTTAGAAAATATTTAAAAGTTGGGTGGGTTTTTTAAACAATTGGGGAGAACGGAATTGCAAGGAAAGTACGCGATTTCAAAAACATTTCACGGCTCCGTACTGGGCATTCCTTTCTTAGCAAAAATTTCCCGAAATTTCAACTCAATCGGCCCAGTAGCTTCTACGTTAGAAGCTTTAATACCGAATGCAATCAATCAAATTTTCCGGTCCGAAAACCGCTTCTTTTTTTTTTTAATATAGAAATATCAGTTTTGACCAACACAAAACATTTCTTTGCAATATTTATTTTCGGAAAAAATAAATAAAAAATATTTTTTTTTTCAAATATCTCAACAAACCTTTAAAGATACGAAAATCGTAAAAGGAAAAAATACAGTGACTTTAATTTCCTTTGAATTTGATTATATCCATTTTACCTCAAAAACGCATAGCTCCCGAGTAATTTTCAAAAAAAAAATAGTTTTTTAAATGCTGTTAATAAGCTTGACTTCGTATCTGTCTGTTTGTTTGTCAGTCTGTCTGTCTGCCTGTCTGTGTCAAATCTTGCAATCTAATTTTGACCCCCTTCCACTCAGCCGTTTGATTTCAAATTTTGCACACATACACTCAGAAAAATGTCCAGGTCAACTTTTTGTCAGGTTAACTCTGACCTTACAGAGGTGTCTGTAAGCCAGCTAGCGGTCAGAGTTAACCTATCTAAGGTCAACTCGTGCAGCTCCCAATGCCCTACTTCACCTGCTGGTGGCTTAATTTCAGAATTTCTCCGACCACAGGTCAACTCAGTTTTACTTGCCCACATGCAGGCGAACGCGCGCCTGCCCGAGGCCAATTACGCCGTATGTAGGTCGTCGAGTTAGCCTCCATTTTTCTGAGTGTACGTAAGTACGATGACAATACAATATTTTTACTGCAATACAATATATTTACCGCCTTGTAAAGATAACGGAAGGTCCTGTTAGGATACCGTGACTATATTTTTCCTAAAAATTTCCGCAAAAAAAAATCTAATTCAGGGGTTTTGGGGGTCGCTGAATTCGAAGCATATTCGAAAACTAAAAAGTCTAGAGTTAATATTAGATGTAGTTAAATTCAATATATTTTAAAAAAATAATTAAAGTATGATATCTTCTGTATATATATAAAATCGTTTAACCTGATTGACTGAGTGACTGTGTGACTGACTCATCAACCCCCAGAAGCTAGAGACTTGAAACTTTCACAGTATGTCCCAACCATCGCGTAGGCGCTTCTAAGGCGGGTTTTCCGAAATTTTACCACTAAGGGGGTGAACGGGTTGTAAAAGGGGTTTGGGTCTTTTTAAACCGTCATTTTTGCCATGAATCCAGCTCAATAGGAGGCTCGGGGGTTTTCGGGGTCGCTGATCCCGAATCCGGTGTTAGATTTTCGAAATTAGAAACGGAAGGTCCTGTAAAGATAACACAAATATCCCTTTTCCGGGAAAAAATGGCATTAGGGGATTTTCGGGGTCGCTGATCATGAATCTGGTGTTAGAATTTTAAAATTCGGAACGGGAGGTCCTGAAAGCATAACGATTTTTTTCAAAAGTTTTTAAGTTATTTCTTTGTTTTTTTGGGGAAAAAAATTTTTTACAAAAAACTTTTACCCGGCAACGACGGGCAAGCTAGTAATAAATATTTTAAAAATATTAAAAGATTTTAAATTCTAATCCGAAATTGTATTAAAATTTCGTCAATATAATTTTTGGACTGAAAACTCCTTCAAGATTTTTTGCCTTGTGGCTTCAATTTTTCACGAGAAGATATTTTCGAGAAAATTCAGAAAAATAATGTCAAAAATCTTACATTAAAAATCCTGGATTAATGCGACTTGAAAAGGTGTTAATCAGAAATCCTAAAAGGGTTTGTTGCAAAATTTTGGCTGGTGTCATCTGTGATAAATCATCCAGCGGGGAAGCAAAATTTATCAAAAATCTTATATTTTTAATCCTACCCAAATGGTAAAAAGCATTCGCGTTAGACGAGTGGAGGCAGCACCTCGTCCACTAAGGACTAAAGAGAAAAGAATATGCAGACAAAAAATTCACATATTTTCAAAATCGTAAAAAAAAGTTCAAAGTTTAAATTTAAAATAAAACATCAAATTCCTTTTCAGATCCTTTAGAAAATACCAAGTATTCTTAAAAAATCACATTCCTCTATCAACACTCAATTATCATATCAAATAATAAAGAAAAATATCCACAAAAGAAAACTGCAAAAAAAAAATATATTCAAAAACGAAAGCAAAAAAGGAATCTCTATTATGACTATGTCCTATTATCGCTCAGGACACCTTCAATTGACAGCCCACAAATAGCCTTATTTGACAAATCTTTAACCATCTGTGCCCACTTCGACCCTTCAAGACGACGTGACCTCCATTCAATTTATCACCAAATTTCTGAGAAAAACAAGTGAAAAAAAAGTGTCCGAACTGACCTCCTTTACATACACCTCGTCTGCTCACATCTGCAGCCACCACCCACCATCATTCCGTTTCCAGTCAATATACGGAGGGTTGGAAAGGGAAATTCTGAGATGAGTACGAAATTTGGTAAGGGTAGGTCTTAGGTTGTTGCTGTTTCCTTCCGGAGACGAACAGCATAGGATGGCGATGGCCGATGAATTGGGCGAAAGGAAGGAAGTCCTGCAGTGGTGGAATTTCGACAAAAATATTTATAAGAAGGCATGTACGGAAATTCGCAGGGTGGTGGCGATACTGGGTGGATACGGTAGAATATTGTCGGCGGGGTGCGAAACGAGTGGTGGCTGAAGTATCCACTTGTTGTTTTCACATTTAAAGCCGACAGCATTATCCTTAACCAACCTCAACACCCAATGAAAGTCTGTGTCCTTGCCGTGCGTCGATACAGCTACAATATATAAGATGAGCTGATTTCTGTTACCATTTTTGGTCCTTCTTCCATCAACATTTCTGGAGCGTTTGCTATATACCTACACGCATGTATAGAAGTAAATACTTTCTTCGTCCTTCGGCGGATGTGGTGTGTTTGTATTTGAATTCATGGATACAGGCAGGCATATAGAACTCATATAGTCAAGCGTGGAAATCTACAGATGATGTTTGCCGCATCCACCTCCGTCACTTCTGAAGGCCATTTTATCGACCCAGTGCTGGACAAGCAGTAAACAGGGAATCACAGGAAGCAGCAGGACCAGCACTGCTAGCAGCAAATACCCGTATGCCATCAGTCACCGACGACGACCAGAATCATCTAAAACATGTTCCACCATTATCATTATCATTAAGGGAGTCTGGATTCTCGTTTCCGGTGCCGCCATCCTTGCCCATTTGCCGGTTAGCCAGCCGGCATGGAATTTAGATTCAAGGCACGAAACACAAACAAAGATCATAAGATGGCAATACTAAAGAATTCCAAGAAAGTGGAAATATCCTTGTATGTGCGGTCATACATACAATCATAGCGTGGCGTTTTCTGGAGAATCAAATGAAAGAGAGAGTTATCCTTGCAGATACACACGCAATTTAGGTGGTCGCTTCCCTACACACACCAAGATGGCAATTAAACACATTGTCGAGAGTGTAAGGATATACATTTACGTAAGTATTTATATATATATATATACATATATATTTAAGTAAAAGGTCCCTTTTGGGGATCGAGACGAAAGAGGGATCGAAACGCCGGATAAAAATGAGGATCCAGTATCAGAAAACAACAATGGAAAGCCATGGAGTTCTGGGGAAGAATCCTACCGCTTGATGTAACCTTGGAATGAAAGCGAAAACCCGTCGCTGATATTTTGCCTTGCATTAAATTTACCAGCTTTTCACTTTCTTACATCAGAAGTGAACAAACAGACATCCGCCTGCATGGTACGAGGATGAATTTTATCTCATGGTTGCCTAGAATACTATCCGCTACGATTTTCGCTAACTTCGCAAGGACATTGAAAGTTGGTTGAGGGCAACAGTCAAAAGACTAATGAATCAGCCAGCGGAAGGTGATTCAAGATCAAACCAGAATCCGGTGACCTGAGCTTTCCTTAAACACACCGCGGCCTGGGTTGGGTTATTATTGCGATTTCCTTTAGAAAATGGATATTCAGGCTATCAAATGAGAAAATTCTGATTATATCTAAGTGGAAAAAAAGAGAAAACTGAAACTGAAAATGAGAACAAGGACCGAAGGCTGATGAAACAACAAAGGGTCCATCAAATATTGCAAAAACATTAAGACGATGCACAGTTGGGGGAAGGATAGATTGAAAGAACATTAGAATGAAAGAGTGTTGATATAAGGCGAATTATGGAAGAAGTGGAAGCACACGAGGTCATTGGTACGGCCTCGACCTCGATGTGAGGGATGATGAAGATAAAAATGATAAATATTGGTGAATCGACAAATAGAAACTTCGTTGGTGGTGAGATATTGAATAGATAATATAAGAATTAGTCTATACTAATGAGAAGTTAGCATTCATAGATTCTTTCATTGAGAAAATTCTGGATACTTTCAGACTAGACTATTTTGTGAGCTACTCATCGTCGCCAGTGTTTTTTTTAATTGCAGGATCTGAGAACAATGGCGAATATGAGGGCAGGGTAAAAAGCCCGGATTTGTGGCAACTGGTTTTTGAGTTAACGTGCAGAGCCTTTATTTAGATTGCTTTCGTATCTGTTTATTTGCCTGTCAGGGTCGAGTCTTGTAATCTAATTCTGACCCGTTTCCACTCCTCCGATTGACATGAAAACTCCTCCGATGACAACATAAAATTTTCACTACTTTCTCCTTATAACGGTAATGGAAGAACCAGTAAGGATAACAAGAACTTCTTTTCCCTGAAATTTTTCGGAAAAAAATCTGATCTGGGATTTTTTGGAATCGCGGAATTCGATTCTGGCATTCAAAAGTCTGTGAAGATAACGGAAAGTCCTGTAAGGATAACGTGATTTTCCTTTTCTTCAAATTTTCCGGAAAAAAAATCTGATTTGGGGGTTCTTAGCTCGCTGAATTCGATTCTGTGGTCAAAAAGTCTGTAAGGATAACGGAAAGTCAAAGAATAACCTTTCGTCCTTTGATTCTTATCGTGTACCCAATGCCAAAAAGTAGTTTTGAGATAATCGACTTTTAAACTTTTGAGAGTAATTTACGGAAAAACTGTTCGAAAAAGGGTGGCTTTTGTATTTGTTTGTACAACTATAAATCGTGAAACTAATTTACGGCAACAAATATTCAAAAATTTCATTTTTAAAACGTTGTGCCACGAAACACGAAAATGGATTTGCGGGAATTTTGGTTTTTTTTTGGATTTGGTTGTTTACATTTTACTCCGAAACTTTTGATCATGATAATGAAGGAAATTGAAGATATTAATACCCAATTTACCAAATTGGTTGGAAAACCAATTGGATTTCCAATCATCTTGTACCAAGTACCGAAGGTACGATTTATGGAATTTTGACTGGAAATCCAAGATTTTTTCCTGTGAAAATGGTCCTTTTTGTACCATAAGGTTCATAATTCCGAATGTTCCCACAAATATTCTTAAATTTTATAAAGGAAAATTGCGTGGTACATTTGGACACGGTACAAAAATTCCAACATTGGTCAATTGGGTATTTGTCATATTTTTGCTCTTCACAAGAACTCCATATCTCGAACCGTTATCGAGATTTACCGTTATTTCTAACAATTTATTAGTTTTTGGCGATTTTATCGAAAACTAACCGGGTTTTTTCAAAAAACTAAGCGGTGCTACTTAAGAAATAAATTAAAGGAAATTATAGTTCCCTCTACTTGTTTTTCGAGAGATTCTCATAAATGTGTGAAAAAATTCATTTTAGCAATTTTCTTGCATACTAACGGTTCTTTAACAGTGGTTTTCTCAAAAGCACTAGAACTTGGGGCGTTTGAAAGAAGGTTAGACCTCTCCGTCCGCCTTTAAACAGCATAACTTTCGAAAGGATTGAGCTAGAGACTTGAAATTTGGGATAATTACGTTCCTCGTAACTGGCTAGGCTTGAACGGGCAAAATTAAACCATTCCTCCCTTCTCTCTCACATACACGAAACAGTTTTTTTGCGATTTTCTCGAAAACCGTGAGTCATATTGAAAAGTTTATACAGGTAAAATGTATTTAGAATAGCACGCATCCATTCATCAAAGTCTAATTAGACCACTCATTTTCCCCTCTCCTATGCAAAATGGTTTTTTTAAATAAATATTTTGTCTATCATCATATACAGTATTTAACGATTAGCCCCTGGCAATTGTAACTTTTTCGACTTATTTTAATTATAATTATCTCGAAAAGTTCCCTAACTTAAATCCTAGAAATTTTGGAACTTGAATAATCTAAGTTGGAGACAAGTTGTTAAGGTTTGTTGGTGCCAATAGCTCTAAGTTAGAGGAAAAAATCGCGAAAAATTTCTTGGTTTTCGGCCCTTACTAAATTTAAATTTTCCAAGAAAATTTGTTAAATTTTCTTAAATTTTCTAATTTAAATTTTAAATTTTCAGAATCCTAACCCCCGTCGCACACTTCAGCTAAGCGAGCTCAACTATGTGAGCTAAGTTTCTCGCTGAAAGTAAAATCCTTAGCATTTACATTGGCGACCGCACACTTCAGCGAAACTATGAAACTACATCGCGTAGTCATGGGCGACGCGGATGAAACTACATCGCGTAGTCATGGGCGAATGTTATTTGTTTCAATGTTAGACATCAATTAAACGAGGAGATTATGATGAAGATCAAGTCATCGTTATGAAAGAATGAAAAGTAAACTATAGTCTTGTTATTTATTTTATACAGCTGGCAAGGGAACCAGCTAATGGTTTAGGCGCTTCTCAGCAGCCCGAATATTAAACAAGGCAAAGGTACTAAGCCGAACTTACCAGGCTGGTACCTTATAGCCGAGGAGAAATGATAAGCAATTATACTTTTCAGTTTAATTGAAAATAACTTCTGATTTTATTCCATATGCTACAATTTCTTTTATAGCTAATTAATGTTAACTAAGCTATTTAAGTTCATCGATCTCATCGATCTTTACAATATTTACATTATGCATTAATAATCAATTATGATTGAAGTCCAAAGTGTCTCAATCATAATTGCTGCGTTGCATATTTATGAATCATATGTTTGTGGCTATGCTTATATTTATGCTTACGTGCTAATTAAGTGTATTTCCTATATTATTGTTTACATTTCTATATTCTTATTATTGTCTACAATTCTATAAATCTATATGCACTACACTAAGCTCGCTCGCGTAGTTCAGACCTCAACTACGCGAACCACTTCGCTGGCATCGCTGACACTCACATATAAATATTTTCGGCGTTATACAGTGTAGAATCGGTGTTTGCAAAAGTGTAGTATTTTGTGGACATAAAAGTGTAAGGAAAAGGTGAAAATTGAATTCTTTTGCGGTGAAAATATTCCGCAAAAGAATTCAATTTTCGCGTTAAATAATTGATATCTAAAAATGGCTGCAGATAAAGTGGAAAAATGCATATATTTACCGAAAATATCGCCGCGTAGCTTAGCTCAAGTGTGCAACGAGGTGAGCTAACCCAGCTAGGCTATGTAACTATCGCTAGCCTCGCTCACATAGCTTAGCTCAAGTGTGCAACGGGGGTAAGGCAGCCGTTTCTGTATACTTAAAAAAAAAAGAATTACAAACAAGAAAAAGTGATGCGGTTGACTATTTTTTGCCTTTTTGAAAACCTTTCCTGGCCTTCGTCCCTCGTTTTTGTGATTTTTTTATCAGATTTGATGTCACCATCACTCTATCCTAGATCCGCCTTCCGCCTTACGCCCTCTTACCATAAAATTGCCATATATTTTACGGACAATCTCTGCCATACTTTAAACCTTACTTATTTTATCGAAAACGGTTTATATTAAAAATGGCGTCAGCAATAGCTTTCCCGAAAACGGCTCCCTTATTTATAAAATATTGCTAGAAAGTTATCCTACAGAAAACAGTATAATTACTGGCACCACCAACCGATCCTTGTGAAATAGGAATTTTTATTTAAGAAAATAAACACGTTAGCAACAGGCTAATTATACCGGAAAGTATATATACTTCTATACATACAAAACAAATATCGAATCGCACCGGTCGACAAACGCATAAATATAAGGAAACCTTCAACCAAACAAATGGAAATTATCCGCCTCCAAAGCCCAGAATCTAAGGAAAACTGCTCGTTTTTCCATCTTCTTCCTTTTCCAAAACTAAAAAGAAAACAGAAACGAACCAAATTCATAAACAACACACAAAAAAGCCGTCAAGTAACTGCAAAAAGCGCAAAAAGCTAACAAAAACTGAAACAAAAAGCTGCACTGTAGAAAAAAAAACGAGATTATATTTGAAGCCAAGGACGAACACGAAGACATTTTTCGATGGAATATCGTTCATTTTGAAAAGGAAAAGCAGTGAGAAATCTCTTTTTTGACTGATGTTGGACTTTTCTTATTTTCATTTATTTAATATGGGATCGGATAGTGTGGGAAACATCTCAGTGTTCTCTGTTTCATCCTATATAATGAATGGATATTTCAGTATCAAGGACTAAATAAGTACTAGTATGGGATAAAATGTTGGAAATTATTCCATCTAAGAAAACAGTGAGACCCTGTAAAGTTAGTATTAAGATTTGTTAAAATTATGCATACTTTTTGTGCTGTTGTACTGTTGGGTCCTCATTTGAAGATTTTGCGTGGAGAGAGCCCATCTCGCTTTCCAATTACCATCAGATTGCATCGCGGTTTTTTAAATCTAGGGCAGGCATCATCAGCTAGTGGCTCGGCTGGCTCATCACACAGATTGGCTTTAACAGCGTAGCCACTATAATCGACCTTTTATTGTGTGCTGTAATGCTTGTGTGTGCGGCTTCGGATCGCAGGAATAAAACGAATTGTGCTTTGAGTTGGAATCGGTGCATTATTAGCATGACGCATTTCATTTTAAATCAGTTCGTGTCAAGCCATTGCCGTGGAGGGTTGTGTTTCATTGAACTCTATTTTTATTTGTAGTGGTTATAAATTTTGATTGTAAAGGTAGCGACAGTTACTTTGATGGCCCTTGATCTAGGGTAACCATTTTTTTTTTGTACGAAACCGGGACAAATGACCGAAAAGAGGATGGAGGTGAAAAAAGTGTAAATTTTATAGCCTCTAAAAAAAATAAGAAAATAAGCGAAAAAAATACGAGAAAAGTTAAACGGTGGCCTCTGTTCTTCTTTTCAACAGTCACTTTTAGTATTTTTTTGCTTTTAGCCTACACCCACCCCCCTTCTTTTTATTTCAACAGTCACTTTTAGTAATCCCTTCCTCCTCCCTTCTTTTTTTTCAACCGTCACTTTTAGCTTAAGAACATGGCGGCAAAAAAATTTAGGGAAAAATCACATAATAAATATAGCTCGTGGGCAAAAACTTTGCGAAAATCTGCGCCAAGACGGAAATTTTTAATTCCAAAGCTGAATCAAATGATCCGGGACTAAAATTTAGTTTCAGGAACGCGTGCTAGGACAGCATGCCAAAATTCAAGGCTATTCCGGTTAATGCGGGACACATAGTCACCCAATTAATATTACAAAAAAGTATCTTTGTGTGCAAAACTTAATATTTCTTTTTTATCTTTTCCGGTGAAAAGAGAGAAAAAATGGTTCTAAGGGCACGAAATTTGGTACGCTTTTGTCAGTAAGGGACCAATTTGTTTTGACATTTTTAGCACGTTAAGTAAGACCTCCAAATTTTGTAAGAACTGAAACATATTTAGAAAATAATTACTGAAAGTTAAGTTTTACTGTCAAATAATAGAAGACCCCCTGAAACAGTGAAAAATAAAACAAATTTTCTCAAGCATATATTGAATATTTGGTTATGGGGGCAGAAGTACATGCACGTGGCTGTTTTAAACCACTTTCTTACACTCCGTTTTTTTTTTTGTCTTTAAGGATATTCCAAGGCTAATTATTAAGCTTTCGTTTGAACAATAAAGAAAATGAAAACATGGTAAACATCAAAAGATCGACTATAATATTAAATTCTCACTCAATTTATTTTTATCATAATGCACGAAAAAATAACAATTATCAATTACATATTTTATTATTGAGCATTATTCACTTTAACCAAATAAATAGATATAAACACGCATACACACTAATCAAGCCGGCCGGCAGAGGAACAAACATTTCTACTTATAATATAGATCTGTTTCGCATATATTTACACAAATAAATAATTCTCAAAGGATCGAAACAAAATGAGAATAAGAAAAACTTAACATTCTTGGGAAGCATGCGCCACCTTGAAAGCGCCGGTATACTAGAAAAAAAAGTGCAAGAAGTTACAAAAAATCCCAGAAAATGTCTTTTCATTTCTCCTCTTAAAAAGTTTGTTTTTTACTTATTTTCTTTGAAAAATAACGATTTTTTTTTATTTAACGACAATTTCGTTAAGGTCGAAACTTTATTATGTGGATGAGATTCAATCAGCTGAGAAAGACATGCGTTCGTACTTAGAGAAACAAAAAAAAATATTAAAAGTCTGACAAAAAAATATGGAATTAAATAAATTTCAAAGGAAAATGGCACAGGGAAATGGGAAATTCTTCAGTGTTTTTCTGTGCAGACCCTTTTTGGTTCTTTTTTTTGAAAAACAGTTTTTCCTGTGAATTGAAATCGTGAAGTTGAGTAGGGAATGAATTGAAATTAAATTAAAAATATTATTTGTACCTTATTTCTTATTCAAGAGCATTTTTAAATAAATTTAGTTCATTTATTTTTAGGAAATTTCAAAAAATATTACATTCGTTATTAAAAATTGTGGGACGAATTTTCCTCAATTGGACAGTGTTTCACAATTTTAAGTATTTGATCAACTAAACATAAGAAAAGCTACAATCGTCAAATACGATTGCCCAAACAAAATGAGGACAAACCAAATTTTCATGAGAAAACCCATTTGTATGGGAGAAGGGGGTTGGATTGAACTGATTGGATTCTAATGTATGGAACGGTTATGTGAAATCATATTTTAACCCTGTTTTGTTTTCACATTTTGTTCGATACTATGTACGGTTTTCGAGAAAATAAAAAAAAAGTATTTAATTTGTATAGACTGAGCGGGAAGGGGTGGAGAATGGGTAGGGGTGGGGGGGGAGTGTTTCGATACGATTTCGATGTAGGGAACGGTTATGTAAATCATATTCTAAACAGATTTCACCTTTATAAATTTTTCAGTGCAACTCACCGTTTTCGAGATATTAGAAAAAAAAGTATTGAATTCGTATGTGGAAGGGAGAAGGAGTAGTCCAACTGGATTTTGATGTACAGATAAGTTATGTAAAATCATATTCTAAACACATTTTGCCTTTATAAATTTTTCCATACAACTCGCCGTTTTCGAGAAAATTGTGGAAAACTATTTTGTTGATGTGGAGAATGTGGGAAGAAATGGTGGTTTAGGAAATATCAGGAAAGGGGTCCGCAGGATGCAGTGTTGCCATTTTCAGCGACTTATCTCATTTCTAGCGACTTTCATGCACGTGTTGAGATTTGAGATTTTAGTGGTCTTTTGGCGACTTCTCGGAGATTTTCAGCGATTTTCAAAAATTTCTTGAAATAAAACTGTGTTGAAAATTTTGCTAATAAATATCATATTTGTCACAATTTTTTACATTTATGTTACGCAAGAACATTTGATAAAAATGCAAAAAATTAATGAAAATTGAATTAAGACCTAACAACAGTGGATTTAGACATGAATAAATCTTTGATCTCAGATGTGAGTAAATTTTATGTAGATATTTTGACTTGAAGTCTATTTAGTTATTATGTTTCTAAGAAAAACTTAACCCGATTTTTTTATTTTTCTGTTTTTTAAGAAGACAAAGTTTTTTTTTTTATTATTATATTTTATTATTGTTAAAAACAAAGAATAAAACCGATTTGAAAACAAGATATATGTTTAAATATGCATTAAAAAATTCTCAAAAGTAGCGATTTTTGTCTTTAATTTCGTAGAATTTTGAGATTTTTTCTCCTCATTTCAGCGATTTTGAGCTTAAGGTCAGCGGCAACACTGGCAGGATGTAGGAGTAATTTGAGTTGGTGAAACTTTTCCTTGACGGACGATCTGTCCAAGTCTAAAAACCGTATTAAAACGCATTTAGTATTTTATAACATGACAAGAGAAAGGGTTCGCTAAATGGTGGAGGAAATTCCGCTCACTCAAACCACGCCCTCCTGTGTTATATCTCCAGGAAAATGTCGCGAAACCCTCCGGCGAACTCCCTCTGCTTCCATATCCTTAACTATTGTATGGATTTTGATACGGTTATCGCTATTTGATAGGTAATGCTTCAATAATATTGTTCAACCAATAAGACCTATCCCGACCCTACGGCAAACGATCTCAAACTAGAAAAGATTTCCTTTTAAGGGCAAAACTTAGTTTGGGTAAATAGTTTTACTTGTCAAAAACTTGACTAGGGTCTCAGTGCACTTTCCGAAAGTAGTAAAAAGAATAAGAAATATTTCTTCTATGTTCAACCAAAAATCATCAAAGTTAAATATCCCATATTTACAAGAATGGGACCTTAAAGCTTCGATTGAGAATAAAAATAATGCGCCCCAAATAAGGAGAAAACGGGATGTGTTGACCTAAATTAAAAGAAAGTCACAAAAAAAAAACAAGAAAAACCCCCAGTCAACACTGATTCAGATTTAGATTTATATATCTTTAGACATGTCTCGTCCCAAGAATTCACACCCTGTCTGTCCATCACTGCCTACCACCCCAATTTTCCCCAAACATAACCAAGGGGTGTACAAAGATCGAGCAACCGACCGAAAAACGATGGATGGCAGGGGTATTTTGGGGGGTTGTTGATGGCGGCAAGTGCTTGACAAAAAAGCATAACACCAAACCAAATCCGGTTGATGAAAGAACAACCCGAGTCAATGCCACCGGGAAGAGCAGCAGCAACATAAACAGGAGCAACAGGATCCTGATTGAGGCTGGGGTGGCCAATTCCAATGCAACAGCCGGCATCCCCTTAAGAATTTTGTTGGCCCAGGATTAACCGCACAAAAGAAGGCCCAGCGTCACCGAAATCTGGCACGAAGGGACGAAAGGACGAGCGTGTGGCCTCTCGACGGCAAGCGAGCATTTAAGGAAAGAAGAAGAATCTGGTATCCGGAATCCTTAACCGAAAAAAAAGGAAAGCAATCCCCATCATTGCCGAAACGATGGTGACGGAGGTGTCGGGCGAATGTAAGCATAAGGGATGCCGAAATTCGTTTCCTCAGCGAAACCAGGCCAAGAGCCAACCGAAGGCAAGTCGAAAGTATGCATGACCTACATATTATTCAGACACCCCAGACGTTGGCCCACATCCTGAAAATTCCTTGTCTTGTCGCCTCGCAATCCTTACCCGGTCTTCTCCCTTTTTGGATGTTACTGCTGTTGTTGTTGTTGTTCTTGCGATTGGTGTTGATGTTGTTGTTTATCGCATTTGAAGAAGACTCCATTCCGACCCACCCGGTCGACGCTCCTTACAATCCTGGCGGCATCCTTAAATGCCTCCTTTTCCTTTGGCAACAACGTGTTGGGCGCACACTTGTCTTTCATATGTAAGTCACACATGACCGGCCGGCCGACTGCCTTTGCCGACCCTTGCGGAGGGCGGCGTTGCGTCGCCTTTTATTCCTTAACATAAACCGGGACGCTTCGGTTTTTGTGATGAGGCAGGACAATCGTACAAGAATGGAAGAGCATATATAGGGAAAAATATCATATGGACAAAAGACTGTTGCTTCTTGTGTCAATGGTCTTCATTCCCTGTTCTGCGATTATGTTTTGTTGTCGGTCCATTTCAAGAAATTAAATCTGAAACATTCCAATTATGGGCCGACACTGTAAGTGAGTATATCCCAAGGGTGTGTAAGTATTCACACTCCCTTTACGATTAAACTTAGATTGGCCTTCTTACATAACGCTGCAACAAAAGTGAAAGAAATGGAAAATTAAGTGCGTGCTAATAATTCGGCAGAGGGACAAAACCAAGGATGTTAGGATTTAGGAACATAACGACCCAAGTAACTTTTTCCTGTTAGTGTCATACATTCATGATTTTTGAATTGACAAAAAACGAATTTTCCGATTCATGATTGTGTTTAAAAAAATAGATTTTGATATTTTAGTGAATTTTTTTTACTCTTTCTTATTCAGAATTCGTTTGAAAATGCTTTCACTTAACAATCATGCCTATTCTGGAATCCGAAGTATCGTTAAGTTTGTTTGATTTCACCTCAATTTGTCTTCTTGAATCCGCTGCGTTTCACTTCTGTTCGATTAAGTGAACATCTAACAACGTTTTGAGTATAGAATTACTCGTTGCAAATTTCAGAATACCAAAATACCAATTGAGTAGCTAATCGAATCGACTGAGTTTGGTTTTGCGTTTTAAGTTCGGATTCCAGAATAGCCATGAATACTCCTTCCTGTCGACATGAAATCGTAAAGAGAGATCAACAATATTAATAACTTACTAACCATTAATTGTGGAATAAATTCATTCCAGAATAGTCAGGGCAGTCAAGGATTTAGGCATATTGTCCCTGCGTCCCGGAAACCGAACTTTTGTCGTGGAATAATGCAATCTAAAATAGTAAATCTCACTAGTTTATAATGAGAAATCGAGAATATAACTAAAATACTAAATTTCTATTACAAACATAAGAAAAGCTACAATTGCTGGCCCCTGGTCAAATACTCTATATCAGGGGCCATCAAAGTAACTGTCGCTACCTTTGCAATCAAAATTTATAACCACTACAAATAAAACTACAGTTCAATGAAACACAACCTTCCACGGCAATGGCTTGACACGAACTGATTTAAAATGAAATGCGTCATGCTAATAATGCACCGATTCCAACTCAAAGCACGAATCGTTTTATTCCTGCGATCCGAAGCCGCAACACACAAGCATTACAGCACACAATAAAAGGTCGATTATAGTGGCTACGGTGTTAAAGCCAATCTGTGTGATGAGCCAGCCAAGCCATTAGCTGATGATGCCTGCTCTATATGATGACAGTCAAAATGTGTATTTAAAAAAAATCCATTTGTATAGGAGAGGAGAAGGAGTGGTATAATTGGATTTTGATGTATGGAACGGTTATGTAAACTCGTGTTCTAAACACATTTTACCTTCACAAATTTTTCAATATAACTCACCGTTTTCCAGAAAAATGCAAAAAACCGTTTTGTTTGTATGGGGGAGGGGGGAAGCAGTGGTCCAATTTTGCTCGTTCAAGAACTTAGCCTCGCCATTTTTATGTAACGCAACTGTACCAAATTTTAATTGTCTAGCTCAATCCTTTCGAAAGTTATGATGTTCACGGACGGACGGAGATGCGGAAATCAAAATCTTTTGTCACCCCTAACAGCCTAGTATAGTTCATTTTTGTGTCCGATGATTGCTTCGTTAGAAACGGTATACTAAATCTGATATACTCCTATATAATATATCATATAGAGTATAAAAAGAGTCAGTTATCGTAACGTAACGAAATAACGAGACGAAATAACAATTTTCCGAGTATTTTCTCAAAATTGCATTATAACGTTATAGAAATTTATTTCCGTTAAGGCCGAGACTTAGAATGATATATTTTATGTTGGTAAACCATTTATCTGATGAGCCGAAAGTGTTGGTTTACTAACAATCCACACCTGCCATGAATCCCGTCACTGTCGCTATTACGTCTGATGTTACGTCTACACTCAGAAAAATGGAGGCTAACTCGACGACCTACATACGGCGTAATTGGCCTCGGGCAGGCGCGCGTTCGCCTGCATGTGGGCAAGTAAAACTGAGTTGACCTGTGGTCGGAGAAATTCTGAAATTAAGCCACCAGCAGGTGAAGTAGGGCATTGGGAGCTGCACGAGTTGACCTTAGATAGGTTAACTCTGACCGCTAGCTGGCTTACAGACACCTCTGTAAGGTCAGAGTTAACCTGACAAAAAGTTGACCTGGACATTTTTATACCCGTATGGTGAAACCAAAGGGTATATTATCTTTGCCTTACCGTTTGTAACGCCAAGATCCCGTCATCGCACAAAAAAATGAATTACACCAGTGTGTTTAGAATGATAAAAAAAAGTTGAATTTAGCATGTCCGTCCGTCTGTCTGTCTGTCCGTCCGTCTGTCTGTCTGTCTGTCTGTCCGTCTGCCTGTGGCGCGGATTGCGGGCGCACGGATTGAGCTAGAGACTTGAAATTTTGCGCAGATCCGTTTTTCGTAAGATGCGAGGCTAAGTTCGTTAATGGGCAAAAATGGACCATTAGGGGGGGTACCCCCCATACAAACGAAATCGTTTTTTGTGAATATCTCAAAAACAGTGCATCTTATCAAAAAAGTCCAAGAACAAAAGGTATTTAGGATATGATTCTACATAAAACTCCCATACATCAAAATCCGATTGGAATAAATTTTAAAAAATCTTATTGGAAAGTTTGACTTCAAAGTGGAATTTTGGTATAACTGTTCGAATTTTGATACGAATATCACCATACGGGTCTCCAATGATTGCCAGATTGGCAATTATAGCTTTTGTTATGTTTCTGAGTGTAGTGAAGATTGAAATGTTAGCTGTTACGACAGAAAAGTCAGACAGTTTTTTCTGACATCTTTGCTAACAGAATAGTGACGCAAATTTGACATCCGTGAATTGAAGATGGCGGATTGTAATTTTTCACGTGCAAAGACGCTCCGTTCTATAAACGAATAGCTACTGTTCCGTTCTATAAACGAATAAAAGTAATTTTTACAAAGAAATTATTTGAAAAATGCATCGTGGGAGCAGCTGGCCGCCGAATTTCATTTTAGTGCGGAAATTTTAAAGTGAAATCACTGAGATCGTCATATTTACTACTGTCAGTTGTTTACTGCTCAACGCATTTCTGAAACTGAAACGTCATGCCAGAATCAGCCCACCTACGTCACAACAAAATTTTCTAATGACATTTCTGTTAACAGTTCTGTCAATATTTCCGGCAGGTCTGTATGGCGTGTTATGGTTCAACCACAGTGAAAGCGGCAAGCGGCACTAACGTAGCACAACGAGAACTCCTACAATACAGCGGCAACGGCAGCGCACTTTTTCCGTCGCCGCCGAGTTTGAAACAGAGTCAAACTTGCCGCCGAGTTTGAAACAAAGTCAAACTTGCCGCCGAGTTTGAAACAAAGTCGCGCCGCCCAAAATGTTTTATGAAAACCACCACATTCGGCGCCACATTCTATGCAGATGTTTTGACGTTATGATTTCGCAAAACAGAAGCATATGCCGACGGTGCCGCTATCATTGTAGCTGGTTCGGCGGTATGTGTGGCGACGCCATGCCGCTCGCCGTCGCCACTGCCGTTTGCCGCCTTCATTGTGGTTGAACCATTAGATTCCCGCTTGTTGCGCGTTGTCATTTTAAATCCACCAACCGTGCTAAGTCGAAATAAGTAGTGACAGTTACTGCTTGGTGCTAACAATCTCATCAGTCTATACTGCTTCAGTTGTCGTTGTCGGTGTCGTTGTCAGTGTCATTGTCATTGTCGTTTTCTGCAAAAAAAAATGTGATGTGAGTGGCACATGACTTTCTTATACAAAATCAACGTTTCTGTACCATTTACACTATCCCGACGAATAAAATTTTAGTTATTATGGATTTTTATTTTACAAAATCTGAAATATGTCAATAACGGTAAACGATAACGATTTTCTGTAAACGGCAAAAGTGTAGAGAATTTAAATATCTTTAATTCTTCCTGTAATTGTTCTTACCGAAATCCTTTAGTTTATAAGCAATTCAGAAAAATGTGTTTTAATACTTTGTGAGTCACCAGTGAACACAAGATCAATACAGACAAAAACGAACGAATCGAATAAAATATAACGGAAAAAACTAAAATAAACCCTTTGTACCGCACGAGCGACTGCACTCGACCATGAAACTTGAGAAACTGACGGTAATGACAATAATGTGTGTACACCGGTGACTCACATTGTCCCTGTGGGTGACACGCTGCGATCACCGGTGACTCACATGGTAGCCAACGTGTTAACATTTTAATGATAAAAATATCTCAATAACGGTAAAATATACACACAGTCTGACAGACAGATTGATAGAAATACTGAAATAGCGAAAGACATTTTTATTTTACAAAATCACATTTGCACAGCCATCGATATCAAAGACGCTGCTTAACATAACCACTTCCAATAAAGAAGTGAGAAGATTCTTTGTCTTGTGTTATAAAAAATGGGTTTAAAGTGTTTCAATCACATGGCAGAATTTAGTTGGTACTCATATTACAGTAAAAAATTGGTAAAGATGTCCTTGAAAGCCCTAGAACTTGTAAAAGTTCATAACCAGTTGTTTAACACTTGATTTTTTCGCATAGACATTATCCTGAAGATATTTTTTTCCCCCAAGAACTTTGATTTTCATTGTAAAGAAATCATTACAAAATTTTGAAATATGTTTATTTATTTTCAACACATTTTAGTCACATATTTTTACTCCATGAATCTAAATGAATCTCAAACAACTTCTGAAGACAACGAAAATGTTAACCCTATTTGGCTACTTGTGCAAAAAGAGGTCTGTGAGAAAATGCCAAAGTCATTGAAAACGTCTAGTCATGCCTATATTATACAAACCCTAGACGATAATAACCCCAATTAGGACGATACCAAAAAAAAAGCCCTTAGGCAAGTGATTCCCTTTAACATTTCTTATGCCATGTGCAGCCCATCAACGTCCGACCCTACACTCATTCGTCGCACTTGGGTGGAAAACCCCAAACATCCAAGAATTCTTATCGCAAACATTCAACAAGACAAAAATCCACCCTCCCACATAAATCCATGTGTTATGTAACAGGGGGAGAGGCGGGGATAAAAGTGAGTTAACATTTCCGCATATTTTTGGCATCTGCCCGAAACCAGTCAACACTTACCTAATGCGTTTCCTTGAACAGATTCTTGCGGCATTATTTTCCATTTGCCCGGTGATATTGGCAGGGTTTTCGACACACACTAACCGTCACCCAAGTTGAGGTTGTTAATGGCCAACTAAAAAAAAGGGGTTTTCACTCTCTTTCCCCACAGCAGCCAACAATCGGGGGTGTAAGAAATTCAGATTTGATTCCACATGTGGTCAAATGAGGGACAAAATTCATGTGTTTCTCTCTTAAGTGTGTAGCCAAGATACACTTGCATGTTGAGAGATTATCCTTTTCCTTTCACTGAATACGGAGTAAGTCAAGCAAGTGTTTGGGGTGGTGGACATAAGGGTGGCAACCGAATAGAACATAACAGAATCTGGTCGGATACACACCACTTGTTGAGCACGAAAAGTCCTTGAGCCCCAGACCATATACATATATACATATGTAGTATGATTCTAATATAACACATATTCGCATACATACTCGTTAACATACATGAAAGTAATATATGCTGAGCATATGTGTTGCACATATTTTTCTTACATACAAAACACTTTCACTTCGTGTGCTCTACCTGTTCGGTCATTCGTCCTGGTGTTTGTGTAAGAAGAAACTTTCTCTTGGGAAGGAAAGGTTAAGCAAAAATTTTCATTTCTATGTGATTTTTATCCTTTTCTGTGATATTACGCACACTCTCCGATATTTAACTTTCACTTTGATAGAGCAGAGCACCGCATAAATTGGGAAATGGGGTGGTTCTACAGGATTCTGAATATCTTTTGTCACATATGTGTATATAATGATCGCTCTGGTAATCTCATATGTGTAAAACCGTCCATAAATATGTGTTTCTCCTCATCCTTTTTATCGTGATTTGTTCGAAATTGAGAAAGGGGAGTGTGGTAAGATCCCGCCGACATCGTCCTTGTCCTTTAGTAGCTGGCGTTCTTCTGTGCTTAAGGAGAAAATACGAATATTAGAAGGAATGTAACACCTTGACCTAGCCTCAGAATACTTCTTATATCAAGCACGGCACGAGTACAAGGACCTGTTAGGATATGGGGTTGGATGTAAGGAATCTACCAAATTCACACAATTTTCTTACACATATTTATGTATCTTGGCGGACAAAAAAAAAATAAAAATAAAATAATAAGGAGAACATTTTCCACATATTTCTTTTCTTTGCGTTTCTTTCGGTTTCTCTTTTTATGGGGAAAAATTCGAAATATTCGCGCACATAAGAAAAAAGAAACTTTGAAACGAAAATTTTCAGTTTTTTCTTCCCACATATGTAGTTGTCTCTATTTACTTCGACTATGTCTTACTATATTTTAAAGATACAATTCTTCTTTTTTATTTTGTTTCATTTTATTTATTCTTCTTCGTTTTTTTTTTCAGCTATCTTAGCAACATAGTTGTATTGATTTTCTATTAGTTTTACTTAAAGGAATGGCATTGGGAGACTGTTTCTCAGTAAGAAATCACTAGCAAAATGGCTGGTATAAAACTTTATTTTTTAGAAGATTTAGAAATTATTTATGAGACTATTAACAAAATTTTCAGACTAAAAAAAATATTTTTAATTAGGTACTCGACAAATGGAACAAAACCAGCAAACAATCGAGGAAGCACAGAAATTAATTTGCGATTTTCTTTTACACTGCAACTCAAACATAGTTTATCAATGAAATACGTCACACATTTAGGGGTAGGGGGTTTGCGGTAGTGTGGCGGTTGTAATTGACAGATGCTGAACATTTTTCGAGGATATAAATTTTGTCAATATTCAAAATGTTTCCACAAAGCGAGGTTAAACAAGCAGAAAACTACACTCAGAAAAATGGAGGCTAACTCGACGACCTACATACGGCGTAATTGGCCTCGGGCAGGCGCGCGTTCGCCTGCATGTGGGCAAGTAAAACTGAGTTGTGGTCGGAGAAAGTCTGAAATTTACCCACCAGCACGTGAAGTAGTGCATTGGGAGCTGCACGAGTTGACCTTAGATAGGTTAACTCTGACCGCTAGCTGGCTTACAGACACCTCTGTAAGGTCAGAGTTAACCTGACAAAAATTTGACCTGGACATTTTTCTGAGTGTATTTAGGAGCTGCCCATTGCATAGTTTTGGGGCATTCCTCATTTAGGAGCTGCCCATTGCCTAGTTTTGGGCATTCCTCATAAGAATAATAAGGGCTCCAACTTTAAGAAAAGTTATCCAAAAAATAGTTTATTTTCTGAAAAGTCTAAAAACAGAATTTCAATCTCAATTGCAAAGTTTTTTTTTCTCAATTTTATTTCCAATTAACATTTAAAAACAACGCCTTTTAGATCTTCACAAAAACTGAATAAATTCAACATTCTCCATTTAATTTCGTCGTTAATGTGACCGAAATTTCTGCAGTAAACCTTTTAAAATGTACACAAAAGTTTCCGCGTAGGTGTTTCTTTTAAAACTCTTTTCGTTCAATGGACAAATTAAATTCCATGAAATTCCATTATCTACCATGTAATGCTAAGACACAGAAATTATTTTCACAAAGATTTTTAAAATGTTTTCTTACCATGACGAAAATTAGAATAAATTTGGATGGCAACAACACGATTTTTATACTTGTGCTGAAAATATGAATAAAGTTCATCTTTAAATATAAGGAAATATTTTGGAGTGGTGTGTAAGTAGCGCTTTGTAAAAACTCTTACTTTTTGTTAATTGAACTTAAAAAAAATTTCGTGGACGATAAGTCAGATTAGAAAAGTGTGGTTAAAGGAGTGAATTTTTTTTTATAAGTCGGAGAAATTTTTTCGTGCCAATTTGAACTCTGACTAAAGCCTTATTTACACTTCTGGCTCCTGGCCAGTAAGTATCTCGTCAGAGAAAAAGAACAGCTGGAATTTCATCTACTTGCCAGGTAGTATTAGTAATTTAAATGTGACTTAAGGTGCCGCTCCACATTAGAGTAAATGCCGGCGAGAACCTCTCGATAGCAGCTACTCGCAAATGGACATGTCTCTGAGAGTCGCTCGCAGAAACTCGCAAAAACTCGCGAGATAGTTTCTGCGAGCTAGTTTCTGCGAGCTAGTTTCTGCGAGCTAGTTTCTGTGAGCTAGTTCCTGCGAGCTGTCAAAAGTGATTGTACTCTCTAGTCGACACGCACCCACTGAACTCTCGGGGAGTTACTCGCCAGATACGAACGGCGTTTGAATTTCGCTAGTAGCTCTCGAGAACTCGCCAAAGCAAGATGTCAAAAAAATCAAGATATTGGTCTTGAAAAGAGAAAAATCGCAAAAATTAACTCTCAAATGGACAATCTCCTGCGAGTAACTCTCGAGAGTTTTTGAGAGTTACTCTCATATGTAGCGGCACCTTTAGGCCCGTTTGCGCATACTATTCTTAAAAAAATTAAGTTATGCTTAGCCTACTTAAACCGTAGAAATTCTTGAACTTAAATTATTTAAGTTGGACATAAGTTTCGTTGGTGCAAACGGTACTTAAGGGGCTAAATTTTTTAAATGAGTCAATTTTTTTACAGCACTTTTTTAAAAGTTTATTATCTGCTTTTATTGGGTATCACTTGTTTGTTTGTTACTTTGTTTTTTTGCCTGCCAGGGTCAAACCTTGTAATCTAATTTTGGCCCACTTCTAATCATTCGAGTGAAATTTTGTACACACATAACTCTGGTTACAATATAATATTTTCACCACTTGGTCCTTGTATTGGTAACTGAAAATCCTGCCAAAATATTCAAATTTTCTAAAAAAAATTCATCTGGAGGTTTTTGAGGTCGCTGACTTCGATTCTGGCATTAAAAGATCCGTAAGGATAACGGAAGGTCCTATAAGGGTAACGCGGTTATCCTTTTCCTCAAAAAGACCGGAAAAAAATCTATCCAGGGGGTTTTTGGGGTCGTTGAACCCGATTCTGACGTTAAAAAGTCTGCGAGGATAACCTAAGGCCCTGTAAGGATAATGTGATTATCCTTTTTGTCAAATTTTCTGGAAAAAAAACCTCATCTGGTGGTTTCACTGAATCCGATTCCGGAATCAAAGACAATATATTATATACTTGCCGAAAAATGTATATACAGTATGTAATAAAAAAAAACAAAAAAACAAAAAAAAGTTTTAACACAAGAAAAGCTACAATTTCCAGGGGTCAATCGTCAAATACACTACATGAAGACAAACAAAAAGTTTATTTGAAGAAAACATTTGTAAGGCGGAGAACGAATGGTCCGATTGGATTTTGATGTATGCAACGGTTATGTAAAATGATGTTTTAAGCACATTTAGTCTCTATAGATTTTTCGATGCTATGCACCGTTTCCCAAAAAATCGCAAAAAACTATTTCGTTTTGAATGGTCTAATTTTGCCCATTCTAATTTGGGCAAATTTTTTGGGCAAATGGACGGACAAGCGAAAAATAAAATCTTTGTCATCCTAAACACCACGGTGTCATTTTTGTCCGACGATTGGTCTGATGCGTTACAAACGGTATATTAAACGTAATATACTCCTATATTATATATCATATAGAGCAGGGCCATCAAAGTAACTGTAGCGACCTTTACAATCAAAATTTATAAATTTATAATTTATTTTTTTAAATACAGTTCAATGAAACACAACCTTTCACGGCAAGGGCTTGACACGAACTGATTTAAATTGAAATGTGTCATGCTAATAATGCACCGATTCCAACTCAAAGCACGATTCGTTTTATTCCTGCGATCCGAAGTCGCACATCCAAGCATTACAGCACACAATAAAAGGTCGATTATAGTGGCTACGCTGTTAAAGCCAATCTGTGTGATGAGCCAGCCGAGCCACTAGCTGATGATGCCTGATATAGAGTATAAAAATGCAATAAAGTGGAATTTCAGCCTATAAACTCAATATTTTCGTAAAACCCCTTCAAAGACCAAAGTTTCACTCTAAATATTTTCTATTATCTGCTGAAAAACCGATTTTCAACTCAGATTTTCTGGAAAATTTATTGGAAAATTCTCGTTCAGAAGTTGCTCTACAAAATTTGAAGTCCATCGGTCGGCTGGTTTTCGAGTTAAGACTAAGGAGAGTGAGAAGCGGTCAAACTCAAGAACTTGCCAAAGTCTGTGCTCCATTGAGAGCTTTTTTAACCAGAATATAACGGTGAAGTATTTCGATATCTTTATTTTCGTTAGAACCGGTTTCCACTGGATTTCAATTTTCATTTTTGAAATCTTACAAAATTTACTAATACTGCGATAAAAAGTTCATACTTTCCTCATACACAAGCATGTTGTGGTAATTATTTATGGGAAACTTAACTCTCTTTTCACAAAAAAATAAGAAAAAAACTCCACCGCATTTAATTTTTTTTACATAAACTGGCAAAAACTCTTTTGATTGATTTTCTTATACAACTCTGCTATATTTTATCAAATTACATAAAATGTGGTTTAGAATTCTGGGAATTTTTTATTAGCTTGAATTTGGATTCATAAAAATAATTATAATTACAAATTATTTATATTTACCTACGTATACGATAAGAAGAAGCCCCGACGACTTTTCTTATTTAAATTCGAAGAAAATTAATGTGGCGCAGAAAAAAGAAAATACGAAAAAGGCAACAATTTTAAAGAAAACATCATAAAAATATCAAATAACAGAAGATTCGCTACCCTACCTACCATCACTCGATTTGGGGTAGGTGTATGTAAACGTAACCAATCAAAAAAGTCTCTTCGATGTCGTTTCCTTGCCAAAAATTCATAAGGTCAATGCCTTTAGCTGTCTACTCAACTCACAAAAAAATACTTCAGACAAAACCATTTTCCCGAGAAAACTTCCATGACCATTCCCACTCCGAAACGACGATGTCCTCTGAAATAAGTCAAGCATTCTATTCTATCATTATCTACCCTCCTTCTGTCTTCATTGCTCTCCCCCCAACCATGGTTCAATTTTATCCTCTCAGAAAAAAAAATCCATTTTTAGGCATCGCATCCCTCAATTCCGCCGCAGACGGACGACTTGTACTTTGCCTACTTTTGAAGCGATTTCAAAGTAAAATAGGAAAAGTGCCACTAGAAAGACGATAAAAAAAGAAAGAAAAACCATAGATACGGAATCAACCCAAATAATGTGTTAATGTGTACGTGTGTCCTTTTTACCACATGTTTTTCCTTTTTTTTTCTTATAAACATCTTAAATCGAGTGTTAAATTTTCACACCATCGAACAACCCTTTTTGCTGTTGGGGTGACTTGCGAATTGAAGTGCGTCGAGCTTAAAATATTTTGCTGTCGTCTACATTTCGGCAAGATGAGTCCTTTTTTCTTATCTACGGCAAAGATATCTACAGCCGAACTAGGATGGATCGAACTGCATACACAGTTTAAGGAATTAAACGTAAAAAAGGTTTTTGCACTTTGCGAAATTGTTTTCCGACTTTTTATCCTCTACACTCTAAAACAGACGGTTTTTTCCAGTAAATTCCCAAGTGAAATTTTACTGGGATTTTACTGGGATTTTACTGGGATTTTACTGGGATTTTACTGGTAAAAACAGTAGAAATTATTTTTCTAGTAAAAATTCTTTTTTACTGTTTTCCCAGTAAAATTTACTGCGACTCAGTAAAATTTACTGAAAGAACAGTAAAAATTACTGAAAATGAAGTAAGCTATTGCTATGGGAAATTACTGATTTTGTCCCAGTAAATTTCGTTATTCCAGTTTCACAAAATTTTCAAACTAATTATGACTCATTATAGTTTGACCCCGAATTACGAATATCTTAAGATATTCCAGTTTTCCAGTGCGGATACCCTCTCCCATACAAATGGATAAAAATGTTGTCTGTCCTCGTATAGAGTATTTGGCGATTGGCCACTGGCAATTTTATTTTTTAAAAACATTTTACACAACGATTTGTTTTTCTGATTTTCTATAAACATTTTTTTTTTTTGCCATATTTTTTAGTTTATAATTTCATGTCTGAAAAGCATTCTAAGGCAATTGGGGTTCAATAAAAACTTTTTTCAATATTTTAAAAACGGATTTTTTTTCCTATTTCTGTTTAATATTTGGCGCTGTCCACAAAAATCGCAAGATTTTGCGCTTCAAAGCTCCCCCCCCCCCCCCCCCCCCTTCCCGAAACCTTCCTTGGCATCCTGACAGGCTTTTTTAGATTATTCGTATTGGCATTTTTCGACGCTTTGCAAACCCCCATCCTTTTAAACGTTTAAATTCTGAATAGCCTCATTTTTAGAAACAAAATTTTAGGGTTTTAAAACCTAAAATTCAATTTTTTTTAAAAGTCCTGCAATAATTCCTATCGTTTGAAAAACTTGGAAACGTGTCAAATTTCGAATGTATCCACTTTTGGTATCAAAAATGTTTCCCACAACCCCGCATAAAATCCTTCCAGGCAAGTTGCTCCTAAGCGGGTTTATCTGTACTTACGGCATCATGGAACTTCGATAGGTTTTTATGTAAATACGTCAGGCGATCGAATATCGTCGGTGACTGACTATTCTGTTTCCATCGTCACGGCTTCAAATCCGACAATAGTGATGATGGGTGTTTCCAGGACCATCAGTAAAAGGAAGTTACGTCGAAAACACCCCACACCTTCATAGCCACCTTCATTGACACCCTCGATTTCGAATCCACTTGTGAATATTCTAGTGTAGTGTCCTTATTATGCAAATTGAAAGTCTCCGATATTTTTTCGTTTTATTTCGAGTGTTGTCGTCCTCATCTATTTCACAGAATTTTGTATTTTCTTTTTTTCCCATATCTTTTCTTACTTTTTTTTGTCTTTCTTGGGTAGAATGTTTTTGGTATGATACTTACATATGTTGTTTTTTTATTAGGGGACGAAGGATTTTCGTTGGATTACTTTTCGAGATGTCCTTTTCGAAATACCACGCTTGACTAAATCTCTTGACTTTTGTATTGTTTTGTAAAGAATTTCCTCTCTATATCCATAAGAAAATGTGAATAAAGATATCATTTTTTTTTTGGATTTGATATTTGAGGCATGTGTCCCCCTTTTCACATCAATTTTGGGAAAATTGATAGTGAAAATTTCCGATGTGTCGAACTTATATGTTGTGAATTGGGTTTAAAAGGTGATGGTTTACCTCAAGGTCCCTTCGAAATTTGTTCTCCATTATATGGTGTGGTTCCAAGGAAAAAAATTGAAATTTTGAAATCTTCGAAAGATTTGAAACTTGCTCAGAGACTGAAAATTTGAAATAGAATGGCTTATCGATATAATCGAAAAGATTTTGGGGAAGAAAGTTTTTGGGTTGGACGGCAATACGACATTTCAAACAAAATATCTCGAGAACGCATGCAAAGGAGGGGGTGTGGGGTCCGAGCGATTCATTGTCATGATTTTATAATTTAGATTCTGGTTTTTTGATACGATTTACTGTTTTCGAGAAGATAAAACATAACAAAAGCTATAATTGCCAATCTGGCAATTATTGAAAACCCGTATGGTGATTTAATTGAACAGTGTATCAAAATTCCACTTTGAAGTCAAACTTTCCAATAAGATTTTTTTAAAACTTGTTCCAATTGGATTGGAACTTTAATGTAGAATCTTTAATGTAGAATCATGTCCTAAACAACTTTTGTTCTTGCACTTTTTTGATAAGATGCACCGTTTTTGAGATATTCACAAAAAACGTTTTCGTTCGTATGGGGGGTACCCCCCTAATGGTCCATTTTTGCCCATTAACGAACTTAGCCTCGAATTTTACGAAAAACGGACCTGTGCCAAATTTCAAGTCTGTAGCTCAATCCGTGCGCCCGCAATCCGCGCCACAGACAGACGGACGGACGGACAGATGGACGGACGGACAGACGGACGGACAGACGGATGGACAGACGGACGGACAGACGGACGGACAGACGGACGGACAGACGGATGGACAAGCAAAAATCAATTTTTTATCATTCTAAACACACTGGTGTAATCCATTTTTTTGTGTGATGACGGGATCTTAACGTTACAAACGGTAAGGCAAAGTTAATATACCATTTGGTTTCACCATACGGGTATAAAAATTGGCAGTATAATAAACAAATAATTTTTTTATACACTATAATTAAAAATTTAAATATGAACTTTGATATAAACTTCAGCTTAATTTTTATCAAAGAAACAAAAAAAAATTGCACTGTAAAAACTTATTTTTGAAAGTTTTTTCTTCAGATCAATGTAAGTTTTTTCGTAAGAGAACATCCCCCTAGCAGCAATTGTGGCCAACTAATGTTTCTATGCTCACCATAGATCGCATAGCTTCGAATTTATGTATTTTAAACGCCTGTTTCTACATATATCCAAAGTATTCTCCATTTATTCCAAGTCGCCGATCTACTCTCAATTGAATCTCAACGAAAACGAAATCAAGTTTGATCTAGCCTAGTGTTGGTTAGAATCTCAAAGTAATCGAAAACAAAGAGTTACTATAAGGGGAATCTATTGGATAGTGTGGGACTATGGAGTAGTTTTAAGATATCTACATGAAATTGATGTGTATCTACACTAGAACGTAAATAAAGAAGTAGTGGAATCGCAGGCAAAAATAGAAAACTACGGCTGTGTAAACAGAAAACGCTCAGGTCAAGATCACCTCTTTGGTATGTGGAAGAAGCTGGGATTTGATCGTGATCTTGGCATTTGATGTACAAAAGGCGACCCGTTTTGCAGTTATGCAGTCTATGGTTTTACTAGTTGCACTTCAGACATAGGCAGGGATCTCGTGCCCGAGTATTTGCCCTGCAAACCTGGTTTCAGTGCTGAAAATTTTCAGCACTGAAAAAAGCAATGAAAATACTACTGAAAATTACTTCACTAATACTCTTCCTGATTTTATACTATATTTTTGCTTTATGTGTATTGGTAAAATTTCACTGCTTAAAACACTACTGAAATAAGTACTTAGGTTTAACTATATAAAAAGAGAAAGTACTATGAAACCCAACTCTACAAAGATTTATATCTCCCTCTATGTATTTTCAGCCTTGATTTTCAGCACTTATTTCAGTACTACTTTAAGTAGTCAAAATTTCGAAGTCTTTTCTAGCTAATCCAAGTCAAGTTTACCATTCATGTGATGGCGTGTTACAAGAAGTATAAAAAGTGTGTTCAAAAGTGTTCAACAGAAGTTAATAAAAGAAAAAAAAAACTATAAAACAGGCTGAGTATGCTGCGACGGGAAGCAAAAAATGATGCACAGGTTCTGTCTGCCGGCTCTATTCTCGTCGGCGAAGTTTTAGAAGATTGTGCGTCACCGGCCTGGCCAAGGAGTCCAGAGTGTTCATCAGACCCGGAGGATAAAATACAGGAAGTAATACATTTAAACATAACATATTTTAAAATATTAATCTACTTTTTAAACTAATTTCAGATGCTTGCGGTGGTCTTATATCCAAACCGGCGTACGTAAAGCTTCTTCAGATTTGCATAGGGAAATCCCATTACAGGTTCCATACAATTGTAAAATATATTTTAAAAAATTAAAATAAAAATATTTTGCAAATTAAAATGCTTTTTTACTGAAAATATAGGTACTGAAAATTTTAACTATTTAAGTACTGAAAACATTACTGAAAACACTACTGAAAATAAAGTGAAAAATACTACTGAAAACACTACTGAATTCAGTAGTGAAAATCGGACATTTGTCTCTTTCTAACAACTGTCTTGGCTCCCTTGAAACATGAGATAGTCCACAAGTATGTGTTGGTGCGTATCAGAACAACCGCTCAAAATTTTCCCGATGCCCTATCCTTTTTCACTGCGATTTTAATGCTTAGTCACACCGCTTATTTCACTACTTATTTAAGTACTTTCAGGTTATCAGGGTGCTTTGATAGCGCGATCAAAAAATAACGATCAATTGGGTAGTTGTCTGGATTGAATGGTTGTTGATCATGAATCATAGTGCAGCCAGACGGACAAAGTGGGCTAGACAAACATTTCGCTGCACAATCGTATGGCTTCTCTCTTCTCTATGGCTCTGAGATGGTTTTTTAATGCCTGGATTGAATTACTGTCTAATGATCGTGTCTGTATTAGTTGATAATTGACGATCACATATTGTCTGGCTGGTGGGAATTATTGCTTATGTGAACCTTGATCGTGGACTCTTATGTCGGTTACTATGGTAATGGGTTACGTTTATGTTATGTGTCTGGTTTGATGTCGGATTTGGCTTAGTTTCTACTTCTATTCAGACAATTTGGAGAGGCAAGGGGATGATGTGAAAAAAACTGACATAACCAGACCAGATGATGATGCCGAATACGTCTGAGCATGCGATCGGAGTACAAGCCGGTTTAATTAGACCTAGGCAAGGACGTCTGTGCACAATTTCTATTTTTTCTTATTAGTCGCTGTGTGGCTTCTTATGTAGTTTCTTATTGTTTGGGAACATTATCGTGGCATTCAATAGCTTTCATTGAAATAGGAGGTTTTTTTGCTGTTGTTCAGAGCAATTTAAATTTTGGGAAAATATTCTATCGGATGATTGCAACTAAGAAAAACGATGTATTTTGTATGAATTGTTTTATTTGAAGACTGGCAGACACACTTTCTTTTTTAATCGAAAGCTTATTTAGCGGGGATGGGAAACGCTATCGTAACGTAACGAAATAAAGATTTTCCGGTTTTTTCCTCAAAATTGCGTTATAATGTTATTGAAATTTAATTTCGTTACAATAACGAAAATCGTAACGAAAAACGAAAAAAAATATTTCGTTTTTTCGTTATTTATTTATTTTGGTTTATTTTTTATGATTTTTTTGTGAAATGTTCCACAAAAGTTCATAACTACACAGACCTTACCGCCTGAAAAAAATATAATTAAAAATTTTTAATCATATTTTGATTATAAATCGGATTTTGTTTTAGCCAGATTCACTCTAGTTCTGGAGATACTATAAAGAAAATCTTTTAAGCAACTTTTTTGGTATCGAAAATATTTTCTTTTTTGTATCTCCAGAAGTAGATCGAATCTGGCGAAAGCAAAGTCCGACTCGGAATCAGCGACGTCAACATAACCTAAAATTCAATATTTTTGATATTGACAGAAAAAATGTCGTTTTTGATGGGGAATTTTTTTTTAAATTAACTAACCTTTTGTAAGATTGCTTTTTCCTTTAAGTTTTTTATTGATTTTTTTAACTTAAAAATCTTTATTTCTATTTTTTTTTTGTTTTGTTTTTTTGTATTTGCTTTTTGTTAGGTTCTATTAATTTTTTTTTATAGAATTTATTTTAATGGAAACTAATCTGAATAACTTTGTAATAAATAAACTATTGTACTATTAAAATGCAATTTTTTACATTCTTATACGTAGTATAATAAAGTATTGTATTCATGAAAAATTTCGACCTCTTTTTTTACTTCTATTTCATACGCAGGGCAAGTTTTGCCATGCTGCTTGCAGGTCAATCAAAAACAGTGGGTTTTGATGAGAAAATAAGAAACTCGTTGCCCTGCTGTTTTTAAAATTAATAGTTTTTGAAATGTCGTAAAATAACTTTTATTTATTTTCCCTGCATTTCATATCTTGCTAGTTATTTTTTAAATGAAATTTTCCTTTTAAATATTGAGGATCGTCATAGTAAGTAAGCTTTAGACTTTTTTTTTTAATTTTTCAGTGATTGGTATAACAGGGCCTTGATTATAGTTATATTGGGCTGTAAAATCAAATTATTCTGTGCCATGCTGAAATATGAAATGCCCGGCAATTTGCCCTGCGTATGAAATAGAAGCTCTTTTTTTTGCCTAAAAAACATTTCCCAAGCACTCCTGAGTCGATTGGAGTCATATTAAAAAAATGTCTTTCTGTCTGTCAGTCTGTTAACATGTGTATAAAATTTCTCAAAAACTAATAGAGCTAGATTTTTTTACAGGCATGTTTGGTCCTGGAATTGGACAATCCTATCAACTTCTGGTGGAAATCCGAAAACATTTCGGAAAAAAAATGTTCTTAAAAATCTTATCTGGTGGTTTTTGAGCTCGCTGAATCCGATTCTGTAATCAAAAAGTCCGTAATGATATCTAGAAGATAAGGCTGTGGCAGCAAGTCATAAGGGCCTAAGTCTGTTTTTAGGATAAGCCAAATTGCGCTGTCTATTAAAGTAAATACAGATATTTTTATCTTGATCTGAAAATCGACTTAGGCTCTTATGACTTGTTGCCACAGATATTCGAAGGTTTAAAAGTATATAATTGTATAAGCGTGGTGAAATACTGACGTTATTATTATTTTTAGGAATATAGTCGAATACAAAATGGCAAACAAGATAAAATTTAAAAAAGTCAGAAAACGCTTTTGTTTAAAAAAAGGTACCAAAAAGGGAAAAATATTTTTTTGGATGCTATATATCTATAAAATCGTTTAACCTGACTGACAGACAATTCAACGCCCAACACTGAAGCTAGAAACTTGAAAAATTTACAGTCTGTCCCATCCGTCACTAAGGCGGGTTTATTTCCTGTTTACCCGGGTTTGGGTGTTTTAGAACCTTGATTTTCGCCAAAAATCCTGACAATTAGGAGACTAGAAAGTGTCACTAGGAGGTTTTCGGGGTCGCAGACCACGAATACGGTTGTAGAAATTCAAAACTTAAATTAGAAGAGCCTGCAAGGATAACCTAAATATCGTTTTCCATTTTTCCCGGGAAAAATTTGCATCAGTGGGATTTTCGGGGTCGCTGATCACAAATCCGGTGTTAGGTTTTCGAAATTCGGAACGAAAGGTCCTTAGCGCGATTTTGGGATCGCTGATCACGAATCCGATGTTGCGATTTCTAAAATCCAAACGAAAGGTCCTGTAAAGATAATTAAAATATCCTTTTTCCGCTTTTCCCATGAAAAACGGGCTTTTGGGGTTGCTGATCACGAATCGGGTGATAGAATTCCAAAATTCGAAACCGAATTACCTACAAGGATAATCAAATATCATTGTTCCCATTTTCTCATTTAAAAACTCGAAACAGAATTCCCTGAAAGTTTTCAGAGGAAAATTTTGTAGTGATCACAATTGATATTTATTTTGATAGTCATCCATATTTGTTATTCACTTGAATTTGCTTCTCTGAGTTTTTTTTTTAAATTCGCTAATCAATTAAATTAGGATTGACTGATGACAATTCGATTTGAATCATTCGATCTTCATCCACCATCGGAACCACCATAAATTACATAAAATTTATTCAAGCGATTTTTTAAAAATCTATATTTGGTGCCTGTGTACGAATGCCCCGTAAACATATAATCAGCCACCCATCAATAAAAATTTACATTACATGCGGCCCCGGCGGCTACTTGGGCAAAAGTCCATCCATAATATGCTCGCTATAACTCCGTCGCGTCGTAGATTTCTAGTAGAAAGTACTCTGTAGCCAAAATAAAACTGCTCCTCCTTACTCTGAATAAAATCAAAAAAGCTCAACAACAACAACAACAAAAAAATATTATCGCGCATATTACAGCATTGGTGCGTCGGTCGCCGCGATCGGGGATTATCCGCCACCCAACTGGGAAACTTTTATAAAGAAAAAAAGAAAATTACGAAGCCGCATTTTTCACGTTGTTTTTTTATTTTTCATGTTATATAATTTTTTAACGTGGTCGCTATAATTTGCATCGAAAACTGCATTCATATAATTTTGACCCTCCCCTCTATGCAATGCCTCCCCGGACAATGGAGCGGTGACCATATGGGGAAATAATCATAAAGCATTATGGTTGCTGTGCATCACACTATCCCATATTACATTGGTTTTATGCATTTTTTTTAAACAATGCGCCCACATTGGCCTACTACCGCTCATAGGCCACCCACCCCTTTCTACCCTGGTGTGATTGTGTGTAAAGTTTCGGTAATCGGTACTATACGATGGGCAGAGATTTTTTTTTTGTATAATGCATTTTTTGTGTGCGTCCAACATTCGCACACCAAAAAATTAAATTCAGAACCGCGCTCAAAAAACATCCACAGTAAAAGCAGTTAAACAAAAAAAAAAACACAACTTTTTTCATGTTGCACCTTTTTTTGTGTTGCTCCCGCAGACATTTTCGAAACGAATTTGATTTTATGCACAAAAATCACCAAGTGTTGGTATTAGCGTTATGTGCTAACAATACTGCCACTATGAGCATTACAAAAATACATTTTTTAACATAGAAACAGCAGCTATTTTAAGGGTGGCTATAGGCTAAACGGAAATAGAGTAAACGACTATCATCTATGAAATTCAATTCAGTTTGATAATATAGAGAGCAAGGCGAATTCGAAATGGGGTGGTCAGAGGAAGTCATCAAAGGTAAATTTTGTCTGGATCAAAAATTTCGTATCCAAAAAAAATAAAACAAAATAGAGAATCAGATTATTTAAATGGAAAAAATCGTTATCTGTGTATAATTCAACATTATTTGCGTCTGGATTTCAGCGAAAAAAAATCATTTTTTAACCCGTTTTTCAATCCAAATAGACAAGAGGAGTATACACATAAAAATTTTGTTTTTCAAGTGTTTTCATTAAATTGAATAAAACTTTTATTTTTTCACTGTGATTTTTCGTGACACGTGCACGAACTCAAAGAAGCCACACAGTGCGTGGTTTTCTTTTGAAAAGGTGAATTCTTTGAAAAATTATGTTTTTGTATGGTTTGCTTCACAGCACAAGAAATAACCGGTGTATGTAAAGTGTAGAAGATACTTATGGGTTACCATGACTATTGTCACTAAATTTCCAATGTTTTTCAAGTTTTATATTGGGCTCTAATTTAATTTAATTACATCGAAAGAAGGGAAATTAAATAATGTTGCTGAGATTCAAAATGTCTAGGCGATTGATATTTTTTGCCACAACACGTAAATGAAAAAAAAAATGATGAACTTAGGGTGATATAAACGTTAGTTACAAATATCAGTTCAACACAAAACTTTCCTCTGCAATATTTAATTTCGGGAAAAAATACGTTAAAATTTTTTTTTTTTAATATCTCGGAACTTGTTAAAGATACGTAAATACTGTTACAGAAAAAAATCAGGAAATTTTATTTTCTTGGAATTTAGCATTTTATCTCAAAAGCGCATAGTTTTCCAGACATTTTCAAAAAACTTATTTTTTTAAATATGTTGAGAACCGTTGAAAAATGTAAAAGCAATTAACGTAAAAGATGTACCTAGAAAATTTTATATCTCGTAATTTTTTTACATTCTTGTTGCAAAAGCGCCTAGTTTTCGGGAGAATTTCAAAAAACTGTATTTTTTCAAAAAATTGTATGGGCGGTACCCGTTATAGCTACCACGACTTTTCCAAAAGTTGATAGAAAACTACGCTTTTCGTAAAACTTTGTCACAAAAAATTTCAAGTTGCTAGCTCAACGCGTTCTCGAGTTATTTGAGATACGTGGAATGGACAGACCGACAGACCGACAGACCGACAGACCGACTGACCGACAGACCGACAGACCGACAGACCGACAGATCGACAGACCGACAGACCGACAGACCGACAGACCGACAGACCGACAGACCGACAGACCGACAGACCGACAGACCGACAGACCGACAGACCGACAGACCGACAGACCTACAGACCGACAGACCAACAGACAGACCGACAGACAGACCGACAGACAGACCGACCGACAGACGGACATCCTCATAATTTTTGCCTGAAATCGATTTTGTACTGATCAGAAAGTTCTGTCCCCGTTCACAAGTCGGTCTCCGTCATGAATACAATACTTTCCCTCTATAGAAGAAGAAAGTAAAAAAGCATCTAAAAATTTTTTTTTTTTAAATCTTTTGACAAAACTTGAGTATCAATTTTTTTACTGGTGGTATCTTTTTGATGTTTCGCATCTCAGTTGCCCTGAGTTTTGAACGCATTTACATCTTAATTTATGAATAAACTGAAATCATAACGGAACCCCACACGTTCCCGGTACCAATCGATTCAGTTCGATGAGTCTGCAATATGTCTGTATGTGTGTGTGTGTGTGCGAATTCGTGCGTATTTACGGAATTTGTAAGATCAATTTCTACCAATAAACTTTAACCAATTTTGATAAGTTTTTCCGCTCTCGAAAGCTGTTAACGTCCCAAAGATTTTTTTTTTTTGATAAAAGGAACCATTTTCGAGAAAATCGCAAAAACCTTTTCCATCTGTATAAGAGAGGTGGAAGGGGTGATCAAATTGAATTTTTATGTATGGCAGATTTTTTTAGAATCATATTCTAAACAGTTTTTCTCTTAACCAATTCTTCGAAAAAATTACCCGTTTTCGAGAAAATCTCAAAAATCTTTTCCATTTTTATGAGAGATCCCTATTGTACGGGAGAGAAGTTAAATTTTTCCTAATTTTGAAAGAGGTTTAACTTTTGATCAGGGATGGGAAACGTTATCGTAACGTAACGAAATAACGAAATAACGAAATGATTTTCGGGCTATTTCTTCATAATTACGTTATAACGTTATAGAAATTAAATTCCGTTACAATAACGTAAAACGTAACGAAAAACGCAAAAAAATATTACGTTTTTTCGTTATTTATTAATTTTTCCTTGTTTTGTTCAGTATTATATTTTTGTGAAATTTTCCACAAAAGTTCATCAACAAGTATAACCCCACAGACCAGCCACCTGTAATTAAAAATATTGGAGTAGTATTTTTAATCGTATTTTGATTCTATTGTAGGGGCCACATCTATCAGTTTGCCATCAGTTTTTTAGAAATTGATGGGAAACTGATTAGTGTGAACGTTCGCGTCAGTCGCGTCAATCGTATCGCATTAGAATAGAACCAAATATTATTTTTTGAACTTAATGCAATAAAAATTCATACACATACTCTCTCTTTATTATCCACCGGTATTTTTTGAACTCTACAATCAAAATGAAGCGAAAATTTTCACAAAAAACTGTCAGTCTCAACTGATAGATGTGAACGCTTAACTGGATGTAAAAAACTGATGGAAAACTGATGGAAAACTGATGGAAAACTGATGGAAAACTGACGAGTACGGTAACAGTCGCGACTGATGGAAAACTGATAGATATGGCCCTTATATAAATCGAATTTTGTTTTGACCCGATTCCCTCTATTTCTGGAGATACGAAAAAGGAAATCTTTCAAGCAACTTTGTTGGTATCGAAAATATTTTCTTTTTAGTAACTCCAGAAGTAGAGTGAATTTCGCGAAAGCTAAGTGCGACTCAGAATCAGCGACGTCAAAATAGCCTAAAATTCTATATCTTTGATATTGACCAACTTAGTAATCACTATTTTATTTTATTTTTGTTTTTATTTGTATTTTCTTTTTGCTAAGTTTTATTTTTTTTATAGAATTTATTTTTATGGAAACTGAACTGAATTACTTTGTGACAAACTATTATTAAAGTGCGTATTTTTGTTTGCAGTTTCCATACAATGTGTAACGGAATATAACGTTATAACGTAACGAAATGAAATTTTTTATCGTTACAAAACGAAATAACGTAACGAAATAAAAGTTCAATTTCGTTACGTAACGAAATGAATAACGTTACGATTTTTTATTTCGTTTCCCGTCCCTGCTTTTGATAAATGCCTATTCTATGCCATATATCAACTTTCTACCTCAATTCGTTCTCGAGTTTTCAAATGTTTTGAAAACCATAAGAAAAGCTACAAGAAAAATCCATTTGTATAGGAGAGGGGGAAAGCAATGGTCCGATTGCATTTTGATGCGTGGAACAGTTAGGTAAAATCATATTCTTAACAGATTTTTCCTTTATACATTTTTCAATATGACTCACCGTTTTCGAGAAAATTGCAAAAAACTGTTTCGTTTGTACAGGGAAAAGGGGAACAAAATGGTCCTATTTTACCCATTCAAGAACTTAGAAGTTTACTTCGGTCTGTCTCCCTCGGATGAAAAAAAACACCTACGCCACTGGAGAAGCCAAAAATTTCTAAAATGTATTTTTGCATTTTGGAGCTTTTGAAACGGGTTTGAGACCACTTTTATATTTTGGTGGTCAGTGACCTCCTCCCATTCAAAACCACCTTCCAATAAATGTTCCTCCAAACCTTTTTTCAAAAAAATATGTCCTATTTTTGTCTCTCCAGTGCAGTTGTTCCCAACATTTTTATTGGCGCACCCCATAGCAGGTTAGTATCATGGGCTATCCCGGATAGTAGACGCACATAACAGATGTTAATCGGCACTTTGGTTGGCCTGAAAATAGGAAATGAAATTTCGGAAAATTTAAGAAAGATTAGTGGCATATCAAAAAGAAAAACTTTTGGTTTTTGAGCATTAAGTATTAGTAAAGATGTAAACCAAACTAAAACCATTTGAAAGACACATAAATCTTTTTATTCATTCAAAGCATTCTTTGAATTGAGAAAAATTTGCTTAATTTTAATGTTTTTTTTATAGTTTCAGCCAGAGCTTAGGGGAAGACTCTTTAATGCCGAAGCACAACCCAGGATGTTGCAATTATATCCTTGTTTGAAAGAAAATGTTTCTAATAAAAATACAATTTCCTTTCATACTAAATCATTTTCTATAAAACGACGTCTATTTCTCTTTAAGACGTTCGTGACATTTGCTTTTTCAACTTTTTTTACATTTGGACATCGTGTACCACGGGTGGTACACTAGCGATTTGTTTTCTGGCGGTTGTGCGCCATCGGTGGTACACGGTGCGTGTTTTTATATTACTTCCACAAAAAAACTACCGCACTATTTACTCGCGCAGTTTCAAAAAACTGTACGTGTACCACTGGTGGTACACGATGTCACGAACGTGTTAAATCGGACAAATATTTTTTTGAGAGCACAGATATGTCTTTTCAAACATTTCCTTACAAGTTCAAATTCAAATTTCCAAGTTCATTTTCCGGAAACAAGAACAAAAACTTCGTATAGCTAGAATTATGACTTTCTAATAAAGTTTTCGATAAATCTATCTGCATTTCATATGAAGTGCAATAGAATAATCACAGCATAGAAATCTACAAAATGTTTATTAATGCTGATATGAATTGCATGACATCTAAAAATACAAATAGATTCTCGATCATTTTAACAACGATTCGAATTCTTAAAGATTTTCTTCACAAAAAAACACACACAAATATATTGTACAAAAGTCTGCAATCCTTAAACATGTTTTCCTTTTAATAAAATCTTCACTTTATTGAATTTTTGTTGCAAAAATTTTAATACGATTATAGCTACGAGGGTAATATACGGAATACCAAATTATTCAACTTACAATAAAAATTTGACAGTCAAAGAGATGTTGAATAATATAATTTTTTTTTATTCGATCTGATTTTCGATGAAAGTTTTTGACTTTTTACCTGTGAGCAAATAAAAATCGTTTGAACGAAAACGTCATCATTTTTGAATCTTAAAGCCTTCAAGGTCTATAACCGACAGATGCATCCATCAGATAAAAATATCCATGTTAGTTGAATAGCAGTAAGAAGATATGATGTAGTGTAGATTGAAGATGCAGATCGCAATAGTTGAACGCTCTGATGCACTCCGTGTTCAGTCTTCAGGTTTTCAGAATGGAACGAAAGTAGGACACGCGAAAATTTTTAAGAATAGAAATATCCAAGAATATTTAGTGTAGATTATGTAAATATTTATATTTCATTTAACCAATTTTTGTATGCATGATGGAGACCGACAAGAGTATGGGGGCAGATCAGGGTTGTTATTATTTTAACCAGCCTAAAAAAAACCTACTGGATTTTAAAAAAGCCCCCACATAAAAAAAACCCAAAAAAATTGCACAAAACACCATTAGAAATACAATAAACCCCAATAAAACCCAGCAAAAAATATTTGGGATGAACACGGGTTTTTTAAAGCCCAATCTACAGGGTTTTCTCGGATTTTTTTTTTTTGCTGGGCTTTTAAAAAAAAACAGTGAGTTTTTTGGGCGGGAGGAAATAATAGCAACCCTGATTTGCACGTACTATTCTTAAAAAATTAAGTTGTGCTTAGCCCACTTAAACCGTAAAAATTCTGGGACTTGAATTATTTAAGTTGGGCACAAATTGCTAAGTTTCCTTGATGCAAACTGCACTGAATATGCAAAAAATACTACACTCCGGCTAGAAGTTGCTGTTAATCACACTTTTTTTCACTTGCAATGAATTTTTTCAACAATTTTCCACAAGGGGTGCATAAAAATTTTGCTGCGACCTATTTCCCCTTGACATTTTTACGATTAGTTATGAGGCGGAAAGAACACGAAAAATGAAGTTTATTTTCACTTGTAACTGTGTGCCTTTTGATTTAAATTATCACGCTGCATTCTGTATAAGAAATTTCGCCTGAGGCGCATATTTCTTAATTGGTTTTCCTTGATTTTCGTCCAAATGAAGTTTTATTGTTTAAGGGGAGGGGGTAACGGGCATGTAGGGTGGTGTGGTGGTTGAAGGAGAGGAGGCAGGGGGGGGGGGGTAAATGGCTAAAAGGAAACACCAACTAAACAACAAGTTGGTGTTTCCTTTAAGCCATTTACCCCCCCCCCCTGCCACCTCTCCCTCAATCACCACACCACCCTACATGCCCGTTACCCCCTCCCCTTACCCACCCGCTCATTGACACACCAAAAAATATGGTCATCCTACCAACACAACCACATCTGATATTAAAGGTGCCGATCCACATGAGAGTAAATGTCGGCGAGAACCTCTCAATAGCAGCTACTCGCAAATAGACACGTCTCTGAGAGTTGCTCGCAGAAACTCGCAAAAACTCGCGAGCTAGTTTCTGCGAACTGTCAAAAGTGATTCTACTCTCTAGTCGACACGCACCCACTGAACTCTCGGGGAGTTGCTCGCCAGATACGAACGGCATTTGAATTTCGCTACTAGCTCTCGAGAACTCGCCAAAGCAAGATGTCAAAAAAATCAAGATATTGGTCTTGAAAAGAGAAGAATCGCCGAAATTAACTCAAATGGACAACCTCCTGCGAGTAACTCTCGAGAGTTTTTGAGAGTTACTCGCGTATTTACTCTCATGTGGAGCGGCACCTTAATGCATAATAAAACCTTACAAATATTGCAACCCCTCACCATGCGAAACTGAATCCTTACAAATGTTATGATTTATTTAAATGTCTATTAAAAATTTATCGCCAAAAAACTATTTTTTATTTTATTTTTCTCATCTTTTCCGAATTTTTCAAAAAGACTTATCAAAAGAAAAATATGAAAAAAGTAAGATAGCATTGCCCAAATTTAAATGTTGCTGCTGAAGCTGGAATCTTAGTTTCATCATAGAAAAAAACCTTCAACTGTATTACGGCTTACTTAATTTCACACAACAGGCTTGAGATGGTGAAAACATAGTTTCATCTTTTAATTTTTGGACAGCAGAGCCGCCCAAAAAAATCGCCATTGCAATGAAAAATCCACCCGCTTTTCGTCTCAAGTCCGATTTTATGCACCTTCTATCTAAGAAAGCAGAGATCGTAAATAGACTGCACCTCAAAAAAGGCAATAAAATGCATCGTAAATGGACAAAAATGAAGGTTACTTTGGTAAAATAATATAGAATCAGGTAGGGTTAACCGAAGTGTATTCAGTTTAACTATCTGTTGGTATGTGTGTAGAATGTAGATCTATTTATACCTATATTTGTATCGTACTTACCTGGTGTAGATACCCGGTGTGCCTAGTGTAAAAATCCAAAGATACTTATAGACAGCTCACAGTATGACGTTGCTTTGGCTTTGCTTTGGTTTTGGTAAAGTTTTTCGTTTTTGGTAAGAAGAATTGCCAAGGCGAAATCAAGAAATTGAGATTACGTGAGTTTGTTATGTTTTTGTTGGTTTTATGACCGAAAATTCTCTGCCATGGCACTGCGAAAAACTTGAAAATGTGCATCCAGGTATTATAAGGCAGGTGAAAGGAAACTAAACATTTTGCAGCCACATTGATTGTTGTGTAGTGTGGAGGGCTATTTTTTTTTCTTTTCTTTTTTTCTGTTTGTCTTGTTGTCGAGTTGGGCTTCTGTTATTGCATTTACTGTTGGCTTCTTAAATTTTTAGTACGATGCAAGTTTTTTTTTCGCAGTTGTTGCTTTGTTACCTTCATTTGGGTACAGATCAAGGTGTTAGCTGCATTTTTGGAACCTACTCTATTTGGGGTCGAAACGGTAGATCTGTGAGGAAGTTGGTGGTCATCCAATGCAATTTTAAAGCGGGGGTAAAAAGTGCACTCTATACATTAAAGTTTGGCATTTAAATGTGGTCCAACAAAGCGCAATTCGTTGTCATCAAAATCTTAGCTCAACAACTTGTTAGCCCCCGTCCTTGCAAAATTTTGGTGCGATCAAAAAAAAAGTTAAATTATTATTGTTTTTGACAAATATTTTTTTGAGTCAAGCAGTGAAAAGATGAGGGGGGGGGGAAGGGACCGGAAAAATTCTGAAACGAAACAATAAATTTTATATATTAAACAGCATGGCTTGGAGAAAAACCAAGCAATTAAATCCGGAGAAAAACAATAAATATGCGCCGCAGGCGAAATTTAAAACAAATAAGGCCGCGCTATTAATTAATTCCCGACCAATGCAACCCCACGCGAGAAATAATGCAGCTTTTCGCGATCTACACGCTCTATAAATAATCATAGTTACAATTGAAAATATCAGTTGTGGTCAACACAAAACTTTCTTCTACAAAATCTACGACCCTGCGCAATTTACGCTAGAGCCCTGTCGCGTTGTCAACCTAAGACGACCTCCCAATAAATTCTTGGTTTATTCAAAAATATCAAAAACGTACAAAATTTGAGATAACTTGAGAACGGTAAAAGATATCAATTTACCGTAAATGGCAAAAATGTAGAAAATGTTAACATCTTTAATTATTCTTTTAACTGATTTGTCGAAAAACCGTTAGTTTGCAAATTATTCGCAGAAATATGATTTTTTACATATTAATGAAAATATCTCAATAACGGTAAAAGATAACGGATAACGGTAAGAAACAAAATTGTGCAGAATTCCATTCTCATTAATTCACTTCATACATTCAGTCAGCAAAAACCCGTTAGTTTTCGAGATAATCGCAAAAAACTGTTTTTTTGGAAATAACGGTTTATCTCGATAACAGGTGGAGATATCGAGTTACAGCTAAAGACAAAAGTGTGGGAAATTTTATTTTCTCCAAGTTTTGTTATACTTAAGGCCACTAAAAAACGCGTAGTTTGGGAGTAATTCGAGAAAAACGAAATTGCAATTTTTGAAAAACCGCCATTTTGGATACTTCCGGTTAACGGATTTCCACCAAAAGTTGATAGGATCGTCCCATTTCAGGACCCAACATGACTATAAAATTTCATGGCGCTAGCTCTATTAGTTTTTGAGAAATCTTGTACACAGACTGACAGACTGACAGACAGAAAGACATTTTTTAAATATGACTCCAATCGACTCAGGAGTGATCGGGAAATGTTTTTTAGGCAAAATTAAGAGGTCGAAATTTTTCATGAATACAATACTTTATTATACTCCGTAGAAGAAAGTAAAAATGCCAATAAAGAGAAATGCGCCGCAGGCCAATAGGAAACAAAATACAGTTTACTAATTTACTACCAGCTGAAGACTATATTTTGTATATTTAGCGATATTTTTTCTGAAACTTGATAAATTATAACAGTAATTCGGGATAAAAGTTTAGGTTCCGGGACATCCGAACAACATGCCCTAATTCAAGACTCTCCCAGCGAAACCAATTTTTAAGAAGTTTTCGAATCTTTTTTAGAGAATCTATTTTAAGGAAATCTCAAAAGATCGAAACCACGTATTACAAGGTTCAGCGTCCCCTAATAACCCTTATATTTACGAAGACAAGTTCTCTTTGGGGTGACCAGATCTGCCTAAATGAAAAAGAGGACTGTTTGCAAAAAAATAATTTTGTTCCCCCTCAGCATAGGAATATATCCAGTAAAAACTAGGAATGGGTGCTACTTTTGTTGGAATATGTCCATTGTTCTCTCAGCCCTATATAAATAGTAATGATTCCATGAAAACTAGGACTAGTTCTAATATTTACGGAAGGCTTTGCTACAAAATGGAGTAACGACTCTTATAATCGCTTTCCCATATTTTATAGGAACGTTTCCTATGCCGATTTTTTTCCATGTACACTAAAAGTTCTAAACTTGATACTCATTTTTTCTGAATTCATGAAAAAAGGTTCAAGATTTGCCAATAAATAAATTTAATATGTAACAAAAACATGCATTACACCAGTTGAATTTTACATTTTTATAAATCTTATACCTTAATACTCGAGTTCTTTGACATTTCTAGCAAATTCTGTTCGACATTTTCTGTTGAGAATTTGGGGAAAATCACGGAAAAACACGAATAAAATAAAATTCGTCTTTTTACTAGTCTAGAGCAACAGTCGCTATAACTCCATTAGCATCTTTCTATATTTAAGGTGGGATACGAAGGTAGGATTCTGTGGCAAATCTGGTAAAAGCCCTATCATAAAGTTGATGTTTTTTTTCTCAACCAATACTATCTCATTTGTACATTTTTCTGTAACCAACGGAGAATAAAGATTCTGCTAGCAATATACATTTTTTTTGTCGCGTAAAACAACATATTTGCATGCTCACCCACAGTGAAAGAATTACCCCATAATCATAAATGTGTGTTAGAACTGAAATCGGCTTAGAGGGTACACCTCCATCTGTACAAATGGATAGGAATCAAATAAGGATATGCACAAATTGGCTTATAGAAAAATCCACCAGGAGGCAACAAATAGGAATGTTTTTCGGAACGCGGGTGAAAAAAAAAACTGCCAACAAAACGAAGAAAAACTCCGAAAAAAAAAATTGATGAATCTTTAGTGGCAAAAAAGAATCCAAGACAACAACGCAAGGCTCACGAAAAATATCTTGTAAGGATGAACAGCATCCTTGAAAATGTATTATGATGGCAAGGATAGATACTCTCTACACCCCAATGGTATTCTTTCCAACTTCTTTTTTTTTACTCTTTTTTTTTCAAAAGATCCTTCTGTCACTCGTTGGTACTTTTTTACTCGTTATTTTGGTACGCATTTTGGGAATAGCGAAAGTCTTATCGGCTAAAAAATATGTGAACAAATCTTGCGGATTTCAGCTCTGAAATGAATTTGAAATACCTGCTAAAAGGTTTTTATGTACTAATAAATTTCAATAGAGTTACAGATATGAATTTTAGACATTTAAATATCATTTTACACAAACATGTATAATTTTTTTCAGTAAAAAAACGTTTTTTTTTGTAGAAAATTATGAAATCAAATTGAGTTTTCACGAATAACTCTAGCGGAAGGAATTGGTAGTAATTTACTCACCCGAGATAACTCGAGCGCCGAGCGCCGGAATTCCCATAACGCCGGACACTACAAGGTTTTTGCATTTATTTTATAACATGTGTTAATTTTAATAGTCCAATTCTGCCCATTCTTTCGAAATCTACCTAAAATATGTAAATATAAGTACTTATTTTCACTAAGACTTTTCTGTTTGTATAAATTTTGGCATCTATTTTTTTAATGGAAACCGAAATAAAATACAAAAGAAAAAAAGAAAAATTGAAAATGGCATCTTAACACGTTGACTGTCAGACCAATTTTGCAAAAATGTGAGGGAGATGCCAATACATGTAGACGTATGTAGAATGTACGTATGTATGAATGTATGTATGTATGCATGTAGATTGTAGACCCAGCTATCGAAAATGATAGCCTTGGCCGCTCATGAATTAGTGCCAATTTTCACTGGCTATCAAAAATGATAGCCATGGCAGTCAATGTGTTAAAGGAAATTTAAAATCTATGATTTGTCCCCATACAAAAAAAAAAGAAAAGTTAATGCATTTTTAATGAATTCTATTGTACAAAAATGTTATTCGACTTCATTTGATGTTTAATTGTTTGCAACGACAGGAAATGTAGATTGCTTATATTTTTGTGACGGAAGATTAAATATAAATATTTTGTATGACAAATATTTAGTATGACAAAATTATTTACCACGTATTATGCATAAAATATTTCATTTTTATTTATTATATTCATTGCAATTCGTTTTAGTTACGGTAAATTTTTAAAAAAATTGTATATCTATTCTTGTTTTTACACGACATGTGCATTCGAAATCTTTTTGATAGTATGAAATTTTGCTGAAGAATAAATAAATAAATCTTCAGAAGTTTCAAAAAAAAAATTCTTTGTTAATTGCTCTTAGAAATAAATTAAATAAATTTAGAATTAGGGTAAAGTTTCATACTTTTGTAGTCAAAAAAAAATCCATAAACTTTGACCGTGTAAAAAGGGAATGGATTCTGCAGTACGTGCTGAGTAAAAATTAAAAATTCATTTTTTTTTGCAGAAATGCAAATTATTTGTGACTAAACTGGAATGCATTCCGTATGCGAATTTCATTCAGAACCTAAATTGCAGCTTCCAAATGATTGAAAATAACGCTTATTTTAGTTCGACAATTGATTTGGTTGAACCTGTTTACGTTGGTAAGGTATGAACAACAATTTTACAAATCCTGAAACTTTTAGGTTCGGTTTCTATTCAAAAACCCTTCGGTTTTATCAAAATATTCATAACATTTTTTTCCCAATAGATACGAATTCAAGTGCTTAAGAAATTCAAAAAATCATTTGCTCCATATGTTTTGGACGTTCAAGAGGACTTTTGTGGATTTATGAGCACAAAGATGACGGTAAGATCCATATATTCTGGAGTGCTTGTTAAACTATTAAAAGACGTATCAAATATTAATCATCCGTGTCCATATGAGGTAGACTTTTTTTTTTGACAAAATTACAAAAACAAGATTTTTTTTCTAATTTTAGGGTCATGTTTACATAAAAAACGTAAGTATCATCATGGGTTTGATACCAAAAATCGTCTCAATTGGAGAATATCTAACACAAGTGACAATTTTTGGAGATTCATTTGTAAATAAATATGCTATCATTAAACTTTATAGCGTTAGTACAAAGGAATAAATTTATTAACAATAATCAAAAATATAGATATAATAATTATATGCAATTGTCTATCTGTTTGTCTGTCTGTTTGTCTGTCTGTTTGTCTGTCTGTTTGTCTGTCTGTTTGTCTGTCTGTTTGTCTGTCTGTTTGTCTGTCTGTTTGTCTGTCTGTTTGTCTGTCTGTTTGTCTGTCTGTTTGTCTGTCTGTTTGTCTGTCTGTTTGTCTGTCTGTTTGTCTGTCTGTTTGTCTGTCTGTTTGTCTGTCTGTTTGTCTGTCTGTTTGTCTGTCTGTTTGTCTGTCTGTTTGTCTGTCTGTTTGTCTGTCTGTTTGTCTGTCTGTTTGTCTGTCTGTTTGTCTGTCTGTTTGTCTGTCTGTTTGTCTGTCTGTTTGTCTGTCTGTTTGTCTGTCTGTTTGTCTGTCTGTTTGTCTGTCTGTTTGTCTGTCTGTTTGTCTGTCTGTTTGTCTGTCTGTTTGTCTGTCTGTTTGTCTGTCTGTTTGTCTGTCTGTTTGTCTGTCTGTTTGTCTGTCTGTTTGTCTGTCTGTTTGTCTGTCTGTTTGTCTGTCTGTTTGTCTGTCTGTTTGTCTGTCTGTTTGTCTGTCTGTTTGTCTGTCTGTTTGTCTGTCTGTTTGTCTGTCTGTTTGTCTGTCTGTTTGTCTGTCTGTTTGTCTGTCTGTTTGTCTGTCTGTTTGTCTGTCTGTTTGTCTGTCTGTTTGTCTGTCTGTTTGTCTGTCTGTTTGTCTGTCTGTTTGTCTGTCTGTTTATCTGTCTGTTTATCTACCTGTTTGTCTTTTTCCCCAATAGTGAAAACCGCATCAAAATCCATTCGATAGTTGTTCATCATGGAAAATTTTTACCAACTAAATCCAAACACCACTTTACTGTAAACCCCCTCTCCTGCTATTTGATGAACTACTGAATGGATTTCGATACAGGTTTCGTCATTACAGATGTCCTCCCTCGAAGGAAAAATGTCGCAAACTAAAATCTACGCGCTCCCCTCTTAAAACCCCTCTCCAGCAATCTCCTGCAATTCAAAAGGGATCCAGACCCGGTTTTCACCGTTAGGGAGGTCAGCTTGAAGGAAATTTTTCGCCCACTAAAATCTACCCCCCTCCCCCCCCCCCCCACATCCCTTGAACCACTCTCATACTGTCTCCTAAACTACTGAATGCATTTTGAAGCGTTTTTCTTTATTAGAATGTCATCCCGAAGAAGTCAGACCCGAGGCTGGAACCGAGTAGTCACCGAGGCCGGATAAAACTATAAGAAAAGGAGCGAGGATGATCCGCGGAGCGGTTCGGATGTAGAGTATAAAAATAATTTGTATTGTTTTCAAGTACCTTTAATTCCGTGGTTTTACTTCAATTCGAATGAAATTTTTTCTGAAATTTTATTGCTTTAATGACTGAAATAATCAAAATGGTCAAAATTTCAACATAAAATTGATTGCTGCAATTTAATTTCTGACCATGTCGGAGAAAAGTGGAAATATTACATTAGTGATGGACAACATCATTTGTGGCTAACGGGTTATGGGCCAGAGATTAAATTCACCTTTAGAGAGATCACTAACAAGAAACACCCAAAAAAAGAAAGGTAGAAAGCTTGTAGGTCTTCTGTTATTCTGTGTTAGCTGCAATGGCCATTAAAATCTATATAGTAAAATCCATTGCGAATGAAACTATAAGAAAAACTTGAAATGCACTCGATTTTGGGCAAATGCGATGCTTCCAAATCGAGATACAAATCTCCACGAATGGTGCCCATCCATCCATAAGGTATCCTACTCTCATGTTGTGTGCAACTTAAGGTTTGTATAGCGAAAAAGAAATGCGAATATTTTTCCCTCGATGTTACCGTTATAATATCAGGTAGAAAAGATGTTGCAGAAATGTTACTTCTTTTGTGCTCTTGTAGCCATCGTTGTTGTGGTGTTGCACTTCAAATTGGCCACGACTTGAAAGGTCCACGTCCGGATGATTCGATGCTATTGCTTAATGGTCCCAAAAGCAGCCCAAAAAACCCAAGATCCCATCAAATCGCCAATGATCTCAGCGAATATTCCTACTACGATAGTGTAACGAGACTCCAAAAATACACCAAAAATTTAGGCATTGAAAAGAAATTCCACATGATGAAAAACAAAGAAAACCTACCCAAGGAATCTTAAGACACGCCGAATAACTAAAAAATTTCAATGCACTTTCTTGGCGGAATCGCGTTTTCTTTCTTCTTATGGCCAAACTGCAAAATCTGCAAGATGCGATGAAAGAAAAAAACCATCTTTCAGGTGTGATTTTAGCATACGATGATGTGCGCTAAGAAACAACAGCAAACTAAGAAAATCATGAGCGAAAAATTTGAAAAAAAACAACATTTTGAACCGGAGGGAAGTAGCTGATGTTTAACTCATGAAAAACATGAGGAAATTACTCTTTTGCGTTTGTAAAAATTCATTTTTTTTATTGTGTCAGCCTATGGGGATTCTTGGACGGCACCGCATGTCGTGATAAAACTTTGCTTTTATTTTTTTCACTTATTGGTTTTCTGCAATTTCTTCCTTGACGGGTACTTAAATTGAAAAACTTCTAAAAATTCAGTTTCTGGACTTTCGACTTTGATTTGAATTGGGGGAGGACAGAGAATCCACGAAAAATATTTATTAAGTTGTCCGAAAATTATGTCAAAATTGATGAGATTTTTTAATATTTTTGGTTTCTGGTCGATAAAAAATCGGGGTTCTAAATGTTTGAAATTTAAAGTTGACGCTAACGACATCATCGGTCTAGATTGCTATCACGTCCTTTGCTGTTGATGGGTTGCAACGTATAAACCTTACAAATGTTGTAATTCATCCATGGTCCGCAATCCATGTAAAATCTGTAGGTGCGAATTGTTATGAAACCTCAATTGAGGAGGCCCAGGCTCTTCGAGAGCTGTAGCGCCGAGGATGAATGTAAGTTGATCGCTTTCACGCATACGAACTATATTTCCTAATACCTTAATTCGCACAAGGTTTGTGGCATCGGAGTATAAATACTCAAATCGAGTTTTACTCCACCAAAATCCTGTAAGCCTGCATGGAAGCTGGCAAAGCAGGCTCTGATGACGGTGAGCCAGCTTTCCATACCAGAAACAGGCTCCTGATGGGTTTTCAGGGCAGACATGTCCCATCTGTTGGGAGGAAATTTGGATGTGAAAACATGCGCAAAAATAATATAATTTTGTTGTTTTTGCAGACCTTATAAGCCGAGAAATTCATTTCGACAAATGTTAAATTCAATTCAACTTTTTACGACGACAAAGTTTGTTCGAATTGATTGTATGTATACAGAAGCATAGAGTACTATGAGTTTAAAATCTGAAATTTCGCCGTAAATGTTGTGTCGGGCCGATTGTGTTCCGGCCTTATGACTTATGGGTGAGTCGACCATACGTCCCGGATTTTCAAGGACCGTCCCAGATTTAGGCATGTTGTCCCTGCGTCACGATTTAGTTTTAAAAGCGAAAATGCTCGCCTGCGGCGCAGTTATTTCTAAATATCGTCACACAAAGAAATGATTAGGAATTATAGTTCGTATGCTGTATTGCTTACAGTCACATTCCTATTATGTATTATAATTGATAACAAAAGATTGTTATATGTGGCTCACCGTCCCATTGTCAAATCAAATGAAAATCAAATGACGTTTAGAACAACAAAGTGTGTGAAAGTGTGTGGAATCTGCGTCCATCTTTATTTTAAAAACATAACAAAAGCTATAATTGCCAATCTGGTAATTATTGAAAACCCGTATGGTGATATTCGTATCAAAATTCGAACAGTTGTAGCAAAATTCCACTTTGAAGTCAAACTTTCCAATAAGATTTTTTAAAATTTATTCCAATCGGATTTTGATGTGTGAGAGTTTTATGTAGAATCATATCCTAAATAACTTTTGTTCTTGCACTTTTTTGATAAGATTTTTAGATATTCGCACCGTTTTTTAGATATTCGCAAAAAACGTTGTCGTTCGTATGGGGGGTACCCCCCTTAATGGTCCATTTTTGGCCATGAACGAACTTAGCCTCGCATTTTATGAAAAACGGATCTGCATAAAATTTCAAGTCTATAGCTCAATCCGTGCGCCCGCAATTTTTGCACGGACATGCAAAAATTAATTATTTTTATCATTCTAAACACACTGGTGTAATTCATTTTTATGTGTGATGACAGGATCTTGACGTTACAAACGGTAAGGCAAAGTTAATATACCCTTTGGTTTCACCATACGGGTATAAAAATTGCCTGCGGCGCAAAAATACCGTAAAAAGTCACTTACTTTGGAAAAGAGTTGGGACGTGAAAGAGTTGGAACGTAAAAGAGTTGGGACGTAAAAGAGTTGGAACGTAAAAGAGCTGGTACATGGATAGCTTCATACTTTTGGATTTATTTCGAGGTATATAAAATGTCCACGCCCCCGTCCCCCCATTCCCACCAGTTATATGTTTCAGATTTGAACAAAAATTATGGTCACCCTACTTACGGGACAAATGGACAACCAAGAGATTTTTTTAAGGTCCTTACTTCTTTTTATGGAACTCTAAAAATGGAATTTTTATCTTCACACTCCAAATTCACGCACTCAGTGTATCTCACATTCACATCTTGTATTATTAGAATAAATTTCTCATTTCCCTCGGGCACGTTTTAAACAATAACAAGGCAACGTATGTATTAATTTAACAATTCGATTTGGCAAGAAAAAAATGATGCTAATTTAAAGAAACGCAAAAATTTCTTTAACTCACGTTGAAAATTACCACCTTAGGTGTTCCAAATTATTACTCCCAGTTTGAGCACTTGACATGTTTCCAAAATATTTTTTCCAGCGTGACAACTTTTACTACTTTTATATATCGCCAACATAATACGATGTTTAAAAACGGCTTCATCTACCATACCTGATTATTGTTAAAAACATTATTCAGTTGTTGCAAAACGCGCAAGAAAAATAAAAAAAAAAACAAAATCAAAACCGCCAATTTCAATTGGAAACTTTCCATTTTCAGTGTCTGACATTTGCAGCTCATCTTGGTATAGCCTTAATGCCTTGTTCGCAACTCACATGAAAATCTCGGGGTCCATCAAAGTGAAGCCGATTTCCTTCAATTTTCGATCATTGAGGTCCCAATTTGGTGGACTTCATTGGGGAGTAGAACAGGGGCGAAATCTCAATAACCAACAATGAGAGATTGTGTCGTTAGCCGATTTCCAACTGACATTAAAGTACATTATATTCACATAAAAAACACAAATTAATGGAAATCATTAAATAAAACATTTATTTTTTTCCAGTAGTTATCGACGAATTAATTAAAAGCATTTCTCAATCGATCGTCAAAAATTTTTGTTGCCCCACTTGACAGTAATTAGGGTAGGTATAAATATGTGTTTTCTTTATTCAAAAATAATTATCGTTATTTTTATGAATTTTTGCCGGGAATAATAACATTATGTCAAGTGCTCTTCATATTTATATCTTTATTCATTTCTCACCTTTACAGTAGCATATCGAATCGTCTTTTGCATAAGAAACATAAAATAATTGCAGTAAATAAGAAAGAAATTATTTTTTATAAAATAAAAACTGCATTTATTTCGAATGAAGTAACAAAAATGCCACATCTGCTGCTATTAAATTTCTTACAATTTACCTGAAGTTTTAAGGTAGGATTCAGGTGAGTTAACAGCCATAATCGTATTGTACTATTTATCCGTTGCCGAGACTACAAAAAAGAGAATCAATCTGATGTTGCGTTTAGGTCGTTGCGTAAGATCTTACCGACCTTGGAAACAGATCTTGTTCACATTAAGGTAACGTTTAGGACACCATCGATATTGATTGTTACTGATTCCATGTCACACTATGCCGTTTTTGTAGAGGTGCAAAATAAAGTTTTTTTTTTGGATTGATTTTTGTTTTAATTGAAAAAAAAATATAACTACGGGTGTGACCAATCGTTAAATCATTAATTTATTATGAGGTAATGATTTTAATTTTAAAAAAAAGTTTTTCCATTCTAACCTATTTTTTGTAAATAATGATGATGAAATCATAACAGCTTTTTACGTGATTTTTAAAAAAAAATGGCATTTTGGTATCGAATTTTTTAAAAACACCTTTCTATTATGGAATTTGTCTGTTTAATGGGTCAAATTTGGCAGGTTTTCGAATTAAATAACTTATTTTTAAAGGAGACTTTTATTAAAATTGCTCTAAAAGGGGAAAAACAACCAATTTTTGAGCGTTGTCAAAAGGGGAAAAACAACCAATTTTTGAACTTTTTAATGGGTCTATGATGGTGCTGGACCCCCGACGAACATCTATGCCAAATTTCAGGCCAATCGGTTCAGTAGTTTCCCCGCGAAAGAGTAACATAGAGGGAAAACCAAGTTTCGAGATGACTTTACCCCCTCCCCTTACTCCCCCCACCCCTCGGGCTAGTTTTCCGTATATCTATGTTGGAACCAGAACACCCGTTTTTGCGTGAAATAGGAACAGACAGACAGACAGACAGACACCAACTTATTTTTATATATTAGTATGATAAAACGCATAATAATTAATATATTGAAGAAAATCTTTATTTAAGTTGTTAGTTTGGTTCATGCCATTTGATGTTTAAAGATAATTTCCTTCAAATGTTGCCCACGACTAGCTCTTAAATGGTCCATTCTGTGGGTCCAATTTTCGACCACTCTTTCAAGCATATCGGTCGGTATTCCGCGAATAGCACGGGTTATGTTTTTTCCAAAGCTGTAATCGTTCCGGGTTTATCGACGTAAATAAGAAATTTCACATATCCCCACAGAAAGTAATCCAATGGTGTCAGATCACAAGATCTCGGTGGCCAATTAACAGGACCATTTCTTGAAATGATGTTTTCATCGAACGTTTCCCTCAATAAAGCGATTGTATCGTTAGCTGTATGGCATGTAGCGCCATCCTGTTGAAACCACAAGTCAGCTACACCAATATCTTGAATTTTTTGGCACCAAAAATTCATTGATCATTGCTCTGTAGCGAGCTCCATTGACAGTAGCACGCACTCCTTCCGCATTTTTAAAGAAATACGGTCCGATGATGTTACTGCAGCAATATTCTTATTACTACGGGCTGTACGCACTCTGGTTGATGGATGAATGTCTAATAGTGTAAAATTAGTTCGAAATTTGGTGATGGTTTCACGAATAGTGCGTTCAGTGGAACGATTATGACGACCAAAATGTGGACGAAGAGCTCTATAACAATTCCGAAATTTGAACCAAAATTTTCGTTATTAAAAATTCTGTGAGCTCAATTTTATTTTGGACAGTGGAGCACACAGTGAAACGCTTATTGCGAAGATACAGTAATCCCTCGAACTGCGCGGCTTCGGACTGCGCGGTTTCGCAACTGCGCGGTTAAGTTTTTAATACCAAAATTTCGAACTGCGCGGTAAAAATTTCGCAACTGCGTGGTTTTTTTATAATTTTCGTTTAAAAAAACAGGTTCTTAACCCCTGAATTTCATACAAAGTAGGGTTCACAGTGCGCGGTTTCGCAGTGCGCGCTCTTTTTGTGGAACGTATCTACCACGCAGTTGGAGGGATTACTGTATTTATAAATTGTAATTTACGATTATTTTGTATGCATTATACGAGAAAATACAAGTGGGTCATCTAATGACCCTCAAACATTCTATTTGTGTGTATTTTTTGAACACAATAGAAGGGTTAAATAGATATTTTAATTTAAAAAAAAACTTGGTTTTCTATCAAATATCCTGTAAATCTTTTCCACCTCTTCCAGACTATAAAAAAAATCTTTTCTTCTTTCATTTCGATAAATCGTATTTATTTTCCTGGCTACGAGTAGAATATTATCATCTATTCTTTTGCCCTAACTCAAAGCATCGTCCAAAAAAAAAAATTGGCCAAGTCAATACCCCCGAAGAATGATTGCCCAAATAAGATTCTTAAAAAGACCACAAATATCGACCATTTCTATAAAACTACTACACACATTTAAACAGTATAAAAAATAAATTTAAAAAAAAAACTGCTGAAATAATCTACTCAACCCAAGGCAAAATAAAAATTTGAAAGTACAACCGAGTTGTATATAAGAAACTTGCATACGTTGAAAGAAAATGCATCAAAATTGATTAGTAGACGAACAACGTTTCAAAATCCACTTCCAAAGAGAAACTTTGAGAGACCTTCAAAGCACAAATCATTCGCAAAAAAAAACACATTTTTCTTAATGCATTTTTAGGACCTTGCCTTGTAGTACAAACAACTTAAACGATCATATTGACGATCATAATGTGAGTTTCAAAGGGGAAGAAGGCAATTTCAAGCTTCTTAAAGCCTGGATAGCCAAATTACCAGTTCTAAAATATGTCTATTGTATTTTGGCGATCGTTATATAATTGCGTATGTGTGAATTAAGAAAAATTTCGGGGGCCCCGAAATTTACGAACATCTTCAAAGATTATTGGTAAATGTATTTGATTAATCAAGGTAAATATGTATGCTTTATGCACGTAGAAATCCCCTGAAACCTGAGTGCATCGAATGTAAATTTTGATGCAGAAAGGCTTCATACGTAAAATTTTCGTAGTAGTGGTGAAAATTAGTTGACCAAAACATGGAAATTCAATTCCTCGCAGTGTTAGTGTTAGGAGTACCGAATTTTTGGCTAAGCTTGTTGAAGAATAAGAAATTGCAGGCGATAACCTTATAACGATCATTAAAATAAACCTATGCAGTCTTCGACAGAGGCGGCGGCAAATTAAAAGGGGTGCCAAATAAGGACTTTCTTTCAAAAAAAAAAGAATTTAAATTTTGTCATGGGAATTTCCAAGAAATTTGCTTAATTTTGTGAGATTAAAGCGGAAAAGTGGGAGGTCGGTTCAAAAGTTATAGTAATATGCATCATCGAATAACTTTTTATTGTTAGAACTTATGCCGTAATCACTTACGTACCAGAATCTGTAAAAAAAAATGGAGCAAAAAATAATGCTTTTATACTCTATATGATAACATATCATATAGAAGTATATTAGACATACCCTTGGAGCACAATGAACGCAACCAAGCCGCAACTAAGGACGCTTCGAACTGTCACACAACGCAGTCCAGGAGCGGTTGAGCACAATAGAAGCGTCGTCTGTTGCGTTGTGAGACAAACACAGAAAAATTAAAAGTGAACTAAAGTATAAAAATATATAAAAAATGGGAGATTTTGAAGCAAGAATTTGCTTTGTTGGTCTTTATCTTTGTTATTTGTATGTTATTGCAATAAAGCTATCGATTTTTTCTTGAAGGACATTTCCCCAACCTCACTTTATGAACTGTCAACGCAGAGTTGTTGCGTTAAAATTCAAAGTTTGGCAACTTTTGCGTCGATGGTTGCGTTCACTGTGCTCACTCAAAAGCATTTCTGTGAAATAAACTCGTAAGTGACATTTGGATGCGTGTTGGTTGCGGCTTGGTTGGGTTCATTGTGCTCCCAGCGTTAGTATACCATTTGTAACGCATCGAACCAATCATCGGGCACAAAAGTCAACTACACCAAGGTGTTACGGATGACAAAGGATTTTGATTTCCGCATATCCGTCCGTCTGTCCATCTGTCCGTCCATCCCTCCGTTGGTGAACACCATAACTTTCGAGAGGATTGAGCCAACAACTTGAAATATTGTATAATTAGGTTTCTCGAAAACGGCTAGGCTAAGTTCTTGAATGGGCAAAATTGTACCATTGCTTTCCCCTCCCCCATACAAACGAAAGAGTTTTTTGCAATTTCCTTGAAAACGGTGAGTCATATTGAAAAATTTGTAAAGGTAAAATGTGTTTCGAATAGGATTCTACATAACTCATCCATACATCAAAATCTAATCCGCCCACCACTTCCTTCACACAAATTGAATACTTTTTTTCTATTTTCTCGAAAACGGTGAGTTGTTTTGAAAAATGTATTAAGGTAAGATCTGTTTAGCATATGATTTTACATAACCGTTCCATACATCAAAATCCAATCGGACTACTCCTTTCCCTCTCTTTACAAATGGATTTTTCTAAATAAACATTTGGTCTGTCATCATATAGAGTATTTTACGATTGCCCCCAAGCAACTGCAGTTTTTCTTATGTTTATTTTATAGAAACAGACACTGCAGCAGCCTTTATCCCAGTGAAGTGACGAACTAAGCCAGGACGCAAGAAATTTTAGAGAGATCGAATTTGATGACCACTGCACAAAATAGGGTCGTTTGGCCATTCTTATTAGGCAAACTTGTTGCGCTAATAAAAAAAAATCTTTTTTTATGATTGTCCTTAAAACTTAAAATTTGTCACACTTTTAGGGGGGTTTACGGTAGTATGACAGTAATATTCAACTCCATAACAAAAATCGAGAGGCGCGAGTAGGTTCGAGAAGACTGAAATTTCCGTGACGTATTTTATGTACGTCTCTTACGCTTTTGCATGAATCTCGGTTTAAAAATCTTTCAAAATACGTTGGAAAAAGTACTAAAAACACACGTAAAATTTCGGTTGGTCAAAAGTTGAAGCTATTGAAAAGATTTGAAATGTATATGGTTTGAGCATTTGACAATAAAATCATAAAAAATAGTGACAATTTTTTTTTTAAAGAAATTGTGGGGGGAGGGGGGAGAAGTGATATACGAGTTGATATGTTTTTGCGGTAAAAATCTCCCATCCTCGTAGGCGCCTCTGTTTTCTGAAAACAAAAATGCATTTAATAAATGCGCCAGCGTTCATCCTGGGGTACCCCCACCACCATCACTTACCCTTCTCTCTGCTGCACTTTGAGGGTCATAGTCTCATAATATAGATTATAAAGGTTTTTCGATAGCATTAAAAAAAAATTCCAATTTCTATTAATCTCTCCCCACCCTAGGCCAATGCCAAATAAACAGCGTCACAGCAAAATAATGGGGATGAATTCGACGGCCCAGGTACATAAATATCTATATTGGTAGGGCCTAGTCCATAAAAATTATTGAAAAGTGTTTTTACCTCTCTATCTCGACAGAAAAATGCAAAAAAAAAATGAATTACAAAAAAAAATTATTGTGGAATAAAAATCGGCCAAACCCATCATCATTGCACATAAGTACCTCATTGAGATAAATGCACAAAAAAAAAACTAATACTCTCTCAATTTCCCAAATGGTGTTGTCGTTCATACGCATTGGCACGTAACTGGACGATGCACGGAGCAGCAGCCAGCATATTCACAGCGCGTATGGTTTGATTGCACTTTTTCCCACTTTTCACGAATTTTTATTATTTTGTAATGGTATTTTTTTTTGTTTTTCCTGTTTTTTCGGAGATAGGGTTACCTATACATGGCACACATTCGCTAATAATGTGGAAACTAGAAAAAAACGCAGTCATTGGCCCACACACACATTCGCACAAGCTGAAAAGTGACGGCCACCGAAAAATCGCTAATGCAATACGCGGCTGCATTAAACGCGATTCTTTATTTATTTTACCAAAATTGCATACGCACACAAACGCATTTATGCTAAAGGGAAACATAATAAAACCGAAAAAATATCAAATAAAATTGCATACACAAAAAAATGTTTAAAATTTTGTTAAAAAAAGCTAAATCTCATTTGATCATCATGTGATTTTCTTATTCGAGTCGAGGAAGTGCCAACTACGGAAATAACCACTAAAAAATCTGATTGTCTGTTAAAAAAATGTTTTTTACCCATCCACCGTATTTGCATATTGCGACCTCGTTGAATTTTCTGTGGAAACGCTTTAAAAAGAGAACCAGTTGACCGATTTTCACTAAATTATCAGTGTGTATACGGGGGAGGGAGTAAATCTAATGAAAAACTCGTGAGACATGCATCTAGTATAAATAGGGTGATCATATTTCGATCATATCAAAACGTCGCAAGGCGAGGGCAACCGTCCCAAAATATTTGCTCCCCAGGTAAAAAAAAGTATTTTTAAAGAAATGCGCCGCAGGCATGAAAAACTAAAGCTTACAACAACATCCAGTGGCAGTAGAGTATATTTTGCATGTTTAATGAACGATTTTTTGAGTGAAAAAACTCTCTTTACCCGATTTTTTCAAAAACTCGTTTAAATATTTCAAAAAAAGTTTTAATATTTAAAAAAAAAATGTAATACTTGAAACTTAATTTTTTGTTTTGTTGAAAAAATACTTTTTTTTGAAATTTCTCGAAACCTATACGCTTTTGGGAAAAAATTAATAAAACATAATTTATAGCAAATACAATTTTCTACAATTTTTGCTTGAGCGGTTTACATGTATCTCAAACGGTTCTCAACATTTTTCAAAAAAAAAAGTTTTTTGAAAATTTCTCGGTTTTTTGTTTTGAAAATCTCTCGAAAACTATGCGCTATTATGAAAAAATGCTTATAACCAGATTCAAAGAAAATAAAATTTCCTGCATGTAACGGTTTTTACGTTTTTTTTTAACGGTTCTGAAAATATTCGAAAAAATATTATTTTTTACATATTTTTGTTTCCGAAACTAAATATTTCAGAGGAAAGTTTTGTGTTGATCATAACTGATATTTTTCGGATGCTCACTTGAAACGTCTATTTCATACGCAGGGCAAGTTTTGCCATGCTTCTTACAGGTCAATCAAAAACAGTGGGTTTTGATGAAAAAATAAGAAACTCGTTGCCCTGCTGGTTTTAAAATTAATAGTAACAGCATTTATTTATTTGTCCTGCATTTCATACGCGGCCAGTTACTTTTCAAATGAGATTTTCATTTTAAAAATCGAGGCTCGTCATAGTAAGTCCACTTCAGACTTTTTTTTTAAATCTGTCAATGATTGGCAGAACAGGGCAGTGAAAAAATCTATATTGGGCTTAACATTAAATTATTCTGTGCCATGCTGGAATATGAAATGCCCGGCAATTTGCCCTGCGTATGAAATAAACGCTCACTCGAGTTATCTCGAGTAAGGTTCGAAAAACTGATTTTGCACCCTGAAGCCAAATTCAGAATAACGATTGCGATTACGATTACGATTGCGATTACGATTACGATTACGATTGCGATTACGATTGGAGTTTCTCGACCAATGAGATCAAAGCTTTCAACGAAAGGTAAATGAAAGCTATGATCTCATTGGTCGAGGAAGCTCAAACGTAATCGGAATCGTTAGTCTGAATTGAAACATTCCACACAGACAACACATTCCTCATTATATTTCTTATAAAATTTAAAAAGATAGGATAATAAAACAAATTGCATATAGACGAGAATACAGCAAACAAACCAACCCGAAAAAATTATACGCGCCCTCTTTTTAACATTATTTTATTCATTGCAATTTTTTCACATATGACCATATATGCATTGCTTTTTTTCTGTAAAAATTTTCATTTTTTTTCGTATTAAATTTTTTTTTCTCTATTGTTGGTATAACGCTGTGTCGTTTTGTTATTGCCCAGTTGACGTTGATCGCTGGGGTTCTTCCGAGGGAGGGGGGATTCCCGATTTATTCATTTATATACAATGCAATGGGCCACAATTTCGCATGTGTTTGCATTTAATCGTGCATGCGTGTATATCGCCGTGCATGCATCGAAAACTACCCATTCTATATGCACATTGACCGAAAAATACAAAACACCATCGGCGGCGAACGGCAGAAAAAAATCGTTGCCCAAAACCGAAGAACGGAAAATGGAAAAAAAAGCGCGCGGCAACAAACTTTTAAAAAATATAGATGGTTTGAAAAATTGGGCACCCCATTTCCCGCCACCGCTCCTCCTTCTGCAGCTCCACTGATGATGCATTTTCTCTCTCTCCCGACCGACAGAGCGAATTAATGTCGGTTGTATGATGTCGCTTATATGCGTATGAATGCACGTTGAGTTTATGGTTGCATGCTGATTGCATATTTTTGAGCTCATCCCATATGACATTTGAACGTGTTATCCGAAAAAATGAGTTTTTTTCGGGTGTAATTTTGACCGAAACCAGATATAGAAGACTTGATGAAGGGGGAGGGTCAGAAGCAGGTAACCTCGCACTATGCCCCTGGAAAGATATCTGGACTGGGAAACGTTGCGATTTGCGAGCGGCGACGCGTGTAGTGGAATTTTTATTCAACCGAAAATTTTCGGGGTGTTGCGAAAAATTGCATTTGTGTTTATGCAGTATGCAGTTTTTTTTTTGCTGAAGTTTTTTGAAAGCAGTTCTCCGCGGGGCGAAGTAGGGATCAGATGCCCCCTTAATATCAATTCATTTTCGGTTAAGTATTTTCTTTTTTATTTGAAGCCAATGTGTATTTATAATACTTTGAACTGGTATATAAAAATGTGCCAATTTTTCGGGAATAGAGTGGAGATTTTTTTTGTGTGTGTCGCCCCTATTCCGATCCAGCGTTCGAGAGCGGGATCGGGGTCGGGCTGTTCGGTTGGTTGCTTTTGCCACCAAATAATTTCTGAACAAGTCATAGGAATCAACTACTTTTATACAATGCACTTAATTATCCCAGTAAACCAAAATGTCTACACAATATAATTAGTAAAACTTAGGTTTAGAGGCTTGATAAAAAATACGTCAAAAATTGTGAGGAGGGGAAACGGGGCGCGCCACTGAGCAGTAATTTTATCGAAAATCGATTTATAAAAAGTTTATTACATCCACTTGACGCTTTGTAAGAATTTCCCTCTAAACTTGCAACATTTGTAAGGTTGTGTTACTTCCAAATAGCAGAGTCCGATGGTGTTGTTAGCTGCAAGCAGGATTGAGTAAATTTTGAAAGTATTACCTATTGTAGAATTTCTCATGCCACAACTTCCATCAAATGTTTAAACCGAAACTCGCTTTATAGCCTCCCGACCCCAAAATGACTATTATTTAGTTTTAAAACCAAAAAAAAAATTTAATTACGTTATAACGTTATTGTTTCGTTACACATTGTACTGAAACTAGAAACTAAAAAAATGCATTTTAATAATAGTGTAGGTATTTATCACAAATAAATTCAGTTCAATTTCCATAAAAATAAATTCTGTAACAAAAATTAATAAAACTTCACAAAATAAAATACACAAACAATAAAAAAACTAACATAATGATTCTTAAGTTAAAAAATCAATAAAAACTTAAAAGGAAAAAAATCGTGGTAAAGTTTTGTTCATAAAAAAAATTTTGCCCAACAAAAATGGCATTTTTTGTGTCAATATCAAACATATTCAATATTAGGATATTTTTATGTCGCTGATTCTGAGTCGAACTTTGCCTTCATTTTTTTTTGGTTTTCGTTACGATTTTCGCTATTGTAACGGAATTAAATTTCAATAACATTATAACGCAATTTTAAGGAAAAAATCGGAAAATCGATTTTTTCGTTTCGTTATTTCGTTTCGTTATTTCGTTTCGTTATTTCGTTTCGTTATTTCGTTTCGTTATTTCGTTACGTTATGATAACGTTTCCCATCCCTTATTTATATATCTTCTCAAGGGTCCCTCGTGCAACCGAAAATTTTTATTGGTATTTTCGAGGAAACGGTGCTTTACCACCAACAGCCGGTAAAAAACATAAAATCATACAAAAGCTTGGTCGGGAAAAATCAACGATAATGGAAAATTTTAATTGCAAAAAGTGTTTAGAATTCAATTTTATGTAACTCTTTAACTAGGAATCGAAAGCACATACGAAAGCACAGCGGCGCCGGTGGCAAAATCCATACTTTATGCCCCCTCCCCCTTTTCTTTCCCAGAATAAAGTGATAACATAAGAAAAGCTGCAAATTGCCAGGGTCCAAAATGTGTATTAAAAAAAATTATTTTTATAGGAAAGGGGGGAAGCAGTGGTCAGATTGGATTTTGATGTACCAATCAGTTATGTAAAATCATGTTCCAAACACACTTTAGCTTCATAATTTTCTAAATATGACTCACCGTTTTCGAGAAAATTGCAAAAAACTGTTTCGTTTGTATGCACTCAGAAAAATGGAGGCTAACTCGACGACCTACATACGGCGTAATTGGCCTCGGGCAGGCGCGCGTTCGCCTGCATGTGGGCAAGTAAAACTGAGTTGACCTGTGGTCGGAGAAATTCTGAAATTAAGCCACCAGCAGGTGAAGTAGGGCATTGGGAGCTGCACGAGTTGACCTTAGATAGGTTAACTCTGACCGCTAGCTGGCTTACAGACACCTCTGTAAGGTCAGAGTTAACCTGACAAAAAGTTGACCTGGACATTTTTCTGAGTGTGGGGCAGGAAGGAAGCAATGGTCCAATTTTGGCCGTTCAAGAACTTAACCTATAGCCATTTATGCGAAACGTAACCATACAAAATTTCTAGCTCAATCCATTCGAAAGTTATGGTGTTGACGGACAGACAAACATACAGACGGACGAACGGAATCTGAAATATCTCAAAAGACAAAAGAAAATATCTCAAAAGACAAAAGTGTAAAAAAATTTAAAAGTTTGCAAGAAATTTGCAAAGATCTAATAACTTCCAGTGTAATTTTGTTTTGAATTTTTGACCAAAATTTTTGTTGTGAATCCACAAAACCTTCCAGGAAAAATCATTTCCCTTCTTCACTGGGTTTGTAACTGATTTTTTACTCAGTTTCCTCAAAAAATTCCTCACAAAATTCAAATTTCATCGCTTGGAACGAATACTCGTCGAATGGTTTGTTGGGCCATTCCCATCGAAAGCCTTAGCCTGGTCTGGAATGACCTACCCTGACTTCGCTTCCTGCCTGGATAGCTCTGGATAGATGGACGTACGAAACGTTCGAATGGATGGATTGCTGTTCTCTGGCTTTGTGAATCGAATCGTATTGAGTATTACCCCTTTCTCGAGTCTCCAGATACGCGACTTTGCTCCTGAAAATGTGTGCCGGCTGGCCACGGTAGGGAAGGACGGATGCCATTTACACGCGGTATTTGGCAATTCCATCCCTGTATTTGTACACATTTGTATTTTTGTGCATCTTGTTTTATGTGAAATCGACTACGCTCATATCAGCGTACCACACATAATCATGTGTGCACTTTTTCCACATTTTTTTATTTTGTTATTATTATTTTACTTGCGAATTTTTATACACTTTTTCTGTATTTTTGAGATTGTTTTTTTTTTTTGTTTTCTCCGCTTGTTCCAGCTCGGCTTTAGCATTTTTTTTTTGCCTTTTTATGTCGATAGAGGACGGCCGTGTATAATGTATACCACTTTGCCGAAAATAATTTTTTGGATAGTGTGGTTGATTTTAGACGAAAAGCAGTGAGCTTTTGGAATGGTCGTGTATTCTCCTTACTATTGGTGAAAAACTTGTGAATTTTTTTCAATAAAGTTCTCAAAAATTTATTCAAAGAAAATTACTATTCGCTATTCTTAAACAAAAAAGGATTGAAATTTTGAAGCATAGAAAATTCGTTATTTTTTGAAACATTTCTTCAAATCCTAACAAATGTTGAAAGGGGATTTTGAATTATCCGGGAAAGTTGTAATTTTCAAAGTCTTGTGTCAAGGATCTGCGATATTATCTATCGAAACGCTGTGACTCTAGTTTCGAGTGCTGGAATTTGAAAATCAAAAAAAAAAATTATCAAGTGTTAACATTACATGTTTTGAAACAGAAAAGAAAGTGTGAAAAAGTTTTATAATAAATTAAAAAATAAAAAACCAAATCAGTGCAATTTTGATTTATTGTGGTGAAGATTTTTTCAGTCTGAGTTTTTTGCAAAGGAAATTTTAATTTGTGTTTTTTTTTTTTAAATATTTCCTCAATGTTTTATAACAAGTATAAAAATGTTCTAAAACTATTCCCAAAGTGTTAATCTTAAACAGAAGGATCTAAGAAAAAATTAGACCTCCTTAGAATTTTGGCGGAAATTTTTGTGATCATCAGAAGGGACGCAAAGGCGTCTTTCTAACTTATTTTCTGTATGTGGACTGTTGGAAAGAAGTTAAGTGAAGTTTTGTGTTAAAAAGAAAGAGATTTTAAAGGACATTACAACAAAAACAAACTTTCTCAAGGGACTTACCTTTTAAGAAATAAATTTTTTTGGATTCTTTTATTGGTAAGTGTTTTATATTCGAAATTTGAAATTTCAGCGATCTTAAAAAAAATTGTATATGTAAAAACCTGCAAGATTTTTCTATCTTTATTGTAAGTTTTGCATATTTCGTTTATTTCATCCTTAAAACCCTTTAAAACTTTTGAGCCCAAAGAATAAATGGAAGAAACACCGAATTACGTGTTGTACAATTTAAGTCATGAATTAAAATACGTAGGGGCGTGAAAAAGTTTCGGCCTAACAAAAAAAACATAATTAGAACACTTAGAAAAAACGTCTATTTCATACGCAGGGCAAGTTTTGCCATGTTGCTTGCAAGTTTTGCCATGCTTCTTGCAGGTCAATCAAAAACAGTGGGTTTTGATGAAAAAATAAGAAACGCGTTGCCCTGCTGTTTTTTAAAATTAATAGTTTTTGAAGTATCAAAAACAGAATTTGCTTCTTTGCCCTGCATTTCGTACGTAATTTTTCAAATGAGATTTTCCTTTTAAAAATTGAGGCTCGTCATAGAAAGTCTGCTTTAGATTTTTTTTAAATATATCAACGTTTGCCATAACAGGGCAGTGAAAAATGAAATATTGAACTGTAAAATCAAATTTGTCTGTGCCATACTGGAATATGAAATGCCCGGCAATTTGCCATGCATAAACAAACAAACAAACAAAAAAATTGTGTTCTGATCGGAAAATGTTAATTTTTTCTGCAATCTTTAAATGTTATGTACCAAAGAAACACAATTTTCATCCCTTAAAATTTGATAAAATAAAGAATATTAAAACACGCAAGTTTATTTGGTTTTCCAATCCATAATTTTTAATCTACAGTATTTTTGATTTATTTTAGAAAATAAAATTTGCTTTCTCTGATCCAGAAAATTACGTTTTTTGAGAAACAAATCTATGGGCAAATAAAAACTACATTTCTAATATATAAGAATTCTAGAATCTCCCCTGTACGTCCCTCTAAGAAAAAAGACAAAATAGGTTGAATCTTTGAAGGTGTCAGCAAAAAAAAAACTTCATATTTGATGATAAATTTGCAAATATTCCGCTTAAAACAAGAATTATTTCTTGTAATTTCTGTATTTACAAAAACTGCCAAAAACAAAATTTTTATGCACCGGAATTTTTTATATACTCTTTAAATAAACCTCTTTCTAATGAAGGATACCCGATAAAAATCCTTTGACAGGTTTACAAGTTAGCGGGTGAGGGAATCAGGGGGAGGGGGAACTCCTGCTGCAAACATGGCGAAAAACATCCTCTCCATCTCAGACAATCCAACGCATTATGGTTCAATGTTCTCCGTTGAGGGGTTTAAAAGTTACAGTGGAACATCCTTTGACAGCCACAACCGAACGCAGATACTCTTCTTTATTTTGGGGAAATTGCATAAAAACAAGCTGTTGTCTCTCTATTTCAAAAAGTGCTAAATAGAAAACATCTCCACCGATTGATCTAAAATTTTGCATGGGATCCAAAGAGCCTAAGAAGATGATGGCCGAGGGCAAAGACACGAGGAAAAGTTTTCCCGAAGGATTTTTGCTTTTTTTATTTATTGTTTTCAAAATGATGTTTCAAAATCACTAGAAGAATTTCTTTTCTACTTTTTTGTTATGCCTTAAAGAATTCTATAATCACGAAAAAAGAAAATATTTTTTTAGGAAATTGGACGTAACAATTTTATAACATTCCCTGCCTACTTTATTTACCAAAAAAAAAAGAGTGTCGAAATGATCAAACATCGTGGCAAATAAAACAACAAAAAAATGCACGAAAAATAAAAAAAATCCACACAAACGATAAAATGCAATTTTGTCGTGGAAAAGAGGAAAACCTCAACGCTTATATAAATTTAACTCAATGTGAATAGCTTTTTGCAACAAAAAGAAAACTTTCTCTTTTTTTGTCGCCAATGCATATTTTTGGGCAAATTTGGCAAAATGCTATAAATGTTGACCAAATATAAAAAGATCTTTGCTCTAAAAATAATATTTATTTGGCAGTAAATGCCGAATTATATTTGGAAAATAAAGAAAACTCAAATCGCCAAATTCCCTATATGACGTGATTCTAAACCTTCAAGTAGATAAAGTTTGACCACAATATTTTAAATGATTTTTTTTAAGACCGGTTGGTCTAAATTTTAATGTATGTGAAATGGCATTATAAATACCAGCCCTAGAGCTGTTTTGCGAAATGGATAAAATGAAAAGAAAAAAAATAAAAAAAAATAAATAGGGTAACCAATTTTTTTAACTTGAATCAGCGACAAATGACTGGCTGTGGGGAGACGGCATTGTGGTAAGGAGAGAATTTTTTTTAATGCTTCCTAATCAATCGAAAAATACTAAACAAGGCAACCGCGGCCAAAACTGTGTCTAACCACTCTCTGAATTTCTTTACTTAAAAAAAGTGAACTTTTGTTGCGAAAAATTTTAGGTTTCACACAATCAAAACAAATAATCCGGGAGAAAAATGCAGTTTCTTCGACAACATGTCTAAATCCGGGACTGTTTCAGCCAGAACATATGATCACCCTAATTATAAACGATTTTGGTTTTAATAATTTTTTTCTATGCGACGCACTGTACCGTTTTCGAGAAAATCACAAAAACTGTTCCGTTTGTATGTGAGTGGGCGAAGGACTGGGCGAAGGAGTGGTCTGATTTTGTACATTAACGAACTTTACGTCCCATTTTGCGAAAAAACGGCTGTGTCAAATTTCAACACTCTAGCTTAATGCGTTCTCAAGCCATCATGTCCAGGGACAAGCAGACATATGGGGAGGCAGTGGGGCCTGGAAAAATCAACTCGATTCATCATTCTAAACACTCGTGGTATTCCTTTTTTTAGTCCGACAATTAGTTCTATGCGCTACAAATGGTAAACCAAAACTATTATATCCAAATTGAGGCGTTAAAAGCTAGAGTGGACCAAGCCACATAATCGAGTTTTTGAAGCTTTTCCACTTTTGTACTATTATTGACTGTCAATTTTTGGAAAAAAAAATATTCTGTGGACTTTATTACTCAATGTTGAAATGTTCTTTTGTGCATCCAAACATTTTTATCTAGAAACTCACTCGCAATAGTGACTCAAACACAAAAAAATCACGATTTCGACATGTGGGTTGGTCCACTCTAGCTTTTAACGCCTCAATTATGGTTTCATCATATCGGGTATAAAAAAGTTTTTAAAAATTGAGAACCAGGAAACTCCCGTATAGCACGGTACTCATACAACGCGGTTTTGATATAACGCGGTGTTTTCAGGAACCAAACTTTCGCGTTATACGAACTGTATTGAAACCGTATTGAAAAAAAACTTGAAAAACTCTATCATTTTAGAAAATTTTTACAATGTTTTAAAAGGATTATTATTTGTACTTTACATCAACTTCTTAGGTCGTACCAATTAAATCTGCACAACTAATTTCTTGACCTCACTTCTGGACGTATAGAATAAGGATTTTTTGATCACGACAAAACTTTGGAACAACCTACCATCCAATATGTTCCCTCCCGATTACAACCTGCAAAAATTCAGAGAGAACCGACATTTTCTGGCCTGTATCTCACCATTCAGAGCTATGCTTTGGTATTAAAGTGTCTTTATTTAAGTTCCGGCTATACTTATAAAAAAAACTATTGAATTTGAAAAATGCCCGAAAAAAAAAACCTCGTCGTATGTTCATATTCTGTCATTAAATTGCCTCGTACAGACAGCATTTTTCGAGACATTTTTATCCTTGAGAAGCATATTCTAAAAAAGGAAGCCCATCCGATATTTTAATAGGACATTAGTGAAATTGAGGCGTTAAAAGCTAGAGTGGACCAACCCACATGTCGAAATCGTCAATTTTTTTGTGTTTGAATCACTTGTGCGAGTGAGTTTCAAGATAAAAATGTTTGGATGCACAAAATAACATTTCAACATTGAGTATTAAAGTCCACACCAATTTTTTTTTCCAAAAATTGACAGTAAATAATAGTACAAAAGTGAAAAAGCTTCAAAAACTCGATTATGTGGGTTGGTCCACTCTAGCTTTTAACGCCTCAATTTTTGTCTAGTGGAGATTTCGGGTTACGAAAATACAATCGCTATATGACTTTTTCCCCATTAAAATAAAAAAAAACAAGTTTTTTCAAAAGATTTGTTTAGATTTTGATTTTAACATAACTTTTCCCTCCATAAATGTGCAATAATAAATTTTCTTTTAAAAGAAAAGTCTAAAGCGCAATTCAGACTAACGATTGCGATTACGATTGAAGCGTCTCGACCAATGAGATCAAAACTTTCAACGATAGAAAAATGAAAGCTTTGATCTCATTGGTCGAGGAAGCTCACTCGTTGTCGTAATCGCAATCGTTAGTCAGATTTGAGCTTAATTCCAAATATTTATGTAGATTTTACGCTTCCTGTTACAATCATTTGAAATAAATATCTCTGTACGCGATCAGATCTCATTGAAATTTCCGCACAGATCTAAAAACTCAACTTAATTATGTTCTTCGCATAATATGTTTGTTTATTTTTAAATTTGAAAAAATCAAGATTATTCAACTCATAAATTTTGTACACAACACCAAATTAGCATGCGAAGGTTCGATATGGGCTTTCGTATTACGTATTCCACTGATCATGACTTGAATTAATTATTTAATTCACTTCCCTTCAGTGTTATATGTTTTATGTTTTGTAATGAAGAAACTAACTCGAAAATTTACATCGATCCGCACACAGACTATCAGTTTTAGAGTTAAGTTTTTATATTTAGTGCTTTTGAATTTGACTTATGAGGAAAAAGGGCGAAAATTTAGTTATTTTACAGTACAAAATTAGTGTTTCTGCTTGCTTATGCATTTTAAAACTTAGTTATTTTGTATATTTTTGATATAAATTTATATTGCTAGAATTTGTTTAACAAATCCAATTATTTTTTTTTAGAAAAAGCCCAAAGATAAAAATTCCTTCCTCTTTGTGGCTCACGATATCAAGAGCCCTCTCACGAACTTCTTCTAAATTCTTCCCCCGCTTTTATTTCCGTCATCGATTTCCCCTTTTCCCTTTTCATCGATTTCTCCTTTCATCGATTTCCGCTTTCGGCGGCCATATTCCGTTACCTCTACACCAATTTTTGAACTTATGTACGTAGGGTAGTTGAAAAGTTTGCTGCGTAACAAAGAAATGTTGCTCTGATTGGACAGGAAAAACTTTTTAAAGTTACCGCCCATTGTCTTTTTAAATATTGAAAATTGGTATTTTTAGAGGAAAAATTTTTTTTTGCTACATTTGAATTCGACTTAACCCTCTGGTAATACAAATAAACAAATAAAATTTGATTTTAAAGTAAATTTAGATCGTAGAACATGAATCTGATATTAGTTTTTCATACAAGCACATTCCGTGCTGGCAAATTCAAAAATTTTTTCAATTTTTCAGTTTTTTTTTTTGAAAATTTTCCCAAACTTAAGCACATTTTTTCTTTTCTCAATTGGATTCTGTTCTATGAAATTCCAGAGAGTCGCCAATAATCAAAAATATTTGATCACTCCGAAAGTGTCAAAAAACTAAACTAAAGGTGCCGCTCCCCATGAGAGTAAATACGCGAGTAACTCTAAAAAACTCTCGAGAGTTACTCGCGGGAGGTGGTCCATTTGAGTTAATTTCGGTGATTTTTCTCTTTTCAAGACCAATATCTTGATTTTTTGACATCTTGCTTTGGCGAGTTCTCGAGAGCGACTCGCAAAATTCAAACGCCGTTCATATCTGGCGAGCAACTCCCCGAGAGTTCAGTGGGTGCGTGTCGATTAGAGCGTAGAATCACTTTTGACAGCTCGCAGAAACTAGCTAGTGAGTTTTTGCGACTTTCTGCGAGCGACTCTCAGACATGTGTCCATTTGCGAGTACCTGCTATCGAGAGGTTCTCGCCGCCATTTACTCTCATGTGGAGCGGCACCTTAAAATCGGCATTTTTCAGAAATTATAAATTTTACAAAAAATAAAGAAAAAGTGGCTCAAGGTGGGAGAGGAATAAAATAGCCGTTTGATGCATATCTCTGAACAGGACCGTGCCTAGGAGCGCCAAAATCAGCATTTTAGACAATTGCAACAAATTCAAACCGATGACTTCGCAAAATGAGCAACTGTTGGGCCATTTTAACATAGTATTTGACCATGGCTTACAAAAATGGCACAAAACTTTTCTCAGCAATGTTTAGTTTTGGAAAAAACATGTAAAAAAAATATTGTTTCAAATATCTCGAGGAACGTTAAATATACCTAAGAATCGTTAAAGGAAAAAATGCAGGAACATTTATTTTCTTTGAATTTGGTGATATATATTTTTTCCCAAAAGCACAGTTTTCGAGAAATTTTCAAAAAATCGTATTTTTTCAAAAGAATTGTATGCAAGGTACTCGTTTTAGCTAACGTTACTCTTTCCAAAAGTTGATAAAAAAAACTGCCATTTCCGTGAAACTGATTTACAAAAAATTCGCTTGGTCAGACCGATAGGCAGATGCACGGACATCCTTATAATTTTGCCTGAAAAGGATCGTACTGACCAGAAAGTTTCTATCTGCCGAAATCGACCATTTTAAATAATAAATTTAACTACTTTGTGGTAACATTTACTATTTTGTGGTCAAATTGACTATTTTTTCAATTGAAATTAACTATTTTGGAATTGAAATTAACTATTTCAGTGATAGTCCCGTGAAAGTAGTTAGATTTACTTTTTTTCTATCTGCTCGTTTTTTAAATTATGGATTAAATTGGGTCAATTGGCTAATCGATTTCAGTACGAGTTCTAAAAAAAAATGTATTTTTGTATTAAAAAAAATGTGAAAATCGCAAAAAAATATAACTATCAAACTTGTTAAACAAATCCACGTCAAAGAAATGGGGACTAAATTTGTTCAAATTAACTCCACTAAAATAAAATAAAAAATTAGATCAGTTTTTAATAACGATGTGACCTAAAAGCGCTCCATCGAAATCTCAAAGTGGTCCTAATTGAAGCGCAAATTTGATTCGCTATAATGGGATAGATACAAACTCTTCAAATTCAGCAGGAAATAAAATAAAATCGCTACAAATATTATCACAATGTCCTAAAAAGATAAACAAACAATTTAAGTTATTCACCCTTTCAAATCCCGCTGCATTCGCAAATTGTGCAAAAAAAAAAAAAACAATCCGGCTTAACAACTTAATAACCCACTGACACTCTTTTTTAAGTCAATTGACTCCAACAATTCCGCCCTTTGGGAATCCTCCTCCACCCACTCTATCTGAATCCACCCCACAATCAGATTTAAAACCTACGCAAACATGAAGCTAACAATAAACCGTCCGTCCATTTAGCCTCTCTCGGTTCCCTGCATTCAACATCCAAGCAATGTGCAGCATAAAATCCGAGTGAAAGTCAGAAAAAAGCATATAAAAAGATTTTAAAAAAAAAAAAAAAACTGCCAAAAAGACGCACATCCACGACTAACAATAACAACAACAACAAGCAGTCAACATGAGGAGTAGCAACAGCATAAATTGCATCAACAGAAATTGACGAAAAAAAAAATTGAACTTTGCAAGCTGAAATGCACTTCCGACACTTTTGGCGAGCCACAAGCAAAACCTCCATCCACTCGACGTCAGATTCGTGTTAGCCATTGTCGAAAATATTCCAAAAGAAAATACGAAAAACTCCGCAATGAAAATGAAAATCCTGCCGCGGAAAAAAAAATCAAAAATCGAGAGAATTTTAGAAAATTCACTGGTGAAAAATTCTCGTCATCGTCGCGGTACGGTTGGCGGGAGGATAGTATTTGTCGATGTTGCTGCTGTCGTGAAATGCACTTTTCCTCTGTTTTTCCGGCAATTTTCCCATTGCACTTGGATGGATGTTCAGTAAGCGCCGCCGACACATACAAACACACACACCATCGTTGCAGTCATTAAATATTGTGATTCTTGTACTACAGTTGGGCATGAGGAAAAACTGTGGGAAAATCATCGTCAAGCATAAGGAAAAACCGGAAAAGCTGGAAAAACACCAGGCCGGCTACTAACTGCAAACGCACAGATTCGTTTTGTCCACGATAAAATCCAGTCAAATGCACACTCCATCATCATAAAACATCATCAGCACACTTTCGATATCGTTATTTCAAGTTGGAAAATTCATCTCAAATAGTGGGAAATTTTCTAAAAAAAAAAAATATTCACCATGGATGAGGTTCAGAACGCTTAACCCTCGTACAAACGCCACAAACGGGTGCAATGTGCATTCAACGGTAGTTGCAGCTTTGAATGGTTTTTCCGCTTTTCCCAGCTGTTGGATTTTCCAAGTATTTTTTTATTGGCTTTTATCCCCTTAAAGTACGACTAGATTTTCACTTTCACGATGCGATTGTTGCCGTAGTCGTTCTGGTGATAGCGTTTGGTGTGCGTTCTTCTTGTTCGCTTAGATATGAACATTCGTACAAATCCCAACCACCCCCAAATATAGGATACAGAGTGGGTTCCTGGAAAGGATGCAATAGGGATGCATTTCCCTGAAGCGGTCGCCAGGATGAAACAGAGATGCTTTTTGGCTCGTGCCACTTGCCATCGCGTCATGATCGCACCACCGCCGCTCGCTCTTTGCCCTTAATTTTGGATGGGGTGAATTGGAGCACTTTGCGCGCTTAGGTTTACGAGGAGTTTTTGTTATCCTTTGGATTCTTTCTGCTGCAGGAATCGGGATGGGTGGAGACCCTTTAAAAACATTCGCTTTCACTTGGATTCGATGTCATCCGCCACTTCTGTTGGAAAAGAAAAAAAAATATAACCAGATTGAAGTGAAAAGCGGTTGGAGGGATATTAAAGTCAGAAAGTTTTTTGTGGACGTTTTTCCTGGTCCTTTATTCCAATTCTTGTTCGCTTCACTTTCGAGCGCTCTTTGACTCTTTTATTGCAATTCGTGAAACGAGGGGTACTTTTCGTGGATCTCTTCTGGCAGCAGAAAAAAAATTTGATTGGGCGGCCCCCATTGCAAGGGATGCGATGACATGGATTCCACAATTCGCACGTAAACAGAACAAAAAACAACGTTTTACAAGAAAAACATCACAACAGAATGAAAAGAATTGAAGTGCAGAAAAGTGTTGCGAAAAGAGAATGAAAAAATGGGAAAGGTTTTTTCCAGGAAAAGCGGAAAATCGGGAAAGGCTGCATGCCGACATTTAGTTTGTCGTACAAGCATCGGAAAACAGAATGCATCACAATTGAATGATAAAATGGCATCATCAACTGACAAGCAAGGGGGCGGGGGAGAAAACCGAGAAACAAATTGAACAACAAGTGGGATTTTGTCAAGTCAACAAATGTTTCATGTGGTTCCGATTTCCACGGACAACCACTCAGGAAAATGGATTTAGTAAATACAATTTGAGTTTTCCAAGAGGACTTTATATCACTGTTGCAGGAAAACAGTTTTAGTTAATTACTGGCGGTTCAGTGGTTATTTTTGTGATGTTTTGATCATTTTCAAATGTTAGGTTAGGTTTACTGGAAAATTATCCAAAAATCATATCACTTTTGACATTGGTGAGAAATTTGGAATTTTAACTAATTTATTCATAATGGAATATTGATAGAAATCACTTAGTTTGGTAATAAGATTTTTTAAATAATCTCATTTAAATAATTTTCAATTTTCTATTAAATTATAGCTAAAAGCATGTGGTTTTCTAGCTAAATGTTTTATTGTAATTTGATTTTAAAATTAAAAACCCAAATATTTTTCTGTATTTCTGCAACAATAAATCTTTACATTTTTCGGTAAACAATTCGTAAACAATAATTGTTTACGCAAACAATAGTAAAGAATCGTAAAAAATGTAAACCCTCATAAATAAACAGATGTTTTATGACAAAAGCAATCTCTGAGTTTTTTTTTTAAGTATAAGTAAAAAACATAACAAAAGCTATAATTGCCAATCTGGCAATCATTGGAGACCCGTATGGTGATATTCGTATCAAAATTCGAACAGTTATACCAAAATTCCACTTTGAAGTCAAACTTTCCAATAAGATTTTTTTTAAATTTATTCCAATCGGATTTTGATGTATGGGAGTTTTATGTAGAATCATATCCTAAATAACTTTTGTTCTTGGACTTTTTTGATAAGATGCACCGTTTTTGAGATATTCGTAAAAAAAGTTTTCGTTCGTATGGGAGGTACCCCCCCCCCTAATGGTCCATTTTTGCCCATCAACGAACTTAGCCTCGCATTTTACGAAAAACGGATCCACGCAAAATTTCAAGTCTCTAGCTCAATCCGTGCGCCCGCAATCCGCGCCACAGGCAGACGGACGGACGGACGGACAGACAGACAGACGGACGGACATGCTAAATTCAACTTTTTTCATCATTCTAAACACACTGGTGTAATTCATTTTTTTGTGCGATGACGGGATCTTGGCGTTACAAACGGTAAGGCAAAGTTAATATACCCTTTGGTTTCACCATACGGGTATAAACAAATATATGGAACATGTTTAGTTTTATTCAGTCAGTAGTTTTAACTCTAGGTATACTCCAAAAATAAGCACAATTAAATGATTGTGAGACATTTGCTACGGTAGTAAAATGAAACTTTTTCGAAATATTTCCAAACTTGAAGAAAAAGAAAAAAAAAATCTTTAAACAATTTTATTTTAGAAATAAACCGGAAATCCAAAAGTATTTTGGACCATGGCCGAATTTCAGCATCCACACTTGTTAAAGCTAGCTCTGAAATGACCGGGAATTGTGAAAATACCGCCCCTAAATTTTTCTTCGGCGACCACTCTTAGTAGCAAAGTTTTCCAGCCGAAACGTTTCATTCTATACACGTAAGAGAAATGCGCTGCGTTGCAGAAAATCGTTAAATAAATGAGCCGCAGGTGAAAAAATGTAGATTGGAGCCATGAATCAAAGAAAAGAAGATTGCGGCAGTAAGCTCGACAATATTATCAAGAGCGCTAACTCAAATTTTAAATCAATTAAATTATTTTTAAATTAAATTACAACTTTAAATTAATATTTGTTGTTTTGTTATTTTTTTGTTATTCGTTATTCACTACGAACAGCTCATTGCGACGTAAAATGACGCGTTATTTGCGCGTGTCGCAATCTGTTTTCTTTGATTCAAGGCTTGGAGCAACCCTGCCGAAGTAGAGTTTTGCATATTTAGTGATCGCTTTTTTTACTATTTGACAATCTATAATAATCATCCCGATTCTGATAGTCGTTACGTTTTCGAAAAGAGTCGTTTTACGCGTTTTTTTTATAGAAAAGCGCTAACAACAACACGTAAAACTACTCTTGTCGAAAACGACACGTCTATCAGAATTGGGGTGAATAAATTGAGAAATCCTGGACAAAAGTTTAATTTCCGGGACGCCGGAACAACATGCAAAAATCCAGGTTTGTCCGTGCTATTCCAGCACGTATGGTCACTCTAGGCCTAGAGTAAAAATTTATCATAAGATCGGAATTTTTCTTACCAGGCTAAGACACTTAGCACACCGAATGCGAATTCGCACCGCATTGCGAAAAAGTTCAAGTTTACCACGCGATCTTATATCGTATGTCATCTACATGAGCTCTAATTTTGCAGATCTCATTGTTACGTAATACAAAATTAGATCTTATGTAGATGACATATGATATAAGATCGCGTAGTAAACTTGAACTTTTTCGCAATGCGGTGCGAATTCGCATTCGGTGTGCCAAGTGCCTAACCCCTAATTGCTGCCTCTAATTTTTTTTCAGCGAAAATTTGAAGCACTCTTTTCCACCAGAATTTTCCGCCCGAAACTTTCCAGTCTATACTCAAATTTTTTAAGCAAATTTTTTTGTTGATATTGAAAACTGACTAGGGAATTTTACTGTGCCACTCTAGACTATTTTAAAAATCCGATAAAACCACTAACAAAAAAAAATACAAATTTAACCCAGAATCATAGATTCTCCCAATGGATTATTATCCATTCCGGAATATGTCTGCTAATCTTTTGACTTAAATATCTAAAATGGAATTGTTCTCATGAGACTGAACCCGATTTTTCGCATAACCCCACACTAAAATTTGTAATCCCAGATAAGGATAAGGGGTGGGCATTGAAATCTTGTTTTATTATTATTATTTTTTTATTTTGGATTTTCTTTCCAGCACAGTAATTTTGGTTCCTTTTCAAAGGATCCTTGCATAGAGAAAAATAAAACCATTAGAGCCATCAAACAAGAAACATGACCGTAACGAAATCTATACAAGAGCATTTCCGCATCGTGTATATTTTCGACTATTTCAATCGAACGAAAATCCCAAAATGAATAAATAATAAGGGATGGAAAACCTTTTTTTTCCATGTATTTTTTTTTTTTGCCATTTGTCCTGTTATACTGTATTGGAATTTCTCCTATAATGTGCTATTTTTTCGCTTTATTTTCTTTTGACTTTGGATTTAGCCAATATATCTTCAGCAGATATCATTTGTGTAACTTTTACGGGATATTCTAGATGTTACAATATTCAGTGTACTACTTGTACTTACCATTAGAAAAAAAAATTGTATTACTACGCACATCATACAACATGCATTTGTATCCGGGTAACAAGCGTCAAGACAAAAAAAAAACACACACATGTGGGTATGAAAAAAATAAATAAAATAAGGAATTCGTTTTGTTATTTTAAGCACTGCGTAATGGAAAATTCTGTAACACAAAGGAAAATCCATTTGATTCTTTATATTGAGCCGAAGATATGCAATAAGAAGATTAAACTGTCTGCAGAGAATTTGTAGCCAAGTAGGTTACATCAAATACGCGAAAATTCCATAGGGTATAGTGTATAGTAGTTGGACAATTAAAAATGATTTTTTTTTTTCGTTAAAAATTCAGGAAAACTTTTAAATAGGAGGGCTTTTGAGCAATTTGAAATACCCTCCGTTTTAAATTTATTGTGAAAATTATATTTTAAATAGGGGTGTAACATCCCCACAAATATCCGAATCCGTCGACTCATCCTCATCCGCATATTTCAAAATTTTAAAATCTGCATTCTCATCCTCATCAGCACATTTCGATAAGGCTGTTTTCTACTTGTACTGTAATTATGAGAAACAATGGCCAAGACAGACAATTAAAAAGGGTAAAAATGAAAACTACAACTGTGCGTGACTCAAAAGTGAAAAAAAAGATTTTTTTTTTCACAACTCAAATCATTAAAAGCTGCAGCCGACGTTTCATGCCATTTTTAAAGGCTTTTATTTAGCTTGTCTTCATATATGTATGTCTGTCTGTCAGGGTCAAATCTTGCAATCTAATTTTGACCCACTTTCACTATCACCGGTAAACTTGGAATTCTACAAAAAAAAAACGTAACTCCAGTGCCAATACAATATTTTTACTATATCTTAGGTCCAGAAAGGATAACGTGATTATCCGCAATGAAATCTCATTTGGTGGTTTTTGGGGTCGCTGAATCCGATTCTGATGGAATAAAGTCTGTAAATATAACGGAAGGTCCTGTTAGATTAACGCAAGGTCCCAAAAGGATAACGTAAATATCCTTTTCCTCAAATTTTCCGTAAAAAAACCTCCAAAAGTCCGTAAGAATTTCTCAAAAGCAAGGATATATCTTCAAAAACTAAAAAGTATAAAAAATCGTGGCGAAAAACAAACTCAACATCCGCAATTTTAAATGCGAAGATAGGGTGAAAAATTCAGAACCATTCAGACAAAATACAGGATTTGTAACAAATTATTAGTCCTACATTTGATCCCCCACCCATTCAAGCAAGCAATAATTTCCGATCTATCGGCCGGGTTGTTTTTCGGTTAGAGTTTTCAAAAGTTTTTTTTTGGCAGGACTTTTTATTTTGCTTTTAAAATTCTTGCTGTATTTAGAAATGATTAATTTTTAATCAAAAATACTTAAAATGAATCAAAATTCCAGGGTTCTTAGCCAAAAATCAGGAGTGGTATTCCGTAACTTGATTCAAGCGTTTGTTTCGAGTTAGAAGAAAAAGTGGTATTTGCTATCTCGGTTTCTTTCTGTCATTTATTTCGGTCAGAACAGAGACACCGAATACTTCTTGTTCTTCTAACTCGAAACAAACGCTTGAAACAAGTTACGGAATATCACTCCACGTCTGATAGTCGCTCTTAAAAGCTTAAACTCGGAAACCTATGGACCGATTGAACTAATATCTTGTGAGGCACGAGAATAGAAAAAAAGACGATATTGTAGTAAAACATGAAGTTTTTTTTGCCACTATCCACTGTAGAAATATTAGCGTTCAAAACCCCCTCAATTGCTTGGCATGCGGGTAGGAGGGGAAGCGGGTGTAGAAGATTATTTTCCTAAAATCTATCGGAAGATAATTTTCGGTTACGTAACCTGAAAAGATGTGATTAAAACTTCGCTCGTTGCAACTTTTGTGACATTTTTAGTGCAAATTGGTATACAAATTTTGAAAAAAAAGGAAGAAAAAATTTTGGCTTTTGCAAAAACTCACAAAATTACTCTCTGCGGGGCAGGAATGGTAATACAGAAGTTTAAACTCTTTCCACTGAGTACAGCACTGTTGTTTTTATAAAACGTGGAAGGCCCATATAGGGTGCCCAGTTTTGTGTCTATAAAACCGAAAAATTTATGCATTGGACATGATTAGGGACTGTGCCCTATGTCACGAATTCCAGATTACTTCACGGAGGTAAAAATTTCCTTAACAAACTAGATTTACTAAATTTTTTATAACGGTTTTAGAAGATTGCTTTATTCTTGATCTTAAAAAAAAATTTTTAAGATTTCTTCATTCTCTTGACCCCAAAAAAATGCCAGTATTGAAAGATAGCCAAGTTTTCTAGAATTATCTTGAAAACTTTATCAAATGTTTTTTTTTCTTTTGATATACGCGAACTTGGCTGCCATCAATTTATCTGTCTGTCGTTATTTATTTTTGTATAATTTTTTTTAATGTTTCTTTCAAAGCCTAATCTAAATGCACACATGAACGAATTTCGAGTGCAACGACTGACATTCTGCATTCTACCATTAAAAATTAAACTGCGCCTATAAAAAATATGCTTTAATCTTAAGAAAAAAAATTTTACGCGTGTGTATTGGGATATATTTAACACTATGTGTTATAATAAAAACCGCCAAAAACAAACACAAACCAGGCAAGCACAGTCAAAGCCACGAACCACGGAATCAACCCAAAATAGAGGTCGTTGCCCGGCTAAGTAAAAATGTTGCGCGTAAAAAAAATTGTTTTTTTTACTACTTTGACGATCATTTTTGAAGGAAAAAAGCAACCACCATTCGAGCGAAAAAAAAAATGTTGAAAAATTGCATCAAACACTATAAAAGCCTAAGGAACATTTGTAGGTAGTAGAAATATGCATATGTAGAAATTTCGTAGAGAATTCAAAAATCGCCTCGGCAAATATAAAAATAACCGACAACATCATAATCTATAGGAGAAATATATAAAAAAAAATCCGACTTGCATGTGGAATGCTGCTTGTGTGCATTATTTTTATGGACGGAAGAATGCGTCGATCGGCCGCATAAAAATCAACCCCAACACCATTCAACGATCAAACGATATTTCGGCTGTGTTTGATCAAAATTGTGTGTAAACGTCAGTAGAACCAAAAATACACAAACGCACACTTAAGTATAAATTGCATTAAAAAGTTCTTGAGATTGAAATTGCAAAAAAAAAAGTTTTGCCAAAATTCTAGATTGACTGGATTCAGCTGCCCGAATGTGTGTGTGTGCGAGGGATCAAATGATCTTTGATTCGAGCTGGTTTTCTCATGAGCCTACAGAAAGGCTTAAAGTGCATTACTCCAATGACGTTATTGTTGTGTGTAGAAAACCTCTTAGACATGTTCTCTGGTAACCGAAATTCGGATTTAGAATGATTATTAACCCTTATGTGCCATTTATTCTATGATTTTACTCAGAGACCGGTTCGGCTCGCACCGGTTCGCTCGAACTAGACGGATGTAAATTTCAAATGAATACTACAAACTCAAACCTGGGTTTTCATAACACGAACAAAATTTTCTTCCATTGCTGTTGTAGATTTAGTTTAACCCTTTGTGGACCAGGAAGTGAACAAAAAAAAATTAATAACCATGACTTTTTTTCGTTGAAAATAGTTCCAGAAAGCAGTTTTAAAAAAAAAGACATGAACTAATTTTATGGAGGGGTGGTATTTACGCCTGTGGTATAGTATATAGAATGTTCATACTATTGGATAAGCAAAAAATATAAAGATTTACAGTTGGTGGTACTTAAAAGTACCGACGGTCGACAAAGGGTTAACAAGCTAATTGACTAGATATCGAGGCTGGGTTCTAGCATAAAGCCGCCCTCCTAGAACGTCATTTTTCACGTTTTAGGTGACATTTCAAGGTATTTGGAAGTTCGCTGCATCACATTCGGACTTCAAAATGAACAAAACGTTGAGATACGCTCCTGTGGCGAATGTTTTGTCACTTTGTGGGTGTATTTGACCTCAGCATTCAAAAACTTTCATAGCAGCGCATGTTTTTTAAATTTCTGCGTATTGTGCATTTTTTTCAAATTTCCCTGCGGCGCAATTTTTTATGCATACCAAAGAACTAAGATATACTAGGAGCTGTACCCGAACCGCTTCGCGGTTCACCCCCCCACCCACAGGTCGGCCTTCGGCCTCCCTATCCACGTCGGCCAATCGGTTCAGTAGTTTCCCCGCGAAAGAGTAACATAGAGGGAAAACTAAGTTTCGAAATCACTTTACCCCCTCCCCTTACTCCCCCACCCGTCGCGCTACTTTTCCGTATGCCTATGTTGGACCAGAACTACCACAGACACTCATGCCAAATTTCAAGTCAATCGGTTCAGCCGTTTTTGCGTGAAAGAGGAACAGACAGACAGACAGATACCAACTCATTTACCGACAGACAGATCGACTGACAGACCGACAAACAGACAGACGGACTTGCGGAAATCAAAATCTTTTGTCATCCCAAACATACTGGTGTAAATTTTTGTGTTCGACTAAATCTTACATACTTCCATATGATTTTCATTTAGAGTATACCTAAGTGTAAAAACCGATATAAGATTATGAAACGATCGCTGATCGAAGCAGGAAATATGTGAAAAGTTTTTTTTAAAAAAAGAAGCCCTCTAGGCGCAGTGCTGTCAATCGAGGACTTCAAATTACATCCAAGGTAGATAGAAAAAACTTACAAGCGCCTTCCCCTCCACCTTATGGTATACTTAACTCTAACCAAGTGATGATCCCGAAACTCCGAAATTGAATGGCTTTAAAGATCCCATTTGGGGTTGATCGCATGTGAATACCGAAAAGTTTCATTGCTGGAGTGTTAAAATTCTGGACACATTTTGTATATTGAAACGTTCAATTTTTTACTCTTTCTGACTTCAGCGTTGAATTCTGAAGTTTCCTTTTGGACACTTGGCGTCAGTGCAGAACAGATGTAAACTGCAACATGCACAAATTATGTGTAACTTTTTTTTGTATGATTTTTTTTCCGTCAAGTTTTCGTAATTTTCGGAAGTCACTGTTTTTTTGTCATCAATATTTTTAAGATATCATTACGTGTCGTTGACAGCCCTTCATGAGTTCATTTTATGGAGTATTTTTGCAGCAAATTTCACCAAAAATTAAACGTACGGTCGACGGCATGATGCGTTTTTCAATAATTTTGCTTTAACTTTCAGTGCGGCAAAAGCCATTTTTAGATTTTTTTTGGCGAGAAATTTTGTGCCAAAAATACAAAAATTGGGAATTTTTTTTTTCCTGCACAACACGCGACGAGAATTAAATCTGAAACAAAGTGTTGATCGCTTTTGGGGTGACTATGGGGGAAAGTATGGAATTTAAGATACTTTGTTCGAAATGATTAATTTGTCAGAATTAATCGTGAAATTTGCAATAATTACGTTGTGAGATTTTTCTAGAAAAAATATTTATGGTCCCATAATAATTGGTTTTTAATAATCAAGCGACACTTCTTATGCGGACATAAGGGGCTGTTCATAAAATGCTTTACACAGCCGATCAGCGGCATTATGACGGCGTTAATAAATAAAAAAAAAGGAAAGCGCGATTATGGGAGTGGGAGGGGGGAGGGAGGGGGGGTGGGGAGGATGGAGGGGAGAAGTGCGTGAGGGAGGGAGGGGGAGGGGGGGGGGGCGAGGTGGTGCGGAAAGGCAAAAAACAAAACTTTCCTCTGCAATATTTAGTTTCGCAAAAAATATGTAACAAATAATATATTTTCAAATTCCTCAAGAATCGTTTAAGATACGTAAAAACCGTTAAAGGAAAAATGCAGGAAATTTTATTTTCTTTGAATCCCGTTATATGCAATTTTTCTCAAAAGTTCATAGTTTCCGAAAAATTTTCAAAAAACTTATTTTTTTTTAATATATTGAGAACCGTTAGAGATACGTAAGAACCATTAAAGCAAAAAATATAGAGAAATGTATTTTCTTTAACTTTAGTTACATACATTTTTTCATAAAAGTACACTGTATTTTTTCAAAAACAAAATTGCGTGGGATGAATCCGTTATAGCTAACCTTACTTTTCCAAAAGTTGTAACAAAGCTACCATTTTCGTAAAACTCATTTGCAAAAAATTTCAAGTGGTTAGCTCAACCCGTTCTCGAGTTATTTAAGATACGTAAAATGGACAGACCTACAGACCGACAGATACACCGACAGACAGGTCGACAGACAGATCGACAGACAGATTGACAGACAGATTGACAGACAGACCGACAAATAGACCGACAAATAGACCAACATACAGACCGACAGACAAACCGACAGACAGACAGACCGACAAATAGACCGACAAATAGACCGACATACAGACATACAGACATACAGACCAACAGAGAGACCGACAGATAGACCGACAGAGAGATCGACAGACAGAGAGAGCGACAGACAGATGCACGGACATAATTTTTCCTGAAACAGATTTTGAAATGATCAGAAATTTTCTATCTGCAACCGTTCTTGAGTCGGTCTCCGTCATATATACAATACTTTCCCTCTATAGAAGAGGAGAGTAAAAAAATCTGTCGTATCAACCTTGGAAACGGTTATATTCAGTTCAAGGAGCAACTTTCAACATTTCAAAAAAATTTCCTTGTCCTTGACACAGAAAATGCCACAAGTTTTACTTACCCCTTAAGGGGGTAAGGCCCGAAAAAATTTTAAAAAAATGTTTTTTATTTTCTTTTCCTATTATACACTAATTTCCGTACAAAACGCCACAAACCGCAGATCTCTTTGACCACTAATAGAATGGCCTCTAATATTCGTTCAAATGTGGACAAGGTCTGCTGTTACAGACCCGATCCACCTACAGCAGTTACCAGTCCCCTCGCCCGATTCTGTTCTCATCTCCGAATCGCCACACATTACATTTCAATTTATAAAACTTTAATATTATTATAAAACTATTTATAAAACTACTGTGAAGAAAACCGTTTGAAAAATAACTTTTATGTTTTTTGCGTTTCCTGAAAAGTTACCTTTTTTCACAAAAGACCCATTTATTCCAAAAGTACAAGACAAATTCTCAGAATTCTTTTTATTTGAAGATGACAACACTGGCTAACAAAATGGCTGTGGAAATGTCAAAACTCCCGCCAGTTTTTGAAAAATGGAATGAAGAGCGTCAAGAATTACCACACAAAATATCAAAAAAGTTTCACATGGGCTGTAGATAACAGTTGTCATCAGAATAAAAAATAAAATGCTGAAAATATGTAATTTGGCATAAAAAAGGTGCGCAAAATTTGATTAAGCTACGATGAGTGGTTTCTAAGAAAACGGGTCATTTGTTTCCCATAAGACACCATATAAAATAGCCTTCCGGCCTTACCCCCTGAAAAAGAGTCACATGAAAAGGAATTTCCTTGTACTATAATAAATTTTCCCAAAATTTTAAAAATATCCGTCAAACAAGAAATAAAACCGCATCGAGTTTGTCAACAAAATTCTTTAAAAATAAATAGAAGCGTCTGACTAATGGCCATAATATTACACCGTCCAGACAGTTCAAAATGCACATTTAGAACTTTTTTTCATCGTGAATCGAAAAATAGAACGAAAAACCATAAAAGTGATCACGAAAAAATATCGAAATGCTTTTTTGTTTGGGGATCGAATTTGGAAGCCAAACCTATCCAAAAGTAGAAGGAAAACCAACAAAAAAAATATTTCGACTTTAACCTGTTTGCAGCCAACCTACCCACGGTCCATACCCTCCTCCTTTCCCCCAAGCTTCCGTACAAATCCGCATTTTTCTAGATTCCACCATAGATTGATCATGCCCTGCTGGACGCCATCGTTAGCGTCTAACTAAACAAAGTTGTCTTAACCCCTTCGCTCCGCCAGCTCAGACAACCACCGGCGACAACAACATTGCACTGATCTGGCCCATTGGCCTCTATCTCTAGCCTAAAAAAGTGCGTCCGCCTCGTGTTTTGCGACCGAAACATACCCTCCGCACTACGCCGTAGTCCACGTAAATAATGCCATCCATTATTCTTCTTGCCCAAAAATTCATCCAAACCAATTCGAATCCCACAACATCCCGACTTATCCCAGCTAAAATTCTATCGTGGCCAAACAACTAGAGTCGCCTCACTGATTTCGTCTATATGTGCAAAAAGAGTCTTACAGCCGAACGTCGTGTATTTTTCTGCATTTTTCTACCTCGCCGCAACATTATTTTTATCGTGAGTATATTTTTCGGCATGTCGATGACCCCCTATTTCTCATCTACCAAAAAAGCACCACGCGCGAATTTGCCATCTAAAAAGAATTCAAGCTAAAAAAAAGTGAGTGTGCAGGCGGCTTTAGTAGTACGTAGGGAGTTTGGAAAGTTTTCGGTCTAATATGGATTGAAAAGCGATTATGTTTTCCGAATACGAATTTTCTTACACGAAAAAACGCCAATTTCGCTCTTAATTTTCAAAAAATTTGTCAAAAACCGCCTTAGTTTGTAAACCAGTGATGTCAGACTTGCTGGATGACGTAACAAAAGCATCCAAGAATCTTTTCTTCCAGGTTCAATGGATCGTCACACAAACTTCGATCGAAAAACAATAAATTCCTGAAAAATCTATACAAATCTCTAACACAAACACATTTTGGAGGGTATTTTTATTATGATTACCCCGTCGTATCATAAATAAAGGGTACATATTGACATTATGAGGGCGACATCAAATTGAACTAAAAAAACGCATTGCTGTGGACGAGTTTATTGACGTTTCTCTGAATGCAAAACATTGCCAATTGCGACGAGACTTCACGTTGGAAAAATTCGTCATAATAAAATAAACCGAAAAATTGAATTGAATAACAACAAACAGACTTTGAGGGTAATAATTGATGTGCCAGAGTTGAATACACACAGGGAAAAAGTGACGTTTAAAGATCGTCAATTTGTAAACATGCATGTAAACCGGAAGGGTTGAAACACCTAACCGAGTTGATTGACCCGAATCTTATTTTTTGGTAACATCGACTCGGCTGGCATCGATCATGTAAACAAAAACAATGCGTTCGAGTGAGATTGAATTATTTTCACTTTCTTATACGGGATACCGTAGGAAAGTATTGTTTTTTATACTAGTATTATTGATGGGATTTTTGTGCTTCAGGTTTTTTATTACACGGTTTTTTTTTTCTTTTTTTTTGTTTATTTTTTTTCTTTTTTTTTAATTCTTTTTTTTTTTGAACAAAATACCGTTTTTTTTGTAAGTTACTCATCCTCTTTATAAAAAAAATTTTCTTTTTGTTTTTTTTTAAATTAGTTTTTTTTTGTATGAATCCGAAACGATGAGTTAAAAACCAATTAAAGGAAAGAGGGGTTTTTAAATTTCTGTTTTCTGTTTGTGATCATATAAAAATGTTTTATGGCTGTTTAATGCTTTCAAAATACAACAAAATCTGCACCGCAGGCAAAAATTTTAGAAACAAACATTCCACTATTAAAAATTATTTGATAAAACGTACCGCAGGCGAATTTCTTGAAAGAAAAAGCATTAGAGGCAGTAACTCTGAGGAAACTGCGCCGCAGGCTATTTGTGGGTTTCGAGGTCAATTTTTTTAGTGATTAAAAATCACTACACCATGTTGCATAGTTTGGTGATAATAGTTTAGTTACCAACACGCGGGGCAACATGCTTATATCTGCGACCATTCCAGGATGCTTGGTCAGCCTATTTAGGATACATCACAAAGCGCGCCGCAGGAAGAATTTCGAGTCAGAAATATTTTATAATCGAAAAATTTGTGATTAAATGCGCCACTAGCGAGTTTTTCAATCTGAAAAAAACACAAATGCTGCCATTTTATAAAAAAAGTGCTGTTCAAGATATAACGCCTTAAAAACTGAATGTAGTAATTAGGGCCCGGATTTAAGGCACTTATAAAAGGGGAAAAAAGGCAGGCAAAAAGGCAGTATAAAAGACTGAATAAGCATTAATTTTTCAAAAAAAAGGCATTTATTTAAACAAAAGGCATTTTCATTACACGAATACTACATATCATGTATCACAAAATTGAACGCAGAACGCTTGCAAAAAATTTCAGATAAATTAAATTCATATAAATAAATTTAAAAAAATATATAAAAAGCTAATAGCCGTATAAAGAGTCTCACTTCATTTAAGTAATATGAGTGTTCGCTGCTTTTTACCTACAACTTGTTATAGTGACGTTACTTTAGGTGCATTAAGACTCATAATAGGTAATACGGATCTAATACTGATTGCAAGAAATAATTAAGTGAACTAATAAAACTTACCTAAAAGTTCTTTTCTAATCCCCGAAATTGTTTCTAAATAGCAGGTTTCCAATTCTTTCGTAACGTTGATTCATCTGGAATTTTTTCATGGCAATATTTTTGAAAAAAACTCTTTCAAAATATAATTATTCAATTTCCAAAGTGGAATATTTGCTTTAACAAATGCCATACATAAATCTCTAAAAAATTATGAGTCGCTTCTTCTGCTGATTGCATTTTTGAATAACCCGACTTATTTTGAACTTGCTTTCTGCAATAAATTCTTGTGTATGGCAATTTTTATGTGTTGTGTCACAAAATACTTTTTTGAATGATTCACTACTTTTTCGCAAATTTTGCAGAAAAGCAAACTCCCGTCTGTCGAGAAACAGTCTTTACCAAATGTATTTACAAGGTTCACGAGTATAAGGCGGTTTTCTCGTGTGATTTTTGGCATTTCTAAGATTTCAATTTACTACCAAAACTAAACTGATCGCACATTGGCGCAACTGTCATAAATATAGGCATTGCCAAATCAAAAAAAAAATAATGATAATTTTTATGGGTACTTAAATTACCCTAAAAAGAATTTATAAATCTTTTTAAGATCGGAATTATTAAAAAAGGCATAAAAAAAGGCTAAATGGTCGAAAAAGTGGGAAAATAAGCAAAAATGCCTAAAAGGCAGTTATTATACAAAAATGAACGAAAAAAGCAAAATAGGCAAAATGCCTTTTTGCCTTAAATATCCGGGCCCTGGTAGTAATGTAGAAATTCTAGAAAAAAGGCGAAAATTGGTAGGTTTCAAAACCAAATTGAGAATCCTGGGACAAAAATTTAACTTTCAGAGCCCCGAAAATAATTCTAAAGTCCGGGGCTGTCCCGGCTTATTCGGGCTGCATGATCTTGCCACAGATAGGTATTTTATCTCAGTTCCAAACAAATTTTCTTCTGCTGCACCCACACTTTCACACGGATTCCGAACTATGAATAGGACTTTCACATTTGTAAGGTTTTGTTCGAACCCATTACCAGCAACAGCGCTGAAAACCCACGGTTACTCAATCTTAGTCCTTACAAAAGTGAATTTTTCATAAAGATTTTTATTTCTAGGCCCAGTACAAACCTCTGGGCGAATTTTCTCTCAAAGAAAAATTTCATGTGAAAAGTGATCGCACAAAAAAATCGCCCAAAAGATCCGCATAAAACCAAGTTTGACTGTTTTTCACAATACTTTTGTCAATTTTTTAACATGAATTCGAATCTGCAGTCCCAAAACTGTGTCACCCGCCCTTCGTCAGCTTCTACCTTATTATGACTTTTACAAGATTTTTTTAAAGGAATGACTTCTTTGGAAGAATTTCTCAAAAACAGCAAAACGTGCAGACTTAAAAATTTGTTAGAATAGTGCGTTTCCATAACAGTTTTTAGTTCAACGCATATAACAAATTCATATTATGACTATATCAATTTGTTTTATATTTATCTGCCATTAATAGAGTCATCCAAAATTGCTGTCGCGTCACTGAGTCTCGGTCTGAGTCCACTTAGCCAAAAATTCGTTATCTTCAAAAAACGATTCAAACAATTCTCATAAAATTCAACTAATTCCATTCCAACTAATGCGAATATCATAAATACATCAAATGCGCGACTAGAGCCAAGGTCAATATATCTTTTAACATTCGTCCAAGTTCAATGTCAAAGAAAAATTTCGATCGTCTGGAATCCTCAAATCCACCCCTCTGGTAGATTAGACTATTCCAGCCCAGCCACTAAACAAAAACAAAAGCAAAAGCACGTCTGCTGCAAATCGCCAATTAGCAAAACTATTCAAAGATATCAAAAAAAAGCTTTCCGTCTATTGCTCAAATGTGGTCTTTGTATGAGCGCGCATTTCAAATTGGCCTAGAGCCCCCCTTTTACAAAAATGTAGAGTGGCTAGTAAACCCCGTCAAAACATCCGCTCGGCCCACTAACCACAGGTCGTTCGTTCTATGCATAATTTTTCGCTTGCAAGACGAGTCTTTGCCTGCCATACCCACATCGCCAAAAAACTAATCACCAAGTCTAGACGAAAATAAAGCAAAACGCCAGAAATAACAAAACCCCAACTGAAAAAATTGCGACAAAATTCTTTGCGTCCAAAAAAAAAAAAATTGGCTAACAAAAAAACCAAAACCTTTGCACGTTTACTAATAGCGCAGACTTAGTTCGCTCATAACTAAAACACGGAGACCTCCCCAAAAACGTTTAAAAAAAATAGCAATCGTCAAATGCAAAGCGTCTTTCCAGTCGATATGCAAATGTTTGACTCATTTTGACAAAAGCCTTTCTATGTTGATATTTTAGACGATTTCGAAGTATCCAAATTCCTGCAGTCAAGCTTCGACACCCCCTCGGACCGAACCACATTTAAAGTTCAACTTTAAAGTAAAATCCTCTTTGCTAGTCTGTTTTGTGAAGTCGATCTGACGAAACAACAGTCTGACATTAATTTGGCTACCAATTGTGACACATTTTGCTAACTGTTCAAATGTCCGAAAAATTTATCTCAACCGAAATATGTGGATGAAATGATGATGCATTCAAATAGGGGAGAGTGGGACATTTTTTGAGTTACAGCTAAGCGCACTATGCGATGCTATACGGATTTTTTTTTCTTTTTTGAGCAGTAAGGAAAAAAACGCACATAGCAAAGAAAAACGCCCACGTTGCGGAAAAAACCCACACAAAACTGCGCAAAAGCTTCCAAAATATGTGTTGTTATACCGGTTCGACTTATTTGAACAATAAAGAACAACCAATAATAAGGATATAGCTTATATTAAAAAAAAACTTTTATTAAAAAAACGCAAAATTTTTTTGACTTGAAATCCAAAGGTCCTATTATTATCCTGACAATGTGATTATCCTAACAGGATAATGTGATTATCCTAACAGGATAATGTGATTATCCTAACAGGTTATCCTTACAGACTCTTTAATGTCAAAATCGGATTCAGCGACCCCGAAACCCCAAGATGAGATTTTTCCTGCAAACTTTGAGGAACAGGATAACCACGTTATCCTTACAGGATTATCGCTTATCCTCACAGATTTTTTAATGCTAGAATCGGATTCAGCCACCCTAAAAAACCCCAGCTGAGATTTTTCTCCGGAAAATTTGAGGAAAAGGATAATCACGTTATCCTTGCAAGACCTTGCGTTGTCTTCACGGAGTCAGCGAACCCAAAAACTCCCAGAATAGATTTTTTTCCGGAGAATTTTAGGAAAAGGATAATCACGTTATCCTTATAGGACCTCCCCTTATCCTAACAAGGACGAATTCCGAGAAAATGGTGAAAAATTGCTTCGTTTCTATGAGGATAGCACCCCTATATGATATATCATACAGAGTACAAAAATTTCAACTCGATATCTTTAACCATTCACGAGAAAATTGCGAACATCCACGTCCAATACAAAACCCCCTTCTTTTCGGATTAAGTTAAAAACCAGAGTCATGAAGGCACCTGCTATTAATTTTAATCTCACCAGCAAAATTTACTTTTCTTATAGGCTTTGACTCACGGAAAAAAATGGACAGCAAAACATCGTCAAAGTTCTCTCCTTTTTTTAAAAACGAAAATCGCCTTTTATTAGAATAATTAATATTTTCAAACGCACAATGGGCCAAAACCCCAGCTTTCCCATAAAATCATATCCATCGCATCGCGCCATCGCCCAGAATTTCTAAACCAGACTCAAAACCTGTCAAACGTGGTACAAAAAGCAGTTCAATGCACAGGCCAGCGAATTGCAAGAATTAAACGAAGCTTAGTTAAACTTAAGGCTTCCAAACCCCTCGTCACAACCCACCGTAACCCACCATCAACTACTGCGACATCACATTATTCATTCAAATCTAAAGCTTTTAAGCGCGACTGACGTAATATGCTTTGTGTCGATGATCGAGAATTATTACAGCCACTTACGGCATTCAACCACCGCCTGCCACCCCATTCGCCAACAAGACCCACTGTGGAGCTTTTCTAGTAAACATGATTTGTGTTTTAGGGGGAGGGGGCGAGAATTTCACCACTTGTACAGGTCGGGTGACTATGAAAAATTGAAAAGGCTTCAATCAGACAAAACAGGCTAAACAAATTGCGCGCCCCCAACCACCCCCAACCAACCCTAAACATGCACGCGCGCAACACTTTTTTTGCATTCAGACAGAGCTGAGTCTATTTCAGAAATCGTCGTCGTCTACAATTTGGCGGTCAATGTTTTGCAAATGGGGTTCATTGATATCCACTAAAGATCCAACTCGTTCCCCCTTCCCCTCCCCCCCCCCCCCTCTAGCACTGTTATAGGGGAGTAATTCAGTTACGCTGTCTGGAATTTGACGCGATGACTGGCGACGCTGCTTTGTTGCGTTGCGTTTTGGCCTTAATTCGCTCATAGACTTGACTTTGAAATTAGTGTTTGGGCGGTAGACGATTTTAGATAATTTTCGCGTTTTTTATGCGCATTTTGCATACATTTCCGGTTTTTTTTAATTCGCTGCTATCATGAAATTGTTGAAAAAATGCCATTCCGTTGTTTTGCTATAGTCGAAAAACAAATTTCGACGAATTTGAAGTAAAGTTCATTGGTCGCAAATTGGCACTGTGTCGTTGTCAAAGGTTTGTTTCATTTATGCCTATCAATTTTAAAGGGTTTTGACTAGTGCGATTTACGTGATTTAACCTTTGCAAATTTTTCAATACTAGTTTTTTTTCTAAAAATTTGAGTTTTACACTTTTGATGGCAATACAAATTTCCTTCAATTTTTTACTGAATTTTTTAATCAAAACAATTATCTTACAATTTTTTTTTCATATTCCTAATTGTTTAAATTTCGAAAGCACTTTTTTGCATTTACATGATTTGAAAGATCGAAAAATGTCCCCATAAAAATTGTTTTTTTTTTTATTTACTGTCACCACAAATCTTTTTAAAGAAAAACTTTCTCAACAGCAATGGTGACAGTAAAGGAACTGGGTTGGACAAAACCATGCAAAATATCACTTGTGGTCAGCACAAGACTTTCCTCGGCAATATTTAAAGATTCGGGATAAATTACGGAAAAAAACCTTTTTTATTAAATACGTCAAGGACCGTTAAAGATACTCAAAAACCGTTAACGCAAAAAACACAGGAAATTTTGAATTTGATATATGCGCTTTTTCTCAAAACCACATAGTTTTTGAAGAATGTTCAGAAAACGTTTTTTTTTTCTTTTTTTTTCTTTTTTTTCAAAACAATTGTATGGGACGTACCCGTTATAGTTAATTTTACGTTTCCAAAAGTGTGTAGAAAACCACGATTTTGGTAAACCTCATCAACAAAAGATTTCAAGTCGCTAGCTCAACGCATTCTCGAGTTATTAAAGATACGTAAAACGGACAGACCTACAGACCGACAGACCGACAGACGGACAGATGGACAACAGACGTATTCACGGACATATTCATAATTTTGCCTGAAACGGACTTCGGACTGATCAGAAAGTCTGTATCTGCCGCCGTTCTCAATTCACTCTTTATCATGAATACAATACCTTCCTTTTTGACTTTAGGAAATTAAAAAGTGGTGGCCTCGAAGTTCTGGGCGGTTTTAAAAATCGGGTCTCCAAAAACAGGTCTCCAAATTTTTAGTTGACTAAAAAAATTCCTAAATGTCTAGCCATCGACGGAAGACTTAAAACGAGTTCCAAATTTTTAGAATAGTTTGCGCAATCGCTCACAAATATTTTTCAGTGGTTGATTCTTCAGTAGTTCCTAAATTTGTAGTCACAACAGTCCGCGACTGCAAATTTTAAGGGCCTCGGAAAATTCTCTATCCAACATTACAAACTGCATACCAATCGGTTAAACACTTCAATAATTTGCGGGCGAGAGGTAAGAAGAGAGAGGAGTAAAAAATTATTTATTGTAAAGTATATAAAGTTGAATTTCGAACCTGAAGAGGACAAGGAAAATTCAAGTTTTCGAGGAACTTGAGGCTGTCGAAGTTCCACTTATTGATGTCCGACTGTGTTTTGTATTGTTTTATTTGTTTTTTTTTTTTTCAGATATGCGAATTATATTGCAAAAGTCTAATTTGCTAAAAAGTTGTTTTTTCGTATGAATCTGTAGCGTGGCACGATAGGGTGCACTGGATAGGGCATAGAAGGAGGCGTAGAGAGGGAGGGATCACTTTTAGTGGTACATTTTGGCGACGTGCGCTTTGTCCACCTTTAAAGGCGCTAAATTTTGCGAAATTTTAAAAATAAAATAAAAAAACAGTACATATTACTATAGATTTTTAATGCAGAAAAGCATAAAATTTTTGCCTCATAAATTTGATCACAATACTGTTATTTAATATAAATCAGAAATAAAAATTACCCAATTTTACTTTCTTATACGAAGAATAATAAAGTATTGTATCCATGAAAACTTTCGACCTCTTAATTTTGCCTTAAAACATTTACCAGCACTCCTGGGTCGACTGGAGCATTATTACAGAAATGTCTTTCTGTCTGTCAGTCTATCTGTCTGTCAGTCTGTCTTTCAGTCTGTGTACAAGATTTCTTAAAAACTACTGGAGCCATGAAATTTTATAGGCGTGTCGTATCAACTTTTGGTCAAAATGCGTAAACCAGGAAACAAAATGGCGGTTTTTTTTAATCGCATTTTCGTTTTTCTCGATTTACTTCGAAAAGACGCTTTTTTCAGTAGTCAAGACAAGACAAGAGTTAGAGATAATAAAATTTCCTACAATTTTAACTTTTGCTAGAACTGCGTATCTTAACCCTTTCAGTCACCACGTACACTATAGTGTACACACTTTTCAGAAGCCATAAATCATAACTTGACTTGGTAGAAAGTGTGTACACTATAGTGTACGTGGTGACTGAAAGGGTTAAATGCATTTGTGACCCAATTTTGATTTTTTGAGTAAAAAGCTGGACTACGGTGGACGTAATTTAAGAAAAATTAAAATTTTTGATTTTTTTTTTGTTTTAAATGAATACTAATAGCTTAAACATCATTAATTTGTATAGAGAGTATTTTTAACCCCCATAGAAAAAAATATGTACTGAAAGGGTTAAGCCGTTATTGAGATATACCGATATTTTAAAAAATCAGTTTTTTGCGCTTATCTGTGAAGAATAACGAATTTTTGGTTGTTCGATATATGAGATGAATTGAAGAGAATAATATTTGGCAGAAATTTGTATTCCATTTTCATCAAAAAGTAAAAAAAAAAATGATTTTTGCGAATTGCTTGAAAACTGTTGGTTTTTCGAAAAAGAACAGATAAAGCTAGAATCAAAAATATGAAAATTATGAAAATTTTGGCTTTCACTGTAAATTAATATATTTTACGGTTATAAATATTTTGTAAAAAAAAAAAAACATTTCAAATTTTGTAAAATAAAAAAATCATGTTTTTTATAAACAAAATTTTTATTCGTCGAGTTATAGTGTACACTGCTCAAGAATGTAAATTTTGTACAAGAAAATTATCTGCTGTTCACATCATATATTTTAAAGGGTGGTTTATAATCCACACATGTTTTTCCTTTATAATCCACAAGTAGAGAACTGGTCTCTCGAACTGGCCTCAATTCGTTTAAAAATGAATCAATCATATTAAACGGAGATTATTTGTTGCCAAATAGGCTTTCTAAGAAACCCAAAACGTTTGCTTAGAAATTCCAAGAACTGTCTTTGTTTTAGATTAGTCAACTAACCAAAATCTAACCTAATAAAAATTTCTTTCTTTACACTTTCCATCAAAAGATGACTCGACCAGCTTGGGAACTAAAAAAACTCTTTTATTTCGTAATATTTATAAGAGATGAGAATGACGCAATCCACAAAGTGTTGAATTTCTATGCATTTTCACGTCATTGTGGGCAAATAGTGCGACTTCTATGAAATCTACACTAATTATGATTCACGGACATTCATTGATCCCGCAACCGGGTAAAACCCGTCAATAGAAACTAATCAAACAAACCCGATTGGGTGGCAAATTATAACACCGGCATTGGCAAGACGATTGCGAGGGGAATGAAAATTTTGTTTTTATTTTGATTTTAGATCAACATAAACAAATTTTGTTTTCCATGCAGTCCGCAAAGTCTTAGATATAGAAACGCCCAATAGAAACGCTTCGTAATTTGCTACGCATAAAAATGCCATCCAATCCGCAAACTATGGTGAATTCGTATAGGTATGAATCATCGGAAGTTTTTCAAATCTCTTTGACTTTCTTAGATCAACAGCTAGAGATTTTTCTATGAATATAATTGGTCACTAATGGTCATTTGTGGATTTCGATCTCATGTTTTGATTTTTTCAGGCGCCCGCGTCAAATTAGTTTTTGACAAACTGAACAACTGAATGGAAGAATTTCCATAATTTTTTTGCTAAAAATTTTCATTATCAATATTAGTTGTATTTATCTGTTGTTTGTTATTTTTTAGTGTTATTAATTTTGTTAGAAGTGCGTGTTTGTTTACAAATTCTTGGAACTTATCTTTTTTTTTTTGTTTACCAAAAAAAAAAACTAAAGAAAAACACTTTCGGACAAATATTTTTAATGATTTTGTGTAAAGTGAAACTATTTAAATGATTTGGGTGAGTTTCAGTGTTATCAGAATTATTTTAAAGAAGACTTTTTTTTTAAATTGGCTGAAAAGTGATTTCAGATTTTTAAACTCCCCATGAACAGAAATTAGTAAAACTAATTCTGAAAGAAAAATCTAATATATGAGACAGTGGCCCTTTTTTAATCGTATCCTTGAATTAGGGAATTTATCCAAGAATTTTGACAGAAATCATTATTTTTAAAAGCTTTTATTTAGCTTGCCTTCGTATCTGTTTGTCGGAATGTCTGTTTGTCTATTTGTCTGTTTGCGTGTCTGTCAGTTTATCTGTTTGTTTGAATGTCTGTTTATCTGTTTGTCTTTTTGTCTGTTTATCTGTCTGTCTGTCTGTTTGTCTCATTGTATATTTGTCTGTTTGTCGGTTTGTCTGTTTGTACGAGTATGTCTGTCAGTTTGACTGTTGGTCTGTTGGTCTGTTTATCTGTTTGTTTGTTTGTCTGCTTGTCAGAGTCAAATCTTCCAATCCAATTTAACCCACTTCCACTTACCCGATTGACTTGAAATTTTGCACACATACGTTAGTCCGACGACAATACAATATTTCCACTACTTCGTCCTTGTAAGAATCCCGGGAGCTGCTGTAAGGATAAGGTGGATATCCTCAGATTTTCCGGAAAAAAATCTCATTCGAGGGTTTTTGGGGTTTCTGGTATTCAGAAATCCGTAAGGATAACGGAAGGTCCTGAAAGTATGACGTGATTATTCTTTTTCTCAAATTTTCCCGGAAAAAATCTTTTCTGGAGGTTTTACGGTCACTGAATTCAATTCTGGCATTAAAAATTCCGAAAAGATAACCCAAGGCCCTGTAAGGATAACAAGATTATTCTTTTCTTCAAATTTCCCAGAAAAAATTTCATCTGTGGGTTTTCGTGGTGATGTTGAGAATTCCTTAAAGATAACGGATGGTCCTGTTAGGATGGCGTGATTATCCTTTTCCCAAAATTTTCCGAAAAAAATCTCAGCTGGAGGTTTTTGGGGTCTCTAAATCCGATTCTGGAGTTGAAAAGTCCGTAAAAATATCCCAGAGGCATCAAGGATATAAGCGTGGAAGAAGACAGTCGTCATTTTAGATTTTTAGTCATACTAATCAAGTACAAATTGACTAAAAACAATAAAAATAAAAAATTTAAAAAAGCGATTTTTTTTGAAAAATGCACTAAAAAGGTAAGAATAAATAGCTGTGTATTAGAAATAAATGCGAAACAAAAAAAGCATAAAAAATCAAATAAAATAAATTTTTATTTCGCTTGTATTTCTCATACACAGTGCTCAAAAAATTATATTTTCCATTTTAGTGCATATTTTTAAACGTATATCAAGAAATATATCTAACTAGCAGACCCTACGTTGCCAGCTTAAAGTTTTTTGTATAAATTTTAGAATGCCAAAAAACCATAAATAACTTAAAAACTTTTGGGAAAAACGTTATCCTTACAGGACCTTCTGTTTCACATTTTGAAATTCCAACACCGTATTTGTGATCGATGACCCCGGAAACCCCATAATGCCAATTTCCACAGGGAAAAAGGGAAAAAGGATATCTGCGTTGTCCTTTCAGGACGTTCCGTTTCTAATTTTGAAAATCTAATACCGGATTCTTGATCAGCGACCCCAAAAATCCTATAATGCGAATTTTTCCGGGGAAAAATGGGAAAAAGGATATTTTCATTATCCTTACATGACCTTCCGTTTCGAATTTTAAAAATCTACATAGCTAAAAACCTGCTCCTGGCAACACAGATCATTTTGCAAAAAACCGCGTAAAAATCGGTCCAATAGTTTTTGAGTTTTGTAGTCTCAAACGGACAGACAGATAAACATCCATATATAGATATGATCAGGAATCCCAAAAACAGGAAACAAAAACCACTGAAATATTGAAAGTTTTACGAAAATCGTAGCTTTCTATCTACTTTTGGAAAAGTGACGTTAGTTATAACGGATACCATACAATTTTTGAAACAAAAATGCGTTTTTTTTTGTGAATTTGTCGAAAACTATGCGCTTTTGTGAAAAATTGTATATAAGCAAATTCAAATAAAATAAAATGGCCTGCATTTTTCCCTTTAACGGTATTTACGTATCTTTAACGGTTCTCAAGATTTTTGAAAAACAAAAAGCTTTTTTGAAAACTTCTCGGAAACTATGCGCTTTTGAGGTGTTAGGATGGAAAAACTAGGCTCGGTGAATAAATCGTTTGAGGGTAAAGATGTAGTCGCCGATGTCGTGCGCCGGTTCAGTTCACTCCTGCAAATAAAAACAAAAACAACACGTAAGTCTAAAAGACTTAGTGAGGACTTACAGTTACCCGCCCTCTACCTCGGACAGACCAAGAAGGACACGACGAACGGGTCTCTTCCTTCTGGACCTCTGACGCTGACAAGAGACACAGGCTCAGGTGAACGACACACGTTCACCTTCCCTGATTCATCACCTTGTTCAGCCACTCAACAAACTGACGGACAGAACGGACAGAAAGCAAACTCAACTATCCAATACTATCCTTCCCGGGTTATACCCAAAACACAACAATAATAATAATCTAATCTAATCTAACACTACAGAATAATTAACTATAAGTACTCACAATAACTACAATAATTAATTATAAGCCACTCACTCGTTTAGCAATCCGTATTTGACATATTGGTCAGCCATCACTACTTTGACTACTAGTAGCCAACTACGATATGCAGTCCAAAGTAGATTCGAGTGAGCTAAATAACAAATCCTTAATAATTACCCTAACAGAGGGGAAAATGAACTTCAAAGAAAATATTTTTTTTCTTAACGGTTTTCACGTATTTTTACCGGTTCTTTGGATATTTGAAAAAAAAACTATTTTTCAGATATTTTTTTCCGTAACTAAATATTGTTGAAGAAAGTTTTTTTTCCTAAGAAAATCATTCTATAAGATTGTCTTCTAAGAAAATTTAGTCACATATAAAAACATAACAAAAGCTATAATTGCCTTTCTGGCAATCATTGGAGACCCGTATGGCGATTTCGTATCAAAATTCGAACAGTTGTACCGAAATTCCACTTTGAAGTCAAACTTTCCAATAAGATTTTTTAAAATTTATTCCAATCGGATTTTGATGTATGGGAGTTTTATGTAGAATCATATCCTAAATCACCTTTGTTTTTGGACTTTTTTGATAAGATGCACCGTTTTTGAGATATTCACAAAAAACGATTTCGTTCGTATGGGGGGTACCCCCCCTAATGGTCCATTTTTGTCCATTAACGAACTTAGCCTCACATTTTACGAAAAACTGATCTGTGCAAAATTTTAAGTCTCTAGCTCAATCCGTGCGCCCGCAATCCGCGCCACAGACAGACGGACGGACAGACAGACAGACAGACGGACGGACAGACGGACAGACAGACAGACGGACGGACATGCAAAATTCAATTTTTTTTATCATTCTAAACACACTGGTGTAATTCATTTTTGTGTGTGATGACGGGATCTTGGCGTTACAAACGGTAAGGCAAATCTAATATACCCTTTGGTTTCACCATACGGGTATAATTAGTAACCTCCTCTCAACACCCCTCCTGTGCGAAAATTAGTAACATAGCATCCTCCTTCCACCTTTCGCGTATGACAATCAGAAAAGTCGCATGAAAAAAATTTAACGATCACAGATCGTTTTGGTGAAAAGCAAAAATTGAATAAAAGATCTTCAATGTCAAATATTCACAAAAAAAAATCAAATTTAATCAAAATTAGAATGCAGTCATATCCGGTCTAAAGTCACAAACTAAGTTGGAATAAATACGACATTAAAAAAATCACTTTTTGAACCATGATTAGTAGCTGCCGAAAATAGAAAAAAAAATCTTTTTATCAACTAAGAAAATAATATAATAAATTCACTTCAAAACGGAATTTGTGTAAATTTTTCAATCTCTTCTATTTATTTGAACAAAAAGTGCAATCATAAATTCCAAGGTTATCGTTGACTGCAAAAAGCCTAAGTACATTGTGAGGTTTCAATGACCTCCCCTAAAAGAAATAAATAAAATAAAATGCAAAGAATACAAAAACAAGTTTCGGTCTCTGCCACTCTATCGACTTTTCACCCCTCCCGCCTCTTTATCATCCCTTCGCCCCATATCTCTAACAACTTAATAGCATCGTCTACTAAAAATCAAACATTGCACTGACTGATAAAATGACGCAAAAAAAAAACAAACAATTTTTGCAAACAACATCATGTAACAAATATTATCCAAAATACTATACGAAAACATTTTGGGCGACGAAAAACGCATAAAAAGCAAAAGCCTCCTCCAAATGCTCACAATGTGGCCTACGAAATTAGCACACAAAGGCGCATCCAAAATTTGCTTCTATTGCAGCAAACACACAGGTTTAGTCCATATTTGTATGTTTCGATGTGTTAAGTGGGCTTTTCTTTGGGCTGGAGAATTTAAGCCGAAAAGCGGTCCCCACCTAAAATTACTAACACCTCGAAATTTGGGTAGCCCACAAATTGTGTCGAATTCGATGGGAACCCACAGGAACCAACCACCCCGCTAAGCTCCACTTCACCGCATATTGGCAGAAAGAATCCCAACCGAAAAATCGAGAAGAGGAAATTTTTGAACAGTCTATGCCTATCAATGGAGCCTACGTAGAACCTAAATTGAACAACTAAACCGGCTAATCGACAAAGTAGCGAAACAGTCGAAATAGCATAGCACAAAAGACAAACAAGATGCACATTTGGTTTATTTATTTTTCGCGATGATATTTCTGCTAAATTATACATTTGACTTTTGTATGTCCTGCTGGTATATCAGGCCAATCACCTCTCGCTAAGCCCAAAAACTCAAAATAATACTGAAGATGCATCAAAGCGAAAAAAGCGTATTTTTTTGTCTACACGAAAAAAAAAATTTCTTCAAGTCAACTAGGCAAAGCTAAGTTGGTTTTTATTATAATAACTTACGATTGTGTGCAGTGAAAACATGCAAGCAGAAACGACGCTGTGGCGCAATAGGGGCAAATATCAGAAAATATAAAAAAAGATATATTTGTATATTTGTGCAATAAAAAACAATAAAAAAAATACCTCACACATAAACACTATTTTTTCTATGAAATGCGAAAAAATTTACACAAATTTTCGTTCTGCACCATCAAAATGATCGAAAAAAACATCACCATTTTTTTGTTGTGTATAAAAGTGCACTAGAATCATAGCCGATGACGTCATTGCGTTACTGCCGCTGTTTTGCGTCACACAGGCAGCAACATTTCAAAAACAAGCATTTGGGAATCTCAATTGCCATGAACCGAACGTTTAATACCCCATATGAAGGCTTGAAATTGAATTTTCATGTAAATTTCAATGGGAGTCTTGGAAAATTGGATTTTTACGTTTTTTACATTTTTTACATATATTACCTTTCTTACATATATTACCTATCTTACATATATTACCTATCTTGCATATATTACCTTTCTTACATTTAAAATCACTTGAAAAATCGAAATTCCAAAAAGGCCCCCAATATTTCGGGACATACACCTATCAACTCAGTTCGATGAGCACGCAAAATGTCAATGTGTACAATTTCAAGCTTTCACGGTTGGACATAATGATTATTTTTGAATTTTCGATTTAACCTCGTAAAATGTTTTTTAAGAAAAATAAAATACTATAATTTATCTAACGCTCACAAGATGTTTCGAACATGCTGTGATGTCCATAGTCACTAGCAGACTGTTACGCGGTTAAACCGAAAATTCAAGAATAATCATGTCAGTGTGTGTGTGTTTTATACAAAAATTTGTAATGCTAGAATCAGACATGGCCACGTTTACTGCGCAGCATGACGAAAACTTGGGCTAACCTGCATGCTGCAACGTTTGAAGGGCTGGGCAGCCCAGAAAACTACGCAGCTTATGAATAAATCTTCAAATGTTGCGCAACCTAAAAAGCAGCTACGTCTGCATACCAAAATTGAAAAAGTAGCCGTTGCAGTATGTTTCTTCATGTTGCGCGGTAAAAGTAGCCATGTCTGATCCCATCATAAGATCGACTTCTACCAGAAAGCCTCAATCAATTTTGATGCCGGCTTTCGCATTTGAAAGTATCGTACAATAGAACCCAATAAAATGTGGTTTTGAAAAAAAAAATCCAATTGGAGTACTACAATCTAGTACGATTTATAAAAATTGGCTCCAATTGGATTTTTGATGTATGAGAAAGTTATGCAGAAACATATTCTGTACACTTTTTGATAAAACCAGGTTTATAGAATTTTAATGTATGGTAGATTTATGTAAAATCGATTTAGATTAACTATTTATGTAAAATCGATTTAGATTAACTAGTTAGATTAACTAGATTTAGATTAACTAATTAAATGATTTCAAAGTTAATTCTAGCAAAATACTGCTTAAGAAATTCGCGGCATTGTGAGGATGGGTAAGAGGAAACTAAGAGAGTGTAGGCATAATCCAAATTATTATCAAAACACTATCTAGACAAAATACAAGAAAACTGTGTGAACAAAAACCGTACCAAACATATTTGTATTTGAAATTTTGGTACAAAATATCCTATTTTTATTTCGGGAAATTATTTTTTTTGTTGCCACTTGGGTGCTTTTTGCATTCAAAAACAAAAAGTTGCATGATAGGTTAAAAATATCACAATTGTATTTCTGCTTTGGACCAGTCCAAATATAAAGATATAAATAGGCCTTAGGGAATAGTCGAGACTTTTATGTTTACCTAACCATTTTCGAACGTAAGGTTTACAAAATTCAATTTTTTAGAATTTTCTTTTTGGCGTATTGAATTTTTTCGGCACAACTTTGCCACACAGCAAAACTCAATTTGAACATGTCTTAGGCCATGGTCAGAGGTGCGGGATAAATGTTCGCCATTATTTAATGGCCATTGATTGCCAAATAATTAAAGCCAATATACGATTTTCCGTTAATTTTTTACATAAATTTTCCATACATGAAAAAGGTTTGGGGCCTTCAAAGATTGGTCCCCTACAAACAGGTCTTCAAATATTCGGTCTCCTAAAATAATACCTTAAGTTTTCGTTCGTCGAATATTCACCAAAAAATTAACCTGTAGACGGAGAAGAGGAGGGGGGGAGGGGGGGCTGAAGAAAATTATGTAGCTGTGCGACAGCTCCAAGATTTTTTTTTTGAAGCAACTGATGTTTAATCTTTTCGATTCTGAGTACTTACATAATTCATAGCTAACTCCTTAAGGCCCTGTTTACACTTGTAATTTTCTCTTGAATTTCTCGGCGAATTTATTCCCCGATATTTAATAATCTATCGCAGAATTAATTGCTTAGCAAAAGCTGTCAAAATTTGAATTTTTTCGTACGGTTTTATATAAAAAAATTCGAATTCACCCATCTTTCAGGAAAAAATTTCTGAATTTTGAGTCGTAATGTAAACGGTTGTAAAACGTGAATTTAGTGTCGAAAAATAAAATTCGTTGAATAAAGTGTCAGGTGTGAACGCCGCCTTAAGCCCTGTTTACACTTATGATTTTTTCCCGAATTTCTCCGCGCAGTTTATTTAGAATTTATTCCGCGAATTTTATTAATCTATCGCAGACCAAAATTGTTTATGCGGCGGTCACACGACGTTGTCGTTGCCAGCGCTAGTGGCTGTTTGGCTGTTAGCAGCTGTTTCAGCAGCACCGTGTGAACCCTAGTGCGTTGCTACTAACAGCAGCAGCGCGATGATTTTAGCAGCGCCAGTGAAGTAGAGACCGTTATACTTTGCCAGCGCTACTAGGGATCACGTGACCCTGTCACATGGTTTCTGAGCTGTCAAAAGTCTGATAAGTGGTAAAGTTTGGTTATTGTAACTTTTTATTTTACGTTTATTAATTTAAATTTGTGTGTAACGTTTATTAGTTAAAAAAAAGTTTTGCTACTTGCCAGCGCTACTAAAGTAGAAATCGTGTGAACCCTCTCAGTACGCTGGCTACTGTTGCTACTACTTGCCAGCGCTACTAACCAACAGCAGCCAGCGGCTGGCAAAACAGCGTCGTGTGACCGCGGCATTAGCGAAAGCTGTCAAAATTTGAATTTATTCCTGTGGTACTGTATGAAAAAACTCCAGTCTTTCAAGAATAGATTTCCAAATTTTGTGTCGTAGTGTAAAGGGTTATGAAACGTGAATTTTGTGTCGCAGAATTAAATTTGCGTAGTATCATGCCAAATGTAAACGGCGCCTTAAACATTTTTAAACAATTGCACTTTACAATATATTAAAATCAGATTCAAACCATGTTACAAATCAACAAGAATTTTGTTCATCACATCAAGTAAGGTATTTTTTGGCTACCTCTTGGCTTTTAGATTCTTGTGACATTTTTCTCACAAATATCTACCAATACTATCTCAATTAGCAAGAAAAACAGCCGCACTAAACTTGCTAAAAAAAATTCTATGCGCAAGTTCGCAATTTTTGCATGTTTTTTTTTTTTGCAATCATCATTTTTTCCACGCATATTATCTACAGACAAATGTTTGGGTGCAGTTGTTTTTCGCTTTACCAAATCACAATATGTGTACAAAAAAAAAACTGAAAAGAAAATAAAAAACAAAATTCTGCAAAGATATTGTGAAAAGTTTTTATTTGTGACCGTAGCTTAAATTTGTTCAGTAGAAAATAGTCTACAGACAGCTAAAGTTGTTGCTTTTGATAAAAATCAGTAATCATGAAGACATATTTTAAAAAATGGGACAAATGAAGCTTTCTTATCAGTTAGAAAAATTATTACGAAAGAGCATTTTTTACAAATCTGGTCTATTTAATTTTTGTCCCTTCGAATGCTGGAAAACATGTCAAAAAAAAATATAGAATTTAAATGTAAAACTTTAAAACTCTTCGTAATTCATAAAAATTTCAATAAAAAACCATCAAACTCTTGAAATGGATTTTTTTATAATCTAATGAGAATCTATTTGATTGTTATTTTGCTGAATAAACTGATTTCCACTTCTATTCAACCGCGAGATGTATCTTAGATAAATATTTATCTAAACAGAAATACTAATAAGAATAAATTATTTGTTCAAATGTAGCGTGTGTTGCTATTAGCATAAAGTTTCATCATTTTTTTTTATCAAACCGTAAATTCATATTTGCAAATTTACTATATAGAGTTGAATCGAAAATTTTAAAAGAAGAACTAAATTCAAGAAGTTATGATTCTAATAAGATAAACAAACTATTAGATAAGTTTTTCTTCTTGTTCTTCTTAGTTGGTTATTTTTCTCGAAATTTTGTGTATAGGGTGGTAAAAAGAAGGTGATTTTTATATCGAACAAGATTCGGAATATTGAAAAAAAAACACAATAAGCACAAAGATTTCGTTCCGAATTCATTGTCCAAAATTTATAAAATGTCAACCATAAAAAACACTATATGTGAGGGGCTGCTCGTTATACATTTAGGGGAAAGAGGAGTCTGCGGATTGTGATAGCGGCATAAAATGCCATACAAAAAATCTTGGAAAAGTGCGACGAGGGAGAAAAGGTGGAAAATATAAAAATCATCACACTACCCCCCCCCCTTCCTTTCGAGGTAACAACTAAAATTCTAACATATTTTTACAATTTTACATAACGCTTCCATACATTATGTTTGAATTGGCTTACCTTTGAAAAATTCACAAATTGGGTCCACGATTCCGGTTGGAATTTTTATGAGAATTCGGATTAAAGTTGTTAAAAAAGGGGTATTTAGTCCATTGAAGACTATTTTGTCCCATACGACATTTTTATAGTTTTCAAACTAATTATTAGAAGGTTATATGCACAGAACTATAACATAGAACAACTGTCACCATACAAAGCTCTGCTGAAAAATGGTCCCAAAAGTATTTCCCTCTTTATCGTACTTCAACGCATCCACCAAACTGTATAAGGTCGAGAAATTCAAATTTAGTTTGCCGCGAAATTCAAATTTCACAAGTTTGAAGCTAACTTTAGGCGCAAACAAATAACTTCAGGTGCCAACACCATTCCAAAAGTCTATTATCCTTTGACAGCTCACGGTTTAAACGAGAGGACTATATTTATTTTCATACGGTTATCTTGCTCTTACTTGACTCGTTTTGATTCACTGAACTGTATTGAAATGGGACCATTTGAGACAGCAAATCGAGCGATCTAGTAAATTTATGGTTATATGCAACTCTTTCGAATTTGCTTATTGACACAAAAGGGAATTTCACAACATCCGTCCCTGGGTAGTGACTTTTCTGTGTTAAATACAAAAATCGGATCATAAAATAATTAAATCTTTAAATATTAGATGAGACTCCGATAAATTTTGATAGAAATTCGTAACCCAATCCAAATAGCATCGAAAAATACGGGCATATGAGATTTGTTATTTGTGACTTAAAAATGCACCAATTTACACAATCGGGGCTAAAGTTTTAGACCTATAATTGACATCCTCGTACAAGAAGGGTAAGAAGTGACAAGAAAGACACACAGATTAATAATGTGTCTGCAAAGCCACAATAGCTTTAATGAGGAAATTGTTGATCAAAGGGCTGACTTTGGGTCAATATTCGCTTCATGAAAATTCTGCAGCGATAGAGCGACATAGGAGCGCGGGCCCTTTGTTGGTTATTAAAATTTCCACTGGGATGTTCCGTTTTTAAAAATGAGGCTCGTTAATGTTTTATGATAATTCAAAAACTATTAATTTTAGAAATAGCAGAGCAACGGGTTTCTTATTTTTTTCATTGAAACCAACTGTTTTTGATTGACCTGCCTGACAGCATGACAAAACTCGCCCTGGGCATGAAATAGACGCCTTGTACCTTGCTTTTATTTTTGAGGCCAAATTCCACCGTAAAATTATAATATTTTTAGTCTACACTTTAAAAGCTGATTTTAAAACATAACAAAAGCTATAATTGCCAATCTAGCAATCATTGGAGACCCGTATGGTGATATTCGTATCAAAATTCGAACAGTTATACCAAAATTCCACTTCGAAGGAACTTTCCAATAAGAATTTTTAAAATTTATTCCAATCGGATTTTGATGTATGGGAGTTTTATGTAGAATCATATCCTAAACAACTTTTGTTGCACCGTTTTTGAGATATTCGCAAAAAACGTTTTCATTCGTATGGGGGGTACCCTTCTAATGGTCCATTTTTGCCCATGAACGAACTTAGCCTCGCATTTTACGAAAAACGGATCCACGCAAAATTTCAAGTCTCTAGCTCAATCCGTGCGCCCGCAATCCGCGCCACAGGCAGACGGACGGACGGACGGACGGACGGACAGACAGACAGACGGACGGACATGCTAAATTCAACTTTTTTCATCATTCTAAACACACTGGTGTAATTCATTTTTTTGTGCGATGACGGGATCTTGGCGTTACAAACGGTAAGGCAAAGTTAATATACCTTTTAGTTTCACCATACGGGTATAAAAACAATTCACGTATCGACCTAGAATCGTAGTTTTCTGTCAACTTTTGGAAAAGTACCGTTAGTTTTTTGAAAAAATGCGGTTTTTTGAAATTTTTTTGGCAAAAAATGAATATCATAAAATTCAAAGGATATGAAGTTTTTTACATTTTTTGCTCTAACGATTTTTACGTATCCTAACAGTTTTCAAGATATTTAAAAAATCAAGTTTTTTGAAAATTTCTCAAAAACTACGCGTTTTTATGAAAAAATAAGATTTCCTGCATTTTTTCCTTTAACGGTTTTCGTGGTGTTTGAAATAATATTATATTTTACATATTTTACCCAAAACTAAATATTGCAGAGGAAAGTTTTGTGTTAATCACAACTGTTATTTTTTTTAACCCTCATACTGTCCTCGGGTCATTTCTGACCCAAATTCGATTTTACTTATCTTCTCAACTACATGAACAATGTTTGTATGGTGTAGGCTCTGTGAACAAATTTCTTTTGAATACCGAAAACAATAATCTATTTGTTCATATTTTAATCCTTTGAGTAGTCTTCATGGGTCATAAATGGGTCATAATGGGTCATTCTTGACCCACGAAGACATCATACGTTATTTTTCTTAAGGACAGTATGAGGGAAGATCTTTCATTAAAAATCTAACACAATTTGTAATTTGTTTGTTTGATTTGGACGAAATGGCGTCAACCGGCCACCATTTTTTTTTCCATACATACATACATCGACCCATATTCTACTGTCATCGGACTTATGTATGTGTGCAAACTTTTAACTGCATCGGATGAGTGGAAGTGGATCGAAATTAAATGACAATATAACAAACAAACTGCCAAACAAACCCTAACAAACAAACTGCCAAGTAAAACTAAATAAAAGCTTGTAAAAAAATAAATCGATAGTAAAAAATCATCCAATTTCCATAAAGAAATAATTTAGTTTTGTTATAATTTTCATCAAACAAATTGCAATTATTTAAAAAAAAAAAAAACAACTGATTACTGTTATCGCTAATAAATTATCACCCTGTTGTAAATTTTTGGCAATTTTCTTGACTTAAATAAAAGTTTGCGAAAAAAGCTCTTTTATCGCAATTTTTGTCTATACATTTTTTCCCCTATTTACTCTTTTTGAAACATTTTTCATATATTATAGTGTCATATTAGTTGCAGATGTAGTTGTTGCCGTGCTGATTAATTTATCAATTTTTCTAACAATTTCACTAGTCGGTTCGATAATCAGTTTTTTGGCAAATTGACGTGTTTTTCGTGGTGTTAAAATACTTTTTTTTTTATTAAAAGTGCATTAAATGTTGAGTGTTTTCTGTGCCTTTCCGAAAAAAAATGTAATTAAAAAAAGATCTCTAGGATAAATTAATCCATAATGTGACTTTATTGAAATATATTGAGTTTTTTTTATACCAGTTCAAATTCCACACAATTATCTTATGCTTGCATTGTTCAGGTCAGTATTTTAAAAATTTGCATCGGAAATTTTAAATTTAACAGCAATCGATTTCATCATCGTATCTAAAAATGCTCCAAGAATTTGAGTGTGGCAATGCCTTAGAAGAATTTTTTTTTCATTCCAGAATATTGAATTTCTGGCAAAAATTTGTTCAAAATTTCTGCATTCGTGCGCAATTTGTGAAATATGGCAAAAAATGAACTATTGAAACAGTTGTCGCAAACTATGATTGCTTACTTTTGCAGTGAATGTTGAGGTCACTAATACTTTATCATTCCTCGGTAGCAACAAAACCGAAAATTTCAGTTTAAATTAAATAAAACAGAGATAGAATTAATTGCTATAAGCAATTAAAATAAAACAAAAAAAAAGTTGCTTGCCTTTTTTCCATCGTGCAAGGCAAGCACTCATAACTAATTGTATGTAAAGAATGTTTAGCAAATAAATTTATTCCAGGTTTATTCAGCTGTTTTTTGTGTGCAAGGACATTTTTAATAAATTTGTTTAATATTTTTTGTTCAAAATTAGACATGGTTATAGAAATTTTTTCGCTTAGATATGTCAAAATTTGAATGTCTTCGGGGGAGAAGGCTGGTGTTTCAAAAGAATATTCTATAAATAATTGAAAAATGAAAATTTCGAAAACAACTTCTGGAATTATGTGCAAAGTTTTTTTTACGAATTGTTGGGCTTCTGATTCTATGACTCTTGATAACGTGTACCTTTTATCTGTAAATGGAAACCAGCAAATTTTCAGCCTTGTTTTCAACTTTGAAATTTAAGCATAAGTCGTTTTTCAAGGATAATTTTTCTATTATAAAATTTAATCGTGATAGGTTTATGATATAAAGGTAACTAAAACGACTTGGTAACTACAAAACATGATTTATGATCTGATACCACATTTTAGCTAAATCAGTGAAGTGGTTTCCCAGTTAAACCTTTTGAAATTGTGTTTTGTAGTGGGAGGAGTGCAAAAAACTGCTGTAATTTGACTCTTAATTAAAATTATTGCGCCGCAGTCTGTTTAAAACCATTTTGCCTGCGGCGCATCTGGGATTTCATTTAGTTGATTTCTTGGAAGTTACGTTTTATTTTCTACATAAAATTTATTGTTTCGTTTGTATTCGGTTTTAGCTATGGTTTCTCACCATCCTCCCTGCCTCCACCCCACTCATTTTGTCACGAATAGACTCAAAAAAAAAATAGTCACCCTAATTCTGCTCCATTTTTACTTTCCTCTTCTATAGAAGGAAGATTTTGTATTCATGACGGAAAAATACTCGAGAACGGAGGCAGATAGAAAATTTCTGACCAGTACGAAAACCATTTCAGACAAAATTATGAGGATGTCTGTGCATTTCTCTGTCCGTCTGTCCGTTTTACGTGTCTTAACACGTTCGTGACATCGTGTACCACTGGTGGTACATGTACAGTTTTTTAAAACCGCGCGAGTAAATATTGCGGTAGTTTTTTTGTGGAAGTAATATAAAAACACGCTCCGTGTACCACCGATGGCGCACAACCGCCAGAAAACAAATCACTAGTGTACCACCCGTGGTACACGATGTCCAAATGTAAAAAAAGTTGAAAAAGAAAATGTCACGAAGGTGTTAAGTAACTCGAGAACGCGTTGAGCTAGCGACTTCAAATTTTTTGTGACTGGACTTTACAAAAATCGTAGTTTTCTATTATTTTTGAAAAAGTAACGATAGCTATGACGGATACTTCCCATATAATTTTTTTGAAAAAAGCAAGAAACTTCTGACCCTACGCCTGGGACTTTTGGGATTGGGGTCAAAAGTTGCAAATATCGTGTTGCGAACATGCGCGTCGAAAGAATTTTTCAAGGGGTGGGAGGAGGGTGGGGGAGGAGGGGGGGGGGGTAGGTGGAACATGATTTGTACTATTTTTTTTATACCTTGTGGTAGAAATCACCCTCTCAATTCACTTGCCTCTCGTCACTTTGCTCACAAAAGTTTTTGTTACTTTATCAAAGAATACCAAGAAATGCCAGCTCTAAAAAAATTGGAGCTACATACTAAACATTCGACGTCGAAAATTTTCAAATGTTGGCATTGCCGTTGGTTTTCTGTTGGTATTTTAAACATAAGACGAGAGCGGGGCCAAGGGAAGGTAGCTCCAGAGGAAACATTAGTATTTTTTACCTCTGGAGCTACATTGCCATGACCCTGCTTTGGTCCTATGTTCCCCATTCCCTTTCTAAAAAACTTGTTGAAAACGAATTTTTGTCTGTTAATCTTTAAAAACTCTTCGATACGATGTACAGTTTTCGAGAAAACGGAAAAAGTATTCCAATAGCATTGGAGAGGGGGGAAGCAAACGGGGAAAGCAAAGGTACGATTGGATTTTGATGTAGGGATGAATTATGTAAAAGCTTATTCTAAATACATCCTACTTTTATAAATATTTCAATATGGCTCACCGTTTTTGAGAAAATTGCAGAAAACTGCGGGGGGGGGGGGGGAGGGAGGATGGCAAGAGGGGTGACGACCATGTTTGCAAACTTTTTGTCTTTAATTTAACAAAATCGTCTTTCGTTACTCATAACAAAGAAATCTATAATTTTTATGGTGCCCAAACAAAACCCACGATTTGTGACAAATAGTAAATATTTTCCGAAATTTCAGCTCAATCGGTCGAGTGGTTTTCGATCGAGTGGTTTTCAAGTAGTATTTTTTGGCTAAAATTCTACACAGTGGTTTAGTTTTCTTGAAAACCCAAAGCAAAAACAGCGACATAATAGAAACTACCTCATGTGCAAACTACTAATAAAAATATTCCCGAGACCTCCTAAGTAGATTATTTACCACTTATAGAAGTACTCGGAAGTTATTATAAGTAGTCTGCATATGAGAATGTTAGAACGCGGCTAGTATATGCTATAGAATATTGATAGATTTATTTTTTAGGCCGTTTTCAAGGAAATAGTGAAATAAAATATTCCCTTCCCTTTTCTACCTTTCTGTGGATAGCAACAAAAAATATTTTTGAAATTTTCTATAAAAAAAAATCCAGCATATTTTTCGTCCTCTAAAAAAAGCCATTTTTTTAATCTTTCATCAACCCACACATAAACTGAACGAGTAAATTCAGGAGGCTGAGGATTGCCGCTGGTGGGATTGTAAAAAAGTAGTATAGAAAGCACATAAATTCTAAAATCCAAACGACGCTGAGCAATAATTTTTGCAAAAGAGTATTTCCTAAAAAAGCCCAAAAAATGATAAGAATAGCTCGTAAAAACCAAATTCCCTCTAGATTTGATATTAATGTGTAGACATACTCTCGCTATTCTGCTCTGATTCCTTTTTGCTTGCTGCCGTTGATACTTTTTTGACTAAAAATGTCGTATTTATCTGCCGGTATGCGAAACAGATAGATTTTATACGCATCTAATACCCAAAGCTGCCATATATGAGTACAAAAATGTATATAGCGAAAAGAAAAAAGAAACAAATAAAAAAAAAACACACTAAACGTATAGTAAGATATAGTAGAAGGGCGGCATATTATAAATACACACGATTCAATATCAAATCCCCGGCCTACCAACATAAATAAATATGCAGAGAGAAAGATCCTGAAATGGGGGATGATGCTGCTGCTAGGCCATCAACAAGGAGTATAGCGGCTCGTGTGTATGCGTTTTCAAAAATTATGATAATAAAAACCCGACATTGGAAAAATGGTTATGGCATAGCAAAAGAGACAAAGCAAATGCAAATGGAACGGGATAGGATTGTGAAATAAGGGATGAAGGGAGGTTAAATACAAATCCAGGCGGGCTTAAAAATTTGCGCCAGGTATGAGGTTTTAGGGTGGATAATCTGTAAAAATGTTTGATTGTGAGATATGTAGGAGCCGCCGTTAAAATAGGGGGAGTGTAATTCAGTTGTGTCAATGGCGGGATAGACGGGAGGGTTAAATAAATGGATAAATGATAAAGGGCTATGGATGGATGGCAGATTTCGTGCCACCTTTGGCAAGTGGTGTTTAAATATCCTTCGTTGATGGTGTTGTTGTTCCAAAGAATGGGTGGCGTATAACGCTGGGGTTTTCGGGGGTAACCTAGGGAATTTCATTTTTTTCACTTAACTAGATGTAAAACACCCTTCTATGAGACAACAAAGTGCTCATTTCGACGACCATATTACATTACAATAGTAGAAATGAGAGTTTCAAGGGGTGAGAAGGGAATGTTAAGGTGTAAACCAAAAAAAAAAATAGAAACAAAATTCAAAAATTCAATACTTTATCACTTTATAACGCGGAGGGGATGTGTAAGGATTTAGAAATTATACTAAGAAAAAACTGTTTAAAAGTTTTCAATTACAGTCTTTGCTCGTATTTTAGTCAATATAACATGCGTTTGACTCGGAATTTTTCAGTTTTTCTTGCTTTACAGTAAAACCTAAAAGGAAACCAATGCGAAAACCAAAAAGAAAACGTTATGCGTCCGGTAGTTTAGTAGATAGCAGGTGAGGGATTCAGAAGGAAAGAAATTTTCTAAAACCTATCAGCACGGACAACGCCATAATTTTGCCTGAGTCAGTAATTCGATTTGAGAGGGGTTTCCTCCTTAGGAGGTTTCATGCAAAACAAAAAAAATTTCGGCAATTACTCGAAAACTCTATGTTATTTGTAATGAAAACCAAAACAATATTTTCTACCCTTAGTAGTGTATACCACCTCGATTCTATCAGCCTCCCCCAAGGTTTCAATTTAGTTAATTTCATTTACAAAAATAGTCAAAAATCTACTTTATTTTTATAATAAATTTTGTATACGTAGTAGTAAAATTTACTATTTTGCAATTAAATCGATTATTTTTGCAACAGAAATTAACTACAGGCAAATTTCGATTATTTGAATACCCTGTATTTGAACTTCTAGTTATTTGAACCAACGATTTTTTTGTTCATTACCTCTAATCTTTGAACTTATGTTTTATTATTTCAAAAAACATTTCGGGATTAAGTAGAAATTTGATGGAGGGAAGAAAGTCCAAACCGACAAACTTATAGCTGTTTGCTTGGTCAGAAATTCTTATCGAAAAAAATCGCTTTCAAAACTTCTAACTTGAGAACCACTTTATCGATTGAGCAGAAAATTTTCTACTCAAACATTGGTATTTTACGCCCCTGCCCTTTCCACCCCTCCCCTACCCATTTTTTCAGCTTAATAGAACGTGCTCCAAAATTTCCGATTAATTGGTCGACTGGTCTTCGAATCAGATCTCTTGAAAGCCAGTAAAAAAATAAACTTTATTTCAAGCGAAATTTTTACAAATCGGTTTTGCTTTTCTTGGTTTCCAACAATTCCAGCATATTTTCCAACAGAAAGAAGCAAAAATATGTCACCAATAGGCTCTGAAATCGCATAATAAACACCAGAGGTTTATTTTTTTGCGTAAGGCAAATTTTTGACCACCACCAAATTCTTGTTGGACTCAAAAAGTTTAAGTTCTTGAAGTTAAAATACATATTTTAGTGGATTTATCCACGGGAGGCCCTAAAACCTCGAGGTGACCCCTGATCGCGGCACCTTACCTCCACTAGTTTCTTGGCTGGACTTTATTCCTTTTAAGGAAGTAGTTTTATAGAAAAGAATAAAGAAATTCATAAATTGCACATTCGTGTTTAGCTGACAGCTTTAAGTACAATTCAGACTAACGATTGTGATCACGATTGAGCTTTCTCGACCAATGAGATCAAAGCTTTCATGTCTCTTTCGTTGAAAGCTTTGATCTCATTGGTCGAGAAGCTTCAATCGTAATCGCAATCGTAAACGCAATCGCAATCGCAATCGCATTCGCAATCGTAATCGTAATCGTAATCGTAATCGTAATCGCAATCGTGATCGCAATCGTAATCGCAATCGTAATCGCAATCGCAATCGCAATCGTAATCGTAATCGCAACCGGAATCGCAATCGTTAGTCTCAATTGAGCTTTACTCATAGAGAGCTTCTATAAAAAACGGTACGCATTTAGTGGAGGCAGGTGGTATTGTGACGTAGGTGTCGGTATGAAATTTCACAAAAAAAATTGTGATGAAGCGTAACGGTGGGTAAATGGCTTATGAAACACAAGAGGGCATAAAGCAGACTCTGCGACCATAAAATCACAGAATTAGGGCAAATTAAGGTCGCAACGACCACTTTGGATTCTTTTGTGTTGTTTAGCGAAATATTTAAAAATGCAAAAAAAAACGATTTTTGAAGGGCAGGGGGCATTTTTTGAAAGATAAAAATTAATCAACCGTTTCTATAAACAACCCCTACCTAAAAAAAAATCGGAATTTGCAAATTGTGCTTTCCGGAGCACAAAATTTGTGTTTAAAGATTTTATTTATTTTGTTGCACTTCATCGCATTCGACTGTTTGTGGTTTAAATCCCCTAAAAATTCCGAGTACTCTTTGTGAAATTTTTATTCCATATTTCTCGGGTGATTGAGTTTAAGCAGTGAGTGGTGAAATACGACAGTGGCAAGTCTAATGGCTCTTTAGATTCAGGTGAGGGTGGTTTGATGTGTGTAACTTTCAAGAAAAAAGTTGTTGGGGTTAATGAGGGTGTAAAGGGGTGATTAAAGCTTGTTTCTATTGTATCGCCCTAGAATAGTAAGGAATCCTTAATTTTGCCCATCGTCATCAACCAATGGTCCTCATCCGGTGGTTTTTCTTTTTATTTTTTTGTATTTGCAACAGCCAAAGTATGTATCATCCTCATCAACATCCATCTAAGCAACTTGTTTAAAAACCATATACGATCAAATAAAATGGGGAGCATGAGGCATACAAACACCTACACTAGAACAACTATACAAAGGCATAGTAATAATAACAATCAGTTGGTAGCATCCAAGGGCCAAAAACAGAAGCAGTAGTGGTGGAAAAAAAGCAATAGAACAGCAACAACAACAACAATGGGAATAACAAAAATGAGAGGACTATAAGATAGAGTTTTGAATGGGTTTTAGGGGGTGACGATACACACAATTTTTAAGCTAGAAAGTAGTATCGCACAGGATGGGAAAGTAGTCCCGTTTTAAGGCTGGAGGCAGTTGGGTTCAAGACTGGAAAATTTTTGCGCATCACCAGAATTATTAGAGGATTTTTTTTATATTATTATTGTTGTTGGTGTGTTTTTTTGAAATATCCTCCTGAACGCGCACACACAACCAACTGGCAAAGCAGTACACCTAACCAACCCTTAGTACAACTCTGAGAGAGAACCGCCAAACGAGAAAGCGAGCAAACGAATATCATCAGTAGAAAAATGAGAAATAATATTTTAAAAAAAAATCGGAAATAAAATAAAATGAAATGAAATGAAAAAAAACCCCCAAAAAACTGGGAGTTTGAAACATAAAATGAGGCATAAGCAGGCAGAATCATCATCATATAAATGTATACAGACGAGAACACACTCAAATGTACAAAAAGTAACACATCTATATATAATAATAAATACAGGAAAAAAGCACGTCCGTAAAAAATAGATTTGTCGGGGGTAGTTTATGCCATAATAAGCGGCGGGGGTTGGTGGGTGTAGGGAACGATTGCAGGTGGCTAAGTACTGCAGGGTGAGCTAAAAATACCCACTATAAACGTCCACTTATTTCACATTATGTTTTAGGAATCCAACATTCACCCTGAATTCATCCCCATCTAACTCTACTATTCATTCTACCTCTGTTACTTGCATCATAGTGGATGTTACTCGCCGATGATGTCGCATCCGGAATTTTTTTTTCTTCCCCGCAACATGGGGTGGAAGTTTAGTACATGTAATATTATTTTTTTTATTTTATTCTTTTTTAATCTTGGGTGACTGCCGCTGCCCCTTACTTCTGTTCGGGATTCCTAGTTTATCTCTAAAATATTGCTTCCGTTGCCACCATCCGTACTCGCTACTCTACAGGATATAAAATAATGGAAAAATCTAGGGATTTTTTCGCGGTCATGACAGTTTTGTTGTATCGATGGAACTGAGATTTCATGTTTGGAACTAGTCTAAAGCTCAATTCAGACTAACGTTTGCGATTACGATTGCGGTTACGATTGAGCTTCCTTGGCCAATGATTTTTTTCCCAAAATCGCAGCTTTCAAGAAATTTCGGAAAAACTTGATTTTTTTCAAATATCTTGAGAACCGTTACAGATACGCAAAAATCGAAAAAAACCGACAGACTGACAGTCAGTTGCACGGATATCCTTATAATTTTTTCTGAAACGGATGTCGTTCAGAAATTTTCTATCTGGCCCCGTTCTCGAATCGATCTCCGTCATGAATACAATACTTTCCCCTCTATAGCAGAGGAGAGTAAAATTACGTTACAGTCACGTCTGTAAAACCCTAGGTGAACCGGAAAACTTTATAAGACGAATACTTTTCAAAGTTCCGTTTTTTGTTAAAAAGCTAATTAATGCCGACTCACCTGTCTAACCCAGACAAATTTAGTAATCCCCTGTGCCGCAGGCTTTTATTCAAGTTTCGTTTTTTAAGAGGAAACTGTTGGCAGAAAAATGCGCCGCAGGCAAAAATTAACACAGATTGAGAAACCAATACCCGAATTGACCAAATTGGTTGGAAAACCAATTGAATTTCCAATCATCTTGTACCAAGTACCGAAGGTACGATTTATGGAATTTTGACTGGAAATCCAAGACTTTTTCCTGTGAAAATGGTCTTTTTTGTACCATAAGGTCCATAATTCCAAATGTTCCCACAAATATTCTTAAACTTTATAAAGGAAAATTGCGTGGTACATTTGGACACGGTACAAAAATTCCAACATTGGTCAATTGGGACGGAATGGAGATTTACCACAAGTACAAGTTTCTGTGTCCCTGAAGCTCATTATTGATAGGGTAACCATACGTCCAGCCGGGATTGGCCAGACTGTCACGAATTTAAGCACGTCCCATAAACTAAACTGATGTCGCGGATTCTGTAATTTAGTATCATATATTTATTAACACGTTCGTGACATTTGCTTTTTCAACTTTTTTTACATCTGGACATCGTGTACCACGGGTGGTACACTATGGACGGTGCGTGTTTTTATATTACACGGTACGTGTTTTTATATTACTTATAAAAATTTACGTCCACAAAAAAACTACCGCACTATTTACTCGCGCGGTTTTAAAAAACTGTACATGTACCACCAGTGGTACACGATGTCACGAACGTGTTAAACGTTAAAAACCGATTACTAAAGAAACAAAAAATACCTCACTTCGGTTGGAGATTGCTATTGTATAAAATACAATTGCTCGCCTGCTGGGCATTCTTACACTCTACATGATATATCATATAGGAGTATGTATATTAGATTAAGCATACCGCTTGTAACGCATCGAAACAATCATCGGACACAAAAATGAACTACACCAGGGTATTTGGGATGACAAAAGCTTTTAATTTCCGCCTGTCTGTCTGTCCGCCTGTCTGTCTGTCTGTCTGTCCGTCTGTCTCTCTATCCGTCTGTCCGTCTGTCTATCTGTTCGTCTATCTCTCTGTCCGTCCGTGATCATAACATAGTCAATACAAAAATAGTCAATTTAACAACAAAATGGTGAATTTTACTACTAACAATAAGTAGTCAAATCTATATATGTATACAAAATTCAAATACCAATCAATCAGTCCCTCCCTCACACACTCATCACAGTATCTCCCGAACCGACAAACCGATTGGCTTGAAATGTTGCATACAGATTCGTCTTACCTCATAGGCGCTCGCCAAGAAATGATTTTTCAAAATTCAACCACTGATGGGATGAACAAGTGGTGGGTAAGGGATTGGTGGTATGAAACTTTCATTTTTGGCCCTGTTAAGAGGCGGAGTAACATCACTTGGGGTTTTCGGGTTCTCTGTTTACGAATCTGGTGTTGGAATTTTCAAAATTCGAAACGGAAGGTGCTGTAAGGATAACGCAAATATCATTTTTCCAATTTTTTCTCGGAAAGAATGGCTTTAAGCCCAACTCAGTCTAACGATTGCAATTACGATCGACCTTCCTCGAGGATCAAAGCTTTCATGTCCCTAGGGTTGAAAGCTTTGATCTCATTGGTCGAGAAGATTCAGTCGTAATCGCAATCGTTAGTCTGAATTGGGCTTTAGGGGGTGTTTGAGGACGCTGATCACGAGTCTGATGCCAACACCAGATTCCAAAATTCCAAATTTCAAAAATTTCAAAATTCAAATATTCCAAAATTTCAATATTTAAATCGGGAGGTCCTGGAGGCACACCGATTTTTTCAACCGTTTTTAAGTTATTTCCTGTTTTTTGGTGCCAAAAAACCTCTGCAAAAAAACTTTAACGCGGCAACGACAGGTATGCAAGCTGGTTTATTAAAAAATTGATCGATTTTGGCTATTTTTGTAATAATTGTAATAAACTACTTGAGTTGTGTTCCCGTTTCCAACTTATAAAATATTTAGATTTCCTATTTTTACTCTGCATGGTGACGTAAATTACTTAATCCCATTCTACTTTGACTGTAGCGCATATTTATTCTTAAAAAATTCGACTGCGGCGCATATTTATTTATTGTTATTGCCCAGATTTGATTTTCGTGTAAATAATTTCTTGCTTTCTAAAAGAAAACGGATTTTTCTAATATCTGTGAATTTTTTCTGCGCAGCTTTTCCTTCGTATACTATCGTTTAATCACCTCCTTTCCCCGCCCCCTCCTATACACCTCCTTCCTGCCCCTTTCTCCGCCCTCCTACCCCTTTCCCCGTACTCCAAAATTCTTGACATGGACAGCTTTTTTCCTAAAAAAATCTAACTCTTTGTTAATCGCCACACTAGCATTTTCTAATTGATTTTTCCACACTGACAAGAACCTGGATTATGTTTTTTACACCGCCCCTATTTTTTCCCCCTCCATCGTCGTTCCACTTATAAAAAATTATTTTTACTGTTATCTAATGCCGGCATTAGTGTCGCATCTCGCGGGAAAATGTATAGAAGGAGTGCTCATTGAAATCAAAGCAATTCGCGGAATGAGTAAAAAATAGGGGAGATGTGTTTTTAAGCCGGTTTTTCGGGAGGGTAGGGGTCGATGGTGGATGTCTATTCCATCTCACGACGAACATGGAGTCTTTCGAGTAAAGTTTTATTTGAATTCCGTATGTAATGTTACCGCAATCCGGAAAAAAAAATCGCTTGAAAAAATTTCTTCCTAAACCTCAGGATGCCAGTCGTCGCGTCGTACGAGTAGAGGAGATAGGTTTAGATCCTGTTGGATTGTTTCCTGTACAGTTTGAAAGTTCAGTACAGTTTGGATATGTATGGTTTCACTTTGTTCGGCTTTGCTTTTGGTACAGTTTAGGATTTCGTATGAAGAGCATGGATAGTATAGGAAATCTGGTGCTAGGGTACGGAGAAAAAACAAACTTTTCAAAAAAAAAAAAAAAAAAAAAACACACATCTACACATAATATAGAAAGGTACATAAATAGATCCTTATTTCAACCATATTATATAAATGTATAGAATCGCAGAGTATTCTTTTTTTGTTATTATTTTTGGAGGCTGTATTACGTGAACCTAACATGGCGGGGTTTTTAAATTTTATGTAATATTTATTACTATAATGAATTTTATATAACAATATGGGGGATAGGACTAACGCCACATAAAAAAAGGATAAATTTTCGTTGTTCGTTATATGAATTCGTTTATATACGGCGATGTGTGAATGGTATCCACTCGTAATATATACAAATATGAGCGTTAGTTTGGAGCGGGTTAGAAGAGGTGCGATTTTTCAACAAATTGGGGTGAAGGATTTTTTTTTTGGGATTTTTTTTCCGGTTAGAGAAGCCTTATTTTATTTGATATTACATTATACTGATTCGGAGTGTGGTTTTTTTGCGCCTAGTCTATAGTCGAGCTTGTTTAACGTATGAATTTGTACGCGATATTGCAATGTTGCGATATGATGGCTGTTGAATGTTGGTATGTTTATGCTTGGGATATTTGTTTGCTCTTGTTTTTTGTTATGTTCGGTTATGTTTTATTATTATTATTATTTTTGTCGTTTACTTTTTTTTCTTCTCTCAGTTTCTCCTCTGCACCTACTTTTGAAACCATGTACATGCGCTGAAATTTTAGAGATAAAAAGTAAAGTTTTTTCCATAATTTCCAATTTTTTTTCCGTTGTTTTTTTGGGAGGATGTGTTGTTTTATTGTAATGGAAGTTTAAAGGATAGTGCAGTGGCTGGAGATGGGTGTCTGATATTATTTTATCCCTGTTTCTGAACCAGTAAACATGTATTTGTAATTTTTGCCAGTATAATAATGACTATGATATCATATATGAGTTTGTAGGCTTCTTTTTTCTCGTTTCATTCTCCTTGACTCCTTTTCCAGAGAGTGGGGGTGGCGAAATTTGCCCTGAATTCTGATTCTGATGCCGCTGCCTATGTTGAAATGTCATCTTTTTTTTTAGCTGTTATGATGGCGATGGAGTCTAGTGTTCACTCGTTTTGGGACTGTTATTAGTTGACAGGTTATTAGATTCGGCTTTTGTGTAGGTTATCCGTTTAATAAATCTGCCGCACGATTTTTCTCTCTATTTTAACGATTTTTTTAATCGGTAATTTTATTTTATCTTTTATTTTATCCCACATGAACAGCGATTTCTAGTTAATTTTTTACCCGGTTTTTATACCTGAATTAATTTGTTTTCAGATGATTTTGTTACATTCAAACTTGGAAGAAAAAAATTGGCGTGGAAAATGTCCAAAAACCCGTACAAAGCTTGCCAAAATACAAGGAAATTCTAAAAGCTATTGTTAAAATTTCAGCTCAATCGGTCGAGTGGTTTTTAGAGAAAGCATTTTAGTTCAAGCGGCTGAATGGTTTTCGAATTAGAAATGACATAAACCAAAGCTTGAATCCAATCGGTTCAACGATTCTCTTTGAAGAGAAGCCTTTGAAAATGAATGAAGTCAAACTACTCTTCTGGCTATAAGAATTTCCACCTCATTTTTCAACATAACATAACTTCTAAAGGGTGACCCCTAGAATTAAAGGGAAAGTTTTATCACAAGTGGACCTCCACTCTGCGTGGTTGATTGGTCCCGTGAAAACACCGCGTAGATCGGAATTGCATAAATCGAGCTATGGAAAGCATATAGAAATAGGGGTTCGGTTCCCCTACTCGCGAACATTTTACAAAAGCCTGGGGGAAAGACGTTTTTACACTCTATATGATATCATATAGGAGTATATTAGATTTAGTATACCGTTTGTAACCCATCGATGATCTGACCCAATATACGACCCTATGGCCGCCAAGATCGATCGATTAACCCTCTCTGCTGCATTCGCCTGGGGCACAAAAACGAACTACACCAGGATGTTGGGGATGATAAAAGATGTCGATTTCCGCAAATCCGTTCGTCTGTCCATCTGCCCCTCCGTCCGTCCGTTTGTCCGTCTGCCCGTCCGCCGGTCCGTCCGTCCGTCTGTCTGTCTGCCCGTCTGCCCGTCCGTGAGCACCATAACTTTCCAAAGGATTTAGCTAGAGACTTGAAATTTTTTATAGTTACGTTTCTCGTAAATTGCTAGGCTAAGTTCTTGAACAGGCAAAATTTGACCATTCCTTCCCCCCTCTCCCATACAATCGAAACAGTTTTTTTGCTGTGCATTGTACCTATCGAAAAATTTATAAAGATGAAATGTGTTTAGAATATGATTTTACATAACTTATCTATACATTAAAATCCAGTTGGGCCACTCCTGCCCCCCTCCCCCTTAACTTAAATACTTTTTTTTCTATTTTCTCGAAAACGGTTAGTCGTATTCAAAAATTTATAGAGATGAATGATGAAATGTGTGTAGAATGTGATTTTACATAACCGTTTGATACATTAAAATCCAATCAGACGAATCCTTTCCCCCTCTCCAATACAAATCGATTTTTTTTTTAACAAACATTATGTCTGTCACTTTTCTTAGGTTTATATAGTGTAAATTTGATTCCCAATTTGGGGGAGGGTTTAACCCACCAAAACCTCCCCCACCCCCCTCCCCCAGTGATGTCTAAGACGGTGGGGTTAATGTCGTCAAACTAACATAAAAATATCCTGTGTGGTTTCACCGAAACACAATATGCACGAAAGAAAACAAAAAACTTTTTGTCGCAATTTTGTTTCTAAGGCCACGTTCAGACTTGCGATTTTTACTTGAATTTCTCCGCGAGAATTTATTCCGCGAATTTGATTCATCGATTTGCTTAGCAAAGGTTGTAGTTTGCTTCTCTTCTATCTCTTCGACAGACTGCCATCTTATTTTGCTTTTCGACAGAGGCTCTTCCAAAGAAACTTTCAAGAAAAGTGTAGAAACAGGGAGCTGAAATTTCATATGAGCTGAAATTTCATATGAGCTGAAATTTTATATATAACGGAAAGTTTGTAATTCAAAAATTTCATGAAAATTTCAAAAAAAAATTTTTTGTTATAGGAATTTTAATAAAAAAAAATCGGTTGTCTATACGAAGCTTTAGGAAATCTCTTAAAAAGCGCACTGAAATTCATTTTACTACTACTTTGCACTAAGTTGGACACTGTATTCGTAGTTTTAATCCACCTTAAATTATGTCAAAAAGATTAAAGTTGGTAATTCAAATGATAAGATTTTAAGAAAATCGTTGACATGAGTAGGTACTATTTGAGTAGCGCAAGTAATTTTTAACTAAAAACCATTGTCAACATTTAAAAAACATTCCGTGTCAACCACCTAACAAAAGCTGGAAAAAGTGTTTTCCAATTTAAAAAAAAATCCACAACATCTAATCGACAATCACCAGAAAAAATTTCATCAGCCAATGAGACGCCAGCTAACATAGAAACACAACCCAAAGTTCAAGAAAAAAAAATCCAAATAACACAAACATACAAAAACTACTTGATTTATGCATATGTAAATGTAAAAAATTACCAAAACTGTTATGACCTCGTTAGATCTTTTCACTTTAAGTACATCAGCAATAATTTTTCAGTAAAATTTTATCGCAAATTATATCAAATTTAGTTGGAAACACACCCCAAAAAAATTTTCTTATCAGATTATCGTGCGATAGTGGGCCAAAATGTGCTGCTGCTATATTAGTAAGGAAAATGATTTATGTAAGTTTCCCGTATATGCCTCGCCCGCCCCTTATCAGCATTTGTAAGACTCTTGCTTTAACTAAAATTAATATCGTTTGGAATTCTTTTTTTTTCGGAAATTTGTTAGATTTCAAATGCGCTTCGTACGTGACATCATCCGACACTTCTTCATATCAGTTGCAAACGAAAAAAAATGTGCAAAAAGAAATTTTTCTTCTAGCTTATTGCAAAATTCGATGAGAGCGGTATAGAGATTTTACACATGAAGAGTTGCCCATTTAAGGGTAGAGGCGAAGGGGGGAGGGAGGCTATATAATTAAATTATATAAAAAATGCGAAAAATTGCGACCAACCCCTCTTTTGGCATTCCGCCTTTCGACACCTCTCCCGGATAACATTTCAAATTTAAGCTAATACTATCCAGTAAATTTTGATTTTCTTTATTTTATCTCTTTTAGTCATTTCCTAAGACTAGGGAGACCATACGTCTTCGATTGTCGGGGACAGTCCGTCCGGAATTTAAGCATTTTTTTCAAAAGCTTCTGCCTCCAGTGAGTTTTTTGTTTTAAATCGCCTACAGGTCGTTTGATTATAGAATTATTTATTATGTATTATTTCTCCCTAAAAGTTTTTTTTATGGCACAAAAAAATGCTGGTATTTTAAATAAAAAAGACACTAGAAAAAGGAAAAGAACGCGTTTTTCTGCCCGCCTCGCATTTATTTGTTTCGTACTTTTCGATTAATTTTAAGGTTTAAACTCCCCCCCCCCCCCCCTCCCTTTGTATCTGCCATCTGTACCGGTTTCGCACAAATCAAATATAGACACTCTACCAAAAAGCCAACATTTCAGTGTAATTAGTCAAGTAGTTTTTCGGTTAGGGGTTTGAAAAGATTTCAATTTTTGTTTTTCTCAATTCTCGTTAATTGGGATTGTAGACGTTGCTACAGCTTGTACTCGCAGTGTTTTCCTATACATTGAGTCTTTTTTGAAAACACCGAAACTTAGGCTTTCTTCGAGAAAATCGCAAATCGAAAAATCGAAGCTTTGGCCTTTTTCGAGCAGAGTAAAGCTTAAGTCTTTTTCGAGAAAAAGACAATTCGACCCTTTTCCGTGAAAATTGTTGGATAAGCTTTTTTATAAAGCAAACTGAAAAATCTTATCGAATCAATAAGCTCACCCCGCTCGCATTTCAGAATTCTAACTCGAAAACCATTCGACCAATTAAACTGCAATTTTAGCCCAGGGTTTTTCCAACTCGAAAACTACTCGACCGAATGTCTCCCGAGAATAAAAAATACATCGCGAATCAAAAATTGGTACCTTTCCCATGCCCTTTTAATAGCTGCGTTCCCGACCCATGTAAAAACTACTGCGCAGTACTTGCCAGTAATTTTTGTCGGGAACGCACTTTTGGATGATTGCAAGCAAATCCTAAGATTCGGAATGAGAGGATGTGTAGATGCGAGCGTTCCGCAGTAACTCCGCAGTAGGTTTTTCATGGATCGGGAACGCAGCTAATGTGAACAACAAAACTAATAGATTTTTCTTAGAAAAAAATCAAAAGTTTTGATTACATATTTTTTAAATTTGTTTTGACTAAACATTGTTGTTGGTGATTCTCAAAATTTCTCAAAATTTCTCAAAGTTTCTCAAAATTTCTCAAAAACTGTCTTTTTTATTTGTTTCCACAAATAATTGTACAAAAATTGGCTATAAAAAAACTGATCGATGAGCAAATCAAATTTTTTTTCCTGAAATAAAAGCGGCCAAAGTTTTCCATAGCTTTATCATCAAAAAATGCACTCACTGATAAAACAGTAATTTTTCAAGGAAAAATGTTTGAGGTTGAATAGCTAGCAGATAAGCAAAGGTGAAACTAAAAAAATAATTATATAAACTTTTAATGGACCGAACGCATAACACACACATGCACACACAGACACACACATGCACACACATTGATTGTAAATAAAATTAGTAAAATTCCCTGTTACTGGGTATATTTTCTATTTTAGTTATTTTAAGTCATTTCAGAAATTGAAAAAAAAAATCTATCGCACTGAACCAAAGAAATGTCAAGATTTTATTATGAATCAAAACATAAGAAATCAAAATTCAAACGCAAGCACTAATTTTACTGATACGAAACAAATATTCACCCGACGTAGGTGAAAATTACACAAAAGAATATCTTATGGCATACAAAAAAAAATTTATTGGAATTTAAATATGTTTTATAGTTGCGGCAATTTGTCTGCGGTATGTTGGATATCAGGTAGACTAACCATCATCAAGGTGTCAATTTTCCAACTGTTAATGGTTTCAAATGTACATTTTTATCGATGATTCTAAGAGCCATTCTAAACTTTACAGAATATTGTTTGCATTATGTATAAAATAGGCAAATTAAATTTCAATCAACAAATCAATTGACGTTCAATGGCTTAAGAATGTTTTCATTGTGTTTTGTTGTTCTTAATTAATCAGACTTGTGGAAAAAAAACCCCCACGAAACCTGAAAACTCTGCAATTTCGTAGAAAATTTTTCAATTTCCATATAAATCATAAACATCGAATAGACAAAAAATTTGAAATGGAATTTCTTATGGGATACAAGTTCATTGAGTTGGAATTTATATAAATTTCAATCATTAATAAAAAGAGTTTTGTGATTCACATACGTTAAATTTAGCTAATTATGCTGTATAAGAAAATTATTTAGTAGTATATTAGATTTAGTATACCATTTGTAATGTATCGAACCTATCGTCGAACACAAAAATTAACTACACCAGGGCGTTTGGGATGACAAAAGATTCTGATTTCCTGTCTGTAAGTCCGTCTGTCAGTTTATCTGCCTGTCTTAATACCTGTCTGCCCCTTTTTTATCCGTTTGTTTGTCCGTAAATACGATAAATTCCAAGCAAATACTTACAACTCGAGCTAAAGACTTGAAATTTTGTAAAAATCCGCTGCTCGTAAAAAGTGAGGGTAAGTTCTTTAGTGGGTAAAATCGAACCATTACTTCTCTCTTCCCACGGGTGACCATACGTACCAAAATCTCCGGAACTGTCCCGGATTTAGGCATGTTGTCCCGGCATCCCGGAAACTAAATTTTTGTCCCGGATTTTTTATCTCTGTATCATAATTTTAATAAACAATCTATAAAAATACAAAATAAAGAAAAATTTATACTCTCCTCTCTGCAGTCAGAAAAATGGAGGCTAACTCGACGACCTACATACGGCGTAATTGGCCTCGGGCAGGCGCGCGTTCGCCTGCATGTGGGCAAGTAAAACTGAGTTGACCTGTGGTCGGAGAAATTCTGAAATTAAGCCACCAGCAGGTGAAGTAGGGCATTGGGAGCTGCACGAGTTGACCTTAGATAGGTTAACTCTGACCGCTAGCTGGCTTACAGACACCTCTGTAAGGTCAGAGTTAACCTGACAAAAAGTTGACCTGGACATTTTTCTGAGTGTGTCCGCATCCTTCGCGGTCAAGTCACCGAGGTTCAGTGTATTGGCCTGATGATGGTTCAACATTGAATTCTCGCAACCGAAACTTGATGCTTCCTATCAACAATTTTTCAAAATCCCGATTGTTTTGATTCAAAATTAATTTCATTGTATCACCGAGACCGCATTTCCTTTTATTCAGGGATGATAAACATTTCGTTTTGTAACGAAATTCAAATTTTATTTCGTTACGTTATTTCGTTTTGTAACAATAAAAAATTCCATTTCGTTAGGTTTAACGTTATTATTTCGTTACACTGTACAACAAAACATCAATTTGCGTCGTTAATTGGGACCAGAGGAAGACGAAAGAACGATGCACGATTTTGCCCCTCTAAACTAACTTTTGAACCCGTGTAGTTTTCATTTTGGTTGAGTACTTTTTGGAAAGGGCACAGTCTCTAGTTTCGTCCATATATGGCTTCAAGAGCCACCGAATTGCAGGGGGATGGTGAGGGGTTAACGAACTTTTTTGTGATTTTTCACAGAAATCATTGCAGAAATCACGAGAGAGTTCGTTCTCTCAGAAATCACGAGAGACTTCAGTCATTTTCCCCCTATCAGACATATGGCATTTTACCGAACAGTGGCACGCAATGGCGTCCAAAATGTTTTTTTTTTTTTTAAATAGCCAACCGCTATAAAATTGTCCGTAAATGCCAGAAGACGTGTGTACGTCTGTTTTGATGCTGAGTTCCCCCGTTTGAAAAATACACGTACGCCACTGGAAAAACTAAAATCGCTAAAATGCAGTTTTTCACATTCTAGAGCCGTTAAAACGTATTTTGAGCCACTTTTGTATTTTTGGGTCAGTGATTTTTCCACTTTTTTAAATGAGGCAAAACGGTTAAGCAATTCTATTTAAACGACCCAAAAATTCATAGTCGAAAGCACAACTAATGTAACTCAATTTTAAATTAATATCAGTCGTGATCAACACAAAACTTTCCTCTGCAATATTCAAATTCGGAAAAAAAAATGTAAAATATAATATTTTTTCAAATATTTCAAGAACCGTTCAAGATACATAAAAAGCATATGAGGAAACAATGCAGGAAATTATATGCGTTTCATAAAAACTGAATGTTTTAAAAAAAACAAATGAGTAGGAAGATTAAGCAGCCCTGTCGTCTTTATTCACATATTTCGCAATTTCACAAAAAACACGCCTCATTAACAAAATTAGCTGCTTCAAGTTTTACGCAAGCATCATCTGACGGCATTTCATCGCACAAATCTTCAAGCGCAGCTTTCTTTCTCTCTCGAATGCTTACATAGCTTACCGACCAAACAGAGATGAACAAATAAGAACGTAAACAGAAAGCGAACAAGAAAGATCTAATGGCGATAAATTAATGAAAATTTTTTTCATGAAGTCATTCTCGTCACCTCTTACCCTTCTTCTACGAGGATGTGAATTATAGGTCTAAATCTTTAACTCCGATTGCGTAAATTGCTGCATTTTTCTCTCATGTGCCCGTGCTTTTCGATGCTATTTGGGTAGCGTTACTTTTACAGAAAACAACGATTTTCGTAGATCTCATTTACAAAAAATTTCAAGTCGCTAGATAAACGCGTTCTTGAGTTATTTAGGATACGTAAAATGGACAGACCGAAAGACAGACAGGCAGATCGAGACACCGAAAGACCTATAAACAGATACACGAACGTCCTGATAATTTTGCGCCGATCAGAAAGTTTCTATCCGACCCTGTTCTCGAGTCAGTCTCCGTCATGAATACAATACCTTCCCTCTATAACAGAGGAAAGTAAAAAATATCATTGTGCAAAAAAAAATGAAGTAATTAAAAAAAATATTTAGGACTTAATGAAAATTAAGTAATTAAAAAAATATTTTAGAGAATGAACCGAAAATATAAATAATACCTACCTAGTATTTGTCTGATATAAAAATTGTTCCACAAAATATATTTTTAGTTATCAGTTTTAGTTAAAATTGAAAATTCGAAATGTATTGCGGGTTTTTGAAAATATTAATATTTGTCGGAGTTTTCAAACTTAATGCAGGATTGAATGTGAGATACGGATAAAAGTGAAAATTTGAATTTTTCAATTCAACAATTTCAAAATTTTTAGGTTTATTTTTATTATTATTAAAATCCAGTGTCACTTCGGTTTATGAATACCCAGTCTAAAAAGTCTATCTATAATAACCCAATCTGATCATAAACCACACCCAGAGAAATATTTTATCATATTGGCAAAATCCCAGATTATATGGACAAACATTTTATTAAAAATCGACTCTACAAAATAGTTTTGCCACATTGACAAAACTTTGTCATATTATGTACAAAATTGGAAAATATCTCAATTGGGAAATTTTTTCATGGAAATATTTTGTCAATATAATAAAAAAAAATTGTCAATATAATTAAAAAAATAGTCAATATAACGAAATTTTTTACTAAAATGAAAACAACGTCTGGACAAAAAAATTAGGGGGCGGAACAGCAAACCTAATTTAAGTGTATATTTGCTCTTGACATTTAAAATTTCTCACCTGCGGCGCAATAATTTGTTCTTGTATGGATTTGTTTTTAAAATTTTACCTGCGGCGCAATTTTTGCTCCATGTGAAAAAATTGAGATACCTTTTTATCCAGATAATCACAAACAAAAATTGAGACAAAAACCCCTTCTCTCTGATCGGTGTTTACAATTTCCAAGTATATACAAAAATGCGTTTCATAATTTTTTTTAGAAGGGGTTGGGGGGGGGGGGGGGAGGTGGCCAATAACGTTTTTCCCGGGCACCGCTTTGCATTGGCACGGCCCTGTTGAAGAGTCACAGATTTGAATATTTTGACCACATCAAAAATTCTGATCCAGTCAAGTGGCGATTTTGGCGAACGTAGAGGTTTACGCCACCGGCCCATCGCCCATTTTGATCCCCCCCCCCCCCCCCCGCACTATACCCGGTCCTGAAATTTAATTGAAAACAGTTAATTGCTGACTTAAGTTTTCGCTTCGACTCCACTTTGATTCGACTTCGACTCGATTTCGGCTCGGCTTCGACTAGACCTCGCCTCTTTCGAAAACTTAAGTCCAGTCCATAAACCAAAGCACTTTTGGCTTTTTTTACTCAAAAGAAGCTGATAAAACGATATACCACTGTCTTTGATTACGTAAGCTTTTTCTCTCTTACTTCATTTTCCGCTATTTTACTTTGGATTTTAAAACAATTTATTTTTGGAAATTAAAAAAAAGCAATTTTATTGCTCACTCAACCAATTCTAACGCAATTTTGATCATAATTTTTGTGCCGATAGAATGATATCGATATTTTCATATCTAAAATGAAGTGTCTATCAAATCCATCTTATGTAATTATTGCTTCCTGCTCCATAAAAACTGTCGACAATGAAACATTTTCACTGAATATCGCAGTTACAGTTCTGGAACCGCTGAATCACGTTACGGTATAAATTTGTTTATATAGAATTATTTTCTAATTTATCCCTTTGACAATTTTTATTAAAATAAAGGCTCATCTGCAACTATTTCGAGGGGTCCAAGGCAAATACACTCCTTTCATGGTAGACGTTCGAGAAAATATTTGCGAATTTCTTAAAAGTACTAGCATCACAAAAATTGTTTATACCGGTTTTATAATAAATACTTTGAAAAATGTTTCCAACATTGGGCACCCATGTCCCTATCAGGTTCGAAACTTTTTTCCTATCAAATTTAGATCTTGTAAGACAATATAAAAATTTATTTTTTAGGGTGAAATTTACATAAGAGATTTGAATTTCTCGAAAAATCAATTACCTAAACTACTTGGTGTCTTTCGAATTGACTTTGAACTGTTTAACGAAGAGTTATTGGACAGATTTGGATTTATACAGACGTTTGTGACCGTAAAAAGGTCATAATTGTTAAAAACGAATTGATTTTGTTATCAAATTATAATAAATTTAGCTTACTCTGTATTTAGCACTTATAGTTAAACAATCACAAATTCTAAATATAATCAATTTACTAATAAAGTGTTGGCTGGCTTAATAATCTTGTTCTGCAGTATTTAAGGGCTGTCTAAAAAAATATTAAGAGGAAGCAGTGGCTGGAAGGATCTACGATCTTGTAACTAGTGTTGGCAACAAATTAACGTCGATTGAAATATTCAATAATTTATGTATAAATAATAAAAACAACTAACCTCCGATTTTAGGCGTAATTTATGTATATAATGTAATTTATGTAATAAATTGAAGATTTACCAAGTAAAACAGATAAAACGCAAGAAAAAATTATTTGATATGGAAAAAAATGTTAAATTCGTTATAAAAAAAACTCATTTGATTGCTGTCAAAAAAAGAACTGGCACGGGGATATATAATTAATCCCTCATTCTTCTTCTAACATACCCTGAACAGAGGATATAAATAATGATATTTGTCTGCTATAAAAATTTTACCACAAAATATATTTTTAGTTATCAGTTTTAGTGTAAATTGAAAATTTAAAATGTGTTGCGGGTTCAATAAATTGTACGCCACCCAGAGAGGCAAACGAAATGTTTTCTGAGTGTGGTTCGATTTTGGTTCAAACGTTTTTTGGATTTATGGTTTTTGGTTTTGGTTCCAAAACTTTCAAAATCTTGTTCTACTTTTGATTTTTCATATTTCAAAAAATTGAGTCTAAAATTTTAAAAATGGGAATATAATTTTGGTTTTGGTTTCTAAAACGGTTTGATTTATTGAAATTTCAATGGTCTAGTGGTTTTTGGTTTCGACATAAAACTAGTTTTTGCATTTCCAAAATAGTCACATTTTTATTTTTTTTAGATTAGTGGTTATGGAGAGTATTTATACTCCGTCTGTCTGTCCGTCTGGGATGCGTTCCTTTATTAACCGTGGTTAACCGTGGTTAACCGCGGTAAAGAGAAATGCGTTCTTAAATGCCTACGGTTAACCCGGCCTTTACACGCGACTGTAAAGTCTGTCAGTAGCACAGACTTCAAATATCAAATTACTGACAACGAATTAAAAGACATTCAGCGAACTGGCAGTCAGTGCATTTACACGAGACTGTGTCAGCTCTACAGACGCGTGTAAGGGCCGGGTTACGCTCAGTAAACTTTACTGTCGTTCCTAAATGCCAAAGTTAAGCTGCAAAGTTACTTTTCTCAACTCTGCTCGAGAGCTGAGTTGGAGAAAGTTAACTTTAATTGTAATTAAAGAACGCGATAAAGTTAACTGAGATGGTTACAACTGTCAATTCGTCTCGTAGTTTCGAATGAGTTTTGTGCAGAATAATGGAGGATTTTATTGTGGTCCTTCTAAATGAAAAATACGACATTGATCATTTGTTGGTCCGACATACTTTTAATGTATTGTTGTGCACATCACTGCTGTCAAAGTTAACCAAATCGCGTTCTTTTAATCAGAGTTAACGTCGGTAAAATTTCAACTTTGGCAATCAGCTGTTCTAACTTTGACAAACCCAACCTTTACTTTACTCGGGAATAAAGGAACGCACCCCTGTCTGTCCGTCTGTCTGTCTGTCTGTCTGTCCGTCTGTCTGTCCGTCTGTCTGTCCGTCTGTCTGTCCGTCTGTCTGTCCGTCTGTCTGTCCGTCTGTCTGTGCGTCTGTCCGTCTGTTTGTCTGTCCGTGAACACCATAACTCGCGAAAAGATTGAGCTAGAGACTTGAAATTTTGTATAGTTACGTTTCTCGTAAATGGCTAGGCTAAGTTCTTGAACTGACAAAATTGGAGCAAGCCTTCCCCTCCGCCATACAAACGAAATAGTTTTTTGCGATTTTCTCGAAAATGGTGAGTCAAATTGTAAAATTTATCAATGTAAAATGTGTTTAGAATTCACCCATACATAAAAATCCAATCGGACCACTGGTTCCCCCATCTTCCAAACAAATGTAATACTTTTTTTCTTTTTTCTCGAAAACTGTGGATCGTATTGAAAAATTTATTTTGAGCCAAATAAGCGTCATTTGCGGGAATTTTTTAGCATTCAATTCGAATTTTGCATTCAATTCGCCTGCGGCTGAGGCACGTCGAATGATTATAGAAACTTAAGGTGAGGCTTCTATGAAGAACGTGTTGCGAATGGTTTCAGCGCTATCAAAGTGGTGAAAGGTAAGGAGCTTCCCGTACCGGTGAAAAATTCTGAGCTGTTGCAACCGGGTGAAATCATCACAGGCGCTCGCTACCGAACACAACTAATATGCTTGAGCCGAACATTGGAGGAAAAAGGGACGCAATTCGAGCAAAGACATGACAAAATGATTTTGCAGAACGACAACGCTCGGCCACATGTTGCTAATGTCTTTAAAGCCTACCTGGAAACACAGAATTGGGACGTTCTACCCCACCCGCCGTATTCTCCAGACATTGCCCCTTTTCCGACTACCACCTGTTCTGATCGATGACACATGATCTGGCCTAGCAGCACTTCCGTTCTTACAGAGAGACGAAAAATTGGGTCGATTTGTGGATCGTCTGAAAAGACAAGCAGTTTTTTCGATGCGGAATCCGTATGCTGTCAGAAAGATGGGAAAATGTTGTGACTAGTCATGGACAATATCTTACAGAATAAATATGTAAGCATTTTTCCACAAAAAAGCCTCAAATTTTGAAAAAAACGACGAATATCCATTTGTACTCCCAATAATTAATAGAAATCAGTGAATTTCCCATAATTTTCCAACACTTAGTGTGACGGACGATCGAGAAAAAAAATTTATGAAGAGTGGGAAAAGGGAGAGTGGGGGAGGGGGGGGGGGGTTTAGAAAACGAAAAAACTACTGTCACTTTTTTTTATGAATAATCGCTCGTGTGTGGCACCAATTACCTTATTTTACAATGAAAAATCAAAATGGTATTAAACGAAATTCGTAATTTTTGTTACTCTGCAGATTAAACAATTCTATTCAATCTGTCAACAAATTACAATCGCATTAAATATAGCTAAAACAATCTAAAACAATTTTATCGGAACACAATAATTATGGCAATATTGTTGTGATTTTTTTTTAATTGCACCGAAATCTAAATAACGATGTTTTTCCGATGCCAAAAATATTTTTCCACCGAAGATACATATTTGATAAATATTTGCTCCAAGATAGATAAATCTGTTTTTCAGTCATTGTTTTATTGATCGTTTGAAATGTATTGGAATTTTTTGAAAGTATTGATTTTTATTGAATTTGTAGAATGTAATACAGGATCAAAAGTGAGTCTTACGACAAGATCTGTTTTGTTTCTTCTATTTAAAATATTTTTGCACATATTTACAAAAATTAAAGATAAGTTTTTAGTAACATTTTTACATATTTTTTTGTGGTTATTAAAAATAAAATTGTAATTTAAATAACAATTTTCCAACAACAACCCGATAGAATGATGTGAATCTTTTAATCTCTAAAATGGAATGTCAAACGAATCCGGCCTATTTCGCTAATGTTTCCTGCTCCATTAAAACTATCGACACTGATACATTTTTAGTAAATATGGAGGGTGTAGTTCTGGAACCTCAAGACAATATTATGGTAAAAATTTGTGTTCAGAAAAAAAAAATCTCATTTTTATTCATTATCTCAATTTAAGTGTCATTTGCAACTATTACGAAAAGTCCGAAGCAAATACATACCTTTTATGGTGGACGTACGTGAGGATATTTGCGGATTTCTAAAAGGAAATCCACTAACGCGAATTGTTTATGCTGGATATGTGTTAAAATTCTTAAAAAATGTCTCAAATGTTGGTCATCCTTGCCCCTATCAGGTTCGAAATCACATTTTTTTTAATGAAATTTTGAGTCTCTAGCGCTTTAGATAAAAATTCGATTTCTTTAGGGTCATCTCTACGTAAGGAACTTGACTTTCACAAGACAACAACTACCTGGAATACTTCCACTTGGTGTATTTCGAATTGACTCCACTATGTATAATGATGAGTTCGTGGAATCTTTTGGAACTATAAGAACATATTTTGCTATAAAAAGAACAACAACTTAAAAAATTCTTAGAATATGCGATTTGTCGTGCCGTGAGCTCACAAAAGATTGAAATTAAAAAATAAGATATTTTCTTATTAACTATCTTATTAACTATCGGATAAAAGACATGCACCCAGATAAAATTCCACATACAAAATAGTTTTTTTCATATGGACAAAAGTCGACTCTACAAAATGGTTTCGTTATATCGTCTAAATTTGTCATATGGACAAAATAGCATAAATTTATCATTTCCAATTGTCAATATGATAAAAAAAAAAGTTGTCAATATGATGAAATATTTGGTTCATTTAATAAAAAAAAATTATAGTATGGACGAACCTTTTGTCAATAAAATAGACATTTTTGTAAATCTGACACAATAATGTTGATACAGTTTTGTTAAAACGATAACTTTTTTATAAATGTGATAAAATAAATTCTATGGTCACAAGTTGTAAGGGCCTAACTCGACTTTAGCCGTTTTCAATGTTTTTACAGAATCGAGTTCTCCTTCCAAAATGCTCTTAATTCCACTAACCCGTTAGTTTCTACGACCATTTTTGACCGTTATAGGCTACTACATCAAATGGCTAAAGTCAAAAAATTTCCAAGTTGCATTTGGAAGAACGGCTAAAGTCAGATCCCATATATTTTTGTATAGACTTAATCCACTCTTATGGGCGCGAAGCTGCATTGATTTGATCGTTTTTGCACGTGGAATAGTGGCTTAAGTCGAATTAGTTCATTCTTCGGTTTTAATTTTTCCGAAACGAGCAGGCTAAAGTCTGTTTTAGCCTCTTTTTCAAAGCGGGGTGTAGGTTTTTAGGGGCTTAACTTGACTTTAGCCATTGATTGTAGCCATTTCTAAGACATAAAAAAGTTTTGAAAGAGTGGCTAAAGTAAAATAATCCTTAATTTCTCTGAAAATATTAAGTTTGAATAAACCAGATTAAACCAATCGTAAAAAGCTTATTTTTCATAACGTTTTGTAGTTATAGGTTTTTGAATTCGGGTTGATACCCCTTTGCCACCAACAGTTACAATTTCATAAATATTAAAATGCTTCTCCTGAAAAATGAAGAAATTCGACTTAAGCCCTTATTACTTGTGACCACAGAATTATTCAATATGAACAAAAATTTTGTTGAAATGATAAATTTTTCGGTCCGTTTTTTTTTTTTTGTTTTACGGGAGAAAAATGTAAAAAAAAAACAATATAAAAAGATATTTTATTCTACGTATAATTTTACAAAAACAATATTGTTAAAACAAAATCATCCATCATCATCCTCGGCACTACAGCTCTTGAAGGGCCTGTGCCTCCTCAATTGAGATTTCATAACAATTTATGCGAAGCAGAACCTACAGTTTTTACGAATTGCGAACCATGGATGAATTACAACATTTGTAAGGTTTTTACGTTGCAACCCATCAACAGCAAACGCCGTAATATCAATCTAGACCGATGATGTCGTTAACACCAAGCGGCAACTATCACTACTCATTTCGTAAAGCAAGTGGACTTGAAATTATAGCGTGCCACAGTCGGGAATTGGACCACCGATCTCCGGAATACGGACTACTTACACTACGCTGAATTTTAAAAAAAATCGCGATCGATGTTGAAGCGAACAGATTATGCTAAAGGATTAGAGCTTCCATGTTTCGACCATCTGAAAACCAAATCAAAAATTATAATTTTTGCTATATTCGGGTTTTTTTTTAAATGTAAGCTGAGCACCTTTTAAAAGCTATAAAGGGAATTTATTGTGTCGTATCTAAATTTCTTGAGATAATACTTTATATCAATATGACAAAAACATTTATCAAATCGACAAAAATATGATCATATTGACAAAAAATTATTATATTGGACAGTACGTTCGACAAAACTATTTTGTCATATGGAGAAAATATTTCTTTGGATGTGCACTAAACGGACAAAATCACTTATGTCCCATTTATATTGCTTAAGACACCAAATTGCTTACAAATGATTGAAAAACTTGTTAGTGTTAAAACAATACTGATACAAGATTTCGCAGATTTGTTCCGCAATTTTTAATAGTTAATAAAATTATTTTAAAAAAATCTCTCGATATTTTATTCTTACTTTTTGAAAGCTCACTGCGCAACCAATCGCATTTTTCAGAATTTTTTCACTTCGAGACATTTTTTTAAATTTTTTATTTCAACATGTCTTGTTTTTAATTTTTGAAATTTTGAGTGTTTGTTTTTACTGGATAAATATTTTTTTGAAACTAAAATTAAAAATTAAATGCAAATTTCACTAAAAAAAACCTTTTTTTTTTAATTTCTTTAATAGAAATGGTTTTGGTAGAAGCAAAAATATTTTAATATGACCTATAGCCCGAAAATTATCAAAATAAAACATAATAAAAGCTATAATTGCCAATCTGGCATTTATTGAAAACCCGTATGGTGATATTCGTATCAATATCCGAAAAGTTGTACCAAAATTCCACTTTGAAGTCTAACTTTCCAATAAGATTTTTTAAAATTTATTCCAATCGGATTTTGGTGTATGGAAGTTTTATGTAGAATCATATCCTAAATAACTTTTGTTCTTGGACTTTTTTTAATAAGATGCACCGTTTTTGAGATATTCACAAAAAAAGTTTTCGTTCGTATGGGGGGTACCCCCCTAATGGTCCATTTTTGCCCATTAACGAACTTGGCCTCGCATTTTACGAAAAACGGATCTGCGCAAAATTTCAAGTCTCTAGCTCAATCCGTGCTCCCGCAATCCGCGCCACAGACAGACAGACGGACAGACGGACAGACGGACGGGCGGACAGACGGATGGACATGCAAAATTCAACTTTTTTTATCATTCTAAACACACTGGTGTAATTCGTTTTTGTGTGTGATGACGGGATCTTGGCGTTACAAACGGTAAGGCAAAGTTAGTAATACCCTTTGGTTTCACCATACGGGTATAAAAATATTAAAAATATTTATATTGAAAGTCTGTCAGTTTGTCAGTCTGTGTACAAGAATTCTCAAAAGCTAATAGAACTATATCCATTAAATTTTGCAGGAATTTGGTCCTGGAATCAGACAATCCTATTAACTTTTGGTGGAAATCCGTTAACCGGAAGTAACCGAAATGGCGCCTTTTTAGAAATCGCAATTTCGTGTTTTGTTATTTACTCCGAAACTACGCATTTTCCAGTCATCTTCTGTATGACAAGAATTAGAGACAATAGCATTTCCTACATTTTTGTCTTTCACCAGAACTACATATCTTAAGCTGTTATTGAGATATACATAATTTCAAAAAAATCAGTTTTTCGCGATTCTCTCGAAAACTAACGGGTTTTAGGTGGTTCATTGTGTGAGAAAAATTGAAGAGAATAATATTTGCCACAATTTTGACTTCCAATGTTATCCGCTATCTTTTACCGTTACTGGTATATTTTCATTAAAACGTAAAAAAAAACGATTTTCCTTTTTCCGTTTTTGTGACGCTTTGTTACGTAAAATGATGCGTAATTGCGCCAAATTATAACATGTTTAACTTTTATACTATCGCAATTCGCTACTAAATGATTTTTAATTGCATATTTACGTTTAAAAAGCTTAAACCGCAATATGATTTTCTCAAAAACAAAAAAAAAATAACATTTTGAAGGCCAAACATTTTCTGAAGCGCTGTTTAACCAGCGTCACATAATTATTGTTGCCATAAGTGTTTATAATTACTTTATTATACGAAGTGTAATAACGTATTGTATTCTGAAAAATTTTGATTTTGCGTAAAAAATATTATCCCAGCATTCCTGAGCCGATTAGAGCATTATCACAAAAATGTCTTTCTGTGTCTTGGGAAAGGCACTAAGAGACAGAAAGACATTTTTGCACCAACGAAACTTATCAACTAATGTAGACTTAAAATATTTAAGTCTTAGAATTTCTACGGTTTAAGTAGTCTAAGCACAACTTAATTTTTTTAAGAATAGTACGCGCAAACGAGCCTTAGACACTGGGCACACCGAATGTGAATTCGCACCGCATTGCGAAAAAGTTCAAACTTACCAAACGATTTTATATTGTATGTAATCTACATGAGTTCTAATTTTGCAGAAACTGCAAATTTTGGAGACCGCATTGTTCCGTAATACAAAATTAAAGCTCATGTAGATGACATATGATATAAGATGACGTGGTAAATTTGAACTTTTTCGCAATGCGGTGCGAATTCGCATTCGGTATGCCAAGTGCCTTAGTCTCTCACTCTGTCAGTATGTGTACATGATTTCTCAAAAACTTACAGAGCCATGAAATTTTACAGGTGTTTGGTCCTAGAATGGGACGATCCTATCAACTTTTGGTGGAAATCCGTTAACGGAAATTTACGAAAATTGCGGCTTTTTAAAAATCGCATTTTCGTTTTTGGTTATTTACTCCGAAACTACGCGTTTCTCAGCAGTCTTATGTATAACAAAAGTTGGAGACGATAAAATTTTCTACATTTTTGTCTTTTACTAGAACTGCATGTTTCAAGCCGTTATCGAGATATGCAATTATTTAAAAAAAAATCAGTTTTTCGCGATTTTTTCGAAAATTAACGGATTTTAGGTGGTTTATTGTGCGAGAAGAATTGAAAAGAATAATATTTGCCTGAATTTTGTCTTTCACTATTCTCCGCTACATTTTACCGTTATTGCGATATTTTCATTGAAAATTAAAAAAAATCAGTTTTTGGCGTGTAAACGACTGTTTTTCGAAAAAAGAAAAAAAAATGTTTGAAGAAGACTTAAAGATATTAAAATTCTCTAGCTTTTTGCCCTGTACCGTAAATCGATATCTTTTACCGTTATCGAGATATTTCAGATTTTGTAAAATGAAAATTGATGTTTTCATCTAAACTAATATTGAATTCAGTTATAGTCAAAATTGCGCAGCAACGTGGATTTTGTATAAGAAAATCTTGTACTGTTCACACCAGATATTATTTTTATTGTTTTTAAAAAATAAGTTTGATTGAAATTGGAATACATCTGTATTTTGTTATCTCGTGGTACTTAGAATTTCATAAAGTAGGTACCTAAAATGATATTTAAAAAAATACTTAGTCACTATTTTGACGTTACTACCAAAAGATGTCTCGTAGATTTTTCTTAATAACAGCTTTATGTTTGTGCTATGAAACTATTTTCAATGTAAGTTTTACTTTTGTCAAAAAAAAATCCTATAATTTTCTTAATGTGTTTTTATTGTTTTTTTTTTTTTTTAAAAAAAAGGTACATGCAAAATACGTGGTGAATTTCGCCAGTTACGAATGCACCCCGAATTTTGAATATCTCTCTAATCTATCATGTAATTTTCAGCCAATGGGAAACGATACATACTTATTTAGTATGGAAACGTTTATAACAAAACCTTTGCATCAAATTTCGGTATTAAAACTTACTTTACGGAAAAAAACTTTTCGTATGATAAAAACAATAAATTTCAATAATAGCTACGAGCTAAACTATTCCGGAAAATTGGAGGTGCATACCGTCCATTTTTTATTGACGTCAACGAAGATGTTTGCAACTTTTTGAATGGTGATTTATCAATAAAAGCGGTTTACACACAAACCATGGTTAAACTCCTCCAGAATTTTACAAATGTCGGCCATCCTTGTCCATACCAAGTAGGATTTCTAAAATAACTAAATTTTTAAGAAAGAGAGAGAGAGAGAGAAATTTTATTTTGATTTCAGGATTTTGTTTACGTAAAAAATTTTCTACTGTCACCAAATTCATATCCCGCAATTTTACCGACGGGCGATTTTAAAGCTGATGTAATTCTATACTACGACAATATTTTGGATAAGTACGCCTCTGGAAGATTTTTCATTTCAATTAAAAAGGGATAGTTCCAGGAAGCTATGAAGATTACCTACCGTTGTTGTAACTAAATGTCTTGTGTTGAAAATAAATGCCGCCCAAATAAATCAAACAAAAACAAAAAAAAAACTTTTTTTTGAATTTAAAAAAAAAAATTTTTTTACAGAAAATGCACTAAAAAGAAAAAAAAATTGTTTGGATGTTGTATATCCAAAATAAAGCGAGATAAAGATAAAGATTTATTTTATTTTATTTTTTATGCTTTTTTTATCTCGCTTTTATTTTTAGTGCATTTTTTCTAAAGAAAAGATTTTTTTAAATTTTTTCTTATTTATTCTTTTTTAGTCATTTGGTGCTCGATTAGTATTCCTTAAAATCGGGAATGGCGTCTGTCTTTCGCCACGCTTATTTATAGGTTTTAGTTTTCGAATACATATCTTGCGTTTAAGATATCCTTACAGACTTCTTCATACCTGATACGGATTTAGCGACTCAAAAACCTCCAGAAGAATTTTTTTGCGGAAAATTTGAGAAAAGGGATAATCACGTTATCCCTTCAGGACCTTCCGTTATCTCTACGGACTTCTTAATACCAGAATCGGATTCAGCGACCCCGAAAACCCCAAAGTGGGATTTTTTCCGGAAAATTAGTAAAAAAGGATAATCACGTGGGTCAAAAATTGGATTCGAATATGATAGACAAACAAAAAAAAAAAAGACAGACACGAAGGCAAGCTAAATAAAAGCTTTTAAGAAATGAAAAATTTCTCAGAAAAATTTCTGTCTACAGTGCATGTTTCTTTATAAAAAAAATCCTGCGGCACTTTTTATCGAGAATATCTGGTGTAATAATATAATAATAATAATAATAATAATAAGTTTTATTTAGCGAAATAGTTAACAAAACCATAGACAATGGTAGAAACCGTCTGTCGAGTTGGCAATAACAATAATTCATTATACATATCTTTATATAAAAACTTATACATAGGTAGGCTAACAATAATTTAAATAAAATAAGAAATCAATTCGTAGATTCCACAAACAAATTCGACAAGCAATCATAGTCTGTAGTTGATCCAGCTCAAAGTCAAAACCGCCCTATTTTATCTTTTCTTTAAAAATTAAATTCGTCGACCAGAAACTGTCTGTACTTTAAGGAAGCTTTTAAAAATTCATTCAAAGCGTCGAAATTCATGCCGTTTAGAAGGTCCTTCACCTGGTACCTAGAAATTGCTCTAGCACCGAACAATCTTAACCTCAAATGTTTGTAAATGGGACAAACCCCCAGAAAGTGCTCCATATCTTCGGGTTCTTGCAAATTGCAAACCGAGCATAATTGGTTCACTGCATTCATTGCAGGATTACTATTAAAGGGAAGCATACCACCTCTTGCTTTAAAAATTAACCCTATTCCCTGCATTCCATTTAAGTCGTTCATGTAAGAGTTCCCAACAGAGTAGTCTAATTCAGGGTACATATCATGCCTGACACCTAGAATAGCAGTCGCTCTAGCATCTTGCATAGTTTTATTGTGCAAAGACTCCAGTAACCTATTCACCTGAATATTCTCGGCGTAAACCTTATCAGCATTAAATTCAAAGCCCAAATATTTTGAAAATCTTTCCCACTCAGTAAACCAGAATGCCCTCTCCTTAATACATTCTTTTGCAACTATATTGGGAAACCTATGTGCGGGGAGTTTTAACACCTGTTGTACATAGGTAAAGTGCAACTTAAGAGTATGCACCCATAGCTTTTCCCGACCTGTTTCTAGCTGAATCATATAATTAGGCGAAGTTTTGGGTAGGCCAAAAATTTTTTTTACAAAAAATCTTTGCAAATTTTCCACCAAATCAAAAGTTTCAAAGCCCCACACTTGTGCACCATAGCATAAAACAGATCGCGCCACACAATCAAAAACTTTAAATTTTGTAGAGGGCAGAATATATATCTGGTGTATATTTATTAGTAGATAAGAAATGGAATCGTATCATCTTAACATGTAATATGACCATTATAATACAGTAATCCCTCCAACTGCGCGGTAGATACGTTCCACAAAAAGAGCGCGCAAACCGAAACCGCGCACTGTGAACCCTACTTTGTATGAAACTTTGGGGTTAGGTCCCAGATATTAGAAAAATTCCAAAAAAAAAATAGAAAAAAGTTTATTTAGCGACATATTTAAATTAATACAAACATATGATATGTACTCGTCCTACTAATCTTTTTGAAAAACTCTTGTTATTTGTGATTGATTACCAGATTTTTGTTTTTCATTATGAATTTCTGCGTATGGGGCTAAAGCGGCTGTCAAATTTCTCCGAAATTTTAAGACATGCTCCATATCAGGGTCCATATTAAGAGCTTCTTATTCAAGTTGACTACCAAGCACAAAAGAATTTGCTAGTTTTTTGCACTAAATATAAGCACGAAATTACCAAATATGTACGAAGATACCAAATGACCAGCTGATTCCTTCTTGTCGGGGCTTCACCAAAAAAAAAATTCAGAAGATGTTTTTTAAAAAGAAAATTATAAAAAAAACCGCGCAGCTGCGAAATTTTTACCGCGCAGTTCGAAATTTTGGTATTAAATACTTAACCGCGCAGTTGCGAAACCGCGCAGTTCCGAAACCGCGCAGTTGGAGGGATTACTGTATTTCATATCTGTCATCAATGGGCGCATTCACGGTACTCAACGGTTGAGTACATCTCGATGAGTTCTCGTGAATGCCTCGATACATTAAACGTCAAAATTCTACAATCATCGGTTGAGCAGAAAAGTATCGCAGTAATTTTTCGATACAAAAAATGGCGTCCGATCAGTGGTTATGATGAGTAATCTCTCAACTGTTGAGTACCGTGAATGCACCCAATGACAGCAACTCTGTTTTCCGGAACAGTGGACCCCAATGAGAGTTACACGAGGGTGGGTAGGGATTTCTAGTTACGCCACAAGTCTCGATATTTTCCAAAATGCTTTTTAACCACTATTATAACTAGGGCCCGGATTTAAGGCACTTATAAAATGGGAAAAAAGGCAGGCAAAAAGGCAGTATAAAAGACTGAATAAGCATTAATTTTTCAAAAAAAAGGCATTTATTTAAACAAAAGGCCTTTTCATTACACGAATATTACATATCATGTATCACAAAATTGAACGCAGAACGCTTGCAAAAAATTTCAGATAAATTAAATTCATATAAATAAATTTAAACAAATATATAAATAGCTAATAGCCGTATAAAGAGTCTCACTTCATTTAAGTAATATGAGTGTTCGCTGCTTTTTACCTACAACTTGTTATAGTGACGTTACTTTAGGTGCATTAAGAATCATAATAGGTAATACGGATCTAATACTGATTGCAAGAAATAATTAAGTGAACTAATAAAACTTACCTAAAAGTTCTTTTCTAATCCCCGAAATTGTTTCTAAATTGGAAACCTTCTTTCGTAACGTTGATTCATCTGGAATTTTTTCATGGCAATATTTTTGAAAAAAACTCTTTCAAAATAGAATTATTCAATTTCCAAAGTGGAATATTTGCTTTAACAAATGCCATACATAAATCTCTAAAAAATTATGAGTCGCTTCTTCTGCTGATTGCATTTTTGAATAACCCGACTTTTTTTGAACTTGCTTTCTGCAATAAATTCTTGTGTATGGCAATTTTTATGTGTTGTGTCACAAAATACTTTTTTGAATTATTCACTACTTTTTCGCAAATTTTGCAGAAAAGCAAACTCCCGTCTGTCGAGAAACAGTCTTTACCAAATGTATTTACAAGGTTCACGAGTATAAGGCGGTTTTCTCGTGTGATTTTTGGCATTTCTAAGATTTCAATTTACTACCAAAACTAAACTGATCGCACATTGGCGCAACTGTCATAAATATAGGCATTGCCAAATCAAAAAAAAAATAATGATAATTTTTATGGGTACTTAAATTACCCTAAAAAGAATTTATAAATCTTTTTAAGATCGGAATTATTAAAAAAAGGCATAAAAAAAGGCTAAATGGTCGAAAAAGTGGGAAAATAAGCAAAAATGCCTAAAAGGCAGTTATTATACAAAAATGAACGAAAAAAGCAAAATAGGCAAAATGCCTTTTTGCCTTAAATATCCGGGCCCTGATTATAACTGTTAATTGCTACCATCAGTGTTCAACTTTTTTTACATTTTTAATATCCAAATTGCACCAATATTAGCTTGGTGATTGTAGTACCTACTTATTTGTATTTTTTTTAACATAGGTATCTGTTTAAAAAATGTCTTATTGTCAGTCTCAATTGCGACATTACTATTGGAAGATGTATCGCAAATTCTTGTTAATAATAATTTTATCGATTTTCTATAAAACTGTAGTCAATGTGAGTTCGAATTTTCCCAGCATTTTTGAATAAATATTAATACGTTTTCATTTTGTTTTAATTAGAAGAGACAAACAATATATATAGTGGATATCCAAAATTACGAATGCACCCCGAATTTTCAATATCTCGCTAATTTGTCGTGCACTGTTCAGCCAATGAAAAACAATTCATTTTTATTTAATATGGAAACATCTATAATTACACCATTACAGCAAATTATGGTTTAAAAATAAAATAATAAAGCATACATGCAAGTACACTGGGTTATCAACAGTCAAAGAATATCCTCTCTTTTGGTAAGACTTAAGACAGACCGACAGACAGACCGACTGACAGACTAACAGACAGACCGACAGACTGACCGACAGACAGACCGACAGATAGACCGACAGACAGACCGACAGACAGTCCGACAGACAGTCCGACAGGTCCTGAAATTGGAAGTTTTTCAAATTTCCATTCAGAGATATAAAAGGTCATGGGAAACCATACCGTGAAAATGTTGTGACCGAGTTGTGATTAGTCATAGGTGACTGACAATCGCCAGAATAGCGCCCTGAAGCTTAATCCTTTTTGGACCACTACTAATCCAGCGGCTACATGAGATTTTTCATGACGGAAACCGACCCCAGAACGGGAGCAGATAGAAACTATCTGATCAGTATAAAATCCACTTCAGGCAAAATTATGAGGATGTCCGTGCATCTGTCTGTCGGTCGGTCGGTCGGTCTGTCAGTATGTCAATTTTCTGCATTTTAAATAACTCGAGAACGCGTTGAACTAGCGACTTAAAATTTTTTGTGATTAAATTTTATGAAAATCCTGGTTTTCTATCAACTTTTGGACAAGTAACGTTAGTTTAATTCTCGAAACCTATGCGTTTTTGGGAAAAATTCAATGTAACCAAATTTAAAGGTTATTAAATTTTCTCGATTTTTTCCTTTAACGGTTTTTACGTATCTTTCACAGTTCTCGAGATATTTGAAAAATATTACTTTTTACATTTCCGAAACCAAATATTGCAGAGAAAAGTTTTGTGTTGATCACAACTGAAATTTTGTAATTTTGTAATTGATTTGAAAAGCCGAGCTTGTGTTTTAAATTAAAAATATCACGACAGTTTTTGAAAAAAAAGACCACTAAACGAAATCGAAGTCAAAAAAACCGGCTATACAAAATTGGGTACGGAGGACGAAAATGGATTAAAACTTCGCAAAAAATACGATTTTCCTTGACTACAGATAACCTTTAGTGCCCTTTAGAGATAACCTTTAGAGATTGAAAAAAAAATCTTTTGCTAAAAAAGATTCGAGCGAAACTTTTCCGGAAGACTGGAAACTCCTATCGCCCATTTTTAATCGATGTCACCGAGGATGTCTGCAGCTTTTTGAGTGGCGATTCGACAATAAAAGTAGGTACTTTATTCAAAATTTATAATGAAACTTATTGAAAATTACTCCAACATTGGCCACCCATGCCCATACAAGGTCGTATTTCTGAAATAACTAAATTTTTAATTAGATTTAATTTTGGTTAACTTTAAATTTATTTCAGGATTTTATCTACATAAAAAATTTTCTATTATCATCTGATGTTATTCCTGGAATTGCTCCAACGGGTGATTTTAGAGTTGATATAACTCCATATTCTGACCATATTCTGGATAATTACGCTTTCGTGAGATTTTTCGTTTCAATTAAAAGCGTATAATTTTTGAAATAAAAAAATATCTGCTGTCGTCAATTGTTAATGTTTTGTGAATATGTGAAATACAAATTTTTCTTTTCCGTTTTTTTTGTGTATTTATGGGAATTTTCAAATAAAAAACCCTTGATTAAAAAAATAGGGACATTAAAAAGTCTGTTTTTGAATAAATCATATTGGAAAATATTGAATAAATCATATTGGAAAATATTATAAGATATTTTAAAGTTTTGAAAATGCTTTTGTAAAAATTTCACAAATAAAAAATTCCGAAAACTGTTCGAAAAATTTCTTTATGTCTATAAAAACATCGCACATTTAGTGGCAGGGGAGGTCTGTGTGTGACTGCGGTAAAAGAAAACACAACGGGAAAAATTGACACTTCCTCTATAAAACTAAAAATTGATTTAGAGATTGAAAAAAAAGAAAATCAAGAAATTGAATTTAGGCAAAAAAGTTTAAAAATTATGCGCCGCAGGCAAAAATTATTAGATAACAAACATGCAACACATGATTTCAATCAAAAGTTGTATAATGTCAAGTGAAAATTACTTACATTTTTCTACCACTTTTTGTCCTTCTGTGTTAGTAGTCACAAAACGACACAAAGTGGACGCTGCGACCACACAGTCAAAGAATTGGTTGGAACCTAAAAACCGGCAAACATTTTATAACTTTTTGTGTTTTTTGCAAACATGTAAATGTTTGATTAAGTTTTATACGTATCGTAGCGTTTTTTTTTTCTTACAGATCGCTAAAGTCGAGTTAAGTCGAATTTCAATATGAACTGTATTTGAACCTGCAAAACGAATATTTTACCTGAACATGAGAATGGACTTAAGCGGTTATTGCTTTTGGCCGCAGATTTGTGAAAACTTTAACTCTCATACTGTCCTCGGGTCATTTCTGACCCAAATTCGATTTTAATTAAGAGTATCTTCTCAACTACATGAACAATGTTTGTATGGTGTAGGCTCTGTGAACAAATTTCTTTTGGATACCGAAAACAATAATCTATTTGTTCATATTTTAATCCATTGAAGAGCACTGTAGTCTTCATGGGTCATAAATGGGTCATAATGTGTCATTCTTGACCCACGAAGACATCATACGTTATTTTTCTTAAGGACAGTATGAGGGTAAAATTAAAAATAAATAAATCATTCTGATCCGGACCGAACGTAATGCAAATTTCGAATTCCGCAGATCGCCATGTATTGCTTGATGTGTTTTATGAATAATCTCCTGAGTGGCATGATAAGTTTATTATTTCACACTATTTTATTAGCTAAAAGATATTTTATTGGCTAAAAGACTATGAATGAGATTGCAGCATTTGTAAAGCGTTGCAACCAATCAACAGTCTTCAAGCAATTGTTAAGATTGCAACATTTGTAAGGTGGTGAAAGCCATCAACAGCAAGAGCCGTAGCAGTGATATTATAGTGTGTATTTACTAATTTTGGAAAAGAAAGTTTAGCGGTACGCATTGCTGCAATTCATAGACAACTGTAGGAGCGGACAGCGGGGAAAAATTTTTAAAGGACCTCATTTGACGAGGGAAAGTGCCATCTTGGATATAATGTGCCCCAGTGATTTGAATTAATTCGAAGACTTCTGATTTACACGCTAAAGGCTTTCTCACTTAGCCATGCTGCCACCATATTTTTAACAAACTTCGAAAATGTTATGTTCAATTTTTATGTTGTGTTCGGTACAACACCAGGAAGGACTTTTTGTATCTCTTCCCGCCCCTGAAGCTGTCATGACAAACTCCTTTTCTGCTGAATTCTACATCGTTATAGATATCGAGTTGAAAATTGCTGTGTTGTGTTCAGTACAACACCAGGATGAAAATTTTACATATTTACCCCCTTTAACCCCCTTTAACACCCTTTAAGCCCCTTTAACCCCCTTTAACCTTTAACCCACTTTAAACCCATTTAACCCCCTTTAACCCCCTTTAAACCCCTTTAACCCCCTTTAAACCCCTTTAACCCCCTTTAACCCCCTTTAACCCCCTTTAACCCCCTTTAACCCCCTTTAACCCCCTTTAACCCCCTTTAACCCCCTTTAACCCCCTTTAACCCCCTTTAACCCCCTTTAACCCCCTTTAACCCCCTTTAACCCCCTTTAACCCCCTTTAACCCCCTTGAACCTCTTAAGAAAGACTCTACATCGTTAGAGATATCTAGTTGAAACTTTTTGTGTTGAGTTCAGCTTAATTATAGATAAGACTTTTTAGATAACAACCCCTATCCACTAAAGCTCCTCTTCTACTATCTGTTCAGATTATCGAATCGAAATTTTTCATAAATACCAGCACGAATTTGTTTTATTTATTTTATTTTTTAAGTCTCTTCTTTTCTTTATGTTTTATTCATCACATTTTTTTTCAATTTCCTTTATTTTATTATTTTTTTAAAGTTTTTTTAATTCGGTTTTTTATTTTTCTTTTCAGGTAAGTCACCCCAAAAAGAATTTACACAGCAGATCTAAAATTCAAGTTACCAGCATTGCCATACCAACAGGTTATATTTTTTCACAAAAAAAAAACTTATTTTCAATTTAGAATATTATCGTTTTTAAATACACACAATTGAATAAAGCGAAAGCGAAACTTTTTCAGTAGGTAGATATACGAAAGAAGGATATTTCACATAGATATGAGTGGATAAATATGTGTAAAATAATGTGTGATACGTACACACTTTCTAATATTCTATTAAAACACATCACCCAACCCCATAAGAGCAATTTCAGTTTTCATCCTTTTTTCGTAACTGGAATCACAGCCGCATTTTGTACAAGAGAATAGAATTCGTCCTTATGGTTTCACTTCACCTTATCTTAAAACCCACCACCACGATTCGTGTCCTCGGTTTTCTACTCCATCGACCAGTATTTTTGCCAGTATAGAAAAGTGTCTTGTACCATAGGGCCCCCAAGTCACAGCAGCAGCCGCCGAGCCGCCCCAGAATGTGTAACACTCAAAGGCAGCCATTTTGATTCAGAAAAAAAAGGATATTAAAAATTAATATAATGTAAATGAAATTTTGTTAATGCGAAAATAAATGAAATTTCGTAGGTGGAAGTTGGTTAGATATAGACGGATTCAATGTACATACATGAGGCTAAAATAAATGTAGATCGACATACATATATATATTTTTATATGTATAAAATGTACACCTGAGCGAAATAGAATTTTTAGCAGGCAATTCTATATTATGTAAGTCTGTAATATAAAAACGAATATGAATAACACAATATAAGAAGTATTAAATATAGTATATATATATATGTTCACTTTGGTAAAATATAGAGGAGTATTCTCTGGTTTTTATTATCATTTACATCAACGTATATATCTATACCTATCTACCTAATGGTTGGGTGCACATAGAGTCAAACATAAATACGTGCCTACATAACTTACCTGTACAAAACGAAAATTTTGCGCATATACCAACCTGTAATCATCCTGTAGTCTAGATTGTATCCACCTTTTTTTCGAGTATCTATAGTTGAAAAAAGCAGATACTTTTACTCCACTCTTTGTATAAAATTTTGTATATTTTATATAAGTAGTCCGTATCTACAATGTACGAAACCTACAACAACAAAATAATATACACAATATATATCCCAAATTACACAAGTACAATATATACAGTACTTTTTGTATAGAAATGTGATTAGATCTGAGTAGATTTTACATACATTTAAATATACATTATACTCTCATCGAAATAATAATAATAAAAAAAATTATACATTTTTATTCTCTTTCAAGGGACGCGTTTTTTTCTGTTCGTTTTTGTTTGAGAAAAAGTGTTTTTCAGGTACTTCGCATACACGAAATTTCCCGAATTAAACAACATACGTAGATTTTCCTTTCACCGCCAAAAATAAAATAAAGTTCTTATGGAAAAAAGTAAAATCTGCGGTGGATATATTTTTTTGGTGCGTTCTATTTGTTTGAAAAAGCCTAAAAATGTTCACATTCGAGACATGTTCTTGTGGGAAAAATTTTTTTGTTATTTTTTTATTTATTTTTTTTTTATACAGAAGAATAAAATTTAAATCGGGTAACACGAAAGCGTAATTGAGCATTTTAAGATAGGAAATATAAAGGAGTTTTATCTGTTATAAATAGGGTGATCAATATTATTTATATTATTTAGGGTGAATCCGGACCATGGTAAGCCTCCTTCCCCCATTACTGACTGAATTTAAGCAACAACGAATCAACAAATTTTATGCACAAAAATTTCAAAAATACGGAAAGACTAGTAAAAGAATTTGCGCCGCAGGCGAAAATGTTTAAGCGCAATGCGGCACAGTCACGCGCTTTTTTCATCTCATAAAGAAATACAACTGAAATTGTAATGGTTCAACCACAGTGAAGGCGGCAAGCGGCAGCGGCAACGGCGGGCGGCATGGCGCTGCCACACATACCGCCGAGCCAGCTACAATGATAGCGGCACCGTCGGCATATGTTTCTGGCTTGCGAAATCAAAACGTCAAAACATCTACATAGAATGTGGCGCCGAATGTGGTGGTTGTCACAAAACAACGAAGAAAAATTGGCATAGAATGTGGCGCCGAATGTGGTGGTTTTCATAAAACATTTTGGGCGGCGGCGGCAAGTTTGACTTTGTTTCAAACTCGACGGCGACAGAAAAAGTGCACTGCCGTTGCCGCTGTATTGTGGCAGCTCTTGTTGCGCTACGTTAGTGCAAAAAAATGCCGCCCGCCGCTGCCGCTTGCCGCCTTCACTGTGGTTGAACCATAAGAATACCAAAAAAAAAATATAAGCATCGCGGATTTCATTTTTAAATGTTTGCGTAGAAATTTGTTAAAAAAAAACTGCGCCACAGGGGAAAAAATATTAGATCTACAGCAACCCCATAGACTATTTTTTGCATATTCAGTGATCGTTTTTTTGCAGCGTTTGATAAAATATAACACTAAATTGAAAATTCCGGAACAAAAGTTTGGATTCCAGGACTCTACCGGTCAATCCGGGACCGCGGGGTGACCTTAGCTATAAACATAACAAAAGCTGTAATTGCCAATCTGGCAATTATTGAAAACCCGTATGGTGATTTAAGTGAATGGCGAACAGTTTTATCAAAATTCCACTTTGATGTCAAACTTTTCAAAAAGATTTCTTAAAATTTATCCCAATCGGATTTTAATGTATGGGAGTTTTATGTAAAATCATATTCTAAATACCTTTTGTTGTTGCACTTTTTTGATAAGATGCACCGTTTTTGAGATATTCACAAAAAACGTTTTCGTTCGTATGGGGGGTACCCCCCTAATGGTCCATTTTTGCCCATTAACGAACTTAGCCTCGCATTTTACGAAAAACGGATCTGCGCAAAATTTCAAGTCTCTACCTCAATCCGTGCGCCCGCAATCCGCGCCACAGACGAACGGACAGACAAACGGACGGACGGACGGACGGGCGGACAGACGGATGGACAGGCAAAAATCAATTTTTTTTATCATTCTAAACACACTGGTGTAATTCATTTTTATGTGTGATGACGGGATCTTGGCGTTACAAACGGTAAGGCAAATCTAATATACCCTTTGGTTTCACCATACGGGTATAAATATATAGCAAAATTCCAGCAAAACCTTTAATATTTTTAACATTGCACAAAAAAACGGTTTTGTATCCAAAGCACTTCTAGTATTTTCATTTAAGAAAATCCTCACCCCTACCGCCACTGGCGAATATTTTTTGCGGCTTTCTTAAAATTTAATCTGCTTTCGATTACTTAAAGTTTTAAGACTTTGTAAGGTTTTCAAAAGACCAAAAATCTTTTTTAGAGGACTGATTTTTGAAGATTCAAAATACACCGAAAGTACAAAATCACACATGTTGGAAAAACTTGTAACTTTTTTGAGTAGTAAAATTCCAAGTAAAGGACGAAAGCTTTTCCTTGACTCTTTACAATAATAAGAACTGTTTCTTAATATAGATTTAAAGTCCCTGAAATAATCCCGTCTATAAAATTCATAATTTCTATGCGTTATATCTACCCCTAAATATTTTACTTGGTACACATTTCTGATAATTTCAAGGAAACCATTGTATCCAGAATCCGCCTCATTTTATCCCTCCCTTCTGTGTTATTTAACGGGAACAAGGCTCATATAATATACTCACACACAGTTTTAAGGACCCGTAATAAAACTAAAGATCAAACGACGAATACGCGCACATAAAAAATTGACGTACCTTCAACAAAAATATAAAAAAAAAATATTGGAAAAAAAAACTTCTTGGAGAAAAAAGAACTGGAAACACACCACTAGCAGCGGGGATATCAAAAATAATAATAACAGCAACGAAAAACATAGAAAAAAAGCATAAATAAATGAAACAAAAAGTAGAAGAAAAGAAAAATGAACAGAATGTATGTATGTATGTATGAAAGGCCAGTAAGCCGTACAACAACAAAGCCGAAAGCGATTTTTAAAAGAAATTTCTACTCTAAAAGAGGAAACCCTTCAAATCTTACCACCCCGAAAAAAATACCCCCCTCCCCATCCTCCCACACTCATAGTCATCATCATTTCTATTCTCAGTTGCCCACCCCCCAAGTAATTCCCATCCCCCGCTTAGAGGACTTTAAAAAAAACTGATCTGCTGACTCCCCTGAAACCCTTAAGTTTTTCAAAGGTTTTTTTTTTATTTATTGCTTACACCCCGCATCTGGTCGCTTCCTTCAGGATTCTCGAATGCCAGCCAGCCGACACTGAAGGGACTTAACATAAGCGATGCGAGCTACATTACCCAGAAATCTCAAGAATACGAGATTCTTCTGGTTCCGATTCTCTGGAAAAATGTACAGACGTGAGTGGAAGAATTTAAGATGCCAGGGATGAAGCAAGTTGAAACCAGGAACCCCCACGACGTGAATCAGAACGCAGAGGAAGAACAGCTCTTCAGGTGGATGAATGGTGGATTTTGGTTGATAAAGGGGGAGGGGATGAAGGATGATAGGATTTTGGGGTGGTTACGGAAAATATGAGTTTATCTTATAAGTTTCTTTCATTTTTTGTTTAATACTTGCTTTGCGCCTCTTTCTTTTTAAAAATCCACTTCCCCCTGGACCACCGCCCGAAGATCTTTTTTTTTATCAATTCTAACTGCTGGCTTGTTGTCGACCAATATTTGATAGTCCTTTCGTCCTCCTTTCGACAACTAGTGGGAGTCCTTTCGTGTGCATTTAATTCTTTTTTGGCAATGGCTGCTTCTATTTCGGTTCAAGTTCCAGGACTTCTATTCCTATTACTTGAACCAGTTTGATATTATTTCAGTTTCTTTTGCTCTTTTATCTTGAATTTCATATTTTTGATTTTTATTTCATATTTCAAGGATTTTTCAGAGTGATATGAGAGTATAAGGAGAAAAAAATATTGCCATAGTGTAGAAATTTCCGAAGTGTTTCTAAATAAAAAATCGTCCTTTTCTTTTAATCTATCATTTTATTTTTTTAAAATAAGGGAAAAATTAAAGTTAGGTTATGTGCAGCGTTGCCAACTATAGTCCTCACTAAGTCGCCTTTTTTTGGAAGATTATGTAAATTAAACAACTTATTTTATATATTTTAATAGATTTTTTCTGGAAAATATTTCGTAGACAATGGCTGCGATCAAAATTGCAAAACTTTCTACAGTTTTAAAACAGCGCGCTCGTATGGATTGATGCACACCGAAAAAATCCGCATAGGAAACCTTCCTATAAAATATGGGAAAGCGACTATAAGACTGGTTACACCATTTTGTAGCAAAGGCTTCCATAAATATTGGAATTAGTCCTAGTTTTCGTGGAATCATTACAAACTTTATAAGGCTGAGAGAACAATAGACATATTCCAACAAAAGTAGCACCCGTTCCTAGTTTTTACTGGAGATATTCCTATGCTGAGGGGGAAACATATCTATATTATGGAATCTAATCGTTCCCATGGTTTTTAGGAGTGATTCCAATATTATGTAGAACTCATTCCTCATTTTTGAGACTCCGAGGATCTCCAAATTAAAACCTTCTTACAACTTTCTCCTCTGTTGCCTCACCTACAGTTTTACGTAGATTGCGGCATTTGTAATGTATTGCAACCCATCAACAGTTGAAGAGTTTTTCATAAAAATTTCCAGGGCATTCCCTATTAGGGGCTGTCCATAAAACATGTCACACTTCTGGGGTACTGTGGCTAAAATACGAAACCCAATACAACAAATTGCAAAGAAAATGTGTCGAGAGGGATGAGGCAAGGTTCACATCCTGGATTTTTTGTGTGGTGGTGTAGATATACAGTGGCGTAACCACAAGTTTTGGCCCTCCTCTCTCCTCTTTCCCGTATCAACCGATTGAGTCAATCAATCGATTGAACCGAACTTCTAGTTAAGATTTCTTTAAAAAAAAGTGCCCAAATTATCACAATTTATATGTTTTTTCACCCCATTCTTGAATTTTAACGATTCTGAAAACATATTTTTTATGTAAAAAGTTTAAAAAAATCGGGTTTATTAAAAACTTTGAATTTCTCGCAAAAAAAAATCGTCACACCACGATAGGAACAAGTTTTTTTTAAAGATTTTTTCAAAAATATCCTCGAATATTTCCACTTTAAAAACTCCCAAAAAATTCAACACTTAAAATCTTTAAAGGAGTTACAATTTAAGAGGATTCCTTTTTTGCCCTACCGATTTGTAAGTTATTTGAATTACATCGTTTACCCACATAAGAACATGACCTACTCAGTCAGTATGGCCCAGAAAATCACTTTTCCAACCAACCGGCAAATTGAACGGCATCTTAGTACCCAACTTATGAGTATCTACGATATCTGTGTATGCTTTTTTCCGTATTTCACCATAATATGTAAGTATCTACATATTCGTGTATTTGTAGGGATAAAGAAATTCCATAGCCAGACTACAAGATTCTGTCGTATATCAAGTATCAACAAGTTTCCTATAACCACAAAACTCTTTACCCTTACACAATCATCACGTTCCGGCAAATCTTTTCACCCTGACTTTGTGCGCCAAGACACACAGTTAAGGAAGAATCATGGCAACAACATCATCATCACCATCCATCCATCCATCCACTCTACGTCGTCCTCGTTGTCGTCTGTTCGTCCATTCCATCCGTTCGTCCATACATCCATCCATCCATCCATCCATTCATTCATTCATCTACCGTCCTTCGGTGTCTCATCCCCCGAGAGTCCCGTTCAACTGCTATGCATAGTCCTTATGGTCCATTCGTCCATTTACGTACGTTCGATGGGGAATGGCCGAGAAATTTAAGGAATCAAGGCCACTCAACCGACAACAAATTGAATCCACAAGTGGTAGGTCCCCATCTTCATCTTAAGTTGTCCGTCCATCCATCCTTGTAGCCATCAATGTAGCCTTAGGGCTCGATGATTTTCTTGTTCTCTTCCTTCTCATCGTCTTCGCCCTCTCTCCATAGCCCTTTGCTCGATTTCCCTAAAAAAGAAAACTGGACAAATGTTCAAGCCACCGCATGAAGACCAGACAAAAAGCCATCTACGAGAATGTTTTCGATAGCATCTTTTGCCATTGATTTTTCAACAACAGTGACGACCATGTCGATGGTGATGTGGATCCAGGATAAACCCTTTCCCGCCCAATCTTCACTTAATCCCTTTGCATCCTGCCACCAAAAGAATCACATTCACAGACATAAATTCGAGGAAAACTACTGTCGGAGAGAAATAACCAAAATAATTTTAAATTCGAACAGGCCGAAAAGTATTGAAAAATAAGAAAAAAAATAGTCATCCAGGGTCGGAGCGGGATGGATTCGACGAGCTTTCGGGTACACGAACTCGAGATTTGGGAGGGTCTACAATTTAAAAGATCCTGCGATATTTTTCACCTGGACTAGAAGAGTAGAATCTGCCGATATTTATTCCATAAAATTTCTTCAGGATCGGCGTCAGGAGGGCTCAGAGAATTTTCTGGAAACCGACTTTGCAAACTGCAAGGTTTGCATTTAAAAACAACTATGTGCGCAAAAAGAAAACGCTTGGAAAGGCTCGAAATTTAGGGTAGTTCCCTAAAACGTTTGTTGGTCCTGAAGCTACTGCAATTTCTTTCGCGAGAAAGTGTTAAACCCGGCCCAGAAAAATTTCTCTAAGACAGGTGTGAAGTGGCTTTAGCGAACTTCCACGCGAATTAAAAAGTCCATCGTTTAGGAGAGTTGCGTGCAGAAAAATGTCCCCAAATCTCCCAAAGCCCTCACGCTCAGATAACCTGCAAAGCTTTCGTGAAAATTGTGGTGGTTTCAGGGCCGTACAAGCAAATCATCTCTCGTTTCCTAAGCCCATTTTTTTAAGTCTTCAAAATTCGGGTTCGCTTTTTGGAAAACTCGGCAACATCGAAAAACCTTGTCAAAATCTTCCACCGACCCTGATGCCACCGCAATTTTTAACAAAATCAAGAAAAAAATTCCCTGCTACAAAATCGAAAACTAAAATAAAACAACCACCGAAATAGGCTGTTATCATCTCTTTCTGACTCAATGATAGAAAGGAAAACTAAAATCAATCTTATAAGAAGTTGTTCAAAAAGAAGCCCCCAAACCATTAAATATCTACCTATGCCTGAAAAACCCCAAAAAACTAATCCCCGCTAGCTCGCTCACCCCTTTTTCTTTTATTCGACTGACAACAGTACAAGTAAAAATGATTGGAAGAAAAGGAAAAATCAACTTTAACCCACCCGTAACCTCATCCCTCACCGTATTATCATTTTTTTGAAAAGTTCTCATATAATATAGAAATTTCGTTCCCTTTTGGATGAGAAAAATGACTGTAAGTTACAAGGACAAGAATATAAACGAAATAAACGAAGAAATAAGGGCTGGCATCCTGTCTACAATAATTTCTCCACTATAAGACATCTAAGTCCCTTGTCAATATTCCGGCAGGAGGCTGGCGAACGAATTTTAGGTGTGGTAGTACGAACCCCCCTGTATATAGAGGTCGAACTACAGTAAAAAAATGTGGATTTCCAATCTACTTGTATTTCCAATCACTCCCTCGCTCACCCACCCCACGGTTCGAACCGAAAAAAAATTTACGAAAATTTTTTAGAAGCAAATTCCGCACACAATTTCATACTATCTCAGTTATGTTTAGTACACCCACAATTCATCCCGGTTAGTAAATATACTTTCCCGTCTGTACCCGAAGCGGATGAACAAGAAAAAAATTTTTTTTTAGTCTGCGTAGTTCACATTTCGTCGAAGTTTCTTCGTTTTCTTCTTTTCCAACCCTCAGAGTGAAACATAAGACGAACATAAAGCGTAGACAAAAATAATAATAATCATAATACAACAACAACAACCACTATAAAAACCCACTCTGCCGCGCATTCTAAGTTTTATATAAAACTTTGTTTGTTTCTCACCCCATTGGGCCATTCATAAAAATCGAAATAGATGGCATGCCAAGTTTTGGGCCAAGGAGAATCTCAACCAGGACCAAAAAACATACAACTAAATCTTTACGGATGTGATGTAGCACAACTACTCTGCCTTGTCCTGTGAAGCGAATATGAAAAAAAAGATAGGAAAAGAGAATGATTTTAGGGATTGTACTAAAATTCTAAGTTTTATCCACCGTCCCTTATCGACTCAGCTTAAAAAAAGGAGACAGAAAAATGGGTATAGACATCCTGGCACGTAGCTTAGACGGGAGTAGCTCTAGTAACACTAATACACTAACGGATCCGCGGAAAATGCTCAAAAGTGGAAAAAGGCCACTCGAAAAATCCACTAAGCACTTACTTTTCCGTAGGGATAGAAGGGATGTGAAGTCACGGATTTTCACTATGGTGGGAAACTCATTAACCCAGAGATGAACGGATATTCTAGGATTTTTTTTGATGGTTTTGAGAAACGCGAATTTAGAATATGATTTAGGTCTTTTATCCGTTTTTCACAGAAAAAATTGTGGACAATACTGTTTAGATTTTAATGCCGTGAATTATTTAGTCATACTTAATACCATTTTCTATTGCTTCTGTACGAAAAAAATATCACTTGTGATCAACACAAAATTGTGGAAAGTTTCATATTCTATAAATTTTGTTATTATCATTATTTCTCAAAAGTGCATATTTTTCGCAAATTTTTCAAAAACTTGTATTTTGTTCGAAAATTTGTATGGACCGTTATAGTCACCGGTACTTTTACAAAAATTGAGAGAGAACTATGATTTTGGTAAAACTCATTTACAAAAAATTTCAAGTCGTTAGCTCAACGCGTTCTCGATTTATTTAAGATACGTAAAATGGACAGACCAACAGACCTACCGACAGACAGACCGACAGACTGACCGACAGACAGATCGACAGACAAACCGACAGACCTACCGACAGACAGACCGATAGACAGACAGACATTGAGACAAACAGAGAGACCGACAGACAGACCGACAGACAGACCGACAGATAGGCCGACATCTAGACCTACAAACAGACAGACAGACTGGCAGACAGACTGACCGACAGATGCACGGCCTTCAAATTATGCGTTTTTGCCTGAAACGGATCTCGTCCGGATCAAAAAGTTTCTATTTATCACCGTTCTCGAGTCGGTTTCCGTCATAAAAACAATACCATCCTTCTATAGCAGAAGAAAGTAAAAACCTCATGCAAAATTTAGCCAATTATTTTTTAGAACGTGTGGTTATTTCTGGGTGAGTGCGATTTTCTTCGTAGTAAAAGACATCCTCAAGAAACATAAGTGCTTAGTTAATTTTTTTCTGTGGGTTCGTGACACTTTTATTTATATTTATATAAAAACAAGTTCATAAAATTCCGAATAATCAAAATGTTGCCTGAAATGGAATTCTCGAATGCAGATTTTGGCCAACGCCTCGTTATACGCCGTTTTAATAAACGCTGTTTTGATATACGTCGTTCTTGATTACATTAAATATCGAAAACTTTCCTGCCTGATAAGAAGAAAAAACACATAACTTTGTGATCAATTATCCTATTTTTCTGACTTCCCAGAAAATATAGTTTTAAAATTTCAGCTCAATCGGTCAAGTTGTTTTCAAGCTAAAGCTTGTAAAACGAACCTGTACAGGCACGCCTGTTGATTGGCTAAGAATTTTCTCATGTTTAGAAGCTTTTCGAAAATTTCATGAAAAAAAAACGAAAATCTTTGGGGGTTTAATGCAAAAAACTAAGAAATTAATTTATGGACTTCTCATAACAATCATTATACGTTTAGTGGCAGGGGTCCGCGCTAATATGACGGCGATATTTAAACTTTAACAAAGAAACGTCAAAAAGGTCAAACAAAGTTTCATTATTTTCTCGAAAACGGCTCTTTGCATTAAACAATTTTTAAAACTGTGGTACGAATAAATAGTTTAGCCTTAAATACTTTTATAGAATTGGTTTTCAACCCAGCTCCCTCCCCTCCTCCCTCGCATTTATCTTAAATATTTGTATCTTCGAGTATTTTCCGCATAAACCAACTTTCATTCGAAAACCCATAAAATTTCTTCCCACACATCCAGAAAATTTCCTTAATATCTTTTTCTAACACTACTAAGGCTATCCCATAGTGAATACCCCATAACTTATAGCACAATCGCTGATCTACCTACACGTCCCCCTACCCCGAAACTTTCTCTGTATTCTCTACTACGCGACTAAACAAAAAAAACCAAGTTATATCGCGAAATAAATACGAAAAAGAGAAACGAAACTAGAGAGCCTATACTATATGAATCGCTAAAATATAGGGAAAAATAAGGGATGCGCGACTTTTCATCGTCTACATAAAATCTTAACAGCAGACCGAAACAGCAACAACAATAATAATTTTGGTAGCTGTAAAACGATGAAGTTCCATAAGAACACGATGAAGACGACGACAACGAAGAAATAAAAACCATTTTTATGGGATAGAGGCAAAAAGGGCTATTGGGAGATAGAGCGAAAACTGTAAAAATAGAGGGAAAAAAGATTCAACAAAATACAAGAACTAAGAAAATTTTCTTTATAACCGTCAGGGGATGATTGAAAGGGATGTTGCCAGGTGGGTAGCATCTCAAACCCGTCTGTATTAGGGGATGAAATGTTCTTTCAGCGACCCCGCGAAAAAGTTAGGCGAAACTAAAAACTGTATACGCACTTGTAGAACTTCTAAGTTTCCCTATCGTTTCGCGAAACTCTTCTTCCCTTCCCCCACCCCTCCTTGCCTCAGCGGACAACCCTAACAGATTCTATGCATTCAAGGGTGAACCACCTCCTCACCCTTCCTAAACAACTACTACGGGTTAGTTGGTTTTACTGGGAGCTACGTTGAATCGAAGTGGATGCTGAATTTGAAATTTAGAGTTAAAATGTGCTTTACTGTTCAAGGGATGATGGGGAAGTTTTCCGGAGTGGAGTGATTACGACACTACTCCAATAATAGCAACACCGACGAGAGGGATTGTTGTATCAATTTTTTTTTCTCTCTAGTTTCGTGTTTTTTTCTTTAAAGGACCCACATTGTGTTAGTGGAGATATAACTTGGAGCTAGTGCTCATATTTCCGGTGGGATTCACTGGGATGTTGCCCACTCCCGTTCACGGTGTACTATTTTAGTAAAAAGATGGAGTCATTTTATATACAATGAATATGGGCTCGGGGACCCTGAAAAAACCGACAGTTTTTCGGGGGTATATTTTTTTTTGTTCTCCGGCAGTTTTATTCTTTGTTATTTTCGTAATACTTGAGCGATACGACAACGATTTTTTTGTATGTAGATTATATTTAGAAGATTCATTTTTATATGTATTTTAGAACCTAGACAATGGCACTATATGAGGATTTCGGTAAGTTGGGGGGTTGGTAGTAAGATTTAGAAATAGATGAAAAGCATTTACTTTATGGTTACAGCAAAAATACATAATTATTTTCAATGGGAACGTAGCGAAAATAGATGAAACATCCCACGATAAATGATAAAACTGTGGAGGAAATGCAAAGAAGAACAGATGAACCCAGATAAGGATATGTTGGCAACTTTTTATTTTGGTATATGGTACGTATCTGCCACTAAAAGTGTGTATAATATAGTGGCAGAAAATTTGAAGTCATTTTGATCTGACGGGTTCCCGAAGTTATTCTGCCCAACGAACCGTCTCAAATTTATAAAATTTGACAATTTTGGAAAGAACTTATTCGGAATTTTCCGAAAAACAATTTACTATAATATATATTTCCTCTCTCCACTCTCCTCTCTCCACTCTCCACTCTCCTCTCTCCACTCTCCACTCTCCACTCTCCACTCTCCACTCTCCACTCTCCACTCTCCACTCTCCACTCTCCACTCTCCACTCTCCACTCTCCACTCTCCTATATCATCTCTCCTTTTCAAAAAGGAAAAAAATATTTTGATATCCGATAATTAAGGACCTTCTTGAAAGATTGAACTCGCCCCCGCCTCACATTTGGGTTTTTGCCCATTTTTTAAGAAGTTGTCCTAAAAAACGTCCCACTAATTTTATGCTTCTCGCACCGCAGGCGCCCTCCTCACCCGCTGCATTTTTTCGCGATTTTTTACGAAGTTTGCCAGTTTCACCGCTGGCTGGAGTCGATTTTTCGCAACTATTGCGAAAAACTATTCAAAATTTCAGCTCAATCGGTCGAATGGTTGGTCACGATTTTTCACTTTATTTTTATTATCTAAATTTTCTCAATCAAATGCTATGCTAGTCGTATTTCCTACTCAGTTTTTACTGTATTATGGTATATACAAAAATGGAGAGATTCTCCCGATATCTTTCTCAACTTTTTTGACCCCCTTTATGGCGCAAAAACTCGGATAAAAGTAGTTGCTAGTGCGATGTCGAGTCTAAAAATATAGGATCACCTTGAATCGGATAGGGCGTACTTGTTAAATATAGGGATGTAAATGGGCCGATATTGTTAGAAGAACATTAAGGGAAGCATTTGTTAAAATACGAAATATTGCTATCGGATCCAGTGAAGAAAAGCGACGTTACTTTCTCTAAAGTAGAGTACGTATAGTGGCAACAACGACCGAAAGTTACAAGAAAAGTGTATGGCTTGCCAGTTTCCCATTACTTTTTCGTACAATTTTTTTTTCCAACTTTTCATCTCTTCGTACAGAGTTTTACGCAAACTTCCGTCGTCGTTTTATCTCCACCCAAAATCATTCCTCCTAAATATTCGTCCCTTTTTTAGGATTTTGTCTTTGGCGTATTTTAGAATAGAGAAACGATTTCGGCATAGACGTAAACATAGTTGCGAGGGTGGCGTTTTTCAGGATTTGAAAAAAGGGGGTAGAAAAAGTCGTTCCAGCACTATAAATATGAATCCTATTACCCTGTGTGTTGTGGGTGTACATCAGCAGCGGCAGCAGCGAGGCAAAAATGGGGAAAAACATAATTTCCTTCACTATGCTGGGGTCCTTTTCGTTTCTACTATCGCGTTCTAACAGCGTTAACCTTATTATATACATACAAGTACAGTTTAAAAAATCGTATTACATTTTATTGCTTTCTATGCGCACACTTAAAAAAGCAATGTTAAGTTGAATGGTGAATTTGAAAATTCATTTTCTCATGGAATAGAAAGAGAAAGATCTAAGTTTTAAGCCCGAGGAATGGGCACAAATGGTAGCAAAAAGAAAGTTTGATGAAGAAAACTTAGAGTTTAGAGAGATGATGAGAATTCTGCGCTAAACGAAAAACGAGCCAAAAAAAACCGCCCGCTGGAGCCAACCTCCAAACCCATTCTAAAGAGTTAGCGGCATACAAACAGAAAAATGAAAAACTTTGCAGTAAAAATATAAAAGTTAGATGGGAAACTGGAGAAAAGTAGAGACGGAGATCACTGGCGAAAAAAAAATTTATGATATTTGTAAAAGGAAAATGGAGGAAAAATGGAAAAAAATAAACTTTATTTAAGTTTTCTATAGCTCTTGTTTAGATAAGTTAATGCCATTTGTTCATTTTCGAAAGTTAAAATTTTCCTCAGTTATGATTTTTCTTGAATCTTAATTTTCTGTACTAAAACTTATTATTTATTAGCCCGGATTAGCCAAGACAGTCGCATGTGGTCTCGGCAACTGCATTTTTGTCCCAGATTATTCAATTTAGTGTTGAAACCGAATTTTTTCGCCTGCGGCGTATTTGTTCTTGAAGTTCCTGCCTCCAAAAAATCGCCTCTGAACAAAGATGCAAACCAAACATGTTTTCAGTGTGGTTCGGTTTTGGTTCAAGGGTGAATTGGATTTCTGGTTTTTGGTTTTGGTTCCTAATACTTCAAAATATGGTTTTGATTTTGATTTGGTTTCTAAAATTTCAAAAAATTGGTTTTGATTCTGGTTTCGGTTCAATTGAGGAAGCCCAGGCTCTTCAAGAGCTCTAGCGCTGAAAATGAAGATGATGACTATTAGTATTGTTTTATATTAGGCTAAATCAATGGTTCCTAAACTCTTTTCTCCCGCGACTCCCTTCTTCCAAATTTTGAGTTACAAAATGATCCGCGACCTCCTTCCTCGCCTACCCCCGCCCTCCCTTGAAAAACAAATTTGCTAAGAAAAGTTTTATACCTCAAAACATGTCAAATGGTACGAAATTTTCCTAGTTTTTTAACACCAATTGTTTAATTTTTTAACCCATGTCTTTCCACGGATCGATTTTTGAACAGGTACCATGTCTTTCCACGGATCAATTTTTGAACAGGTACCAAAAATTAAATAATAATTATAAAGACCGAGGGCAGATAGAGACTTTCTGACCAGTACGAAATACGTTTTAGGCAAAATTTTGAGGATGTCCGTCCATGCATCTGTCGGTGGGCCTCTCTGTCTCCCGGTCGATCTGTCTGTCGGTATGTCCGTTTTTTGTATCTTTAATAACTCGGGAACAAGTTGAGCTAGCCACTTGAAATTTTTTGTGAATGAGTTTTACGAAATTCTGGTCTCTATCAACTTTTGGAAAAGTAACGGTTAATATAACGGGTACCTCCCATACAAAAATTCGAAAAAAATACCTTTTTTTGAATTTTTTTCGAAACTAATGCGCTTTTGGGAAAAAATGAACATAACAAAATTTAAAAGACATAACATTTTCTACATTTTCTGCTTTAATGGTTTTTTGTATCTCTAACGGTTCGAAAGATATTTAAAAAAAACAGTTTTTTTGAAAATCTCTCGAAAACTATACACTTTTACGAAAAAATACGTATAACGAAGCTTATCCCAAGTAACCTTATAGGTCGTAAAGTGGACACTTCGTCTTCAAAGGCGTCCCTATTGGTCGTAAGGCCCACGACTTTGTCGACTCTAGGTCGAACTATCGTCGACCTATCGTCGACAGTGGGGAAGGTCCGCCGGACCACGAAGTGCCCTATTTCAGGCCCTATAAGGCTTCACGACTTTGAAGGCCAAAATAGGGCCTTGTTTTACCATGACGAAATATTTTGTAGACATTTCATCTGGCGACATTATTTGTCTTTCTCTATTCTATAGGCCGCATGAGGAGAGAAAGATAAGACAAGAATCATAAAGTTTAATGGATATATTTTGTGGAAAAAAACGTTCAAAATAATTTCATACGGTGATGTTAAGGTTTTTTGTGGATTTTATTGTCACAATTCACATGCGATTTAAAGTTTACGTAGGAAGTGGTTTTGCCAGGAGCTCTATTTACGTGGGCCGTAGCAATTCTCGATTTTAGTGATATAATTTGAAAATTATTTATTCAAAGAATTTTCTTTTTTATTCGATTTCAATAAAATTCTTGTAAAAATAAAGTTATGCTGTGTACCCAAACACCTAAAATTACTTTTTATTCGATGTTTTTCCATATTGTGCTTTAAAAACAGATTTTAAATTTTCAGTAGGAATGTTTTTTTTTTTCATTTCAATGAACGTCATGGCGGCTCGCGCCGTGAATGCTAGAAGCATATTCGAAGTATGCTAGAAACAAGCTCGAAGCAGATATTCATCTGCGCATGCTCGAAGCATTCTCAAATAGGGCATTGGAGTGTTCTCAAACGCATTATGCCCTATAACGCATTTCGTGGACGAAAGGTGGAAGGTTGGTATTATAAGGCAGGACGACTATGAAGGCGTCTGGAGGACACTACGACCATGAAAGCCAAAACAAGGCATTCGAACATTAAGACTATCAGGGCATATATTTAGGTCACTCGGACCGCTTGACGACCACTGCAAAAGCCTTGAAAGGCATCACGCCTTATAAGGCGGATTCGCTGGTCTTGGTGTGGTCGTAACGACCAATTTTAAGACACCACGCCCTAATCCAAGTCATTATTCCTTATCTGGTTGCTTGGGATATTATATGAAAAAAATTTTTTTTGCTTTAACACATTGACTGCCATGGCTATAATTTTTGATAGCCAATCAAAAATGGCACAAGTTTTATGAGAGGCCCCGGTTATTATTTTCGATAGCCAGCGGCGGCTTTATGCAACTTATTTTCGGTCGACCGATAAGGGAATCCTTTTTCACCAAAACTGCTTAAACAGGCCGACACTCACTCTGGGGCACACGATATAAGAATCTTTTCTAATTAATTTGGAGTCGCTGAATCCGAATCTGGCCGTAGTTTAGCCGGATCAGCTCTTGTTTTTAAAATATGAAGAAAGAAAGAATTGTTGATTTCCATATTATAAATATTTAAACCAATTTATGAATCACCCTTCATATTTGAAAAACGAGAGTTGGTACAGCCAAAATTCTATCAGATTCGGATTCAGCGATCCCAAATTACCCAGAAAATACTCTTATATCGTATGCACCAGAAAGAGTGTCGACCTGCGTAATAATTTTTGGTCATCTAAACATTTCCTTCGACTACTCATTTTATCGAAAATAAGTTACATACATTTATACATACAAACATATATTCTACAGGTCTACATGTATTGGTATTTTCTTTAAATATTTGCAAAGTTTGTTCGGCAGTCAACGTGTTAAAGCTTTATACGTATGTTTAACGGTTCTCAAGATATTTGAAAAAATATTATTCTTTACATATTTTTTCCGAAACTAAATATTACAGAGGAAAGTGTTGTGTTGATCACAACTGATATTTTTTTACTAGTTCCCTAAAAATATTCTTCTCCGCTGCTGCACTTGCAGGTTTTCATAGACTGCGCGCAGTTTGTTGAGTTTGCTACATTTTCAAGGTTTACACATCATTTGACTGTAAGGACCGTGCCGCAATTTAGAATGGAATCCAGAATCTTTTGCTTACAACTTAAGTGCTATACCACTAGACCTCGCTGTCAGTCCAACATTGGGCAATAAGAATTTTTTGACTGAATTTTTATTAAAGACTGGTCTTATGTCGAATTTTGCTAATAATTTTTTTGAATATCAAATATAAATAAGCAAGAATTTCCAAAAAAAAATCTTTTAAAGGAACTTATAAGAATTCTTACAAAGAAAAACTAAGAACCTTTTTGAGAAAAAAAACTAATTTCTAAGAAGGAAAAATCCTGATAATGCAATAGAGTTCATAAAATATAGGAGAATAATCTACAAGAAACGAGCAAATGAAATACGATGAAAAGAGATGTACCAAATGTTCTTCTTTTCTATGCTTTCTATGCTACTAATATTGTTGTTGTTTCGGGAGTTTTTTTTCAAAAAAAAAAACACTGCAGCAACTGTAAGTTGGCGAAACATTTTATTCTATGCCATAACGCGGTATTGATTATTCAATCAATAAAATATAACAGGGCTTTCAGCCCAGCATCCATTCATCCTTCGAGCTATGAATTTAACAGGGTAGCAACCACCATCATCAGCTATTCAAGTAGCGGGGGAAGGGGGGCATTTGTACTAGCTGAGGCGTTCGTTCAGCGTCCTTCGATTTTTTGGCTCAGCGAATGACTGACTACTCACTAGGAAAACTCTATTCCCTTTTTAAAAATGAATCCCAAGGAAGTATCGCCACATCGATTCCGGGGTTGGTTAAAATTTTGTGAGGTTAGGTTAGGATGTAATAGGAGACGGGCGAGAGTGCGATGAATTTCAACCCGAAATCCGCTACAACTGTAATGCGATGAAAGTATAGTCATTGAAAAAAGAATAAAATAGAATATGAAGCACGAAGATGGATCTTGTTACGCCAGAGTTGTAGCGTAAGAAGGGTTTGGGGATGGAATGGCTGTGGTTGGTGTCTGGAATGTAAGATCCCTGCGAATAGAAACTGAACGGAAAGGCCCTACTATGGCTGTGTGACTGTAAGATGTTTGGATTCTGATGAACTTTAATAAGATATATTCGCACTTGAAGCATGAGGGATTTTGGGCGCGCAAAGAACCCGAATAGGGGATGAAAATCGCATTGGACCCCGGATGATATTATTACGATGGATTCTCAGCCGATTTTGCCCATACATAGTCGTATTTTGTTACATATTTTACTTCATTTGTACTCGTTTTGTAAATATGCTGTGTCGTTAGATTTTTCTTATGTTTTGGGGGTTTTGTACTCGTTACAAAATGGCAAAATCCGGAATACAGACGCCACACAATACAGCAATCCTCGTTTGTTATAGCAAGGATCAGCGGGCAGCGTCTGATAGAATGAAAGATGAAATGAATATATAGTGATATTACTATATTTCAAAACTCCTATAAAAATGAATCTTTCATTCTTTCTACCCCAAGTTTTCTTTTTTCTTAGATTTTATGAAACTGGGTTGTATCAAAAAAACATTAGCCTTGCTTCTATCGTTTTTTTTAAACCTATATTACAAGGTCTCCACCATTGGATTCTACATTCTCTCTACTACACGCCTCAACCACTCTATTCTCCTGATCTGGCATCTGCCTGTTTTCTTATAATTCGGCAAATTAAAAGAGTGTGAGGCCAGTGGAGTTAAGAAACCGAACAACGAAGAGTATCAAAGCAAAAACCAAAAATGTACGTATTGAGAAGGTTTGTAATTTTTTGTCTTCTAACTGGGTGAAAAAAAATATCTCAAATCAACGAAAGTACAAATTTCTAAATGTTACTGTGTTTGATGCTGGGAAATATGATAGAAGTGAAATATGATTAAGTCATGGAATGAGAAATGGGACAAAAATATACAAAAAGAACGAAAATCTTTTCGCTGATTCATAATGTATTCTGTGATTTCTTCTGCGAAAATATAACCTAAAAGTTAGGCATTCTACAATTTTACAAAGTTAATGTAATTGATTTTAGGCCTATCACCAAGCGAGAATCTTTAAATACATTTCAAAATCTATCACTTCAATTGAGTGATGGTGAATAATTTTCTTTTTGAATAAATTTTATGTAAATTTTATTCCATTTTCGCATGGTTGTCATGGGAGGAAGAATTACCGGTTAAGGTAGGTTTCTTACAACGGTCTGTTTTGTTACGAAATTTTATTAAATCATTGCAAAAAGCGGATTTACAAAAAAAACTGAAAAATTCACAGATACAATTGTTAATACTAAAAAGTTGTCGCGGTCCTCATAACAATTTACACCCTTTTTTGATCTTCTGAAGTCAGCTAAAAATTCGAATTCCTCAAGGAAATATATTGGGAAATTTAGGGTTTATTAATCAGAATTTTGTTTCTTCACACTATCGCAGAGCCCCTCCCAACAAAATGTGTGACGTATTTTATAAACAATCCGTAAAAAGTTTAGAATACATTTTATTCAAATTAAATATAAAAAAGTTGATCTTATGTATCTGATATAGCCTCTGTATTTGACTTTTCGAAAGAGCATCCTTTTCCGCAATCGTGCCTGCGGCCGATTATGATTTATAATGCGCGCTAGAGGAAAAGAAGATCACAATTTATAGAGACATTTGCAAGGTTTTGCTACCCATCAACAGCAAAGCGAATGAAAATATTTTATACTGGCGGCGGATCGTGGTACTAAAATATTTTATACTGATGATGATGGTGTTTTTAGCACAAAGCTGTAAGAGACTTTCCATAAAAACGTCACACTAATATTCGGCCTTTCAAACCTCCACCACTTCTACCCCCTCTTTATCTCGCTTTTTCGCGATTTTAATGTGGTCAGACTACTGCAGACCGGCACACTATCAAGAGCTACACAGTGCCAAGCTACATAGTTTTGATGTATGGAACGGTTATGTAAAATCATATTCTAAATAGATTTTACCTTAATAAATACGACTCTAGAAAATTTCTAGATTTCTAGAAAAAAAAAGTATTGGGGGAGGAAAGAGTGGTCCAACTCAATTTTGATGTATAGATAAGTTATGCAAAATTATATTCTAAGCACATTTTATCTTTATAAATTTTTCGATACGATGCAAAGTTTTCGAGAAAACTGGAAAAAAGTATTCCATTTGTATGGAAGGGGGAGAAGCACTGGTCCGATTGGATTTTAATGTATGGAACGGTTACGTAAAAACATATTCTAAACAGTTTTTTCCATAATCCGTTTTTCGTTTCCATAATAAATTTTTCAATACAACTCACCGTTTTCGAGAAAATAGAAAAAAACTATTCAATGGGGCAGGCACGGTCCAATTTTGCCCATTCAAGAACTTAGGTTAGCTATTTACGAGAAATTTCAACTCTCTAGCTCAGTACTTTCGAAAGTTATGGTGTTTCTCTGCTATAGACGGAAAGTATAGTATTTGTGAAGAACGGGGGCAGATAAAAAATTTCTTATCAGTACAAAATCCCTTTTACGCAATATTATGAGAATATCCGTTCATCTGTCGGTCGGTCTGTCCGTTTGCGTATCTTATAACTCGAAAACGAGTTGAGCTAGCGACTTAAAATTTTTTGTAAATGGGTTTTACGGAAATCGTAGTTTTCTGTCAACTTTTGGAGAAGTTAACTACAGAAATTGTAGTTTTTTATCAACTTTAGGAAAATTTGCATACAATTTTTAAAAAAAATACAGTTTTTTGAAAATTTCTGGAAAACTATGCGCTTTTGGGACAAAATTAGTATAACAAAATTTAAAGCATATACAATTTTTTACATTTTTTGCTTTAACGATTTTTACAATTCTCTAACAGTTTTCAACATTATTTCAAAAGAATTGAGTTTTTTGAATATTTCTCGAAAACTATGCACTTTTGTGAAAAAATGCATGAAAGAAAATTCAAAGGAAATAAAATTTTGTGCATCTTTTGCTTTAACGGCTTTGACGTTTCTCTAACGGTTCTCAACATATTTCAAAAAAAAAGTTTGTCGAAAATTTCTCGAAATTTGAGAAAAAATGTACATAACTATAATAAATTCAAGGAAAATAAAATTTCCTGCATTTTTTCCGTTGATTGTGTTTACTTATCTTTATCGAGAGAAAATGCTATTTTAAACATATTTTGTCCGAATCTAAATATTGCAGAGGAAAATTTTGTGTTGATCACAAGTGATATTTTTTTAAAAATTAGGTGCGGTCTTTTCATTTTTACAGGCGGACACCCTTTCCTACCCACCTTTAAAAAACTTATTTTTATTACGCTTTTTCCTCTCTCAAATAAAGAGACAAAAATTCAAATTTCCAACGTTTCAATCAAAGCGCTTTAAAAAAAACCTCCCTTCAAAGTAGCACAAAACATTGTAGGTAAATTTTAAGAATTATCTTCCATCTCATTACTCCAGCAAAATTCATAGCAAATTCCCTCAAAATTCTGGCTATCGGGTTGCATCTCGACCAACAATCTTGCATGGGAATTTCGAACACCGCACAAATTCGACCTCGGGGTTCACACATTGTATGAATCCCAAATAAGCAGTCAGTCATCAAAAGTGTTTTCACATTCCGAAAATACCCTCAACCTCATATAATAGTACGAAGGGGTATGGGCACACCTAAATACGGATATAATGCCACTGTAATACCTAATATTCACCATATATACATATATTCAGTGTTAAGATTAACCCCCGTCAATATTTTTGGTTATATTATCGACCTAAGGAATATCCTGACACCCATAAGCAACAGATGGCAAATACGTATGACTATATCTACACAAATACCTATCTTAACCTTTCCAAAAAAAAAAAACATAAGAAAAAAAATAAGAAAACCCCTACCTTCTGCAGACAGACGACGAAGACGACGACTTCATCTTGAAGTATATTTTCGCGTCAGCAGAGCGAGCGCAAGGAACTCGGATACCTACTTGGTCCTGTTGGGCTACTGAATTCCAAAAGGCATTTAGATACGACTCGACTGGCTATCAGATGTCTCATCCATCCTAGACATTGAATTTTCTTATGCATGTGTAGCCAGCGGCTTACTGTTACGCTATCCAAACATATCGAGCAACATATGTGAATTTCCGAGCACAACATACTATAATATATGTCGTCCTAACATTTATATAGTTATGCGTCTTGTATAGAATCTTGGCTGACTGCCTGCCTGCCTGGCTGGCTAGATGGGTGGCATCTTCCCCTCGGATTTCTACTTGATCGCTGCTGGTTCTTGGCTCCTGGGCGATGTCGTTACATCCATATGGGGACATGTGTGTAGTGTCATGTGTCTTCAGCCAGCAGTAGCGAGATTTTCACTCGAAATGGTTATAGTAGGATGAATAACTAGACTAGATAACTGGATAAATAGACAGACAGACTCAACAATGTGTGTATGATGTGTCTGTTTTGTCAACACATGTAATATTCATCCCTTAACCTTCCTCCTACCACCGATACGTACGTGTTTGTCATCCCTGTGACTATTCGCCGGATGATATGCTCCCGGGGCAAACACTCAACCGTATCCACATTTAGTATATTCGCTATTCAGGCCAAGGAAAACGGAACGTTTTTTGCCGGATCGAGACTTCCGCCATCACCACCGCGCACGTCGCGCCAGCCAGCCAGCCAGCAAGAATATGCTTACGAGAAAGGACTCGGGGATGAATGGATGGATTCTTACGTTAAGGGTCTAACCATAGTCGATTTCTTGTGTGCGAGTGAAAGTATCAAGTCATTCAGAAGTCACCTGTTGCACTGCATATCCTACTCGCATTTTCCATTCAATGTAGCTACAAACAGAACTGTATATATATTTCTATAAACAGACCGACGAGCGACCATCACACCGCCGTAGTGAAATGGAAAATGAATGCAAGGATAAAGGATGCCAGCGAGTGAGTTCCACTGAAGATGTTTTGTAGGTACGACGCGGCGACGGTCGCAAGGTTAGATTTTGATTCAGTTCAAGATTCGCATACAAGTTGAAAAGGTGGCGAAAACGCATCCCTAGACCGGCGATGGTGAAAAAAAATTGTTACTTTCCTTTTCCTTGGTTATCCTTTGGTCGACCCAAAGTCATCAGTTACCTGCGTTCCGGTGGCTTCCGTTCCGGGTAAGTTTCAGCGTATGCTAGAAAGTACCTCACTGCCACCAAAATCATTCATCCCCAAAGAAATATTTAACCCCCTCTTGCCCCCCAACCCGCACATCGCCGATTATCCTTCAACGTTAAAGATTCAGGACCTACCAGCCAGAAAGACAGACGGGGTGGACCGAACGACTCCCCAGCTAAGACACTCAGCCCGACCGACGACGATGTGCAGAGGAATGTATCCTGAAGAAGGTGTTTATGGAGTCGAGAGGTTGTCTTGTGGATTTGCTTGGGTGAGGATTTGTAATTTTTGGATATCTTTTTAGTCCTCAAGTTGATATCATGAATGACGAGGGATGAATCGGGGTAAAAAAGGGACTCGTCTGTGGCCATTATTGAGATTGTTGGATGATGATAAACTTAAACGGAATATTCCTGAGGATTTCCGTGTCTATTTGTGGAGAATCATAATATTCTGGTTTTTCTGCGTGTGTTTTTAAAATGCTTTAGACGTCTCTGAAGAATCATTTTTTTACACACTTATCGCTAGTTTCAAGTGTATAAAATAAAATACACCTTGGTTAGATATACTAGGTCTACAGATTATTTTTTTATTTTATAGTAACATTCAACTACTCCCGCTAGTACAAATTTTTTGTTGTTGCGGTAAACATTGGAAAATTTTTAAACTTTCTATTCTAAATACTTGTGGGACTCTTCACCCAAGTAACCAAAAATTGTTACACGCCAGTTACGCAACGCTCAAATAACATTTTAAGCATTTTTAAGCATTCACATATTTTGTCACCATGCAAATCGCGGTGATAAGCGATTTTTGTTGCGGGCACATCGCTGTTGTGCGAATGGGATACGCAACGGCACCCATAGTGGGGAAAACTTTTCAGTGGTTTACCACGCCGGCCGCAATTATGACACAGGAACGTAATTCTGACGCTGCCGTTTCACAAAAAAAGACGCCCCCATTCACAAAATCAGCTGCTTGAAGCGTTATGCGAGCGTCACTTGACGGTATTTGGGCATTTACATCTCACGAATCTTCGAATATAGTTTTTTCTCCCTCGCACGCTTACATACCTTACCGACCGAACAGAGATGAACGAATAAAAACGTGAATAGAAAGCAAACAAGAAAAATTTAATAACGATAAATTAATGGAAACTTTTTGTGGAGTATCATTTTATAATGGAGTTTTCCTCCGATTGCATGCCGTTTTTTTTAGTATCAACTAAAAATTTTCAACAACATTGAATTTAAAATTTTAAGAGATTATAATGAGCCATCAAATTATTTATTTTATAATGAAAATTTTTTTTAATTTTTGATTTTGCCGGTCATTTTTTTGTCTTTTACAATGAAATTTAGATGCTAATAAAATTGTGCCGTTTCAAAAATGTCTCCTATCGGTTTTCTATGCAATTTCCTTAAGTTATTAGCCTGAAAAAGGAAGTTGACTTCTCGAAGCGAAATCGTTTGAATCAAATGTTAATGGAGAATATGACGGCTAAAGGCATCAACTTTTTTTTCTTTTGTCTGTAAAGCGGGGGCTTTGAGGTAACTCTAGTGGCAGCCGTGTCGACCCTGTTCCCATTACACGCTTCTTCAAAGTCAAACTGACGTTCAGGCTCCACAGCTAATCACTGTATCGACCCGACAACCGTCAAATGCCGCTCCATCGATGCGGGATTTTCATGAAGCGAATATTAACGCAAAAACGACCCGTCGATCATCAATTTCCTCATTAAAGCTATTGTGACTTTGCAGGCACTTTATTAATCAGTGTGTCACTTTCGTCACTTCTTACGCTTCTTGTACGCGGATGTGATTTATTGGTCTAAATCTTTAGCCCCGATTGTGTAAATTGCTGCATTTTTAAGTCGCAAAGATGAGGTTTGTTCTTTTTTGTGTGCCAGTGCTTCTCGATGCAATTTGGGTATTTATGAGAAAGAAACGAACGGAAAGATGCACGGACAGACGGACGGAGAGACAGAGGGACAAAAGGATTGACGGACGGACAGACAAACGGACGAACAAACGGTCAGATAGACGGACGGACAGTCGGACGGACAGACGGACGGACTGACGGATAGACAGACGAATGGACAGACGAAGGGATAGACGAATGTGTCCATCCATGGATATGAGAAAATCATAAAAGTATCTAACCCGAAAATTCCCTAGAGAACATAATCTCCCCTCATCGGTCCTTTCCAGCAACCTCTTCTCCATTTTATTTTTAATGTAATTACGCAAATGTTCTAATCACATTTAAAAATATTTTCTGCGCAAAAAAAATATCTTAGAAAATTGTTCGGTTAGCGAAAAATCACAAAAATGCCTTTTAGTAATTATCCAATGCTTGGATATTCAGTGAGTATCTGGAAAATGATAACTCACTCATCTTAAAACAAATTATTTTTAACAAAATACTGAATTATTATGTGGAAAATAACATATAAGGTGGTATAGAAATCTGTTTATATCCTTATATGATGTCAATAGAATGGTCAGAATCTTATACTTGTCCACTTTACACGTAAATGTAATAACATAATGCGTAGTTGCTAAAAAGTGTCGATTATTCGATGTACGTATCGTTTTGGGGGATCGCTGTTTTTCAGTTACCAACAGATACCTGCCCACTTTGTGCTATTCTAAGAGCTTGCCTTTTTTAATTACGTCGGCCTTAGATCAATCAGCTGAAAGGGTTAAGGAGAAAGTATCGAAAATAAACTTCTACTAAAAATATTTTTATTGTTCATCGTTGAAAGCATTTTCACCTTTTTAACTTTTTGTTATGCTGACGAAGGAAATTACAAAAAAAAACCAAGTGTTTCTGGTAGAAAGTTTGATGGAAAATTTAGTAGGAATTTTTTTAACTTTTTTGTGGTTTTCTAAAAAAAATACAATTTTGAGCAGAAAAGGTTTTTTTTTAAAAAAATTTAAGAAATACTCTCACACAAGAGAATATTTTCTCCAAATATTTAAACATTTTTATCAATTGAGCTGTGCTTCGGCATTAAAAGGTCTTCCCCTAAGCTCTGGCTGAAACCATAAAAAAAATTTAAGTTAGAGATTTACGCTGGAAGAAATTCTAAAATTAGGGTGACCATACATTCCGGAATGACACGGGGTAGGACGGCGCCGTCATGTTCCAGCGTTCCAAAAACTAACTATTTGTGCCGGATTACTCAATTTTTTGTAACAATTTATTAAACAGTAAAAAACGATAAATAAATATGCTAAACATACTCTGAATTTTCACCTAAGGTACATATATTGCCTGCGGCGCATTTTTCTTGGTTGGTATTTTCACAGCAGCAAAATTTCGAAAACTGAAGTTTTTTTGTGCTTGGAATTTTGTCGGTTTTGAATTAAATGTTTGGGTTATATTTTTTTCACAAAAGTCGGACTATGGCACATATTTATTAATTGGCTTTACCGGAAGTGAAACGCAGCTAATTTCTCATGCAAATGAAATAGTTTTTAGCAATTTTCTCGAAAACGGTTTATTGTATTGAAAAATTTGTGCAGGCGAAATGTGTTTAGAAAAGGATTTTACATAACTCATCCATACATCAAAATCCAGATGGACTACCGCTTCTCCCCTTCTCCACACAAGTGGAATATCTTACTTTCCAATTTTCTCAAAAACTGTCCATCATATTGAAAAATCTATAAAGACGAAATATGTTTAAAATATGATTTTACATAAGCGTTCCACACATCAAAATCCAATCGGAGCTATCTCCCCACTCCGTTCCTCACAGAAATGGATTTTTTATAAAAATATATTGTCTGTCCGCATATAGAAAATTTGACAAGTGGCCCCTGGCAATTTTTAATTATAGTTTAAGCCAGATCTTAGGGGAAGACCCTTTAATGCCGAAGCACAGCTCAGGATTGTAGCTTTTCTTATGTTTCAAATATAAATTACCTAAATCTTAAATTTTTATCCACATTTTCTTAGAATCTATTCTAGAGTTTTTTGTTATTTGTATGACACCGCTAATAGACAGTAAAATATAGTCAATAATATGTGTGTTGAATAAACTGCAATGTGTTAGTTTTATTATTTCAAAAAGGACTCTCCAACTAGCGTTTTTTTTTTCTTTATAAAAAAACCTGAGATTCTTTACAAAAGATACTCAAATGGAGACTTCTCGGAGTTTTCGCCATTTCCCCGAAATTATGAAATATTCCGAAAATTCTTCGTTACTCCCTTACAATACTGAAAATAAAAATCTCCAATCTACAAACTAAGGCATCTAGACTACAATAGTTTGAAATAGATGTCTTTCATCCCTTACCTTTTTTTGTTCACATATTCAAAAATCCCCCCAATCTTCCCAAAATTTGTATAGACATCGTTGGCCATTGTTAAAAAAAGAACCTTCCACTTTGAAATAGGACCAACACACCCACACACTTCCTTTTTTTCCTTTTTACCCTACAGTTACACTATATCCGTTGGGGGTGATATTTTGCCTATAGTTCCTCCACTGTCATCGTCATCATTGGCAAGTGTGGCCGCAGGGCCAATAATAGTAATACAGACATCAGAATATTGTACAAAATTTGAGGGTCGCTGGTACATATTACTTGAATCCTAGCTTGATACTTAATTTATTTATCTGATCCTCTGGGAATAAAGCACAAGAAAAACTATGCAACAGTGGCCGTTTGCCGTACAGAATTTGATGGTGGACCACCCTCAAATTTCTTGTAAGTCGTCGCCGTCATAACCAATTCGTGAGACTTTGAATAGAAATCGAAGATTGTCAGATGTTGCCAACATAATGACAGCATACCATCACTTATTTTCATTTCTATGCAATTTGCTGCTACTCTTATGTGAATTCATGAAACAAGCATGATTGTATGCCCACGTAGCAACTTTGAAACGAAAGATTTCACTTTCTTAAGATTTCGGCTTTTGAATAGCTGAAAGACATTTTTTATCAACCAAGTTTTTTTTTTGAGAATTCAAAAACAATTTAATAGATATTTTTACTGGAATTTCTTAATTTTTCAAGCTTTAGAGAAAATTTTTCGCAAAATTTAATTTTACTATATTTTAAAGATAGAAAGAATGAAACCTTAGAAAAACAAATGAAAGATCACAGCCTAGTTTTTTAAAATAATTTTCTTCTGTTCCGCCGTATCTACAAACAGTTTTATGTGGATCGGGGACTACTAATTAAATGGAAAAAAATCAGCATTTGTAAGGCACTGAAACCCGTCAAAGGCAGAAGCCTTGATAAACACGTACTAAACTCATGGTGTTCGTCGATTTATATGTAAAGTAAAACATCGTATGGAAGTGTGGTCCAGATGGTAAAGTATTCCGGAGGTCGGTGGTTCGACGATTGTCATTCAAATCCACTCAACTTGCTTTCCGAAATAAGTAATTATAGCCCAATTGACCAAATTGATTGGAAAACCAATTGGATTTCCAATCATCTTGTACCAAGTACCGAAGATACGATTTATGGAATTTTGACTGGAAATCCAAGATTTTTTCCTGTGAAAATGGTCCTTTTTGTACCATAAGGTCCATAATTCCAAATGTTCCCACAAATATTCTAAAACTTTATAAAGGAAAATTGCGTGGTACATTTGGACACGGTACAAAAATCCAGCATTGGTCAATTTGGAGGGCGCGTTTAGACCGAGGTAACTTGGCACTTCCACTCTGACGGTACTGAGCTAGAAATGTATATTGCGAGGACTGTACATTTTCTGCATTTATGTACAATGTTTGCAATCAATAGCATGAAAAGGGTACAAAGGATTAGAAAAAGCAGAAATAAAATCTACTGGGGCAAAAGGTGAGTTAAAAGTAAAAATTTAACTTCCAAACAAGTTAATTTAGTAACTATATGCCAGCGCCAAGTATTAGTAGTTCCAAAATATCGCTACTAAACTGACAGGCATTGCTGAAGTAGAAAACATTTGTACCGGTGCAACATTAAAAGAAACTGCCAACTTAGCACCGGTCTAAACGCGCCCATTGCTGAACGCATTTATATCGGCGCTACATTAAAAAAAACTGCCAACTTAGGACGGATCTAAACGCGCCCATAGTTTCCGGTTGATGTTAACAACATTATCAGTATAGACAGCTATCTCGGCCACTGCTGTTGATAACGACCTAACAAATGTTGCAATCCCTTCATGATTCGCAATCGATGTAAAACTGTAGGTGCAAGCAGGGAAAACAGTTATTATAAACTTCAATTGAGGAGGTTTTGTTCCATTTGGGATATAGCGCTATATATATATATAAAAATATTCTTATACGAAAGTTTCAATTGGAACAAACTTCAAATACCTCCCATACCCCCTTCACTTCGCCACCTCCCCCGTCTCTTCACTCCCCACCCCCTCCCCTACATTTTGCAAAAATCTGTACGGATTTAAAATTCAAAACTTTTTTTTAAAACTGTTTCTTGAGAGACCGAAAATTCAAGGACCTTAGTGCACTAAAATCTACGGGTTTCTGAACCACGACCTCCCCTCCCGCACTGTAGGGCCGTAGTTTGCCTCTAGAAAATCGGAACACTTCTATTTTGGGAAAAAAAAAGTTGAAATTGATTCGACTTTTTCCTTACTTCATAAATACCCCCTAAAAATCTAGGCTAGGCGACTACCAGTAAGACTATTGTCCATTTACTACCACATCACAACTGCTTTGCTACTTGGGCTACATTTCCTATACAAACCTTCCCGTCGTCCTCGTAAAACTAGATTGCACATCCATTTGACATATTAGAGACATAACTGCCATCACCTCATCTCCGCAGGTACAAACACCTTGCAGTCTCTCTATTGCCATTAGAATTTACCAATTCTTGAACAATTTTTCCTTCGTTTTGTCGGATTTGTTTTTTTTTTTCCTTTGGTCGTGTCGCCCGCCACTACCAAAAACACAATGGGGTGCCGTTACACCGCTTCACAGGAACTAACGCGAAGCATAGACTGTTGAGAGTTTCCCAAACCATTCATACATTTTATGTTGCCATCATCTACATAGTTTCACATCTACATATATTTCGAGCATGAAAAAAATTTCTAACATTAAATTGGAGGCACCCCCGAAACACTGAAAACACGCGGCGGAATATGGGATGCCGGGACGCGTACAGCTAAAAAAGGAGGCTGGAAAAAGGGCTAGTAATAGAATTTGCAAATGTGTATAATATATATTTTAGTACTCATTCACATATAGACCAGCCATAATAAAGCGAGGTGCGGGAAATGAATAGAAATAGGAATAAAGTGTGGATAGTCTGAATGGTGCCGGTGGGTTCTGTTGTAGAGTTTTTACTGCTTCTTTTTCGAAATGTTATAAGGACGTGGCTCATGTAAAAATGATTCGCTGAATCTGCGCATATTCTCACACACTAATGTAAATTGCTTCCTCTCTTCGGTTTCTTTGCAAAAAAAAATTATATTTTTTAGCGTGGCCTAACTTAACTACTCAACCCCAATCGGCCTCCCCAATCTGGATGTTTGCCTGCTGCTTCCTCGATTTTCCCTTCTTGAAAATTTCCTTTTTACAGTATTTTTTTTTTCTTTTCTTCGTTATTTTCATTTTTAATGGCAGAGATTTTTATGAATTGTGGAAAGGGACCTCACTACCACCACCCATCGCCCAATCAAATCTAACGCAACTGATCCTGAAGGGTGGTTCTCAGATGAAAGAGGAACTGGGGGCAACTTGGGGTTAGTTATATGTGATGTTTTGCGAATATCATAACCCAAGGCCAAGGATCGAATTCCAGGAAAGCCAAGTCAAAATGAAGAAATATTGAAAACTTTCGGACAGAGTTCTAAGTTTTGCGGGTTGAACCGAAAATTTTTTTCTTCCTTTTGCTTTTCGTTCAATTGTAGAAGAATTGGTTCATTATGAACAGAGAATGCTAAAGTAAAAAAAAAACTTTGCGACAAGAAATCAGATGTAGTAGACGGAAAGTCATTGTGTGGGTGGAAAGATGTCCTTAAAGGACATCAAAATCTTGTTTTTTACCCTTAGTCATTTTTCATTTTCTTAAGCTCGATTCCAACAAAACGCTTAAATATATTAAAATTTCTTTGAACATTTTCATTTTAAATGACCTTGAATTTGCCATATTCTATACATTTTTATACAAAGTTTTAATAAAAACCACCCTAACCATGATTGGGCGGTTGACGATGACTCCAGAAGGACCTCAGAAGCTTCGTCGATGAGTACGATTGACATGGACCAAGACAAACATGGAGATGACGATTTAAAATCATTCCAAGAGATGATTCAAGTTTTTACGAAAAGTGCGTTTTTGCTGTGTATATTCTTTAAATGTGGGTCATTTGAAGCTTTAATATGTCTTTTTTGGAGGAAAATTTTAAAGAAGTCTTAATTTTTCCGACTTTAAATTGGTTTCTGTGTTAGTTTTCCTGAAAGTTTTCTCATATTGTTTTTTTTAAATCTATTATATCTATTATATAAGACTGACTCATCAACGCCCAGCCCAAACCCCTGAAGGCAGAAACTTGAAATTTTCCCAATATGTACCACCCATCACGTGGTGTTTATCGACGCTCACTAAGGTGGCGAAATTTTACCGCTAAGGTGGTAAACGGGGGGTAAAGAGGGTTTGGGTGTTTTAGAACCTTGATTTTTCCCATAAATCCTGCTCATTAGGAGGCTGAAAAGTGTCCCTCGTGGGTTTTCAGGGTCGTTGATTACGAATCCGGTGTTAGAAATTCAAGACTTGAATTAGAAGGTCTTGCAAGGATAACCTAAATAACCGTTTTCCCCGGAAAAAATTGCATTAGTTGAATCGGATGTTAAAATTTCAAAATTAGAAACCGTATTCCCTGTTGGTAAAAATTTTCCCTGAAGATCGACCTGCCCTAAGGTGCCGCTCCACATGAGAGTAAATAAGCGAGTAACTCTCAAAAACTCTCGAAAGTTACTCATAGGAGGTTGTCCATTTGAGAGTTAATTTCGGCGATTTTTCTCTTTTTAAGGCCAATATCTTGATTTTTTTGACATCTTGATTTGGCGAGATATGGAGAGCTACTAGCAAAATTCAAATGCCGTTCGTATCTGGCGAGCAACTCCCCGAGAGTTCAGTGGGTGCGTGTCTACTAGAGAGTAGAATCACTTTTGACAGCTAGCGAGTTTTTGCGAGTTTCTGCGAGCGACTCTCAGAAACGTGTCCATTTGCGAGTAGCTGCTACCGAGAGGTTCTCCTCGGAATTTACTCTCATGTGGAGCGGCACCTTGATAGTATAAACCGCATCAAAATTCATTCAGTAGTTTAGGAGATGGCTGAAGAAGGGGTCAGAGGAGAGAAGAATATTTGTCAACCACAAAGCTGATCAATAATTTCGGAGTAAATTTAATTTTTCAAATTTTCAGCTAATTCGGTCCAGTGGTTTGCGCGTTATTCTGTTGAATAACTTAAAAACAGGTTTGTGGTTGGGATAAATTATTGTGGGGGAAAACGGGGACTGCAGCAAAATAATACATAGCCCATAACTTTACCAGAGGTATAAATAATATATAGGAAAAAACCGCATCAAAATCGGTCCAGTGGTTTTCGAGCTAAGTCCGAACATACAATCCATCCTGAGCTTTGCCTGAGCTTTTTGCATTAAAGGATCTTCCCCTAAGCTCTGGCTGATACTATATAAAAAAAACAGACATACAGACGTTATCTTTTATATATATAGAGATGTTGAAAAACGTTTATTCATACCGAGGTTCGAGCCCGAGATCTCTGAGGTTGGAGTCCACTCGCAAAACGCATACGGTTTCTATCTCGCTTGAACTTTAGGCGCTATTGAAGACATTCTGAGAGAAATGATATTGAGAGATTTTTTTCAAAAGCTTTTCGCTCAATTGTCTTGCCACTATGATGCAGTGCGAAGCCGTAGATGAGAATCTGATACTACCTCAGTAGTGAATGGTACTAACATGGTAGTGATTGGCACTCAAAATATAGATTTCTGTATTCTCAGAGTAGTTTTTGAGAAATATTGTACACTGACAGACAGACCAACAGACAGACTAACAGACAGACAGACAGACGAACAGACAGACTAACAGACAGACCAACAGGCAGACTAACAGACAGACTAACAGACAGACTAACAGACAGACCAACAGACAGACAAACAGACAGACAAACAGACTAACAGACAGACTAACATAAAGACTAACATAGAGACTAACAGACAGAAAGACTTTTTTGGTAATAATGCTCCAATGGAGTCAGGATTTCTCGGGAAATGATTTCTATGCAAAATTAGGGGTCGACATTTTTCATGGACACAATACTTTATTATACTTCGTATAAGAAAATAAAAAACTTCCTTTATATATTTTTATATCACCAACACTAATGCCATCTACAACTTTGTATTTTACAAATGAATCAAAAAAAACACATAAATAAATGCGAGAACACAAAAACTGTCTCATTGTAAGCTATAAAAGTTTTCTCCTATCTTCTAATGCAAAACGAGTGAAAATTTTCTTCTTTTTTTGTTTCTCGAATACGAGGCTAAGGTGAATGATGGGAGGTGAATAGCGAATTCTAGATATAAAATATAGCGACTAAAAAGGATACCCTCTGACCCCACCAGGCAGTGGTGCAGGATTTTTCCTCGCATCGAACAAGCTATACTATCACGATGCTCGTATATTTAGTTCTTGAAAAATAGGGGAGGGCTCCAAAAAAATCATTACAATGCGCCACAATTTCAGCAGTTGGTGCTGCCACCCTTAGTTTTATAGCTCCTCCACTTAGCTGAGTTTTGCCACCCTTCATCATCCCTCGAAGAATCCTTCGTTTCCATCATCCGACGAGTCGTCGACATTTTCTCAACAGTGCACGGATCGAGAGGAATTTTCGTAATTTAAAGTTCTTCTTCTCCCGGCGTTCCTAATTTTTCCACCGCATCCCTACGAAAAAAAAATCGTTAATTTTCTAACATATTTTAGCCCTGTTTCATATTTTATTTAGTTATATGAGTAGTTTGTGGTACATCTGCAAATCCCAATTCACAAATAATAATTTTTATGAAAATAATAATTTCCATACGAAAGGATCTGTTTTGGTGGTAGCTACAATTTTAAATATTCGTTTGAGATCTGAAAATAGAGTGATGAGAACGAGTCCTCACAACAACCAACAACGAGGACATTGTAACCGCAAGTTGCACAAAAAAAATATTCAAAATAAGAATAGAATAAAACGACTGGCTGATGCCCGTGGAAAACACTGGAAATGCTTTCAATTTCAGTTTTCCCAGTTTCCTCATTTCTAGCAGATTTTTCCCAATTCATGGTAAATCCCGACTAGCATTGACCGAGTGTCGTGCTGCATGCATAGAGGACTCTAAGCAGGAGGGCAAACGGAGCCAATTGAGAATGTAGAACGTGAAAGGCGAATGAGGGAAAAAGAAAGGATTTCTAGTCGAGAATTCATGGAAGCGTTGAGGTACACACGAGTAAACACACGTAAGGGATGAAAATCAAGCTGCAAGGATGAATATTAAGGATATGTACGTCTAGTTGCCGATGAAGCACGGCAAGGATCTTTCAATGTAGCGTAGTGTTTTGTGACGATTGAATAAGAAGGGGTGTAAGTGCTCTGTGGGCAAAAGGATGGAAAATACTAAAACACATTTTTAGATGAGGGTTAGTTTAATTACGAACCAGGGATGCTTGTTAAAAAATAGCGAAATGAGGGTTTTTTTTATTCACCAATCTATATTTATATATTTTTATACGTATCTGTATAGGTTTTTCCTTTCATTTTCCCAATGGCACAAAAAAAATCCTTCAGCGATCCTTGATTTCAAGTAGTCTGGTTGTGACAAGTTGACTTCTGTCGTATATCCTTACCCTTAGTCGAGAGATGACGATGATTATTTCCTACTATATTTTGATGTTGAAATTTTCGTATATTCTGATTTTCGTGATATATTCGTATAGTGCGGTTATCTAAGCTGTTCTTGAAAAATTTTGTAGGGTTGACAAAGGACTTTTTCACTGTGGAGGCGAAAAAAGGTTTTTTTTTACCATATTCGTATGAATATTAAATTTAAATGTTTTATTATCGCATTTTTGAGAAATAAGATATTGTGTATTTTTCATAAATTTCAATATTTTTTGCAATTCAATTCTTTGAGTGTTAATATTTTCATATTCTACTTCTTCTTATCTTTCTTTTTCTTGACAGTATATCCAAAGGCGCGAGAAATAACAATTCTCCCCGATTGCGATATGGAGCTGTCCATAAATTACGTCACGCTAATTTGTGGCTTTTCGGAGCGCTCTACCTGTTGTCACTCATTTTCCCAATTATTTATATACAGTTTTGTACTGCAGCCTCCTCCCCCCCCCCCCCCCCCTATCAATCTCTCTCTCTCTCTCTCCACACCCACCTCTCTCTCTCCACACCCCTCTCTCTCTCTCTCTCTCTCTCTCTCTCCACACCTCTCTCTCTCTCTCTCTCTCTCTCTCTCCACACCTCTCTCTCTCTCTCTCTCTCTCTCTCTCTCTCTCTCTCTCTCTCTCTCTCTCTCTCTCCGGACCTGTCAAATATGATGAATTTTATGGAGACCCCCTAACTTATCTCATATTCATCTAGGGGTGCCACTAGAAAAATTCCTCTCATACAAAAAAATGTGGGTCTCCAAAAATTAAAAAAGAAAAAAATGTGGGTCTCGAAAAATGTGGGTCTTCCTTTTTTCTCATCCGGAAGTTTCTGGAGTCGATGAATCCGATTTTGGAGTCAAAAAGTCCGGAAGAATTTCTCAAAATATATATTCACCATTATCCGCTATCTTTTACCGTTATCGAGATATTATCATTAAAATTTAAAAAAAAAATATTTTTGCGCATTGCTTGCAAACTAACGATTTTTCGAAAAAAAGTGTTAATGACAGAATTAAAGGTATTAAAATTTTCTATGTTTTTGCGATGTGTTCTATATTTTTACCGTTATCGAGATAGTTCAGATTTCGTAAAAAAAATCATATTTTTATGTAAACTAATATTTTATTCGTCAGGTAAATTGTTCAGGAACCTGGATTTTGTATAAGAAAATCATGTGCTGTTCCCATCAGATTTTTTTTTTCATCAGATTAAGAACACTCAAGACTAAGTAGTCCTGGGAGGTTTTTCCGAAATTTCCAATTTCTATAATTTCCCCGATCAAGTTTTATATCAGTGTTTGAGTTTTTAGAAATCAAACACTTTTAACTAACCCGGCCCTTACACGCGTCTGTAGAGCTGACACAGTCGCTGACACAGTCTCGTGTAAATACACTGACTGTCAGTTCGCTAAATGTATTTTAATTCGTTGTCAGTAATTTGACATTTGAAGTCTGTGCTACTGACAGACTTTATAGTCGCGTGTAAGGGCCGGGTAAGAAAGAAAAATAAAAAAAAAACTGGAATTTTCACAGATTTTTCAGGAGTGGATTATAGTTCCATATTTCCTGTTTTAAATAAAGAAAAAATGAACTCGATATCTTTTACCTTCCGCTAGATATGAGTTTTGTAAGGCACTCGAATTTTTGGGTATCTAAATACCCATTAGGGCTTAACACTAGATTGCCCAAGGAAGTCAAGCAGTCAAAATGACTGCTTTTGGCAATATAGGTATAACACATATATATATACCGGAAATGAAAGAGGGGTGGGGGGGGGGTAACTAGAATTATTAATAAACGCATTTATATGTTGTACAAAAAGTCACAAAATTCTAACAAATTGTGTCATTATATACATAATTGTTTTTCTGATTGAAATTAAAAAGCAGTCAAAATGACTTGCTTGGGCAATCTAGTGTTAATGGGTTCAAACCCTGATGTTAAAAGATTTTTGTGACTAAAAAGTTCCAAAATTTTCGTTGGTAATTTTTTTTTTCTAGACATGAGGAATTGTACATACCGTTTTCATTTATTTTAAAAGTAAAAAATTGTATCAGAATCAATAAAATTATAAGAGCCACCATAAATACCACGAAAAGTCTTCCACAAAAAATCATTGAAAATTTAAATCTTTCCACTCCATCTTCAAATATTTTAAATACAGCGAAATATTTTGTAATCGAAGTATGAGAGAAATTTGATTAAAAATCAACTTAGCAACACGCCTCCAACGTTTTTTCCTAATGCCCCCATCAATTGCCGTCCGTTCCTGAATATGAATCAAAAATCTGTTACCTTGAATGAAAAAAATTGAAATAAACGACTTTTCCAAAAATAAATAAAAACTTGGTGTAATTGAATATGCGGAAAAATATCTTAAATATTCCGAACTCAATCAAATCACAAAATAATTGATCACCTAGGAAAAAAAACAACGTAAAAGTAATTTTAAAAATAATAATAATTCTCATCGCCACAATATCGAAAAAAAAATATTTATAAATTTCGGTTTGCATATGAGCGTATCTCCATTTTTAGCAAGCATTTCAAGTACGATGAGGATAAGGATTTTTTCACCTTTTTCTAACAGCAATCACTTTTGAAATTATCCTTCTGCTCGTGTCATACCCTTCACTCTTCATCCTTTTAAACTCGCGACCAATGAAACTCATCACCTTCGCTCCTGCATTTTATTCGTGTTTTCCCCATTAATCGTCCCAGCCGATCAAACACCGTACCTCCATAATTTTTTACATATACATATAGTAGATCTAGCAATTTTAAAATAATTCTATTTCAATTGGAAGGAGAGCATCATATCGCATCAGGTCAAGTGTGGCCGGGTGAAACGGGGGGAGGTTTGACTAGAGAAATAATAGCATCACATATTCAGAAAGTTGTACGCAACCCTATCTAAGCTAAGCCAGTGAATCCTCTAGAAGCATCCTGTGTCACCCTCACTATCCTCTATCAACTAAAAAGGATATTCGTTCGACAGCAGGAGCAGCAACGACAACAACATCCATCCAGGAGAAAATAAAACAAAAAACGGATAACAAAACACGAAAAATAAGTGAAAGAAACATAAGAAGTGGAAAAGGCGCATAGAAAAACAGGGGGTATATAAAAACCGGAGTACAGTACAGGCTCCGCAGGATGAGGGATACTAAACAAACCAAGGAAACACGTACCAGGAGAAGGCAATACACATTAGCGAAAGGGCACCGAGGCGATACGAGACGATTATGAAAATGAGGGAAAAAAAATTCCACAGAACAAGGACGAAAATCGACAATATACGTCCGCCACTCTCTTCGCCTGCCTTTCTTTTCGAATTTTACATTTTTAATTGTAGTGTGTGCCGAACATTCGTTATTTCTGCGCACTTTCATCTCGCGAAAATTTTTACAAATATACATACGCTACAAAGCAAGCAGAAGAGCGCGACGTCGGCTATAACGGAGTGAGGAAGGTGGAAGCGCGCGCCCGGCCCGGAAATTGAAAATGGAATGAGTGCCATACGTACAAATGGGTGTTATAGTAGGTAAAATTGTACATTACACATAAAAGAAATTTATTAGAAGTTAGTCCAACAACTAGGACCGACTAAGCAAGTGGAGAAGAGTTGCAGAATTGGACTATGGTGGCGCCAGTGGCTAAATAATGAGTGCGCGCACCCACCGGACTCTCCCGATATGGCACCCAGAATGAAATGATGTAGAGTGCTTTTACGGGCCGGGACGAAATTAGCTGAACGCTGTCGATGCTGATGCCGGGTCGGTACCATAATTGGTGTCGATAATGCAAGGATCTATGGGTGAAGGATTTTTCGCACGAGAAACTTACTTGGGTGGCTAAAGTTAGTGGTGTCCGTCAATACTCGCCGAATGCGAGTAGCATCGTCAACATTAGAATAGCCAGTCGTCGCCGATTATGCTATCCTGATGGTTGGTCCTACGGCAGCAGCCATTCACCACTCCCTTCGACAGTCGCCAACGACTGCTGCATGCCGTTGTCGTAAAAACTGTCGTTATCGTCTAAATTGTGGCCATAGACGTTGCCGTTTGCGCTGTCATCGTCGTCATTGTGTAGTCAAAATGTACATACATAAGTATTAGTTTAATTCATCGGCCGCCTACTCCGAGCATACCCCTTCATCGACAAGCATTTCCTTCGGGATCATCTTTGATGCCCGCCCGCTACACTGCCGCATCTAACACCAAACTATGGAAGGATAACTTCTCAAACCTCGCACCGGAATAGAACGCCTGGAAATTTTTCAAACTCTTCGTGAATAAACATTTTTCGCTGTGCCGTTTTTCGGGAGTTTTTCCAACTCGTTATGTGTTGCTTTATCCTGTGCTTTTTTTCCCTATGCTTCTTGTTCTTCATCTCCGCTTAGTCCTTATTCTCCATTATTTCGATTCTCATCATCTCGTTTTATTCATTTGGCGTGGTTTTATTTTTCATTTTCTTTTTTTTTTCGTGTTCACTTTGTACTTATTTTTATCTCATTTTCTCGTTTTTTCTTCTCGATACTAAAAGAGCTTCGGGTAGTTACAAGGATACGGTTGCCGGGTTGACTAGAAAGGGTCCTGCCGCTCGCTGCTATACTGTATATTCTGCTGATGTGTATTATAAAGATTGCTACTGTCTGCCATTAGATGAGAAGAAAAACTTACTCGTAAAAACGATGAGACATGTTAAAAAAATTATAAATGTTAGAATGAGATGGACATACAGATAAATAGATAAAAAAAATATATTAGAGTTAGACTTTATGGATTAATATATGATAAGCAAAGGATATATGCCTTGGTGGTGGGATTTTTAGCATGGATGATGGGATAAGGAAGGTTAAATGTTGGCATTGAAGGTTCATTCACGGTTCGGGGCTAGAAGGTGACTTGCGATTACAATAAAAAAAAACTACACCAAAATTGATTTTTTCATTTCAATTAGGGCTGTTGAAAACCACCATTTTCTGGAACCGGGTACCCGTAGTGTTTACGGGAACATGATATCCGGTTCCGAGTCCAAGAGCCGAGTACTCGGTTCTAGGTTCTTGAACTCAAAAGCCCGTTTTTCGCTGAATCAGTTCCTGGAAATTTTCGGAGCCGGATCTCCGGGTATCAACAGCCCTAGTACGAATGTATGTAAATTGCCAAGCCCCAAATTACACATTTTTAAAACCCCTTATGAAAGTTTACAAAAATACAATACATAAGAAAAACCACATTTGACAGGGGCCTATCGTCAAATACTCTATATGCTGACAGACAAAATGTTTATTTCAAAAAATCCATTTGTATAGGAGAGGGGGACGCAGTGGTCCGATTAGATTTTGATATATGGAACGGTTATGTAAAATCATATTCTAAGCAGATTTTGCCTTTATAAATTTTTCGATACGATGCACAGTTTTCGAGAAAACAGAGAAAAGGTATTCAATTTGTATGGGGAGGGGGGAAGGAGTGGTCCAACTGGATTGTAATGTTTAGATAAGTTCTGTAAAATTATATTCTAAAAACATTTTATCTTTATAAATTTTTCAATAAAATGCACAGTTTTCGAGAAAACAGGAAAAAAGAATTCCATTTGCATGGGAGAGGGGGAAGCATTGGTCCGATTAGATTTCGATATATGGAACGGTTATGTAAAATCATATTCTAAGCAGATTTTGCCTTTATAAATTTTTCAATACGACTTACCGTTTTCGAGAAAATAGAAAAAAAGTATGCAATGTGGGGGGGGGGGGCAGGAGTGGTCTAACTGGATTTTAATGTATAGATAGGTTTTATATAATTATATTCTCAACACATTTTATCTTTATAAATTTCCCAATACGATGCACAGTTTTCGGGAAAACAGGAAAAAAGAATTCCATTTGTATGAAAGAGGGGGAAGCATGGGTCCAATTAGATTTTTATGTATGGATGAGTTATGATACTCGCCTTTACTCTGTTTGCAAATGCAAATATAGATCAGTATGGTTTCTCCTGAAAATCGACTCAACCTACTTTAACTTATTACCTCAGATATATCCGGTGTACACGTATGAGTACAGCGGGCGTAATGGGTTAATTCACTGCGCCCCATAGCGTTTAAAAAAATCTCGCCTGCACATTTCTTAATTTTTTTTATGGTTTTCGTTGAAACCAAGTTTTATTTTCTATATAGAATTCTTTATTTCGTTAATGTTCCATTTCCGCTAGCCCCGCAACCCCCTCCGCCCTCCAACCAACCATGATGGGGGTTAGTCCAAAAAATATGGCCACCCTACTTATAATTTTACAAGTGATGTGTTTCATCACAAGTGATGAATCCTAGAATCATGGTCTCCTGCTGAAGGGCTTCCAATTGTCAGAATCATGAGCTCTGTTCCTACCGAATTTAAAAACCTAACAAATGTCACTCTGGTTTTGATATTTTGATATCGCGGTATCTGAAATTGGTGGGATTTTGAATTTCAAAAATGGTTCAAAAAATCCGTTTTTACTCAAAATCAATTTTTTTCCTATGTTTTAGCTTTGACATTATTATTAATAATATTCGTAACAAAAATACATTTTCCAACTCAAGAAAAATTCTAACCATCTTTTAAACACTTATTTACATATCAACGTTTTTAACTAAACTCTTTTTTTTATTTTCAGGTACGTAAATAAAGATAACACTTAAAACACAAATATCTAAACGTAAGTATTTATATAGATTGATGTAGAAATAGTATAAGCTAAAAAAAATCGGTCAAACCTTGAAAATGTATGCAGATCTTCAAATATTGTTTATTTTATTACGAATTTTCCAACGTTTTTCCCAGAATGTTCTTTACACACGATGTTGACATTCAAATTTTCTAATACTTCATGATGATTTCGAATATTTATACAGCTTATATTTCATCAAATATTTAAAGTTCTGCTACCTATCAAAATTTTGATCAAATTTGGTAGGCCAATGATGTGTCCTTGAAAATTCTAATTTAATTAAACAATTTTATTGGTTTGGAAACATATTTTTCTGTTTGAAATGGTCTTTAAGATTATGAAAAATTATACCGGATAAAAATGTCATCAAAACCCACAATTTGGAAATGTGGGGAAAGTATGAAAGTAGAATAAAATATCTAATGTGAACAGCAAACGACTTTCCTTTGTAAAACTGAAAGTTTCGGACAAATTATGTAAAAAATAATTTTTTTTTCAAACATCTCAAGAACCGTCGTTTGTATGTCCGTGAACACAATAACTTTCGAAAGGACTAAGCTAGAGACTTGAAATTTTGTATAATTCCGTTTCTCGTAAATGGCTAGGCTAAGTTCTTGAACGGGCAAAATTGGAGTATTGCTTCTCCCTCCCCCTACAAACTAGACAATCTATAACCATTTTCTCGAAAACGGTGAGTCGTATTGAAAAATTTATAATGGTAAAATCTGTTTAGAATATGATTTTATATAACCCATCCATACATCAAAATCCAGTTGGACTTCTTCCATACAAATAGAATACTTCTTTTCTATTTTCTCGAAAACGGTGCATTTTTCTTAAATTGAATGAAATTTTTTGTATTTTTTAAAGTGTTTCCTATTTTTTATGAAAAAGAGCTCGTCTTAAAAAAGCAATGAAGTATTTTCATAGATCTGATGAACGACATTTTTCTGAGTGCAGTTATCGAAGCCGAAAGCTAAGTAGAAGGCGAGTAGGGGTTGGCGGCGAAGCCCCTAGTCTTTACATAATTTCAAAAACGGTTACACGTGTAACAATTTGTATTACCGAGATCAGCTGTTTCAAAAATTCAATTTTTTTTTTGTCATTTGTTTTAATTGAGTTCCATAACTATGCCCAATTTGTAGAACTTGTACTATTGGAATATCATCCAATAGTACTTTAGAATGCATTAGTAAGCTTTATGCATTTAACTCTAGCCTCCTCCCTAATCGACATCATTTTTGACGATTAAATCCGAAGGTGACATTGGTTGCAATCACTAATTACTCTCCAAGCGATGCCAACGAGCGATGTCTGTAAATCATCACCAAAATTATATAATCTAATAGTTTTTCAACTTAGATTTGGAATCATTTCAACCCGTTGGATAAATAATTACCCGGTTACAGTGTCGACGAATGGAATTTTGTTTACATACGATAACCTTGCACATTTTTTTCTATTTTTAGGAAATTTGAGAATTGTTTTTTTTTACGTCAAAACTTTGTGCTTAAGGGTAATCATGTGCGATAAATTTTATCAGATTTTAGGGAGAATTTCATGATGAAATACGGCTTTTTCCATATTCGTGAAAAACTATCAAATATTCATTGGATTTGAAATCTACAAAACAAAATTTGCATCATCGTTACTTGAATTTTGAAAAAGTTTTCAATTTTTTTAACACTTTTTTGAATTTATTATTACTTTTGGGGAGGGGAGAAAGAATAGTGCAATTTTGTCTGTTCAAGAACTTAGCCTAGCCATTTACGAGAAACGTAACTATACAAAATTTCAAGTCTCTAGCTTAACTTTTTTTGAGTTTATTATTATTTTCAGGGAGGAGATAAATAATAGTGCAATTTTGTCTGTTCAAGAACTTAGCCTAGCCATTTACGAGAAACGTAACTATACAAAATTTCAAGTCTCTAGCTTAATCCTTTCGAAAGTTGTGTTGTTCACGGACCGAGCGACAGACGGACAGACTGACACACGGCTAAACAGACGGATAAACAGACGGACAGACAGACAGATGGACAGACAGACGGACTGACAGACGGACTGACAGACGGACTGACAGACGGACTGACAGACGGACTGACAGACGGACTGACAGACGGACTGACAGACGGACTGACAGACGGACTGACAGACGGACTGACAGACGGACTGACAGACGGACTGACAGACGGACTGACAGACGGACTGACAGACGGACTGACAGACGGACTGACAGACGGACTGACAGACGGACTGACAGACGGACTGACAGACGGACTGACAGACGGACAGGAAGACGGACAGCTAAATAAAAGCTTTTGCAATTTTTTTGTCTCACATCCAAATGCATGTCTGCTACTTCTGATTGTACATTCAAATCCGTAACCCAAAAACTATGCAAAACTCCTTTTGTTATGCAATCAAAAAAAACAACAAATTCAAACTCACTAGTCCTGTGGTTGAAATTTTTTTCCTGTTGCTGTCGTTTTTATTGTCGCCTCTGTCTCAAACTATTCACAAGAAAATAGCAGACCACGCGGTTAAGGATAAATTTTTCTTTTGAATTTGACAGGGAAAAATCCACCCGCGCGCGACTTTGAGATGATAGTCCTGGCAAAAGAATATCTCCTGGCGTTTCACGCTCCCATACAACACCAGTAGGGCATAGCGATGAACCTGTCTCTAGTTCTTTTCTCTCCGGAAATTATCCCTTATTGCAAATAAGCAGCCTTGAAGGAGAAATTTATTTGTATGCTTACGAAAAAATTTCCACTTTGATTTGATTTTCATTCTGGATGAACTTTTCTATGAAGCATATTTATGAAGCATATTTGATAGTTTCCTTTTTTTCCTCTGGAGCTTTTCTTATGTATGCGGTTATACACTTTCTTCTATGTTTACGTGCGATAAAACGTGACGGAACCCTGTTTGCAATGATGCCTCGATTTTAGCTAGTGTGCCTTTCCATGTTGTGATACCCCATTTGATGAAATTGAAAATTACTTACACAAAATTACAAAAAAAAATTGGTATTTCAATTCGGGAGAATTGAAAACTATTCAGGAGACTAAAACTCAAACTTGCAGATAAAAAGCCTTACAGTCATAGTTCTCTTGCTCGAATAAACTCGAGGAATAAAAGTAATTTTGCATTTTCATCACAAAATTGAGATCTTCTGATTTATGAAAAGAATAAACATTTTTCTGGGATTTCTTGTTTTATTTTCATGAAAAAAAAGGCTTTTGATGCCGATTGGAAAAAAAAGACTTTTGATTTTACATATGTTTTCCATACAGAAAAGATCAACAGCAATTCAACTAGAATTTACAATTATTTTTACAAATTTAAAAGTAGGTACATCATTTAAGGTGGTTCATATTATAACTATTGAAAATTTTGTCTCTTCTTGTACTTCTCATGGTACGAAAAATTCTCTCATTTCTTCCGTGTTTCCTGCAGTCGAAGGACTTTAGTAGAAAAAAGGTAAAGTTTTTCCTCCTGCCAATAAAAAAAATCATTCCTTTCTAAAAGGTGTAATCAAACATAAGAAAAGCTACAATTGCCAGGGGCCTATCATATAGAGTATCGTTAAATACTCTCTATGATGATTGGATTTTGATGTGTAGATAAGTTATGTAAAATCATGTTTTTAACACATTTCATCTTAATAATTTTTTCGATACGAAGCACTATTTTCGAGAAAACAGCGAAAAAGTATTCCATTTGTATGGGAGAGGCGGGAAACATTTGTCCGATTGGATTTTGATGTATGGATGGATTATGTAAAATCCTATTCTAAACACATTTTACTCGCATAATTTTTCAATATAACTCACCGTTTTTGAGGAAATTGTGCTTCGTTTGTATGGGGGACGGGAGAAGGTATGGTCCAATTTTGCCCGTTCAGGAACTTAACCTATTCATTTACGAGAAACGTAACTATATAAAATTTCAAGTCTCTAGCTCAATCCTTCCGAAAGTTATGGTGTTCACGGACGGACAGACGGACAAACAGACAGACAAACAGACAGACAGAGTATAAAAATTTCAGTTTAATCGGTAAATTACATTAATGGACGGTTTCAAGAAATTTTTAGCGGTTCTTTTTACTTGAAATCTTCTGAAACCCGCCATAAAAATTTTAATGAACAAATATGTTGAGCACCGTTAGATATACAAAAAACCGTTAAAGCATTAAACGTGAAAAAATGATTGTCTTTTAAATATTATTATACTCATTTTTCTCCCAAAGGCAAATAGATTTCAAAAAATTAAAAAAAAAAAAAATTTTCAAAAAAAAATTGTACTGGTTGCTATAACGGGTACCTATTTACCGTTACTTTTCCAAAAGTTGATAGAAAACTACGATTTTTGTAAGACTTATTTACAAAAAAATTCAAGTCGCTAGGTCAGCGCGATCTCGAGTTATTTAAGATACTTAAAATGGACAGACCGACAGATAGATGCACGGACATCCTCATAATTTTGCCTGAAACGGATTTCGGAATGATCAGAAATTTTCTATCATACAATACTTTCCCTCTATAGATGAGGAAAGTAAACAAGGCCATTTTCAGACTTTGAACTTTTGAAAACTTCTAACCCGAAAACTACTCACCCGATTAAGCCCAAATTTTGACTCACGTTGTTTGAAAATAAATCAAAAACAAAATTTTTCGTGAATTTTGAATTTTCCCTTCCAGATCGCAAACTTTTCAACCACCCTGCGAACATTTTCCTACGGATATGCACGCACTAAACTTTTTCTAGGACTATCCGCTATTGTAAAGATAACACGTTGGCGCGCACTCCCCGCGGCTATTTGGTAAATGTACACGACGAACAGATGGTGAAGGAGAGTCGAACTGAAAAACTGTTTAAACTAGCAGAGAGGACGTTTAGTTTAGTGTGTAAAAAGGACTTTTTCCATGTCATTCCATTCCTTCGTAAAACCCGAGACTGAAGGGCATCCTGCCTGAGAGTGACGCGAAACGCTCTTCAGAAGCAGTACGGTGCTAGGAAAAGGACCAAAATGTCTCATACGAGCGAGTTCGAAAGGGGCTTCGTGCATGTCAGAAAGGATAGCGTTTCCGAATCCATGTCTCTACCGGTGAAGGGATAATAGATTGTGGGTATCCTGATAGCGGGTAGATGAAGCGGACGGATGCTTTGCTTAGTTTTCCATGCGTCTTTCTCTTCAGAATTTTTGGGGAACGTCCCCCGGCCTAGTTATCGGACCAAAACGAAAAAGGATTTTTTCAGGCTTTCTTGATGTTTCCAGGGAAAAAGATGGAAAAAGGAAAATGAGATTTTCCTCTATTTGTACGATGCTGGCGGCACTGGCGGATACCGCTCACTCTTCTATTGTGATGAATCGAGTTGAGAGCGTCGTGGCGACCGGCGACGGTAACGGCGGCAGAAGGCAAGCAATCCTGCCGGCATCCTGACGGTGCGTCGAAGAGCCATGGCGGGATATTTGAGTTTAAATTTTTTTTTATGTTCGTTCGCTTTCCGTTGCTTTGGCGTTTTTTATTATTATTATTTTTTTAATGTACGAAGGGTGGTAAGTGCGCTCCTTTGAAATATAAAAGAAATACATTGTTAGAAAACCTTCTATGGCTGGTGTGTGTTCTCTACGTTTTTCCCTTCATCCGTCCCGCTGATGGTGGTTCATCGTTTCGTTATTTCATTTCGCCCATAGTAGGTAATATGTACGTACGATTCCTATGCCTGGGATCCTATATTCTCCAGCTGGATCCTGTGTTCTGCGTTCTTGTTCTGGGATCTCTTCTATTTGGTTTTGGTTTCGTTTCATTCGATGCTATTCTGTTTCTGTTCTGTTCTAAGGGCTTTTTTTTCGAAGGGTGGTAGTTTATAAAGACGAATTTCTAAGTATAAGGTGGAAAGTTGTTAAGAAATATTTTTTTATGGTTGTACAATAGTAGAATGGGTACGGTGTTAGTTTTTTTACTGCTTTTCGTATTATTTCATTCGCTGTTGTTAAGGGCATAAAAACTCTACGATGGTACGTATTTTAATGCTTATGTATTTCATGAAACATAAAAAAGCAGCATTATGGCATTGAATTTTGGGAGGAGACATCTCAGCATTAGTAGAGGGTGGAAAACGCGGAACAACTTGACTAAAGGGCCAGGGGCGGTTAAAAATATGGCTGAAAATTTTCTAATATTGCTTCAGTATGCGTTCCACACTGCCTGAAAATACAATTTTGGTAACTTATACATTTTTAAAGGGGGGAGAATAGTTTCTTCATACTCCACCCCATAGAATCCTTTTACGACCCAGATGGGATCACATCTTTTCATTTTTTATAATTCCAAATGATATTTAGTTACATTTCTGTGGAGGTAACATAAACGGAGCAGGGATTTTTTTCCCCGTGATAAAAAGGAATTTATGAGAAAATCAATATTTTTGTAATAAATTGTAGTTTATTTTACATTAGGTTTAGAATGGTTTTAATGAAAATGCTGGAATTTACTGACTAATAATTCAAGTTTTTTTATGTTGATTTAAACTTTGTGAATTTGATTAAACTTTTAGAAAACAAAAACCATTGTTTTGTACAGTTTTTAAAAAATATTTTGAAAAATTTGTGGTTCAATAAATGTAACATAAAAACGAAAAAAAGAAGAGTGTGTTTAAAAAACTATAATTTAAATCCCTTCATTTGCCAATCTGTTGGCATGGACTTGAAATTTTACACAGAGTCATATTTCTTCCCCTATCAGAAACCCCGTTATTTATCTGTGTTTGTTCGCATTTAACTCAAATGCGACCAACCCGAATTTAGTTACACTTTAACGCAATTTTCATAGTTATATTGCCAGCGTCTTAACCTTTCCGATTCGGAAAGCTGCCATTGTAAATATAGCTATTTTACTATATTAGAGCCAAAGTTTCAAAAACACTGGCCATTAAAATAGTCACATGCGCAAGGTAATATCGTAACAAATGGTATAAACAATGTATCTAGACTCATTCGTTCCACTGCTTTCGCTTATTTTGAAAGTCAGGTTTGTTTAAACATAGACTGGGACATATATATGTCCCGTTTCGGAACGATAGGGTTAAGCGATGCGATAATTGCAAATTTCCTTTGCTTATCATCCCCCCTCACCCGCTATTTTCTAAACCGTCGAAGCAATTTTGATCCGGTTTTCCATATTAGATGGGGCATCCTACAACAGAATTATCGGCCCATTAAAATTCGGTGCTCGCTTTCTTTCTGAACCTCGTTTTCTGACACCTCGTGGAGTTTTACAAAAACTTTGATCAGGTTTTGGACATTGGAAGTTTTGTCCCTTCGGATATTTTCAGGCTCACTAGAATATTTTTTCCGTTCTGGGCTGAGGTTGAGGTGCTAGATCGACCAAGGCGAGAATCCGCAGTTCCATAAATATAGAACCAGTTGGCAAGAAAAGAACGAAGATATCCTTGGGTAAATTCAACCCAACACGCACAATACTTACACTCTTCTTATAAAAATAGGCACAATAGTTACACTTGTCGGAGGCAAAATTTCATCAAAAGTGATTTTTTTTTCTTCCATAGCGGGAACTCTATAAAACACGTCACACATTTATGGGAGTGAGGAGGCTGCGATATTGTGTTGACGGTATTAAATTCCATACGGAAAAAACATCAAAAAGTAGGACAGGGGTGGAGGTCTTCTATGTTTCCGCTTAGGTAGGGTTTCCCTGTATATTCTAAAGCGAGATTTGTCCTCTTTAAAATTTGATATTTTAACTATTTTCCCCTCCGCCACCGCATCAAAAGTCTTACATAAATTGCAACACATGGTGGGAAGGGGGGGATAGGTCCAATTTTGCCCGCCCAAGATCTTAGCCGAGCCATTTACGAGAAATGTAACTATATAAAATTTCAAGTCTCTAGTTCAATCCTTTCGAAAGTTATGGTGTTCACGGACATACAGACGGACAGACAGACGGACGGACAGACGGACAGACAGACGGACAGACAGACGGACAGACAGACAGACTGACAGACAGACGGACAGACAGACGGACAGACAGACGGACAGACAGACGGACAGACAGACGGACAGACAGACGGACAGACAGACGGACAGACAGGCGGACAGACAGATGGACAGACAAACGGACAGACAGACGGACAGACAGACGGACAGACAGACGGACAGACAGACCGACAGACAGACGGACAGACAGACGGACAGACAGACGGACAGACATATGGACGGACAGACAGATAGATGGACAGATGGACACTGGTGTAGTTCTTTTTTTGTGTCCGATGTTTGGTTCGATGTGTTACAAACGGTATACTAAATATAATATACTTTTATATGATATGTCATATAGAGTAAAAAAAAAGCTTTTTGTTAAAATGTACTAAAAATACAAAAAAAAAAATTTTTTTTTGGGTCCTGTGTATCAGAAATAAAAGCGTATTTCTTGTATTTTTTAAGCTTTTATCTTGCTTTTATTTCTTCAAGTTGCCCCGTTTTCGCAATTACGTCAAAATGCCGTCATGTGAAACCTTTACGAATATTTTTCTAATCCCCTTCATTTAAGACCCCACATTATAGGTATGCAACATTTGTAAGGTACTGCGACCCATTAACAGCCAAACCGGTAACTCTGAGCTGTATCTATTGACGACTAATTTCGGTTAAGCACGTTAGGTGGACTTGAAATAGGACCATGCCACAAGCTGCAGTTAAACTGAAGATCTCAGCTTCACACCTTAGAAAATTTTGGGTAATATTCAAGAAGTGTTTTTTAACAACAGACTTGACAAATTGAAGTGAATTAGCTACTTTCCCAGAAGTTTCTTCAGAAATATGACCAATAGAAGTTTTTCTTTTTTAAGTCAGTTATGATTGTAGCCAAAATCATAGATTTAAAAAAATCCAATATTATCGGGACAGGTTCAACTTTCGTTTCCTCCTCCCGTGATGGTTGAATACAGAAAAACAGTTTTATTTTCTTAAATCCATAAAAATTCAATGACTGCGAACTTTTATTTTTTTCAATAAAAACTTTTTTTTATTACATTTTGAAAGTGGACAACATTTAACAATTACACATTTGCGACAAACTCTTTAAATTTTTAATAAATTCTTTATTATACATAGAAAAATATCTAGAAAAATGCTTCCAGCATTTTGGTGTCCATACAAAAATATCCGCATTTAACAAAAAAAAAAGACAAAAAAAAAAAAACTTTAGTATTGCTTAAAAATGAAATCCCTGTCAAACAAAGTAAGGAAAAAATTCTGCACAAAAAATAGAAGAAAAAGTGTATCAAGTATCTGACCTCCAACAGGTTAATAAACTAAAAGCGTATACCCCACTGCTACTCAAGGAAGGACACTGAGAACTCTTCGCTCTCTAGGGGCAGAGGAAGAGAATTTCTTGATGGAATCTTAAACGACGAACACAAGAAAAGAAACACCTAGAACATCTTCAAAGGAAGCGAAGAAAGGGGAGAAATGGAATAAGCAAAGATCTGGCAAAAAGAGAAAAATAATCTGGAGAGGACTGAACCAAAACAGAACCTGAAAAGGACTTCTTCTCCAACTTTCCAAGGCAACAGCAAAAGAAAAAATCTCAGTAGAAAGTCAAGAAACAGAATCGAAAAAGTGTATATAAAAAATTCGTTTTTTTTCTTCAATTTTTGCCGGTTTTTTCTCGGTATTTTTGTTGGCCGATTTATCAAAAGTGCCTGTGGCATTTTCAGCTGACAGTTGCAGCTGAAAAAGGCCACGTTGTTGCCACTGTCACCAGGGTAACATCAGTTTAATAGTCCTTGACGGACGCTGTCCGAGGGTATGAAAAATATGTTGAGATTTCTGACCGAATAAGAGGGAATTCCATTGAACCCTTAAGGAGAGAATTCGTCCTTGAGGTGTAATCATCCCTAACACATGTTAGTCACAAAGTAGGTAAATAATTCTAATCATGTGAAATTTCTGGAATTCAAAATTCGAATGAATCATCGATGATACACCGGCATTTTCAACACTGTGGGTAGAAATATAGAAATTTTCGCATTGTTGGCTCGAAATTTTCTGAACCTTAAATACGAATATTTTATTTGCGAATTTTGAAGACACGCATATTTTGAAAACGAAAGGACTATATTTGGCATCAGGAATGAGATTCTAACCTAAAGGCAATAAGCAATTTTTCGGAAAAGACTCAGCCTAAAATTGCTGGTCAATTGGTCGAATGATTTCAGTGTCAGACATTTTAAAACTGAATAAGTTCGGTATTTTATTGCCGTCATACAACCACAAAACCCCCCTCCCTTGATCTCATTGGTCGAAGAAACTCAATCGTACTCGCAATCGTAATCGTAATCGCAATCGCAATCGCAATTGCAATCGCAATCGTAATCGTAATCGTAATCGTAATCGTAATCGTAATCGTAATCGTAATCGTAATCGTAATCGTAATCGTAATCGTAATCGTAATCGTAATCGTAATCGTAATCGTAATCGTAATCGTAATCGTAATCTTAATCGTAATCGTAATCGTAATCGTAATCGTAATTGCAATCGCAATCATAATCGTAATCGTAATCGTAATCGTAATCGTAATCGTGATCGTAATTGTAATCGCAATCGTAACGGTAATCGCAATCAATAGTCTGAATTGAGCTTAAGGGGTAGGTTGTGAAACTGCTTTACTGAAATGAGCAGTGATAGCTAGTGCCTGGTTATCACGACTGCTCCTCTACCTAAAAAATCTCATTAACCCTTCGCATTCTATGTAAAACCGTGAGTGCAGCAACGGGGAAGAAATTTATATTAACAAAATTTAGAAAAAGCTTTTAGTAGAAAAGTGTTTTTGAACTAAAACGAAAAAAAATAAAACATAACAAAAGCTATAATTGCCAATCTGGCAATTATTGAAAACCCGTATGGTGGTATTCGTATCAAAATTCGAACAATTGTATCAAAATTCCACTTTGAAGTCAAATTTTCCAATAAGATTTTTTTAAATGTATTCCAATCGGATTTTAATGTATGGGAGTTTTATGTAGAATCATATCCTAAATAACTTTTGTTCTTGCACTTTTTTAATAAGATACACCGTTTTTGAGATATTCCAAAAAAATGTTTTCGTTCATATGGGGGGTACCCCCCTTAATGGTCCATTTTTGCTCATGAACGAACTTGGCCTCGCATTTTACGAAAAACGGATCTGCTCGAAATTTCAAGTCTCTAGCTCAATCCGTGCGCCCACAATCCGCGCCACAGACAGACGGACGGACGGACAGACGGACGGACGGACATGCTAAATTAAACTTTTTTTATCATTCTAAACACACTGGTGTAATTTATTTTTTTGTGTGATGACGGGATCTTGGCGTTACAAACGGTAAGGCAAATCTAATATACCCTTTGGTTTCACCATACGGGTATAAAAAAGAGCTTTTATTTAGGAAAAATTCCACTAATAAGGGAAGAATTTTTTTTTTGGGTGCTGTGTATCAGAAATAAATGCAAGATAAATATTTATTTTATTTTCATGCTTTTATCTAACTTCTATTTCTGATACACAGCACCCAAAAAATTATTTTTTTCCTTTTTAATGCATTTTTTCTAAAGAAAAGCTTTTTTTAATTTTTTTCTTATTTTATCTTTTTTAGTCATTTGGTGTTTGATTAGTATTACTTAAAATCGGGAATGGTGTCTGTCTTTCGTCACGCTTATATATAGTTTTTAGTCCTCGAATATATATTCTTGCCCTTGAGATATCCTTACAGACTTCTTAATTCTAGCGACACCAAAAACCACCAGAAGAGATTTTTTCTGGAGAATTTACAAAAAAAGGATAATCACGTTATTTTTTCAGGACCTTCCGTTATCCTTACAGACTTCTTAATTTCAGAATCGGATTCAGAAACCCCAAAAACTCTAACATGAAATTTTTTCCGGAAAATTTGAGGAAAAGAATCATCACGTTATCCTTACAGGACTTTCCGTTATCCTGGTATTAAGAAGTAGTACAAACACAAACAAAACTGAATTTGACCGAAACTTTTGACCTTTCTACGAATGATTTATTTATTATAAATTGCCCAAGCAGCATTTATGTCAACCGTGACGTTAGCAGTTAACATAAATATCGTAAGAACTAGTCCCCTGTGTTTTATGTATTTTTTTCACTACTTTTCACTACATATTTCTATAAAAAAAAGCTAAATTAACAAAACGTTGAAGCTTTCATTGAATGTCGGTGGAATGCGAAACCCCATTTTACTCCGACCATACTTTTCTTTTTTTCAATTTTATAACCTTCAACCCCTTACCACAAATTCGATCTCACACAACCCAGCCCTTCTCCCCTCGTTTTTCTTTGTTGGCACTGCTAAAAAAATCGTCAAGGACAAAACTAACCCTCAATCTCGTCTCTCGTACATCCTGATGGTTTCTTCCGCTTCTTCCAAGATAAAACTTTTCCTTCAAATCTACCCCCTATACCCCTGCGTGTAAAAAAGGAAACTGAACCAAAGCGAAAAGAGACGATAAGTAGCATAGAGGCCCATATTTGAAAAAGGGAAAAGAAAAAAAAAATAAAAATAAAGCAATGAAAAATATTTTCTAATGTAGTAGTGACAGCAATAAAAATAGTAACTCCGCGTCAAGTTAGAAAGAGATACTACCTAACATCAACCGCCAGTAAAACATCGAACCGAAAATTTTCTTTTATAGTCACAGCCGAGGCAAGTCTATATTTTTCGCTCACGCCAAAATAAAATGGAAAATGAAAAATATGTAAAATAAAAAAAAAATAAAATAAAAAACGATAATCAAACGAAACAAAAAAAAAGAAAAGAAAATAAGAAGAAGCATAAATAAAAAAGGGGGTTGAAAATAAAAATTATGTAGAGCGCCTATGCTGGATGCTGTATGTTCGGCTTTGTACCGAGAGTGTTGTTCATCTCTCCATTATTATATTGTACTTAAAATCCAGTAGCAACAACAACAACAACAGCAGCAACACCAGCAGCAGCAAACGAAAAAAATATAAAATAATATAAAAAGAAATCGTCATTTTTTCGCTATCTACACATTTATGTAATGTTAGTTGATGTATAGAATTTTCCACATAATATTTTTCGTATGTAGGCGGTGTTAGAAAATTTTTACGATTTTAATTGGTATGAGATGCTATGCTAGCTATGATGAATATCAAAGGGGGATTGGTATACGGGTGTACACCTAAAATCCTGGATGCGCTAAAACATAGGGAGGCACATGATGTCACAGAAAGAATAGAGAAATGGCAACGGTGATGGGGTCGAAAAATTGGAGAATATACACTCCTGTTCAATATTATAGCATGTGGCCCCCAACATTTTCGAAAAACCAAATAGCAAAAAAAAAACAACAACAACAACAACAACAACACACGACCAAATTCTACCCCAGATATAATGTTAATATATGTGTATAAAAAAGTAATAATAAAAAAAAACATTTTTTCGGGTATAAAATAAAGCATACAAGGATGTATTTTTTATGTGTGTTCGTATAATTTACTGCCTTTTTTTAAATCTCTAATGTTTTCGCTCTCTTTCGCCGAAAAATCATTCTAACCCATTTGCACTTGTCACGCACTCGATATCGCCATCTCATATTAGTGTTTTTTTTTCTCTTTGATTTCGCATAAAAAAGGACATAGTTTTACATTAAAACATAAATATACATACGTTACGGGCCGACATTATTTTATGTTTGTTATGTTGTTTTGGTTTTTTTTTCGTGTTTATTTTTTTTTATCATTTATTTTTTCTGCTACTCTCATTTTTATACCCCCAATACGCGTATATAATGTTAAGACACGAAAGATGTTGATGAGAAGATGACGATGATGATGATGATGATTATGGTAATGGTAGTAATACTTTTCAAAATTTAACAAAAAAAAAGGGATGTGAAACATGATGGTAGAACAAGAGAACCTGCAACATAACAAGTCCTTGAAAGTAAACACGTGAAAATATGGGATGAGAGAATTTTTTTTTTCACGCAAGATTTTCCTTTTTCTAAATACAAATTAAACAAAAATCTTGACATTTTTAACACACAAAGAAATACACAATTTTCTCACCATCCCCAGAAAAATCAGCCCTTCCCCCGCTTAGCATCATAAAATAAAATAAAATAACTAGTAAAAGACTACTTACCAATTACTATTACCCTCTGTACACCTCATTAGAAAGGCCAATTTTATCACTCCTCTCCGATTCAAAACTCTCACACTTACTCTCTAGTTTTTCCTCTCACGCTAGCTTCCCACCCCCTAATTCTAACAACATTCAATGCCAACTCTTCCCCAACATTTTGGACGCTCTCGCACGGCACATTTTTACTCAACACTTTTTATTGCCAATGAATTTTTCTCTCTTCCACCGCAACCACCAGCAACCCATCATCCCTAATTGCTCTCTTACCCCATGTCCTTCAACAGTATGCGATTTCGTATGCGAATGTGTGCGTCTGTTTACATTGAAGTTTTTCAAACTTTTTCCTTTCGCCAATTTGCTCTTTCTTTCTCTCTTTCGTCACAAACACCGCCATGAATCACTCTCCTTCCGTGAATTTTTCAATTCCTCCAGAGGTCCTTTTTACTACCCTTCGCTAACCGTTCGCCATACACTCGCACAGTTTTCTCTCATTTTTATTATCGCATAGTGAGGAACGTTCATTACTGGATAGAGTTTTCATCCCTTCGCTTACATTTCGCAGGGATTTTTTTTTATCTCGCTGACCTAGAAGGGGTTTTGGATGGGAGTTTTGTGAATTAGGGGGTATCAAAGAGGTAGAGAGAGAGAGAAAATATTTTAGTCAGCGCTTCTATGAGGTGGTAAAACCATGTGTTGTTGTTGTTGCTGTTCCAGTCCTATGGTCCTTGCTGCTCCCGGCTCCTGCTCTAACTCAATGTCGGCATTTTTCTGTTACTCCTGTTTACTGCCTGTATTCCGATTCAGTATTCGAAGGACAATGAATCGAACTGTTCCATGCTGACTAAACTTTACGCCATACAGCTGCCAAATACCACGCCATGCCGCTGCCAAATACTAATGTTTTGAACACCGCCACTGCCATTCGATCCTTTCGCAGCAAATATCCTGATGTTTGTCCCGCTGGATACATCTTTCCTGAATGCTGTTCTCAATTATGCTTGTGCTGCCACTGCCACAACCATCCGCCGATACTGTTTTACCATTTTATCCATTTTTATCCATCATTCCACCGCCACCGCGACGTTTTCTATGTATTTATTTATTTTAGTTCCTTTTTTTTTTGCATCGTCCTTTTTCATTTCACAGTTGTGTGTTGCGAGTTCGCTTTTTTCTTGTTTCGTCGTCGTCGTTGTTGTTGTTTTTTTTTTTCTGGGGGGATGATGATTTTTTAAGTATATATGAGAGGGAAAAAAGTATAACAACATACAACAAAATACACATAACATCATAACATTTAGAGCAAAAGATTTCTAACCGCCAGAGCAGTCGTACACATTATTTTATTGTGTGTTGTGTTCTTAATTCATATTAAACACTGATGAATAGTAGGAATATTACTTTTTAATTATAAGTTTTTTTTTTAAAATCAATTTAATGTTAATTTATATTGAAAATAATAAAATAATATGAAATCCTTTCGAACTGTTAAACAAAACGTGATTAGAGGAATTTTTCCCAAATAAAACTGGAATTGCAGTTCAGTTGAAATAACAAAAATATGTGCAATATTCGCTAATTTATCCTTAAAAACCATCAAATAGTTTTTGAAACGTTTATAAAGAAAACTGGCAAAACGCAAGAAATAAACAGAGAGATATGCCGGTATCAAGTGTAAAGTTTTTGTTAAAAATTCTGTGAGTGACTAGAAAACCCCCCAAAAAAATTGTTAAAATGTGTCCTTAAAAAATCAAATAACAAGCGAAAAAAACCAAGCAAAAAATTTATGATTGCAAGTGATTATCCCTAAAAATTGTGTGATATTTTCTTATAGAGAATATGTGAAATTTCGAAGAAAAAAATACTTTCACACCGGACATCAGAAAAACTGTATAACAGCCGGCTTTTTGCTCAAGAAGAATCAGAATAAACAAATTCTTTTGGTTTCTTAGAATTTCAGCAGTTTCTTTAAAACTGTTTGATTGAATTTCTTTCTCTGAAATGATTTTGATTTTCTGAGTTCAATTAAACAAGAAAATAAGAATTATTCCCTAAAATAATACCACGAAATTAATGAATATGAGATTTTCTGAAAGTTTTTCGCAACTATTTGTTTTTAATTGATTTCCCGAGATCAAAATGAAGCTGTCGATTTTTATTAACCAATTCAGGCCGGTTTGCTCCAACTATTCTTAAAAAGTTAAGTTGTGCTTAGCCTACTTACAGCGGTTTGCACCAACGAAACTTAGCAACTTATGTCGAACTCAAATTTGTTAAGTGCCAGAATTTCTAAGGCTTAACCCTTAAAGGCTTGCACGCGATGTACCACCTTTTTTGTAACAAATACTGCACGGTGGTATCAAAATTGTACCACCAATTAAACCGTCTTTCGTTGGCGTATGATACTTTAAAATAATACCACTAAAAAAATCAAAAAAAAAAATTTTTTTTTCGAGTGCCGGAAGGGTGAAAATGTTTGCTATTTTTCTGTGCCTCTAAGGGTTAAGAAGGCTAAGCATAACTTAAATAGTTATAACTTGTATCAGCAAACGGGCCTTAGACCATAGAAATTCTGGGACTTAAATCCTTTAACACTCTAACTGCCACGTCAGTCAAAAAGACCTGACACCTAATTGTACACAACGGCCACAATGAAACTTATTAAAGTGTTCGCTGCAACCGCAACGATTTTTTGTAGTTGCACACATTTTATGGTAATAAAATAACATTTAGGTATAATTTTGTTTCAATTTTTTTTTCTCTTAGTGCATCCTTTTTGACTGACAACGAAATATTCGAAAAAGGCTTAAAACTGTCGTGGCAATTAGAGTGTTAAGTTCAGGTTAAGTTGCTAATTTTCGTTGGGGCAAACGACCATCATAGAACTTATTTAAAAAGTAATAGAAGAAACTCTCATTTCAAAAAGGAACAATTTTTCCAAATTTTTCCTTCCTTTGTTTATTTTGAAAAAAATGATTGGTTTATTGTAAAATTATGACTTGATTTTCAAACAAAATGTATATAAACTTTTATTTGCAAAAAAAAAACTTTTATGCAGTAAAACATTTCTAATTCCTGAGAATTTCGACCCGGATTTTTATACTCTATATGATATATCATATAGGAGTATATTAGATTCAGTATACCGTTTGTAACGTATCGAACCAATCATCGGAAACAAAAATGAACAACACCAGGGCGTTAGGGATGACAAAAGATTTTGATTTCCGCATATCTGTCCGTCTGTCTGTCAGTGAACACCATGACTATCGAAAGGACTAAGCTAAAGACTTGAAATTTGGTATAGTTAAGTTTTTCGTAAATAAAAAGGCAGAGTTTTTGAACGGGCAAAATTGGACCATTCCTTCCCCCCTCCCTCATACAAACAAAACAGTTTTTTTGTAATTTTCTCGACCGCGGTGAGTCATATTGAAAAATTTATAAAGGTAAAATGTCTTTAGAATGGGATTCTACATAACTCGTCCATACATCAAAATCCAATCGGACCACTGCTGCCTCCCTTTTCCATACAAATGAAATACGTTTTTTCCTGTTTTCTCGAAAACTGTGCATCGTATCGAAAAATTTATAAAGGTAAAATGTGTTTATACTGTGATTTTACATAACTTATCTATACATAAAAATCCAGTTGAATCACTCTTTGACCCCTGCCCCCTCCCCCACAAATTGAATACTGTTTTTTCCATTTTCTCGAAAACAGTGAGTCGTATTAAAAAAAATTTTAAGGAAAAGTTTGTTTAGAATATGATTCTACATAACTCTTTCCTACATCAAAATCCAATCGAAAACATTTCAGAACATTTCTGATGTTCAGGAGACAAGAATTGCCGAAAAAGCTTTCGTTATATCCGTCATGCCGTGGTTAAACCAGAGAATTTTAGAGAACCTTTAAGAAAATTTCAATTATTTAACTACCGAGATTTTACAAAGATTGTAAAAACAAAGATTGTAAATACAAAGATTGTAATGTCGCCGTTTGAAAGAAAATATTTTATACTGGGGTTTTTTTAATAAAATGTAGTTTTGTCTGGATAATAATATTCGAAAACTTCCATATCTGAACCACGTTAAAAATATATTTATGTTTTCAAAGCCAACTAATTTTTCCAAGGACTTTTACCCCCTGAAATTGATGTTTTATAAAGTCTTATGCCTGAAATTGTATGAATCTAAAACTGGTATTTTTATTAACAAGTCTGTTCTCAGCATTTACTGAATATCGTGCCCACACGATGCAAAAAAAAACTCGAGTTTCTTAAAATCGAATTCTAAATAATCAGAATAACATTTGAAAAATCATTGACATTTCATCGAATAAAAAATTCAAATATTCTAAATATTCTCAAGGCCTCAATGTTTACAACTCAATAATATTATTTCAAATTCACTGGAAATATGAGAAATCACCCTCCACCCATTATTTAGTCAGTCATATTTAGGTCTGAACTTCGGAAGCCTCCCTTAACGGATCCACAGCCTCACAGTTCTACCGTCAAAAGATCAAAAATGCGAAAAAAAATCCCAGTACGTTTTTTACAGCCCCGCTCTACTAATATTTCCTAGTCAACATCCTGCGAACGACGGGTAACGAACCCCTTTCGATTCTGCCATATGCATGCATCTCATGAATAAAAAGTCATCGCCTACGATCGACTCCCATCGGTGATATTTTCAAGCTTAAACACCTCTCCCGTGATACATCATCATCATATCTACAATCATTGACCACATCAGACACATGTGACTAATCGCCAATGCAAGTAAGGTAGCGGCTGAGGTTGAAAAAATAAAAAAATAAAATAAAAAAAAAACTCGCAGTGGTGGTTCAAACGTACTCGTATAGAACAGGAACAGAACCCCGAAAGCGAAAACTCTAACCACTCTTCACATACTCCACATATGAAAGCCATCACACTGCTGCGACGCCAACCACAACGACGGCTCCACATGGCTTTATACTACCCATCGTAGGTACGGCCACTTCACACACGACGGCGACAATCATCATCATCGTAATCAAAGCTGAACCCGAGAAAAAAATCGTCTCAATGGTTAAAAATCGAGCCCCTCCGCACCCCCAAATAAAAATCCATATATCGATGAGGGTGTGTGTGCCGACTGTGCAGAGTTCGTGCATGTGTTCAAAGAAGTATCCGATTCAGAAAAGTTCACATGCATTCAACCATGTCGAAAATCTGTTGAGCTCCCAATATTCTAGATCTGATGAAGTAAAACACTCACCCTGCGCTACCAAAGCGTATCAATGCGACCAAGTCTGCACTTTCAGGTGTCAAACTTTTGGATATTCCCGACATCTTCGAAAATAAACGTCAAATTTGTCGTAGTTGACGTGACCTGTAATTTCAGATTTTGAATAGATGACAGGATAGTTTTAGGACAAAATCGTGACAAAAATGGCATTTTTTAAAGCAATATTCTTATAGAACAAATTCGGAGTTGAAAAATTTTGTCAAACTTGGAATTGATAAAATTTTGAGAAATACGCTCGAAATTCTAAGACCATTTACAGTACAGAAAGATTGCAAAACTTCTGATAGCTAGGAAAAAGGGTTAGTAAAACTTCATCAAATTTGGGGTTAAAAAAACACTTCAAAATCCAAATTTCATCAAACAGTGAAAAGTACCAACTTTTTTGAAGCCCTTGCAAAATTCAAGTCAGCTAAAAACTTCTGAGTTAATAAATTTACGTCAAATTCGGATTTATTAAAATTTTGTCAAACATGGTAACACTTTTTAAAGATATTTTTTGTGTCAGAATAGTTCAAGACTTTGCGAAAAACTCATCGGACTCAAAAAAGCTACGTCAAATTGGGAGCTCACAAAAGCCCGTTGCGGAACCTCTTTTGGAACAATTCGGAGTTACAAATATAGTCTCTTTGAACATATGTTTAGTACAAAAAGCTTGCAAAATTTCAGTCATCTAAAAAATTCTGAGGTAATAAAATTCCGTCAAATTCGGAATCCGGAGTTAATAAAATGTTGTCAAACACGGTAGCACTTTTTAAAAACATTCTTCGTGTCAAAATAGGGTAAGGCTGCGAAAAACAAAGCGTGGTCAACAAATCTACGTCAAATTCGGAGTTCACAAAAGCCCGTTTCGGACCTTTTTTGGAGCAATTCGGAGATACAAAATTAGTCTTTTCAAACTCTTGTTTAAAGCGAAAAGCTCGCAAATTTCACTCAGGTAAAAATTTGTGAGTAAAAAAATTCCGTCAAATTCGGAATACGGAATTAATAAAATTTTGTCAAACACGGTAGCACTTTTTAACACGTTGACTGCCAAACCAATTTTCCAAAAGTTTAAAAAAATGCCAAAACAGTTTCTTTGTGATTTGTGCTGTTTTCAACATATAGTTATATTTTTTTTAAAGCCATGGTGGCCATCACTGTCTACCAAATACGATAGACATGGCTCCAAGGAAGCACCATTGGCTATCAAACATGATAGCCATGGCAGTCAATGCGTTAAAAATATTTTTCGTGTCAAAATCGTGCAAAGCTACGTCAAATTCCGAGTTCAAGCCCGTTTCAAGCGTCGGAAACTCTTTTGGAGAAATTCGGTGTTACAAAATGAGTTTTTTTTTTACAAAAATTACAAATTTGATCAATTTTTCAAAAACAAAAAAAAAATGGAGTATGAAATTTTTGGACAACTTTGTAACAATTCCTCGCTGGTAAATTATGGCTTTTAAAGACCTTCAAAAAACCGGTTTTTTTAAAGCGAAGCGTTGAAAATTTATTCAGCTGAAATTATTTATGGTTGACAATTTTTAAATGGAGGTTCTAACAAGCAATTTTCGGAATGGTTGACAAAAACTCAGAATTGAAAAGTTTACCTTATTTTCAAACTTTCAAATGAAGGTAAGGAGGAGTTTTATTTTTTTTTTCGAGGTTGGTTTGGAGTTTTAAAATTTCCGAAAACTCCGAAAAAATTTAAAATATCAAAAATTTAAATTATTGTTTTTTTTTTGCAACTGGTGGTTTGCAAATGAAGATTTTTACAAGAAATAATCGAAAATTCATGCAAAAATTCACTTTAAAAATTCGGAGTTGTTATTATTTAAATTTTTTCTAACAGTAAAGACTCGATCAAGTGAATTTTGTAGCATGCATGCATATATGTCGGACATTTGATAGACTTCTCCCCAAACGACCGACACGACTAATAAAAAAAGAACTTTGAAAGCCCCAAAATGAAGAAAAAAAATCGTCACAAGATTCGTCATATGAATCTTTTGTGATTGTGTATGAATCAATGGCCAACACTTTGGCGAATTTTTATTATAAATTCACATATGAATCCAACCTATATAGATAGGTTCCGCAAAAATTATGTGAGAAAAGCGATTTTCGGCTGTGGAGCCCGGTTAAGTTTTTAACTAAAAATTGAGAGAGATCCCCCCAAATCATACGAATATGTGTTTGTAATACACAAAACTTCATATCGTATACTTTAACATATATGCACTTCCCAGTGAGTACGAATTATATTGCGAAATCTACAGTTAAAAAAAAAGCTAAAGTACATCAGAGTGATTTTTTTTTTCGTCGTCTTATACTTTTTTTTAATGCGATTGTATTCAAGAACAGAAACAGCAGACTCTAAATAACCCAACTGGAATACTGAACGAAAAAAAAAAAATTTTTTGAGCATTTTGGATATCGTTGCAAAAAAGAAATGTTCTGTCCTTGCATTTTTTAATTCAGTTGAGCGTTTCGGTTCACGCGGAAAAGTTAACCTGAAAAAATCTTTATAAAACCGAAAACAGAATTTCCAACACTATATTTTTTTGTTTATCTTTAGTTTCTATCGTTTTAAAATTTGTCGTGTCGTTTGAAATTTTTTTCTAACTCGATAGTGATTAATTTTGGTAAAAAAATTATCTTTCCCGACGTTTTTATGGACAACGTTTTTATTTGCTGTGTTTTTTGAAAAATTTAAAAAAAAAATATCAGAGACAGCGGATTTTTTTGTTGATATATGAAGAAATTCATAAGCGGATTAAATGCTAAGGCAGTGATTTTTAAAAGATGCCACTTTAGATATTTAATAGACACTGAAGAAAGTTTCGTTGAAAGTTTTTTTGAAAATTCCGTTCACAAGTTGGGAAATTGGTGATGATTTAAAGAACTGTCCTGAAAGTTTTTTCCTTATAATATTTGAAAATTTTGCTGCTAGTGTTTTTTTTTACAAAATATATTCCAAGTGTCCGAGAACTTGTCAATATATATTTCAAAACTTTGCCGCTAGTGTTTAATTTACAAAATATATTCCAAGTGTCCGAGAACTTGTCGAAAAACTTGTCAATATAATATTTTAAACAACCGGCAATTTAGAAAATTTTCTAAGAAATAAAATTTTTTTGCAATTACACGAAGAGAAATAGGAATATACGAGACAGTGGACTATTCTGCAATGATTCCCACAAAATTGGGAATTATTCCTATAATTTTATGGAAAATTTCCTATTTTTTGGCATGAGCTCCTCTTTTTTTTGAGAGTCATTAACAAAAAATTCACTGTCTCGTATATTCTTATTTTTTATAGAAATCTGTCCTATTATTTATCTCCGTGCAGGGTTGACCTCAACAAACAAATAAAAAACTCAAAAGTTTCAGAAAAGAAATCATGAAAAAAATTATTCATATTTAGAATAAAAATCCGGTCGCATGTCACCGAAAAGGAAAATTTAGAAATTCTTCGGTTTTGGCATAAAAAATCTGGAGTGGTATTCCGTAACTTGATTCAAGCGTTTGTTTCGAGTTAGAAGAAAAAGTGGTATTTGCTATCTCGGTTTCTCTCTGTCATTAACACAGACAGCGAATACTTCTTGTTCTTCTAACTCGAAACAAACGCTTGAAACAAGTTACGGAATATCACTCCAGATCTAATCCTAACATTGAAAATATTTAGTAAAACTCGGATCAATTAAAGCTTGTTTTTGTTTTTCGAATGTTCTGAAATTTCCATTTTATTCTATAAAACAAAAAAAATACCCCGATAATTTGGTTTAAAAAATTCAAGGATAAATGAAGAAAAATGTATCACTTTTAATAGATTTTTTAAGAACTGTCTCTCGGAAGAAAAATTTCTCGGAGAAAAAATCGTCAAAAACCATTCTTTCCAAGAAAAGTTAAAATAAAAAAATTCTGGTTATTTTTGATTCTTAGCATTTATCAAAGAATTGAATTTTTGGTAACAACAGCCGCACTAAAACCAGGGGTGTGGAGTTGTTCTTAAAAAGCCCCAACTTCGGCTCCGACTCCACACCCCTGCTAAAGACCATCAACAAAAGTATTTTTTATATGCTCGAGTTAGTTCGAGTGCATGTTTTTTCACCACTTTAATTCCTAATAACGGAACTATTTTTTCCCTTTTTTGGAATTTTAATTCCAAACAACGAACGACAAAAAGAAATTGAAAATCGGATAAAGTTCTAATTTTTCAACACTCCTACGTAATGGCGGCTCAGGGTTACCTCATTTTTGGCAACGGTGGGAGTGTAGACTAAAAAATTGCCAACTCAAATTAGATCTAAAATTCGAAGACAAAGTTGTAATAAAAGAGGACGAAAAGTGGACGCCACGACCACCAAATCATCCAATTGGTGTGAATTTAAGGCACGACGCCAATTTTAAGACTTTTTGTGTTACTTGAGAAATGGAATTTCTGATTCTAAACTTTGTAAAATTCGGAAAACCACCGTGCGAAATAACGGTTTTTTTTGTTCCCCCAAAAACTTTCAAAAACCAAAAAAATTACGGAAAAAAACGTTTTTTTTTTGTTCAAAATTTTGAACCCCAAGAAAAAACTTTCAAAAACCAAAAAAATAAGGAAAAAGTCAAAGCCATTTTAATAAAATTGAAACCCTAAAACGGAATGCTCAAAGTTTTTAAAATTCGCGATTTTTTTTAAAACAATTGTACCTTTGTCGAACTTATTGTTCAAATTTCTTAGAGGTTCGACTTTTTAAAATCCCCGCTATTTTGAAAATTTAAAAAAAAAATTGACTCTTTGCAACATTTTAAGGAGTTGAAAACTTTAACAGAATCAGGAAATTTCCCGAAACGGTCTTAAAATTGTTGGTACTGCTTTTTGCGATCCAAAAATTTTTAATTCCCAAGAAAAAATGCCTAAAACCGATAAAAAAAATACTGAAATGCGAAAAAAATTAAAAATCCTCTGATTTTGGGTTAAAAAAATGTCTCTAACTTAACTGCAGATCTACTAAGTAAACTTTGGTTCTGCATTCTAAAAGACCCTCTTATTCCGTTCGAAAATTCTCTTAATCTTGAGTCCTTGCAATATTCGCTCTTTTCTTTCTGTGGGGGAAGGAAATTCTTTCCACAATTTTTTCTTTCCGCTTGGATACCGATAAAAATGTCTCCCCACAAATATAACCTGCCACCCCAATTTTCACCACTTGGCTCCACTATCGCTAACTGACTGGACTTAGGCTTAGAAGTATCGCAGGCTACAACTACAAATGAATCAAATTTTTGGCAAAGCGTATACCGTTTTCTCAGATCCGTTGCGCTTCATCCAAAAAAATCCTTCGTTTTGAAGGAAAACTCACAAAGAAATTGGGGGTAACGCGCGCGAACGAGGGACTCCCGCCGAAGGGGAGATGATTTTTTCCTTGTCGTCATTATTTATTATTTTCACCGACTCCAAAACTGTTAAAAATTTCTCCTCAAGAGAAGAACTGCAACCCCGAAATTTCAAAATCAACCCACATTCGCTGGTGTTCCAAAAAACCACCCTCCCCTCCCAACCAGTATTGCTGTTACAGAAGCTAGCACTGCGCTACACAACCCCAACATCCCTTTCTACAGCACGAAATCTCCGCCGAGCCGAGCAGGCGATTCGAATTTTTTCCGCCGGGGCTGAGGGTGGAATCCACCCCCCAAAACAAGCACACACAATCAAATGCCGCTGGAAGTTGGAAGTAAATGTGCTTCCACAATCGTTCGCTGTTGTGGCTCCACCGTTTCTGACTCCATTCAATTTCGGGCTGGTTGTGTGCAGCAGCAGGAAGCAGCCCCCCAAAAAAACACATTGATGTGCAGAGCTAAACTGTGTCGATTTGTGTTGAGTTTCGTTTGAGAATGTTTGCAGCAATCTTTCCAATAATGTTAGCAAAAGTGTATTCTTTTTCCCTTTCGCTGTGTGTGTGCGTGTTTTTGTGAATTTTTTCGATGGAGTTGGATTTTTTCGGCGGGGTCTCTATTCGGGGGTCGTTCTCGGCCATACACTTGGCAATAGGGCGAACGGTAGCACTAAACATAGTATAGCCGTGCAACGGTAAGGATTCAAACATTCGAACGCTCAGCAAGGATCCGCCAAAATAATATCCGTATCAAGAAACTTTTAACACCTTTATTTTAACACATAAATCGGCAAGAATTCTTAAGTTGCATTTTATACACATGTGATTCAGAAATATTTTACTTATATTACCAAATTTTTTATTTGTTTATTTGTTTCGCTGATAAACGTTGAAAAAAAAAACAATAATTAAGTTTCAATAAAAATCATTGCACTTTCAAATCAACATCATTGAAATTAGTTGTCATTCGTCAAATAACCTCAAACGTTGATTGTCTATGATTTTTGCGTGAAAAATTCGAAACCAAAAGTTTGCAAAAAATAACCAAAAGAAAATCTAAAGCCGGCTGGATATAAAAATAATTTTTAACTGAACAAAAAAATGTGCTGTTTTTAATTTTAATCCCAATTTAGTGAAAGTTATTTTATCAAATAATACTTAATAAAAAATTTTCCTTCCATTCTAAAATCTAGCAAAAAAAAAAATTAAAAAGTGATTATTTTTAACTTTATTTTAACTCAGTTTTATTGAAAAAAGTTTTGTGCCAAAAAAAAAATTAAAACAAAAAATTAAAAACTCCTTGTTACAAAAGTTTTTTTTTTGTTTCCTGCAACCAAATCCAACAAAACAAAAAAAAATCAGGAAAAATGTTTAGTGATTCGGAAAATTTGTTTTAAACAAAATCATATCAATTTGGAGAGGAAACTCAACAAAACCAAATTTTAGCACAACCAAAAAAAAATGTTACCAGTCAGTGTTTGTGTCTAAAAAAATCATTTAAAATGTGTTTCATCAAATAATAACAAAAAAAATCAATTAAAATGAGGTATATTACACCATAAAAGTAAATGTGTTATAAAAAAAAATTAAAAATGTTAAGACCTGTTTGGAATGAAGTTATAAACTGTTGCAACTTTATTTATGCAAAACAATATTATTAACAAATCATTGTGATACAAATCAAAAAATTAATATAATAATATTAATAATAATAATACAAAATACAGAGAAACATCAAAAATAAATCATAAATCAGCTCAATTTTATAGAGAATACCAAAATTTATTTATCAGGTAAATATTTTTTATTATTATTAGGTATAGAAATTGTAATAAATACCAAACGTGGTTTACTATGTGGCTTTTGTGTGAAAATCATATCAAAATTGTGTTAAATTTGAAGATGGAAAATTTATTATCCAGAAGAATTAAAATTTAAAAGTTTTTGTCATACTAAAATTGTTTGTGTCTGTTTCCATAAGTTTGATGCCCAAAAAATAATAATCAAAACTTTTACTTTAAATCTCCAGAAAAATGTCGTTAAAACTATTTTAATTTTCCTGAGTGTTTGTACAATTTAAAAACTGAGTGTTTCTACAATTTAAGGCAAATCAAAACTACTAATTTACAAATAATTTTTTAAATAAAATTGTCGCTTATTTAAGCAAACTGTTAAAAAATTTCTCCTCAAGAGAAGAACTGCAACCCCAAAATTTCTAAATCAACCCACATTTGCTGAGCGTTTATAAACTGAGCGTTTCTACAAAAGACTAATAATTTAAAAATACTTTTTTAAATCGAATTTTGGCTTCTTTAAGCATTTTACCTCCAGTATTTCGTACTTGAAGAGATACTAAAAAATATCAATAGTGCAATGGAATCAGTAAAAATTCTCTAGTTTGATTTCTCGTATTTTTTTTTTTTTGCAAAAAACAGTAGATAAAGTTTTAGCTTTTTTGTTGAAAAATCAAAATTTGAACAAAAATTAATCTATTCCACAATAAAAGATCCTTTAGGCACCCGCCGTTTACACCTGACGCTTTATTCCGTGATTTTTATTCTTCAGCACTAAATTTAAGTTTTACAACAGTTTACTCTACGACACAAAACTTAGAAATGTATTCCTGAAAGACGTACAAACTCGAATTTTTCTATGCAAAACCGTCCGAATAAATTCAAATGTTGACAAAATTTGACAAATTTAGACCAATTTTGACCAATTTTGACCAATTTTGACAAATTTTGACAAATTTCGACAAATTTTGACCAATTTTGACAAATTTTGACCAATTTTGACCAATTTTGACTAATTTTGACAAATTTTGTTAAGGCTTCATTCACACCTCCAATTTTTTCTTGAATTTCTCCACGAATTTGATTCAGAATCAATTCCAGGATTTTTGTTCATCTCCCAAGTAACAATTTGAGATTACATTCCGGTTAAGAAACGTATTTGAAACCATGGTAACAAAACTCAAAAGTTTCACATTTGGTTTCTGTAACCTTTCAGAAACGTTTCAGAAACCCTATTTAGGAGCTTGTTTCAAAATAACCGTTTTTGGCGCGTTCATTCGGAAACCATCTAAAATGTAACCAAAATGTAACCAAAATGTAACCTAAATTGAAGGTTTTTTTGTAACCACGGTTACAAATTGTTTCTTGGGTTATCGCAGAATAAATTCACTAAAACAAAAGTTGTCAAAATTTGAATTTATTTTAGGCTATTTTGTAAGAAAAAAATCCGGTTCCTGTGTCTTTCTGGTAAAAAAAATTCACAGTATCGTAATATTAACGGTTGCAAAACGTGAATTTAGTGTTGCAGAATAAAATTTGGGGATTAAATGTCAGATATAAACGGCGCCTAATTGATTTTTTCCTGTGATGGATGAATAAAATTCGCAAAACAAATTCTGAATAAAATTCGAGGAGAAATTCACGAAAAATCGCAAGTGTAAACGGGGTTTTACTCATTTCTAAAAAAAAAAGATATGAACACTAATGCAGTTAAAACTCGATAAAAGATTAACATCATGTTGTTTGAATTTAAAAATATATACAGGTATCCCTCGAGTTACGCGGTACTTGAGTTACACGAATTTCGAGTTACGCGGAAAAAAATTGCGGCAGTGTTCGAGTTACGCGGTACGATTTTGGAGCAATTTTTATTTATTTATTGGAAAGAAGCTAAACTATCTCCTAGACTAATCTATTCTAAAATAACAAAACTGAATAAATAAAAATTACAAGTAAAAAATGAAAAATAAAACATAAAAATAAGAAAACCTAATATAAAACCTATTAAAAATCTAATATAAACCTACAAAAATAATAAAAAAACAAAAAACACAAGAAATTAAAACACCTTTTATAATAAAAAGTTAAAAAATACAAAAATGTTAAATATGTATGTGAGAAGACTCACAAACATCTAAAACAAAAAAATTGAAAAGTGGCATTTAATTGAAAATATTTTTGAAAAAAGAATTTAAAACCAAAAATGTTAATGCCACTTCTACTTCAATTTTTGTATTTCTTAAAATCCCTAATACAAAACATGTAAGGATGTACAAATGTATCGACCGTGAAGGTCCTGTTGGTGGCAGCGAGGACATGTTTCGGATCACGCCACTGATCCTTCATCAGCTCACTTAACGTGAAAATTTCGTAAAGAAATATTTTTTAATATTTCAAACAAAGAGATTTTGTATGAAACAAACCGTTATAAAGTACTAAACGTACATGAAAATCACAAACATTTTATTATAATTAACATCACCACTACACAATTGGATATAAAATACTTAAAAATTATCAAAAACTCACTCGTTAATAGCACCACACTGTTCAAAACCTCTTTAAAATAAAATAAAACAAAACGATTACCAGTTATTTGCAAACCTGTACGATCCTGAATTTAGAGATGCCAGATTGAGAAATACTCATCAACTAAAAATTAACCTTTTTTGGTTAGAATTAGAAATTACCCCAAATATTTTTTCCCGAAAATATTAAATTGCAAAAACTGTATTATTTCTGATCTTTTTAGATGTTTGTGAGTCTTCTCACATACATATTTAACATTTTTGTATTTTTTAACTTCTTATTATAAAAGGTGTTTTAATTTCTTGTGTTTTTTGTTTTTTTATTATTTTTGTAGGTTTATATTAGATTTTTAATAGGTTTTATATTAGGTTTTCTTATTTTTATGTTTTATTTTTCATTTTTTACTTGTAATTTTTATTTATTCAGTTTTGTTATTTTAGAATAGATTAGTCTAGGAGATAGTTTAGCTTCTTTCCAATAAATAAATAAATTTTGTAATTATAGATGAATGTTTTTTTATAAAAAAAATAATAGATATGTATGGTTTTGCACTAATCCGGAGTATCCACTTACGCGGTTTCGACATACGCGGAACCAATTAACTGCGTAGCTCGAGGGGTACCTGTATTAGATCTTAACGCATTGTGGTTAAGCGGCGCCTGATTAAAAAAGTTAATTCAAAGTCAAAATCGACTATGTTTACCATAAATTTAACCACTAAATAGTAAAATTTACAAATATGTGGCCAAATTAACTATTTTTGTAATTGAGACTAACTGTTTTGTGTATTTTTGCAATTAAAAATAACTATTTTAGTTGTAATCCCGATTCCCAATTATAAAATGTTAGGTCCACTATATTTTTCTCTGCGTATAACAGTCTATTCAGAACAAATCTGCCTGCATCCATTAGGAGTAATTTTTGATATTAAAAAATGTACATAACACATAAAGAAAACTACAATTGCCGCGTAGACATCAAATACTCTATGGCATGACTCTAAACTTAAAAAAAAACTAAATTTGATCATAATAATCCAATTGAATTTTTTTGAAACTATTCCGACTAAATTTTAATGTATGAAATACAGTAAAACCTCCTAAATCAAGACATGGACCACTTTCTGTCCCGATTAGAGAGGTTGTTGCAAAAAATTTTAGTATGTTATGCATAATCCTATGCTTAATTGCGAGCGGCCCATATTTATATTTGAAATACCTTTATCTATGAATAAAAATCATAACTAAGGTCAAAATTTAAAGAAACCCCCCAAAACAAAAAAATACATATTCCAACATCACCAAAAAGTGAACTTTCTGCGAATTATATTGAAGACGGGCGAATAACTAAAACATATTTGAGATTAAAAAATCTTAAGAAATCAATTTTTGCGTAAAAAAACGGGTAACTAAAACGGATCTTACAAAATACTGTGTAATCAAACGATAGAAATATTCAAAAAATACCTCTACGAAACCAGTATTAGTAAGTCAGCAGACTAAAACATTTTTGAAATTCTACTCTTAGAAAATTGGGAGAACTACAAAAGCTTGTGAAAAACTAGAAACCCTTAAAAAGTCCCTTACAAAATTAGAAGAACTGCTAAAATTTGATGAAAAATTAATTAAATAAAAAGTGCTAGCTATACTGCGAAAACTTAAAAAAAAACACTTAAAAATTAATTACAAAAACTAGATAAACTGCGAAACCTTTAGAAAAAATCCTTCTTCAAAATTGATATGTCCAGGAACTCAGAAATTATCAAAATTTCAAAAACTTTCTAAAAATTTGGAAACCCCCAAAATCCTTTGAAAATCCAGCAAAAATCTAACAAAAACCTGTTTCTCAAAAAAAAAAAAAAAAAAAAAAAGGAAAACTCACTTGTGAAAAACTACTTTAAAAAACTGTCAAAACTCTAACAGTCCCACATATTTTAAGCTGCTAATTAACTTCTAAACCCTTTCGCATATTAATTGGCCCAAATCATGACATACTCTCCGATGAAATGGAGAAATTAGGTCAAACGGTCTTCGTTTATTATTTGTTATATGTCTGGAAAGAAATTAACACCATCTTTTAAACCAAACAAAAATTTCCACACTTATTAGCCAGTGAAAATTCATCTTACTTTGTTACAATGTTTTACAATGCGATAATTATTGTCTGGGGTCGTAACGTTTTGTCAAGGAATAAAAGATTTTTCGTTGTTTGCACCAACAAAACTTACCAACTTAAGCCTAACTTGAATTATTCAAGCTCCAGAATTTCTATGGTTTAAGTAGACTAAGACAACTTAATTTTTTACGGATAATATGCCGCAAACGTACTTTAGGGACTTGGCATACCGAATGCGTTGCGTCGCCGCACGTTCAGATTTTTAAAGAACGATAAGTAAATTTAGACTTTTTTCCTTTTAAAAAAAAGTATACAAGAAATTTTCGTGTGCAAAAGAAAACCTATTGTAGAAGAAAAAAGTTCAAATTTACTTATCGTTATTTAAAAAAAATAGACCTGCGGCAACGCAATGCATTTAGTATGACAAATCTCTAAAGGCGCCTCCACACGTTCAATGTTACTTGACAATTTTACTTGAATGACTCATGTTTCAAGTAACATTGATGGTTTGGATGCTCTTCAATGTTACGTTTGCAGGCAATTTCCATCAATGTTACTTGACGAAAATTTTCATCAATAATACTTGTCAAGTAACATTGAACGTGTGGAGCCTTCTTTAGGGTTTGTTTGAACTGGAAAAAACTAGCAAGAGAGTAAGAATGTGTAGTTTGATTTTATTAGCAAAAAAAGCTTTCTGAAAAACTAATTGTTTTTAAACTGACTGAAAAAACTTAATTTTTATTCAATCCGTCAAAAAAAGGCAATTAAAAATCAAGTATAACCCCGCGCGTCAACTACATAAAATTTTTTACGAAATGACGCATGATTTTTTAAATAATTTTGCATGACGTAGGCGAAGTTTAAGTCCAATGGGGACGAGGTTTTGAAGCGAATCCGTGACGCAGATTGAAAATGATGTCTACAAAACATTTATCTATTACATTTATCTATGATTTTTGTCAGGAAATAGTTGCGGTAGATTTTACATTTATCTATGACAACTGGCAGGAAACGGTTCTGGTAGATTTTAGTTGGCAAAATTTTTCCTTAAGAGGGGATTTGAATCCGGTTTTCACCTCTCTAATGGTGAAAACCGGATCCGAATCCCCTCAGAATTACAGGAGATCGATACAGAGAGGTTAAAGAAAGCGGAGGAGGAAGTGAGCGAAATTTTTTCCTGAAGGCTGATCTATCTAATAGTGAAAATCGGATCCTAATCTCTTAAGGATTCCACAACATAGCAGTGGATGGGTTTATAGGGAGGAGAGGTGGTAGATGTTAGTGGTTGAAAACTTTTCTTAAGGGCTAACATATCTAATAATAGAAACCGAATCCAAATGCCTTCAGCGGTTCAAGAGATACCAGGGGAGGGGGTAAGAAGAAACGGAGAATTTGAAAAACAGCATAGCCCATAACCATCTCCTTGATACTCTTTTTTCTTTTTTTCTTTTTTTTCAAATGTTTTTTTTATAGTTTCAGCCAGAGCTTAGTGGAAGGCCCGTTAATGCCGAAGCACAGCTCAGGATGGTCGGAAGGACAAGAACTTCTGCGGGTTATAGTCTGGGGAGGGGAACACATCAGATGTTAAATCGTTCCAAAGTATTGTTGTTCGCGGAATGAAGGAACCCCTAAACTTTAATGTACGGAAACCGTGTAAAGCCTCATTAAAATCGGTTTCATACAAACAAACTGATTTCCTTTATACTCGTAATATTAATATGATAATAACAAGCTAATGTATTTATCTGTCGGTCTGTTGGTCTGTCGGTCTCTCGGTCTGTCTGTCGGTCTATCGATCTGTCGGTCTGTCTGTCGGTCCATGAATTAGTCGGTCTGTCGGTATGTCGGACTGTTGGTCTGTTGGTCTGTTGAACTGTTGATCTGTTGATCTGTTGATCTGTTGATCTGTTGATCTGTTGATCTGTTGATCTGTTGATCTGTTGGTCTGTCGGTCTACCCGTCTGTCAGTCTAGCGATCCGTCTACCTATTTGTCAATCTGTTTCTCTTTTCGTTCATAACTGGAGAACCACTAAGGAGCTGTCCATCAAATCCGTCACGATAATTGTCGACTTTTAACCCCCTCCCCCCTCTCCCGTCGTCGCACTTTTCCACTATTTTTTGTATGGAGCCGCGTACCGCAGATCCATCTTCAACCCCAAATGTTTTTGACAACCCCTAAACCGATTTGGATGAAATTTTCAGGAGACCCGACTAGCATTATGTATAGAATTTTTAGCCATGGTTTATCTCGAGTCTTCCCTATTTCTTTTCTATTGCTTCCTAGGAAGGCAGGGAAATCAGCACCTAAGCCTTTGGACCGCGAAGTGACCAAAAGCAAAGCCCCACATTTTCACAAATAGTTTGGGAAATTTTTAAATCGAAAAGTTTAATTAAAAATCGCGAAAAATATCTTTTTGGTGTAAAACTCGTATTCTTTCGACGCAATGCCGATGGTTAGAATTTGACTAATTTTGAATAAAACTATTATAAAATTTGTTAATACTATGGAAAAATGTTTCTTTTTCTCAATATATGTTCAAAAAAATCTCTGCTTCCTAATATCACAATTGCGAAATTTCAATCTAAAAATAATTGCTTCCGGAATAGTTTGATTAAGCACAAAAATTGTAAACATATCGGAGAACTGTATCTAAAAATTACTAATGTTATATCACCATTTTCAGAAACTGTCAGCGACAGGCCAGCCAGACATTTTGCTATCCTTAACCAGTTTGCATAAACATCTGATATCGTTCGGGGGGCCTCAAATATTTATATTTTCCAAATATAACCACAAGTATTTATTAGGGCAAAAGGAGTTCTTATAGTGGGCGAACAAACCAACCACCCACTATTCGGATTTTCTATTTTTAAACTACATATGTAGAAAATCTAATGCTGTGACGCGTGTGTATTTTTTTTTAAATATCTCAATTAAAATCAGATAAAAGCTTTAACAATCTTTACTGCAGTGATTTTTGTAAATTTTTTGCATTTTTCCAAAAGCAATTTCACATCCCCGATTTTTTGTATCTAGGCCAAATCTAATCTTAAAACCGAATATCAAGGAAAATCTTTTGACGAAATTTCCTAAAAAAAAGATTTTTCACAGACCGCAGTGACATTGAAACATCCGTTTTAAAAGTTAATCTAATAACCAAGAAATTTCACACAAAATCTTTCATTCACTTATGTTCCAATTAAACACTTTCAAAGCGATTTTTTTTTTTCTTCATTGTCGGTCACGTTTCAATCGAAATTTCCACTTAATTGTGTTTGCACGTCAGAGAACGCTTTAGAGAAAATCCCAATAAACCAAAACATGATCTTAACAACAATTATCGGAAATATACCACTAGTGAATTTTGGCCTTATCAGCCTCAAACAACTACGTCTCAAGAGCTCAATTAACGTAAAAACTATGCAAAAAAATTATTTTATCTTGGTTTAAAAAAACATTCAATAGAATTGAGGAGGTATTTTGAATTTTGTAACGACCGCATTAGGAGTGAGAGAAAATAATAAAATTTAATAATGATAAAATACCGAAAAAAAAACGTAATCAATAATAACCCAAAATAAATAATTTGTATTTTTAGATAACAAACAAGAGTCTATGCCATCTGACAAACAAAAAGTTCACCTCTAAAGAAAATCTATGAAAGAAATCATTTTTCTCATGCATTGGTAGCGTGCAAAGAAAACCCCCCCGAAAAACTATTTCTAATGGTTGCAACCAACCCGAAATATAAATTTAAAAAAGAAAAAAAATATTCTCGTATTATTATTTATTTTTCAAAATATATTTTTATGAATCATACCATAAAATATTTGATTTGCCCGGCGCACATTGTCGATTTTTGCTGTGAAAGTGGTTAAAATTATGAAACTCGAATTCTAGAGGAGATTAATTCTTCAAATTTGGAGAAAATATAGAAAAAATATTAGGCTTTCAGATAAAGACAAAAATATTAAGACATTAATCCAAAAAAAAAAAAATAGAAATTGCGCCATTACTTTTCTCTTAGACCTCAATTATCTTAAGAAAATAAATCTAACGTAAATCAATTTTGGAAGATTTTTGTTTTCCATAAAACTTCACAAATTGGACCTCCTTTAATCAAAAAAAAAATTGTCAAGGAAGTCCTTTATACCGCGGTCACACGACGCTGTTTTGCCAGCCGCTGGCTGCTGTTGGTTAGTAGCGCTGGCAAGTAGCAACAGCAGCCAGCGTACTGAGAGGGTTCACACGATTTATACTTTAGTAGCGCTGGCTAGCAGCAAAACAGTGGTTTGACTTTTGAATCTGGAAGATTTTCATGAAGGATTTAGTCCAGTACAGATTTTTTTACATCTATTTTTAAGTAACACGCTGAAGAAGCATCCCATAAACATTCGTATTTTTGATACACTTCGAAAAATTTTAATATTTGGTCTGCGTTCCACTTTGCTCCCATGATACCGTGATATTATTTTCTTTTCTATAATAAAACACACAAATTTAAATAAATAAACGTAAAATAACAACTTACAATAAACAAACTTTGCCACTTATCAGACTTTTGACAGCTCAGAGACCATGTGACAGGTTCACGTGATCCCTAGTAGCGCTGGCAAAGTAGAACGGTCTCTACTTCACTAGCGCTGCTAAAATCATCACGCTGCTGCTGGTAGTAACAACGCACTAGGGTTCACACGGCGCTGCTGAAACGGCTGCTAACAGCCAAACAGCCACTAGCGCTGGTAAAACAGCGTCGTGTGACCGCCGCATTAAAGAGTATCAAAGAAGTCCTTTTATGATTTTTCATAGTCAAAATCAGAAAAAAATTTTAAAAAAATGAAAATTTCGTATTTTTGAAAAATTATCTAACTTAATGACATATAAAAGATACTAAAAAAATATTCTAGTTATTTTAGGCATTTTCTGGTTATTTTAGACATTTTTATACTCTATATCTAATATACTCCTATACCAGCGTTTCTCAACCTTTCAGTATTCGCGGCCCAATTTTCAATCAAAATTGTCATCGCGCCTCCCTGCATACAATAAAATGTATACAATAATAACGTAATTTGAGTATTTTGGCGCTAAACCTACACTACTACCCTAATTTTAAACACAAATTACCAAGAAAACAGTAATTTATTGACATTTGGCAACACCGATCCTCAGCGTTGCCAAAACAAGAATCCGGTGCCTTTTTATTGCTCTTGCGTCATTTTTGCGGTTTCACGAAAAGTTGTTTTAACGCTGAAATCACAATGAACGCGAAACCGACGCGAAACTGGCGCAGAAACTGTCACTTAAAAGTTTGGTTCCCACAAATTGTTTGAAGTGAGCACAGTGAACGTAGAGAACGCAGCTACAACGTAACCGCAACGCAAAAGTTTGCAAACTTCTAACTTTGCCGCAGAATTCTGCGTTGACAGTTCATAAAGTGAGGTTGGAAAAAGGTCGTTCGAGGAAAAATTGATAGCCTTAGTGCAAATAACAAAGATAAAGACCAACAAAGCAAATTATCGCTTCAAAATTATCAATTTTTGTAATTTTTCCAAGTTTATACCACTTTATATTATGTCACTTGTACTACTTCACGAGCTGCCATTGTGCTCTGCCGCTAGAATTTTGCACTGCGTGACAGTTCAGAGCGTTGTAGTTGCGTTGGTTTCGCGCTGGTTTCGCGTTCATTGTGCTCCAAGCGTAAGTTAATAAGTTAATTATTAAATATTATGTCGAAATGTATTTTGTTTTGTATGTGGGTATGTACTTTCCTTTCAGTCAATTAATAAACGTTTTTAAATATTTTGTCTTGGATATGCTCGCGCCCCTCCTTAAATGTACTCGCGCCCCCCTAGCCCCACAGGTTGAGAATCGCTGTCCTATACGATATAATATATTAGATTTAGTATATCGTTTGTAACGCATCAAACCAATCATCGGACACAAAAATCAACTACACTAGAGTGTTAGGGATGACAAAAGATTTTGATTTCTGCAGGTTCGTCCGTCTGTCTGTCCGTCTGTTTGTCCGTCTGTCCGTCCATCAACACCATAACTTGCAAAAAGATTGAGTTAGATACTTGAAATTTTGTATAGTTACGTCTGTCATAAATGACTAGGCTGAGTTCTTGAAGTGAAATTGGACCATTCCTTCGCCCCTCCCCCATACAAATGAAACACAATTTCCTCAAAAACGGTGAGTTATACTGAAAAAAAATTGAGGATAATTTTTTGTCTTAGTTTGGCGGGCTTTTTTTTTTGTCTTAGTTTGGAGGCAATAAAACAAAAATTATGTTCAATTTTCTATGTTATACTATCGACATATTGTCAGGATATTTTTTTTTTAATTTCCCACAGCTTTTTTTGTGATTTTTCATCATTGGCTGAAACTTTCTGTTCCAAGACTGAAATTTTTCTACCCTGGCATGTCGGACGACTTCTTTATCCTTTTACGCATAAAATTTGCCACCCCAAATGGTTCTTTCGGCAAAGATTCAAAGATCTTTCAGAAAAAAAACATTTAGCTTAATTCACAAAAGAAAATCGGGGCCAAATTAATAACAAGCGGTCCTCAATTTAAGACGCATCGATATGTGACGCAAAATCAGGAAATTTGACGCGCCCAAATCCGTTGTAAATCGAGGAATGCCTGTTATTTCTATTCTTGTAAACCATTTTTTTTTTCAAAATCACAGTTTTTTATATTTTGATTTTCTCCCCTAGTAAAAAACTCTCTGCTCTTCGCAAAAAATTTGAATCTATATTTAAATAAACACCATAATCTCTCTTGAATCTAGGGTGACCCCTATATACGTCCCGGGATAGTCCCGGACTAAACTTTTGTCCCGGATTTATTCATTTAATGTTAAAATCTATTAACCAGCAGAAAAAATTATTATTACATATTCAAGACGTACTTTACTTCAGGGTGGGGTTGCCCCAAAATCACATTTTTTTTCGCCTGCGGCGTATCTTCTTAACGATTTTCTACAAAAGGTGCATGTATCTCAAATAATTTGGACCTGCGATAATTTGGACATGCAATTATGTGGACCTGCGATAATTTGGCCTTGAAATAATTTGGACCTGCAATAATTTGGACCTGCAATAAGTTGGACCTGCAATAATTTGGACCTGCAATAATTTGGACCTCCAATAATTTGGACCTGCGATAATTTGGACTTGAAATAATTTGGACCTGCAAAAATTCGGTCCTGCAAAAATTTGGACCTGCAATAATTTGGACTTGGAATAATTTGTACCTGCAGCGCATTTCTCTTTATTGATATTTTTACCATTTCTGTGGCTGTTATTTAGGGAACATAAAAAACGCAAAAGATTGAGTGAATGTTCACTTGAGACTTAGTAGTTCTTCATTTAAAATATTTCGCCGCAATCAGCATAAAACTTTCGCATGCGGCGCATATTTCTTAGTTGTTTATCTTTGGTTTTCGAGAAAATCAAGTTTTATTTGTATATATTGTAAAATTTGTTGTTTCGTTTGTATTCCATTTCAGACCCCCCTCCCCCTCCCTTAATCATAGCTCTTTTTGTCCCGGATTCACTCACAATAAATATCGTCACCCTACCTAATTATCAGATTTATCTTTTGTTATGATGAAAAAAAAAAACACTTTTCCCTACTTTATTTATAATTGCCCCAATTTTTCCCGGTCGGTACTATGTTTTCCAACAATAAGTGATTTTTACACGCGCATTTGACCAACTTTTCGCCATTTTCCCGCATCTGCATGGCCGCCGCTTGAGATAAATATAGGGAAAATAACAATCTAAAAAAGACTGACAATTTACCCATTATTTGTGGAAAAAATAATAGGGACAAAAAACTTACACAAACGCAAATATTTACGCACGATTAATAGAATTTTTAGTGTGACTTTGAGTGAATTGCTCCAGAAAAAATGTGAATAAATACGAGTGCTACTCACTCGTATTGCACAAATTTAATTGCAAAATAATAATTTTTATCAGTTTTGTATTTTATTTGATAATCCTGCAATATTGCTGCTGATTTCGTTTATTTTTATGCGTCTCTTGTTGCTATATTAACAAATTTTTTTTTCCAACGAATGCGATTAAGTATCTCGTGTTTTTATTGGGCTTGTGTTTGTGCGACATGATTTTTTCAGTGTTTTTCACTGCTAATTTTTTTTCAGCTTTTTTCGCCAGCCTTATAGTGTGTAAAGATAGCGAAAAGCTAAATATGAATTGCATCGAGGTCATTGGCGTGTTTTTTTATTTATTACGCGTAGACGTCGTCAACTGAAATAAGTTTTTTTTTTATTTTTTCAAGAAAAAAATGCAATTTGTTATAGTCATATGAACAAATAAGTTTTTTTTTAAATATACTTTATTTATGTAGACTTCTTGTATTAAGAAAATCATAAATTGATGAAAGAAACGGTGCTGCTGTAGTAGTTTTGTTATCCAGATAAATTCAATTTCTTAAAATGCGATTAAGTTTTGAGTATTTTATTTGTTTATTTTATTCAATAATTTTTTTATTGTTTCAATATTTTGAAATCTGGTCTTTTAGGTGAGAGTATTATCTGATAGTACCATGTTTAGTAAGAAAAATGACTAATTCAACAAGTTTTCTGTTGAATTAAACAACGGAAAAGTTTTTCCCAAAATTTAGACTAGTTAAAAATATTTCTTGAAAATCCGAAAGTTTCTGAAAATCTAGGAGAGTAGTTTTCTTATACTGTGAAGGAATTTTATCTGAAGTTTTCAAAATTTCATTTTTAGAATTGACTTTATAGAATTTATGATCAAGAAATTCACATAAATTCCTATGTAACAAAAAAACACAAAAAATTGGACTCATCAGCATGGGCGTCGGCAGGATTATTTTTCCAAGAGGGGGGCATAATCTGAACTATATTTATATACCTTTAAGGAAAAAGATTCCTCTCACTTTTTGTTATTTTATCAAATAATACCAAGAAATGGCAACTCAAAAAAAATGGAGCAAATAAACATTCAATGTCAAAAAATGTCAGGTATTGGTGAACGCTGATGTTTTTCTGTTGATGTTTTAAACATAGGACCAGATCAATGCCAAAAAAAAGCAGCACCCGAGGCTGAACTTGTATTTCGCGCCCATTCCCTTTCTAAAAAAAACTTGGTAAAAATGCATTTTTGTGTACTTGGAGATTTTAAAAAGCCGATCAAAAAAAAAGATTTTTCTAAATTTTTCTTTGTGATTATCTAATAGATAGAGAAGATACTTTCGTTCTTCGGTATGCAACAAAAATTACGCCGCAGGGAAATTATTTGTTAAAAAAGTGCATATCAATATAAACGTCATAACTCTAAAATGGTCATTTTAAAAATGGATATTTTTAAGTTAATGATGCAGGATGACTAGTTTCTCATCCGACAAACGTATTTCTACTACAAGAATTACCTGCCGTGAGAGAGCATTTGTAATATTGTTGTACTTAGAGGATTTAGTACAAGTCACCCTTTTTTTAGTACAGATCACCCTTTTTTTAGTACAAGTCACCCTTTTTTCAGTACAAATCACCCTTTTTTAGTACAAATCACCCTTTTTTAGTACAAATCACCCTTTTTTTAGTGCAAATCACCCTTTTTTTAGTACAAATCACCGTTTTTTAGTACAAATCACCCTTTTTTAGTACAAATCACCCTTTTTTAAGTACAAATCACCCTTTTTAGTAAAAATCACCCTTTTTTAGTACAAACCACCCTTAACTTAACCCTATTTATTTTTTTACCAATTTCAGTGAGAAGGGAGGCGCGACGAATAGGGCTAAATTCGACCCCCGACCTTACCACACTCTAAGCTTTTTGTTTTTAGGAAAAAATCGGTCGTCAAAAGATGATACAAAAATGGTTCAAATTTTTAGGGGACCCACAAAATCGGGACCTCAAACCCCGTCTGAAAGATAACTATCAAAAGCGTTTTTACCCCAAAATCTCGAGCAATCCTAGTCTTGCCCCCCCCCCCCCCCCCCCGCACTTTCCAACCCATCCTTTTGTCACATGATTTCCTTTGCTTAGAGTGACCACATTTTTTTCCTGTAAATCTGTGATAGATTGCCGGTGAAGAGCGGGAGGAGGAGGTGAAGAAATTTTGAATGCTTCAAAACTAATCGTGAAAATTTTGAAAGACCGATCAGAATGAAGAGGGTCTGCAGAGGGTTTATCTCAGGAAATTGCGCCCCAGTCGAAAATTTTTGAGTTTCGAGGTCCATTTTTTAGTGGTATTAAAATTACAAGATTAGATTGCATAATTCGTCGTCGGCTCAGTGACAGAGACCATGACGTGACTCTGATGAGATCCACCATTGATTGGCAGGATCGAAACTTGTTGTTTTCTTTAAAAAAAAAAACATTTTCCACTTCCTCAGTGTTTCCATTTAAATTTAATTTCATGGTATTATGCAATTGTGGCCATGAGAAATCTGGTACTTGAATAGACCTCTAGCCCGAAAATTATGAAATAAAATTTTAAAAAATTTATATGGTCGAGAAATTCAAATAATTCCGGAACAAAAGTTTAGTTTCCTGGGCAACATGCCAAAATCCGTGGCCATTTAGGAACGTATGTTCCGAATCCTAAGTTTGTTGCATTACCTCTTTTACCAAAAAACTTTCAAACACAATTTATGTCATCAAAAAAAATATATTTTAAATTCAAATTTTCGGACTTTAAAATTCTATAACGTATTCTGTTCACGAGTTTTGTATTTCACAACTATTAAAAGAAAGTGAAAACGTTAAACAAAAATTTTCCATGATGCAAGAACGATCCTCCAGTACCTCGTTTTTCTCTATAATACCACTTCCTGTTGAAAAGACATTCAAAGAAGCGATAATGATCAAAACGAGTACAACGAACAGAACCAACAGAACTCTTCCCTGATGACCTAAAAAAGGGACCGAAGAAATAAAACAACCACCACCTATGAATGTCCTATTTATAAAAATCGGAGTGCATTGCATGTGCGAAGCGCATGAAATCCATGTAAAAGTAATGAATCAAATAACGGTTTACAAGGGCAATCACATTTTCCCCCCATTCCTTACAACCACATACCCTTTATTTCAGTTCTTCATGCCACAGAATTCCACATAAAACGAAGTGAATCTGCGACCAAACAACTATCAACTTATGTTTATGTGAAAATGTATGTGCACTGCAGCAACCAGATATCAGTTACTTAATAGTCTCATTGCAACAACAAAAAAAAAGTACAAAATCCCAACCACTTGACCTTCATAGTTGCAATTCCGTAGAAGAACTTGGCAGTTATATCTACTATGCAGTCTACAAACATGTGTGTCTATACTATAAGTCCTCCCCCTCTCCAGTGTATGCCCTTTCAAAGTGTTGATCCTATTATGCCAACCTGATTGTCTACCTGCCTGCCTATATTTACCTACAGCTCGGCTATTCACATGCTGCAATTGCACGAAGTGCACTCCATGCAGGTCTTGTCGTCTACCATAAAACGCACAACCATGAAAAAAAAATTATGTACCAACTCGTAGATAATGTTTTACATACGGTTAAAAGAAGAATTTCCAGAAAAGTACAACAAGAAAAACTTGAACAAAAAAAAAAGTTCAAGCAAGGAAAAACAACTCTAAGAAGTGAACGAGTGAGACGTACAAGCAAACACAGCATACAGAAAATTGCATTCGATAACATTGCCTTGCATTTGGTTGCATTGCAGCAGAATTGCACGATTATGACATAATTTTTCAGTGCCAGTGAAGACCAGTTACAGTTTTGTAAGAAGAAAATATATTCCGTTCCAACGAGATTTTTCCGCTATTTGGTCTATTTTTCTTTTTCAGCGTTTTCCCTTTTTCCCTGCCACATCACAGTACTGTATAAGACGGCTGCAGCCACAAGTTGCCAGTGGACAATGTTGCAGGGCAACAAAATGAATACGGAAATGCGTTAATCCATTTTTCGTCAGAAAAATGTGAAAACTGACCAGCTTTTGTTGAAGGTTCGTTTAAAACTTTATTCCAGACTTTTTAACTACAAAATCCTTGTTTTTTTAAACATACATATCTGATTTTCTGTGAAATAAGTATTTGATCCATTTTGACTGGTTTTCTAATTGTAAATTCAATCTTGCCGAATGCGGGCGAATTTTGGCAAGCGACTACATCCACATTCTCGCCATTCATCGCCGAGTGCATCGAAGATAAATCATAAAAAAAAGCCGCCGAAGCAAAATTTTCATTAAAAAAATGCATACAGGTAGAAATTATTGCGCCGCAGGTGAAAATTTTTAAATGCCAATGTCAAATATACCCTTGAATTTGGGTTGCCATCCCGCCCTCATTTTCCCCTGAAGCTGTACTCTATTTAAGGGTATATGGGGGTATCTTTATTCTTGTTAATTGCGCCCAGACCAGCAAAATGCAACCCTAGAAAAACAATGTCCCGGAAACGTTAAAAAAAATTCCCCCGGAGGTTTTAAAAAGGAGACAATGTTTAAGGAAAAAAAAGAGAACGGAGAGGCAACGCTAGCTTAAATTGTCCTAACAGTTGCTGAAGAAGCACATCGTTACGCTTTGTGTTTTGTGGACGCCGAATTTAACGCAGCGTACTTCCAAATGCCTCAAAATGTCGCTTAAAGCGCCGCGCCATCTTAGAAAAATGACGCCCTAGGTGGGCGCCTTTGTACTAGAACCTAGCCTCAATGTCTTGCCGATTAGTTTGCTAAATTAAATTTACCAAATCATGGAAGAAAATCTTAATAATGTTGCGAATTACCGGTTTGAATTTTGTGTATTCATCTAAAATTTACATACGGCATTTGGCGATTTTGGCGCCTCCCTAACCCGGCCCTTACACGCGACTATAAAGTCTGTCAGTAGCACAGACTTCAAATGTCAAATTACTGACAACACATTCAAATACATTTAGCGAACTGGTAGTCAGTGCATTTACACGAGACTGTGTCAGCGACTGTGTCAGCTCTACAGACGCGTGTAAGGGCTGGGTTAGTCGCCCTCCCCCCTCAGCCCGGTGGTGACCGAGAGTAAAAGCGAGTAGATCATCCAAGTTGAAAGTAGGAGCGATTAGCTCATCCAAGCCGAACGCTGCCAAACTTAGACAAATCACAGCACATCAAAGAGAACGCACCGACATTTTTCCATAGAGCCGAAAGAAAATGAAAAAAAAATGTTGCTGATCTCTACAATTTTGACATGATTGAAAAAGGCTTAAATTTTTTTATTAATGAAAACCCTTATTTCCAACATAATACTATAACTAAACAATTTAATTTTATAAAATAATCCCTTAACAATAACGCAATTTTTTTGTATGTTTCGTTAAACTATTGTTTGTCCTTCGCTAAAATTCATTGCTTTATTTGTGAAAAGTTAACACTTTATCTAAACCAAGTTTGTAACACAACGCACTAATCCAACAACTTTGTGATATAACGGAGCAACGTAACGAAAAAAGAACCAATTGTGTCGTTACTTAACTTTTCGTTTTTCTATTTGCTTTTGCCAAAAATTTTATTCATCAAAGCATAATATTTTAAGATATTCAATTTTTTTAACCCTTAAAAAACAGAAAAATATAACAGAAAAATAGCAAATATTTTTAGCCGTGCAGGACACGAAAATAATTTTTTTTTAATTTTTTTAATGGTTCCATTTCAAAGTTTCATGCGGCAATGGAAGACGATTTAAGATAGAACCAGAAACATGCGTCCGTGCGTGCGCCATGCGTCCGCCATGCGTCTGTGCGTCCGCCATGCGTCCGTCATGTTGACAGTTCGATGCGGTCTAAGTAAAATCAAGGGACTGCTATGAGTACTCCCCTAATAATGCGTTTGTCCGATGCGGCAACGCACCGTCACCGCATAGAGTAGGTCGACTTTCTACTTTTACATGCGGCAACGCACGGAAATGTCATTTCGCAAAAAAGTTTGGTTACGATTTAAGCAATTTCCGTATGGAACAAATTGAAAGTAATTGTTTCGACGATAAACTAATAGAAGAAGTGCAAAAAAAGTGAAGAAGAAGTGATTCGTTGCCGTACCCAACTGTCACCGCATAAAACTGTCTACCGGACGGACGCATGACGGACGCATCGACGTACGATTCAGGTTCTAGCTTTAATAGGTGGTACAATTTTGGTACCATCTTGCAGAATTTGTTACGAAAAAAGTGGTACATTGCTTGTACCACCAAGCCTTTGAACCCTTTATTTTTGTACGTAAACTTTGAGACTTACAATTTCATCGTCTCCAAGCAATATCTAGACTTCAAATAAATAACAAATATTCAAAACAAGAACCTATGATTTTAATGAAAAAATGCCGGTAGTCTAAAGGTTAAACAACATTTTAAACAACAAGTAAAATTTTTATCTTTTCTTCTTCGTCTATCGGTGGTACAATGGGCGCATCCAACTACCAGAGCGGCTCAGCATCGCTCTAGAGCGAAAAAGGTGCTCAGTTACTGAACGCAATCGCTACAGAGCGGCTCAACTGAGCAGCTCACATTTTTTCTGAGCGTAAAAGAACTCCGCTCAGTAGCTGAGCAAATGTCAAATGAAGAATTACAGAACCTCAATTCATGTCTAAAAACGACGACGGAAATACATAAATGGTGTTATTTATAATATTTATACCTAGTTATTTATGTTATTTATAATACGGGAAGCCTCATGGAAGTTCTTGCTGAGCAAACGGGAATGGAAATAGTCGGCGTTGCGGAAAATGTTGGCGAAAGAGTTCGGGAGTGTACTTCGGCATAGCCACCTCAAAATAATCCCGGTTTCTTTCGGGGGCCGCATTCCGGATTGGGGCGACTTCAACTGAAGTATCAACCAAAAGTGAAATAGCTTCCAGATTTATCGTATCAGAAGCACAAATTTCTAACGTTACGGAGATAATTACATCGCGGTCCATCTTGAACAATAATTTCTTTCAATGACAGCTCATATATAAATGAGCGGTGCATTCAGGACTAAAAATGCTGCTCAGCTGAGCATTTTTTTGACAGCTGAGCTTCGCTCCAGAGCCGCTCTGGTAGTTGGATGCGCCCAATGTCTCTCCGTATAGGTCTCGAGGTCTCGAGATCTCCGTAGAAGTTTCATTAGAGATCTCGGTAAAGGTCTCGGTAGAGGTCTCGGTAGAAGTCTCGGTAGAGGTCTCGGTAGAGGTTTCGGTAGAGGTCTCGATAGATGTGTCGGTAGAAGTCTCGGTGGAAGTCCTAGTAGGGGTCTAGGTTGCGTGCCGATGACCTCCAGTTGTGCTGCCCAATTTTCTTCTCTCCCTAATCAATACTCCTGATCACTCCTGATGTCCTGATCAACACTGTCTTGTAATCTGAGATTGTGTCATCTTTTACTAAAGTATTTAAAGTGAGACCGTAGCTTAGTGGGCCGAACATTAAGTTTGTTCTTCTTGTAAATCATTTTCATAACAAACTTCAACAAAATGTGCCAGAGAACGCTGGAAATTCAAAATTTCCCGCCAAAAAATTCAAAGTCCACCGTATCTAACTTTATTTTTAGATATCTTGCAAATGATGTCAATTTATTCAAACATCCGCCGTCGCTAGAAACCGAGAAAACTGCATGCATTGTGTCATCTTATCCCAATATCTAAAAAATTAGATCTCAAGGTTATTTCTAAGAAAGCCGCATTTCATTTTTTTTTTCGACTATACAACCAAGACGATCAAATCTAGCTGCAGATTGTTTTTTTTTCCTAATCGTTCAAATTCAGACGCAAACTCTCCGGGTGTTCTTCACAGCTCCTCAAGGCGAATGCAATAAAAACGTCTAAGAATCGTTTTGTGCAATTCAAAAACCCTTCTTGTGTGTGCGTGTAGAACGAACGGTTTGCTATTCGTCTACCCACATATTTTACAATCCATAAAACTGGTCTGGTTCTCATATAGTTACCCGAAAAGATCTCCAGACATTTACCGAGTAGATCTTCTTTGTTCTTCAATATATCTTCAAGATCGCCAAGATCAAAGTTTGCTTCAAAGCTACAACTTCAAAACATTCGCGTATCTCCATTCCACCACTACCTATTAGTGAATGCTCAATAGTCGCTCATTCGCAATTCATCTGAGCTGAGTTTGAAGCCATGCAATTTCGAAGAATAGCAAAAGATTCTTAGATTCAAGATGCGTTTTTTTTGGTGTTTCTTTTGTGGATAAGAAACTAAACTGGATTTGTAGGAATGTGTCTAGACTCTAGCTCTGGTGAACGTCTAGACAAAATTTGTATACACAAAGCGAACAAAGCAAGAAAAAAAATGCGCAAAATAAAATTAAAGTTTTTTTTTCTAAGCGCAGTTTAAAGCGAAATTTCATTAATATGGATAGTTGCGAACTGAGCTTTTTCACTGGGTCTCTGTGCTGCCGGCCTCATATAAGCCGAGTTCTAGACGTTCATCGAGATTTTGAGAATTTTTTCCTACTTGTTTATTCGGTCAGAATACCACTTTTTCTACTATATACAAAACGCCCAACATGCATGTCGGGATAATGACTTTTGGATATGTTTTTTACGTAACACATTTGATGAATTCAATAACAAAGTTCATGTCTGTTGTCTACTGAATTGTTTTGATTCTGCTTTTTTTATCTATTTTCATGGAATTTTGGTTAGTCATTTGAATTCTTTAATAGTTTTTGAATTTTGCATAAATCAATTGTTTCGGTAACAGTCAAAAGGAAATTAGATACACTGAAGAAAGTTATATATGGTTTATGTAACAGGATTTATTGTCAAAATAAAAATAAAGAGCTTTAGGGACAGGAGAATAAATTGTGGGGAAAAGTACACCCACAGCATCGAAAAGTTTATGCTAATTTATTCCCTCTATGACCAAAGAGATCTACTCATAAACGGATGACTAAAATGCAAAGTCTTGTAACAACGTAATCTTGTCTTCATTTTTAAACAGGTGTTTATCTACTACTAGAATTTGGGCACGGCTTCGCCCGGCTAAAAGCATAAGTAACAAAAAACCCAGGAAAACAAAATTCAATTGCTTATAAATTAAATGACCTAGCACGGATTGCCTTGCTTTTCTTTAAAAAAAATTTCCCCTTCGGAAAATGGTTTTCAAAAATTAACAAAAAGAAAATAAATGCCAGCATTCTGATTCGGATTCACTGTACCCTTCCCTTTACTCCCCCGACCACTCGGGCTACTTTGAGATCGGTCTATATTATAGCTGGACCCTCAACGAGCATCTATGCCGAATTTCAGCCCAATCGGCTCGGTAGGTTTCCCGTTAAAGAGTAAATTTTTTTTTCTCTATAAATTAACTTTAGCCCCCCCCCCTTACTCCCTCCCACCCTTCGAGCTAGTTTTAAATGGATCTATCTTAAAGCAGGAACTCCAACGAACATCTTGCTGAATTTCAGCCCAATCGGCTCGGTAGTTTTCCCGTGAAAAGATAACATATAGGAAAAACCAAGCTTCTGATTCACTTTACCCCCTCCCTTTACTTCTCCCACCACTCGAGGTCGATGTACTTCCAACAGGCCTATGCTAAAACCATTCCTACAGCAAGCATCCATGTCAAATTTCAGGTCAATCGGTTGAGTCATTTTCACGTGAAAGAAGACAGACAGAGACCAACACATTTTTATACTCTATATGATGTGATATATCATGATATAATCATGATATATCATATATCATATAGGAATAGATTAACTACGCTAAGCTGTTTAGGATGACAAAAGATTTTGATTTCCGCATTTCGGTCCGTCTGTCTGTCCGTAAACACCATAACTTTCGAAGGGATTGAGCTAGAGGCTTGAAATTTTATACAGCTGTTTTCTAGTAAATAGCAAGGCTAGGTTCTTGGAGAATCTGACATTCTCCACCCCCCCCCCCCCTGCCCCCTCGCCATGACATAAACGGAAATTTTTTTTTGTAGCTCATCTATACATCAAAATCTAGTTGAATCAGTACTTTCCCCCTCCCTCGTACAAATGGAATACTTTTTTATATATTTCCGAAAACGGTGCATCGTATCGAAAAAATTTTAAAAAGCCAAAATGTATTTTAAATATTATTTTACGCATTGGTCTTAAATTCAAGAACTTGAGTCAATTTTTAGTACAATTTTGTTCTAAAGTTTTTCGTGTTTCTCTCTTCTGATAGTTATTTTTATCTCTCTCTCTTACCAACGGAAAATCCCCATTTACCATTCTAAACTAAATCTTCAAACCATTTGTTTTTATAGTGGGTTAGAGCTACAACAAGATGTAGGCGAAAATTTTAATCCAATCGGTCGAGAGGTTTTCGAGTTAGCGCTCTTGAATGCAAGCATGCTTTGGCCTAACATAATTTCTTGCTAAAATTCTTTATCTCTGTTTTTTTGCCTTATGAGTAGTATAGTATAGAGCCTATGATGATCTTGAGAACAGATTTTTTTTTATAGAATCTCCCACAGAGCTTGAAGGCATTTAAAAGTTCAGAAACCCTCACGGGTGTCAGGAAAAAAGATCTTCATTAAAAGATGTGAAAAAATTTGTTTTCATAGAGATATTGAAGCGATTTTTCAACTCAAAATTTCCAAAAAATTTCTAGAACATTGCCAAAATTACGCAAATTAAATTAATTTACTAAATTTGAAAAAAAATTACTCCCCGCCATTATTACAAAAATATCATTCGAATTTAATGCGACATGAAATGCATATTCCCTGATAGATACAAGAGACCAAAGTCAAAAAGCATTAACAAAATAGTCATGAGTGTGCGATAGGACAGGAAAAACATTCATTAAATTGTCTATTTCAGTTGGCAAATATTTGTTTGACTTTGAAAAGAAATACCCTTGAAAATGTTATTAAACTTTGGGATGATTAAAAATGAATACCTCTATATCTACCCACTCGAATTTCGCTATCCCCGCCCCAACTCCCCTTTTCCCCCATCATCTACACACGATTTTCCTATATCTTCAACAACACTGCATATTCTTAAGATTCGCTGCAATTTACCAAACAACAACGCAACTAAAATTTAACAAAAAATCGGTGTGAAAAACGCTTCCCCGGATCCCATTGCGAACACCAAACAAACGTTCAAAAATTCATCAACAAATTTATTAGCATTGGAGAAAGTGTGAAGAACCATGCAATAAACGAGCCAAATCACATTAAAAATCGTTATGCATTTATATTACACGCGTTCAGATGCAAAAGTGTAGAGATTTTGTGACCAAAGTCAAAGCCAAAATTCAAATTAAAACGCCAAAAATAATAAATAACTAAATATATTTATAGATATATTCGAAAATTATGTGAATTCCGAGAAGAAAATGAAAATTAACGCATAGATACTACTTTGAAGCAGGCAATCAACTATTTTGCATTTTATACATATATGTAGTTATACGCGTGTTCTATTGAAATCTACTTTTCACATTGGTCGCTCATATATAATCACAATCACCCTGTCTAATTTCTAAAAATAAAAACAAATTCACTTTCATTTGAATTGAAATTTCACCCCGTCGATTGTCGTCGGTTTTATTTACACGTCAAAACATATACTTAAGCTGCCGTATAGTGAGGGCGTGCAACGCAGTTTGTCGATGGAAGGGGGTTGAGAAATTCACCCGATGATCGAATTTTCCTACACGTACTTGTAAACAAATAGAAGAGAAAATTCCACACATATAATTACAACTATTGAATACTGGTTAGAATAGCTGCAGTAGAAAAAAAGCTTTGAAAGCTTTAATTGAGTCACTAATAGGAAAGATATGGACATGAAAAAATAGTTGTGTGGAAAATATGCATAGATTTGATTGTGCAAGTGAAGAGAGTCATAGAATGAACATTTGAGAGTACTATAGAGAGTGAATTAAATTTTTTTTCTTGTCAATTGACGCAAACGCTTTTCTGTTTCAAAAAAATATGTCTGATTTTTTTTTAAAAAATGCATTTCGTTTTTAGACGAAAAAAAAAATTCGACAAAAATCACTTTCTTATGCGGAATACAAAATGGCGTGGTTTTTCAAGAAATTAATTTAAAAAAAATTTAAAACAAAATTTTATTCACAAAAAAAGTACCAATTATTAGTATTTTTTATGCGTTTATCTCGCTTTTATTTCTGATACACAGCACCCAAACAATTATTTTTTTCTTTTTAATACATTTTTTTTTTAAAAACTTTTTTTTCAAATATTTTTTTTTGTTTTTTCCTTTTTAGGCCACTTCTTTGCTCATACTATTCCTAAAAAATGAAGTTGTGCTTAGCCTACTTAAACCGTATAAATCCTTAGCCTACTTAAACCGTATAAATCCTTAGCCTACTTAAACCGTATAAATACTTAGCATACTTAAACAGTAGAAAAATTCTTAGCCTACTTAGGCCCGTTTGCCCGTACTATTCCTAAAAAAATTAAGTTGAGCCTACTTAAACCATAGAATTCTGGAACCTGAATTATTTAAGTTGTCCTTAAGTTGCTAAGTTTAGTTGGTACATACGGCACTATAACCGTAGAAATTTAGGTTGGACATAGAAATTTTCGTTGGTACCAATGGTACTTAATCATTTTGTATTTGATTAACCCTTTCAGACCCAAAATTTTTTTTCTTCCGATTACTACAAAAATTGCTATACTAGGTATTATATTTCAATACCTGAGTAACAAAAAAAATGTCTGAAAGGGATAGAAGCTCTCGAAAAAAGGTAACACGATCACTGCTTTTGGGATTTTGAGCGAAATTTTGAGTCTGAGCCGAAATATAAACGTATTACGTCACCTAACACAAGCGTATACAGTGGGTCTGAAAGAGTTAATATGGCTAAATATCCAAAATTACGTCTATCTTTCGCCACGCTTGTTAAAACTTGTTAGTATTCTAATATATGAGGCGTTGAGAGCAAGAGCGGCCCAACCGCCATGTCGAAATCGTGATTTTTTTTTGTGTTTGAATCACTATTGCGAGTGAGTTTTTAGATAAAAATGTTTGGTTGCACAAAAGATTATATCAACCATAGATATACTAGATCGCTCGATTTGCTGTCTCAAATGGTCCCATTTCAATACAGTTCAGTGAATCAAAACGAGTCAAGTAAGAGCAAGATAACCGTATGAAAATAAATATAGTCCTCTCGTTTAAACCGTGAGCTGTCAAAGGAAAATACACTTTCGGAATGGTGTTGGCGCCTAAAGTTATTTGTTTGCGCCTAAAGTTAGTCTCAAACTTGTGAAATTTGAATTTTGCGGCAAACTAAATTTGAATCTCGCGACCTTATACAGTTCAGTGGATGCGTTTTCCTTACAGGGCCTTCCCTTATCCTTACAGATTTCTTAACGACAAAATCGAATTCAGCGACCATATAAAACCCCCAAATGAGATTTTTATCCGGAAAATTTGAGGAAAAGGATAATCACAGGACCTTCCCGTGTCGTTACAAAGACAAAGTAGTGAAAATATTGTATTGTCGTCGGACTTACGTCTGTGTGCAAAAATGCAAGTCAATCGGATAAGTGAAAGTAGGTCAAAATTAGATTGCAAGGTTTGACCCTCACAATCAACAAACAATTCGTACCTGGCAAGATTTGAAAAATATATTTTACTAGCTTGCATACCCGTCGTTGCCGGGTTAAGCTTTTTGTCTAAGTTTTAGAATACGAAGAAAACCGGAAAGAACTTAAAAACTTTTTAATGGGTCTATGTTGGGGCTGGACCCCCGACGAACATCTATGCCAATCGGTTCAGTAGTTTCCCCGCGAAAGAGTAACATATCGCAAAAACTAACTTTCGAAATTACTTTACCCCCTCCCCTTACTCCCCCCACCCTTCGCGCTACTTTTCCGTATGCCTATGTTGGAACCAGAACTACCACAGACACTCATGCCAAATTTCAGGTCAATCGGTTCAGCCGTTTTTGCGTGAAAGAGGAACAGACAGACAGACAGACAACAACTCATTTTTATATATTAGTATGATGAACTCCGATGCAGGTTTAATTATTTTGATTTTTAGAAAGTAATAAAATACGACACTTACAGAGAAAGGGCGAGGAAGAATATCCGGTATTGCGAAAATGCGAGTTGCGGAGAGGTGGTTTTAAAAAAAAAAATGAAGAAAAACTTTTGAGACAAAATGATTATAACTAAATTCAAAGGAAATAAAATTTCCAACATTTTAAAGATTTTTAAGTATCTTTAACATTTTTTACGTCTTTTTCCGAAACTAAATTTTTGCAGAGGGTTAAAGCAATTTTTAAATGGATAATTTTCTAACAAATGTCGTCTAATATGGATCAGTATACAATTATCTCAATGCCAAAGTATATTTGCACCTCATCCTAAAATATTGCATAATAAAAGTAGTTATTCCGTTTTATTTTTGCGGTCAATTTATTCTGTCGCGGACGATGAGCAACACTATCTAAATTAGGCAGATCAAACTATTTTCTGCACGTTTATCTATTAACGATTTTAATCCATTTGTTTTTATATCTGAAGTAATTAAAGTTACTAATGTCTAGCTAATTATAATAATTTTACTGCTTTTTTTATTGTATTTTCTGCTTTTTTTTATTGTGTTTTTATATTGTGAATATAAAAACAAAATGATTGCATTTAAAAAAGCGCAAAAAAAATCGTGGAAAATCACTTTTACTTTTAACAAAAGGTCACCTTTGTATCAAAAATCATAAACTTTCTATGTAAATAAACAAACAAAATGCATTTTTTGACGCAATCGAAACCAATTCAAGAAATTCCTCTAAATGCTAGACATGGCAATTCCAATTGGTTGATTCTTCTGCATTTAAAGTCTACCTGGAACGAATCTCTCTGGCCCAAATCTTGAATTTGTTACGAAAAAAAACGCGAAAAAAAAATTTTCAGACAGAATGAAATTTGCCATCAGAAAGGCAATCGACCGTTCGCCCGACACTGTCACTGGGTTAAGGTGAAGGTCATAGATGTACCATCATATCTACAACAACAACAAAAAAAAACACATCCAACAATACAGAAATGAACAGTACTAGTAGTACAAATCACCAAACCATCACATCATCTGTGATCCCAATTTTCAACCACTATAACCACCATCAACGAGTCGATAGAGTGCCCGTGGCCCATAAAATCCATACTATAATAAACTGTTTGTCGCCGGCAAAATATACTCCAAATCTACCCGAAAAATCTCTAGCTTCAGAAACACCCAGTCGCAGACAGAAAAAGCTTACGATGGATTCTATAGCAAAACGAATACTCGGCGCTTTAATATTCTATGGTAGTCTATATCAAAGTCTGTCTATTCATGTCTCTTTTTTCTCATCTATTTTATCAGTAGAGTTACACATGTGTGAATTTGGGTGTCCAAATAGATACGACAACGACACAAACGCCGACGACGGCGGCGGCACAACGATGTTGGCGCTGATAACTTGCGAATATGTAGTCCAACAAGTGTGTTCTGATTCTACCAAAAAGTTGTTCGCCTTGGCTTACCGGCAAATATATTCATCGAATATACAATATATGAAGATATCGACACATGCACAGCGTAATAGAATAATGCCCCCCACCAGCACTAGATCTCCAGATAGATATCACTATCGTATATGTGTTTTATTCACAGAAATCCCTCGAATCCTCAATCCGTTAGTAGTATAGGCAAACAAGCACATGTTGCTAATAAACAAATAACATAGAGCGACATCGAGAAGAGAACTTATCCCATACACCATTCCATATTCCAGATAACACAAGAAACCACCATCGGTTGGCTATCGTGCCCGTATATGCCGGCTAAATGGAAATCTACACCCTGTATTTCGTACAGCGGAAAGTGAGATCCAATTCCAGTTTCTCCTGACTCTGCACTGTTGCCCCGTAGCATATGCAAAACTATGTCCCACATATGTAGATCATATATCAGATGTACGGCATGCAAATAGTTAACGTAACCTAACAGATACTCGTACGTCACACATGGCTAGAATCTCAGCGTTGATGCAACGTGGTGGTCCAAAACATATGTTAACATACAGTCTGTATGTTACCAACATAAACTATGTTGTTGCACTATTGCGCTGCTCCGCATGCCATGAAATCCGACTGAATGAATTCACTTCAAGTACCTCCGTTCCTCTTCAAGTACTCTATTTAAAATGGCAAGCGTATTTTCATGGTTAGCAGCGATGATGCTGGTTTCCAGCATCCCAGCCAGCTAACGGTGAGATCCACACAGAAATCGGGAATATGAACTGTTTCTCCTCACACCCCAATGAACTCCTGGTATCCCATAGCAGCCACTTGTATGAACCACAATATAAACTATGCGCATCCCTCAACATGTTTGCTTTTCCTCGCCGACGGTGCATTTGCTATACTCAGCGACATGTCGTCCTCCACAAGTTTTTGCTATTCCTGGAATTGCAACTACAAATCTAGCTGTACGAAACGATAGAACTTGTGATTCCTGGTGGTTGTTAAAACACTCCACATTTCTATTTTTGCAGAATACACATTGTTTTAGTTGTTGTTTTTGTTGTTGTTGGATGCTAGACACGGATCCGAAATCATACCGAGCCCCTTTCGAGCTTTAAGATGAATGCTGCTAGCAAACACCAACTATCAGCCAAGGTTGCTGCATCCTACTGAACCATACACATCTCATAGATGTTGAAAAGCCATTCCAAAACTCATGATGTTTTGATGCTTCAACTATGTATGACTTTGCAATGCAAGGTAAATGCATTTGCTCACATATGTAGCCCCTATACATTCCAATGTCATCTCCACCAGCGCACGCTAGTTGCCCTAACAAATGAAACTATGCATACCGAGCGAGTGCACCTACTTTCCGGCAATCGTGGATACATTGGAAACTATATGTGCTCAAACGTAAACACACTTGACAGTGAGTACTGCAGCACATACGGAACTTGTTCACATATGAAAGCATAGGTTTATGTTTATGCATTTGCATGACTTTATCTACGGTTTGTCCCATTGCAAACTTTCACTTTCGATTCGACGACGAGCGAAGTTTTTCACTTTTTTTTGCATTGCACTGGGTTGATGTCTGTAATGTGAGGTGTACGTTGGGAGAATCAGAAGTGGGATATAAGTTCGATGTTGTTTTTGCACTCGACTAAAACTCACTGTCCATTGACGACAAAGGGAAATTATTCAAAAGAAAAAAAAACCACAGACACACAAATACACACCACCAAAGCAACAGGCGGAAAATTCTTCTTATGTTTCGTGTGATTTTGAAGGATTTTCTTTTTTTTTTACTTTTCTCGTATGTTTTACTCGCGTTGTCTACTATCAGTGCATAAAATGCATGCTTTGTGATATAACATATGCAAACAGTTTTCTGAATGAAATCGAAAGTATGCTCGGGAAAATCACATTATAAATTACATTCGTATGCAGAAGTTGAGATTATGATTTAGAATTTCCGCCTTGACTTTAAAAACAATACTTAATTTTTTGAAGAAAAAAAAACAGAATCAGCCTGTGGTGTTTTCTTGACAGTCACTAATCATCTAACCATTAATAATAGCTGTTTTTTATAATTATCCGATCAGAGATTCAGATCAATTCTCATACAAATTGGTAACCCAAGTTTTATCGTGATCATGATCTGATTTGGTTTCTGAGTTATTGGGAAATAAAAATGTCGTTCGGTGCATGTCTGAGCTTGAGCCTTTATCTTCATAGGTGTGTGGACATCGAATACTATTTCCACCCCATTTAGGCTATTATCTGAAAAGTAAAAAAAATTAGCGGCGAAAAACAGAAGCTCACTATTATTACTAGTACTTGCATATGTTTTTGCGATCTTGAACGTTATTGCGACAGCATACGAAACCTAAAAGCAATTTAAAATCACAATGAACTCCCATACGCTTTTTATTATTAGATTTAGTATACAATTTGTTAACGCATCGAATCAATCATCGGACACAAAAATGAACTACACCAGGTTGTTAGGGATGACAAAAGATTCAGATTTTCCGCATGTCCGTCCGTCTGTCCATCTGTCCGTTCATCAACACCAAAACTTTCGAAAAGATTGAGCTAGAGACTTAAATTTTTTTTAGTTTCGTTTCTCGTAAATGGCTAGAATAAGTTCTTGAACGGGCAACATTGGACCATTCCTTCCCCCCTCCCCCATATAAACGATTAAGATAGAATCAAAGTCCAATTGGAACACTCCTTCCCCCCTCTCCTATACCAATGGATTTTTTTAAAAAAACATTTTGGCTGTCATCATATAGAGTATTTGACACACATGTATAATACGTATTTTTATTTACGTAAATAAAAAACTCGTTAATTCGTATTTTTTTCTGTTTTTACGAATTATCGGGATTCTAGCATATCTTACTATATCTTGAAATAATGAATTTAAAAACTCAAAAGTCAGCACAACTTACAGATTCGCTACCATAATTTCAAACTAAAAGTCTCAACCAGAGACAAACTCAACCAAGAGTTGGTTTCAAAAACTATTGCCTCAAAACCAGTCGGCCGATTGACCGGAAATTTTGAAACATGTCGTCTAAGTAAAGGAATCCAGTGAAGGGGTTAATTATTTTTCAAATCCTGTGTTTTTCGTATTGCAACCGGAACTTTTTCATCCGATCCTCAAACCTCGAAAACGGTTAAACTCTAATTTGGATAGCAGCGAAAAGTTTAAATATTGTCGTGGTTATGAAATCTGTCCAATCCCAGTGGGGATTTAGAGCTTACTGAATCGCTTACGTAATCGGAAAAAGTAATGACCATTGATTACTCGTCCAGTTACCACATCGATTACTTTTACTTAGGAATGTCCGCGAAAAGTAAGGCCTTACTAGCAACTTTACATGTAAGCACTTTATTCATGCATTACAAGTATGCACTTATCATTTAAAAAAAATATAATTCTTCAACAATTGTTGAATAATTTAAATTATAAATAAATTTTCTTACGTATTATTTAAATGTTGAAAAACTTTTGCTCACCCCGCGATTCGAACCCGAGATCCCTGGGTTTGAAGTCCACTCGCAAACGCATACGGCCACCGAAGTAAATTAACGAAGCGAGTTAAAACGTGAATGGTTTCTATCTCGTGTTTCAAGGCATTACTTTTTCCCATACACCCCATTACGTTTGTAAGGGCTAAGAATTTTTTTCACTGAGCATACTTCTTCCCTTACAACTCATTACATTTGTAAGAACTTACAATTCTCTTCGATGAAAGCATCGATTATCCCGTAAGTGATAGCAAATTTCTGACTGAGACATTACTTTATGCTTTACAAGCCGTTACATTTGTAAGTTCTTACGGTTTTGTTCGAAGAAATAACCGATTATCAAGTAAGGGATGACAAAAGTTCCCATTGGGATATGTTATATTTTTCAAATTTTCTGATTGTGAGTACAAAAATTGTGAAACCAATCAATTTTTTGGTTTATTGGAAATATCTCGGAAATGGTTGAGGATTCAAAATTCCTGCCCACATTTCGACCAAAAAAAAAATATTTTATGAAAATTGCGAAACTATTGTTAAGCAAAAATATCTCACATTTTAGGCGACAAACGAAAAAAATGCTCACTTTCAATACACTACGATTCTTTATTTTCACACTTTAACCCTTTAATAATTGGTCCTTGAACCCTAGCTCATTCCTGGCAACAATTCAAGATTTTTTTATGATATTTTTTACACCTTATATCACACCTTGATTTACTTCGAGTTTACCAAAAAAAAAACCTTAAAGCTCGCAACATCATCGCAGACTTAACCGAAAAAGTTAGAAAAGAAAAATCAACCAAAGTACCAAAAAAAGAAAACACCACGCACCAAGTCGAAAAGGACTTTTTTTGCTTGTTCCACGTACCTTTCACAGGAAGAAATCCTTCGAACTTTCCTTTCAAAAAAGAGACATGTATCCCATATTTCACATCAACCCCTAATTGAGAATCCCTCAAGTGTCCTTTTTTCTGCGTTCTTACCCATGGGCTCACGTACAAAATTCGCACATCGACCCCAGAAATTACCCCCGAAAAATGGAGTCACACCACAAAGACTTGTGAAGAGGGCGATGAGAGCCCACCATAATTCCTTGCGACTTTTGGATGGATTTGCAGTTACCCCGCACACATCGCCTCCGTCCTTTCGTCCTTTGACGCCTCTTATCTTTTCTTTAACGTATATACACTCTGTGTTGATATACTTTCCTTAAGACGTTATCTACATGCGTATACATATAGAACTAAATAAGGGGAGCTGGATACGGATAGGAAATAAAGGGACGATGGGCTATATTTGTCAGATCCCTTTATGAATCCCAGAGCCCAGTGTCTACGGCGATAAGGCAACACAAACAGCGTTAGAAACGAGGTGAATGAAGGTTATGGCTGATGATCAAACCCGAACGGTGGTGGAAGGTTGCCAAGGCGAATTCCTGGAATGGGGATGGCCCTAATATTAGTAAACAGTGTCGAGGTGATGGACATGGGGACTAAGGCGCAACACATCTTTTTGCTCGCCGTCGATTGTCATTACGATTATTACACACAACAAAGACAAGACGACGGCTGAGTCCCTGACCTATCCCTTTTCTAAGTCAATACGATGATTTGGCAAATTCGAAATGTTGATGCCGCCCACCCACGTCCATTTCTAACATCTACATCTAGACACACACACACTCGCCGTCGGTGTAATTTCGTCCTTTGCCGGCTATTGATGTCTACCACCCTACGACCTTATACAGGATCTTCGTCTCAGCCTGGACCAAGGAGACCTTTTTTCATCATCATCGTCGTCGTCGTCTTGGCTATGATCCTGATTTTTCGTTTTTTTTTCTCTTGCTATTCCTTCGAGAGGTTGATGTGTGCCAAGTGAACGTGTGAGATTTTGGAATTGAGATGTGTGTCACCGAATTGAGAAAAAAAATCACTGGCGCAAAAAAGGACCATTTTCGTATGTGCTAAGACGACCATAGAGACGGCGACCACAACGAAACGACGACGACTAAGGAAAACGACAGAATAAAAATAAACAGAAATAAAATAAAATGAATACGACATATGACCTTGTACCTAAATGGAAGGGATGGACATTTGGTTAAGAAAAACAATATGGTAATTTTTTGGGGTTGTGAACTTTTAAGAAGTTGATTTCCCACCAAAGGGGTTCACATCTTTATTTTTTTTTCGTCTTTCTTTTGGAAAACGAAGATTCTTTTTTATTGTTCGATTGGGCAACACATTTACAGATAGTAAAATTTAAAAATGATATTTAAATTGAATAGAATTGTTGAATGACTTTTTATTTCTATTACAATAAATGTTCATTGAGGTAAAATGTGTCCATGGAAACGTTTTTAACCCTTTCGGCTCAGATTCTTTTCACTAAGCGGTGTATTATAGTTACTTTCTATTATCGCATAGGCCTCTTGAAATAGTTTTTGGTTCATTTTATATACATAGTTTGAGGGCTGTCCATAAGATACATCATCCCAAGTTTGCTCTTCTCGAGAGGTTTTTGTAAATTTCCCCCCTAAAATCTCGATATGGTCACACCGCATTTTTTTCTTCAATTTGCTTGTCAAAAGTCCACTAGCAATTTCAGTGGGTGGGAAAAGGCAACAGCAGTTGCAGTGGGTGGGAAATAGCAAACGTGCGTATTACTAATAAATATTTATTTCAAATTTAATTTAGAAACGTCATTCAGTCGCGGTATTGCCACACTAGCAAAAAACAAGAAAAATCTCCCATCACGCACTAGTGAGAATTCTCACCTTTTTCGAAATAATCCTATACAGGTTTATTCAGGTTTAGGTGGAAAAACTTAGGAAATTTTGGCCACACTAATGGCGTATTCCAGTAGAATACAATTTTTGCTCTAAGGTTGTTCTCTCCGACAACTTGTATTCAACTGTGTTGTATTCAACTGTGAAAAAGCCGTTTCCGAGCAACTTTATGCTCTGCGAAACGTAGTCAGATTTTAATTGCTCTTTTGAGGTAACAAAATCGTGTCGAAATCAAAATGGGAAATTATTTTATATTAGATTTGTTGGATTCATCTTCATCTAGTATAGAAGAATTTAATTTGGTCTCACATGTTTTACCCTTGGAGCACAATGCACGCAACCAAGCCGCAACTAAGGACGCTTCGAACTGTCACGCGACGCAGTTCAGGAGCGGTTAAGCACAATAGAAGCGTCGTCTGTTGCGTTGTGAGACAAACACAGAAAAATTAAAAGGGAACTAAAGTAGAAAAATATATAAAAAAAATGGGGATTTTGATGCGATAATTTGCTTTGTTGGTCTTTATCTTTGTTATTTGTATATTATTGCACTAATGCGGCAGTCACACGACGCTGTTTTGCCAGCGCTGCTAGATATTGGGTTAGTAGCGCTGGCAAATAGCAACAGCAGGCAGCGTACTGAGAGGGTTCACACGATTTATAACTTAGTAGCGCTGGCACACAGCAAAACCGTCGTTTGACATTTGAATTTGGGAGATTTTTTAAATAATAAACGTAACACACAAATTTAAATAAATAAACGTAAAATAACAACTTAAAATAAACAAACTTTTCCACTTATCAGACTTTTGACAGCTCAGTAACCATGCAACAGGATCACGTGATCCCTAGTGGCGCTGGCAAAGTAGAACGGTCTCTACTTCAATATCGCTGCTAAAATCATCGCGCTGTTGCTGTTAGTAGCAGCCTACTAGGGTCCACACGGTGCTGCTGAAACGGCTGCTAACAGCCAAATAGCTACTAGCGCTGGCAAAACAGCGTCGTGTGACTGCCGCATAAGGCTATAAATTTTTCCTCGAACGACATTTCCCCAACCTCACTTTGTGAACTGTCAACGCAGAATTGCTGCGGCAAAGTTCAAAGTTTGGCAACTTTTGCGTCGATGGTTGCGTTGAATGCTTTCACTGTGCCCACTCGAAAGCATTTCTGTGAAATAAACTCGTAAGTGACATTTGGATGCGTGTTGGTTGCGGCTTGGTTGCGTTCATTGTGCTTCAAGCGTTAGGCTAGTGTCGAGCCATTAGTTTTATGCTTCTTTTGGCGTATTCGAATGGCCTGCTTTTTTTGCTCGAAAATTCCTGGATCTAGATTTTAAATCAAACATAAAATTTTGACGATTTTTTTCTAACAAAATTGTATTGAATAAAGTAAGCACTCTTGGACACCATAGTAGAGCATGCTCTGAATCGATGATCCAAATTCGACATTTATGTTCTTTAAAAAATGCTCGACTCGCAAGTAGAGGTGCTTGAGATCTGCTCGAGATTACTTCGCTCTACTTTGCGACAGTGCTTGCCACTCAAATTTGCCGCAAGAATTACAACACAATTTTTGAAAACTTGTGGGCACTTATTCACCTTTTCACACGATTCGAATTTTATAAATATTTGAAACTTATAAACGCGATTGAAACTTATCAAATTTTTATGTTATTCAAATTAACAACTGTTATATTCTGGTGTTGCTACATGAAAATTGAGGGAATTCCCAGGCCAACTACCTCAAGTGGCCGATTTTCGCATTTCATCTAGAATCGAGTTTGGGTCACTCCGGTTTTATTTAGGCCTACGACTTCTGTTCAGTGAATGAAAATTGAAATATTAAGAACGCAGCTATTAAAAACTAAAACATTACTTTTGTATTCCAAGTAACATTCCTTGATAATAGTTTTCCTCAAATGCATTAGTTTTATCATTCGGACTATTTTTGGTTAAAAAAAATCGATTTGTTTGTCATTTTTCTGCTCCTCTAATTTGAAAAAAAATATCTTACTAGTAAACTCAATTGCGCTCAAAGCTTTCAAAAGACGTGCGCCTTAAAATTTCCAAATACTGCGCCATATTTTATTTATATTCTAGTTCACAACGAATAATTTTTTTTTAAAAACTCTTCTCATAATGAAAAAAGCCAGACTTTATTCTGATGTGAATAAAAAATGGAAGGCTCATTTATCTAATATCTGGTTTTCCGTATGATATTTGGACAAGTGGAACTAATTGGTCATGACAAAAAAAATTTAAAACGTGCAAAATTTGGAGGTCGACCAAGCGAAATTTAAAAAAAAAATCATTGGATTTTTTTTACAAGACTCTCGTGCGCAATCCCTTGAAATTAAATATTTGTCCGCTAATTTTAACTACATTTTTTTTACAAAATTAGACTTTTTGTAAATATTTTACTTCTCAAATTAGAAAAAAAACTCTTTATGAGGCCAGATATTGTTTGCAGGAATATTTATACAAGAATGTAATGCGTCAAATATGGACTGTTCTTAAGACATTATAAAATGCTTACGCATTTGGGAAATATTGGGGATTTCTAAAAGTGAAATTTTCACGAATTAAATTAGACAACCTCCGTACGTTGAAAACAACAGTCTATTCGTTTTTTTCGATAGAATAAAATTGTGAAAAATATCAGATTTAGTGTAGTTTTGTTGCAATTTAAAAAATAAATTTTTTTTGTGAAAATCCAAAGTGAAAGACTTTTTCTTTTTTTTTGTTGAACTTTGTATACAGAAATTGTTGAACAGTTTTGTATCAAGAATTCTTGACTATTTTCCGGAAATTCGTTATTAAAATGGTTGTGGTATGTTAGGTTTAAAAAAATCCAAAATTTTTTATTTAATTTAAATTCGAATTGAAATGAAAAACGCTTATAACTGAGTTACCGCGATCCAAAACCAAATCTGAATCGGACTTACTATGACGAGCTTTATTTTTTAAAAGAAAAATCTTAGTTGAAAAATAACTAGATTAATAAATAGTCTCTTTTCGTTGGTCATTAATTTTTCAACTGGGATGTTCCTTTTAAAAAATGAGATTCATTATAGTTTTACGATAATTCAAAAACTATTAATTTTAGAACCTACTGTTTTTGATTGACCTGCAAGCTGATTGGATTAGAGACAAATCTTTAACAGATTCACTACTGTCTATCGCGCATCGTCGCTCTGTTGGGGTACTCAGCATATTCTATAGATATTTTCAGGGCAAATGTTCCACTGAAATTTCCCAACTTATTCCTCCACGGTATATTTTCCCTAGACCCTCTCGTGCAGCTGCACGCGAGTACGACTTCTTCCTTGAGCCTCCCTGTTTTCGTACAGTAAAGTTTAGGAGTTCTTTCATTCCGCGAACGATAAGACTTTGGAACGATTTACCATCCGATCTGTCTGTTATATTAGAAGATCGAATTCAAATTGGAACTACCAACAGAAAATTTCAGGCAGCGATCTCTCCGTTTTCCCTGCCCGACTAGGCACACGAACTTTTGCCGGCTCAGCTCGTCGGATTGGAAGGATTCTTGTCTGCGGAAAAACGGAAAATAACATTGAAAAATTGTGTCTAATTCTTTCGACCATGGTACACGTATGAAAAAAGATAGAAAAGACAAAATTTTACCAAGCTAAAGAAGAAAGTAAATAAAGAAAGTACATGAAGGAGAAAAAATACATCCACATATGACCCGTGACCCGAACATTCCAATTTTAACGACAGAAAACAGCGTCCTCCAGTCTCTCAATCGTCTCGTACAAGCCTTCCTACTATAACCCGCCGAAGTTCAAGGAGAACATAAACCGACATCTCCTTTATCCTTCCGACCATCCTGAGCTGTGCTTCGGTATTAAAGGGTCTTCCCTTAAGTTCTGGCTGGAATTTAAAAAAAAGGAGCATGGCAAAACTTGCCCTGCGTGTGAAATAGACGTTGTCTTAAACGGTTTTTTTAAATAGAGTTTCGCCTTTTTTATCTGTAGAATTTTGCCGGACTAAGACTAGCTGCCGGGTATCCGATTTTCTGGAACCGGGTATCCGCCTTGTTAGAAACGGCGTACCCGGTTCCGAGTCTAAAAACCGAGAGCGGTCTAAAAACTGTAACCGAGTCAAAAAAAAACATAAAACAATTCCTTACAAACAAAAAAAAGATAAAAGAATTCTGTTCTTCTTTTTTTATACCCGTATGGTGAAACCAAAGGGTATATTAACTTTGCCTTACCGTTTGTAACGCCAAGATCCCGTCATCACACACAAAAATGAATTACACCAGTGTGTTTAGAATGATAAAAATAATTAATTTCTGCATGTCCGTCCGTCTGTCCGTCTGTCTGTCCGTCTGTCCGTCCGTCTGTCCGTCTGTCTGTCCGTCCGTCTGTGGCGCGGATTGCGGGCGCACGGATTGAGCTAGAGACTTGAAATTTTGCGCAGATCCGTTTTTCGTAAAATGCGAGGCTAAGTTCGTTAATGGGCAAAAATGGACCATTAGGGGGGGTACCCCCCATACGAATGAAAACGTTTTTTTGCGAATATCTCAAAAACGGAGCATCTTATCAAAAAAGTCCAAGAACAAAAGTTATTTAGGATATGATTCTACATAAAACTCCCATACATCAAAATCCGATTGGAATAAATTTTAAAAAATCTTATTGGAAAGTTTGACTTCAAAGTGGAATTTTGCTACAACTGTTCGAATTTTGATACGAATATCACCATACGGGTCTCCAATGAATGCCAGATTGGCAATTATAGCTTTTGTTATGTTTTTGTTTTGGCTCTTCGACTCGGAACCGGTTTTCGGTTCTTGGTTCAGAACCGGTTCTTAAAAATGCTCAGAGCCAGATACTGCCGTGCCCGGTTCTTATCAACAGTCACGGTTCTGCTTTTAAGTACTCCCGATCACTCTTAAGCAGACTTTTTGTTACTGAGAAGCACTCGGGAGCACTTTTTAAATTACACATTACACATGAGGTTGAAAAGAAGTAATTACAATAACAAAAATTCTACTATTTTTTCAAAAGGCTCTAAAAATACGTAAAATTTGAACCTAATAATAACTCTAGAAATGAAAATACGGATTTGCTACAATATATTTTGTTCAAAGATTATTTTCTAAATTCACCCAACTTGTAATCAGCTACAAAAAGCAAAGGTTGAAAAAATCCGAATCACCTTAAACACTAATAGAATTTTTTTTTAGAAGTTAACTAACATTAATAAATATAACTCAAACTTTGCTTCATCAAAATTCGATCAAAAAAAACTTGCAAAAAAAGTTTTTTTCTTGCAAAAATGCTATTTTTGTGGCCTTTTTCAGCTAATCTCAAAATTTTTGCAGTTCTTTTTTTGCGATTTGAATATATTTTGTCCTCATCATGTGCAAAAATAAATAGAAAATCCATATGCACTCGACAACAGTAACTAAAAAAAAATAACATTTGATCATCAAACAAAAAATTTGACGAAAAACTTTATCTCTCCCCCGCTTGCGAAGTGTGCGATTTTTCATTTTTTTTATTCTTTATTTATAGTATAACTTATAATTTAATACTAATGTGCTTTTATCAGTTTTGATACGTTTTTTTTCTCTGAACTTGCAACCAAAAAGTGATATTTTTTTGCATAGTGCATTGGTGGTGATGCGAAATTGGATTTTTTTTGATTTCGTCAAATTTCACAAAAAAAAATCTAATACTAAATACAGTAGTAGCGATAAAAAGGAGTATGTAGTTCTAAAAAAAAATCTGGCGTACTATCGCGTTTCCGAGAAAATGGGAAAAACTTCTTAGTAATTTCAGAAATTTCAAAATTCCGCAAATATATAATAATAACACAAGCATATTCATTAATCATCGAGGCACTCTGATTTCCAAACCTAACCTCACTTTTCCGATCACCCAATCGATAGTGGTGCAACACGAACCACGATGGCAATAAAACCCAATCCAAACGCAATAGCAACAGAGCCAACACCATATTATTAACATTTTTGCGCAAAAAAAAAGCTTAGATGAGTAAGCTTGACGTGTTAGAGTTACTCGTGCTTCTGGTATAACCACCAAAAAAATACACTATTTGAAAATGTGCGAAAGTATGAAGTATAGAAAGAAAACGCTTCTGTCGCAACACATTAGCAAAGAACACTTTTTTTTCTAAATATTGAACAAACAAAAAAAAATAGTAATAAAACAACAAAAAATGATAATGCTGAAAAAAATCATGCGCAAAGTTATTTTTTGTGTATCTGACTAGAATCGCGCACTTATTTTCGGCATTAGATGAATTTTATTTTTTATTTGCTCTTCTAGTTCTTTGCTTTTTTCGCGAATTTTTCAATTTTTTAGTTGAACTCAAGGTTGGAACTGTTTCTGCACAAGCTATATAGAAAAAAAAGCTCAAATTTTAAAGATATGGCGAGACTATCTTTATGTGCACACCCGCTACCGCACCAGCATCTCCTGTGCGCTAGCCAGCCGGCCAATAGTCAAATATTGCCCCCTTATAATAATTTTTTCGACAGTTCTATGCGTTTTTTCTGTTGATGTGTACGCGATTAAAAAATCCAATGTTTTCTGCTGTCGCTGCGAATTTTCGCAATTTAATTCTGATGATCATTTGCACATTTTTCACACTTAACAAAAGGAAATCGGTTTAAGTTTTCCGACTCGAATTCGTGCTAAAAAAAATTTGTTACATTAAAATAGAATAGTTTTTTTAGAAATTATGTTTAACGATTGTGATTTTTGTTGGTTGTTTTAAAATTAATCATAGAAATTAAGTTCTAGATATTCTAGAAAAAGAAGTTTTTTTTTATTATTCAGTGATAGTGAAATCAATACAAAGTTTATCTTAAAATGAGCCAGAAAATAAATAAAATTCAAAGTAAGTTTTACGCCTCGTTAATTCACCCCAAAAAAAATTATTCAAAAATCTATTTTTCCTGTGCACGTCACGCGTTTTCTTTTAAGTTTCTGACTATTTTTCCGGTGAATTTAGAATTACGCACTTGAAGTGAATTTTTTTCTAGTGTTTACACAAAAAATATACTTGTTAGAAGTCACGAGAATAACAATTTTTTTAGTAAGAAGTTTTGTCAACGACATAAACTAAAATGTTTAACTTCAGAAGTCGTTTTTTTTTTTGCTCTACCCGAAATTTTTGAAATTCAATCATATCTTATCGAAACTTGCAGCGTGTGGATTAAGATATTTTTAAGCAGTTTTCAGTTGAAATCAAAGTGCATGTTTCTTTCTCTCTTATGTGATATAATTAAATACCAATGAAAATCGTAACACACGCAGAGAAATTTGGCGGTGTGATTCAAATTTCGTTTCAATTTGAAACAAAAATCTTTCATATCAAAAAACAAATCAGGTGGTTTTTCTATATTGCAAGACAAATTTGAAAATAGGAAAATATTTTTCGGGAAAAAACAAAAATTGTTGAGGCGTAAATTCAACTGAAACGCAAACCGATTTTTTAGCCGAAACAAAAACTACTAAATAATTTATAGACCTTATCAAAGAATCCGATACGAATGATTCGGATCGTAAACTCAATGTTGTTGTTAGTGTTTTATACCAACAACAACATTGAGTTTACGATCCGAACCATTCGTATCGGATTCTGTGATAGGGCCTTATATTCCAAGGAACCAAAACCGAACCACGGTTTTTTAAAGATGACCAAACCGAATCAAAACCAAACCAGTTTTTAAAACAAATTCTGTAACCAAACCAAAAACCATAAATTTTCTCAGCGGTTCGGTTCGGTTCATATTTGAAATTTTTATTTATTATTTTTTATTATCAACTAGACTTAGAATCTAGGACTTTTATAAGTTAATCTAATACCTATAAAACTGTTTTCGTGTCCTGTGTCTCAACAAATATAACTAATATTATCAGGAGATGCGAAAACCACTGAACAAAAACCAAAACCAAAAATCACTGAACCATTGAAATTTTGCTAAGCCAAAACCATAACCAGAACCAAATTTTCAAATTGTAGGAACCAAAACCAGAAGTCAAATTCAGCCCTAAATATGGTCACCATACACTCAGGCAAAAAATTGGTCATATGGATAAAATGATTGTTAAATTAACAAACCTTTTGTTAAAATTACAAAAAAATTGTCGATTGGAACAAATATTTTTGGAGAGAAAACTTTGTTCAACAAAAAAATTGGTTTTGTCACAAAAATAAAATTCCAAATGAGGTTTTGTTAAATCAATAAAACAATTATGAAATTAATAATACCTAATTCGCCGAAATAACGAAAAATTGTTGTATTTACCAAAATTTTGTTTTTCAAACAATTCCTTTATCAATTTAACAAAAAAAATTTGTTGGGATTCAACAAAACAAAATTTGTCAAGAGGAACGAGGTTTTTGTTATTTTTTATATTTTTTGAGTTTATGTCCCGGAATGACTGCGACAGTCCCGGATTCAGATATATTGTCCCGACGTCCCGAAAACTAAACTTTTGTCTTAAATTTTTCAATTTAGGATTAGATGTATCAAATCCTATAAAATACGATTACTAAGACCTGCCCTATCCGGTCAATATTTTTGCTTCAAAATATTCCTTCAAAATCGTTTGATTCTCTTCAATATTTTAGCTTCAATATAGCGCTTACTCGATCAATTGAAGCAACAATATTAACCGTGTAAGATAAGTCTGAATATAAAAAAATACCCTACTTCAGCTGTTGTAAGTTGCCTGGTTTTCGCCTGCGGCACATTTTTTCAGCAATGTTTCACAAAGGACGTATGTATGTCGAAAGGGGTAAAGAACGCGACAAATTTATTTATTTTCGCTGGCACTGTATAGCTCTCGATTAAAATCATTGCGTCGCATTTTATTTGCAAATTTTACATTTCTTAATTGTTTTTCTTTGGTTTTTATCCAAATCAAGTTTAATTTTCTGCTAGCTTGCAAGTACCCGGCGTTGCTCGAGTACCTAATTATAAATTTTTGAATATGAAAAAAAAATCCTTTTTTTTTGCAAAAGTATTTTTATGTGTAGAAAAATTATACAAGAAATGTATTTCAAAAAAAAATTTTTCATAAATTTTTCGATTTGGCGCACGGTTTTCAAGAAAATTGCAAATATTTTTTCCATCTCCTTGGGAGAAAGGGAATAGGGCGAGTTTCCCTAGCGCCGGACACTTGAGTTTTTTTGCAGTTATTTTGTAACATATGGTGAAAATCCATTCAGTAGTTTCGGATATAGCAGGAGAGGTCGTTCGCATCATATAGACGTATAAAATCTATTGCTTCGTTGGTGTTTCATTTCACCGCCCATCCCACCCCCCTCTTATCTTGTCCCGGATTGGCTTATCATACTAATATATAAAAATGAGTTGGTGTCTGTCTGTTCCTCTTTGACGTAAAAACGGCTGAACCGATTAACTTGAAATTTGGCATGAGTGTCTGTGGTAGTTCTGGTTCCAACGTAGGCATACGGAAAAGTAGCGCGAGGGGTGGGGGAGTAAGGGGAGGGGGTAAAGTGATCTCGAAACTTAGCTCTTCCTCTATGTTACGCGGGGAAACTACCGAGCCGATTGGCCTGAAATTTAGCTCCAACATAGACCATAAAAAAAAATTGAAAAAACTTAACCCGGCAACGACGGGTATGCAAGCTAGTAATAAATATGATAACCCTACCTTTAGAACAACTTATAAATACAATAGGTACTTAAAACCTGATCGAAATTCTCTCAGGGGCTTAGAAATGAGTAAAAATGGAAGGGGGTGGAGATTTTCGAGAATTTTTGTGGTGTACAAGCGTTTGATTGAAATATTTTCTTCGCTTTCAATCAAATATAGGTATATAAATTTCGAATTAGTGAAAAAAAGAATTAATAATTTGTTCAAAAATTCTTTCTGACCTCTCATCTTTTTAAAACTATTTCGCGACTTTTTTTGGTTTTATTTCTAAAAAATTGTCTTTTTTAAATATCGATTTTCGGGGTTTTTTTATATTTTTTTGAAAATTGTAGCTTTTCTTATGATTTTTTTTAAACTCTTTCTACAAAGACCTTAAAAAACCAAACATTTTTTCCCCCAAAAAAGTTTTTTCCTCATTTTTTGCGATGCTCACAACCAATTTCGATTATACAATTTAAATTTATTTGAATAAAAAATGTTAAAGGCCAAGTGAAATTAGTTTTCTAAAAGCTGGTTGCTATATGAAAATGTTCGAATACTGCTTTTATATCCTTTATGCTACAAAAATATTTTATTCTAATTTATTCTAAAGAAATATTCAAAATGTCTCAATTATGCGAAATAAATTATATATTTTATGAGTGAAAATTTCTTTACTCGTCATCCTACACATACTTGTGTATCTACTACAACCACCTAACGTTCAATACAAGAAATTAAGTAAAAATGTAGGATTTAAGTCAACATTTAGTCATTTTCTTGTCACATTTTGAATAAAAAATTTCCATTTATTTTAGTATATATAGCGTCTAATATCAGAAATCTTGACATAGCATTATGGCAGAAAATGATAATCCTTCGACTTCAAAGAGATTTCTTAAGCCTACTAATTTGTTATTCACTTACAAGAGCCTCCTCTTAAATGGCTCTCATAATCCCTCCAAGCATCATAGGGTGAGTGCGAATGTTGCCTTTTATTACTTCTATACCCACTATTGCCTTAGCAAGAAAATCATGTTCATCTCAAAAACAACTCATTCAACATCGGCCTTCATCTGTTCAAAGAAAATATCCTTCCTCTCATTCTGGTAATTAGGGGTTGCGGCCCGACTTTGTGCCAGGTTTTATATTTTTCGATATTTTTTTAAAACAAATTTATAAAAACATCAACATTTAATCAAATGAACTAAAAAAATATCTATATGAACAGCACATGACTTTCTTATACAAAATCCACGGTCCCACCCGATTTACAGTAAAACCCGACAAAAAAAATATTCATAAAAAATATCAAATTTTTTTTACCAAATCTCAAATATCTCGAAAACGGTATAAGATGTCGATTTCAGACAACGATAAAAGACAAAATTTTAGGAAAATTCATTGTCAATGATTTATATTGTATAACAACTACAAAAAACTCTTAGTTTTCGAAATAATCTATATCTCGATAACGGTTTAAGATACAGAGTTCTAGTGAAACGCAAAAATATAGGAAATTTTATTATCTTTAACCTTTGTTCTTCTCAAGACTACTGTAAAATGCATAATTTGGAAAAAAAAAATTGCGATTTTCAAAAAAGCCGCAATTTTGATTACTTCCGGTTAACGGATTTCCACCAAAAGTTGACAGGGTCGTTCAATTCCAGGACCAAACATGCCTGTTAACTTTCATGGCTCTAGCTCCAGTAGTTTTTCTTGTACACAGACTGACAAACTGGAAAACTTACAAACTGACAGACTGACAAACTGACGAACTGACACACTGACAACCTGAAAAACTTACAACCTGAAAAACTGACAACCTGAAAAACTGACAACTTGACAAACTAGCAAACTGACAAACTAACAGACCGACAAACTGACAAACTAACAAATTGACAGACAGAAAGACATTTTTGTAATAATTCTCCAATTGAGCACGAGTAATTTGTCCGCAAGTATTTTGTTCGGAAAAAATTGGTATTTTATCCAGATAAAATCGTAGGAAATTTCCGAAAAAGTGGAATTTTATCAGGAAAATGTGGAATTTTGTCCGGAAAAAGTGGAATTTCGTCCGGATAACGTGGAATTTTGTCGGAAAGAAAATTTCTAACAAAGTCTGAGTAAAAACTTGATTTTTGCACGGAATCAAAAATTCTGAAGACTTGATTTTTCAACTAAGATTTTCCTTTTAAAATATGAGGCTGATAAATTTTCTTATAGAGACTTTTGTTCGTAATTTTCTCTGAACTAAATTCCACTTTTTTCCGAACAAAATACCATTTTTTATCAAACAAAATACCTCCAGCTAAAATTCTCGTAGCCATTCATTTGACTCTGAAATGCTCGGGAAATGTTTTTTAGGCGAAATTAAGAGGTCGAAATTTTTCATGAATACAATACTTTATAATACTTCGTATAAGATAATATAAATCCACAATTTTTAATAAAAATAAATTTTCTTTTTAATTGTTGCAGGATAAAACTGAAAAAATGGTTGACACACAGCATTTTTGCCTGCGATGGAACAACTACCAGAGCAGCATAACATCAGCCTTCGAGAATCTAAGGGATGATGAGGATTTCGTTGATGTCACTTTGGCCTGTGACGGGCGAAGCCTCAAGGCGCACAGGGTTGTTCTATCCGCGTGTAGTCCATACTTTAGAGAGCTCCTTAAGGTGAGTTAAAAAAGGATTTTATTTTAAACTCGTTTCGCAATTTTTCTATCTGCAATTTACCCACAAACAAATAAATAAAACCTAATAGACTGCAAACCACATATTCCCGTGGGAAAACCCGACAGAAAAAAGGGGAAAAAATTTCATTATGGACGTCATAATAATACTAGTTGTCTATTCACAATTACAGTACCTACCGCTCTTAACCTATCTACCACCCACTCCCCAAAGAAGATCAAAAAAAAAATCCTGAAGCTTTGCGCAAAGAACGAAACGAAGCAACTTTGGGAAAACTTTTCTCCTCGAATGCAAGCATTTCTTATCATTTTTTCACAAAATTCAATCCAAACTTCCAACCCCAACCAACCGGATTTCACGTCCACATTACACACAAAGACAGATATTTACCCTTTTGTATTTGAGAAAGTTTCATAATTACTGCAATTATTGTTATTTGCAATTTTTCCAGCCAACATAAATGCAATGCAATACAACAATCCAAATTGCGATTCCGAACCCTTTAACCCTTCGGAGAGTCAAATTGACTCGTCTTTTAACTGCCATCAGGGATGGGGTGGTTGCTGTTTCAATGTAGATAGTTTTCTGTTGCCACTGTTATCATTATCCGTTATTATTATTATTGTTATTATTATATTCATTATTTGTGTGCATAGTTGTAAGAGGCAAAAAAAAAATTGTTGAATAGTTGGTTGTGAATTTACTGCATTTCGTCTGCAGTTTAAAAACTAATTAAAATAATACTGCAGTCAATTAATTATTCATGTTTAGCTCTTTTCTTGGTTCATGACTTCTATTTCTTTTGCTGCCTTTTGCTTCTTCTTTTTATTTCGGCTCATCCCCTTTTCCGAGTGCACTTCTTAACTCAAAATACACAAAAAAAGATGACGCTTTTCATTGGAACTGCTTCGCTTTCAGAGTTATGTCGTCCATTCTTCCCTAATTTCCTTCGACAAATTTTTACCCTGTCTCCGATTTCGACATTCGCTTGCAAATATCCTTTTTTTGGGAGTTTTTTCATCTGTAAATCTTTCAGTTGAGATTTCATTCAAGTTTTTTTATGTATTTGCGAATAATGTGTACGAGACCAATAGTATATTATGTTCATTCATTTTATATTCATGGATTTGAAGAAAAAACTGACGTTGAAAAAAATTCTGAAATAGCGAGTGGCGAAAAAAAATATATATTTTTATTAAAAAAACAAAAATAACACCGAATCGTTCTGTCCAATTTAAGCTAAATATGCAACTGGCTTATACTTCACATGCAAACAATATTCGAATGGCATAAAGCCCAATTCAGACTAACAATTGTGTTTACGATTGAGCTTCCTCGACCAATGAGATTAAAGCTTTCATTTTCGTATCGTTGAAGCTTTGACCTCATTGATCGAGGAAGCTCAATCGTAATCGCAATCGTTAGTCTGAATTGGGCTTAAGTACTTAAGTTCAGCACTAATGTTCAATTGGCATTTGTTAGTTGACATTACCTGAGCAACTAGGGGGAGGCGAGAAGAAATGGACCGATTTTGCTTATACAATAACTTAGCGTAACTGTAGAAAATTTCATATCTCTAGCTCAATCCTTTCGAAAGTTATGGTGTTCAGGGACAGACAAACGGATAAACAGACGGGCAAATGGACAAATAAACAGACGGATAGACGGACGGACAGACAGACGGATAGACAGACGGATAGACAGACGAATAGACGGACGAACAGACAGGGGGACAGACATGCGGAAATCAAAATCTTTTGTCATCCCTACCCTGCGGTGTAGTTCATTTTTGTGTTGGATGATGGGTTTGATGCGTTAACAAATGGTATACTAAATCTAATATGTCCTATATAGGGCTGCCATCCCGTCCTCTTTTTCCCCGGACACTGTCCTCTATTTAAGGGCGTCCAGGAGTATTTTTGTTCGTTTAGCCAGCAAAATGCTGCCCTATGAAGAAAAGTAGTGTCTCAGACACATTCGAAAAATTCCCCCGCAAAGTGGCTGAAACTATTTATAAATTTAAAAAAAAAATGGAGCGAAATATCTCGATAAAAGGCGGCGGGATAGCAACCCTACTCCTATATCATATATCATATAGAATACAAAAACAAATGAAAATTAGGTGTGCAAATAATAATAATCTTTAGTAGAGGGAAAACCGTCTAATTTTGCGTTCTTAAAAAATTACCCAATGCGAAACCACAACGCGTTCGATTTGCCACTTTCCGTTCATGGGTTTACACACCTTAGAAATGTTGCAATCTCATATGTAATTTCTAATCCATGTAAAACTGTAGGTGGGCTAGTGACGGAGAATTTTCTTATCAAGCTACATCAAAATGTCCTCAAAAGGAGGCTACGATGCCCAAGTACCAAAAATGGTCGTAAAGTGGTCGTCGCAACCATACAGTCACTAAACTAAAGTCACGACGACCACTTTACGACCTTTTGTGTTCCTTGGGTGTACTTTAGTCAAAAGCCAACACAAATTTAACAAAAAAATCAAATAAAGTCATTTTTTTTTTGTTCTAAAATGTGTTTTAAAGCATTTCAAATTATTTTCCCCAAAGAACTTTACTATAGGCTACTTGAAAATTCTCCCCATTCATCACAAAAGTTACGCTATCCTCATTTTAGGAAAAATATTATGCAAATTATACATTTTAAGTAACATTATAACTGCGTGTTCTTTCTAAACCAAACCAACCAAAATACGTATGAGAAATAAAAACTTGTAAATTAAAACGAATGCAATTCGTGCCGCAAGAATGACTGCTTTTTTCCGTTTATGTATGGCTCACATTATTCTACATGTACGAAATTGTCTTTTTTTTCATCTTATTTATTTTCGCAACATACATAAATAGGTCTAAGGTTATAAAAAATAAGTGGAAAACCTTCAAAAAATTCGTAATAATACCAACACCCAGTCACACCGTATCACTTTTTCTACCTTAAATAAAATGCAAAAAAATCCCCAAAAAAAACCAAGAAACATTTGCCTGAAGTAAGTGTGCAAAAATACAAAAAAAAATGAGCCCTCTAAAGTGCATTTAGCGCGTCATCCGGTTTCGTAATTACAACACGGCAATGCCATAGCATAATATAATAAAATATTTGTGTATAATCGTATATAGAAAAGAAAAACCTGTCAGTTAGTCAAAGGCAAACCTCTTTGTTAGGTATAGTACTGTTTGTTAAGAAGGAAACTTGTTGCGTTTTTTTTATCATGTCTCACCAGTAACAATGTGTAATTTTGGAAATCACAGTTATATCGACTTGTTTATAGCTAAAATTGTAACCAAAGTTATAAAGTGGTCGGTATAACTTGATGGTCGTTAAAAATCCTTTTCAATTGATTAAATCTTGGATTTTGTAAAGTTTCTCAATTTGGTAACCAAAATCACCAACACTTCAACAGTTAAAACCATTGGTTATTTACATTTGTGTACAGCGAAAGGTCTACAAAACTTGAAATAAGTTATTATGGCCACTACAAATCGAATCTAAAAAAGTTATTTTTCAATAGCTTTGCGGCTTTTATAATCGAATCCGATGAAGGACACTTTCTACATGCCTCACGAAGATGAAATCAGTTAGGTTGGGCCCATATTGTTTTTTTTTTTGTAATTCTCTCAAAAAGATACACGCAAATGCTGCACTAACCATGAAGAAGCTGCATGTTGCATGCTGCCTTAAGTAATGCTTCTCCAGTAGAAAGACACTATCTCTGGGTTTGGGGTGTCTTTTTTTCTTTCGAGAATTATCTGCTCATTGCATCTTTTACACTGTAAGTCAATTTGAGATCCCACAAACAATAATATGTGGCTTCAAATAAACGCAGTGGCGACGATAGCGTCATCGTGTTGATCTGATCATCGAAATCATCACCGTCTACGTCCGTTCATTTGCCCTACTTTCTCGATTCGGTGGTATCCACGCTAATTCGGTGCGCAATTTTTTTTTCGGGTGTTTTTTTAGGTTATGTTTTCTGGTAATTGCAGCTTGCAGTCCACCAATGCTCGCGGTAGTTTCAATGGATGCCTTTTTGGTTCATGAATTTACGTCGTTTCATGTTTTCGGGGCCATATCATACAATTTTAGGCTTTTTCTGTACGTCGCAACCCCCCTGCTCCCGCACATTTTCGGCGCGTCAACTTTGTATTTGTTTGCCGTTTTAAAAAAAAATTTCACTCTCCATATGTAAACTTTTTGACCATTGAATATTGTTTTTTTTTCTTGTTTTAGTTTTTTTCGAGTGTACTCGAATGTCGTTGAGTTTTTTTTCGTGTTTCTGTGCTTAATGCATTTTTCGGTTTGTTTTTATTGACATTCGAGTCTGTTGCATTCCAATTTAGAAATTACAATACCAGAGACAGCCGTACCCAATGCTTCAATGACCTAATTTTATCTATAAAACAAATAAAAGTCTCATTTATCTTAATTTTTTTCAAAAAAAGAAATAAGGGAGCTACACAAAATGCAGTTGAATAAAATGGCAACATTCACGCACATGTTTATACTTTCTAAAATTCAAAATTACTGCTTTGATGAATCGGCCTTTCGAAATTTGTGCCAAATTCATTAAGGAAATAATGCATTGTAATAATTTTCCGTATAATGGCGCTTTTTTACATTCTTTCAGTTATTTTCGTTTGAGTTTTATGTTTCAAGTTTGGTATGTGGAATTTAGCTATGAAAACAAACAAGTATATTTTTATGTCCTACTAGAATTTGGACCCGGATTTGCCCGGCCAAAAGCGTGAGTAGAACAGCACCTAGCAAAACGAAATTCTGTTGGTTATAAATTAGATAGCCTATTTTTTTTTTTCTTCGGAAAATGGTTTTCAAAAATTAACAAAAAACAATAAATTCCGGCATTCGGATTCGGATTCTGATTCACTTTACCCCCCCTCCCCCCTTACCACCCCCTTCCCCTCTCCCACACCTTACCACCCCCTACCCCACCTTACCAGCCCCTACCACCACTCGGGCTACTTTTCAATCGATCAGTGTTAAAGCTGGGCCCTTGTCGAGTATCTATGCCGAATTTCAGCCCAATCGGCTCGATAGTTTTTCTGTTAAAGAGTAACACAAAGCTTTGGATCCACTTTACCCCATCCCCTTACTCCCCTGCTTCTCAGCCTACTTTTCAATGGATCTATGTTAGAGCTGGACTCCAGGGGCGCATTTATGGTGAATTTTAAGCCAATCGGCTTGATATTTTTTTCGCGAAAGGGTAACATAGAGGAAAAACAAAGCTTTGGATCCACTTTACCCCATCCCCTTACTCCCCTGCTTCTCAAGATACTTTTTAATGGATCTATGTTAAAGCTGGACCCCAGGCGGGCATTTATGCTGAATTTTAAGCCAATCGGCTTGATAGTTTTCCTGTTAAAGAGTAACATAGAGGAAAAAACCAAGCTTCAGATTTACTTTACCCATTCCCCGTACTCCCGCACCTTCCAGACCACTTTTTAATGGATTAGTTTTAAAGCTGGATCCCCGACGCCTATCTGTGCCAAATTTCTGGCCAATCGGTTCGATAGTTTTCCCGCGACAGAGTAAAATATATAAAAAACCAAGCTTCAGATTCACTTTATCCCCTCTTCGTACTCCCCCACCATCCAGGCTACGTTACGATAGACCTATGTTGGAACCAGGGCACCAATCATGTATTCCGACGCCTCTCTGTCTTTCGACTTCGACGCAGCTTTTAACTCTTGACTTCGCCATATCAGCATCTTCAAATTTCCTGGAGTGACAGTCAGGATCACGTTTCGATTCATAGTGACGATTCCGCGAAATTTCAAGCTGCAGATATAGCGAAGTCAATAAGGCCCAATTAACCATAGGGCTAATTGGGCTACAGCCCAGGGGCGCCATCGATCTGAGGCGATGAAATTTTGATTGCTTTTTTTTAATTTTCTTTATATTAAGCGTATCTGTAATTTAAGTTAGTACCTACTGTGTTTTGAATTAAAGAATATTTTAAAAAATAAAATTGAATTTTTACAATAAAACTATGTAAGGGTGAAAAATTTTATTTAGCCCAGGGCGCTCAAACTTGTTAATACGGCTCTGGAAGTCAAGAGTTAAAAGCTGCGTCGAAGTCGAAAGTCAGAGACGCGTCGGAATACATGATTGGTGCCCAGACCTACAGCGAACATCCAAGACAAATTTTAAGTCAATCGGTTCAGCCGTTTCCACGTGAAAGAGGAACAGACAGACAGACACCAAATCATTTTTATATATTAGTATGATTGGTACTTAATTATATTTGTAGAAAATTCCCAAGCGAATTTACCTTTGTTAGCCAATTAGGACGCTGTTCTTGTTTCAAGAAAAAAAAATATTGTTCGAAAACCACTTGACGGATTGAGCTTAAATCGTAGATCAGGTTTTCTGAAACGAAAGAATCAAAAATTGTCATAAGAAACTGTTCATAGAATACGTCACGTTAATTTTTGGTCCTTCAAACCCCCATTCTCCATTCGTCACGCTTTTTTGCGATTTTTTATATAGAGTTTAAGTTTATTACCGCCGTCATACCACCGCAACCCCCCCCCCCCCCTCTCCCTTAAAGAGTACTAAATCATTCCGCGTCTCCCTTAAAGAGTACTAAATCATTCCGCGACTCAAAATTCTTCAATTTAAGATTGCTGATTTTTTCTTAATGCTAACTCCACACTTCTGCCTAATGAGACGCACCTGGGAATTATGCAATTTTAGTGTTGTGATTTCTTAATCACTAAAAAAATTTACCTTGAAACCCAAAAATCTTTAGATGCAGCACCATCAGTTACCAATCATAAAGTTACTAATCATAACGCATTTTCCACAACAAATTTGACTGCGGCGCATTTCATTAAACAATTTTCAATAGTATAATGTTTTGTTATAAAGTTGTACTTTTTATAAATATTTTCATAATAAAAATTTGAACTCTGATCGGCCATTTAAAATTTTCACCATTCATTTCGGAGCATTAAAAATTTTCTCGCTCTCCACCCGTTATCTCTCTGGGATTCACACAAAAAAAATATGGCCACCTTAGCTATATTAGACTTTCGCGCTTGTATTAATTTGCCTTCTATTGGCATGTGTGTGAGCCAGTATTAAACATTGGCAAAATTTGTCTAATTTATTTTCTTACAATAATAATAATTATTTTTAATTTTTTTTAGAGTACACCATGTAAGCACCCAGTGATCGTTTTACAGGATGTCTCGTTTCCAGACTTGCATGCACTAGTCGAGTTTATCTATCATGGTGAAGTGAATGTTCATCAGAGGTCCTTAAGCTCATTCTTAAAAACGGCCGAAGTACTTCGAGTGTCTGGTTTAACACAGCAGCAAGCCGAAGAAACACATAGTGTAATTTTTTTTTCTATAAATTACAATTTACAGGACAATAAATAAACTATTTTTTTTTATTACAGCAATTAGCACAAATTCAAAGTCTGGCTAATTCAGGCGTTCGTACACCAGTTAATCATCATCCATTCTCAGATAAATTACACGATGATCAACTATTTTCACAAAGTGCATCACCCCCACCACATTTAAATAGTTTACATCCAGCCCATTCAAATGTTAATCAATTATTGAGGCGGGCAGCTGCTGCAGCGGCTCTACGAAGGGATCGCAACAATTCCATACAATCAGATGAGCTATCAATGAAGAGGCATCGGCCAGATAATGGTTTACCTGGCAATAATAATAGTCCTGATGTTGCTAGCCACATGCCACAGGTGACTGCTGCTGATTTCTCAACAATTAAACACAACAACAATAATACACCACCGATTAAAGAGGACAAAGCCGAAAAGACTCATGGTAAGAAAAGAACAAAAGTTTTTAGAAAAAAATACGAAAAAAATGGTTTTTTTAAAAGCTTTTATTTAGCTTGCCTTCGTACCTATATGTCTGTCTGTCTGTTTGTCAGGGTTAAATCTTGCAATTCTGGCATTAAGAAATCTGTAAGGATGAGGGTAGATCCTGTAAGGATAACGCGATTATCCTTTTCCTCAAATTTTCCAAAAAAAAATCTCACTTTGGGTTTTTTGGGGTCGCTGAATCCGATTCTGAGATTAAGAAATTTGTTAGGATAACGGAAAGTCTTCAGCCTATCAAGATGCTCTCATTTTTGCAAATGGCGTCTTTTGTCATCACCACTTTGACATTTGCTATGCAAACAGAAGCAGAATACATGGCTATACTCCTCAAAAGCTCGGAATAATTGGAGTAATTTCGTTTCCCGGCGCTTAAACTCTCCTTTTTGGCTGATTTGCACTGTCCCCTAAAATCGCCCGATTCGACCGTTTCAGACTTCTTTCTTGGGGTTTTTGAAGTCACGGACTAAGGCCCCATTTACACTTGCGATTTTTAGTTGAATTTCTCGGCGAATTTTATTCAGAATTTGTTCCGCGATTTTTATTCATCAGTCGCAGAATAAAATCCCTTAAGGCTCTCCATGACTTCGGCAACTGCAAAAAAATAGAGACACATTTATGTGAAGATACGTTGACGAGAAAGGGAGATAAGAATCAACTGCAAAAATTTGTCGGCAACTGCAAGAATAATTTCCCCTGTTTTTTATGGCGATTTCTACTACAATCACACATTGTCCCTGTAAGTGAATAGTAAGCACGGACACATTCAAACAGTTATTATAACGTGATGTCATTTTTCTCCTTCGCATGCATAGTCAAAAGCTTTGTTACCATGCCAATTTGAACATTATATTCATAGCATAAGGTTTGATATGATTGCTATAAAATTGTAAAACTGGAAGGGATAGCGTTTAACTTGTATTCAGTCATTCCTTTTTAGATCTACATAAGTCTATCTTGCTCTAGTTTTCTGCATTTTTTGCAGTTACAGAAGTCATGGTAATGGAGGAAAGCCTTAAGGCTCCGTTTACACCTACGAATTTTTCTTGAATTTCTCCACAGACTTTATTCAGAATTTATTCCGATTAAAAAAATCTATGACGGAATAAATTCACTTAGCAAAAGTTGTCAAATTTGAATTAATTGCAACGGTTTTGTATGAAAAATTCGAGTTCGAACGTATTTGAAGAATAAAATTCAGAATTTTGTGCCGTAATGTAAACGATCGTGCAACATGAATTCAGTGTCGAAGAATAAAATTCACGGAATAAAGTGTCAGGTGTAAACGAGGCCTAAAGGAGAACATCCGACTGGAAGTGAAAAACTTTTCGCAAAAAGTTTTGAGAAAAGTCATGGAAGATGCTGTAAAACTAGCCCGAATTGGCATCGGCTCTGGCGGGGCGGCAAATTGACCGATATCTTTGCGACTTAATGGAAAAGAATGTGAACTTCTCAATAAACATAATCGACAAACAGAATCAATTCTTTTTATTTACAAACAAACTTGTCGCCGTATGCCCAAATCAGTACAGCGATTTTTGTGCAAAAGGTGATAAGTGATAAAAGCCGTCATAACAATAAAGACACAAATTCCTGTCAATGTATGCTTGTTTGCATGCACCTGTATTGGTGAGATTTTATTGGAAAGTCGACTGGAAATTTCCCTCGAAATTTGTATATGGTCACACTAGCTGTGCTCTTCACTTTGAACTGTCACTGACGCACCGAGATTTTTCAAGGGTGACGGAGTTTTGTTTTGTGTGTTGAAATTTGTAATACGCGAATTCCTGTCATATTAGATGTGTCTCCTCCATCGTTATAAAATAAAATCAAAACTTCATCTGTAAAAAAACCATTTTGTGTAAAAATAAGCCGCAAAAACGACCGAAACCTTCGACAAACTGAAAATGAAACCACATTAAATTGACAACTGTCAGGGCAACCGGGTTGCCATAACAAATTTTTTTTTTTGTTTTCGAGATAAAATTTCCCAGTCTTGTGACTTTCTGAATTGAAATTTGAAAAACTTCCCATTTCATTTATCACGGGAAAGATCGCGGGAAAATTATCACCTTTTGCACAAAAATCGCTGTACAGACTAACGATTGCAATTACGATTGAGCTTCCTCGACCAATGAGATCGAAGCTTTCATGTCGCTATCGTTGAAAGCTTTGTTTTCATTGGTTGAGAAGCTTCAATCGTAATCGCAATCGTAATCGCAATCGTTAGTCTGAATTGGGCTTTATGTAATCGAATGATCACTTTTGCGCCAACGTGTATTTTTCAATCTTTTTTTTTTAAATTCCTAAGTCTGCTTTTTAAGAAAAATGTTGACTTTTCGTGAAATTACACAAAAAAAATATTTTAAAGATTTTTTTTACGCATCAGAAGGAAATGGGCCAGCTGGAAATGGTAATGGGATATCATCCACAGACAAAGACTTAACGCCATCACCTCCTGCACGTGTCAATTCCGATGATGTTAAGTCAGAGCCAATGGAATTAGTATGCTCCAACAATAATCCAGCATGTGATGAACACAGTAATGATTCGACAGGTGAACACGATGCAAATAGGTCTAGTAGTGCCGGCGATGGAAAAGGATCTCTAAGGTGAGTTTAATGCACAAAAAAAAATCCGTTTAACATATCGTCGTTTGAGAATTATTTTGTCACATGTGTTTGGCAAATAGCTATGGCTATGAGACAAAAAAAATTCCCAACGCACGACATCACATTTTTCGCAACTTAAATATTTTTATTTAAAAAAAACTCTTTTTTACACTTTTTCCAAACAATTACGAAAAAATGCAGCTCAGCGAATGATGATGAAATTGAGAATAGCATACATTCACACCCTCCCCCGCCTTTTTTAATGTCACCGGCTGATACCAAACTGTTTTCAACACCTGGCTCGTTTAATTTTTCTATGGCTGCTCTTGCTGATCCTGCTGCACTTGCAGGTAAGTAACTCAGATTACACAAAATAAAATTTTTGATTTCCGCTCCTTCTTTTGTAAAACCTGATCAAGGGAACAAAATTTTAGAATATTTACTTATTTTTTAAACAAATGATTTGTTTTTCAATCACCATCACCACAAAACGTTTTCCGAACGAAGAATATTTTGAAAACCATGTAAAACTGTTATACTTTAATCTTTCTCCATGTTTTTTTTACTCGAGCATAACTTTTAATAGAATATTATTAGAATTTTAATCTGTGTTAAAATAATTGTGTACGCGATCTTCGCAAAAATATCAAATTCGTTGCTTTGTTAAACTATGTAAAGATCTTCTTTGGATAAAAACAATGTTTTTATGTAAACCTCAATGAATTTCAGGTTTTTTTTTATCAAATTTAAGTCGAACGAATGGTGTTACTAAACATTAATATTTATACTAAAATTTCAAAACACATTTTTAACACGTTGCCTGCCAGAGATGTTAGCAATGTTGCTTACAATTTGAATACTTAATTGAAATTTTCTTGTGTTGTGTCGAATATGATTTTTTTTTTAATTTTCTTTCACGTTTAATCAATTTTAAAAAATTGACTGCAAGAATTTTAAAAAAATTTACTTTTCTTGCGTGAAAAAGTACTCGAAAGTGAATTCTGTTTTACCGTGCAAGTCGCTGAAGAACTTGAAAATTACAGAAAATACAGTAATTACTGAACTGCGTTTGTACATATTCGGAAAAAAAATAAAAGTATGTGAAGCTGCAACCTCTACACGGCAAAAAATCCTGGAGTATTTTTCAATCCAAAAATTATATTGAGGAAATCTTAATACATATTTTGGATTGGAATTTAATACATGCGAATTTTTGAAAATATTTTAGCCTTTTTTGCAGTCATATTTGAACAGTTTTTTTATTATGTATCGAACTTAAGTACTTTTAACATTAATGTCTACAACTTAATCAAAATTTTAGACTTTAATACTGAATTAAACCAAAAATAAATTTATAAAAATTTCCAATCCATATTATTGGATTAGAATTTTCCATTGGATTACATATAGGTCCAGCGTAATCCAGTTTTGATTGGAATTTACTCCAAGATTTTTTACCGTGTACCATAAATAAAAAATTATAGAAAAAAAATTCTAGAAATACTAAATGCTTTGCCCTGTTTGATTCGCAAGCCAATCCTATTTTTCGATCAGGCTAAGCCCGTTGTCGTGCCTAAAACAAACTATTGGGGATATAAAAAATGGAGGGGACTGAGATTAGTATGCTAAACTATTCCTTGATGTCCATGCTGTCTTACAATAAAGACCGGATCAAAATAACTTCAACTGTTTTGGACATAGCAGGAGAGAGGGTTTGAAGGGAAAAGCTCAGTAACCTGAACTTTTTTTGAAGAGCGTGATGTCAAATAAACGAAAATTGGATCAGAAATCCCTTAGCGGTTCTGTGGGTAGAAGAGGAGGGCGGTTCACAAGCTAGGGGAGTTGATTTTAGTGGGTCCAAGTTTCCTCGGAGGTGACTGGTCTAACTGGAAAAACCGCATGAAAAATGCTTTAAGGATTTAGAAGATAGCAGGGGGTTCGAAGGGAAGAGCAATTGGTTTTAGTGGGAGTGAATTTACCTTGAAGGCGACTTGGCTAAAATTCTTCAGGGGCTGTTCGTAATGCGGTAGTGTGACTAAACGCCATGCAAAAAAACCCGAGGTGGGACCTGAAAATCTTGAATTAGCGTACCGTATTTTAGAGACATTCCCTTAATGGTTCAGAAGGGAGAAATGGGAACCTTAAGAAAATCGGAAATTTAAGCTATTACCTTTAAAAATATCAGTTGTGATCAATACAAAACTTACAATATTTAGTTTCGGAAAAAATATGCAGAAAAAATATTTTTAAATATTTCAAGAACCGTTAGAAATACGTAAAAACCTTTAAAGGAAAAACTGTAGGAAATTTTATATCCTTTAAATTTTGTTATATGCATTTTTCTCCAAAAGCGCATAGTTTTCGTGTTTTCGAAAATTTTTAAAAAACCTATATTTAAAATAAAATTGTATGGGAGTTTCCCGTTATAGCTAACGGTAATTTTCCATTGATAGAGGACTATGATTTTCGTAAAACAAAAGAATTCAAGTAGCTAACCCGGCCTTTACACGCGACTGTAAGGTCTGTCAGTAGCATGGCCGAATTATACAAGGTCTGCTGGTTATTTTTTGACAGCCACCATTTTGCTACGTCATCGGCAAGAAATTCTTTGTAATGTTGATTGTGCGTACGGAGTTGTTTAGCTAGATGTTAGCTAGATTTGAGAATTAGGGAAAATTCCCATTCAGTCTTATAAGAATTTCTTGCCGATGACGTCAGAGCCAGAAGCAACTGAGCTGTCAAACAGACCTTGTATAATTCGGTCATGTGTCAGTAGCACAGACTCCAAATGCCAAATTACTGCCATTGAATTAGAAGACATTTAGCGAACTGGCAGTCACTTCATTTTCAAGATTACTTTGATAGTAACACATGCTGCAAGTATATTGCTGTTGCAAGTTTTAGAAGATATTGACAAAGGTGAGAAATGGGAAAATAGATTAGTTCATAACAAATACATCAAGAACACTTTTGTGATACACGATTTACCTCAAATTCTTCATTTTCCGCCATTTTCAAAGTCTGAAATGTCAAATTACTGGCATGTCTGTACTGACTACAAAAAAGTCCTGTCAGTACAGACTTGTCAGTGCCAGTAAGCATTTATATAAAACTGTGTCAGCTCTACAGTTGCGTGTAAAGGCCGTGTAACTGTTTGAGAAACTTCAAGTCGGTAGCTCTACGCGTTCTCGAGTTTTTTAAGAAACATAAAGCGGACAGACCAACAGACCCACCGACTGACAGACAGTTGTACAGACGTCCTCATTAATTTTGCCTGAAACGGGTTTCGTACTAACCAAAAAATGTCTATCTGCCACCGTTCTCAAGTCGGTCTCTGTCATGAAAACAATACTTTCCCTCAATAGAAGTGGAAAGTAAAAACGCGAAAAGGGTGAGGCGGGGTCTGAAAATGTAAAATTAGCATGATGTATTTTAGGGACACTCCCTTAATGGTGCAGAAGGGGAGAAATGGAAAGTTTAAGAAAGAAACGAAAATTTAAGTTATCACCTTTAAAAAATTGTTATTAAGAAACTCATTGGAAAATTTAGCCCCAATCGGTTCACTGGATCTCTAGTTACAAATTCAGAGACCAATAAACAGAGAGAAATTATATACATCTATTGATGTAAAAGATTTCATCTATTTTCTGGAAAAAATTCAAATTTGTAAAAGCTTTGAGACCTAAAATAAAAATTTCACCCGGCAGTCAACGTGTTAAAATCATTTTACTAAAATATTGAATTAACTTATAACAAAATTTCATATTCAATAGGTTTCAATTCTCAACTTCAATCAGCAGCTGAATTGGCTGGATCACCGCAAGGTAAGATAAAGTTTCTTTCATTTATTATCAAAAAAAAAATATTACAATAATTTTGTTTATTAAAATTCAATAATTAATTTATTTTTATTTACTAAAAAAAAAATTAAGAAAAATCTTTATCCAAAAAATGTAAAATACTCGAATTAGAGAAATTTTGCTATACGTATTTGTGTTTCAAAAAAAAATTGGGATTAAGGGCAAAATTTACAGCAAAGTTTCTCCTATAAAAGATATTTTACTTTTTAATAACAGATTTTTACAAAAAACAATTTAGAAAAAAAAATAATGATGAAAAAACACTTTGAACTTTTGTTAAATTATCGAAATTTCACATAACATTTAATCAACAGTCTTGAAATCTTGTTTAAATGAACATTTAATTACTTGTTATCGATTTAAAATCAAATTAAATCACAATTTAAGTTCATAATATGTAAACCAATTAACATTCAACGATTCAATTAGTGTGTGTTTATTAATTAGGCTGTACAAAGCATAATGACCCAAAAATTGTTTAATCTATTAACTCATTCAATACGACAAGTTCGTACACAAAATCCCAACATATGTAATAAAGTTAACTTTTTGTTCAAATACGACTATGTAAAATTAGATAAGTATCCTTGACAATTTCTATAGTTTAGTTTATTTAAGGGTGAGGAAACCCGAAAAACCGAGAAACCCTCAAAGGCATTTAATAACTAAATTAAAGACATTCTTCTCATCCATAAAATTCATCACCTGTAAAATACCACAATGAAGCGAAGTGGGTGTACAGAAAGGGTTAACATTTTTGGGTATTCCCCAATTTGTATAGTTGTGGGTACAACATTATGAGAATATTCAACAGATTTTCTCGGTTAATAGTTTGCAAAGATCTAAAATACCTTCATCATACCATTCATTCCAGGCGAAAATCCGAACATCTATACATTAGGAGAGAATCTTTGCCCTTTTCTACGGCCATACACATGTATGTGGGCGGGCGAGGGGGTGACCATTCAACTGTCTGTCTGCCATAAAGGATCCTTACGCTTGCAGGCAAACCCGAAATGGCAAAACCCGAAAATCTTGCAACTCATTCCCTTTTTGATTATATTATTATGGCACACTTGAATGGAAAACGTGTAAGTCTATAATGTTATGGGCTGTATATCGCTTATATCTTTAAAATGAGCAGTCAACCCTTTTGAAATATTTTGTGGACCAAAAATTTTGCTCTGTCGAACGGCAGCCAGAATTCAAGTGCTCCTGGGTAGAACAAGAAGCTTTTACAAATGGATAATAGTTTCTAAAGCTCTTTTCACATTTGCCTTTTTGTCCCAAATATAACTTGTTATCCTTACGAGAATATTCAGGAGTTTCGCAAGCAATAGAGAGTGGGTGATGATGATGGCCTTTTCTAAGAATCACACTTAAATTCCCATATTATCCGGAGATGATGAAAATACGACTAGTTCATGAAAATTATGTGTTTTCCCAACACCTCATGCTAGAAACACACAAACATCACACTTCAAAACTAAACACTCATTTTTACTACCTTTATCAATTCACATTTCTACCTGCACACCCGACAATTCCAATACACGAACACAAGGGTTAACCCCCGCTCTATACCCGGAAAATATTTCAATTTAACACTTCATATGTCAAGTTTAGTGAAAGGTTTTCACCATTCACCAACTTTTGATACACATATCCATGTCGTCAGTATAAATATATGCGAATATGTAACACATAGTTTAGTTTAGTTAAATTTGTTTGTGGGTGCGTTAAGTGGTAGTTAATAGGATTTAATCGTTAATTACACATTCGGGATGGAAAATGGAAAACTCTAACCCAAAGTGTTTATATCGTTTAACATCAAAACTCTTATAGTATTTATTTGTCTATGTTTTCAGTTACAGAATATTTTACACTATATTAATTTATCGACATAGTTATGTTAACACATCAATTTTCACCTCAACTTGTTGAAAAGTCATACATCAAATCAGTTGATGCGTGTAGTTTTATTTTCGATTATTAGTTTTATTAAAATGACCCAACATTTTAACACTTGACTGAAGGGTTAATGATATTTAATGTTTTAATATTCCATTACTGACACCTCTAACGTGTTAATGTGAATTTGAAATTCAGGTATATTTAAATGAAATCAATTATTTGGAAAATTAATTAACACCTGCTATTCTAAATCACTTATTAAAATCTAAATAGGGCCGTATGCATAAAAAATGAGCTTATGCTTATACTCGACTTTTTTGTTCATCAACTTTTGATACACATATCAATGTTGTATGCATAAAAATGACAATATCAATGTTGTATGCATAAAAATGAGTATATGCTTATACTTCATTTTGTTGGGGCCAATTGTCAAGTTTTTATGAATAGAAGTGGACAGACATGCTTGTTTAAAGTTTGACAACAAACACCTGCTTCCGAAGTACAACATTTGCTAACTTTTGTTCACTAAATTGGGAGAATTTGCACTACAAAAATGGAGTATAAGCATATGCTCATTTTTATGTCCATAGATTTTATTTTTCAACGGACCCATACCATTTTTTTTGTGGTAGGGGAGGTGGGAATTTTGTAGGTAGGCTGACTGAAACATGCAAATTGTTGTTTGGCTATCCTCTTTAATTAGAAATTTTAACACAATCGGTCGAGTAGTTTTTCAGTTAGACGCTTTTCAAAAATACGTCACATATTTAGGAGAAAGGGGATTTGACAACGGTATTTGATGCACTGCTGTCGAAATAACACTTACTCGATATTCTCTAAAACGGCTTAAGTTATGAAAAAGCTTGGAAATCTACACGAAAGTTTTGTCAAATACAATAATCATCGATTTATAGAAGGAATCAATATTTAGCTTTTTGCCCCCCCCCCCCCTCCGTCCCGTTTCGCCGCGATTTTTAGTATGGAATTGAGTACCGTCGTTACACAACCGCAAGCTACTTCCCCCTCCCTCCCCCTAAAAGTGTGACCAATTTTATGGGCAGCCCCCTAATCGTTATCAAAAGCTCTATCGTCAAAACCACTCAACAAATTGACCAACAATTTTGGCCTGTACAGGGTAGCGCAAAAGCCATCAAAGTAATAAACAAAAAAATACACCGCAGGCACATTTTTTAATGAAAAAAAAACGCGCCATAGTTAGAATGATTCGAAGAAATGCGCCGCAGTCGAAAATTTTGGCATTTCCAAAACCAAAATTTCCTTAAATTGAAACCCACACTCCGTGTTTTGCGTTTCTTGACGTCTTGGGTTTATAAAGTAAACTCCTTAATTGGCTCAAAATTTCGCGGACACGTTTAAAAAACCAATCAAAAACCCTCGTCGGACATCCCATGACTACATTAAAAAGGAGGAAGGCCTCCGGAGAAAAGAGGACGGCAACCCTAGCTCCAAATGAAGTTTATTTAACGAAAGACAGCAGCAAAATGAAAAAAAAACAAAATCATGTTTTTTCTCGCCCACCCACACAGCGTTGCCAGGCCTCAAAATGAAAATTCTTGCCAGGCATTGGCATGTGATTTTTTTTAACAATTTTCTTGTCCGTTTTTTTAATGGCATCACGGCACGTGGACGACTTATTGCCGGTTTTTTACGTAGTAGGTCTTCTTTCATCTTATTGACGAATTCAAATTTATTGTGACGGTCTTTTTAGATTTTTAATGCAATAGTTTACAAAAAAAAATACATAACGATAATTTCACAAAAGTTCAATGGGTTTTTTCAAACTTTATACGTAAATTGACCCAAACAAAATATTTTAAACATTATTTATTTAATATTTACAAAAAAAAATCAGCCTTTTATTTAGAATAACTAGATTTCAAAAAATAAAAGAAAAAATTTATTCCAAAGTGCAATATAAATAAATTATATATTGTTTTGTATAAAATCAATATAACCATAAAAGATATTTTATATTTATATATAAATACAAAATTGATATATATTTTTGAAACAAATATATTAAACATATATACATATATATATTTTCCGTGAATTGGTTTTTTGTGTGCTAATTTTGTATTCGTATATTTACATATATATCGTGTCATTTCGTCGTGTATGTGTGTTTTTTATTATTATTATAATTACAAATTATCATTAATAATTATTTTTTTTTAATTGTTATTTAACTTAATATCTTTTTTTTTTCATTCAAATGATTATTTTCAAAAATCATTTCCCCTTTTAAATTTCTTTGTTAAATTTTCGTTATTAATGAATCCATTATGATTTCTTTAAAAAAAAATTAACCCCACTTTTTTTTTTAATTATATTTCGTTGATTCTTTTTGAAAGAAAAAAAGTCTTTTACACATATTTGTGGTTTTTTTAATTTTATGCTGCATTTAAAATGTTTTCTATAAAAAATTGTGTATTTTTTATTTTATCATAAAAAGGAAAACAAATTTTTCCTTTTCGAAAAAAAAAATATTTTTTTATATCACAAAATTTTATTAATTCGCCCCATGAGTAGTTATGGAGAAATTGTTTTTCAGAAAAAAAACATTCTTAAAAAAAACTAGGAAAAGGCAATAGAATTTTTTTTAAACCACAATTAAAATCTTTGATATTTAATCAAGGTTATTCAATTTATAATTTTCTTATTATTTTGCTGCAAAAAAATGCGTTTATTTCAAATTAGAAGAATAAATAAATAAAAATTGCACTTTTCTATATGCGATAGTTATGCAAAAAAAAAATTTTATAAAAATTAATTGAAAGATCTAATAATGTGTCGCATAAAAATTAAAAAAATACAAAATGTTAAGCAAGAAGAGAAGACATCAACAAATTCGAATAAACCTGTACAGTGTTTTATACAAAGTGTACAAAATTACCCCTTAAATTACCCCAATTACCCATGCAAAGAAATCGGAATACATTTTGCTGCTAAAATACACGAAAGCGGCGTAAAAGAAAGTTAAAAAATCAATTCAAAGTAATTTTTATACAAAAAAATTAATAAAATATTTAATAAATAGCGGAGAGTGTGCACCATTTTTCAAAACAAATCAGGGTCAATCGTTAAAAATATTAGAAATTATTGCAAAAATTCCAAAAAAACGCAATGCTAGTAAAATTTTAATTTTTTTGGTATGCCTTAATATATTGTTTGCAATTAAAAGAAAATTCTATTTATTTGGTTAAATTATATGTAAATAGATTGTATAGAAATTGGCTCAAATTTGACTGGTTTTTTATAATACACAAAATTTTATTTCCAAAAACCGCTTAGTAAAAAAATCACTTAATAATCACAGATGAATTTATGGTAAAAAGCCAGTTTATCTCGAGATTACGTATTTAAAAAGCCTTCAAATTTGTGTGAAAAAAAAACGTTTTTAAAGCAGGCAAATTAATAAAAATATATCATACACATTAGATTTTAAGAAAAATACATTAAAATTGGTTTCAGGGAGCACAAATATGTTCTTTTTTTTGAAAATAATTAATAATTTAAAAAAAAAAATATTAGAAATAAGGACTGAGAAACTTTTTGAATACGTAAATTGGTCCAAATATATTATGGTATTTTATTATAATTTTAAACAAATTAATTTTAATAGAATTGGTGAGCTTTTTCCACACAAAATAACGCCAAACTAACGGTTAACGGGCTAATAAATTGAATAATACAAAAATCATTCACAAAACTAAAAAAAACAACCAACCAAAATAGAAACGTATTTTTAAAAAAACCAAACTTAAGATCATTATATGGGCTTCAAGTGATAATAATACCCTTTAAAAAAAATCCCCTATCCCCAATTCATTTATTATTATTTTTTTAATACAACATATATAATATATTTAACGTTTGTGTGTGTGAATCAATTCGATTTAATTTTTGAATAATTTAATTATGATGGGTGTCTTTAATGCATTTATCATTGATTTTATAATTTTGCAATTAACAAAGCAACAGCGTTGATCCTAGCTTAAGATTTTTTTTTTATGCAACAAATTCAAATCTGCAGAAAAAATAATGTAAATTAGTACAGATTAAAATATACGTCCATGACAAAAAATTATTTAATTTATATAAAAAAAAATGATATTGACTTTCGATGAAAAACCAATACGATTAGATCTCGAAAATTTAAGTTTTAAACACACGATGGTGATGGTGTTGAAACACATTTGAAATTACCCTAATTACCCTATTTTTTTAAAAAAAAATTTACAAAAAAAAATTACACCAACAACAAAGAAAAGTTTTTTTGTTATGGGCTAATACGACGTTATCTGTTTTTTGCCTCTCTTGTCGTCAGGTTATCTGACGACGAATACACCTTCATCAACATCAACAATTCAATCAACAACAAATCCATCGCTATCTACACCAACGACACCGACTTCAACAACAACATCGTTGACATCTCCACTTAACCTAAATTTACCACAATTTATGTCATCAACGTCACCATCATCCCGGCTCACCGTCTCTTCATCAATGGCTCCGCCCTTATCAACGTCAACAACGTCCCACTCCATGCTGCTATCCGCAGGTAATGCAGTCGCAGTCGCCGCAGCAGCCGCAGCGGCCGCCGCTGCCGCCGGTTTAGGCCATTCAGGGTCCTCGGGCGCCGGATCGAGTAGTGCTGGCAATGCTTCAGGAATTGGCGGAGCTGTCGGCTCCGATGATTTCCGATGTGATCCATGCAACAAGAATCTGTCATCGCTGACACGATTGAAACGTCACATACAGAATGTTCACATGCGACCGACTAAGGAGCCCGTCTGTAATATATGCAAGCGAGTTTACAGCTCACTGAATAGCCTAAGGAATCACAAAAGTATTTATCATCGTAATATGAAACAGCCCAAGGAGGATGGCCAATCGCCGCAATCAATGGGACACGCAAGTCATCCATATTTTCCAATCAATCATCGATCTTCATAGAAAACGCTGTATTTTTAATTTACACACTAATTTTAATTAATTTTTTTTATTGCTAGTTTTCATAACATTTTAGTTTCGTTAAGTAAATTTCAAAAAAAAAAAAACATTTCGAATCGTATAATATTGAGCATTTAGTATATATGTATATATCCGCATTTATGATTACATTTAAACTTTTTAACAAATTCGTTTGATCATAAACGAACAGATATGTATTAACAGTTGTTTTTTTAGCCCAGTTATTGCAATCTCTTGCCAGTTTTTTTTTATTTCTTTTAACATTTAGTCGTGAAAATAGCCTAATTTTGTGACTATCACAAAATCTTTATTAATATACCTATGATAACATACTACTGTAAAATATTTTTAAAAAACGGTCATTTGAGACCAGTGCCTAATGGTGGTAAAAGCAAACTTCTGCATTTGCCGCTTATTGGAATTTTGTGCCGTATGTAAGACCTCACTAGTACTATTTTTTCAATCATTTCGAAATATACAGGATGGGCCAGAATAGACGCGGGGGTTTGAATTCTTTATAAATTTTTTATTTTAGCGAAACCTATAATTTTTTTTTTCAAATACATGTAGTTGATTGATGGGGAATGTTTTTGGTCTAAACATGGAAAATTATATCCCGCAAGTGCTGGCCATTTTCTGCTTCGCAAATCCGTGCTCTTTCCAAGACATTTTCCATAACCTTTCGTGTTATGGCCTCGATTTCACTGCGAATGTTGGTTTTCAATTGGCTGGTGGTTGTTGGCTTGTTGACGTACACCTTTTCTTTCAAATATCCCCAAAGGAAACAATCTGGAGTCGGTAGATCAGGTGAACGCGGGGGCCAATTGAAATCGCAACTTTTCGAAATAATGCGTCCGCCAAACATGTCCCGTAAAAGAGCCATTGAGCCCACCGCCCACCGGTTCGTTGTTCTATTGTGTACAGGTCCATTTTAAATTGCCCAAGTCTTCTTAACAAAATGCTGAAACAAAATTAAAAAAATAAAAATAAAAAAAAAGTTATAAAGACTTCAAACCCCTGCGTCTATTCTGGCCCACCCTGTACAAGTACGGTTTTTTTACCAATAAACACTGTTGTTTCCTATTTAATTCTAGCTTGAAGTGCTACACTCAGAAAAATGGAGGCTAACTCGACGACCTACATACGACGTAATTGGCCTCGGGCAGGCGCGCGTTCGCCTGCATATGGGCAAGTAAAACTGAGTTGACCTGTGGTCGGAGAAATTCTGAAATTAAGCCACAAGCAGGTGAAGTAGGGCATTGGGAGCTGCACGAGTTGACCTTAGATAGGTTAACTCTGACCGCTAGCTGGCTTACAGACACCTCTGTAAGGTCAGAGTTAACCTGACAAAAAGTTGACCTGGACATTTTTCTGAGTGTACGTATTTTATGGACAGCCCTTACCAGTTAAGAGTAACTTTTAAAAGTTAGTGTAGTTCTTCAAAAAATCTGAAACTTTCTAGCTTTTCAAACCTTTTCAATTACTTAAAAATGTCCGTCAACTCCTCATCATCGAAAACCTCTAGTTAATTCTCTTCCAATGCAGCCACAGCTCAGACACCGGTCTCTTCAGGTTGTGGTTTCGTGACAATATTTTCTTGGATTTACCCCTATAAATTTCCAAAAACGATGTAGAATACATTGGATTACAACAATTGTAAGATTTGTTAACCCATCAACAGCTAGTCGAGTTGAAATTGAAGTCCGAAAACTTGGGGTTATTTAGCTCGCAATCTCTAGAGTACCTCTACTCATAATTGGCGTTTTGCAAGGGAAATTGTACTACTTGCGAGTGGCTGGCAAGTAGATCCCAAATAGAAAAGCATCAGATTATAACCTCAAATACAACTTTATGTTGCATTTTCGCCCGGCTTCCCTTCAGTTTTTACTTTCGGCTCAATTAACTGAAAAGTGCCGTTAGCTGCATTCCAACCTCACATACAAGTTTTTTTAAGTACTCTCGAATACTAATAAGCAATCAAAGTATACTTATTAGTACTCGGGAATACTTAAAAGTAATTTCTAAGATGGTTGGAATGCAGCTATTACCACCAGAATTTCTTATTGATCAGTTAAGGCCTTTTCACATGTCATAAAACCTCCAAACTGTTGTCATATTTTCATACAAATAAACATCGTCCCTAATTTCCTTTTTTTTGTTTAAATAAGTTGATTTACAGTCTCTATGCAGCATAAATTCATAATTAGAAAACACACATTTTTAGCTATGATCAAAACGAATATTGTTCTGTAAATAAAATCTCTTGAACTTGGATAATTATCTCTCATGTGCATATAAAATATACATATAAACTCTACTGATTTAGAATCTAAAAAATTAGTTAGTAAATTATTAAATAGTAAAAAAAAATCTTTTATTATTCAAGTTTATAAAAAAATTAATTAAACTAATGTAAAAATATAAAACTAGAAGGTAATAATCAAAAGGTGCAGGTTAACCAAATTAATTTTATTAAAAAATTGAATATACTTAAATCTCGAAATCATTAGTTATATATAGAAAAAAAGCTTATTAAAAACGGAACATTAAAGCTTTAAGGTAAAATTATATTTAAAGTTGTATCTATATTGTTTTTAAACAAAGGCGACACATTTTTTGTAAACTTGTATTTGACAAAAAAAATATCATTTATGTTTAAAAAAAAATTCTTTTGAATTAAAATTTTCTATTTTGATAAAAAATCGTATGATCTTAGTAAAAAAAACAAAGTGCACAATAAATCCGACTTGTTCGTTGGAACCAATTGGCGTTCTTTCTAAACAAAATCATTAAAAAAATAGTGATAAAAAATTTTCAATATGCTTACGAAACAACAACAAAATGTCCATCTTAATTTTAAACGAAACTTAAATTTGAAAAAAAAAACGAAATCAAAATTTTATTTGAGATCGGACGCTATTGGGTATTGAAAGAGACACTAGTGACGATAAAAAAAAACATAATTTCAAAATAATAAAAAAAAAACATATATTTCTTTGAAAATCAGGCCATTTTTTTCAATTCAATTTTAAAAATTTATTTATTTTTCATGTTGTTTAAAACGAGTGTGAAAACGATTACTTGGAAAGAATTCCCCCAGGTGGACTTGGTGCTATTTTAAATGTGGAATATTGTTTTTTTCAAAATTCTGGTTTTTTTTACCAATTGGTTCCAATTGGTGAACCTGTTGGATTTAAAAATTTTCGCAATGCAAATGTGATACAATATTGAAATCAATTTAACCGTAAAAAACCAATTTCGGATGTAAATGAAAAAAAAAACGTTGAAAACAAATCACATATTAAAATTGATTTATTTAAAAAAATATTTTTTTTTGTTATTATTTCTCATATGCAATTTGAAATAATATGTCTGACCAATTTAAGCAAAAAATTGCGTGTTTACCTGGATGGAATCAATTGTATTTTTCTATTTTTTTATGTTTTTTTTTTTTAATATTTTTTCTTTGTTTTTGTTTGATTTCATTATTTTTAAAATTGGAAATCATAGCCTGAAAATATAAATGTTTAAATATCACATAAAAGAATTTGAAAAAAAAAGAAATGAAGAATAAAACAAATGAAAATCGAAAAAAATCAAAAGTCACTATTGTCTCTTTTCTTTTTCCCATTTCCCATAGGTACCGGCAGCCTAATGGGCGGCGTCATAGTACCAGGAAATAATAACAATAACAGCCATCATCCCCACCTCCATCATCATCACCAGCTTCACCACCAACAACAACAGCAGCAGCAGCAGCAACACCACCACCATCACCAACAGCAGCACAATCTCCACCACGAACACGAACATCACGGCTCTAATGCAAGTGGTGGTGGCAACATTGGCAACTCTGGCGTCGGCAACTGTGGCGATATAAACGATCCCATGTCGAATAGTTTAGCCAATTCACCAACATCACCAACAAGTGGTCACCAACAACAGCAACAGTCAGCAGCCGCTGCTGCTGCGGCCGTTGCTTCGATGGGCCGTTTAGCTCTACCGTTACCGTTAACGGCCTGTCACCGATGCGACGTCTGTGGCAAGCTACTTAGCACAAAATTGACTCTCAAACGTCACAAAGAGCAACAACACTTACAGCCTCTCAACAATGCTGTATGTAATCTATGTCATAAAGTATTTCGCACATTGAATAGTTTAAACAATCACAAAAGTATTTATCATCGACGACAGAAGAATCACCACCACCATCATCATCATCATTCTTATCCACATCATAATAGTTTGTCACATTTATCACATAACCTAAATAATTCAAACGGTGGCAGTAACAATAGCAGTAACGTTAATCGTATCGATATCATTTCACAGTCACAAAATGTTGTTAAACCCTGTATTGATTTTTTATGAATCATCAATAATAGAAATTATCGTAATTACTTTTAATATTCTTTGGATAATCGAAATACAAATTTGGGTGTGTAAAAAAAACTTTTTATACCCGTATGGTGAAACCAAAGGGTATATTAACTTTGCCTTACCGTTTGTAACGCCAAGATCCCGTCATCGCACAAAAAAATTAATTACACCAGTGTGTTTAGAATGATAAAAAAAAGTTGAATTTAGCATGTCCGTCCGTCTGTCTGTCTGTCTGTCTGTCCGTCCGTCTGTCTGTCTGTCTGTCCGTCCGTCTGTCTGTCTGTCTGTCTGTCTGTCCGTCCGTCTGTCTGTCTGTCCGTCTGTCCGTCTGTCTGTGGCGCGGATTGCGGGCGCACGGATTGAGCTAGAGACTTGAAAGTTTGCACAGATCCGTTTTTCGTAAAATGCGAGGCTAAGTTCGTTGATGGGCAAAAATGGACCATTAGGGGGGGTACCCCGCATACGAACGAAATCGTTTTTTGTGAATATCTCGAAAACGGTGCATCTTATCAAAAAAGTCTAAGAACAAAAGTTATTTAGGATATGATTCTACATAAAACTCCCATACATCAAAATCCGATTGGAATAAATTTTAAAAAATCTTATTGGAAAGTTTGACTTCAAAGTGGAATTTTGGTATAACTTTTCGAATTTTGATACGAATATCACCATACGGGTCTCCAATGATTGCCAGATTGGCAATTATAGCTTTTGTTATGTTTGATTAATAAATTTACACGAAAAAGTCATTAAAAATTCAAAGATGGCAGCGTCATAACTATAAAATCGGTTCAGTGTAATCTAGTGTCACACTATCAGAGATATTTTTTCGTGTAAAAAGTTTTTTGTTATGGAAAATTTTTCATAAAAAAAATTTTATAGAAAACTTTACGTAAAACTCATTCACAAAAAAATTCAAGTCGCTAGCTCAACGCGTTCTAAAGATATTTAGGATACAGACCGACAGACAGATACACGGACATCATCATAAGTGATTTGGCTGATTCAGCTCTACTTTTTGAGATATAAAGTAAAAAATAATTGTTGATTTCCAAATTATGAACATTTAAATCAATTTATGAGTCACCTATCATATATATAAAAGGAGATCTGGTACAACCAAACTACTACCAGATTCGGATTCAGCGATCCCCAATTACTCAGAAAAGGGTCTTACATCGTGTGCATCAGAATGAAAGGCAGCCTGTGTAATAATTTTTGATCGACTAAAGATTTCGTTCGACTAGTAAGTCCGTAATTTGAAGTGTGACAAAATTTCTTTTAAAATCCAGAGTATGGGAAATCTAGGTACTCTAACCACAGGGCAATTTCGAAGTTTTTTTAATTTTCAAAGTATGAAATCACTGTTTAAAAAAACTATTGATTTCCCTAAACTGTTTGTACCAAAATTTCACCCATATTATGTATGATTTTATGTATGAAAACACCTTTTTGTAAAATACCCAACATTAATCAATTAAATGATCAACAGAATTCAATTGTTTCTCTCTAAAAAGTCTCTCTAAATACTGTTTTAAATCTCATTTCATACCCATATATTATAAATGTTTACTACGAATTTAAATTTGTAAATACTGTGCATAACTATTTTATTACAAGAAAAATACTAATATTACTCACAATTTTAAGTGTTTAAAACAATTACAATAAATTCATATTGGCAACACTAGCACATTATTTAAAAATTTAAAAAAAATCTTCAACTAAATATTACTGCTATAAATACTGCTGCTGTTTTATTTATTTTTTTAATATTTAGAATTTTTTTTATTATTTTATTTTATGCATTTTTCTCATGAATGTAAATGTGAACAAAAAAAAACTTAAGAAAAAGTGTAAAAAAATGCAACTTTCTGTGATTTATTAATGAAAAAATATAAAACATATTTAGGCAAAGAATTTTTGAATTTTAAAAAGGAAAACTTAAAGAATGAGTGACATTAATGACCGACATTAATTTCAAATGGTGTAAAAGAGCAGAAAACTTTAATATTTTTTCAATGATTTTACTCCAATATAAATTGCTGATACTACAAGAAATCTTTTTAATTTGACATTAAAAAAATATTGTTAGCAGTCGTTTCGTTTTTAATTTTATTTCGTTATTAATTATTTTTTGTATTGATTCGGGTAGATATTTCAGATGATTTCTTTAGAATAAAATGTACGAGAGAAAATCGAGACTGATTATTGCGTAGTAAAGTGTCACATGAAAGCATAAATTCTGAAGAAAATTTCACTTGTCCTAAAATGGCTGGTAAAAATTAGAATTTTAAGACGATTTTCAATTGAAGTTTTTGTATACATTCAAGACGATTTGTATCATTTCTGCCCCGAACTTTTTTTCAAAACACACACAACTAGTGGCGCCATCTCTGAATGAATTTGTGCATTATGTAGCGACCTTTCTTGGGGATCAAAATCAAAAATTTGAAGACATCATTTTCAACCTCGGCAAAATCAAGCCAAATGTCTTGAGATCCGTTAGAGATATGTAAAAACCTTCAAATTAAAAAATATAGAAAATTTTATTGCCTTTAAATTTAGTTACATGCATTTTTTCCCAAAAACCCATGATATTCGAAATATTTTCAAAAAAGAAAATTTTATGAAAGGTACCCGTTATAGCTAACGTTACTTTTCCAAAAGCTTATTGGAAACTTTTCGTGAAACTCATTTACAAAAAAATTCAAGTCGCTAGCTCAATTACGTTTTCGAGATATTTCAGATACGTAAAATGGACAGACAGAAACACCAATAGACAGACAGATGAACGAATATCCTCATAATTTTTCCTGAAACGGATTTCGTGCTAATGAGAAAGTTTCTATCGGCCCCCGTTCACTATTTCCGTCATGAATACCATAATTTTTCTTCTATAGCAGAGGAAAATGAAAACGGTGAGACAGAGGAAAGTGAAAACGGTGAGACAGAGGAAAATTTTAAATAAAACGATTTTAAATAAAAGTTCACTCGATTTTGCAAAATTTTCTTGGGATATTTGACATCTATCTGCATTTATCCTCCTAGAGAAACAACCATGCACGATTTTTGCCCCTCTAAAGAAACTTTTGAACCCGTGTAGTTTTCACTTTGGTTGAATACTTTTTGGAAAGGGCACAGTCTCTAGTTTCATCCATATATGTCTTCAAGAGCCACCGAATTGCAGGGGGATGGTGAGAGGTTAACGAACTTTCTCGTGATTTTTCACAGAAATCATGGAGAAATCGTGATTTTTCACAGAAATCATGGAGAAAGTTCGTTAACCCCTCACCATCCCCCTGCAATTCGGTGGCTCTTGAAGCCATATATGGATGAAACTAGAGACTGTGCCCTTTCCAAAAAGTACTCAACCAAAGTGAAAACTACACGGGTTCAGAAGTTAACCCAGGGGCACGAAAAACGCTACAGGGGCACGAAAAAGGGGCACGAAAAACGCTATTTCCTGCATGGTTCTTTCTATCGGCGATTTTCGAGTCCGACTTCAACAATAAACCATATTTTTTCTTCTTTTTAACAATTTTATACAATGGGTGCTGTACAGTGTAAAATTCGGCCTGCGGCGCATTTCTCTGTATTGGTATTTTTATCATTGCTGTTGCGGTGATTTAAGGAACAAAAAGAGCGTAAAAATTAAGGTAATTTACTCTTGAAACTGTGTAGTTCTTAAATTAAATCATTTCGTCGTATTCTGTTTAAGATGTCTCCTGCGGCGCAAATTTTTTAGTTGGGTTTTGTCTAAATCAAGTTTGTTTGTATTTAAAATTTGTTGCTTCGTTAAGTTGGCCCTCCATTACCATGACTTTTCCCAACTGCAAATAAATAGAGACACATTTATGTGAAGATACCTTGGCGAGAAAGGGAGATAAGAATCAACTGCAAAAATTTGTCGGCAACTGCAAAAATAATTTCCCTTCTTTTTTTATGGCGATTTTATGGTTGCAGTTGACGGACATTGTCCCTGAAAGTGAATAGTGAGACACATACAAAGTGCTATTATAGCGTAGCTGTCATTTTTCATGTAGTTCAAATACACACATGCAGCTGTATAGCTTTATTTCTATCCTAATTTGAACCTTATATTCATAGCATAAGGTTTGATATGATTGCTATAAAGTTGTTAAACTGGAAGGGAAAGCGTTTATACTTGTATTCAGTCATTCCTATTTAGATCTATATAAGTCTATCTTGCTCTAGTTTTCTGCATTTTTTTGCAGTTACAGAAGTCATGGCAATGGAGATCCTCCTTTAGTGTTCCGTTTCAGCCATTCACCCCTCCTCCTCCCAGCTTGCTTGGCCCGAATTTACCCAAAATAAATATAGGGTGACCATATTTATGATATGTCTTGGCTTAAAATTTTGACACAATACAAATCAAAAAATACCCCTATTGTTGATACCCAAATTATTTTTCAATACTGTCATCCAAATTAATACAAACTTAAGAATATATGATTTAATTTGACACTTTCCATAATCATCCACCACAATAATATAAACAATAATTAATGTGTATTTATTATATCAAATTTTATGTGCAATTTTTTGACAATCGTTTTGTTATATTTTGTTATTATTAATAAATCTATAAAATATTTGTAAAAAAAAAGAAAGAAAAATTATAATTTAATCGGAATTATTGTGTACTTTAACAATTATATTATAAAAATAAAAAAAAAAGTTAAAAGAAGGAAATTCTTTGTTGATTTTTCAATTGATTTTCAAGAAAATGGGAACTATATTTAATTTAACCAATTTAACTTAGGTGTGAAATCAAAAAAAAATGGAACTAATTGACTGAAATGATATTTAAAAAAAAAAATAGAGAATATGATTCTCATAAATGTATATGAGCTTAATTATTGTTTTTAAAATTTTACTAACGTGTTGATTATTTTTGGGATTACTTTTTTTTATTATTTTTTAAATTGTTCAGTTTTTTGCTTTGAATTTAATTATAATAATTTTGTTCGTTTGCCGATATTCATCACGTGTTTTGTGTTTTTGTTTTTCTTAAATATTCAAATTTCAACTCAAAAATAATTCAACACTTTCTTATATTTGTATGTAATTGACTTATCGTTAGAATTGAAATCTTCCATATTTTCGGAAAAAATAAAACTTAAATGACTGATAGGTTAAAGAAGGTGAAGAAAAAAAAAACAATTAGATATAACATTATTACAAAAAATGTGATCACGAATATGAAAAAATGATGGATATTTTAGGACAAAAATTAACCATGAATTTCGAAAGACTAGGAAAAATTTCTTCTATTGGAAATTTTTGTTTTCAAAATTTTTACACAAAAAAAAAAAAAAGAATGTAGGAAATCTATTTAAAAATTATTGAGTAGGTACTTTTACTTAAAATTGATAATGAAATTGAATTTCAATTTAAAATGTAATTTGGACATTTAAAAGAATACTTTTTACAATTTTTTTATTCTCAATAAAAAAAATATATATTTTTGTTCAACAATTTGTGATTGTCTGAAGACTGAATTTTTTCAAAATGAAATCAATTTTTTTAAATATTAAAATTTCGAAAAAAAATATTGAAATTGAAATGCAATTATTTTCGTTTTGAAACAAAAAACAAATCAAAATTAAAAAAAAGGGTTAAAAAAGCGTGAAAATATGGACAAATTTATTTTACAAATAAATTATATATTTTTCAATATTATTTTTCCAATTAGTATTTTTAATTAATGATCTAAAATCAAATAATCAAAGTTAAAATTTTAATATAATATAATAAATATAAAAATGTATAATAATTTTTTAAATGATAAAAAAAATTGAAAAAAACTAAAATAAATAAACGAATTGGCCTCGAAAAAGTCTGAAAATTAAAAAAAAAATAGTTTGATACCAAATTTTTTATACACATTTAAAAGGAATGTAAATTTAATTATTAAATATTTATTATTAAATTATTATTATTTTTATATTTTACATACAACACATTAATATATATAAATAATATTCTATTCTAATTAAAGAGCAACAAAAAAAATTATTTCTGAAGAACGTTTTATATTTATTCTAAAATCAAGTTATTAAGTATTTTTTTTTCTACAATATATTATAAATATTCTAATTACAATTAATTATTAACTGGCGCTAAATTTTGTTTTTTAATTTTTTTTTCTAAATATTATTTATAAATACCACACATATGTACATATATGTAAAGATAAAAATAATAAATAGACATATATTTACATATAAATTAAGATTGATGCATTTAAAAAAGAAAATCAAATCATTTTAATTTCACTAAATCTTAAAAAAAAAAAAATAAAGTAAATTACAGATCAATCAAAGTAAAATTTATTTTTTAAATGTTTTAACTTTCTGCACAGTAAAAATAAAAATAATATTTTTATTTTGACAAACAATACTAAATAACAATATCAAAATGGAAATAAACAGAATTAATAATAATAAAAAATAATAATTTCGTTAGTTATTTAATTAAATTTATTGATAATTTCTAAATAGAAATGAATTATTATTAAGTTTTTACCCATTTTTTATATTTAATAATGTATAAAATATAATTTTTTTGTCGTTGTAGTTATGTTTTTGTTTTAATTTTTATTATATTGTACGTTAATATACAAATAAAATAAAAATGTAATTGTAAAAAAAAAAAATTGAAAGATAATTAAAAGATATTTTTAAAAACGTATACATATATATTTTTTAGTTAAATTTTAAACATTTCAGTATATTAAGGGATGAATTTTACCTTACATAAATTATAAAAGGTGTATTTTCGTGCTGAAAGTTTTTATTTCAACAATTTTTACATTATTGACAATTTATTGGCATTTTAATAGGGCTTATGTTTGAAAAGGTTTTTTTCAAATGGCAAGACCGGCTTTTCTTTTCACATCTTCTGGTTTTCTTTTTCTTTTGCCCGTACTTCATTCGTAGTTTTCAACATTTTTTTGCTAACATCTCAAACTTATCTTTTATTTATTTATTTTTCTGTTACAATTGGCAGTCTGTGCATAGTTTCAGCTATAAATTAGTCGAACTTACTATAAAAAAACTCATTTCACCATAGATTTTATCAAAAATATAAAATTTTTCATAATGTATAAATTAAGAATCTGCCGAAGTTCAGCTAATCTTATGGCTATTAATGTTTCCACAATTTAAAAATCGTTAACACAACCCTGGCGTTAACCCATTAACGACACAAGCCTCGAGGTTCGAACTTTTGGGAGCAAATTCGTCTGAGGTTTCGTACTGGGCCTAGAAATAAAAATCTGCAAAAAATAAATTCACTTTTGTGTGGAGTTGTGTGGTCACGAATGGGTTAAATATTGCACTTGTTATTAGTTGCATTTTTTTAATGTTCTGAAGCAGTTCAGAACAAGCTTTCCATACAAAATCCTGCACCACCTTTTCATCTCGAACAGCACTTGGAACAAAGGGAAATTTTATACGGTAATGTACGGTAATGAAATGCTGCTAACTTCAACGTAATAACTCTGACATTTTATTCTCAATTGAGGATTTTGTGTTGGTGGTTTGTTGGTTCTGTTCGACAGCGAAATAGTTTTAATCATGGGAGATAGCGAATCGTGATTATATCAAGAAAATATAGCAGTAACTGTCTACTGATGTAACCAACGTGAAGTTAGTTGCGATTCGAACTCGATGAAATTTGCCACTTACTCTGGATCGTTTTTTTAATGTTCTGTGTTTTAGAACATTAAAAAAACGCAACTATTATTGTTTTGGCCGCAGAAATTTTTTACTATCAAAATTCTTAAGGCTGTTTTGGTCATCTAGAATATTTAATTCTCCCGAAACCATTTTAATTTAAGTACCGGATTGCTCTCGGTCAACTATTGAATACAAATGAAATTAATTTTTAATGGAAACAATTAGGATTTGGAAAAATGGTTGATAGGAAGCATCAAGTGCATCAAATTGACACCTAAAATGTTTGAAACACCCGACGTTGGAAACCCCTGAATGACAGACGGAATTATTTGAGCAGTTTGAAATTTGAGAAATTAACTCTTAGATACTCTTCCCTTATGATTACTCCAACACAGTGGCGTTACAATATTCAATAGTCCTCTGGTGCGAATTTTTGAGGCGGCTCCCCACCAGAGGAACCAGAGGTGCAAACCCACCTCAACCAGACCAAAAATTTGGTAACTTTAAAAAAAAAATGTAGTGTGGTACTCGGAAACATGCCATATTCGGAACCCGCACTTTTGGCACCACCCCCCCCCCCCCCCCCCTCCCTAAACCTTTTAATACGTCACTGCTCTAATGGTTCAACCACAATGAAGGCGGCAAGCGGCAGCGGCGACGGCGGGCGGCATGGCGCCACCACACATACCGCCGCCGAGCCAGCTACAATGATAGCGGCGCCGTCGGCATATGCTTCTGCTTGCGAAATCAAAACATCAAAATATCTGCATAGAATGTGGCGCCGAATGTGGTGGTTGTCACAAAACAACGAAGAAAAATCGTCATAGAATGTGGCGCCGAATGTGGTGGTTTTCATAAAACATTTTGGGCGGCGGCGGCAAGTTTGAATTTGTTTCAAACTCGGCGGCGACAGAAAAAGTCCGCTACCGTTGCCGCTGTATTGTAGCAGCTCTCGTTGCGCTACATTAGTGCAAAAAAAAAATGCCGCCCGCCGCTGCCACTTGCCGCCTTCACTGTGGATGAACCATAACAGATTGAAATTTTTCTTCTAAAAGGTTGTGTAATATTATGGCTGTGTAATAACCAAACATATGTGAGATTCACCCTATTAAGATTTTTGGTGTATGACATGTATCTGCCACTATAAGTATATTAAATATAGTGGCAGATACGTGCCATAAACCAGAAATATTAGTAAGACAATGAAAATTTGACAAAATCGGGATAAGAATTCTCAAATTTTTTTTAACGCCACAATCCTTTTACTCTTTAAAACCACAATTCATTGATAGATACGTAAGAGAAAATTCTAAAATTTTGTCAAAATCGCTCTATGGGATAATCTCAACGCCGTCGTTTTTTATGTTATAAAACGCATACTAGTCGGTTCCCAAATTTGGCATATGTAAATAGTGAACATAACCTAAAATTTTAGTGTGAATTTAATAATATTGTGGCCATATTAATTTCCACTTGAGGTAAAATGAAGATTAGCTTTTATGTGGACAGCTATGTATGTCAACATTCGTTGGGAATTTGACATTAACATATGCTTTCTTATGTCTATCATAGTTGGGCCTTTACGCTTGGACTTAACGAAATCATTGTAAATATAATCAACTACCAAATTGTTACGTATTCTTGTTTTTTTCGCAAAACTTGTGTTTTTTCTTGCCATTGATTGCTGCATTCTCAGATTTTGTCAATAATTGAGATTCACTTGAGCGAATGAAAATATATATTCAAGTAGTATTTATTTTCTACAAACGATTTTATTATCCATTATGTAACCGACTGTAAATCATCGCCATTACAAGATTGAAATGTCAAGAGAGAACTAACGTGACCGACTCTCATTTGCGATTTGGTGTTTGTAAATAGTACTTGAAAATGTACTTAAGTTTTCTGACCAGGTTCTTTTCTTGATTAAATCTTTTCAACTTTTATTTCATGTGAACAGTTTTTTTTAATTTTTAAGCATCACTTTGTATTTACTAACCTTCTAAAAAATTCTTTAATTAAACTTGAAACTCTGTTAGCAAAAAAAAAATACCGCGACGTAAAGTAAAACACACAAAATTCGAGTATTTGTTTGAAAACACGAAATGACACAATTATTATTATTACCAGTTGATTTTTAATTATTTTTAATTGTAGCAATTTAAAAAACAAAAGAAATTATTCAACCCGGTCTGGCCAATTAACTAAAACTAATTTCCGAAAAAAAGCTGTTTGTTAATACAATAACTTAAATGTTGTAAAACAAGACAAGAAAAATAATTTTTAAATATAATAGCTTTTAAATATTGACATAATAAGTTTCAGGATATCATCATAAATAAAATATTAAATGTCTTCATTTGAAAAAAAAAATTAAATCAGTAAAAAAAAAAGATACTTCACATCATTATGAAACTAATTCAAAAACAAAACTAAATTTATATTTATTGAAATATAGTAATATACTAAAAAAAAATTATATAAAAAATGATAAATTATTAGTATATGAAAACAGTTCCATCAAAATATATTATTTTTGCATATATTTCAACTTATAGTGTTTTTTATCTTTATCTCTTTTTAACAAAACAAACAAATGAAATCAATAATAAATTAATTAACCTTTTAATTAAACAAAAAAAATGCTGTTTTTCTTTATTTTTATTTTATTCTTTTTACAAATAACATTTTTTACTTATTTATCTTACTGTGGATAGAAAAAAAAAAATTTTTTTTTTATTCAAATATCGTTTTGAAATGGTTTTCAATCATCCCTTCAACCATTCTTTGCTTGGAAATTGATTGACAATTCTATATTCTATCGTTGTTGAAGCAATTCTTACCAAAAAAAAAAATTATTTATTCTTCCTTTATGAAATATTTTATGTTCAATTTAGTCGATAGATATATTTATCTGTAATGTGAAAATATATTTTAAGCGTTGGGGGCCTGTCTGGATGTCACAAAATTAATTAAGTTAAAACAAGTTTTAGACTTAAACAAGTGTAAGAAAAAATATGACCAAAATATTACCTAAATACGACCAAATAGTAACCTATTATGTTTTATTATAAAATATTCATAAAACCTGAAATTAAAACTAATATTTGAAGTGCACACTCGACATTAGGAAATAGAGAAACTCAATTTATTAAAAAAAAAATACATATCTTAAACAATAGAGAAAAGTAAAACAAATTATAATAATAATAATATATAAAATCGGGTGCATTTTGCGCACATTTTCATCAATACATAATCATAACTGTTTTTCGCCCTGAACATTTTTTTTAACAGGATTACTAAAATAAAATAATGTGTGTGAAAAATTTGCCTTCCTTGTCAGTCCTTTCTATTTTTTTTTTATTATTACTTAATACGGCAGCAACTACTATCTTAAATTTACACAAAAATTTTAACCAATAATCCAACCATTTTTTTTAACTCTATGTAGTAGTCGGAAAGAAGCATTTAATTAGGGAATCAAATCTTTCTTAATTTAAGTACTATTTATTATTAAAAATAAATATCGTAAAACTATTCAAACCAAAAAACCAGTAAAAAAAAATAGAGAAAAAAATTTACAAAAATTAATGCAAGAAATAATAATTAAAATACATGAAATTAAAAATATAATAAAAATAAAAAATATAAACAAAAACATAGTGCATAACTATTATGTCGGTATTGGATCTTTTGGTTACTATCTTGTTCCAGGATGTTCGCCCAAGAAACTGTTTTCATGCCAGCTATGCGGTAAGGTACTATGCTCGAAAGCCTCCCTTAAACGACATATAGCTGATAAACATGCTGAACGTCAAGAGGAATACCGTTGCATCATATGTGAGAGGGTCTACTGTTCGAGAAATTCATTGATGACACACATATACACATATCATAAATCACGGCCTGGTGAACTGGATATTAAAGATATAAAATTCTTTTAGGGATATATGCTGATGATGTATTATCAGCAACAAATACAAGAATATCATCAATATCCCAATAATTTATTATCAACATATACAAAATCAATACCGTTAGCAACATCATCATCATCATCATCATCACTATCATCGACAACAACACGAAACACTGAACGAAAAACAACGACAATCGAACGAATATCATCGTCTACAGCAGCATTTAGTTCGAATACCTCACTTATGACATCATCACAATACCTAATGCCAACAATATCACCAGAAAGACCATCAGCAACATCTACATTGAGTTCGGCAACATCATCATTGGCAACATCGTCATTAACGCCATCATCAACATATCTCTCATCGCTCTCGTCATTTTTCGGAGGAAGCTCTCCGTCGTACTCTCCGCTCTCACCGTCAGCAACATGTAAACTATTTGAGATGAATATATTAAACGTTCGCCAAGGTTAGAATTTGATTCTCACTCAATCCTTCTATAAAAAAAAAACAAATTATATAAATCTCACTCTACTATTATTTATCTCAACTTTAAATCAATCTACTATCTACCTACTACTACTGCTACTACCATCAGACGAAACAAATTCAACAGTAAGACATTTATTTCAAAAAAAAAAAATTATTTTGAAAATGAAAGAGAAAAACACACAATTATAAAAGAAACTCTCTCACTTGTTATCTCTATTTTTGTTTAACTGCCTATGTCTCTCTATCATCTATCACCTGTTTATCGAACAAAACAATGAAACAATGCTCTTATTAAATAGTTACTATAACTACTACTATTACTATTATTGTTATAAAAAATTATATTTTTTTTTTCACAAAACAAACGCTACCTTTATTAAAAATAGTGAAATTATTATATTTATACTTATATTATAAAAAAAAAATTATCTACCTATATTTTACCTGCAAAATCTCTACTACTGCTACTACTACTTATTACTACTACCACTACTACTACTACAGCCTACTTTTTGTAGTACTTACTGCTGCTGGCATACACAAGTATTATTATTATTACTACTATTATTATATATATTTCTTTATAATAAATATATATAAAATTTATATATAGAAAATGTAGAAAACTTTTGGAAATGAAAGCTATATAACTGCATATATAAAAGTACAAATTACTATTTTTAAAAAAATTCATCATATTTTTTTATAGTTTTTTTTCCAAATTATTTCAAAGATTTATTTTTTATGATTTAATTTTTATACTTTCGTTTCTTGTTGAAATTATTCATTACTTACATAATTTTGAAATGAACTATTTTTTTTTTCTAATTAGATGGTAAAATGAATTTGAATTAATATTGTTTCTACTTTTTTTATTGAGAATTTTTGATATTATATTAATTGGTATTGGTAATGTGATGAAAAACTTAACTAAGAAAGTATTGTTACTGAAATTTTACGAATTTTAACGTTAAAAGCACCAAATTTTTATCAGCCAATCATAGAAAACTTTAAGAAAGAGCTTTTGTGCATCAAAATGAGTACAAAAGAAAGCTTTTGTTGAAATATGAAAGCGGGAAAGCACCTTTTTTGCACAAAAAATAGCTTTTATGCACAAAAGCCAAGCGTGAGCTTTTACACTCAAATGATTGCTAAATAAGATCTGTTCGTGCAAGTTTAGATTTTTCCAAATTACAATTTCGAGTGACAAATGCTCTTTTCTGAACACTGTTTAGTGAAATATTGTTAAATGATGTTTTAAAATCAATCAAATTATATTGATCAAAGCTAAAGCAGAGAACAAATAATCTAGAGAATAAACTCTTAGAACAAATTTTTAGAGAAAATTTTTCCACTGTGAAATGAAGCAAGAGGATCCGATGTAACACGGAAAAAATTATCCATTCGATTCCTCCATCTCATTGAATAGATACGACGAAAATGATTAGAAAATGTTCTCTCTGCTTCGTGCTCCCTAGTCTAAAAGTAATTAACTTTTAGGCCGTAGCTAGTGAATGATAGGGACATTTTTCCCCCCTTCGAAGGGGAAATTTGTCAAAAATTTGTTCGGCAGAGTTTTTTTTCTATATATTCCTTATTCTATGGCTAAAGGATCAGTCCCAATAAAAGCTTTGCTTGCTTCGCTTTTTGAACCCATCGAAGGCAGCCAAGGAAATAAAGCATCTCTAGGCCCAATGCACGCGTTGATATCTGACAATTTTGTTGTGTTTATGTCTTCTGAGTGAAAAAAAAAGTTTTTGCAAACATTTTATTAATAAAAATTAATTTAAAAAGCATTTATAATGTATTTTATATATTATTTTTGTTTTGTTCGGTCGATTGGGTGAAAAACTCAATTGTCAGAACTGTTAAAGCGCATAAAGCAAAATATCGAATTGAAAATGGCTTTCAGCTAGATGGAGGTTACTCCATTTTTGGTACTTTTCGGAAATTAAGGAAAAACGTTTTAAAAATTCAATCTTCAAGCTTCATCAAAAAAAAAAACTTTTTCCACGTATTGTGTATGCCTTTACACATGTTTTGCCACCATAATCACACAATAATACCTATTCGGAACGGGAGAAAATCTTTCAAATTTCGGAGCTACTTTCTTTTTCTGAAAGTGGAGTTATCTCGTTCTTGTTGCAAGAACTTGAAATGCTCAAATCGAAGTTTTGCTTACTTCGATTTGCTTCGGACAGGCCTCATACGAAAACACAGAGTTCAATTCAGCTGTCAGACTAACGATTGCAATTACAATTGCGATTACGATTACGATTGAGCTTCCTCGACCAATGAGATCGAAGCATTCATGTTCCTATCGTTGAAAGCTTTGATCTCATGGGTCGAGAAGCTTCAATCGTGATCGCAATCGTGATCGCAATCGCAGTCGTAATCGCTATCGAAATCGCAATCGTAATCGCTATCGAAATCGCAATCGCTATCGTAATCGCAATCGTTAGTCTGAATTGGAAAAAAAGCGAAGACCATTGGGTCTTACCCTTAAAAATAGTGAGCCAGGGCACCAATCATGTATGCCGACGCGTCTCCGTCTTTCGACTTCGACGCAGCTTTCTCTCTTGACTTGACTTCGCCATATCAGTAGCTTGAAATTTCGCGGAACCGTCACTATGAATCGAGACGTGATTCTGACTGTCACTCCAGGAAATTTGAAGCTGCTGATATGGCGAAGTCAAGAGTCAAAAGTTGCGTCGAAGTCGAAAGGCAAAGAAGCGTCGAGATACATGATTCCAGCCCAGGTGTTAGGATTTCCAATTCTTTTAAATTCTTGACGCCTCTAGGATTTTCGGTATCATTTAACGAAGATTTCAAATTTACGATGAATAGTTTTTCAAAATACATAACTTTGAAATGATACAATTTTTCATCACGTTACTAACACTATCGTAGATAAATTCTATCTTTATTCTAATTACTGAGCAATATATAGAAGTATTCTTATGGAAAATGATTAATTAATGCAAATTTCTGTACAAATTAAATTTAAATAAAAGTTTTTAATATTTTTTAAAAGTTGATATTTTTAAAAACAAAAAACTTTTCGGTTCTAAAATTTATTTTGCTACTTTAATACTATCTATTTGTATGTTACTTACTACTATTGTTACTACTCTTAATATATAGTTATGGTCTATCCTTAAATCACAATTTTTAAAAACGAGCAAAAATCTTTTTTTAAAAAAAAACAAAATTTATACAAAATAAAAAAAAATTAATGAAATGAAACAAAATCAAAACAAGCTAAAAAAAATTAGATAATCAAAATATACTATTTTTCATATTGAGTATATGCTATGTATATTTAACTGTTGTCTCTACTGTTTTTTAATTCATCGAAACAAAAAATTTAAAAAATCGTAAATAAAATATTTTTATATTCTATAGTTAGTAAAAATATCTATACTTTTACAATAATATTTATTATTTTTAAATCAAACAATATAACAGATAATACAATTAAAAATTATCCAAAAATGCATCTTCCGACAACTATCTCTAATGAAGTAAATATTTACATATTTATCAAACCAAAAAAAAAAAATTTATTAAGAAAATCTAATTAAATCTTATTATTTTCATTTTATTTTTATATGGAAAAAAAACTCTTAATCAAAATATGATTTTCTCCATTTTATTGCTTTTTTTAAATAGGTTTATTCATTTTTTTCTCCATTAATTTTAATTATATTTTCTTGATTAATTTTTTTTCATCTCCAATCTCTAATACGAATATTCTAATTATAATTTTATGTAATTACTAGTTTGACTTTATAATTTAAAAAAAAAAACAAAAATCTATTTTTAATCCGATTGAGTTTTTGCTGCATTTAACTATAATTTTTATGTGATTTTCACAACATAATAATAGTTTTTACAAATTGCATTTTCCGTGTGTGCTTCAAATTTCACTGCTACTTTAGAAACTAAAATTTTTGTCAATTCTTATAATTTTACAAACAAATATAATCATTCTCTAATAGATATTTTAGTCTAAAAAAATAGTTTCAGTGAAGTTTATGTTTTCATTTTTATGTTTTATGTGTCCACTATATAATTGTTGCAGCTTTCTATGTTCTAATAAGTGTTTTTTATAACTGTATTTATTTTCATTGTGTGTTTTTAAAAAGTTTTTTTGTTTATTCGAATCAAATTTTTCTAAAAAAAATGTGGTGCTTCTAAAAATGAGTCTAAGTAATTTACAAAAAAAAAGAAGTAATATATTGCATGCCTTTTGATGAAACTTTAAAACTCGTGATTGACAATCTTTAGATATTTAACTATTTTCCGTGTTTAGGTAGGTAATTTTTTAAATTTTTTATTTATTTTTTTATTCTTTTTATTTTTTTTTTCATTTTCCGTTTCGTTTTTTCACATCTTATGGTTTTCTCGTATTTCATTTTTGACATAATTTATTTTTTTCATTTTCAAAATTTATCTTTTTTTAAATCATTTTTGCTAATGCTATTCTATATATTTCCGCTTTATATGTTATCGATTTTTTGTTTCGTAAAAAATTCATTGTGTTATATTAAAAAAAAAATCACAATTAAAAAACGTTAATATTTGAAAATTAAATAACGAAATTAATACAATAAATGTTTTTGTGACAAGTAATTTTGGATGCAAAAAAAAAATTTAAAAATATACACTTATACTTGTTGTGTCACAGAAGAAGAAAAAAAAACTTTCATTAATTGATGAGATATTTTTAAATTTTTCTTTTCCGTCTTTTGATATTTGCAACAAGAAAAAAATAAGCAATTTTGGGACTCGTAGATAATAATTGAAAAAAAGCTTTTGTGCATTTTGTGTATTTGTAAAAAAAAAATTTATTTCTTTTGGAAAATATATAATCAAAAAATTTACTAAATTAATTTAAAAAAAAAAGTATATATATATATAACGGAAGTGTATGTGATTCGATTTTGGAAAGCGAATGTGAAACTTTTGAAAACTTTTCTTCAAAACTCTAGTGCCTTTCTCTGGTAATTTAAAGAAAAAAAAAACATAATAATATTAACCTTTTTAAAACTTCATTTTGTGATAACTTTAACATGAAAATCAAACAAACAAACACTTTACCAAAATCGTGTCGTCACTTTTATAATATAGCATGCATCTAAAATGAAAAAAAATATATATAAAATAAAATTCTATACTTGTTCATAAAGTAGTCAAAACATTTTTTTTTCTTTCATTAAAACTTTGAAATGAAAAGAATCTTAATAAAATTTAACTTCGCGAATCGATAAATAAAAAATATCTATCTAGTGAAATAATGTAGTTGAAAAAAAAATACAAGTTTTCTTGTAACCAAAAAAAAAATCGAAAGCATTTAAATGATAATATATACTCTTTAAAAAGTAATATCTAGAAAATCTAGTTAAGAAAACTAAGTAATGAAACTGCAAAACAAAATTTAAAAGTTACCAAAAAAAAAAAATTAACCAAAAAACTGGAAAATCGCAACTGTACCTGTTACATTTTCTTTTTTTTTTCTTTTTTGTGTTGTTTTATTGGATTTTTGCCCAGCAGGCCCCCAAAATGCTGTTGTCTCGGCTACTCCATCATCGACAAATTCGAATTCTTCGTCATCGTCGACATCCTCCACATCTTCGACACCGATTCACTTGTCTGGCGGCGTCGGTGGTGGCGCTAGTATCGGCTTGTCGGACCTCTCACCAGGTAACGGTAGTTCAAACGGCGGAAATAGCGGTCCTGGCGATCGTGGCGGTGGTAACGATCGTGGCGGCGGCGGTGGTGGTGGTGGACCGATGCTGGTGGGACACAAACTCCGAATGCCGCCGCCTACCAGTGGCGGGATCAACGAACCTCAGGAGTGTCCATACTGTCGGCGAACATTCTCGTGCTACTATTCGTTGAAGAGGCATTTCCAGGACAAACATGAACAATCCGACACGCTGTACGTGTGTGAGTTCTGCCATCGGAGATACCGCACCAAAAATTCATTGACGACACACAAGAGTTTGCAGCATCGCGGCTCTAGCGGGATGTTGAAACGCCTGCTGAAGACATCCGCTATTAAGAATGTCCTTGGACCACATCATGCTGTACCCCATGCACGGCCGCATTTATTCGATTTCGCAGCTGAGTTAGGACAACCACCACCGGGGATACAATAGAATTTAATGTGGAATACAATTTTTTAGAGAAATTTTCTAAGAATATGAGAATTTTAATTTGTTAATTATTTTTTATGAATTTCTTTCACGTTGCTTTTTGATAATTGTTTAACAATGATTATAAGACAGAAAATATTTTGTTCAATTTTGTTTAAGAAACCACCTCAATTTTCGCAATTTGCCTGTTAAAAACATGGCGGGTTTTGGAATTAAGGGCCATACAAACATTTGACATAAATCAGATCAGACGTTTGCCAGCTAAAGAGTCAAAGACGTTAGTAAAATGAGACATGATTTATTTTCGACAATGCAAGTCCATAAAATCGCCAGAAAAATTAATAAACCCTCGAAACAAAACAAATTTGCTCCGCCAGATTTTTTTGGAGATTTGCTTATCCGGTTTTTAAATTTTGGCACTACTTGACTTTGAGTGTAATTCAGTGGGCATCTATCTTACTTTTTTTTAGAGCAGGAAACGGTGGAGCATTTCTTGTGTCACTGTCCAGCCTTAACCCGTACTCGCGTCAAATGCTTCGGCTATCCCTTTCTAGAGGAACTCTATGAGGCAGGAACTCAGGGCTGGGAGCCGATTCGGAAATATATAGCACTGGCGGGATGGCTAAACAACCGTACTTGAGCTCAATCTGCTCCAGCGAGGGACATCGGAGGTGTACAATGGTGTACAATTTGCAATTACCTTGTGAGCCCCCCTCCTATCAAACCAACCAACCATCTTACTTTTTTGATTCTCAGATACATATTCAAAAAAGAGAATTTTATTCATAAAAAAAAATTTTTAGCGCTCAACAAACATTCATTTTAAAATCGAAGCATTTTTCGGACTCATAAGAAGTTCAAAAACCGAGGCAGTTTTCAGGCTTCAAAGACAGCCATAAACCGGAGTCTTTTTGGACTCAACAGAAGTTCATTTTTAAATCGAAGCATTTTTCGAACTCATAAGAAGTTCAAAAACCGAGGCAGTGTTTAGGCTCCAGAGATAGCCATAAACCGGAGTCTTTTTGGACTCAACAGAAGTTCATAAAACGAAATCATTTTTGGGTGAGTTTAAGACGAACCAAATTTTTGGGGTCCAAAATAGTTCAAAAACCGAAAGATTTTTCGGGTTCATTAAAAGTCCATAAACTAAAGCATTTTTTTGAGTTTAAAACACGTTTACCAAAAGGTTTAAAACTTGAGTAATGGTGGATCTCCATTACTGAAGCATTCGACTTGTGCAAAAAATTGCATATAAATAGAAAGAGACAAATCTCTGTAATTGTCAGTGGGAAAGACAGAAGACGAACGCGATGTTTTTATAGATAGTTTTATAGGATATACGTCATAGGAATTTGAACCTTATTCCATGACCACAACACTCAACTTTCAAACATTAGCTAGACTTCAAAAAAATCTCCCAACCGTGTGACAGTTGACATCGTCTTTAAATATTGTAATAAAATGGATTCGGATAGCAAAAAATTACTGATCGATATAATTTTCGATGAAGATAGCACAAGTGACAGTGACAATGAAGACCGTGTCGTAAAAAAAAGAGAAAGTTCTGGGTTCATGAATATTACAAGGATCGGGACATAAATGGGGCATTTGTGAGCGTTTTTGGAGCATTACGTTGTATACGCGATCCGAGTTTCTTCTGCAAATATTTGCGAATGACGGCCACACAATTTGAAGAGCTTCTCCAAATTGTTGGGCCATTAATTGAGAAGCAAGTAGTGATTCGCGAACCACTATGCGTAATTTTACAGCAGTCAAACAAGAAATGTCAAAACACAACTTAAATGTATTGGACCTCACTATTTGTTTACGGAGAATGTGTGAGCTTAATTTTATAGTTGCACACGATGTTTATAGGAAAAGTTAAAGTCGTTCAACTTCATCTACAAACGCGACATCTGGCGACGTGTGCATCCTATAAAAAAAACTACAAATGCGACATCTGGCGACGTACTGCATTTTTTTTGCACATGTTGTTCTCTCTCTTTTTTACGAAGGGCTTTTTACGTAAGTGTGTCTCTATATTTTTGCACACGTCGAATGCTTCAGTAATGGAGATCCACCATAAGTTTCATATTTGTCGTAAAAATTACTAAAAAAAAACCCCCATTTGAAATCAAAATTTAATGTTGCGATTATTGGGGTGGTGCTGCCATAACATATTTTTGAAAATATTTTTCCCGTCGAGATTCAGTTAAATATTTAACGATTTATTTTCAAAAAATTTGTCCCTCATCAATTAAAAATCGATGATGTTGATAAATCAATAATTTATTCTCATATTTGAAACATCAAATTAAAAAATTAATTTTTTGGCGAATGTGCAATATTTATAATTTATACAGATTTTTAGCAAAAATATTTCTAATTTAGTTTTAAACCATAAAGAAATAATCAAATTAAATTTGCATTAAGTGTATATTGATAGAAATATTATTATTTTTTTTTATATTATTTTTTTTTCCAAGCATATGCTATTAGAGTTAAAGTATCGATTTATTACAAAAGCACTTTTGATTAAAGGAACACGACAATTATTCTGTATTTTCATACAGAATTTTTCGTATAAGAGAATCAAGGACTTGGTTATATTTTATAAAATAGACTTATAATATTATTAATTGAAATCAATCAAATAAATTTCGTGCAGTAAATTAGTAATATAAGCCAATTATAATGAGCTTATAATGTAAGATTTATTTTAATCGAAGCAATTTTTACATTTAATTTTTTTTTTTTTAAATATGCATACATAATCTAATGTAAAACATAAATGGTTATATTATTTAATTTCTAGTTAAGGACTAACACAAGTGGTGGTTGTAAAATGCCACCGAATAAAATTCGCCATATCTTCTACTTTAGTTTGAGTTTATTTGTTAAAATGATCTTCGATATTTCTCTAAAAAAGAATATTCCAAACATTACGAAATAAAAATATAACAAACAAATTACAAGAAACAATGAAAATCTAAATGCCAAACATGTAAAGTTGTGTAAAAAAAAACTTGATAAATAATTAATATAAATATTTAGTGCATATAATACTAACTAATTTAACAAACAATATAAATTTGTTCCAAGCAAAAAAGGTTTCAACTTACATACAAATTGAATTAAAAAAAAAGCACACATTTTAACATCATTAAAACAAATAGTATAATATCACTAATCAAAGGAAACAAACACAAAATGGTAAAACAAATTAATGAAATTTTAAAAGTTTTATTGTAAACTAATAAAGAAAAGTTAATGCATTTAACTTTAAATGAAATGAGATATACAAAATTATATATGAACTCAGTGATTCACCATTGAAGTACAAAATATTTAATGAAAAAAAAGCACAAAGGACTACATTTATTGAGAATGTATTAGTTTCAAGAAAAAAAATAATAATAACAATATTATTATTAACAGAAAATGCAAACATAACAAAAGTTTAGGAAATTATAAATAATAAAAATAATAATGAAGAAATTTCAAAAATGAAAATATATCTCAAGGAAAATTAATTTTTAAAAAACAAAAATAAATAAAAATTATATAAAACTATATCTTAAAAACTAATTAATATAAATGTATAAAGAAAACTTTTAATGGAATTTAATTTCCTTTTTTTTCTTTTTTTCGAAACGAAATCATAAAAAAAAAACACTAAAATATCATTTTTATTAATTATTTAAAAAAAAAATGATAAAAATTAGATGAAATTCGATTTATGTGCACATATCTTGGCGCTCAGGTATTTTTCATTTTTTTAGAAATCTATTTTAAATCAACTGAAATGAAAATATCACACAAAAATAAATTTTTATAAAAAGCAGAAATTTTTTAATGAAAAATAACAAATTTATATTACGCCGTACCTACACCACAAATAAAATAATAAACATAAATGGAAGAAAGAAAAAAACAAATCTTTATATATTTTTAATAATATTTAACAAAAAAAAGGTATATAAGAGTAAAAAGATATCATTTAAAAAAAAAAAAACAAATAAATCAATTGCCATATTTTATGACTTGAAACTATCTAAATAAAATGCTATCTACCTACAATTTTAACAAAAAGAAAATAAAATCATTTTATATGATTTTTCTTCGGGTATATTCAAAAAAAAATTTAACTTAAAAAAAACTCTAATTTCGTTTATTGTATGTAAATTTTAAAACTAAAATAAAATATTAATAAAATAACGAAATTGATGTAACGTTTTATCGAACTTTATAACATCAGTTTTTTTAATTAATATTTAACTCGGTAGAAATGTACACATTTATATACACACATAATGATTGTTTAATTGTTTTTAAGCGTTACTAAAAAAAATAACTCATAATCAAGTATTAGGATGTGCCATAAAGAAATTTTTAACGTGAGAAAATATAAAACAATTACAATTTTTTTAAAATATACAAATATCAAGTCATATTATTGAAACTTAGTACACTACACCCTCCATTTTGTTTGCTAACCAACGTGTTTGTTAAAAAAAAAACTTTATTTATCTATAAAACGGAAAACATCGTATTGAAGGTAAAGCGACGTGTATACCTTCCAGTCAGGCTAAAAACAAGAAAATGATTCAAAACGTTCAAGTAGAATGACAGCTGAACGAAAACATAACCTAAAATGTTCTAAGAGAAAAAGAAATCACATTTTTTTGTGGAAATATTTGTTTGTGCGGAAAAACTGTTTAATTCTGATGGGTTTATTATATTTGTGTTGTTTTTTCGATTAAATATAACGACGTTCGCCAGCGAAAGCAGTTAACGAAATTAATCAAAACGCACACACACACATAAAACCGCCTCATTTTAATACGGCTTGATATTCGTGTAGTCATTTCAAGCCACTAAACCAAGTAAAAAGTCTTTCTACTCAAATATATGCAAGCGTTGCACAATACGCCAAATCTCGTGTATTTAAAGTACTTACTTTCAGCGTGATTGAAAGGTATACACGCCACTTAATTGGTTACACTATCATTTTTCGATTGCAGAAATCGGAGAAAAAATTAAAGAACACTCCGCTTTTTACTATGAAAAACATTTAACCTGAAAAGTAAGCTTAATCCATAGGTTGGTTTATGTCCAGTTGATATTAGGCGTTTTCTATTGGCATTGGAATAGCACTCCAGTCGATAGGGCTAGATTCGGCTAGATCAGGCGTAATTAAATTCAAAAATTGCCGCTAGATGGCACTTCCCTTATGCAGGACCTCTAAGGACTAAAATCCCATCTTGAATTGTAACATTTTTTATTTAGATTTAAATTTCTGCAAAAAAAAAAAAGATTTGTTAAAATTTTTCAGGATCGATAAACTTTATAAATTCCGAGAAATTCCAAAATTATTAGATATTAATGTCCATGTCAAGTTATGATGTACCCCTGGTACCGTCAAATCGTGTTCGTTTGACACTGGGATTTTCATTTAAATTCACACTGCACGCTTGCGAAAAGCCGCCACTAGACGCTCCGGAATGTCCAATGGAAAACCACTGATGACAGACATTTTTCAACACGTTGAGCGCAATTTGAATAAATCAATAAAAATAAATAACAAAAATGTTGGTCCCAGAATGTCACCCAAGGAATGCCCGCTCGTAAGCACGCGGTCTACTGTTGTAAGAATGACCTCCGGTGGGCACGTGGCGCTCAACGTGTTAAGTAGTATCAAACGAACAATTTTTTGTACAAGTTACAACCTACTGTCAACTAGCCTAAAGCAGGGTTTAGACGAAGCAAGTAACTCGCGGCAAGTAAAGAGAGGCAAGTAGTTTGCTTAGTTTACACGTTGCAAGTAAATCGTTTCAAGTAGAATGACAGCCGAAGGAAAACACAACCTAAAATTTTCTGAGAAAAAATATCACGACTCTTTTTTGTGGAAAAATTTGCGAATTTCGACCTAAAACTGTTTGTTGCCGACGAGTTTTTTATACCCGTGTCGCAGCAAATATAAAATGAACCGAAACACACACACATAAAACCACCTCTTGTGTACACGGTTCCATGTTCTTGAATTGGTTTTACTTGCCACAAAAATAGAATGGCTTTCTATTATTTTCGAGAGAGCAGCAAGTATTCTCACACATATGCGAGCGTCGCACACTAGCTCAAATCGCGTATATTTACGTCTACTTGCAGCGAGTTACTTGCTTCGTCTAAACCCTGCCTAACGTCAACTGGCCATTATTGAATGGTAAATGACCAACGAATTTTTGGAATCTAAATCATGTTCCACGCCATTAACCAAAAAAGTGTTAACCGTTAACCTACAACAAGTTGAGCGTCAACTATCAACACATCGATAGCCGAAAAAATAATGAAAAATTCATTGAAACGTTAATCGCAAATTATTGACGGAAGATAGAACGTCCAACAGCCGCTAATTTAAAAACCACTTAACACGGCAACCGTCAAGAGCTCAATATTTGAGGATCAATGCTTATTTTATTGATAATCTAAAGCAATTTGGCATACAGTGAGTTAATTTCTGCATAGCTTACAAGGAACTTTAGGCTCTAATAACTTCGCAAAAGGCTTTTATTTGCAAGACGGAATTTTAACGCCATATTCAACATTCAACTTTGCAAAAGACTCTCTTTTGTAGATGAAGTAAAGCCGAAATTCCTTCAGATGTGTCTAAAATTAATATAACTGCTGTCGTTGCATGGAACTTAGCCACATATTATCCAAATTGCTGATAGAAAAGTCAGTTAAATGTTTTAAAATAAACTCAAACCTAACCTCACTTTTCAATTTTTCAACAACTCGATTTTTTAGCTTGCTTTAGGAAGTAGGGTTTCACAACGTTTTTCAGTGCCAACGAGAGAATTCTTTTTTTTCATCTTGAAAATAGAAAATCTAGCAGATTTTAATCATTTTATTGAAATTTTCAAACTGTTGGTTAGCACACTAGTCCGATAAAGCCAGAAAAAAAACTAAAGTCTCAGGTTCTTATAGTTTTTGATACGTTTAACAAACTAACATCAACTGACAACATTAATATTTGAAACTATATTCAATTAAAATATAATGTATACCTAAATGCAAAAAAAAAAACATTCAGAAGAAAATAAATACGCTGCCATTTAATACGAAAACACTTTCCGGGTATTTACTAAAAGTGAATTTCCTTTGAAATGTGTTTTTCCATATTAATTTTATATCGTTAATTATTCAAAACCAACACTAAAGAGAAATACATACATACGTGAATAACGTACATATCAAGACAAAGTTTTCCCTTATCAAAATTTATATTTTCTAATTCAATTTTAGAAATTCTTTTGGCATCTTTTTTCGAAAACTATCGATTTTGTTCATAACAAAGCTATCAATTTTATCAAAAAAAAAAAAAATCCAGAAAAGGAAAAAATCTTTTGGCAAAGAAAAAAAATTTAATTAAAGAAGAAAAAATATATTTAAATTTAATACAAAATCTGTGATTCAAAATAATTTAAAACAAAATAAAAAAAATTAAAATTAAAAAAAGTGAATGTTATTAATTTTAAAGAACTGATTAGATCGTTATAACTATGTAAATTATTAAATTGGATATATTCAAAAAAAAATAAAATTAAATACTTAAAATTATTGAGTAACAAGAAAAAATTATATTAATTTTTATTGTTTTTGTTTTAAATTAATTTTTTTAAATTAATTTTCTCTTCTTCTCGTGATTTCGGCTACCAAAGAATTTATGTATGTGTAATATAACGTTTTTTTTTAAAGACTATAAATTTAACAAAATTATAAATGATTCTCTTTTTTGATTTTTATTTTTTTAATATTTAAAAGAAAATTTAAGGACAAAACACAAAAAATTAATCAAATTAATGTCTTCGATCATTGTAATATGAATATTAACAAAACAAATGAAAAAAAAAATTATGAATAAGTATTTCATTGAATAAAATAATATAATTCTTCTGTGCCATGTTGTAAATAAATTAAATATTCAATCAATTGAATATTATAACGCCTTTAATATGTTTCACGTGTGGTACTAAAAAATCATTTTTACCTTAGAAATCATTCTATTCAAAACTAATTACACGAAATAAAAGAAAAACAACATACAGCATGGCAAAATATCATAAAACAATACAATTATTATCAATATCTCAATTTTTTCAAGTCAATTTTGTAGTTAAAATATAACGAAAAACAGTGCAAATTGAATATGAAAATTTGACAACCCGAAAACAGCAGAAATTTTTGAAAAAAAATGGCACAGTTTCACAAAAAAAAAACGAAAGCTATTTATAGTAAAACACGAATCCCTACAGGATAAAATTGTCATATCAACATGTAAACATATTAATTAATAATCAAAATAATTAAAAAAAAAAACTAATAATAAAAATCAGTATTAAATTATTAATAAATTATTTCTTATAAAAAACTACTTTTATTTTTTAAAAGTAAAACATGAGAAATATTGTAAATTTTAAATTAAATAATTAACTCTCAGAGTTCAAAACAACAAAAAAAAATAATACACAAATAATAATAATAAAATATAATTTAAAGGAATTTATTCTTGGAAATAAATTTTAAAAAAGTTACAAAATTACATCATCAAATTAGACATAAACTTAATTCTATAAACTAACAACCAACAACAAATACTGAAAAATTCAAAAAAAAAATAATTTGAAAAAAATTATTGAAAAAAAAAATATGAAATAAAAAACAAAAAGTCCGAATTTATAAATGTAGTTTATAATTAAATCTTTATATATATATACATATATTTGTAAATTTAAGTATAAAGAAATAATAAATGAAAAAAAAACAATATTTAAATAAAATCGGAAAAATACAAAAAAAACATCTTCTTGATACCATATTATAAATATATTTGATTGTTTGTAAAATTTTATTGTAATAAATGATGAAGAAATCTGCTATTGCTGCAAAAAAATCTGCTAAATCAAGCAGTTTTTAAAATAATTAATTAAAATCAACATAGTTTTATAAACTACAAAAAAAAATTCAACAAAATAAATGGAATTTTGCAAAACAATCTGCAAAATGATTGCTAAACTTGTAAACATAACTAGATTTTTTGTTAACTTGATAATATTTTCTAAATACAAATACAAACCGGAAAAAATATAATAATTTTTTTCACTTATTTTTATTACAATTAAATAAAAGAATGATAAGAATAAGATGATGAAAAGTATGCTGAAGAAATAAGAATAATAATAATGAAAAAAAAAGAAAACAAATTAATTAAGTAAATGAGAAAATTAGCTATATTCTTGTAGTTTTTAATTATTTTTAATTGTAATAATCATTTATATTATACATATAAATATAAAACAAATATTTTTATTTTTATTCTTAATTAAAGAGAGTAATTGTTTAAAAAACATAAATCAATTGTTATTTTATTTTTCTATTATCGTTTCATTTTTTTTTCTATTTTATGCCACTTTTCTATATTTTCAAAAGATAATTTTTAGCAAAAAAATAAATGAAAACTTTATTCAGTTAGTTTTGGAATTTTTATTTTTCTATTTTTATGTTGAAAAAAATACAACGGTTTTAAGCGGAAATGTTTTGAAATTCAACCTCAACCGCTGGCGGAAGGACTTTTAAGATTCGGAACGAAAACGTTTTGATACAAATTAAGCAGAATTTTAAATGTTTGCTGTCATTTTTATATTTTTGTTATGGCTGTAAAGATTATAAAGTATAAATTTTGAAATGAAGGTGACCAGATAAATCCAAAAAGGGAAGGGGATTTTATATGTAGTGCCGAAAGAAGAAGAGTAATTCTAAAATGCGCTTCCTTTATAGCCCTGATTACTTTTTAAATGAAAACGTACCCAAGTAGCATAAAATGTCGTAAAGTGATCGTCGCGGATTTAATTTCGTGACTTTATAGTTCCAATGCCTACTTTACAACTTATTGTGTTGCTTTGGTATATACTTTATTACCAATCAACCAATATTTTTATTACAAATCTAGTACAACCATATAATGTTTACCTTAACCCTCAAACCGGAATATTCCCGAAAAAAATTCACCAAAATATGACTTTCAACTTGCGACAGACCGTAACCAAGACAACGTACAGGGCTAAATTTTTTCCAGCATGTAAAGCTATAACTTACAAAAGTCAGTGTAACACGTTCCGATGATTTCCGGCGATTAAAATTGTTACCCGTTATGAACAAGCGAATTCCCTGAAGAGGGTTAACCATAATAAAAGTTACCTTCACTCAAAGTATAATTGAAAATTTTTCGTCATCGAAATAAGTAGCAAGATAATTATATTCACAAGAAAATGCGCCGCTGGCGAAAATGTTGACTTTATAGAAATAGGGTTGATTCCCAGACATCATTTGGGACAAACAAGCATAACAATTTTAATACAGTGAAGTTTTTTCGGCTTAAGCCCAATTCAGACTAACGATTGCGATTACGATTGAAGCTTCTCGACCAATGAGATCAAAGCTTTCATATCCAAATCGTTAAGAGCTTTGATTTCATTGATCGAGAAGGTTCAATCGTAATCGCAAACATAATCGCAATCGTAATCGCAATCATAATCGCAATCGTAACCGCAATCGTTAGTCTAAATTGGACTTTACGTAGGCTCATTAATTACGGGGAAAGCAAGGCACTTTAAAAGGTGTGCGGTTTAAGAGCTAAATAGAATCGGAGCGTCAGCGGCGTCAAATGTGAGCATTGGCAAATAGTAGTGCCGGTTGTGGTGGATTTTGTAACTAAAGATTTGCCGTTGCGGCACTTTTTGAGTTAAGTTCAAGTTAAATTAAGTTCAAACTCAGGGGCAGTGGCACGCCGTTGCGGTCATCATTCTGTCAGCATCAATTTCACACCATTGATTTAAAAATAAATGACGCGGACGCCTGGCGTTCACGCTCGCATTCTGTTTAGCTCATTAGACAGGTTTCCGACTTATCCAGGGTCCGACTTATACAGCCTTCAGTGTAGTCCGAAAATGGGGACAATTCATGTTTCGGAACATATATTTTTTCTAGAGACAGATTTCAAACAAAAGGAACTGTTGGGTCTATTCGTGTTCTATGAAAAATTAATATGAAAAAGTTCATATGACAAAAGTCTTTACAACCTACTGAAAAGATTAAAATGAAATGAGATTATTTTGACAGTGTTAATTTTTCCACAAAAACTAAGGTGACCATATTTATTTTGGATCAATCCGGGACAAAATATTTGGGGGAAGGAAGATGGCTGAAATGAAACAATAAATTTTATATAGAAAAAAATTGCAAATTAAAGAAAGACAATTCGGAAATGTGCGCCGCAGGCGAAATTTTTTAAACAGAATGTGGCGCAATGATTTCAAGCGACAATTTACTTAACCCTTTTAGACCTTGAGCACATAACAATATACACTGCTTTGCTATTTCTATATAGCATTAAAATTATAAATTTATGACTTTAATCATGATTGTGTCTTGGCCAATAACATATCTCTTATAAAAAAATAGTAAACTCCCACCATCGATGCATTTTATTTGAAACACATGACATAATTGGTGGTTTTTGTCGAAAATAAAAATAAAAAACTTGGACAAAGATTTTTCCTTACATTTTAAATAATTATGCTTCAATTAAGTCGGAAAAAACAAAAAAAAAACATTTTTCTTTTAGAAAAAATTCAGGTCTGAAGGGGGTAATTTTTTGCACTCTTGACGTTTCATAAATAATAGCAACAGAAATTGTAGAAATAGCAATAAAGAGAAATGCATCCCAGACCAAATTTTTTGCTGTGCATGCTCTCTTTTTGGAAAATCGTTGGAAAAATGAGCCGCAGGCGAAAAAAAATGTGATTTTAAGAATCTGTGAGCCGAAATAGAATTAATTTTGCATATTTAGTAATCGTTTTATCCAACCTTTGATAAATTATAACACTAGGTTGCCTAATTCCGAGGCAAAAGCTTGGTTTCTGTGACACCGGGTCAACATACCTAAATCTGGAAATATTCCGGCCATTCTGAGTCGTATGGTCACCCTAACTAAAACAGAATCAGAAACGCAAACTTTTTACAGAAAAACTTTTTCATTTCAAGTTTCATAGAACGTGAATTAACACTCTGGTCACCTTATTAAAAATACACCACAAAGTCGGTTCAATAAATGTTTCGACGTGCAAAAATCAACTCAATGAGTAACTTTTTTCCTAAATTTACAAAAAATAAAAAGTTTCGGCACACATATTTTCAGTTGTGATACTTTGGACACATTTTACAATCGCCATTTTGGAGTTTTAACAGCTTTAATTTAAATTTTCTTAATCCGCATCCCGTTTAGCCAACTTTTACTAATTGAAATGAAAAATTCTGGCTCTTTTATCATATTTCTGTAAAATTTACAAAATAATTAACAAAAAAATCAGTCAAATCATTGGAAACAATTCAAATCTAACAAGCTGCCTTGAAAACAGTACAAGTCTACAAACCGCAGCCAAATTCATAAAATTTCCCAATAAAATACAAGCAAACTGCAATAAATTCGATTTAATATTGCAATCAGATTTAGAAAAATCACAAAAAAAAACTGCCCCTTCCATCTGCTGCAAAGAAACAAATTTTTACGAATTGTTAAAAAAAAACCTCAGGTATCGAATAATTAAAATTAAAATCATAAACACATTTTTTGAAAAAAAGTATGAAAATGATACAAATAAAATGTATTTTAGGCGACTACAAAATTTTTATTTCAAATAAAACTATTTACAAAAACTTTTCCAATTTAAAATTTTGGAATATAAAGTTCAAAATTTTGTTTTTCTTTGAAATTATTCCTTTTGTTCTTTTTCACACTTAGTTTTCGTATTAAAAAAAAAACATAAGGAATTAACTTTTTGTAAAATATAAATACTAAATGAAAAGTATTTTAAATGAAGAAAATATTATATTCAAAATTATAGAATTTTATCTCTGGATCTAAACTAAATTAAATCCCTTTTTTTGTACATAATAAGAACTAAATGAAAAGTCTGTTTTAAATGAATAACATTTTTTTCCAATATTAAAAGTTGTAAATCTACAAAAACAAAAAAAATGTCATTTTATTCCAATTGACAAAGTCAACCACTTAAAAGAAAATATAAAGAAAATTAAATCATATCTTTGAAAAATCTGGTGTTTTGTTGGTTTCATTTATGTTTGGTTTAAGTTTGGATTTTAGTGCTATTGAAAGGATTTATTATAGGTAATATTTACAACTAGCAAAAGGATTTGTTTAAGAATTTGTGAAATGGTAAGTATTTAAAGAAAGAAACTATTTGAATTTACAGGAAATAATTACCAGAGAATTCGTTAAAATATTTAGGAATTAATAAATCAACTTACACGAAAAGTAAAATAAAATCATCATGTTATTGAGAAGCGAAGCGCCATTATAAATCGTCCCATAGTAAGCCACGGGTTTTACTTTTGAAGCGTCGAAATGTCAAAGCTGACGCACGCCTTGACGCGCCATTGTGTTTTCGCTATAATAACAATGTTGGAAAGTTTTATACATGAAATTTTACATTAGGTTTTAAAATGTTTTCCCCACTGGTTTTCTTCTTTAAGGTGCGACGTATTTTATGGACCTCTAAAAATCAATTTTGACCAAACGAATTTTTGGAAAACGAAATCCTTGTGACAAAATGTTGCTCACGGCGATTATTTCTGCAATTTTGAAAGCTGGTTGCCACACTTATTCACACACTTTTTCACAAAACGTATTTTCTTATCTCTATAAGGCAACATCTGTCTGTCTATCTGTCTGCCTGTATGTCCGAACTTGGCTCGAAAACCACTGGACCGATTTTGATGCGGTTTTTTCCTATATGTTGCTTAGACTTCTGGCCAGGTTATAGGCTATGTATTATTTTGGCTATGTTTTTCCCCCACAATCATTTATCCCCACCACAAACCTGTTTTTAAGTTATTCAACAGAATAACGCGTAAACCACTGGATCGAATTAGCTGAAAACTTACAGAGGGTTACTATATACTCCGAAATTATTGGTTAGCTTTGCGGTTGACAAATATTCTTTTCCTCTCTCATCCCCTCTCCTTCTATCTTCTAAACTACTGAATGGATTTTGATGCGGTTTTCACTTTTGGGCAAGCCGTTCACCAAAGTGCGCCGTACAGGCGGACTTTCAGGAAAAAATTTTGGCCCACTCAAACGTCTCCCTCCTGCATTTAATGAATCCCCTCTCCTGTGATATCTTAAACTGTTAAATGGATTTTAACATGGTTTTTACGGTTAGGTAGGCTGTCGTCAAGCCCACTATCCTATTATATATTTATGATGTTTTCTAATCAATGAAACCGATACCGACCCTACGGCAAACGATCTCTGGGGTATATGATGGAATTTCCACTGAGTTATTGCAAAATAAAAACGATTGGTAGGTAGAATTTGGTTTACCTAATCATTGTAGTGCATAAAACTAATTGCCGAACAAAAAAAAACGTTAGCATTTTTAGTTTAACGTAAAAGATAGGTTTGTTGCAAGTATTTAGCCAAAATATTTAAGTTTTATTGCTTAAAATTTAGCAGTGTTCTTCTTTCACGAAAGAGTTGATTAATGGGCAAAATTGAACTATTAAGATCATCACATGTTGCAAAATAAATGAAAAAACCTTTTGGTGTCCGGCACTATGGTAATTCGCCCTATTCCCTTTCTCCCAAACAAATGGGAATACTGTTCGCGTTTTCATTAAAACAGTGCGTCAAATTACAAAATTTATGAAAAAGTATTTAAAATATAATTCTCGCATATGTGTTCTATACATCAAAAAAGTTTTAGAAAAAATTGTTTTTGTTTCATACTCAAAAGTTTATTATTACCCAAGCAAGTACTTGCAAGCGAGTTATTTTTGAAAGCAATTTTAATGCCGACCCTGCAATTTTAATTCCGATTCTTAAAAAACCATTAGAATCGTTTTTTTTATTTAGGAAAATTGCAGAAACCGTAAATATTTTCGTTACCACTTTTTTAGTTTGAATGAGAAATGGTGACATCTGGCGGGAAAACATAGAACCAAAATAATAGCTGGTTTCTGCGCATCCAACAACAAAAATTCACTAGAGTAAATCTACTAGATGTCGTTTGTGAAAGAGAAGGGGTCTGCCGAAATGTCAAAGCGAAAATAAAAACTACAAAGCCCACGAAAAAGTGAAAACCTTGGAGACGTGTGTCAGAAAATTAAGAAAATATTACGCCCAACAAAAATATCCTGTTTGGAGCACTCAGTGAACAAAGTATTATAAAATAAGTGAGGTAAAATACAAAAGTTTTTCCATTTTCAATTTTAAGTGACTAACCTAACCTCAATAACATTGAAATAATTTTGTCAGGAAAAATCGTATTTCTGTCGAAAAAATAGAGAAAATGCTGGAAGGGTGGTACTGTAGAAACTCTAGAATAGCAAATGAGCAGGCATCCCAAAATCACAATCAATCCGATGATAATTCAAGTGAGGAAGAAAGCCAAGATGGAAGGAATTTCAATCAAGTGAATTACAAATCCCAATATCGCTATCTAAAACAAAAACTCAAATTTCTGCTATACGTGAGATCTTTTTTTTTTAATATAAATACCATAAAATGCTGAGACACGCGTTAATTTTTTCAGGAAAACGAGTTTTTTCAAGATGCTCTGCGATCGAGCCAAAGGTATTTAACATTTTATAAGTTTTTTTCAAGAAGTCTAATGATAATCAATAATATTATTGATAGACGCCTGCTGAAGGTCTCCCGAGACAGGTCTTTTCTTCTAGATCGACTACTGCAGTATGAAAAGCCAGAGGGGACTTCTTCAGAAAGTGATGAAACTGAATCGTCCGAAGAGGAGCTACTCAAAATCGAACCGAAAAAGTAATTTCACATTTTTGTACATTTCTGAAATAATGCGTGGTGAATTGCAGGCGAAAACTGGAGAACAACACTACGCCGGGAAATTCCGCCAGTAAAAATCATGTCGGTGGGGCAAAGAAAAAAAAATTAATGCAGCCAAAGGGGAAGCCACAAAATCCACAAATTCCGAATGTCCAAACCAACCATGGGCACGACGATGGTCACATGATGACTGCTGAAGAAGTTGAACGACATCTCAATCATCTTCAATCCAGACAAATAATTGAGCTCGTTCCGGAAAGAGCACCGCCAACCGTTCCCACTGAAATGTTCAGCAATGAACCATCTTTGGATAGGTTGGGAATTAATTTACAATTCTTTGAATAGTCATTGAAAATATTTCTGTTTTTTTTTTGTAGCGAATCGAATGACCAGCTGATTGAGACTTCGCCAAGCAATTTGGGGGAGGACTGCCTCAGTGTTGATATGAGTATCGTTAAGTGTGAATACAAGATGGAATGATTTTTTTTACAGGCACCATGAAATATTTTTTAAAAAAATGCTAATGTTAAGAGAATCTGTAGACAAAAATTGATTAAATTTTAGATTTAAAGGATTTTGTTTGTGACTTAAATGATTTTTTTCTAAACTCCAGCAGTGTAAATAGAACTACCACATTCTGACGTTGGGAAGTTTGCAAGGACAACAAAAGATCCAGAAAGAATAACATGGTTATCAAAATATACAATTTTAAAGTACATTTCTCTTGCAACCCTAAAACATGAGTGTGAAAACTTGTTTTGTACTTTTTAATGAATTTTGAGTGTATAAAGGTGCCGCTCCACATGAGAGTAAATGCCGGCGAGCACGGCATACAGACAGACAAGGTATGCTGTAAACTTTTGATAGTCAGGTGTGACGTCATTTGTGCCGACTTTTTTTAATTAATTTTTATGTTTATTGATCACTATTTAATGCAATCAGTCCACTAATTTACAAATATCTTATTTAGATCGCAAAAAAAATTAAAATTACCATCCACAAAACAAAATTCCTTCTGCACTTGACGAACTAATCGGCACAAGTGACGTAGCAACGAAATGTCAGATTTGAGTTTACAGCATACCTTGTCTGTCTGTATGCCGTGGCCGGCGAGAACCTCTAGATAGCAGCTACTCGCAAATGGACACGTCTCTGAGAGTCGCTCGCAGAAACTCGCAAAATCTCGCGAGCTAGTTTCTGCAAGCTGTCAAAAGTGATTCTACTCGACACGCACCCACTGAACTCTCGGGGAGTTGCTCGCTAGATACGAACCACGGCATAGAGACAACCAAGGTATGCTGTAAACTCAAATCTGACATTTCGTTGCTACGTCACTTGTGCCGATTAGTTCGTCAAGTGCAGGAGGAATTTTGTATTCTGGATGGTTTTTTTTAAATTTGTGCGATCTAAATAAGATATTTGTAAATTAGTGGACTGATTGCATTAAATAGTGATCAATAAACATAAAAATTAATTAAAAAAAGTCGGCACAAATGACGTCACACCTGACTATCAAAAGTTTACAGCATACCTTGGTTGTCTCTATGCCGTGGTTTCTGCGAGCTGTCAAAAGTGATTCTACTCTAAAGCCATGAAATTTTACAGGCATGTTTGGTCCTGGAATTTTACGATCTAATCAACTTTTGGTGAAAATCCGTTAACCGAAAGTATCAAAAATGGCGGTTTTTGAAAAATCGCAACTTTTTTTACTATTTTCTCCGAAACTACGCATCTTTCGGTAGTCTAACGTATAACAAAAGATGCGGATAGTAAAATTTTCTACATTTTTGTCTTTCTATAGAATTTGATATCTCAAATCAATACCGAGACGAGATATACCGTTATTTTGAAAAAAAAAACAGTTTTTTGCGATTCCCTCGAAAACTAATCCTTTCAACGTATCAGACGAATTAAGGAAAATAACGATGCCGACAACTTTGTCTAATACTCTGGCTCGGCTAGCTCATCACACAGATTGGCTTTAACAGCATAGCCACTATAATCGACGTTTTATTGTGTGCTGTAATGCTTGTGTGTGCGGCTTCGAATCGCAGGAATAAAACGAATCGTGCTTTGAGTTGGAATCGGGGCATTATTAGCATGACGCATTTCATTTTAAATCAATTCGTGTCAAGCCATTGCCATGGAAGGTTGTGTTTCATTGAACTGTATTTTTTTTTGTAGTGGTTATAGATTTTGATTGTAAAGGTAGCGACAGTTACTTTGATGGCCCCTGATTTAAAGGAAATGCCAATAAATGTAGGCCTGTAGAATAAATGTATGTATGTATGTATGTATGTATCTAGAATGTAGACCTGGCTATTGAAAACATAGCCTTGGTCCCTCATGAAACTTAGTGCCGTTTGCACTAACGAAACTTAGCAACTTATGTACAACTTAAATTATTTAACTCCCAGAATCTCTACGGTTTAAGTAGGCTAACCGCAACTTAATTTTTTAATAGTACGCGCAAACGGACCTTAGTGCCATTTTCACTAGCTATCAAAAATGGCAGCCATGGCAGTCAATGTGTTAAAAAGTAAAAAAAAATCGATTTTCGGGAACTGCCAGCAAACTGACGGTTCTTCCAAAAAATAGTTAAGGGAAGAATTAAAGATATTAAAATTCTCTATAAATTTGCCATTTAAGAAAGTCGATCTTTAACCGTTATCGAAATATTTCAGATTTCGTAAAAAAAAACATACTTGAATAAAAGCTAATATTTTATAATTCCAGAAAAATATTTCCCTGTTGGAAAAGGTCTCGGAAATATTTTTCCTAATAAGAACAAGCCTCTAAAAATTCGAGAAAAATATTTACCGGGTGGAAAAGGTCTCGGAAATATTGATATTTTTCTCATGAAGCTAAATTATGGTATAAATTGCGCAGGAACGTAGATTTTGTATAAGAAAGTCATGTGCTGTTCACATCAGATATTTTATTTTCTAAGAGCTTATGTAGCCACAGTTGTATGGCATGTCCGGCCGTCTTCCACATTGTCCTTGCTAGTTGGATAAAAATTGAAAAGTTTCATAAATAAAACAAATTTTTAACTTCCTATCATTTTTGTAACTTTATTCATTTTAAGGTAGTAGTCTCATTCAGTATTTAGTTTATTAATTTTAGCACTGACTTAACATAACCTGCAAACAAAAAAACCAATTAGAAACTGATCTTTTCGTAATACAATTTTATTTTGCAGCTTTTCTTTTTTGTGTATTTATATAATATAATTTTGTTATTCTACTATTTAGTAATTATTTTAAAATATCAGTAATAAAATATGAGACCTAAATATTAGGCAAATGAAAACATAAATTTATTTTTTCTTGATTTTAAATCAGGATTTTTTTCATTTTTCTTTTTACTTGTTTTAAAATTATAAAATAATACACGAATTTTGATTTTTTTTTAAATATATTAGTAGCAGTTATTGGAACTCTACAGAAGGCACGCCATGTAAAATTTCTTAAATTTGTTAAATTTTTGTGTAAATTAAGACAAACTTGATTTCTAATTTTACCAATCAAAAAAAAAACATGTGAAAATAATACCGATTAAATTTGCAATAAAAAAAAAATTTAAATAATTCTATTTTTAATTTTATTTTATAGTGTCAACCAGAGTTTAGGGTAGTACCCTTTAATGCCGAAGCACAGCTCAGGATGGTTTTTAATTAATTTCTATAAGATTAGCTGCAAAAAAAGTCACAGATTCATAGGAAATTTCGAAGAGTATTTCAATTTAGCGTTTATAACGGAAATATTTAAACGACAAAAACTTAAAGTAGGTAATAAAATTTCTAACAAATTTCATTCAGTTTTTCAAACATACATCATGTTTGATGTTTGGCGTGCCTCTTTTATCAAAAGTTCATCATAAAACATAAAAAAATCAATTCAAATTAAATTAAGCACTTGCAATAATAGCTGTTTGTTTTACAAATTAAAACCAAACTAGATAATTCCTTGAGATGTTTATACATTTAACATATTTTTGTTATTCTTCTACGGTTTACAATCTTATTTCTTTTTTTTCCCTTCGATTCATTTTGAATATCTCTCTCTCTCTCATCATTGCTTTTGTTAACATTTGATCAGAATTATTTCATAGATTCTGTCAATTATCAGTTAATTTTTATAGTGTTTCGATTTGGTTAGCACCGATATTTATTACACTTTCTTATAATTGTGCCCAGGATTATGAAAGTTGCATGAATTAGAAAATGTGTAAAAACTAATTTTCCATGCGTGTATTACAGAGGAATAAGAAAATGATTATTTGAAGAAAATCCTTTGAAAAATTCTGATTTTTTTTTAACTTACACAAATTTCAATTCTCTTATACATTTTATTAGATGTGGATTTATACTTGGAAGTGTTTTTAGTTCCCCGATACGTTTTGACTCACACCACTTTCATAATTCAGAGGCGTGGCAATTATAATTATTTTTCTGCTGTATTCAATTTTAAAATTTCGTTTAAATTGAAATTTTTGATAAGAATTGCTATAAATTTCGTCTCGATAGGATGATTTTCATACTATTGTCCTCATGTGATTTGAAAGTTAAATTCAAGGGTCAAACATTTTTGTCGCTATCTTAAAAATGCCCGATAAATGGACATCTGATAAACGGACACTGACGGAAATTCACATTTGATTGTGTTTACATTAGGACTCACTTTGAGGCGTCACTGCCGTGTGCACACGGTTCGCTTTATCTGGATTCATAAACCGGTTTCATCAACAAAACTAAACGACAGGTTTCAACGACCAGACTCAAAAACCGGTTTGCGACCGATAATTTTAAGTGAATCTAAACTTCGTTGGCTCTTTTTGGTTTCCCTCCCCACTGCGTGCCTCACCATCACGAATGACGTGCCGCTTCAAAGTGAGTCCCAATGTAAACACAATCTTTGCAGTCTTACACCGGATAGTCACGTATTTGACTGAAATGCAAAATATAAGACAATAACGCAGTGCATTATTTTTAGACATTGTAAGGAATTTTGGCCTTTAATAAATCTAAAAAAGGCTTTTTTGTAATATTTCTTTTGCTTATCGATTAAACTAGTAAACAGTAAACGCACAGTTGCAAAACTTCACACTTGAGGGGTTTTGCGAAAAATTTTGGACTCTTTAGAAACAATATCTGGTGTCGTTCCCGTGTCTTTGAAGTTTTTTTAGTACTTGGGGATCAGAAAATCCTCGAGAGCTTGTACGTCTATCATTAGAGTACTAAAAACTCACTATCTGTAATTATGGTTCATCTCTACGGGCAGTATTTGCAGAAGCTCGTGATATGGGACGAAAACCGTATCAGTTTTTTTAAAAGCTTTTGTTATTGATTTGAATTAAAAGAGCCTACAACGTTTTCTACAGTTCGATAGAAAGTAATTTATCAAACTATCAAATTTTTCTCCCTTTTGGAATTTCAAACTCAGCCGTTATTTGTTCGAGTAATTTTTAAAATACACCAGTTCAATATCTAAATCTTAAAAATTGATTGATTTGTTAGGCTAATTCGCTACATTTTAGTGTAACATCCGGTATTTCTTAATTTTCTTTTATACTCTACTCTATAGTACTATGTATTATTGTTGGTTTTTATCTAGAGTACTTGTAAATTTTATTTTTTAACTACTTTTCCTTTACAAGAAGTACGTATGGCCATTTAATAACTCAAAGAGCTTTCCATAAATTGAATTGAACTAATGAACTTTGTTTTACAAAACTATTGAATTTTTTACAATAATTTTCATATTTTATTTTGTTTTTGTTTCTTTTTAGTTATTTTTTTGTGTGTGAATAGTGCAGGGTTACCCAATTTTATGTACGAATTTCACAGCCCTGTAATTTGTCACATGTCAAATATCAACTGAACTTCAAAAACTATTTTTAAAAAATAAACAAATGACAGGATTATGAAGTTTACACCATGAGCTGGATAGCCCTGTATATTCTTTTAATTTTTTTTATCGTTTTTAATGCTTTTTTTGTTGACAATTTCAACAAAACTTACACGTTACACAATTAAACGAAGATCAATCAAGATTTCGCTCAATTGATTTGATAACAAAACATTTTTTCCGGTTTGTCTATAAAAAATATATGTAACAGATTAATTTCAATACACAATTCCACAATTCCTATCATTCCATTAAATTAATTTGTTTTTCTTTCATTTCTTTTTTCTTATTTTTATAGAATGAATTTCATATCAGTACCACATCAACATCATTCACTAAATCTCTCGATCGGTTTCCCTTCCTAAATGAGTTTCACAATTTGAAAAAAAAAATATACAACTTAGTAATTTTACATGATGGACGCGAAAATAGAACATTCAACATTACAACGAAAAAAAAAAAAAGATTTTTTTACAATGAAGCGTTTCGATTACAATATGTTGTGTTTTAGAATCAACAGCAAAATACGAGTAATAAAATATCTGCATGTGATAAGAAATGAAATTAAACACACACAAAAACGACAGCGTTCAAGATTTTCTACGTTTTTGATCCTAAAAATCACTAATTCTAAAGCGTTTTATGTTTTTTTACTTTTTTTTTTTAATTTATTTCGGTTATTATTATACGTTTTTAGTTCGTCTCACTTGCAATTTTCGTTTTTATTATTTCATTTTTTTAAATTACATAATTTAACTACACGACTATAAAAAGTTCCATAGATCGACATTTTTTGCAATTGTTGTTTTATTTTTCGTGGATCAATCAAAACAATTTTGATTTCCATTTCTGATCATCGATCGTGTGTATATTTGATTGAGACTACAAAATAAAATCCATGATAAGTTGATACATTTGGACTTGATATACTTGTATAAATGTTGTACTTTAATTGTGTACGGCGTTAACGAAATTAATTCAAATTGACGTTATTGCCATCGCATAAATTAAATGATGATGTTTTTTTTTAAACAACAAACAAAAAAACATACAAAACAAATTAGAAATGAATCTTTTCTCCTCGTTAAACGCCTTGATTTAATGAATACAAGTATTTAAGAATAGTACATTATGCTTGAATGCAGATGACTGAATGATAAATGAATGAATTTCGATGAAAATGGGATTTTTTTTAACTTACAAACAAAAATTTATGTTCATTCAAATGAAAAACAATAAGAAATTAACTTTTTTGCCTTTTTGGTTCATAAATTTATGATACAATGAATTTATGTGAATCTAAACTACAAAATATATATAATGATTAAAAAAATTATGATCAAAAATTAAAACAAAAATAGTTAATTTTTTTTTATAAGGAAACTGAAGAATTATTTTCACATTGCTACAGTTGCGAGTAACACAGTTATGTCATCTGGTTTGCCACCTAAAAATATTATTAAAAATTGCAATTAATTCGATTAAAAATTGCCATCGTATTGATTTCAATACTGACCAGTTGCATTTATATTATTTCGTCTAGCGTTTATTGCAAATGGCGACATGAATTCACTATCAAAGGACAATGAACGCGCCATCAATGCAATTGAATTCGCTGTCATTTGTAATTTTACTGGATCGTTTTCGCCTTCAACCTAAAAATAAAATAAAGTTGATGATTAGTTTCGGTTGCAGAGTAGGAAAAAACAATGAAAATTAATTGATGGAAGCTCCATTAAAATCGCATAAGAACAATCTTGGTAGGAATTCCGTAAGGTCGCAGCCGACTGCCGATTCGACGACTTTTCATTGCCTTACGTGAAACGATCAATTTGAAAAGTCGTCGAATCGACAGTCGCCTGTGATCTCACGAAATTCCTACTAAAAATACCGGGTATAACGGGTTTTAATTCTGGTATAAGTTAATGGCGTTCAAATTGCTCCAACTGTTCAGGAGATAGCAAGAGAGAGAAATTCACAAATCGATATTAGCGGACGAACACTTTGCTTGGAGGAGGATCTATACAATGGCGAAAACCGCGTCAAAATTGCTCTAGCGGTTCAGGGAATAGCAGAAGACGGGTTCACAGTCAAGAGGTGAGGTCGATGTTAGTGGGCAAAAACTTTGCTTGAGGAAAAACCTACCCAATGGCGCAAACCGCGTCAAAATTCTCTAACTGTTAAGAAGACAGCAGGCGAGGGGGTAAAAAGTAGAGGGAACATTAAGTTGACGTATAGCCTAAAACACACCCCTCATTATTAAGAACATAAATTTAAAATCCGCTTGTCGCTACTCACAGTTTGTCTGTAATGTTATTTTCAATTTTAAAAAAGTGACACGCGGGGAAGCACCTTCAACATTTTTTGTAATTTCATCATGTAGGGTATACAAGGATTTTTTTTTAATTTTCCCTATATTGGTCATCCGGACACTCAAACGAATCATTTCATACCTTCTTTATTATAATTGGTCTGCTAGGACGAAATCTAGTCGAAAATAGAGCGAAAATCAAAACTGTTACGGAAATATCAATCCAGAATATAAGTCGAAGGTTCACAGAAGGAACAAATTTTTGGGGATGCAAGGATTTTTTGATTTGTGAGATAAAGTTATAACTTCGTCTAAACTATACTTGAATTTAATTTCTTTACCCAATTCTAAAATTGGATTGAGTGTAATAGTGATTTTGCTTTAAATTTTAGGATCTAGTAGACTTTGACGCGTAAAAATTTTCGTCTGCGGTACGTTTGGGAGGCGGGGGAATTCATAAGAACTATAAGTGAGTATTCCAATTCTAGCTCTATGAAAAGAAAATGGGAAAAGAATCAAAAATAGTTATTCTTTTCGATTCTTTTGCACTAATGAATCGAAAAGTAAATTTTCAGAAGGTTAATTTTCAAGAGAAAGAATAAAACTTTCTGTGAAAAGAATCATTCACGAATTTTATTTCAAAAAATTCGGTTCGCGAACGATTCAAATACAAAAGAATTTTATTTGTGATTCGCGAAACCAATTTTTCCGTACCCTGGCTAGAATTTTATTTTTGAAATATTATCCAAATATTCGATTCCTAATGTAACCGCGTGTGAATTTGATTATGGTGATTTATTCTAAAGACTTGTTTCAGAAATAAACTTCTGGAATTTTATGCTGTAAAAAGTTGTGAGACTTGAATTTAGTGACACAGAATAAAATTCGCGGAATAAACTGTCGGATGTAAACGGGGCCTAAGAAACTTAAAAAGAGCTTCACGCTATGCAAAACATTTTACAGCCATTCTAATACATTTTACTGTAAAATAATTGAAAATAGGTTCCAAAATTGGACATTTTATTTACGTGGCCTGACATCATCTTTCTTTATACAAATTTCCGGCTAACTGCTGCATTATTGAAACAATTTAGATCAGGTTTTCACTATTTGACAAGCCGCCCCATTGGAGAATATTTTTACCCACTGAAATCAATCTCGCCCCATCTTTGTAAACATTTCTTAAACTATTTTGTGAAAATGTTCGCCCACTGCTATTAATGTAAACCTTTTTTTATTATTACCTGAACAGTTTTAGCAATTTGGATCCCGTTTTTATTATAAACTCCACTCGAATCCTTTATTTCGCTTTTTCTAGATGTAGATGATTAAAGCGATTTGATACGATTTTTTCTACTACCTACCCAACTCGCACACCAAGTAAAGCCGTAGATTGCGTAAGTGACCTAACTACAAATTTTGACCTTCCCCGTCGAAAGTTTTTGATATTTTAACCCCCGTCCCTCTGGCGATAGAAAAAACCAAATCTTCTGAAAATACCGAAAAATTGAAAGAAATAAAATTAATAGCTCCCCATACAGGCCGGGGCACCAATCATGTATTCCGACGCGTCTCTGTCTTTCGACTTCGACGCAGCTTTTAACTCTTGACTTCGCCATATCAGCATCTTTAAATTTCCTAGAATGACAGTCAGAATCACGTTTCGATTCATAGTGACGATTCCGCGAAATTTCAAGCTGCAGATATGGCAAAGTCAAGTCAAGAGAGAAAGCTGCGTCGAAGTCGAAAGACGGAGACGCGTCGGCATACATGATTGGTGCCCAGAATACAATTGGCCCGACACAACATTTACGACGACAGATTACGGCGACGAAGTTATCCTTCAGATACAATTACGCACACTTTGTTGTTCTAAATGTCATTTGCTTTTCATTTGACATTGACAATAGGACGGTGAGCCACATATAACATACTTTTGTTACTAATTATCATACATAACACGCCATCCAAACCTGCCGGAAACGTTGACAGAACTGTTAACAGAAATGTCATTAGGAAATTCAGTTGTGACGTAGGTGGGCTGATTCTGGCATGACGTGTCAGTTTCAGAAATGCGTTGAGCAGTAAACAACTGAGAGTAGTAAATATGACGATCTCAGTGATTGCACTAAAATGAAATTCGGCCTCCCGCTGCTCCCACGATGCCTTTTTCCAATCATTTCTTCGTAGAAATTACTTTTAAACAGCATTCGTTTATAGAACGGAGCGTCTCTGCACGTGAAAAATTACAATCCGCCATCTTAAATTCACGGATGTCAAATTTCCGTCACCATTTCTGTTAGCAAAGATGTCAGCAAAAACCGTCTGACTTTTCTGTCGTAACAGCTGTCATTTCAATCTACACTAGACGTAACATCAGATGTAACAGCGACAGTGACGGAATTCATGGCTGATGAGGATTACTAGTAATAGGCATGTGAATCTAAGAAACACAGCATACGAGCTATATTTCCTATATTTTCTTTAATTTCCCCTTGAGTGATGAAATTTAGATTTTATGACGTCCCCATACGATTTCATTTTGAATTAACCATGAAATTTTGTCGGCGAGCTGACCAACAAAAGGTAAATTCGATTCAACTTTTCACGACGACAAAGTTGGTCTGATTGATTGTATACAGAAGCATAGGGTGCTATGAATTTAAAATCTGAATTGTCGCCGTAAATGTTGTCGGGCCATTGTGGTTTGGTCATAATCAAAACCCTCTCAAACCCCCAAAAATCAGTTGACTTTTTTTCTAATCATTCGCATCAAAAATACGTATTTCAGCTCTGCATAAAAAATAATATAGAAAAATAAATAAAAATCATTGCATACAAACCTCATTTAGAGTTTCTAATAAAATTTTGGTAGGCACGTTATCGAAAACGCCATCGGTTGCGACAAGTATAACATCGCCCTCCTTCACCGGAAAGCTCATCGTATCCGCCGATTCGGGGCTATCACTCAAAACGTTATGTCCATGTCCGGGTGGCGGAAGTGACAATTGAAATGGTGTATTGAAATAGTGCTGCTGCTCATCGGATTTGTGAATGATTTCACCCTTACGGACAACCATAAATCCACTATCGCCAATATTTGCCGTGTAGACGGTGCTGGTCTCACGATTCAATATTAATACACATGCTGTACTACTGCCTGGAAGGTTTTAAAAGAAAGCGATTGGAAATTTTAGCAATTTTTGTTGAATTTTTTTAAGAGATCTTTTAATGGAAAATTACTATTTAGGAAAAATATTTCCAATGGAAATTTTTAAAACTTATTTTGTGCGAAATGTGTTTTAGGGCTATTGGTCATCTGGAATATTGGTTTTACTCGAAACCTTTGCAATTCAAGACCAGATTGATCTCGGTGGACTATTGAATACAAAATGAAATTAATTCTTAATTTAAAAAATGTTTTTTAAGGTTTTTTGGATGAGATATTAATGGAGTTTTACCCAATATGTAAAAAAAATATACGCCGAAGTTAATTTCACAGCAATGTGGTCCACTCGCAATAAATCTATCATCAAGGTTTCTCTTGATGTGCCACCAAAAGCATAATAAATTTTGACCTATGGCAACATGCGATGACATCCATCAATGTTTGTTTATCAAAAGTAATAAAAATAAGCATCTGAACCTTATATAAACAATATTCGTTAATTTATCAATTGAAGCAAGTAATAATTACGTAATTTCTACCGCCAGGCAGAAGAAAAAAAACGGAAACAGATACCGAAAAAAACCTGTGGCAAACAAAATGTTTTTTTTTTGTCTCTTCTTAATTAAAGAAAAAAATTATAAATGAGATTCGAACAGAAAGAAGTTCACACGAAAAAGTATCTGGTGTGACTCATGACGTAAATGTAGATTATGTTCCAGCAGAGTTCTGTTAAATGTTGTACCATAAAAACTGTCTTGAATAAATAGACGTCTCGATAAGCTACTCTAAAATCTTATGATGTCGGTTTCAACAGATATATAGGTTATATTTTTCTCCAGAAGATTCCGAATTTGAATAAATATTCTATCGGGAATTTTTTTATTTTAAAAAAGGGTCCAGGTAAGAGTGCTTCATAGATTTCTGAGGGACAAAAAAACCGATCCCACCATTTTGTAGTAATTTGTGAGTCTAAACCATTCAAAATGTGGTCCACACATGTTTTAGATTTTATGGAAAGTTTCAGTTTCACATTTTATTCAAATTAACAAACGAAATTTATGGTAAATATGATTTTCAATTTAAATTGTGCCCTCGAATCGCATTAGCATTAATGAAAATGGAAGACGACCTCTTCACGATCAATCGTTTCTCTATCGTGGAATTGAAGTTAGACTTTGGATGTTAATTTATCCGTAAACAGAAAGACCAAAGCATAAACAAATTATATAAAGACTGTTTTTCTCTAACAACTCAGCTTTGAAAAATAATACCCCAAAGCAGCAGATATGCATGCGGTTGGCAGCGCACACGAGCAGCGGAGCATGTCGCTTGGCCGAAGAAAAACATTGAAATCGTCTTCAAATGAAGTTTTACCGAAATCGTAGTTTTCTACAACTTTTGGGAAAGTATCGCTAGCTTGTTTATGAGAATAACGTCCGGGAGGTGGATGGAAGGGGGTCGAAGTCGGCGAAAACTCGAAATCGCAAAAACTTTAAAAATTTGTAACATCTGAACGGCTTCCCCGATTGAGATGATATTGAACATTTTGGAAAGATACAAAAAAAAATATTTTTTGACACCTTTCCCCTCACTGTCAGATTGTAAAATTCAATTTAGTGACAAAATTTAAAATATCTCAAAAAGACATTTTTATTGATTTTTTCTGTAAATACCTACCATTATATCATACAAATTCGCCAAATAAAATTTGGGAGTTGTTGATTTTTAAAAAAATTTCAAAAAAAATCAAATACAAATTTTTTTTATATATTTTACTGATTTTCGATTGGTTTTTATATTTTATGTACATAATATTATTGCAAAAGTTTTAGGAGATTAAAATTAATTAGAAATTCATTTAAAAGAAAATGTTTTAAATGTATCACCATTAGAAACATTTTTTACTTCGAGAAAATTTCCGTCTCGAATAAATCTGTGAAAATTTTGAGTTCCTGGAAGTGTTTTGACACTTTGAAACCTTTGAAGTTGTTGCTGTTTTTCTCGAAATATTTTAAATTTTGTCACTAAATTGAATTTTACAAATGACGGTGAGGGGAAAGGTGTCAAAAAAAAATTTTTTGTGACGGTGAAATTTAATTATTTTTCCAAAACGTTCAATATCATCTCAATCTGTAAACCAGTTCAGAAGTTACAAATTTTTAAAAATTTTATGATTTCCAGTTTTCGCCGACTTTGACCCCCTCCCCTCCGCCTACCGGACGTTTTTCCACCAAACAAAAAAATACGGGTAACTTTTTTTAGGTCCCTTACTACATCCAAATGAAAAAAGTTAAAAAAAACAGAGGTGACTTCCAAGCTCCATACAAGTCGAGTATGAGTTGGTGTGGAATTAACCTTTAACGGTTCTTACATATCTCTAACGGTTCATGAGAAAATTTGAAAAACATAATTTTTCACATAATTTTTCTCTTTTGAAACTTTAAATATTGCAGAGGAGTCATGTGATGCTCATATCTGTTTTTTTTCAATTATTTAAATTATGCTTTAAATTGTTTAACGAACATAAATTTACTTGCTTTATTAAACTACAATTCTGTGGAAATTTGCTAAAACTTGATATTTACATTCTTAAAATTTTTAACAAAGCAATGTAAAAATATGAACAAAATATAACAAGATAAAATTTTTAGTTTGCTGATTATTTTAACGTTTAAAATTCAAAATAAATTTTTAATTATCGAACAAACTAAAAATTTTGTCATGTCACATAATTATTGTAAGCAGTCAAAATATTCAAATCGAAAACCTATGAGGAAGGAAAAAATACCCCAAACCCAAACACACTTGCCCCCGCTTCGTGTCGCTTCCATAAGACTTCAACGAGAATAAAACTAGGAAAGAAAACCGGTTTTAACAAAGGGCGAACTGAAGCAGCAACATGTATAGGCGATCACCACGGCTGCTCGTGGCTTCTCGTGGGCGCTGCCAACTAGTCGGCAGCTGATGGGGTATTATTTTGAATTTCGGTTTTGCACTAAGTTGAGTTGTTAGAAAAAAATAGTCTTTATATAGTTTGTTTATGACCAAAGTCCATTGCAAGAACGATCGACGATAGAAAAAATTATGAATGCCAGCTAAATGCGATCGCGCGATCAACCAGTTTTAAGTAAAAACAGGTAAATGAAATTTTATTTGGGCAAACATTCTTATATAACTATAAAATTCTGCGTTGTCAAAAAATCACAAAAATTCATTTTTTTCATAGTCATATTTTGGGATTGTGTTTCTATGACTTCTGAAATAACAAAAGATATCTTTTAAAAAAACTTACAAATTGCATTTCATTAAACAAAATTTTTTTGTCAAAAAAAACCTGCAAGTCATGATAAATTTTACACATTGACAATTTTATATTCAATTCGGTGTTTTTCGCTTAATTTTTGTGGGTGTTTTTATCAAGAAAATATCAATTTTCCAGTTGGGAACTCCCTGCGGGTGGAATGACTCATGACGTAAATTCTTATGTTGTGTTTTAGACAACAAAAATTTCTTTGTAGTTCATTTTTGCTGTAGAGAAAATAAATAATTAAACAAATATGTAACCAACAACCGTTTTAGTAGTTCTAAATGAATAATGTTGATAAACTCTAGGGGTATTTGGACTTTTCAGATACAGTGGAACCTCGATAAGTCGAATATCTTGATGACTTGAAGTTTTTTTTCTTACACACTATGGCGTTAAAATTCAGTCTTGCAAATAAAAGCCTTTTGCGAGGTGATTAGAGCCTAAAGTTCCTTGTAAGCTATGCAGAAATTAACTCACTGCATACCAAACTGCTGTAAATGATCAATAAAATAAGTATTGATTCTCAAGTATTGAACTTTTGACGGTTGCCGTGTTAAGTGGTTTTTTAATTAGTGGCTGTTGGACGTTCTATCTGCCGTCAATAATTTGCGATTAACGTTTTAATGCATTTTTCATTATTTTTTCGGCTATGGATGTGTTGATAGTTGACGGTCAACGTGTTGTAGATTAACGGTTAACACTGTTTTGGTTAATGGCGTGGAACATGATTTAGATTTCAAATACACGTTGGTCATTTACCGTTCAATAATGGCCAGTTGACATTAGGTTAGTTGGTTGTAATTTGTACAAAAAATTGTTCGTTTGATACTACTTAACACGTTGTGCACCACGCGCCCACCGGTGGTCATTCTTTGAATTACACAGTAGACCGCGTGCTTACGAGCGGGCATTCTGGGATCAACATTTTTGTTATATATTCTTATTGATTTATTCAAATTGCGCTCAACGAGTTGAAAAACGCCTGTCATTAGTTGTGGACACTCCGGAGCGTCCAGCGGCGGCTTTCGCAAGCGTGCACTGCGTATTTAAATGAAAATCCCAGTTTCAAAGGACCACGATTTGGCGGTATCAGGGGTACATCATAACTTGACATGGACATGAATATCTAAAAATTTTGGAATTTCTCCGAATTTAAAAGGTTTACCGATCCTGAAAAATTTTAACAAATCTTTTTTTTTTGCTGAAATTTGAAGCTAGAACCTGAATCGTACGTCGATGCGTCCGTCATGCGTGCGTCCGGTTGACAGTTCGATGCGGTGACAGTTGGGTACGGCAACGAATCTGGAGTTAATTCATTGTTTTGCACTTCTTCTATTAGTTTATTGTCGAAACAATTACTTTCAATTTGTTCCATACTTAAATTGCTTAAATCGTAAACAAACTTTTGTGCAAAATGACATTTCCGTGCGTTGCCGCATGTAAAAGTAGAAATTCGACCTACTCTATGCGGTTGCCGCATCGAAAAACGTATTATTAGGGGAGTACTCATAAAAGCCCGTTGATTCTAGTCGAACTGTCAACGTGACGGACGCATGACAGACGCATCGACGTACGATTCAGGTTCTGGCTTAAATCATTTCGCAAAATTACGTGATTTTGCGTCGGTGTGAACATAGTATAAGAAAGCATTCTTTTTAGGTTAATTTGGTGTAAAAAACTAGTGGATGCGTTGAATATTAACAAAATTGTAGTTAATTAAATTTGACACAAAAATGTACTTTATATGGAACTTTTTTTTCCCCAAAAACCAAATATTGACCAAAAGTGTTCCCAGTGGCCAAAAACGGTGACTGTTCGGTAGGAAGTAGCGAACTTTGAATTTTTTTCAATTACATATTTTTTTGAAAAATTCACTGCTCCCTTATTTCTACTGACTTCCGGACGGGAGTAGCACTGAAAGACGCGCAATTGCCCGCATTACAATGTCCCGAAGGTAGAATTTTGGCAAAACTTCCGGTTTGGTCATTGTTCGGTAGGAAATAGCGAACTTTGAACTTTTTTTCAAATACACCAGTGTAACCACTTTAAAAATATAAAAATTTAATCGCAGCAACACTTGTTTTTCATTTCTGTGAATGAACAGTAATTTTTTTTTCAAATTTTCATTAAAGTCAGATTTTAAGTGCATTTTTTTCAAATTTTTATTAAAGTGAAATTTTAATGTCTGGAACAACAACATCAATAATATTTTGGGTCTGCCCCATATGTTTACAACACAAAACCAGGGTATATGCCACACCGTATGGGCATTTATTTTGCCGGCGCGGCGGTGCATTCTAACATCAATAAGGACAAATCGGAATTGTCCGATTTGTCGGAAAAGAATCGTGAAAAATAAATTGCGAAGAATTTTTTGGAAATAAGTATTGTTGTTTTTTAACTTAAAATTAAAATTAATAAAATTTAACTATTACAGGATATCTCCTTAAGGATAATGCCTTAAAAATTTGGAAAAATCAATTCGTATTTCACTTGAATTCAAAAATGAATGAAAAACTATTCACTGAAAATTTACTAAATGACGGCATTACGGTAAAAATAAACTTAATTACTTATTTGTATACAAAAATATTAAAACTTTATGGTGTTTGCACTTTATTATCATTTACAAGTGCTTTCAGTGTGACGAACCAAGCATATAATTTTCTATTTGATTACACGACACTCAATTTAATGACTAGCAATTTTAACTGTTTCACTGTGACATCAAAAATCGACAGCAGAAAATGCGAAAAATGTTGAAAATTATGCCAATAACGACGAGAAAATGATGAAATATGAAAATGAAAAGTTCATTTACACCCAATTATGGTAAATTTTTCATGAAACTCCACTTTGATAATTTGAAACTTACCTAAAATTGGTTTCTTTTGCTCTAGTAATTCACAATAACTATAAGCTAATAGACTAACAGGTCGTTGTGGATTAAAATTAGCACATTGGACTAGTCGTTCGCATGTTTTCATTAGAAACGATGAAAACTCTCCGGGATCAATACCATAGCTGCGCCATCCGCCTACACCATCAGCCACACCTAAAATACACAACAAAAAAACGAATTATAATAAAAGAAATATACAATAATTGTACAAGATTTATTTTATAAATTTTCACATCACTTGAAAAAAAAAACTCAAAAAAAAATTGGTTTAAATATTTATAATCTGGAAATCAACAATTCTTTTTTCCTTCATATCGGAAAAAGTAAATCTGGTACAGCTAGATTCGGATTCACCAGCCCCAAATTATGCCGGAGACACATGTGCAGAATTTTGCATGCAGCGCAGTTAGAATACACAGGTTTATATGAAGGAGCCCACACGTAAATTCTGCATGCAGCGCAGAGCTGCACCATGTCTCTATTTCTAATTTCTCTGCGCAGAATTAGTGATCCCAACTGAGGATTCTTGTTTGGTGTTTGGCAAAATCGCCTGTTAGCAAAGAGAATCAATTTTTGTATTGGAAATGGATGGATCACCTTTGGAAATGGATGGACCACCTCATGTTCCTGAAAGACATAGATAACGTGAACACAAAGTATTGAATATTTTCTACTTAAAACTGAGACTTGTTCTCCGCCAAAAATCGTTCTTACCAAATGTCAAACTTTCGTTTTCCCTGTGTACGAATCTAGTCCATAGTCTCTTTGCTAACAGGCGATTTTGCCAAACACCAAACAAGAATCCTCAGTTGGGATCACTAATTCTGCGCAGAGAAATTAGAAATAGAGACACGGTGCAGCTCTGCGCTGCATGCAGAATTTACGTGTGGGCTCCTTCATATAAACCTGTGTATTCTAACTGCGCTGCATGCAAAATTCTGCACATGTGTCTCCGGCATAAGGATTAGTTAGACGATCGGAAATAAGCTACATGAAGTCACCTCTGGTTCCAGGAGCTCAGAAATTACCAAGATTGGCCAGGGGCTCAAAAATCGCCATTTCTTGCATCATTCTTTGATTTTTATTTCATACCATTAAATTAAAGTAGAGGTGTCTGGATATTTTATGGCTATCTAAATTGATAACTTTCAAGAATTAAAACATAACAAAAGCTATAATTGCCAATCTGGCAATCATTGGAGACCCGTATGGTGATATTCGTATCAAAATTCGAACAGTTGTACCAAAATTCCACTTTGAAGTCAAACTTTCCAATAAGATTTTTTAAAATTTATTCCAATCGGATTTTGATGTATGGGAGTTTTATGTAGAATCATATCCTAAATAACTTTTGTTCTTGGACTTTTTTGATAAGATGCACCGTTTTTGAGATATTCACAAAAAACGATTTCGTTCGTATGGGGGGTACCCCCCCTAATGGTCCATTTTAGCCCATTAACGAACTTAGCCTCACATTTTACGAAAAACGGATCTGTACAAAATTTCAAGTCTCTAGCTCAAGCCGTACGCCCGCAATCCGCGCCACAGACGGACGGACAGACAGACGGACAGACAGACGGACAGACAGACGGACAGACGGACAGACAGACGGACGGACATGCAAAATTCAACTTTTTTTATCATTCTAAACACACTGGTGTAATTCATTTTTTTGTGCGATGACGGGATCTTGGCGTTACAAACGGTAAGGCAAAGTTAATATACCCTTTGGTTTCACCATACGGGTATAAAAAGTCAAATAAAATTAACCTAACAAAATAAATTAAGTCAATTTTAGTTTATTTTTTACCCCTCAAAACATTTTCTTCACGTATTTGTCATAAAAACACTTTTATAGACTTTTTTTACCTGCTTATTTAAATTTCACACAAAATGAAAAAAAGAATTACCAAAAATTTGGGTTACCGGCTGAATTTCTTATTTGATTACTCTGTCAACATATTTTTTTTCTCAACGAAAACAATCAAAAGCACCGACAATTGGCTATTATTACGGTGATGTCAGTTAAATATTTATGCAGTTATATTTAATTTATTGTTTTGCGCAATAAAAATTTTGTACTAGAAAAAAAATTGTTCTTGATGCTCTCTAAATGAACAATTTTGATCGTGGAAATTCTTAATTAATGTAATAAATTATGACTCAATTATTGTGTCATCGTCTGGTGTTTTCATTGAGTTGTTAGTGTATTTAAATTACACTGAATGTGAAGTTACCTGGTAATGTTACATGGTTTTAAAAAATCCGATTGGAAAATGTTAATAAAGAGGTTGAAGGGAAGACTGAATTGTTTGTAGTTAAATAGCAAATTTTCTGAAAAAAAATACTATATAACACTTTTTAGTTTATTTGGTACACCCAGTGTTGGGGCCAGATAATTATTTTTTTATCTAGATAAAGATAAAGATAAATGCTCGTAATGTTTATCTAGATAAGATAATAGATAATGAAAATATGAAAGATAATAGATAAGATAAGATAAAAAGCCAAATTATCTAGATAATTTTTAGATAAATATTTATTTTGACATTGCACAAAATTCAAAATTACGTACTAAAAAAAATAGCACAAAATTTTTTGCTTTTCTTGATTTCAAATTTAAATATAATAAGAAACGAAATAATAATAAAAGAAAACGGATAAGAAACGTTATCGTAACGTAACGAAATAACGAAATGATTTTCGGGCTTTTTCTTCAAAATTACGTTATAATGAACGTTATAGAAATTCAATTCCGTTACCATAACGAAAAACGAAAAAAATATTACGTTTTTTCGTTGTTTATTAGTATTTCCTTGTTTTGTTCAGTATTATTTTTTGTGAAATTTCCCACAAAAGTTCATCAAGTATAACCCCACAGACATAAAATATAATCAAAAATATTGGAGTAGTGTTTTTAATCGTATTTTGATTCTAAATCGGATTTTGTTTTGGCCAGATTCACTCTATTTCTGGAGATACAAAAATGGAAATCTTCTAAGCAAGTTTCTTGGTAGCGAAACTAACTCTTTTTAGTAACTCCAGAAGTAGAGCGAAATTCTATAAAAAAATTCTATATCTTTGATATCAAAATCACGCTTTTGTGGAGACAGTTTTTTTAATGAACAAAACTTTTGTGTGATTTTTTGTCTTTTGTATTTTTTATTGATTTTTTAACTTAATAATCACATTTTTTTCCGTTTTTATTTGTATTTTCTTTTTGCTGAGTTTTATTATTTGTTATACAATTTATTTTTATGGAAACTGAACTGAATTACTTTGTGATAAACTATTATTAACGTCACGAAATATAAATTTAATTTTGCTACGTTATGATTTTTTATTTCGTTCATAGTCCGGTTTACACTTGGCAACAGTTATGCTACATTTACACGAATGACAAATTTGTCATTTTTTTCTTGTCATTATGTTAATTCCCGTGTAAATGGCATAATTTTTGTAATTTTTTCTGTCAGAAAATGTCAATCTCTCATAAAAGAATGAACTTGTCCATTCTTTTATGCCAGATTGCCATTCGTGCAAACGCAATATTAGTTATGACAAAAGTTGAATACTAAAGTGGTCATAACTAATATTGCGTTTGCACGAATGACAATCTGGCATAAAAGAATGGACAAGTTCATTCTTTTATGAGAGATTGACATTTTCTGACAGAAAAAATTACAAAAATTATGCCATTTACACGGGAATTAACATAATGACAAGAAAAAAATGACAAATTTGTCATTCGTGTAAATGTAGCATTACTGGCAGAACTTTTTTTTTATGGACAAGAGAAGAGAGGCGAGGGAAAGAGTGACACTTCGCTTCCTTGTCCGTAAACAAAAATTGTTGCCAAGTATAAAACTGTTCCTAAAAAAAGTTTTTAGGTTTTCAAAAGTATGCAGAAAACAATTTCGTTTCAGCATTTTTTCAGATTTAATTTTTTGATTTTCGGTGGTAACGATTATCTCTAGATAAATGGGATTTTCCTTTATCTAGATAAGATAAAGATAACTTTTTTGGGGTGTTATCTAGATAAGATAAAGATAAAATTTTTTTTTATCTAGATGATTATCTAGATAATTATTATCTAGATAACCCCAACACTGGGTACACCACATCCATGATGCTATATTATATTTTAAAAATTCTGATGTTTTCGAGAGTCAAAGATCCAATGAAGCTCGGTGTCATAAATGGGTTAACTTAAAAAAAAAATCATATGCTTGAAAAATTTTCAAATAATAAATGGGTTAACTTTTAGTATTTAAGAGTTTTCGGGGCGCAGAACAGGAAGTGAAATACAGAATGTGGTATGGAAAAATTGCTTCCAAATGTTTGCAGGGAGCCCACATTCCTGTGACTGAAGTTCACTGTTTTGTGGACTTTTTGAATTTTTACTTTCCTCTGCTATAGACGGAAGTATTGTATTGAAGATGGAGACCGACTTGGCAACGAGGACGTCCTCATAAGTGCGAAATTCAGTTCAAGCAAAATTATGAGGATGTGCGGGCATCGATCTGTTGGTCTGTCAGTTTTATGTAAAGAACTCGAGAACGCGTTGAGCTAGTCAGTTGAATTTTTACTTTCTTATACGTAGTATAATAAAGTATTGTATTCATGAAAAATTTTGACCTCTTAATATTGCCTAAAACACATTTCCCGAGCACTCCTGAGTCGATAGAAGCATTATTACAAAAATGTCAGTCTGTCAGTCGGTCAGTATGGCAGTCATGTATTTTACTAAAACTCCGTATTTCAAGCCGTTATCGAGATATACCGTTATTTGAAAAAATTAGCTTTTTGCGATTATCTCGAAAAATAACGTGTCTTTAGTAGTTCAATATATGAGAGGAATTGAAGAGAATAATGTATGCCTGAATTTTGTTTGTTACTGTTATCCGATATCTTTCGCCGTTATCGAAATATCATTAAAAATTTAAAAAAAAATTGTGAATTGCTTGCAAAGTACCGGTTTTTTTTTTGTTTAAAAAAACAATATTTAACAATAAAACAATATTTCTGTTTTAAATAATACCCATGTGATATCTGACACAGTTTTTTTGAAAATTTAAAAAAAAAATTTCACTTAAATTATCTAAAAATAAAATCATATCAATTTAATTTGTAGCCATGTCAAAAAAAAATACGAATCTGAGATAAAAAAAATTCAAAAAAAAACTTTCTAATCCTAACCGAGATTATTGTAAAAAGGTTATCTCAAATTATAAGATTTGAAGTGTAAAAATAAATAAAACAGAATTACATTCGGGCAAAAGAAAAAACTGATATTCTTTACTTTTTACACTTTGATCTCCGGAAAATAAACGACGAAATTCACGCAAATTGTTTTTGATCACGGGTGTTCGGTGAGTTTTACGCGCAAAATACTGTGCTGGACAATCATTTCGCTCGAAGATATGAGAGACGCCATCTTTTACACTGCTAAAAATAAAGTAGCCAGAAGTGGCAAAAATGAAAGAAATCTCATGACACAAAAAATAACATCACTAAATAAATAAAGAAAGAGCTGTTATCAGAACTATGGCGTAACAAAATAGTTTGCAAAGATTGAGGAAATACATTGCTAAGTTGACAGTATTTTGAATAGTTGTTATTTTCAAATGATTGGTTTAGAATTTTAAATCCCATCAAAACAGTTTAGAAATGCGTGATTTTTTGTTGATTTAATTGAGATTAGTTAAATTCATCGAAAAACGTCATATTTTTTTACTTGTCAGCTTAATTTCAAATTCTTATCAGTAAAGTGGAATACATGAACGTTTCTGATATGAAATTTTATTTTATTGACTTGGCCCCCATCAAATCTACATTGAGAAGATTTCGAATTTCGGTTAAAAGTTCAATAATTGCGCGAAAATAGAAATTTTTTTGTTTATTTACCGATTTGCTAGCATGATTTCTTTATACTTATTTTTTGATGTTTTGATTACAGACAAAAATATACAAAGCAATTAGCCTCGAGTATAGCGGCCTCATTGGTCAGATTAGTTTATCACCATTGCTCCAATTCAATTTTGTAATAGCAGCAATTTAAGGAGTTTGATTAACTTCACACTCACGCTATGTGGGGTGAAATTAAGCCCCTGTCGGGCCAACAGAAATCCCATGGAAAAATATTTGGGCTATCTTTGAGAGGTTTTTGTTAAATGCTTGGGAATATCACATTTTCTCGATTAGTGAAAATTAAATAAATTTGTTGTCATAACATGAAATTTCAATCCCTTATCCATAGTAAAACAATGTACTGTGGAGATAAAAAATTTTGATGCTAGCTCCACACTCTCCTCGAATGTAGGCGAGTCACAGTCTCGGTTGCCAAGGGTGGCTTCATGTAACTTATTTCCGGTCGACTAACTAATAGAAGGAAATCCTTAGTCTACCAAAACTGATTAAACAGGCCGACATTCATTCTGGTAAACACGATGTAAGTCTTTTCATTTGGAGCCGGTGAATCCGAATCTAATAGTTTGGCTGTACCAGATCTCCTTTTTCAGATATGAAAGAAAAAAGAATTATTGATTTCTAGATTATAAATATTTAAACAAATTAAGAGTAACGCACCATATCGGAAAAAGTAGAGCGGGTTCCACTTAAGCGGATCTGATTATATTTAAGATTTCAAAACCCCCAAAAAATCTACATAATGGCCAGACATTTTCCAATACCTGAAAATTACGTGCTAAAAAATTGACAGCAAATTTTGACGAAAAAATATTCTATTTCCTCACTAGTTGACTTTGGACAGCGTCTAAATTTTTACTACGCCTCTCAATTTCGTCAAATTAAGACAATTTAGCCAAAAATAAACCCATTAAGAAAAACGATTTGACTTTTGCTGTCAAATGACTTTTTGTCACCCAGATTTTTCTTAGTGTTTTCTGTGATTTATTATACGAAAAAAGATCTTCTTTTGGTGGAAATAGAAATAGAAATACAAAAAATCATTGTGTGTAAAACGTAAAATCGAACATATTTATTGAAACATTACTGGAATTATGCGTCCTATGCAAAGGTTATTAGGATGAATTTTCGAATAACTTTAAAATCGACAAAAGCGGTGTTACGTTGAAATAACCCACACATGAAAACAAAACTTTCTTAGTAGGAAATTTCAGAACTACAAAATAAAAACAAACATGCAAAAAATATGAAAAACAGCCGATTGACAATCTAAAAACGAGGTCAATAACATACTCATAAATAAATAACAGCTTTCTATCTTTTATAACGAGTTCTTTGGCATAAAAATCGAATTCAAATCGAATAAATAGAAAAATAAAACAACAAACTGACATCAAGTCGGCAATATTAAGCAGTAGTAGTGGATATTATCTAATCATTATTAATTTTGTAGTGTGAAAAACGAAATATTGAAGATTTAAGGTGAATACCTGAATTTGTTCAGCGTCTTGTTTTTCTAGGAGATAAATACAAGATTTGTTGCAATGCAATTCAGTGTAAAAAATTACATCTTTTGATCATTGGGGGTGAATTGTTAATGTTAAATAAACACCAACCCCCCTCCCCTCCTGCCGAAAAGATATTTTCTTAATTCCCATTTGTTTTACACCCCGTGGCTTTATAAACAAATAAACAATTCAAACAGTAAAACTGAAAATCACACGAAAATTTGCGAAAGGTTTAAAATAGAAGTGCTGAATTCTGTGCCATCTCGGAAAAGAAAACTTTTTAATATTCCTGTCCGACCGCGATTTACTTTAATAATACTTTTTAACGAAAATTCCTCTAGTTCCTCGGTTCCATGTGAGTGTGCTTTAAAAGTTTCTATTTCTGTATTTCCTTGGGGGGATTTTTTTTTAAATCTTTTAACAGAATTTTTCCAGTTCCCACTCGATTTTCAGAGGTGAGTTTTCCTGTTTGAAAGAATAAAAAAAAGATGTCTGAATAATATTATAGCGATTTTTGGCATGGCGTCAAAATAAAACAAACGTCTGTCTGATTTTGTTAATCAAGAGGTTTTGGGGAAAAGGTGAATTATCCACCTTTCCCCCAAAACGTCTTAATGTCGACAATCTGGTAGATTTGTTTATCACATGATTTTTTCACGTAAACATACGACACTAAGTTTTTTGAAAATAAAAATTGACTGCAAAATTATGTAATTTCACTGTAAATAACACAATGGAAACTCGGTTTGTGAACAATGCGGTTTATAAACAGCTGTCGGAAACGAATTAGGTTAACAAACCGTTGTTTTATTCTATATAACGGGCTGTCCCTAAAATACGTCACATTTTTAGGGGAAGGGCAGAGGGCAGGTTTGTTATTATTCTCCCCAGCCCAAAAAAAAGCACGGGGGTTTTTTTTTGAAAAGCAAGCCTAAAAAAACCCTAAAAATTGCAATAAAACGCCATTAAAAACCCAGCAAAAAATATTTGGTTTTATTTGTCGATATTAGATAAAAACATGAGAAAAACTTCAATCGCCAGGGGCCAATCGTCAAATACTCTATATGATGACAGACAAAAGGTTTATTTAACACGTTGGCTGCCAAAGCCTTTTCAGGATTTTTATCGTGCAGTGCCAACGTCTTTTCACGATTTTGGTCACCTGAGACCAACTTTCTTTTGTTATTTTTTGTTTCTTTGTGCCTAAAAATAATTTTTGACTACTCGCGACTTTATTATTGGTCCTAATTTTGCTGTTATAACGGTTTTTTTGTGTCGCACGTTTTCGTGCGACATGGCCTGGGAGAACATAAAACATCCTGTGGGGCCACGTCGCACGAAAATGTGCGACGCGGCCTCAGGGTAACATTTGGGTGTCGCACGAAAACGTGGCAGCCAACGTGTTAAACAAACCATTTTTCTAAGAAAGGGGAAAAGGATTGGTACCCGATTGGATTTTGATGTATGGAACTGTTATATAAATTCATATTCTAAATATATTTCATATTGACAATTTTTTCGATTCTGTGCACCGTTTTCGAAGAAATAAAACAAGTATTCAATTTGTATGGGAGAGGGGGGAAGGAGTGGTTCAACTGGATTTTGATGTATAGATGAGTTATGTAAAATCCTATTCTAAACACATTTTACCTTTATAATTTTTTTAATTTGACACACCGTTTTCGACAAAATTGCAAAAAAACCTGTTTCATTTGTATGGAGGAGGGAGGAAGGAATGGTCCAATTTCGCCCATTCAGGAACTTAGCCTAGCCATCTACGAGAAACACAACTATAGAAAATTTCAAGTCTCTAGCTCAATCCTTTCGACAGTTATGGTGTTCGCGGACAGACAGACAGACCAACATGAGAAAATCAAAATCTTTTGTCATCCCTAACACCCTGGTGTGTTCGATGATTGGTTAGATGCGTTACAAACGGAACTTTTTCATAAAAAATAGACGTCTTTACTTTTCTACTATTCGTCTTCGTGTCCATCACAAACAAATTTTAACGTTTTCAGTAGCAGTCACTAAATTTTAATTTTACTGGTAAACTTAAACTTTTTTCATTAATTAAAAGAACAGATGTGGTAACCAAGGATAATTAAGAATTGAAATTTTATTTAATATAATTTATGTTCTGATTTTGATTTATCTTATTTATATTAGATAATATGAGTACCTGTTAATAATTAAAGATTTCACCGTTTTATTTGCAATAGAAAAATACAAGAAAATATTTTTTTTTATATTTGATAATAGTCAAAATGTTTTTAAAAACCTAAAAAAACCAATAAAACCCAATGAAACCCAAAAAAACCAATGAAACCCAAAAAAAACCAATGGGTTTTTAAAAAATTAGGCTTTTCACAACCCTAGGAGAGGAGGTATACGGTAGTGTGACAGTAAGACTAATCTCCTTACAAAAAATCGCGAAAAAGCTTGCGATTAGGATCTTATGGACCCTTGCCGTTCACACAATCAGCCATGAAAAACGCTTGTAAAGACCAATTCAGACTAACGATTGCGATTACGATTGAGCTTCCTCGACCAATGAGATCAAAGCTTCCATTTTCCTATCATTGAAAACTTTAATCTTATTGGTCGAGAAGCTGCAATCGTACTCGCAATCGCAATCGTTAGTCTGAATTGGGCTTAAGGCCAAAAACTCTTGGCAAATCTTCTTAAAATCATCAATAATTTAAAAACTTTCTTTTGTTGGAAAACAAAAATTTGAAGACTTGCTTTGAGAGCCCAAACTAAAAGAACTAATAGAAAAAAAACCCTTTTCCTCTTAATCGTTCCATATTTTTTTTATTTTCCAAAATTTCCTTACAATTTATTTAACATTTCCAAATGTTTATAACAATGGAAAACGAAAAAAAAAATATTTATAAATAATGTGAAAACAATTTTATGTACAGTACGAAAAATTGTGAATGACGAAACACGTGACTTGGATTTCTTGGACGAAATCCAATTTGAATTTTTTTTCTACACTGTATTTTGATTTGAATCATGAGCTTGTTGCTCATGCCAACAGTAAAAGCATTGAGAATTTATACACTCGGCCGATAAATATCTAAAAATAATTGACGTTTCACAATTTTGTATATATTATTTGTATTTAACAAAAAATAATTTGATATTATAAATACGAATCTATCATTAGTGATAAATATTTTAAATCCAAATCCTTCCAAATGCAAAAACTAGAATTACAAGGCATTCAAGTATCTTCACATTGATATTGATGACGATTAAAACTGCATTAGTTTTTTTTTAGGTCAAAGTTGTTTATTGATGTAAGTATACGCTGGGCTTTAGTGCATCGTTGCAGTAGTTGAATTAAAAATACCTCAAGTAATGTGACGTGATGACGATTTTTTTTAGCTCACATGATTTGAATGGATATTTCGTACAAGTTTATCAGCTGAATTTTAGAAACAATCACGTTTCAAAGTTTAAATAAAGCACAAAGCATTTTTGCTGCCTATTCGAATTTTTAAATTGAAATCGACAGCAATTATAAATGTTTTCCCCCTAACCACAAACTAAAGATAGCAATTGTTTTGGTTGTGTTTTCAATTTAAGGTGTGGCAATGTGACGAATTCATCATAAAAATGTATACTCAAATTAATTTGTTAATTTGAATTGGGAAAACACTCCATCATTGGTGGTTTGTCGATGGGCTTCTAAAGTAGAATAAAAAGTGGAATTCCAATTAATAGTTCTTTAATGTTACTTCAAGTTGATTTTAATACAGTTTAAAAACCAAACTTTGGAACAACTTACCAGTGAAAGCCTAAAATAATTTCGAACATATTTTATGACCACATTCTAAATGTTTTGTGTGAATTCATACTAAATATTGTTGCTAAAACTCATTTCTTTGAGTTTTTGCAACAATATTTAGTGTGAATTCACACAAAACATTTCACTCTTGATGCGTGATTTCCAGATATCGCGTGAAATCTCTATTTTTGAGTGATTTTACTACAACATTTGTGTGTTTTCCAACAATTAAAACTAAATTTGTGTAAAATACGTCAATGCAGATAGTAAAATCCCAACAGTAGTGTGATTATACCCGTATGGTGAAACCAAAGGGTATATTAACTTTGCCTTACCGTTTGTAACGCCAAGATCCCGTCATCACACATAAAAATGAATTACACCAGTGTGTTTAGAATGATAAAAATAATTGATTTTTGCATGTCCGTCCGTCTGTCTGTCTGTCCGTCTGTCTGTGGCGCGGATTGCGGGCGCACGGATTGAGCTAGAGACTTGAAATTTTGCGCAGATTCGTTTTTCGTAAAATGCGAGGCCAAGTTCGTTAATGGGCAAAAATGGGGTACCCCCCATACGAACGAAAACGGTTTTTGTGAATATCTCAAAAACGGTGCATCTTATCAAAAAAGTGCAAGAACAAAAGTTGTTTAGGATATGAGTCTACATAAAACTCCCATACATCAAAATCCGATTGGAATAAATTTTTAAAAATCTTATTGGAAAGTTTGACTTCAAAGTGGAATTTTGGTACAACTGTTCGAATTTTGATACGAATATCACCATACGGGTCTCCAATGATTGCCAGATTGGCAATTATAGCTTTTGTTATGTTTTTCAGAGAGAAATATCAAAAATTTCATGTTTTTCAGAGAGAAAAATCAAAAAAGGTATAAATTTTCTTTTCTGTGAAATTGCACACATTTTGTGTGAAATCGCTGTAAGAATTTTGTGTGAAATCGCTGCAAGAATTTTGTGTGAAATCACTACACATTTTGTTGGAATTCACGTTGACTTTTGTTTGAGGAATGCAGTGTTATACATTAAATGTAGTGAAATCCGACACAAATCAATTAGAGGAACCTTGAGAACTTTTTTGTATATTTTAATTCACAAAACTTTATTAAATAATGAAAAATTTGTTTTCGTTGAATTTTACAGTAAATTGAGGTCTCTAAATTCGATTAAACATGTGAAATTGATTAAAAATTAGTTCAGTAATTGTTTTTTTAATGATTTTCTAAAAGTTTTTTCTGCCCTATTACCGGACTAAACAAAGTTTAAACTTCCACTGTCCCAGTACCGGAAATCGAGAGACCCATTACCGGAATATAGAACATTTTTAAGTTAAAACCATGTAATTTTTATTTTAACAGTTTTTTAATTAACAAACTAAAAATCAATCATATAAAATCAAATTTTTATTCATTACAAAAAAATACACAAAAAAAATACGAAAAAAAACCCAAACATAGCAAGATAAAGCTTTCCAATTAAATAATTTACATAAAAACATAAAAAATTGTAGCTTGCCAGAGGCCAATCGTCAAATAACTCTACATCAGGTTTGTCCAACCCGCGGCCCGCGGACCCTTTACACCATTTTTTGACCAAATCTATCACCGGAAGAATGTTTTTTCGCCATTTTACGCACTTTTGAGATTTTTTTTAAGGATTTGAGTTAAGAATATGTTTATCATTAAATGAAATATAAAAATAAGACAAAATTTACTTGAACAACATAATGAAACACTAAAAACAAGAAATACGAATTCTTAGCTCATACCTTAAGAAAACCGCACGTTTGCCCTGAATCGTGACTTGCACTCAAAAAAGTCTGTCTCAATTGTTTTTTTTAATCTATATTTTTTCAAGTGCAGTTTATTTACTTGCTTGATTTCTTCAAATTCGCATAGTAAAATTCTTAAAATTTCACGAAAATCCAAAGCACACGCAACGCAAATTGGTAGGTATTTCAATTTAAATATAAATGAGATTCTGATATCCACAGAAATTCCCATTGCGTGCGTTTAAAACTCAATTAAGTTTTACATTAAAACGTTTAGTGTTTGTTGTTATTGCATTAACAACATTTACTACGAATTAAAGAAGACTTGTCAGTTCTAAAAAATCTTCTGGTCTCGTCTTTTAATCTCATCTTAAAGAATTCTTCTTCGTCGTGCGTTTATGGTTAATCGATTTAAATTAAAATGCCTCTCTCTTGTGTTGAACATATCTATTCCACTACGAGATCATTTTATTTGTTTATTTGTAAGTTAAATTTTACTCAATCAACTTTTACTCAGCTTCGTTTCTATTTTTCAATAATTTTTCTTTGCCTTGTATATTGATTAAAATCTGTTAGTGTCTTCAAAATACTTCATGTCTTCGCTTTTGTCACAATTTATTGATATTCGATTGAGGTGCTGTCCATTAAAATACGTCACGCTAATTTTAGGCTTCTCGGAGTTCCTCTTTCCGAGCTTTATTAAGCTCTTTCTAAAATTGAGGCCAAAAATGTGACGTATTTTATAAACAACAGCCCTTTTTATACCCGTATGGTGAAACCAAAGGGTATATTAACTTTGCCTTACCGTTTGTAACGCCTAGATGAGGTACCCTTATATGAAAGTTGCTGCAATTGGGAAAAATTGTTTTCTTTAAAAACAACCAAAACTTGTTGTTTTCTTAAAAATTGACCAAAAAAAAAACGACAAAAAATTGTTAAAAATTGTGATTTAACAATTTTCTTGTGATTTGGATGTCCTAGTAATAATTAATCGACCTGAGAGTGTTCAGGTAATATTTTAGGCAAAAAAAGAGATCAAAATTTTTAATGACCGAAATTTTTTCCCTTGAAGTAAAAAAAAAACGTTTGAATTTATCTGTCTTCGGAGCAGACATTGTTAACGATTTCAGTGTTCTTTCTAGGACATCTAAATAAAACCATCCAATTTTCCCCATCTATTTTTAGAATGTAAACGCTTGGATAATTTACGTAGGGCTCTAAGTTAAATGTCAACGTCAGCCTCCCACGTTACCGAGAAATAAAAAACCTGCCGGCACTAAATCTTAAAGACGCTTCTTGGAAGAAAAAAAAACTACAAAAACTGATAGCAAGGCTTATTCACGAAGATAAAACCTAGCACCATGTGATTCGTAAATAAAAGTTGAATGACTTTAAACTTACTGCCAGGGGAATTTCCTGCTGGAGAAGTGGAAAAAAGTCACTTCCTTCACACCTACTGTTAAATGATCTACTTTTGACTTCCTCTGGTAGCGTGTCTTAATGGATATAATAATTAACAGCTTGTTAAGTGGTGGATAGTATTTTAATTTTAGGCAATGTAATTTTTGATTACAGGTTTTTGTTTGGAGAATGGAAAAATCCAAACGGCGGTGACGACGACGGCGCAGAACCTAAAATAGGGGACATGGCTAGATGTAGCCCCACTGAGAGAGAACCTCATTCAAGCGAAACCGAGGAAGTCTTGTGGATGATTATGTAACCATCGACTTGAATTGTTCTGAAACTTGATGGCTGTCGGCTTTTTTATGGCATCGAAAACTCCGACCGAAGCGATTACATAACAGCCTTTTCTATATATCACGAGGAGAACTTCTTCATTGATCTATTGATAGCAATAACAGGCTAGGCCAGGCCAACCGTCGACATGTGAGCTTCAGTGTTCGCCATGTGAGTGGCGATTATCGTACGAAATTCAGCTGGAATTGAAATTGAAGGCGAATTACGACTGAAACAAATCATTTTCAATGTCACTTAAATCTACTGCTAGTATCTGATTTTTTTCGCAGTTTGTGGACAGTTGTAAAAACTTACCGATAACATCAGCGGTGGATGTTTGCGCCTTGAACCAGGCGTCGTCGCCAAACTTTCCTAGTTTGTATTTGGAGTGCAGAAAGTCCTTCGGGAAGCCACAGACGACAGAAACGAAACGTGGCCGAGGCTTCACATGGGGCTCAACGAGTGTCGCAAAGCCATTACGCAATGCTCGCGAGAGAAATCTAGTTGTTGTCCAACAAAGTGATTGCATTACACAATTTTATCAAAATTCCACTTCACTCCGCTCAAGACACAATCAAATCAGACTTTTATTCAAACTTTCCACACTTTTCCTAGCAATAATCCACTCAGAATCTCGCACAGAAACTCCCTAATCCAGATAGGATCACAGATTCACAGAAAAGGACGATAATTGAAATTCTTACTTCCTTTTTTGTGGCCCAATTGGAATTCTCTCCAAAACTTACGTTAAACTCGCAAGGAAGGCGTACATTTTTCGGGGATTTCTTACACAACTTCCTAACTCGTTTGGCGATGCGATTTCTTCACTCGAAATGTGGGCAAATTAACATAATTTATTCCACAATGACAATTTAATTTCGATCACAGGATTCACTCCTTTTCGGTGCCACATTTGCGAATTTCGGACTCGTTTTCGGTTTTATTCCATGGGAAATTAGAATTACTGAATTTTTCCCGACCCGACCCAGCTCAATTCCTTTCTCGATACTTTCTGCGCAAGATTTTTGTAAGTTTTTTGCTTTCGACCTCGTTTCCAGAGAATTGATGGCCGCGAATGAATACAGTAGGAAAAGCGTTTGTCAAAAAAACGTGACAATCTGCGAATGTCAGCAAACTGAACCGCGCACGGTTCGCAAACGGTACATTTTACCGTGTAGAGTTCTTAGTAGTGTTGCCAGTTTCACTGATAGTTTGATGTTCTTGTGTTGCCAGTTGAGCTGAAAAATTCGAAAATTTAAATTTGGAGCAGACTAATACTATGTTCACATCTGCGCAAAATCACGTAATTTTGCGAAATGATTTAGATCTTTAGCGAGAACTCCAATTGGGCAGAGGCAGAAGCAGAACTTTAGAACAAATAGCGTCTTATGTGATGAGCTCCAATAAAGCAGCAGCAGAGGCAGTGGCAGAAGCAGAAACACATTTTAGCTCTAATCTCTAAATTTCTTAAAAACCGAAACCAAAAAATGGGTCGCCAAGTTCACGCAGCGACCTGTTTTCCGAAAAAAAAAACAGTTCTGATGGTATATATCGATTCACGATAAAGAGTTCTACAGTTCCTGATAGTTTTTTTCAATAGTTCTAGTAAAAAAAATTTCTTACAAAAACCACTAAAATCCAAAATATTAAGATTAAAACAGTTTTGGTTGGAGTTCCCTGTAGTGGCGGGCGGGTAATGCGTATTCGGTTATTAAAATTCGTTACTTAAAATTAAAGTCAGTACCGAATATATCTTAAGAAATGTATTCGTTACATAGTTGCAATTCGTTACATACTCAGTTGCAATTCGTTACATACTCAGTTGCGCATATTGTATTGACTGAATACTGTATGGATAGCCGAAATGAGTAAGATTTTCTCTTTTTCTTTGTTTCGCTATCATGGGTATTAGTGTGTTCATACACGCTTCAATGTAAATACACCATCTCCGTTCACTTGTTGCTCTATATCGAAGATAAAAACATCTCTGTGTGTGGGTAAACTACAGAAGTCCATGCTATAAGCATGGGTGCGTTAAGTGTGCCAGAAGAACGATCGGTCGAGCACTTTTCTTTCCCTTTCTGCTTCCTATTGTCAGACGCGCTTCATAGTTTTGTTTCATAGTTTTGTTTTTTCCCTCTCCGCTTTTGGTAGATGTGTTTGCAGATACCCAGTCGCAATCATCAATTCTTGTATTTAATTCTCATTTCGCTTATGCATGAAATAATACCGAATACATAGAACCGAATCTCCAAATTGACTACATACGAATGGCTATTACCCGGAACCGAATCTCCAAATTTAAAGATACGATTGAATATTACCCGGAACCGAATCAACTATATTAAGTATTCGTTTCAAGAACGCATTTTGTTTTGATTACTTTTCCGAACCGAATACAAAGAAACGAATTTTTCTAAACTGAATATATGTCTCAATTCGCATCGTAATCGTTTCTCATTCATTCATATTCATATTCGATTGAGGGAAAACTTTTGGAACAAACTGTATGGATGTTCTATGGATGGCAAGTTTTTGCATGCATATATTACAAGTTATAAATTTATATTATTTTTCTGTACTTATAATTTTTCGATAGGAATTTGGAAATATAATTTTGTTATTTATTGTCTGATTTCGGCTTTGCTCACATCCATCCGCTGTGGAGATCGTAGGGGTTTGTTCTCATCACCTACTAGATAGACCACTAGGCGTCATCGCCCGGGTTTTGAGTAAAAGTAACGAATATTAGGTATTCGTTACTTTTGTTGAAATAACGAATTAATACCGGGTAATGAAAGTAACGAATTCTCCCATCCCTAGTTCCCTGTAGCACTCCACACGGGTAAGGTGCACGGGTATGGTGCAAGGGTACGATGCAAGGGTATGGTGCACGGGTATTGCCAACTCGTGTGATAACATTTTTGGGGTGTTATCTAGATAAGATAAAGATAATATTTTTTTTTAATCTAGATGATTATCTAGATAACCGCAACACTGTCCATAAACGAAGTTCCAGCTCGCGCAAATTTTTGAATTTAACTACGCCTGATCTACTCCAATGGCAAGGCTATGGCAAGGCTGGAGCTTTTGAAAAGGAAACAACTAATTGCCGTTCTTGCATTTAAGAAATAAAGTATAGCGGGACAAAAAAAAGCCCTAAATGTTATATAAATAATCTTCCGAAGCCTTTACAATGTTGGTGTTTGTAAGAATTAATTATTTTCGCTACTTATTGTCGAGTGAATTTAGATTTCGCCATCTTGAATTGGAAAATTCTCGGCCTCTGATTGGTCAATCAATGGGGTAAAAAAAATTTTGGAGTAAAAAACCGCAAGTGTAGAGGCCCGGTTAGAAAATATAAACACCAAACCTTTAAAAAAAGAATTAAATCTAAAAAAAAAGAATTAATTCTAAAAAAAATTAAATCTATAAATTAAGCGCACAGACCTCATAAAAACTTTTGAAATAAAATATTCAAAATCAAAAATAAGTCACAAATGAAAAAAAATTAATAAAGTCAAAGGTTATCAAAAAATAAAGACTTATTTAACGACATATGATTCGTCATTAATTTTAGAATGCATCGTTTTAATTTTCATCTCATGAAAAAAAATATATATACACCTTGTTATCGCCATCTGTCCATGTATTAATTTTAAATTCTATTTGCATATTGCCAAAAGCTTATTTCGATGCAATCGAACTAGAATTTAAAATGAGATGAATCAGTTCTTTGCCTTTTGAGCTGTCAGTAGAACACCGGTGTTTGGACTACATAAATATTGTTTCTAATTCGACGATTTTTCTTTAAATTCAAACCAAAATCATTAAAAAAAAACAGATTATAAATCTAGAACTAGTGGAAACACATTTGAGATTTACAGCTGAATATAAACATTTTAAGCGTGCAAAAGTTTTTGTTTGTCCTCAGAAAAATTGTGAAATAAAAGTGAGAGTGAAACTGGTTTTATTTACCTGAATTTTAAGCTTTGAATTCTGAGTTATCAAAGTTTGGTAAACGTCGAAACAAAAATATTCTTTTATTTATTTTGGACTAAAGGTGGGTAAAAGTATACATATAAACTTTAAATTCAAATATTAATCTGAATATTGAAATCTGAATTAGTTTTGAATTACCGAAAAGTCTGTTAAAAATACAATTAAAATCTTAAGAACATTCCTTATATTGAAATTGGTAGTTTGTAGAAAAAGAAATTCTAAATTTGCTTATCGTTCTTTAAAAAAAAGTTGTTGCAGCAACGCAACGCATTCGGTCCTTAAGGTAAACATAGATGCTGCGATGGTCGTACCGACTTGTGGTGGACCGATATCGGGCCGACGGTTGTATACAGCACACACACGATACGATTTACTTGCGATTTGATCGAATAATCAGTTTTTACTAGCAAATATCACTCGAACAACACAGGACAGTTGTGAAATAATATCGTATCGACGGTCGCATGGCAGACCACAAACGATACAATCTGCCGCATTCGACCGCAGATTTTGGCTCAGCGACGTACGACCGTGCGATATCGGGCCCAACCGTCATTTCGTGCGCATACACTATACAATTATCGCATGCAACCGGAAATCGGCCCGACGATTGTATCGACCATCACAGCATCTATTTCTACCTTTAAGGTAGAACCTGAATCGTACGTCGATGCGTCCGTCATGCGTCCGTCACGTTGACAGTTCGAGTAGAATCAACGGGCTGCTATGAGTACTCCCCTAATAATACGTTTTCCGATGCGGCAACCGCATAGAGTAGGTCGAATTTCTACTTTTACATGCGGCAACGCACGGAAATGTCATTTCGCAAAAAAGTTTGTTTACGATTTAAGCAATTTAAGTATGGAACAAATTGAAAGTAATTGTTTCGACGATAAACTAATAGAAGAAGTGCAAAACAATGAATTAACTCCAGATTCGTTGCCGTACCCAACTGTCACCGCATCGAACTGTCAACCGGACGGACGCATGACGGACGCATCGACGTACGATTCAAGTTCTAGCTTTAAACGGACCGAATGCATAATATTAAGGGGGTAACGATCGTACGCTCTTTCCATAAAAAAAATCAAAAAAACAATTTTTTTAAAAGTTTTTTTTTAAAAAAAAGACCCAAAAAGGAAATAATAATTTGGGCACTGTGTATCAGAAATAAAAGCGAGATAATTATTTATTTTATTTTTTATTTCCTTACCTCGATTTTATTCCTGACACACAGTACGTAAGCATTTATTTTTTCCTTTTAAGTGTATTTTTTCAAATATTTTTTTAATTTTTTTTTAGTAATTTTGTGATTGATTAGTATGACCAAAAATCCAAAATGAAAAGGATAATAACATTATCCAAACAGGACCTACCTTTATCCTTATACACTTCTTTATGTCAGAATCACATTCGCCGATCCCAAAAACCCCCAGATGGGAGTTTTTCCTGAAAATTTTGAGAAAAAGAATAATCACGTTATCCTTTCAGGACCTTCCGTTATCCTTACAGATTTCTTAATGCTAAAATCAGATTCAGCGACCCCAAAAAATCCCAGATGAGATTTGTTTCCGGAAAATAATCACGTTATCCTTACAAGACCTTCCCTTTGACTTACAAGAACGAAATAGAGAAAAATTAACATATATTGTCATCAGCCTTACTCGCGTTACCCCCTTAAAGAAAAAGATTGAGTCAAAATCAGAAGAAAAAAAATCTCTTGGTAATATTTATTAAAATTTTCAACAAATTACTAAATGTTTCTTATAATTTTAGTTAATTATGTCGTACTACACACAATTATCATCTAACATCGAGGACAAAGTTCTAAAATTAATTACTGCAGTGATACAAAACACATTGGAAAATACGAAAATTTTCAAACACATTTTTAAAAATTTGGTTAATTCGATAAAAGCGAAAAATCTTGATTGCTTTACAAAAATAATTTCAATTATTGAAGAATTAAAAAAGGATAATAAAATTGAATTGGAAAATTCAACATACGATGAACTTTTTACATTAAAACACACGAATTTAATAATTTTATGCTGCAAATATAATTCAAAGGATATTTTCGAACATATTCTGAAGGAAGAAAAACACCTGCTAAATTATTTTACAACTGATATTGGACGATCCGCCATTACTCCTTTCGATGAAGACGAAGACGAAAAAAATGCATTTTATTACACCATTTGCACCAGTAATGTTCAGATGCTTGATTTATTAATCAACAACTGGCCTGAAAAAATTGACGATCAAACGCTGGACGATTTATTATCGAAGGCGTACAGGAAATTAATTTTACAAAATGTTTGGCTAACAAATGAAATTAAATTTTATGTAGAAAGTAAGTTATTAAATTTAAGATTTTATCATGAACATTTCGGAAAGGTACCTAAAAGTAAAACAAATTTAGGTGACATTAAGTTACGATCAGAATTTGTTGTTAAACATATTAAAAACATTTGTGAAGAGGACTTAAATTGTGAAAAGCCAAATGAGAAATTTTTATTTGTGGTTAAGTCGTTAATTGGACATTTTTATACGTTAAAACGAGAGTTGCCAGATACATACGATCGTCTTCCGTGGGAGGAAATTCACTTTTGTTTAGTTGTGTATTTGAAAAATATTAATAATTCCGAAGAAAACAGCTTTTATTACCGGTGGTTTTTGAGTACAGTTAAACTTGTAAAATATTTAAAAGAATTTGGGGTTCGTTTAGAAATTATTATGAAAAACTACAGAGGTAAAACAAAAGGCACTCTAAAAAATCGCGCGGTTATAATTTCAAAGTTGTCAGGGTCGAATTCAATATTTGCCGAAATGTATCAGGATTATTTCAAACTTCGTGATTTATATTCACTTACTAGGATAAAATATTACATAGATTTGGTACTTTCTAGTAATCTTACAAACATGGAATATGAATTTTCACTCATTGAACGATGTGTTCAGGTAATTGGGGAAAATATAAAAGATGAATGTACAACACCAAGCTTATCGCAAGAAACACGAAAGGCCTTCTTAGAAACATTCCCGGAAGATGTAATTGAAAGTCTAGCAAATTTGAGAAATAATTTATCCAAACAAACATCGCTTAAATATCGGATAGATATAAAATTGGGCAACAGCTATTATTACGAAGGTTTTGCTACTTTCAAAAAGGATTTGTTAAAAATTCAAAATTTTATTACGACGTTCGTTTATCGCCAAAAATTTGAAGTAATTCAAGAAATATTTGAAGAAGTCAACAAATATACTGAAGAATCAGATTTTCTACGTCTCTTTGAAGTATTCAATTACGGTAAAATTGCACTTAATACAGAAATGTATAAAAAGGATTTAAACTGGATATTCCAAGGCAATTACGAGTTGAAAAAATTAATTGATCAGTTAAGTAATAAAATTCAAAATAAAACGTTAGAGCAAAATAAATTACTACAGTCAATTTTTAATATTTTAGAAAACTATGATGAAAAAACGATAACCGCAATAGAAAATTATGTTAGTAATTTCAAAGTATTACAAACGGCCATACGAACGGCAACATTTATGGAAAAAGATTTTACTGACGAAATACAATTTTATGCCCAGTATTTTATTGAAAAAAATGAAACTGAAAATAACTTGCAGACCACTATAATTTCTAATAAACATGAAAATATATTTCAATTATGTTATCGTTTAGCTGAAAATATCCTTGATCAAAAAGACGTACGACAAATATTGGAAAAGCTATTCCGCTATCAATTTAGATATAACATGAATGTGGAGTCAATTTCGAAATTTGATCAAAAAATACCGAAATTAACGTACAAATCAGCTCTGGATGTTTTCGAAAAACACAAGAAAATTATTATTTCCGATAAAATCAATTTACTTGAAACAATTCTAATTGACAAAAACCTAACGGAAGATACTGATGATATTCAACAGTTTTTATTTAAATATGACAGCAAAACTGAGATAGCGATTATTGAAATGATTTTATTAGATATTCTCGCATGTTATGAGCACGTTTTAAATGACATATCCTTAGATAATTACTTCCCTTTGCTTCTTGCAAAAGAACTTCGTCATTATCTTGCCCATGGCAATATCATAATTGATATAATGCCATTCAATGTTAATTTATCTATCATTTGTAATGCTGTAAATTTCGTTGAATACTATAAAAATCAGAGAAATTATAAACAAAAAGGAAGTTCTGCTTCAATTCCACTGAAAATTGGTGAACTTATTAATACATTTTACAGTGAATTAAATATTATTGAAAAAAAGTTGGAAATATTCAAAAAAGTTGAATTAAATTGTTTATCGACTGAAGATATAAATCTTAAGTTAGTTGATTTGTGTTCGAGAGATTTAAACCACTATTCATTACTAGAAATCGCTTCAAAAACTGGTAATTTAGAGTTATTCAAATTTTTTATACAAGAATATATTTTGTTCGACTTGAGTCACCCTAGAAATAATAATGGAATGAATTTATTCCACCTGGCAGCGTTAAGGGGTAATTTTGATATTTTTACCCTTATTACTGGCGAATTTTCAAATAGCACAAGATACCTTTTAGTAACAGATGACAAGGACCAAACACCGCTACATTACGCAGTAAAAAGCAATTCGGTAGAAATCGTGGAAAGTATTTTACAATTCAATGTGAATGCGATAAATTTAAAAGATTTTATCCATAATCGGCCAATCCATTTAGCTACAAACGTCTCAGTTTTCGAACATTTACTGAAATTTGAGAAAAACGTAGATATCGATGGTTTAACACAAGGTTACACTTTATTATTTGAGTTTTCAATAAAAGCGATGTTACCATTTGTAAAATTACTAATTGAAAAAAACGCTGATGTGAATTTTAAAAATGAAAATGGCGCTACGGCTCTTCATGGCGCTTGTAATTACGGTACTGTAGAAGTGGTTGAATACCTGCTTGAGAATGGAGCCGATGTAAACTCTTGTAATAATCAAAATTGTACACCCTTGATGATGTTGCTAGAAAATAAAAATACAGATATAAAAATGCTATCGACATTATTTAAATACGATGTTCAGGTAAATGCAGCGTGCAACGTTGAAAATTGGACAGCACTTAGTCATGCAATAGAAATTAGTCGACCTGACATCGTGAAATTTTTATTAAAAAACGGAGCTGATCCTAACTTAGTTTCAACAAATGGGACAACTGCATTACATTTGGCTGCAAAAGAGAATAATTTAAAATTGGTGGAAATGTTATTGGATTTTCAGGCCAAAATAAACTTACCAAATTGTGATAAAACTACTGCATTGCATTGGGCATCGTATTCTATAGAAATTTTTAGAAAACTATTAGAAAATGGTGCAAATCCTAGTGTCGAAAGTACTAGCGGATTAACACCATTAGAAAATGCTGCTCTTACTAACAAATTTGATGTAACGGAAATAATAGAGGACTACAAACTGCTTATTAATCATGTAAGGCTTTTAGAAATATCAATACAGACCATGAATTTAAAGTTATTCAGTTATTTATTCGAAAAACATCCAATTACGGACGAAAATCTAGTAAGTTTATTTTTACGAGCGATTCATCTTGGTGCATTAGAGATTTGCCGTTATCTGATAGAAAACAACGCCGAAGCAAAAAGTATGGTTATGGGCGAATATCCGGATATCTCACCGTTACATACTGCTGTCATTAATAATCAAGTAGGAGTTGTTGGGCTTATGATTGAAAAAGGTGCAAAGTCTGAGATTATACGCTGTGTAATGAATGCTTTAGAAGTACATATTTATCATTCAATTGATTTAAACTTGGAAATTATTCAAAAGTTGGTTGATTTGGGATGTGATTTGAATTCATTAAATGAAGGATTATTTAGAGCTATAACAGCAAATAGAAAAGATATCATAGAATATTTATTAATGATTGATGTAGATATCAATATAATTCATAAAAATATTCGTCCTCTTTCATACGCAATTGAATTACAAAATTTCGATATTATAAATGTTTTGATAAAGGATCCAAAAATTCTAGTCAAATATAAAGAAGAAAATGGTGTGACACCGTTGCATTTGGCAGTGCGTTATTCTAATGTTGACATTGTTAACACACTGATCAAGATGGGCTGTGATGTTAACAGTAAAACTATAGAACATATTACACCTTTACACAATGCAGCTCTAAATGGGCAATTGGAAAATGCTGAGGTGTTGATTAAAAAGGGTGCAATTATTGACTCTGAATCGTATTTCGAAGGCGTATTAGGATCAACACCGTTACATTTTGCAGTGTCAAAAAATTTCTGTGGGATTACAAAACTATTAATTGAAAATGGCGCCGATGTTAATCGAGTAGACGCAGTCGGTACTCCTCTTCATAAAGCTGTGCAAAATGGAAACATTGAAATAATTTTAATTATCTTAAAATGCACACGAATTATGGTTGATAGGACAAACTTACATGGTTATACCCCTCTACATCTTGCTGCTGGAGGTGATTCTGTTGAAATTGTGAAAATTTTACTTCAAAAAGGCGCCACGCTCAAAATAACAAACAGTGATGGCATTCAACCGATCCACCTTGCCATTCAATATGGATGCGTAAATGTTTTACAATATTTAATTGAAGAACTGAAAGCGAGCTTTACTGGTGCAGATCTCTTGCATTGGTCGTGCACAGTTGATAATAATTTTCCAGTAATTGAGTGTTTACTTCAAAATGGCTTCGATATAAATGAACAAGACGTGAATAGCGGTTCGACACCCCTACATTGTGCTGCCGAAGATATGTCCAGAGATCTTTGTTCTTTTCTACTTGATCAGGGAGCCATTTTCGATATTCGAAATAATTCCAATTTGACACCATTGGATGTAGCCAACGAGGATAATAAAATTTTATTCAGTGATTTAAAAAATATACTTAATGCAATAAAACAGATTGACACAGAACAGGTAATTGAAATTTTGAACCAAAAAGATTATAAAATTCCAATAAATACTAGGGATTCTAACGGGTCTTCAATTTTCCAACACAGTATTTTGACTCAAAACGAGATTATTGTCGGTCATTTATTGGAAACAAAGCCAAATTTAAATAGCTATGATAATGCAAAAAATACTCCTTTGCATAAGGCAGCTGAATTAAATGATTTGAAAATAGTTAAAATGTTGTTAAGTAATGGATGTTCTTACAATTCCTTAAACTCTGATGGAAAAGTACCGTTAGATTTAACGAAAAACAATGAAATCATCAGTTTACTAAGTTTGATTGAAAAGTGTTTCAGAAACATAAAAGAAAATGATTTAAAAATATTGGACCATTTGAAAAACTCTTCTCAGTTTAATGAATTCAAGGACATTTTCTGTAATGTTACAAATTCTAACGATATAACGTTATTGCAAATGGCATCTCAAGTAAATTTCAGTGATATGAAAACACTGGAAATTTTATTTTTAAAAGATGAAAAATGGGAAATTGAGGAAATTCATAAACTAATGAATCAGGAAAAATTTGAAATGGCCAAAAAAATTTGCGATTTAAAACTCCAAAAGTATAAAAATCAATTTGGTTTTGACAGTGAAAAAATTTTAGACTTGGAATTTTGCATAATTGATATAGAAGTTCAGCAATTACAATATCAAAAGGCACTGCAGCGTTGTAAGAGATTACTTAAAAATCTGCAATCGAAGAGAGAAAGTTCTGATACTGTAACTTATTTAAAAAGTCATATAGCATTTATCAAATGCAAACTGGAATTTTACGATGATGCAATCGAAATTTGGAACGACTTGTTAAACAATGAAATGTCGGAATTGGATCAGGAGAACGCTGTTATTATTTTAACTAAAATAAAAATTCGAAAAGCTTTAGAATCGGCGAAAAGATACAATGAAATGTATAAAATTGAAACTGAAATACTAAACGTAGAAGAAAAATTACACAATTGCGATGATAAGATTTCTTTATCAGTTTTGTCTGAAATTGGAAAAATATATTGGTACCATAAAAATTTCGACCAAGCATATGCAATTTTTGAAGTCGTCCACCAAAAAGTAGTTGAAATGGTCGGAAATGAACATGTGGCAACACTACGACTTCAAACGTTATTATTATTTAAATTAATTCATCAAAAACAATACGATGTTGCATTAAAAGAATACGAAAATCTCTATAAACTTCAGTGGAATTTAAATGGCGAGGATAATGGCGAAGCACTTAAAACCAAATGCATAATTGGATACATTAAACAAATGCAGGGTGATCAGATTGAATCTTTCGAGGAATTTCATACAATCTCGAAAAGCATCCAAACTATATACGGAAGTAATGCTAGGAAAATGTATGAAAATATAACGGACAAAACTTCACGATTATCGCTACTAGACCTTGTGGAGAATATAAGAACCGAAATATTGCCGCAGCATCGCTGTTTTCACAAGAATCAATTTGAAATCAGTCGAAAGGAACTTTTTAATGCTATTGAAATGCGAAATTTTGTCAAGGTTAGGAATTGTCTTGACTCACAGCCTGATCTTATCAATTCGAGAAATGAACATGACTTTACTCCGTTACATTATGCGGTTTCACTTAATCAGATACATATTGTCCAACAACTACTCGAAACTGGCGCCAACATATTTGAAACCACTAAAACTGTTGGAACGGTTTTGCATTTAGCAACAGAAAAGAATTTTTTTAACGTCTGTCAGTTAATTCTAGATCATAACAAAAATGAATCGGAAACATTACTGAATTTTCAGCGATTCGAAGATAGGAAAACGGTTTTACACATTGCTGCTGAAAAAGACAACGGAAGACTGTGTAAACTTTTTCTGGAATATGGCGCCAACTGTTATTTAAAAGATATAGCCGATAAATTCCCGAAAGATCTGTCGAAGAATTTATTTATTTGTAAAATATTAGATGACTAAGATTTCTTGATATTTGAACAGTAAAATATCTTTTTAAACAAAGAATACCGAAAACTCATCAGTTTTATAAGTGCCAAAATGGAGTTTTCGCGAATTAATTTTTTTACATATTGATTAAAAACATTTTTTGCTGTACGTTAAAAAATTTTAGATTCCTTACACCATTTTTTTCATATTAAACATTTTTGGATTCCCTACTCGCGTTTTTTTCTTACACCAAAACAGTGATGTTAACTCTCCAAGAGACGAATACTTTAAATTTGTCCTTGTTTCTAACTAAATTACTATAGACTGATATTCAGAATACTGTTTTAAGGACATTTTTTTTCTTTTAAAAACATCGTGATTGAACAAAAGCATTTATTAAACGAAAAAAACAATGAGTTATTATCAAAAATGTAACATAAAACATAACTTTTTTATATTAGCCTTATTTTACGTCCATTTTTCAAAGCTGTGTTGCAAATTTTTAATCTGACTGCTGTTTTTATTTGTTTTCAAATCGCTTAGTCATTTTTGACTTTTTCAACTAATGACGGGAGGTTGGGTTTTTTATATTACGAGAACGAATAAAGATGAAAATTGTCGATGAAAAACCAGTGGTAGAAACTATTATTTCCTTTAACTTATTTTTTAAATAGCACCATAAAAACCACGTTATTTTTTGAGAAAAACATTAAAAACTGATTTTTTAGATATAACGGTAAATCTCGATAAGGGTTCGAGGTATGGAGTTCTTGTAAAAAACAAAAATATGGCAACTACCATCGAAAAACGCTTAGTTTCCGAGTAAAACGAAAAAACCAACAAAAAATTTACTGGATTAAAGTACAGCACATCATTAAAATGGGTCAAATTCCTCTAAAACAAGCCAATTACTTTAAAGTTAACATACCTGACCAAAAGTTCAAGTACGAATCAGTATCTTCGTGACGTTTTTTTAGGTATTGAAAAAGTTTGGTGATAAAATGTTCCACATTCGGGAAAGTCGTAATAAAAGTCCCAATAGAATTAATAATTGCATTCTACATATTTCATAATGCATAAAAAATCAGTCATGTGCTAAAATGCAAAATAGTTTTGTATTACTACACATTTTTTACACATTTTTTAATAAATAAAATTCAAATTCGAATTCAACAGCATTTTTTTTCCAAAATTTCCCCTGATCGCTAAATTTCCCCCGATCTGTCAAATAATATCTTTTGTCTGGGTTGGCAGCACTAGGGCTCTAAACCTGTCAATTTATTTCACAGTAATTGCGAATCAAGTTAGTTTTATCGCCGGTTTCCAGGAATTTATTTAGGTTTCAATTTACCTAATCTACTAAAAGTATACTACGACGTTAATGTAATAGTATTTGGACAACATCTGAAGGTATTCAATGTGATTAATTAAATTTTTGGTGAAGAAAAAATTCGTAAACAGTAACATCAAATCGAACCATAAAGAAGATTGTTTACGAGAAGAAATTCGTGAAGTTTTGTGGAAGTGATCTTATTTTATGTAGTCAGACACATATTTGCTAAAAATAATTTCTTATCACGGTGTTGTATCAGACTTTTTTTTTGATAACAAATCGTTTGTTATTTTGAAAAGAGCAATTGAAATTGTTTTGAATTATGTGTGCAGTAATTTTTTAACATTTTACGAAAAGAAAATTTTGTTTTTACACATAAAGAAATCACGTAAATATTTTTTTTTGTATTTAAAATAACACTGAAATATTTTTATTACATGATAAATACGTTTCTAAGAACAGCAAATGAAAATCAGTAGATAGATTTTATGTAAAGGTACTCTAGAATCAAATAACCATAAAAGGTAATTCCCCTATTATTTGTTTCTAATTTACGCGGTTTCGTTTTATCGCGGTTTCGCTTTTACGCAAATTCGGATTAACGCGGTTTCACTTTTGCGCGGTGTCGGGTTAATGCGGGTTTGCGTTTAGCCGTTTTCGGGTTCACGCGGTTTCGTTTTTACGTGTTTTCAGGTTAATGCGGTTTCGCTTTTACACGGTTTCGCCTTTACGCGGTTTTGCACGTTTTCGGGTTAATGCAGTTTCGGGTTAATGCGGTTCCGCTTTTACACGGTTTCGGATTAACGCGGTTCGCACTAAGGCGGTTTCATTTTAAGGCAGTTTCAAATTAACGCGCTTTCACTTTTGCGTGGTGTCGGGTTAACACGGAAGAATTCTCTCTTTTAAAAAAAAATGCTGTGCAGATTTGTTTAATACAAACTAAAATTTCGGATTTTAAGATATTTCTGTACAGTAAAAGGTATTTCTGTTTAGTAAAATGTATTTCTGTACAGTAAAAGGTATTTCTGTATAGTAAACCCTCCATCTCCGCGGTTTCGCAACTGCGCGGTTAAGTATTTGATACCAAAATTTTGAACTGTGCGGTAAAAATTTCGCAGCTGCGCGGTTTTTTTTATAATTTTCGTTTTAAAAAACATCTTCTGAATATATATTTTGGCGAAGCCCCGACAAGAAGGAATCAGCTGGTCATTTGGTATCTTCGTACATATTTGGTAATTCTCTTAATATGGCCCCTGATATGGAGCGTGTCTTAAAATTTCGAAGAAATTTGACAGCCGGTTTAGCCCCATACGCAGAAATTCATAATGAAAAACAAAAATCTGGTAATCAATCACTAATAACAAGGTTTTTTCAAAAAGATTAGTAGTACATATCATATGTTTGTATTAATTTAAATATGTGGTTAAATAAAAACTTTTAGGTACCTATTTTTTTTTGGAATTTTTCTAATACCTATCTGGGACTTTTCATACAAAGTAGGGTTCACAGTGCGCGGTTTCGGTTTGCGCGCTCTGTTTGTGGAACGTATCTACCGCGCAGTTGGAGGGATTACTGTATTTCGAAAACGTGTAATCACAAGAATGGCTGTATTTGACAAGTAATTAATGGTTATAAATTTTTGTGGTTTCAGAAAATTAACCGAAATGTCGTACTACGAAAGCTTCGTAGCAGACATAAAATTTGATGCCCAAATTTTATGCCTTGGAGATGATTTGAAAGAAAAAATTCTATTGCAATGTCAACAGACCGGGTTTTCTTCGTGTTGCAGTAAAACGCTTACAGAGTTGATAAAAACCGTCAAAGCCAATAATTTTGAAAATTTTCAAAAAATCATTTCCTTAATTAAAAAGTTGAATGAAATTGATAAAGAAAATAATTTGAAAAGTATTTACAATGACGATGACTGTCCCTTAAAACAAAATAATTTAATAATTTTATGCTGCAAATATAATTCAAGCAGCATTTTGGAATATATTCTGAAGAAAGAAACACACCTGCTAAATTATTTTACAACTGATATTGGACGATCCGCCATTACTCCTTTCGATGAAGACGAAGACGGAAAAAATGCATTTTATTACACCATTCGCACCAGTAATGTTCAGATGCTTGATTTATTAATCAACAACTGGCCTGAAAAAATTGACGATCAAACGCTGGACGATTTATTATCGAAGGCGTACAGGAAATTAATTTTACAAAATGTTTGGCTAACAAATGAAATTAATTTTTATGTAGAAAGTAAGTTACTAAATGTAAGATTTTATCATGAACATTTCGGAAAGGTACCTAAAAGTAAAACAAATTTAGGTGACATTAAATTACGATCAGAATTTGTTGTTAAAAATATTAAAAGCATTTGTGAAGAGGACTTAAATTGTGAAAAGCCAAATGAGAAATTCTTATTTGTTGTTAAGTCGTTAATTGGACATTTGTATACGTTAAAACGAGAGTTGCCAGATACATACGATCGTCTTCCGTGGGAGGAAATTCACTTTTGTTTAGTTGTGTATTTGAAAAATGTTAATAATTCCGAAGAAAACAGCTTTTATTACCGGTGGTTTTTGAGTAGAGTTAAACTTGTAAAATATTTAAAAGAATTTGGGGTTCGTTTAGAAATGATTATGAATAACTACAGAGGTAAAACAAAAGGTAGTGAAAAGAATCGTGAGACAATAAAAAGGAACCTTTCCGATGACAGCGAAATCTTTGCAGAATTATATGAAAATTATGAGAAACTACGCGATATGTATTCCCTGAGTCGGATAAAATTTAATTTAGATTTATTAATTTCAAGTAATTTTTATAATAAAGAACACGAACTACTGTTAGTTGAACGTTGCTTTCAAGTAATTGGCGAAAATATTAAAAATACAAGAACTACACCGAATTTATCAAATGAAATACAAGAAGCTCTTTTAGACACATTTCCCGAAAATACAATTTCGACAATTACGAATTTGAGAAATATTTTATCCAAGGATGTTTCACTTAAGTCTCGTGTGGATATTAAAACTGGTAATCAATATTACTATGAAAGTTTTGCGAATTTTAGAAAAGATTTGCGGAAAATTCAAAATTTTATAGTATTGTGGTTTTATCGAAAGAAGTTTGAAGTTTTCCAGGATATGTTGAGCATAATTAAAAGTTCTTCTGGAACAACTTGTCTTTCAAGAATCTGCGAATCATTTAACTGGGGTCATATCAAACTAGACGATGCTACAAGAAAAGATACAAATAATGCAAAAGTCGTATTTGCACAAAACGATAAACTGAAGAGGTTAATAAACGAATTGAATGAGGAAATCAAATCGAAAAATTCTATTCAAAAAGATTTGTTTGACAAAATTCATAAAATATTGGATGAATGCGATGAAAAAAATGTTTTTACACTAGAAAAGTATAAATCAGACTTCATTAAAATTGCAGTTATTGTTAGAGAACTTTCATTTGGAGTAACTGAAACCCTTAATGAGGAAAAGTCATTTTATAGTGTTTTTTCATTTGATAAAAAAAATTATATCAATTCGCAGAACAATTGTAATACCAAAGAAATCGTTAGATTGTGTAAAAAATTGGGTGAACATGATCATCGCAATGAGAATGTTACTAATATTATTAAGCGGATAGTTTTATTCCATCGTACATTCGATAAAAATATCAAATCAATTGTTCAGTATGAAAAATACTTTCCACAAAATCCAAATTCAAAAGTCAAACAAATGTTGGAAAATAAAAAGACCAAAAGTGTGATTTTTGAAGATAAAATGAAGCTTCTTAATTCAATACTCAGTGAAAATTTGATAAAAGACCGTGAAGCAATTCAAAGATTTGTAAATAGTCGTCAAAGTGGACATAAAATGGCTCTACTGGAAATGCTTTTATTGGATATTCTAACGTATAATGAGAAAAATCTAAACGACAACACAGATTTCTTGGACCAGGCATATCCTTTGTTAGGTGCAAAGGAACTCCGCCATTATTTAGCACATGGAAATTATGTAATCGACATAATGCCATTTAATGTGAAATTTTTGATTGTCGAAACTTGTATTAATTACATCAATTACTACAAAAACCATCAAAGTCCTGTAGAAAATAACTTCAGAAGTAAAAATATTAAAGTTTCTGAACTTTTTGAAACTTTTTCTCAGGACTGTACATTACTTGAATCAAAAATGGACATTTTTGATCAAATCAAGTCAAATAATTTTAAAATCATAGGTTTGGACACGAAAATAATTGAATTTTTTGCAAGGGATATAAAAAATTACTCTTTGCCAGAAATTGCAGTAAAAACGAATAATGTTTCTGTAGTAAAATATCTTTTAGACGAGTTTTTTGTGATGACTTTGAAAAATCCACAAAACTTTGACGAACGGAATTTATTTCATCTGTGCACCATGGAAAGCTCCGTTGAAATATTCAACTTTATTTGTCATAAATTTCAAAACTCAGTGCCATATTTGAAAGAACGCGATGCCCATGCAAGAACACCTCTTCATTATGCCGTAATAAAATCGTCCCGAGAAATGGTGGACGCCATTTTGAAAGTGGATACAAACTCGGTGAATATGCAAGATTTTTTTATAAATAGGCCCATAAATTTGGCTACGAATCTGGAGATTTTTACAATTTTATTAAAATACGAAAATGATTTAGACAAAGATGGCTTAGCTGGTGGTTATACGTTGTTGTATAAATTTGCTAAAAAAGGATTATTGGAATTTGTGAAGATATTAGTCGATATGAAGGGTAACATTAACTTTGCAAATAAAGATAAACTAACGGCGTTACATACAGCTACATTTTCAGGACATATTGATGTTGTACGGCATTTATTGGCTAACGGCGCGGATGTTAACCCGAAGGATATGGAAAACAGAACGCCTCTACATTTCTGTATTAGAGGCCCTAATGAACACGTGGCTTCACTGTTGTTAGAGTACAAAGCGGATGTTAATCAAAGACAACAAGGTGATGGTATGACCCCGTTGCATTTAGCAGTTATGTATCAAAAAAATAATTTAGTGCAGTCCTTTCTGGAATATGGTGCAAGTGTTGACTGCTGTTCGAATTATGGGAACACTCCGTTACACATTGCAGCTTTGTTGAATTATAAAAACACTGTGAAAATTTTATTAAACTTTAAAGCCGACGTAAATGTGGTCAATTCAGAATTGTGTACGCCACTGCATTATGCTGTGAAAAGCGAAGAAATTTTCAACATGTTGCTAGAGTCCGGTGGTAAAATTGATGTTCTCGATAGAAATAAAACGACACCATTGGATAGAGCAGTATCTGAAAATAATTTTGATGTTATTTCAATTATTGAAAACTACAAAGTGGAAGTTGATTTGATAAAATGTTTACCGATAGCCATAAAAAATAATAATTTACGACTATTTAAATATCTTTTTGAGAAGCTCAATCCTAACGGTAAACAAAAATTGGACTTCTTTGAACGAGCTGCATATTTCGGATCAGCAGAAATTTGTAATTATCTTCTTGATACTAACATAATAACCATAGAAAATGTGTGCGCAGAATTTTTAGCTAAATTACTGCATACAGCGTCTTGGAACAACCAACCCGAAATTGTTAAAATTTTAATTCAAAATGGCGCTGATCCGAATGTGAAAATTCTGAATCGTGATCCTCTTGAAGCACATTTTCTTTACTCACCAGTGCCTAACCTAAAAATCGTACAAAGTTTATTAAACGGTGGATACGATTTGAAATCAGAAAATTTTCTCGAATATGCAATTGAAACCAACAACAAAGAGATAGTTGAATTTTTATTAAATAACGGAGCTAACGTGAATGGTGTCAGTGCAGCCAGTAGACCAATTATTTTTGCATTTATGTACAAAAATCAGGATATCTTAAAATTATTTTTAAATCATCCACAACTAGATCCTAAATTACCGCTGGAAGAGGAAAAAACGCTTCTACATTACGCTGCCAAATTTGCGGATAGCGAGGTTGTAAGATTGGTAATCGAAAAAGGATTAAATGTTAACGCCAAAGATTGCTTCAATGTTACGCCATTACAAACTGCAGTCCTTCGCGGTGAATTAGATATCGTCAAGGAATTAATAAATTATGGAGCCGATGTGAATTCTTCAATTGATTATGATAGGATTCAGAATACAACTCCATTGCATATTGCGACGATGAATGGTTTTTGCGGTATTATCGATTTACTAATTAAAAATGGTGCCGTAGTTAATATTTTGGATAAAATGGGAACGCCTCTTCATTATGCTGTAGAGAAAAATAATATAGAAGCGGTTGTGATTTTACTAAATTGTAAGGATGTAGATTCAAACGTTTATAACAACCAAGGAGTGACGCCACTCGGTATGACGGCTGTAAGAGATTTTGTAGAAATAGCAAAGAAATTGATCGAACAAGATGCAGAAAAACGAATTGAAAATGAAGATATCTTGAAATCAATGCATTTAGCTGCACAAAATCGAAGCTTTAAAGTCCTAAAATATTTAATTGAACATCAAACTATACAAAGAATTGACGACTTACTATTTTCGACAATGTTGAGCGAGGATAATTATGAAATTTTAAGTTACCTTCTTCAAAAAGGTGCCAATATTAACGGTAAAAGTATACTAGGAAATACTATTCTTCACATTGCCGTTCAACATTCATCTCAAAAGATGTGTAAATTTCTGCTCAATAAAGGTGCCATTTTGAGTACAAAAAATAACTCTGGATTAACTCCTTTCGATGTTGCAAACGAGATAAATCGAAAGTTTTTAGAGAATATCATTTTAATTACCAGTGCAGTGGAATCTGATAGCACTGAACGTGTGATTGAATTACTGAAGCAAACAAATTACGAAATTCCAACTGATGTAACGGTATCCGATGGATTGGCAGCATTTTTCTACGCCATTTTGAATCAAAACGAAATTATTGTCGAACATTTATTGAAAATGCAACCAAATGTTAATATTTGTGATAATTTTCAAAATACTCTGCTTCACAAGGCAGCTGAGCTTGGAAATTTAACTTTGGTAAATATTTTACTAAATAACGGTGCTTTCTACAATACTTTGAATTCGAATGGTAAAACGCCGTTAGATTTAGCTGGCACTCAAGAAATCAAAATTTTTCTTCAACTCATCGATGATTTTTTCACTCTGATTAATGAAAATGGTAACGAGATTTTCGAAAAATGTGAAATTGTGACAAATTTTGATGAAATAAAACTCACTTTGGCAACTGTTAAGGACTCTAACGGCATGACTTTGTTGCAATATGCAGAATTGCAAGATTTTGATGAGCTGGACGAGCTAGAAGAAGTTTTTTTGGAAAAATATGAAGCAAAATTGATTAGAGGACGTCAACTAGTTGAATTTGAGGAATATCCCAGAGCCCTAGAGATATTTTCAGAAATTCTGCGCGATTATCAAACGATATTTGGCTTCCATCATTCAAAAGTTTTCGAAGTAGAATACAATATCGTCCATATTTTATCATTGCAACGGAAATTTCAGGAAGCGTTTGATAAAAGTGAGGAGCTTTTGAAAAAGGAAATGATCCTTTTTGGTGAATATCACTCACAAGTGTTGAAATTGCAATCATTTCGTGCCAATCTGCTGAATCATTTGGATCGACTCACGGAATCGATAGAAATGTTGCAGAACATTGTTGATAAACAAACAGAATATTTTGGTGCTGCACACTCCAATACTTTGGACACAAAACTTGTTTTAATTTCCGTTTTAAATAAAGCAGGACGACGTGACGAAGGGATTTTTATTGAAAATGAAATTTTAGAGGATGCGAAATGCCTGGAAATCGGAACAGATGCGCAGACGCTTATTTTATCTCGAAAAATCGCGATTTTGTATCGCGTCCATGAACGGCATGACGAGGCGTTTCATCGAATGGCGAAAAATTACGAAAAATCGGTTGAATTACTCGGACTTGATCATGGCTTTACTTTGAAATTGCGGTGTGAGAAAATCTCACTATTGGTTCATTTAAAACAATTCGACGAAGCAGAGCGAGAGTATACAATTTTGTATCGGAAATTTGTCGAAAAATATGGCGAAAACAATAGAGAGGCTATCGACACTAAATACGAAATTGGACAACTTAAATTCGCTCAAGGGAATCTAATTGAAGCTGCAAAGATATTTGGTGAAATTTTTGAGGAATATAAGAGAATTTTAGGAAGTTCTCATGGTAAAATCAAGATAATCGAAAGGATTTTAAACTGGAGCGTAAATCGCCTACCATTTGACAGACTTCAAGGACCAACAAACCAATTTCGAACCAAAAATTTGCCAATTGAATGTTTGAAAAGAGAGTTTTTTGAAGTCTTAAAAGAGCAGAACTTGTCAAAAATAATGCAATACATAAATGTGGATAAAAATTTAGTTAATGTGAAATTTGAAAACGATTTCACACCGTTACATTTCGCTATTGGATATGGCAACAAATTTATCGTTAAATGTTTATTGGAAAATGGTTCGAATGTATTCGAGAAAACCGCAAAAGGAAATACAATTTTCCATTTAGTGTCGGCCCGTAATCAGATTGAAATATGCCAAATATTAATTCAGTTTTTGGTAGACAAAAATTCAGCAGAGTTGCCAGCAATAATTAATTCGAAAACTATAAAGGGTGGCAAAACTGCTTTGCATGTTGCAGCTGAGAATGGCTATGTAGAAATTTGTAAATTGCTCTTACAAAATGGGGCGAGTGCCGAAATCGAGGATAGTAACGGGAAAACTTCTAGGGGCATAGCGGGAAATCGCGAAATTTTTAAATTATTCGAATAGAATTTAAGATCAGTGGATAAAATGGGAAATATAGTTTTGATAATGTTTTAATATTTGAAAAATCTAAATTAAATTTTGCTTTCTAGGCTGTGTGCGAATCCGTGAAATTTTGACAGAACTGAATTATAAATTAATACCACACCGAATGTCAGAACTTCATCCTGAGAAAAGCCTGCGTAAATTTTGACACTTGAAGGGCGATCATGGAAAATCAAAGAAAAGATAAATTCGTCAAATGTGAGTTTTATAAATTTACACACACAGTAAAAATTGATTGCTTTTGACCACTACCAAAATCTGGTTTTCACTAACAGATACTCAACACCGTTTTTGTTCTGTCAAAATTTCGCACATTCGCACACAGCCCTAGGGAATATAAGGAGAATTCTCTTAATTTTTTGTGTTCACTTCTTTTAAAATTCAATAGCGGGAAATCAATTTTTTTTGAAGAAAAAAAAATCATTAAATACAAACTTTAACCCATTACCGCCAGCCGTACTCAAACGACTACACTGGATAGATCTATAAGCGTAAAGGCCTGTGTCCACATGGAAGTTTATTTGCAGAAGTCGCTTCTAGAAGAGATTTCTGGTGTCACAACTTCTGGAAGTTCACTTGCAGTTAGTGTTTCCACGGGAAAAACTTCCAGAAGTCTCCCAGAAGTCGAAAAACTTCCAGAAGTCTCTACTAGAAGCGACTTCTGCAAATAAACTTCCATGTGGACACAGGCCTTAATATGTTAAAGTAACTTAAGTCGATTTTCCGGCAAAGCTAAAGTGATCTGTTTGTAAATGCAAATACAGATCAGTTTGGTTTTCCCTAAAAAAAATCTTAAGCTATTTTAACTTATTATCACAGATATATCCGGTGTAGTCGTTTGAGTACAGCGGACGTTAATGAGTAAAGTCGATTTTCAGGCGAAACCAAACTGATTTGTGTTTACATTTACGAACAGATCACTTTGGCTTCGCCTGAAAAATTACTTTAACTTATTACCACAGATATATGTACAAAATTCTTTTCCAGAACTTTCTTTTTATTTTGTTTTTTTTTTTTAAGAAAAAAAATATTTTTGTGTTACGAATATTCAGCGGTTTCCTTATGGGCATTAATGGATTAAGATAGTATGGTCAAAAATATCGGGTCTGAAAAGTTGACTATGCTCCAAAATTTTCCTCTCCGAAATTTGAGCCCAATCGGTCGAGCAGTTTTCAAGTTAGGATTTTTGAAAGTGGGTAAAAATCTGACCATAAAATACGTCACGCTAATTTTCGACCACTTCAGCGGGGAGGGGGTGAAGTGGCCTAAAATTAGCGTGACGTATTTTATGGTAACTCACTTGCAAAAATCCTAACTTGAAAACTGCTGGATCGACTGGGCTCAAATTTCGGAGAAGAAAATTTTCATAGTCTGCTTTTCAGACCCGATATTTTTATACTGCCCCCTTTTTCGAGATTTTTTCTCTCGAGAGTGAATTAATACCGCCGTATACTACCCCTTATCCCCTTCCCCGTAAGGGAGATGTCCCACTGGCACATCAGCTCCTGCAGCTGACTGATCCCGACATCAGGTCGCGCACCTGCATGAACTGACTCGATCAGTTGACATGACACACTGAACTGGGATCAGCTGACCTCAAACGTCAAAATGTCGGACTCGGAGGAAGAACTTCTCCTTATTTCTCTGCTAAAAAAACTGAATCTGTGCAATCGTACAAACATCTACCTTTTCCTACAGCTTGTACGATTCCTGTGTTTAATTTTTCCTATTCGATGGACATCGCATTTATTTCCACTTGTTCAAAAGTTTATTAGTTAAACAGACTTGTCAAAATTTTATGATGTCCCCAACTAGTAAATATTGTAAAGTTAACATTATATGAAGTAGAGAGCCTATAACCTAGAGAGTGGCCATGCTACCTTTATAGACTGTGCCACTGATGACAATTATTACCGCCAGACGAAAAAAATATTGAAAATTATCATTTTATTTTATTTAATCTAACAAAAATGACATTAGAAACTACCCGATATGTTCCTGATATCAGCTACATTTAGATCAGTTCAAAAAAGTCAGCTTTGTGTCGCAGACATGAAGCTGCACATTTTTTGCAGTGTGCCATGCGCCATTGGATTACATGTGCAACTGATATCGGGATCAGTCAGTTGCAGCAGCTGATGGCCAGTGGGACACCTCGCTAAATGTGTATCGTATTTTATGTTTAATCCTTCAGAAAAGATTTTTAATTTGGTTTTTCTCGAAAACGGCTCAAAATATTCGAAAAATTGCAACAAATTCTGTTTTGCAAAAATAACAAAAACACTATAAACCTAACAGAGTAACAAAACCGCAAAAAATGGAGGCAGCCTTGAGAATTAGGGGTCCCACAAAATCGTTCTTAAAACGATCTTTATAATTTTTACTGTTGTTTTAATCACATCCTCTCGTAAAAACCACAAATAACTTTCATTAGATCACTTAATATATTTTACATTTTCAATTTGTTTTAGAATACAAAATAGACAAATAGGTATTGCATATTGAAAGTTACAATTAATCACCGTTTAACCATGATTTCTATTTACATTGAATAATCCCTGCGATTTTAATATAATTCATAAATCATTGTCTTTTTCATTCAAAGTATTTTTGCATAATTACATATATGTCTAAATTAAGGAAAATTATACTAATTTGTTAAAGTAACAAAAATAATTATTATAAGTTAAGAAAACGTTTCAAACGTTTATGCAAAAAGAAATTATTCCGATTATGTCAAAACAATAAATAACAAAAAAAAAAAGGAAGAAAAATGGCAATAATTAATTTTGTTGTGCTGGTTGTTCTTGCTGCTGTTGCGGCTCTTCCTCTCCCCCTCCCTGTCCATCAGCAGGCCTATTTTGATTCTGCTCCAATCCGCCCCAATTGAAGCCACCGGGCCGATCCTCAGGTAACGGTTGGTAATTTTGATCAATATGTTCATTGAATAAAATTTTTCTAGAAGAAAAATCAAAACAAAATTAAATTATTTGAAGAGAATTCCTCCATCGATTAGAAATCTTACAGGAAATGTGGAGTTTTTAACAATTTACAGCCGTCTCTTTGGTATGGGAAGACATCTTCCAAGAAGTAGTAAATATGACCAACCGCCATACCCATTAAATCGATCCAGATTGTATTTCCGAGTATCATAGAAAAGCAGAGCAGAACCCATGGTAAATATGGAGCCTAGAAGGCAGTAACGATTAGTAAATTCCAAATTATCGTTCAAATGTTTATACGGTTTGTACCTGAAAATTTAGGAGGCCAAAGAAATTCATCCTCACGAATGGATTTCGGCGTGACCACACGTACACCAGCATTATGGTAAATGCTTGCCCCAAGAACAGTAAATTCACAAAGAAGGCTAATAAAATCATTAAAATACCACCAAAGAAAAACATCATAACAAAATCTGAGCTGCGGCCCCGAAACGAGCCCTCCTCAAGCATTCGACAGTATCGATATGTGAAGATCATATTGAAGAAAAAGCTAAATCCAACGGTACCAAAAAATAGGAATGTCGTCGCTAGGCGCCATAATTGTAAATTTCTAACGATTAACGTTGGATGAAAGTATAGATGCAGCGGTGAAACTAAATCGAGATGCTGAAAAATAATTAAGTTGTTCTTAAAAAGTGCCGTCAACAGATATTTAGAAGGAAATAGAAAGTTGTTTCAAAGTTTTGTTCGCTGTCTAATCGCCTTAAACTTGAGAACCACTGAATCGATTAGGATGAAACTTTCAGGGGAGCTTCGCCTTTAATAGGCACAAATATATTAATTGGTTGTTGTTTTTGGCCTTATTCGCTTAACATTTTCATTTATCCTTCAACCTTTAACGGATATTATTTATATCTTGAAACTTTAAAGTAATTTTGACGTAGTTTAGCCGAAAGTCAACTCGTGGGTGGGAGTGAATGGCGAAGCGGTTAGGGGCGAAGTTCCTAGTTTAATAATAACAGTTTAATTGAGTTATGCTGCGTTTACATAAATGATAAATTTGTCATTTTTTTGTCATTATCGTGTAAATAGTATCATTTTTGTCATTATTTCTGTCAGAAAAATGACAATCTCTCATAAAATAATGAACTTGTCCATTCTTTTATGACAGATTGCCATTATCTGTCATTCGTGTAAACCCACCATTAACCTATGGGCTGTAAATCTTGTTTTTTAAACTGATTTCCGTTCAAAAAAAAAATAACGGTACCGCAATGTTTTAAAAATGTCTTTCCGTATCGAAAAAATGTTTTAAAAAAATGTGATTTGTCATATTAGGTTTTTAAAAGGTCCACGAGTCTATAATTATAATAGTTTCACTAAAATGTTTAGCAAAAATATGGGAATTTCCAAAAAACCAAATTCTTAACAATCTATTTCGAATTAACTTCACGGTTTGTGTCTTTGATGCCATTCAAAACATGTGTCTCGACTACGTTCGCAAAATATGACGTGGTGGTATGAACGAACAAAAAACGTAAAATCCATCGTAAATCACATTCTAAATATATTAATTAGGGCAAAAAGTATTAATAATTACCACTGCAACCGTTGTAATTACACAAGCTGTTGTGTAAACGCGGGTTACGGTAGGAATTTCCATGTAAGAACGGAGAAGAGCTTGATAAGCCATAGTTTATTTGTTTTTCAGTCTCCTCATGCCAAATACAACAAAACTGAGCTGCTTTTTACTATTTTCGCAAAAGTACGATGCAAAAACGTCGTTTCAGGTGATTCCCGGTAATTTTACAGCGGTCAAAACATTTCAAAAATCCTATCGCGATAATTCTGATTTTCGTTTGACAGATACAAAAGTGAGACAAGTGTTCGTTCGACTTCTCAAAAAAAATGTCCTGCTACGAGAATTCCCCATGACACTAGAGTTCCTAGATGGGCAGTCAATTTTTTGATAAGAAAAATTTCAATTTGTTTGTTAAAAAACCGTTTTAGCAGTACTTTTGAGAGGGGTAGATTTCACGAATTATTTACGATAAAAAATTAACCGTATGTATAAGAAAAAGGGAAAGTATCGGTCCAATTCAATTGCGATGTGTAGAAAGCAAAAGGAAATTTCACCCACCTATATTTTTCGGTCAAATTAATTCTATAGATTGTAGTCAATATAGAAGGACTTTTAATAATAATAAAACTACAAGATTTATTAAGTTTGATTAAAAGTTATACATAGTTTAAAAAACTTTCTTCATAAAAAGAAAAAAAAAGAAACTTCTTAACTTGGAAGCAATTTTTTTCGTCATAAAAATATACATAACGATAAGTTAAAATAAATTGATTTATTGTTGAAAATAACAAGTCTCTTTACATGAATATTTCCACTTTTAATAATTATTCGGCCTGCAACTTTTTGCTCACTTAAATTTTAGCACCAGTTCAACTTTTCGTAATTATGTACGTTAAGAAAAACCATAATCCAATCAACAAATAATGGAGTTTTTATTTATTTATTAATTTTTCTGTTTACCAAACTCTAGTAAACTAAATTTTGATCTCTGATTTTTACTTATTTCATAAACTAAAATAAACAGTTTTCCAACAAAACCAATAAACGATTATAGCAGACTATAAAGATATTTATATGCATGAGTAATAATTTGTCACTGAATAAAAATAAAATAATAAAAATATTCGTATCATAATAATAATAGCCGTAATTAATAATAGTCGCTGTTATAACATATAAATGATCAGAATAATGATTTAAAATAGATTGAGTTAATAGTAGATAATAAAAACTTTATTAAACTGCAGTTAAACGATTCTTCAGAAACAAAACACTTTTGATCTATTTCTTCACACAGGACTGCCAAGCTAGACCTCCGCAAGCCATACTTACAATTATGTAAATGATAAATATTAAAATTAATGCGACAATCACATACATCCGAATGTTCTTCCAAAACATTTCTCTAGCTAGATTTCGTGACGTGCTCCGAAATGAAACCGACTGAAACAGAGAAATCATTAATGAATTGCGGTAAATTAAGGAGATGCATAAAACTATCGATAAATAAACCAAAAAGTTAATCACACCAGAGTGTTTTGTGTTTTGATTTAGAAAAATACTCACGCAATTTCTCAGATTTTCCGTTTTATTTACTAACAGTTCTAATCGTTCTCCACGATCCTTGAGACCATCTGAAAAATAGAAATAGCAAAAATAGCAAAATAAATTTTTTTTAGACGAAGCTAAATGTTGGTACAGGCTGGGGGTATATTTTTAATTTTTGGGAGTTGACTCTGGCTAGTGTGACTATATTGAACTATAGTGTGGCCACCGGAATACCGTTTTCGAAATAAAAAAAAAATTCGAAATAGGAAAATTTTCGAAACACGAAAATTTTCGAATCGTCTTTTCCCCAAATCAGATTAACGATTGCGATTACGATTGAGCTTCCTCGACCAATGAAATCAAAGCTTTCATTTTCCTATCGTTCAAAGCTTTGATCTCATTGGTCGAAAAGTTTTAATCATAATCGCAATTGTTAGTCTGAATTGGGCTTTACTTCGAAAATTTTGTTCAAAAAATCAACTTTGTTTTCAGTTTCTTTAAATAAGTTATTATATTTAAAGCTTTTTAAGCCCTTGATCCAGGAAAACTGTACTTAAATTAATCGATTAAAACATTTTTCATTCAAATATGTGATAATGACCCGAAAAATTAAAAATTTCAATGGACAATTTCTAATTTTCAACCCACATCACTTTCACGATGGCCACACTCTAGGTTTACGTGTATATAGTCACTCTAACTCTCACTAAGGATCAATTGAGGATTATATTTGATCCTCATGTGAGAACTTTCGCCTAAGGCACGTCGGCAAATTTGATTTTAAAAAGTTTTATCTGCGGCGCATTTTTTTCACTATTTTTCTAAAGGTAGTAACTTTCTTGATGCAGTTTTTCTGCAAAAATGAAGATTTGAGAAATCCTCAAAGTGATTGATTGTGAAGGAAAGTTTCGCTACCTTTGGTTTAAAATGATCAAGACAATCGATTCTTGAATAAACGAATAAAATAAAAATTTCGTCTGCGTTCCGTATTCTGATTTTAGACATCTGTGGTGGGATTTTATAACTTTTCGCCAAGGCAATTCGCTTGCTTTTCTCCAAATTGGTATTTTATAACGCTATTCACATGGCATTTGCTTCGATATCTTGGCGATTAGGTTTTTATTGTCGCCATCTGTCAAAGAAGACTTATTTTCTAAGTGCAGGCGCGCACTGTATTGGCAAGCATGTAGAATGGTGATAAAGTGGCAATTTCAGTTTTTAAAACGCGTATTTCGATTTACTTATTTACTACTTGCCTTTTTCTACTGCAATCTATTTCGGTGAACGCTGAATAAATAGTTTAAATATGTTTTCAAAACTCAAATTGCCACTTCGTCACCATTCCACATGCTTGCCGCCGCGATGCGTGCCTGCCCTAAGAAACATAACATTTTAATACTGTGAATATACAATACAGTTATCGAAAGACGTTTTTAGTATTCATTTGATTTCATTCATGTTATTCAGTATTTATTGTTTTCTTTAACCTCAAATGAAAATAACCTCAAATGAAGATAAACTCAAATATAACAGAATACTGGTACGTCAAACTAATATAAACCCACTTGGACCCACCGTACCGTGCATTTAAGCATTCGGTATAGTGCATTTATTACTTTCTTGATGTACTGCCTCAATTTTTTTCAGTATGCGTGTGCCTGCCGTACCATTATGGGACAGATGTTTCTCAGCAACCCATAAATGTTAATTTTTTTTAGTGTTTTTCTGATGGTTTTTAGACGTATTCAATTTTTTTGTTACCGAATTCTGACTTAAATATTTCCGGATCTAAATGGATTAAAGTAAAAACGTGTAAATGTATTCACGTCCAATTATAAATGCATGCCAATGACTAAAAACATTAAAAAAAACGTTTAGCTTAACAGTTCTTACTGGAAAAAGTGCTTTGAAAATTCCAGTAATTCTCCACTTGTTGCTTACAGCCCAAAACTGGCGACGTGATATAAAATTCCGACGAAGGGAAAAATCGCATCGCCTTTTAGCGACTTCTTGGAGTTGCGAAAAAGTTATAAAATCCCACCAATGGTCAATTTACATTAGGAGGTATCCAAAAAATACGTCAAACATTTAGGGGAGGGTTAGTGATATGTAATTTTAAGCCTTGTGTACACGGTAGACGATAGTTTGAGAAACATCTCACTAGAGTTGTCAATTTAGCCCCTTTAACCCCTTACCGTATAATTAGATCTAACGAACGGACATGAACATTGTATGATTCGTTATACTAGATCTCCACTGTATGTGAAAAAATCATGAAATGTCATTTTATACCTTAGTAATTTCAATGAATATATGAGGCTATCAGATTAAAAGTGGCCAAGCCACATGATCGAGTTTTTGAAGCTTTTCCACTTTTGTACTATTATTGACTCTAAATTTTTGGAAAAAAAAATTGTGTGGACTTTATTAGTCAATGTTAAAATGTTCTTTTGTGCATCCAAACATTTTTATCTAAGAACTCACTCGGAATAGTGATTCAAACACAATTTTGACATGTGGCTTGGGCCACTCTTGCTTTCAACGCCTCATATTATATAGTTGATTTGTGTATGTAACAGACTGTTCGGTTAAGGCTCGAGAGCCACTGAACCGATTTGGATGAAACTTATAGGAGAGCTTACTGGGGTCAAGGAGAGGGTTTTAGACATTGGCTTAATTCAAGGTTCCACATCCGGTCCCTACTAACTTCTGTACCGTTAAATCATTACCAATGCGTTGGGTTCACGCAATGGATAGGGCCCGGACCGCGAAGTGATCAGGGCCGAAGTCTTTAGTGAATAAATAAATGCAAAAAACAGCTTTTTTACGTGCAATATGCAAAAAAAATCTCAATTCATATTTTCGGTTGCTCATCACTTAGGCTAGAGTGACAGAAACGATCCTTTCTGTTAGTCTCTCAGTTACAGAATTGGTACGAAACTTCGAGGCAACTAGAACACAAATTTGAAGTCGCTTTCGCAGAAGAATTTCATATGCTGTGTTGTACCCAACATTTCGAATTGAATGACTTCAAAATATATTCGGTGATTTTCTTAAAATAAAATTTTTGTTGATAATTTTTTCGGCGTTAAATATCGTTGATAAGACTATCAGCCACGTCGTCGTGTCGGCCGCGTTACTCACCGATATTCTTGACCATAATGTGTTTAAGTTCGTCTATCTGACCATGAACTGCGGAAATCGCATCAACATCGCGAGATTTACTAAAATATGTCATTTGCGAGGCCAACACTTTCGAGAACTCATTGTTCATAGCATAGGCAATTGCAGTTGCGACCTGTAAACCATATGTAGCGATGAATTTCTGCTTGATGTCGGTGAGGAAGAGGAACGCCCGGGCTCTTTCGAACTCCTAAAACAAAGCGGAATCTCATTGAACATTAACGATCGATCTTATGATCTAACAGCTAACTTACATCGTCTGAAATGCACATGTAAATGATCCGATTCTCATGAATATAGTGGATCAGGTAATTTCCATAGGTGTATGTCATTTTGTGATTGTCGGGAGCGATTTTCGCAACGATTTGCTCGGTGACTTCCGCGAAATTCCCCACACACTCCGCAAATTTCGCCAGCACGGTCTGACCGCGAGATACCACACTATACAATATCGGCATATTATCTGTGTGATTTAATGAGAATTGTTGTAATTGAAAACCCTTCTGCCGCCTGTTGATAAAAACACCCTCGCAAACAGCGTCCACAAAACTCCCCTGTCTCGCCTTTGTTCTGTTGAAGTAACAACAAAAACAACAGAAATAAAAAAAACTTCTTTGTTATCAATGGAATTTCGCTCGCAACGATTAGCAATTCGCAATAAAAATGAATCATGACTTTTGTAAGTTTGCAGTCAGTCTAGCTCGAATAAGTATTTCGCAACAAAACCTCAGAAGTGATTTTCCGAATATTCTCTGATTGATTTTACCATTACTTTACAGAATTGCTGAAGCGAAGAGAGCGGAAGGCTGAACATTTCTAACTTCGTATTGTGAAAAAATCACCTTTTTGACAGCAGACGAAGAAAGTTCACTCAGAATTTCTATGAATATTTCACGATCCACGTGTGATTGGTCCAAAACAATAACAGGTATCCCTGGCAGTTAACGGATTACATATTTCACCTGCAGAACGCTTTGTTTCGCCCGTTTTTCCCGAAATTTTAATAAATTCACAGACGAGTTTGTAAACAACACCAATGACGACACGAAAAATGGACACTAATTGCAAATTGGCTCCTTCTTCTTCTTCGCCGTCTCCTGTTGCATTCGCACTCGTTCGTGTTGTTATTGGGTGCACTTTATTTCGTAGTACGCCATTTTCATCCTTAATCTGTTGCGATAGAATTCAATTCCGCAAGAAAAACTATCGCTATCGTATTGCCAGATTATAACGAACGAAAATCCCTATTTTTTCATTTGATTTTCTAATTTTAATTTTTAAAAAGAAAAATGGAAATTTTGAAGAGTGAAAATATTGACACGAAAAAAATACATAAATTGAATACGCATTTAAAACAAAATATAACGTTCTTTTACGCTTAAACTATAAAAATAGGATTCCAATAAATAGTTTTCTGCTAACAGGAATTAAAAAATAGTTTTCCGCTAGCAAAATATTTTAGAAAATAGAAGAAAAGTTTTTCGGCTTGCAAACCATTAAAAACGTATGGCACGTATTGATAGTCTGACAGTTTACTGTAGATTTTTGTCAGTTAAAACTTATATTTAACCAAACCTATGTTTAAAAACCACTATGAATACGAGCCTAAGATTTTTGTGTTGGCAATAATTTGCACAGTTTTTCGCTACCTTGAGTCATTTTCTAGAAAATCATATCCTTGAATTGATAAAAGAATTCAAAAAATGAATGAAAATGTCGTTAAAAAGAAAGAAAAATATAATTTGATTTGAAAGGAAAAAAAATATCGGTGGTGATCAACACAAAACTTTCTTCTGCAATATTTAGTTTTGGGAAACCTTCTGCAATATTTAGTTTCGAAACCGCTACAGATATGTAAAAACCGCTAAAAAAATCTAGGAATTATATTTTTTCATAGTAGCGCATAGTTTTTTCTTTGAAAAATTTGCAATTAACCGAGACATTTTCAAAAAACCGAGAAATTTTAAAAAAAACCTAATTTTTATTAAATATGTTGAGAACCGTTGGAGATACGTATAAACTCTCAAAGAAAAAAATGTAGAACATTTTATTTCCTACTAGCTTGCATACCCGTCGTTGCCGGGTTAAGTTTTTTCAAATTTTTTTTTGATGGTCTATGTTGGAGCTAAACTTCAGGTCAATCGGCTCGGTAGTTTCCCCGCCAAAGAGTAACATATCGCAAAAACCAAGTTTCGAAATCACTTTACCCCCTCCCCTTACTTCCCCCACCCCTCGCGCTACTTTTCCGTATGCCTATGTTGGAACCAGAACTACCACAGACACTCATGCCAAATTTCAAGTCAATCGGTTCAGCGTGAAAGAGGAACAGGACAGACAGACAGACAGACACCAACTCATTTTTATATATTACTATGATAAATTTGGTTATATAAACTTTTTAATAAAAATGCATAGTTTCCGAGAGATTTTCAAAAAAAACCGAATTTTCTTCGAATATATAGTTTTTCTGGAAAATTCGAGGAAAAGATAATCACATTATTTTTACAAGACCTTCCGTTATCCTTACGGATTTAGCGACCCAAAAATCCCCAAATGAGACTTTTTCCGGAAAATTAGAGGAAAAGAATCATCACGTTATCCTTGCAGGACCTCCCGTTATCCTTACGGACTTTTTAATGCCAGAATCTAAGTCAGTGACTCCAATAATCCCCAGAATAGATTTTGTCACGGAAAATTTGAGAAAATCGATAATCACGTTATCCTTTCAGGACCTTCCGTTGTCCTCACAGTTTTCTTAATACCAGAATCGGATTCAGCGACCCTGAATACCCACAGAATATATTTTAAGCGGCAAATTTGAGGAAAAGGATCATCATGTTATCTTTACAGGACCTTATCTTATCATTACAAGGACGAAGTAGAGAAAATATTGTATTGTCATTAGACTTACGTATGTGTGAAACATTTCAAGTCAATCGGATGAGTTGAAGTGGGTCAAAATTAGATTGCAAGTTTTGATGATGACAGACAGACAGACAGATAGGCACGAAGGTGACCTAAATAAAAGCTTTTAAAAATGGAGATTTTTTATGTGAATATTGATAAAAATGCCCTGAAAATTGTATTTAGAAAGTGAACTTATGTGTTAGGTAGTGGCGCACCCAGGATTTTATTTTAAGAAGGAGAAGAGCGATTTATTTGATGAAAAAATCACAAATGCGATACAAATTTGAAACAAAGTCATAAAAATCTTGGATTTTATTTTAGGAGGGGGAGGAGCGATTTATTTGATGAAAAAAAATGCAAATTTGAAACAAAGTCATAAAAAAACCTCAAAAGATATCCTGTTCCTCCTCCTTCTGGGCACGCCACTGGTGTGAGGGATTAATAAAAACAAGTAATTTACATATATAAACTCCATGTATATTTAATTTAACATTTATACAACAAGAATTGTTTCCTTTTTTCATATATATAATATATTTATATATATATAATTTGTATCTGTTAAGTTTTGAAATTTGTTTATTTCGTCGTTTTGTTTCTGTACGGAATATTTTTGAATATTTTTGTTTTAAATCAAAAAATATTTTGCTTCACATTAAAATATTAGTGAAATAATTAAGAAAAAATAGTTCACTGTATAATATTTTTTTTTAGAAATCAAAGTCGTGTAACGAAAAAGTTATTAAAAATTTATTCTTTTGGTCCTTTTAAGGATTCAGTGGGCTTTTCTTTAAAAAATTTTTCCAGTTGGACAAGATTTAAATAATTTCCTGACAATTAAAATTTGCGTTCTCTTTTTATAAAATGGAAATACTTTTATTTTAGTTATTCACGCTTATGGAATTCATTTTGATTTTATCCATTTATCTATTAAAACATTTTTTTTTCTTTATTGCTATTGTAAAATTGACTTAATATAGTCTGAATTTAATAAATATATCTGGCGGTGTTTAAAAAGAAGTCAACATTTTTATGTATTGCAAAGTTTTGCAAAGATTAATTATAATTGAAAATAGGAATTTATATTACAATATAATGTTTATTTTATATTTGTTTTCATAAAAAATTTCACTTATTCATTTGAAATGCTCAAAATACAATATTGAGTTATGATTACCTGAGTTGAAGTTACTGTTTGTTTTTATTGCAGTTATCTGGTTAAAAACATCAGATTTGTGGCTTGCAGACATAATTTTAATAAAAAAATTAATAAAATAAATATATATTTGTAGATAGTTCTATTGTTTTTATCTTATTAAATGTATATTAAAATATATTTATACACGTATTTGTTTAAGCGTTTTTCTGGTGTTGATTTTTTATCCCACTGTAACTGTAAAGAATTAAATATGGCACTGTTTTGTAGTTTAATCTTGTCCAACTTAAAAATGCATTTTTTCATCATCAGTATCGGAAAATACTGAATTAAAAATAAAATCTTTCTATGACTTAAAATATTTTGCGTTAAAAAAATCCATTCAAAATCATTAGTAATGATGTTTTATTATTATTTTTAAATGGTTTTTTGTCATTTACTTCGTTTGGGTTGTTGGTACGGTTGTTATTGGCAGGCATCTTGTCATTTATACAAAATTGAAAATTAAGAGTTATAAATTTTATAATAATATTCACAAAATTTTTTAGCAAATTTTTAAAATCTTTAATGATTATTTAAATAAGTTGGATGCACAAATTTTAAAAATTTTCTTGATTACTAATTTATTTAAAAGGGTGATTGATTATATAAATACTTGTAAAGAAAATTAATGCATTTAAAATGTATTATTTTTTTTTTTTTTTGAATTTTCTTTCAATAAATATTAAATATTTTGTCAAAAGTATCAGCATAGTAAAATGTGCATCTACAAAATTATATTAAAGGATTTTCTAAAAATTTTCTTCTTTTTTTTATTTCAGGAAAAAGTTTTTTTTCCCCGTTATTATTTAAATAATTTTCTACATATCAAGATTTAAGGAGATAGAGATTAGAGAGAAAGAGGAAAAATACAACACATACATTCACATCAATATATATATATATATAATTTTTGTGTTTATAATATAATTTTTTTTTGTTAATATTTAGTTTTAAAAGAATTAAATTTTTTACTCAATATCTTTTGCGTTAAATTGTATGCCTTAATTTTTTATAATTTCATTTGTATTTTGTTTGAAAAACATGAAAGTGAAAGAGCTTTTTTTTTACTTGGTTTACGTTATTCTTTTTTTTTACACGAAATTGTTCATTTTTTTGCTTAAATTTAATGCCTAAATTGGATTTTGTAAACACCGAGAAATAGTTTCTTATTTTTTATATTACATCAAAAGCTTTAAAAAATTTTGTGCCTAAAATTGAATTATTTTTTTTTTATTCACTTTAATTTTCTCTTATTTTAATTTTATTTTGCTGTGATTTTTCACTTTCTTTACAATGAAATTTTTTTTAATGTTAAATTTTACAGTTTAAAATTAGCCGAGAAGAAAATGAAATCAATGCCCATTTTAAAAATGAAAATAACACATGAATATAGATAAATATTTTTTTTTACAGTATATCACATTGTTGCATTTTAGTTTTAGCACCTCTCTGATTACTTTCGCTGAGTTCCTAGCAGATAGCATCACATTATTAAAATTAAAAAGTTTTGTAAAAATAATTTTATTGTTTTTCTATCGGCTAAGAACTCCATTCTTACTTTATTAAGTATATAAAAATACTTAAAAATCACTCAATTCTCAACACTATGTTTTGAACTCACCCATTTGTTTATTTTAAAAATTCTATAGTTTTTTGTTGAATTTTGGATCAGTCAAATATCTTACAATTAGAAATTAAATTGTATGCATTTTATAATTTAAAATTTGTGAGAATATAATTTAAAAAAAGAATTCTAATGGGTTATGCAAGGCGTGAACAGAGCGTGGTTTTTCTGGCAATTTATGTACTGTTTTTAAACTTTTTTGTTTCGGCTCTTTTTGCATTTTATTAAGTACTATTTCCATATTTTTTTTTAACTATTTTCCATATTTTTTTGATGTGAAAAATTTGAATATTAGTGACTGTTTTTGTAAGCGTACGAAAATACTTTTTTCTGGGGGTGATTTGCGGGGGCAGTCAAAGTGTTAATAAAAAAAACTGATTTTCATAGTCAATCAATCAGTTTTTTTTATTAGCACGTTGATTGCCACCATGGAAGCGACGAAATAGAGTCCCAGAGGTCAGTCGACTTTTTTTTTTACGAAAAATGAAATATTATTTTTATAAATTTCCGAGATATACTGCAACATACCTATTGTGTATCAAAATCGGACTCAATTCATAGGCCAAATACCAAAAAAGGCTTTCCAGGCCACCTATTAGTTTTCCCGTAAGTTTTATACAGTTCGGTACATCCAATACTTTACCAGGTAGCTTATACTAAAGTAAAGTGCTGTGAGGCCACCCATTTCTCACACGGCTTGAAGATCCCATTTCAATGTGAGACCAGGTCCGTCTCACATGGGAGTCAACGTGTTAAGTGCTGTCCTGGATCGTTGACAGATCAATTACGAATAAAATGGCGTCCATTTTAAAAAAAAGTATCGAAAATCTCGATTTCTCTAAAAATTTCACGTAGAAACAGTTAATAAACATAAACAATGTTTACAAACCGAAGTTTGATTACACAAATATCATTTCAAAAATTTATGCTCTTTTTTAGGCATAAATATAAATTAAATTAACGGAACTTAATGTGTTATTTCGATGTAGAATGGTTTCATGGGAAATCAGGCTTTACTGCCAATACAAAGGGCTTTTATTAAGGTGGCTAGACGTCCTCCTTTTTGGAGAATTGATCTACCATTTTGGGAGTGTCGTTCTCATGAAAAAATTTTATTCGCCCTGTTCTTACCGAATTTAGGTTCGCCCTTTTCCCACCGCAATCTGAGGCCTAGGCGCAGGAAAAAATTAAGGCCCCCGTGAAAATTTGAGGCTCCAAGTTTTGGATCATATTCCAACTCAAAGCTTTAAAAATGGTGTAACCCCCTATATTATGAAATTGCTCAATAAGGTTGCGAATGAACATTTGAAATCTTATTTAGCAATTCATGATGATGATGAGAAGGCGCACCATAGGCATTTTTCTCCAATGACTAGTCTTAAAAAAGCGGATCAAAGTTTTGGGTTATGGTGTCATGAATCCCCAATTCTAAAGCTTTGTATATAAGCTTGAACACAATTTCGTGACCCCGACGTCCAGATGGAGGCAAGAGCAGCCAAACGAGGGCCGATTACCCGAATGGAGGCCCTATTAAAGTTGTAATTTTCCACAATTTTCCGTTGTCTGGGGTCAGCTCAGACCATACTGAAAACAAAAAGTTAATGAAAAATTAGCGGAAGTTTAGATTTGGTTGATTTCTACATACAGTAATGGATACAATTAGTCGGATATAATTTTTTAAAAGGTATAAAACTTATTATTTAAATGAAAAAATGGCGGTCGTTTAAAGGTTAAGACGACAAAATGGCGCTTAAAGATAATTGACTGACCCAAAAGAATTGGATTTGCTTTAAAAAATTTGACATACAATCTATTTTGTTTATTGTTTACATAAAGGTTAATAATAATATTTACTAAAAAAAATAACAATTTAACCGTATTTTATTATTATTTTTTTTGTTGGAGAGTAATATAATCAAGGCCTGGTTCTATTTCTGTTTGATTCATACTATTATTAAGGTATCTGTAAAAAAATCGGTAAAATTTCAAAAATTTACCATAAACTATTTATTTATTTTAGTATTTATTCGTTTTATTTTTTCTTTTGTTTGTTTGTTTGCTTCTTTAAATATTTTTCATTTAAAAAATCAGTCTCTATTGCAATTTTTTATTCTTATTTGGTTATGTAAAAAAATTATTCTTACACTGTGATTTATAAATTTATTTAGTGTTAGCGTTTTATTTATTTTCATTGTTTATGGTTTAATTAAATCTGTGTATCGTGTTCTCTAGAAAAATATCACATTCTTTCTTCGTTCGATCGAGAAACAACTAATCCTTACTTATGCATATGTCTAAAACCAAATAAATAAAAGATATTGGAAAAGTTCTATGATCTTCTATGAATTAATAATATTTATACAATTTTTTTTATTTACATGTGTGTGCGTAAAAAATGGGGATATTTAAAGAGATTTTTTTTGGGAAATCTTTGGATATTTGATTGCCGTTTTACTGAAGATAATTATCTTTATTGAACATTGAAGATGTTGGGTAAAATCTCTCATCACCGAGGTTTTTGCTATATCAATTCTAATATTATTCGTTTGGAAATTCAAATACAGTAAGCATTCATATAACGCTATAATTAGGTTCCTGAAAATACCACGTTGTAGAAATCGCGTTATACGAGACTCACATGAGATAGAAAAAGTAGGGTTAGGTTCCGGAGCAGTTTTTTTTCAAAACTATGTAAACAATGGCATATGCAATCAATTTTTTTTACCTTATTCAAATCCAAGTTCAAATCATTCATAGTATTTTGAGTCCTTTTATTAGCAGCGTTTCCGAACAATGTAAAAACCGAACCATGCAATTCCCCGAACTATGTAATTTTTGTTGGGAACGCCTGTTAGATGCTTACAAACAAAATCTAAAGGTAGAAATAGATGATGCGATGGTCGGTACAATTGTCGGGCCAACTTGCTGTCGCAAGCGATAATTGTATAGTGTATGCGCACGAAATGACGGTTGGGCCCGATATCGCACGGTTGTACATCGCTGAGCCAAAACCTGCGGTCGCATGCGGCAGATTGTATCGATTGTGGTCTGCCATGATACGATATTATTATTTCACAATTGTTGTGCTGTATAGATCTGACATTTTCTTTATGCAATGCTGAAAGTCAACTGATTAGAAAAGTTTGTTCGATAAAAATCGCAAGTAAATCGTATCGTATGTGTGTTGTATACGACCGTTGGCCCGATATCGGCCCAACACAAATCGGTACGACCATCGCATCGTCTATTCCTACCTTAAGTTTTGGAAAGAGAGTATGTGTAGCTGCCAACATTATGCAGTACTACGCAACAGTTTTTACGTGGGTCGGGAAAGCAGTTAATATATGAGAACTCTAAATTCTTAAATCTAGAGTGGAGGTTCCCAAACTGGAGTTCCAGCACCCCTGGGGATGCAGGAACAAATTTGTAGATTTGTGAGATAAAGTTATAACTTAGTCTATGCCATACTTGACTTTGATTGCGTTACCCAATTTTTAAAATGTATTCAGTAATAAAGTTTTAAGCTTTTCATTTTAGGATGAAGTAGACCTTGACACATAAAAATTTTAGCCTACGGCGTATTTTCGCACAAATATTCTGCCTATGGAGGCTCTGTCGATTTTTTTTTGCTTTTCTAATTTTTTTCTTCACGTTTTTCTTATTTTTCTTCATTTTTCTAAGAAATTTGAAAACCGCGTTTATGTCGAAACCGCGTTGTATAAGTATCGCGCTATACGAGGGTTTACTGTATTTTGATCTAATGTTATTGGTGGATTTTTTTTTCATGTTCAAAAGCCACCTTATGAGATTTTTGTACATGGCAACGCTGTACTCCTAGTTTAATTCCAACTACATTGAAACCTCGATACTGTATACCCTCACGCATCGCGTCGACAGTTTATGCTGTATACGCCTCGACAGTTTATGCCTCACAATTTCATTAACGTTACACTCTCAAGCAAACCTACGGAAGTGTCACTCTCCAATTTTAATGAAATTTCGCACATTTGTAGAACTATGGAAAATATTCGACACGTATTTTTGTATTTCGGGAGTACTTCGGTTTTAATGGGTTTATACAGGTAGTAACATCCAAAAAAGCGTTTTTTTGGCAATTACTCGAAAACTAACGGTCCGATTTGGATGAAACATAAATGTATATGTAAATAAAAGATCTAAAAATTGTGTTCCATGTTATAATTTAAACTATAACAATACTTTCTCCCCTCAGTAGGGTATAGCCTTCGATACTATTTATATTCCTCCGTGGTTTGATATCGGTATACGGTATCGAAGTTCCAAAGTAGTTCAAACGTTTGTCTGTTGACGTAGTTACAATGTAATGACTTTAATTTTGGAAAAAGTAGAACTTTCTGTTTTTTTTATGAAAACCGAGCTTTTTATCAATCCCTTTTGAAAAGCATAGTTATAATATTTCTAAAACGCCTAAAAATAGAATTTTTTCTTAAAATAGCGTTGACAAGTAGAAACTCGCTTTCCTGCGGAAATATCCCATCTGCCATCCCCACACATCTTATTTTTTTCAATAAAAATTTCTTCATTGAATTATCCAAAGACCCGAATTTCTGGGTTTGTCCCCATTGAATGCGATTTAAAACCAATTTATCTACCAAAAATATCTTCCGACTACGGGTTTTCTTAATTTTTACAATTGCTTAATTTTTTTATAGACATTTAATTGAATTAAATTTTTTTTAAAAAGAATTTCAAATCGTTTCTGGTAAAATTGAATATACTCGTAATTATAAATTTCTTAAATTTTTATTATTAAATATATTTTTTTTTGTTGTTTTAATTTGATTGCTCACAACACCGACGTGATTAATAAGACTTTTCTTGCCTTAAATGTGTTTCTTTAATTAATTTGAATTTTTAAATTTGTGAAATAGTTGAATTTTCTTTCTTATTAATTTTGACTTCCAAATGACAACTAACATCGAAACAGTTATTTATTTTTAATTTTTCATTTATTATTTGCTTTAATTTTTACACGTGAAAATCAAGTGGTGAAAGAAAAGTAATTTTTGTTTAGAAAATTTCAAATTGAATTTTTATTTGTGAGTTTTATTAATTTATATACTTTTTGAATTTAAAATATATAGAAATTTCGTTTTTGAAACCTATTTTCCACATGTTTTGTTGGGAATTAATTGAATAATTTTAATAAATAGATATAAGTTTTTTCAAATTTTTTTTTTTCATTTTATTTATATTTTTTTTTAAAACTTTTGCTCATGCAAGAAACACTTTTCAAGTTTCGTTGATCAAGATTTTGTAATGTTTCCATTTCAATATAAATAATTTTGCCTTTTTGTATTTTAATTTTAATTAATTACACCAAAAAATTTATTTAACTACCAAGTCTATGCCCCTCCAAAAATTTTTTTTTGTCCTAAATACGTGTTTTGACTTTTTTCGGGAACTGTACAAATTGTAGCAATTAAATAAATTTGGAATGTTTTGAAAATAGCATAAGTGTATATGCAAAAACTGAAGCGTTGAAAAGAATTGGAATTTTTAGAGAGTTTTAATTACGGGCTCTTCTTACAGAAAATATTTAATGAGTTTTTCAATAGGAACATTTAGAATATTATTTTAAAGTTAATTTTTTTTATGAACATCATTGCTATATTATGTGATGTTCATTTTTTTAACTACCATTAAGTTTCTTAAAAATTGGACAATTAGACATTGTTTATTTACTTAAAAATATATATTTTATAATATCCTTTCCAAATCATTCCATTTATTTTCAACATTTTTTTTCACACTTATTTACCTCTTGCTTATGTTTTATTTATATAATTTTATTATACACATTGAAAAAGCTTACAAATAGTTATAAATTATTTCCAAATGGCTGTATTTTATACAAAATTGTTTAGTTTTTTAAAAAACGCTATTTTTAGACGCCTAAAATGGTTTTTGTTGGTTGGTTTATTGCTTTTTCAAAGGTGAATAATTATTTCATGCTTTTATTTTTTATTTAAAATTATATTTGTACAATTTGTCTCCTTCTACGAAAAACGAAAACAAAAATATGGTGGGTTTTGAAAATTTTTAGTGAAGTGCTGCAGAAATAATAAAAATAATGCGATAAAATGTGACTGTTCGGTAGTAAAGGCACTCCATATCAAAATCATGCCCAGCGAACTCTAAATTTTGTTGAAAGTTCAAATAAGTTTTAATTGGATAAAAGTTGTTTGCTGCCGACATAATTATTCCCTTTATTTCAATTGAGATTTCGAACAATGAAAAATTTCGAAAAAGTCGAGTTGAACCAATTTTTAATTCGGTGTAATATAACCATTTTATATGACTTCTAGAGTACGTGATATTTACAATGGATCAGGAACATCGAAAATCCGTAGCAGGTTGGTGACATTAGAGAGCCTATTGTTTTAAGATTGGACAAAATCGTACGTCTACAAATGGCCGCCGTGCTTAAAAACGAGTGCGAAAAACCTTGAAATTTGATTCACAGTTACAAATAATTTCCAAAATAACTGAAATTGTTTAATATAACTAAAACAAAATTGTCTGATGTACTAAAAAAATTGGAAAATCGTAGTTGTTTTAAAAAAAAACTTGAAAAAATGTTAACAGGCTGTTCTAAAACAAATATGAAAAAAATAACACCAGTTGTGATCAACGCAAAACTTTTCTCTGTGATATATAGTTTCGGAAAAAAATATGTGAAAAATAATATTTTTTCAAATATCTTTCAGAACCGGTAAAGATACATAACAACCGTTAAAGGAAAAAATGTGGAAAATTTTATTTTCTTTAAAATTTGACATATTGATTTTTTCCAAAAAGCGCATACGTCTCGAGAAATTTTTAAATAACGGTATTTTTGTATGAGAGGAACCCGTTATAGCTACCGTTACTTTTCCAAAAGTTGAAACGTACAACGGAAAGACCGACAGACAGACAGACGAACCCACAGACAGATGCACGGACATGTTCATAATTTTGCCTGAAACGGATTTCCCAGTGATCAGAAATTTTCTTTCTGCTCCCGTTCTGGAGTCGGTCGCCGTCAAGAATACAATACTTTCCCTTTATAGAAGAGGAAAGTAAAAAGGTTAATAAAAAATAGGCATCAAACAGTTTTTTTTAAACCAACACACTTTATAAATGCAATCAAAAGAATAAAGAAATTTGGTTGCGTTTTGATTTTCTAACATATTTAAAAAAAGTGTTTGGCCTACATTTTAGATGTTGCACTATATATTTGTTTAGTTGCATGATTCAATAAATAAGCAGTGAAACCTTACCGGCAACAATAAATTGAAAATTTGGCTATTTAGGCTAGAGGATTTTTTTTTAAAATATGTCAGAACATTAAAACGGAATTTAAAAAATGTATGTATATGTTTGAAAAACTTTGTTTTTACGCCTATTTTTTATCATTTTCTTAAATTTTTATTTTTGTGTGATCATTTTTAGTCTTTAAAAAATTGAAACTTGACAACAGTTTGGGGGGTGCAATGCATTTTTTCTAGAAAATTTTCTGAAAAATGATCATGTCGTTATCCTGACAGCATCTTCCGGTCCAAATTTTAAAACTTTGACAACTGAATATTAAAACTTTTGCTGTATATGCCGCAAAATTTCAAGTCAATCGGTCACGTGGAAGTGATTCAAAATAAGGCTAGAGTAGTTGCGTTTTTTTAATGTTCTAGAACACAGAACATTAAAAAAACGAGCCAGAGTAATTGGGAAATTTCATTGAGTTCGAATGGCAACTAACTTCACGTTGGTTACATCAGTAGGCCGTTACTGCTATATTTTCTTGATATAATCACGATTCGCTATCTCCCATGATTAAAACTATTTCACTGTCGAACAGAACCAACAAACCACCAACACAAAATCCTCAATTGAGAATAAAATGTCAGATTTATTATGTTGAAGTTAGCAGCATTTCATTACCGTACATTACCGTATAAAATTTCCCTTTGTTCCAAGCGCTGTTCGAGATGAAAAGGTGGTGCAGGATTTTGTATGGAAAGCTTGTTCTGAACTGCTTCAGAACATTAAAAAACGCAACTAGTATTTGTAACAAACTACCCAATGTTAAATTTATAGAAAGTGTATAAAAATTTGTTCTACCTGGCCAAATGGACTAATTAGAGTTAATAGGAGTTTTCCGGAGCGTCCCGGAGCGTCAAGGGGTAGATCGCCAAAGGAACACGTTATGGCGGTATCAATAGTACTTCATAACCTTACATGGACATGAAAATCTAATAATATTAGAATTTTTCCGAGTGTATAAGGTTTACTGATCCTGAAAAATTTTGACAAATCATTTTTTTTTGCTGAAATTTATATCTAAAAAGAATTCAAAAGAATTGATGTGAGAATTTAATCCTTAGAGGTAAATAAGGGAAGTGTGCGGAAACTTTTGAATTTAACTACGCCTGATCTACTCCTAAGATCGGGCTGGAGTCGTTCAATAAAGCGGTTGCTTCGCTTGGAGTGCTATTCCAAGGCCAAAGGAAATGTCTAATGAGTAGGAGTGCGATTGTCCACTTTCTATGTTATAGGCTCTCTAGGTAATATAAGCTGCGCCTTAACCTCATGTGACTTATTACTTACAAACACTTTCGGGTACTCCTAGGTGACAAAAAGTCCACTTGGGAGTACTTTGGAGTACTTATAAATTGTGTGCACATGAGGTTGGAATACAGCTATATTCATGCATCGCAAAAGGTTTGAGGCATTTTCTAGGAGGTGGCCGAATGACTCAGCCGTTAGAAAATATAAATTAATAGAAATGCAATATTTTTATATTTAAATATTTTTATAGACCTTCGTATAAGAATTATTACTATTTAAAGATTCAAACAAAGAATAATTCTTATCTGGGTGCCATAACATAAAGCGTCATTTTTTCAGGCTGCGCTTTAGGCCACATTTTAAATCTCACTGCGTCGTATCCGGTCATCACAAAGGACAAAATATGCAGATACGCTTCTCTGGCAACTCTAGGATTTTGAGGATGTATTTGTCCTTGGCATTTAAAAATGACAATTTTTCTTCTGCGCTGCTCGTACTTACGATAGTAGATGGAGTGCAAATCTATCAAATAAAAGCAAGAAACTCGAAACTGAACTGATATACAAAATTTATAAGAAATCAAATTAATTGTGTTCAAAAAAACTGAAAAGGGGAAGCTAATGGGAAAAAAAAATAAAAAACAAAGAACAAAAAAAAAAAATAAAATAATAATGTTTTATATTAAAATAATTACAACACTTCACAGCTTCTCAATTTATCACTTAAAATTATAATTTAAAAAGGAAATTTACATACCAATTAGAAAAAATAAACTTAAAATATGTACTTTTTTCAAATTTTAGCTTACTACATAAAAAGTGTACTTAACTATTTAATAGTATTAATAATATATTTTATACTCTAACTTGTTTTTTTTTACTCTTTATCAAAATAATAATTATTATTATTTCACATTGTAATCAATAGTTATAGTATTTTTTAAAATTTTATTTATTTTTTAGTTCACCTTTAATTATATTTATAATTTTTGCTAATTAGATTATGAGGTACATATATTTTGGCACAGTGAGAGTTTTGTTTCATTTTTTTTTGTTTTACTTAAACCATTTCATTCTCTAATATAACTCCTATTTTTTTATTTTATAATTATATGTATTATTGTTTATTTTTATATTAAAATATTGGTACGCCAATTCTATTTCTTTTCTTTTTTTTCAAATATCTATGTTTAAAAAAATGAAAATATGTTGAGTATGAAAACATTTATTCAACTATGGTTTTGTTTATATTTATTTTCGATGTTTTCCGTGTTTAATTTTTCTGTTTATCTGGTTTTTTAGTTTATTTCTCGCATAATAAAAAATAGTTTTGAAAAAACTTCTTTAATTTGATGACTATAACAAATAAGAAATATTCAATTGTTTCAAATAATTACCATTTTTTTAAATATCGTTAAAAAAAAACCTAAAAACTATTAATGGTTCAGAAGATAATCGGGGAGAGGATTTGCCTCTAGATTTTAGATTTTAGTGAGTGTATAGTTTCCTGCAGTCCTTTTTTGGTAATGAAAACTGGATCCAAATTGCTTAACAGTTTTGGAGTTAGCAGGAAAGAAGGTGAGAAAGAAGGAAATCTTTGGGAAAGTACGTAGCCTAAAACCTCATTTGGTTACTAACTCTAAAGCCTAAACCACAATTACGCGTGCGTGCGTGCGGTATTATTTTGTTCTGGCATCTAGTAGTTGTCACCGCGTCTAAAAGTAGACACTGAGCTTACTCTACCCGGCACGGACGCGGCAACGCGTCTAAGCAACGCGCAATTATATATTTACTCATATAAATACGTAGTTTTTACATTCGCCGCATGGGTGCCGCATGCACGCACGCGTAATTGTGATTTAGGCTTAAAGCAGAGTCGTCCACTTTTGGATCATTAGGCGATGCGCCACGGGGCATGGGCATGCCGGCGCAACGAGCAAGTTACGGGCAAGACGGTTTCGGGAAAGGTTTGAGGTTTGCGCTACTCCAGAATCTGGTTGAACGGAGCAAAGCACACACACATATAAGACATAACGAGTTTTAGTTCCTATTTCTAGCGATACACACGCACACAATTGAAATGAAACGTGTAACTATGTAGCAGGGCAAAAGAGCAAGCAAGAATCGTGGCGCAGCGAACACGAAAATAAACTATCGTTGCACCGGCATGCCCATGCCCCGTGGCGCATCGCCTATTAAGCTCCTCACATGCTTAAACTGTTTATCTATAGCGACAGAGAATTTTACGCAATTATGACCACTATTGTCATATTCTAAGGTGGACATCATAAAAACTTGTGCGAGTATCAATTCTATGAGTTCGTTCAGTATCATATCTGCTGTTGATGAGATCGGTTGTGTGTCGCTTCTTCCTGATGTACAGTGAGGTACAAACCTTCACGTCATGAATTAAGTCTCTTTCATTTTTTACTTTCAATCATGAAGCGCTGAAACCCTGATTCAGATTGGGAAAAACAATTTTTAGGTATAAGATAATAATGGAAATTTGTAGTGCTTCAAATATGATTACACTTGCAAAAAAGAAATTAATTTTGAGCGCCCTTTTAATATTTTAGTTTTCTATTTCATACCTCTAGCAGGGGGACTCTTTTCTTCCGATAGTCGTGTGAACAATCAATAAAATAAGACGAAAAAGTAAAAAATAACAACGTCGAAAGTTTATTTGAACTTAAAATTTTATAGTCCACTGTGTTTATATGACGTCAGTTTGCCACTGAGGACGTGAGAGCGCCACTATCTCAATTTTTTTTTGTTGTGTGTAATAAGATACCAAAAAATTGCAAGTAATGGTACTTCAACACATATAAATTGGACATCTCTGCTCTAAAGTTTTGCTCAAATCGGTTCTCAAGTTCCAATTTTCTAAGTGCGCCATTACACTCAGAAAAATGGAGGCTAACTCGACGACCTACATACGGCGTAATTGGCCTCGGGCAGGCGCGCGTTCGCCTGCATGTGGGCAAGTAAAACTGAGTTGACCTGTGGTCGGAGAAATTCTGAAATTAAGCCACCAGCAGGTGAAGTAGGGCATTGGGAGCTGCACGAGTTGACCTTAGATAGGTTTACTCTGACCGCTAGCTGGTTTAAAGACACCTCTGTAAGGTCAGAGTTAACCTGACAAAAAGTTGACCTGGACATTTTTCTGAGTATACGCACAACAATATTAAAGTTAATCGATTTTTTAGACAGATATAGATATATAAAATAAATGGCAATCATTTTTTAACACAATAATATCCAAATTGCTGCAAAAATAATGAATTTAAAAGAATTTTATTAAAAAACTAAATAATAATTAAATCAAAATTTGTAATTCATGTATGTAACACATGATCGCTTCCAGTTTTTAAAGAAAATATTTTTTTAATTGTAAGAAAATGTTTTCTGATTTGCTATGATTTGCGTTGACCGTATTTTAGTGTTTTGCTTAATATTTTCATGTAAAAATCACAGTTGGATAATTGCAGATTAAATTATTTTGTTTCACGGTTTTTTTTATTTTTATTTTTCACTTTCAAATATGTTGCCTAAAATTCTGTTCCATTGATTTTTCTTTAAATATATTTTGATTCGTTTGGGTTTTTATTCACTTTATTGTGGGTTTTTTCGTATTTTCTTTTAAACCTATTTAGTTTTCACTTTTTTGTTGTTGGAATATTGTTATTTCGATTCGTAAAACTGTATAAATAATTATATTTATAGTTTTTCTTATTGTACAAAACATTAAAAATTTACATTTCTGTTAAGAAAATATTTGTATTATGAAACCAAAAGCTGGTAATTTTTTAATAAAGTTAGTTTTTTTGATTTGATGTCTGCTTTAGTATGGCATTTTGTATTTTAGGTAAATAAAGTGAGCGCATTTTATTGTTGTATATTCCGGTTACTGTTCCAGTTTATTGTAGAAATTTAATAAATGTTTGAATTTGATTTTTTTTAAATTTTCGTCTTTTTCATAGCTTTTTGATGAACAAAAGCTCTCAATGCAGTTGAGAAACATTTTTAAGCTCGTGAAGCTTAAAAACCCAATCAAATTTTGAAAGGTTCTGAAGCTGCAAAGCTTATATCGGTCAAGTTGCGATGATATTCCGTAACTTCTTTCAAGCGTTTGTTTCAAGTGAGAAGAAAAAGACATATTCCCTATCTCTGTTTCACTCTGTCATTTATTTTGGTCGAAAGAGAGACGGAGGATACTACTTGTTCTTCTAAATCAAAACAAACGCTTCAAACAAGTTACGGAATACCACTCCTGATCAGATCTTATTTTTTTTTACTTTTAAAATCTTCAAATCCAAAAATTCTACACAGATTGCTTTTCTAGGAACAATAATAAAAAATAATAAAAAAAGTTTCGTTTCAATTACTTTCATTTTTGAATAAAAAATGTATTGCTTAATTAATATTTGTCTTGGTGGAACGGTTTATTAGAGTTCTTTGCTATTCCTTGAAAAACCATTCGTTTTGATTATTTTTCTTTTTAAAATATGTATGACTTTTATTTTTAATGAATTTAATTTACACGTAGTTGGAAAGCGTTTGCGAGACCTAAAGAGATCCTTAACACTACGAATAATATTCTAGCTAATCAATAATTTTCTTAATTTTGTTTTTTTTTTCATAAAATCAACTTAAAAAACTAGTAAAGTTTTTATAATAACGAATGAACATCACCAAAATAACTAGACGTGATCAATTTTGAATTAGGATTAGGAGCCGCATTCCAGCTAATTTCATTACCTGCGGAGGAGACGTCTCCTCCGCGCCTCATCTCAGCGTGGGGCATTGTGAATGTGCGTGGTCAGGTGCTTCGACAGGTAGTCGGCGCGTGCGAAGCATTTTCCGCAGGATTCGCAGTGGTATGGACGCTCCCCGGTATGGATACGAAGATGTCTGGTGAGGTCAGATTTACCGCCGAATGCTCTGCCGCAGAACAGGCAAACGAAAGGACGTTCGCCGGTGTGCTTGCGAACGTGAAGCTTCAAATTTTCCTTGGACCGGACGCACTTTCCGCAGAAAGGACACGAGAATCTAGACGCAGGTGGTCTAAAATTTAGAAAAATGAAAAAAACGAGCTCTACTGCAAACTTTGTACCTTTTGTCGCGTTGCCGTTCCGCCGCATCAACGCGCAGGAAGTTAAGGATGGACGCTTCCTGGGGATTCAGGCCAAGGATCTGGTCGCTCGGGATGCGTTCAGCGTTGATCAGTGAGTTGACTGAGGTCGTGGGGTGTGTTGACTCGGGCTCCATCGGAGAGATCAATCTAGCCTGGAAATAGTTTGTAAAGTTAGCAAGGGACATATTGGACATAAGATTAAACTTTCGGGCTATGTAGAAGTCATTTTTTCTATTTAATATCCAGGTTTTTTGAATTTTCAATATGTTTTTGAAATTTCTAGAGCAGAATAGCTTTATATTTAACCTCAATGCAAATACTCACCCTTTTATTTGTACTATGAATAGATTCGGAGCTGCTGATGCTTGGCTCGCCATGATGTTCACTGAAAAGTACACTAGCCGAGTCAACAGTGTTGTCCTGTTCATCCTCCTCTTTCTCCTTCTTAATGTTGATCCCCAATTCCGAGTGTTCATCAACTAAAGTTTCATTAGAACTGGTAACAACGTCCTGGCTATGAGCATCCAAACTGCGGCGTTCCTTTTTCCCGTGTAAACGCTCGAGAGCGTGATTGAGACGGTGCTTTTTGAAGGACTTCAAGTAGCGAAACTGCATTCCGCAGACGTCGCAAGTGAAAAGTTTGTCGGCCGGTAGTCTTGCCCGATGGTTCTGCTCCTTGTGCTTGGCGTATGCCGATCTGTAGCGATACGACTGTCCGCACTGTTCGCAGATGAAGGGCTTTTCCTCGTTGGGACCCAGATTCGCGTGCTGAAGTGCGGCATGTTGCTCCAGCAGCCAAACATTTGGGAAGTTTGCATTGCAGACCACGCAACGCGTTTCTTCTTCGATTGGCTCGGAGAACAACACGGAGTCGGCGACGGGTTTTATCAGTGGTGGGGGTGTGGACGAGGTAGATGATGAGGAACTTTTCTCCTTGCTGCTGGACGTTTCCGTGCTGGACAGTGGATTGAAGCGCAATCCCTCGGCCAGGGACGAGCTGGACCGTCGGCGAAGAAATTCACCAAGGGAATCCTTAGAGGTGCATCCGTTTTCCTGCAACTCGATTTCCTCCTCTTCCTTCTGGACGGTTTCTTCGGATTTCTTCTTTAGCTCTTCGACTAAGCTGTCTTTTTGGTATGAGGAAGGCTCCTGGTAATGGCCAACAGAGGGATAGCGCTGACTTTGCTTGTAGAGCGATGAACGTTTGAAGAGGAGATCTTGTTCCTTAGCAAGAATATCACTGATTGAGTTGTATCTTAAGGGGTCCTTTGGTGAGAAGAGGAGACCACGGTATCTAATGAAACAATTGAAATTTAAAAATCACAATTTGAAAAATTTTGAAAATTAAAAATAAAAAAATACCGCAATGCTTCTTCTGCCAAAAGTGTTTGATGATGGAGAATCGTCAAAATTCTGGACGGATCTGTGTCGAAGAGACTCAGACCAAGGGGACTAAAGGGAAAAGCGAATGGTGTCTGGCATCTGGTAGCTGAATGGGGTGTCAAGGATGTACTATAGCTGGGAATTGGATGATCATCAATCTGTAATAGTAAGAAAATGTATTAGGCATATATTCAATTAAAAACCTCGACTAACTAAGAAATCCCAAAGAAAAAAAAAATCAGAAATAACAAAAAAAATTTTAAACGTGCTGTAAAATGGTTTTGTGAAAATTTACTGCAAAAACTGAAATCAGTTTTTAGTTAGCGATAAATGTTGGGTAATTTTTTATGGTTGCTGCAACTAATGTTGCGCAACTCCACTGAATGTTGATACTCTCTGCTATATTACGCAACCTACACACCAACGACACAAACTGGGGGCCTCTTATGGAATACGATCTTAATCGTAAAGATTGTTGTACAGCAACAGGAAAATTCCAATCGTTACGATTACTATCGTATTCCAAAACAAGGCCGCTGTTCGCGAACATTTTGAACGACACACATTGGTGGCAAAGGGCGCAAAAGCTGGCAATAGTTCAACAAATCGTGTTACATGCGTGCTACATTCTCTTTATTATTATTTTTTTTGCATCGGGTCCTTTAATTTCTACATTGCATTAGTAAGGACTATTAGGTCAGTGTTTCCACCCTTTCGTGATTTTTCAGAGAAAAAATAGTATAACGAGAGTATTTTCAACAAGTTTTAGGTATGGAACCTTCAAGAATGGGTATGTATTAATACAAAACAATTTTTAAAAATTCTCAAATAACCGTTTTAAAATAACGGTACTTGGAAAAACATTTTTTTTTTCATACTCTTTATGATATATCATATAAAAGTATATTACATTTAGTATACCGTTTGTAACGCATCGAACCAATCATCGGACACAAAAATGAACTATACCAGGGTGTTGGGGATGACGAAAGATTTTGATTTCCGCACGTCTGTCCGTCTGTCTGCCCATCTATCTGTCTGTCTGCCCATCTATCTGTCTGTCTGCCCATCTATCTGTCTGTCCGCCTAATCGTCTATCCTTTTGTCCGCCTGTTTGTTTGTCCGTGAACGAAAGGATTAAGACTTGAAATTTGGCTAGGCTAAGTTCTTGAACGGGCAAAAATTGGACCATTCCTTCTTCACTCTCCCATACAGTCGAAACACTTTTTTGCAATTTTCTCGAAAACGGTGAGTCATATCGAAATCTTTATTAAAATGAAATGTTTCGTATATGATTTCACATAACCGTTTTATACATCAAAATCCAATCCGACCACTCCTTTCCCCCTCTCAAATAGCTTTTTTAAATAAAACAAATAGCTTTTTTAAATAAAAATTTTGTCTGTCATCATAAAGAGTATTTGACGATTGGTCCCTGGAAATTGTAGCTTTTCCTATGTTTAATTAAAATATAGCCCAATTCGCGAAAAATCGCCCAAACTGGCAACCTTACTGGTGGCTAAAAATAATCATTGAACTGACAAAAAACCATAACAAACCTTCAGTTTAAATTCATGTTTAACAAAACCTATGTTTAAAAATGGCGTCATAATTTCTGACGAATTTCTTGTCGCTCTGGGCCTTTTCTTGCAGAACATGTAAAAGACATTTCATCGCAATCGGTGTAGGGGTTTCTATTAATTAACGGGCTCCTCAAATAATACGTCATTATAATTTTTGCTAATTTCAAACCCCTGTCTGCTCTTCTGAACCTTAGTGACGTGTTTTGTGATATCTGTACGACTTCACTTTTCCTTTTCCAAGTAGTATTTATGTCAACCGTGACGTTAGCAGTCAACAAATATATCCTGAGGACATTCTTTAACACGTTGACTGCCATGGGAGATCGACGTGGTCTCACATTAAAATGGGCTCCTCAGACCGTATAAGACACACAGTGTGGTAAAGCATTGGATGCACAAAACTGTATAAAACTTATGGAAAAAATAATAGAGGGCCTCGGAAACCTTTTTTGATATTTTGCTTATGAATTTTGTGATATCAATGTGGAACCACAAGCGGTATATTGCGGTATATCTCGGAAATTTATAAAAATAATATCATTTTCAATTCATAAAAAAAGTCTACTGGCCTCTGGGACCCAATTTTTTCGCTTCCATGGTGGCAATCGACTTGTTAACCGCAAACGTTACGCTTGACATAACTGCTGCTTGAGTAAATGTCTGACGTTTTTTTGGACACTGCGTAAAGCCCAATTCAGACTACCGATTGCGATTACGATTGAGCTTCCTCGACGAATGAGATCAAAACTTGCATACAGGGTGAGTCACGACTACTGTCAGTAAATAAAAATTATGAAAAAAATAAAATAATGCACGGATTTCAAAGAAAATATATGTTTTGTTTAAAGACATAAAAAAATTTAATAATTAATTGCGCAGCTCAAATCTTTCTCCTTTCTCCTTAATGGTGAGATGTAAACGTTTGGAAAATGTATTGCAGCTGGCACGTACGACTTCCTGTGGCATTTCATCCCATATCTTTACTAATGCTTCTTGCCGTTTTCTTTGGTGCACTTGTGCGGAGAATTTTTCATACACAAGATAAATCTTTCATTGATACCAACATCTCTAAGGCGTTTAAGGATAGCAAGATCACAACGAGCTCTCTTTTCGCGTCCATGTTTATTATAACTTATAATGCAAAAAAAAAAACAATAAAATTATTCTATATAGAGAATAAACTGATTCGCTGGGGAAAAATGCCAGAGGTGCATAACATTGATACCTAAACTTCACTGACAGTAGTTGTGACTCACCCTGTACATCTACCGTTGAAAGCTTTGATCTCATTGGTCGAGGAGCTTCAATCGTAACCGGAATCGTCATCGCAATCGTTAGTCTGAATTGAGCTTAAGGTCAAATTAAATATTTAATTCATGGAGTAGGCCACAATAAAAATCTCTGTTTTTTTTAAATATTTTTACAGCATTTTTGTTTTCTTTATTTCGTCAAAATTTTAATTTTTTACAGCTATGATATGCATTCATTTGTTTTTATTTTTTTAAATCAATTTTCCATTCCATTATTTCATTTGTTTCTCAATTCAGTTATTACAAAAACACTCATTCCGCGTAAAACTGAACAGACTCTATGGTATTTTTTCATATTTTTTTTAATTGTTGCATATTTTTTTTTATTACATTTCCTTTTTGGTTTTCACATGCCAGTGACAAAATTTTATTAATGTTATATCGGAAAAAAATGTCTAAGTAGTGTATGATTTTTCTTTTTATCCCCTAAAGAGTGAAAATCTTGAATATAAAAAAAAATTTCAATGCTGTTTCTAATTTCATGTTTAATCATCATTGCCACATTTTGAAATTTCTTTTCTAAAAATGCGACCATTCTTTTTTTTTTAATATATATATTAAAATGAAAACTAGATTTAGCGGCCAGTATATTTAAAAAGAGTTATTAATTTATGTCATCGAATAGCTTTTTCATTGGTATTTTCAAATAAACAACTTAATGCATCTGTCGTACTGTTTTTTTTTTAAATTATTACATACTTATTTTTTTTATATTGTTTGTTCTTTTTTGTAAATATTTATGATTTTTTTAATCGGTTTTTCTATTTTAATTGTACACATAATTTAATTTAAATATTAATTTACTTAATTTAATATTTACTTATTATGAAAAAAACTTAATTCAATTATAACAACAAAAATATAAAAAAAAATGATAAACACCAGCTAACATAAATTTATGTACGTGTGCCCTGTTTGTTTCATTTATTATTATTTATAAATTATTTTTTTAAATGTATCATTTATATTTTTAACGGTTTCTATTATTTTTTTCCCTTTAAATATAAATACGTATAATTCTTTAATAATACAATCGCTCGTAATAATAGTGAAGTACTTTACTAATTCATAATAATTGTTTATAAAAATATGAAAAACTGAAAACAAGATGTATTATCCCTGGTTAAAATTAAAGAAATTATACTTTTTATTATATTTAAAAGAAGTCTATTTTTTAGTTATATTTTTTTCGGTTTTTATTTGCCCATCTTAAATATAAAATACAAATTATTCTTTATCTCTGTTTTGAAATATTTTGTTTTGTTTTTCTGTAGGAACTTATGACAATGACATATTGCAGCTATTTATATTTAATGTTTGTTTTTTTTACTGTAACAAATCTATAAAAAAATGGTACTGTTGGCTATTTTTTCAAATATTTTTTCAGATAATTGTTTTTGGAGAGTTTAAGAGATATTAAGGTAATGTTTTGGTTAAGTTAAAGCAAAAATAATAATAATCATAAAGCTAAGGTTTGTGCATCGCCTGGAATAAGTACTTAGTTAGCAAAATATGAAATAAATTATGTTTAGTTTACAACAGAATTAGCAGGAAAAGAGAAGGAAATTTAGAATTCACTTCAAAATATTTACTGGATTGAACGCTGAATAGTTAAGGAGCCCCGACACGTTCAATGTCACTTGACAATTTTACTTGAATGACTCATGTTTCAAATAACATTGATCGTTTGGATGCTCTTCAATTTTATGTGTGGAGGCAATTTCCATCAATGTTAGTTGACGAAAATTTTCATCAATAATACTTGTCAAGTAACATTGAACGTGTGGAGGCTCCTTTATTTTTGTAGGAAGAAAGAAATACATTTTAGCGACTGTCAGTAAAATATACAAGGAAAATTTTTGGCTTTTTCGTACCCCCTTCACGCTTTTTGTGATTTTTGCTATGAAGTTAATACACCGATTTTCGTTCATTTGAGAAAGTAAAACTTTTGCTCTGCCAGCCAAACTTTCTCTTTCCCAACCAAAGTTTACAGCTGTGGACCATACATAATCTCCATAACAGTAAAATAAACAATGATTTGCATTTATAAAAGAGACTTTTTGCTAAAACAGACAAACTGCTTGGATACAGGAATGATACGGCAATTTCTAAAAAAAAGTTTGATGGTAGGAAACTAATTTTGTTCCTGGAACCAAACTTTACCTATAAATATCCAACTCTTTCACGATATACCGCTAAAAGCGATATCAAAGAAAAAGTTTTCGTCTCACAGACGTAGACGGTCAAATGTAAATTAAGTTTACTGTTTGCCAAAAAAAGTGCCAAATTATTTAAATGTTTTTTTTCTTCAAGTTTGCCTGCTTAAGGTAAACTGATCAAAATTTGTTCAGCACAAGTAGTCAATTATTCGGCGGTACAGCCACATTACCTCAGTTTCAAAAACGAATTCTATTTGGGTATCGTTGTAACAATCGGTAATGACTTGTAACTGGAAGGCCTAAAGGTTCGATCCTGTGTAAGTAGAAATAGTTTTACATTCTTCAACAAATTAAAATGTAAATTTAAATGTAAATTAGTGTAACCTAATAACAACTTTCATCTGATAAAATTATGAAATGCTAATATTTCTCTTTGCCTGTTAAACCTTACAAATGTCACATTTTAAATTTCCTCTGCGTAATTTAAGGGGTTATACTACCCAAGCGGAAGTACACAGGGTTTTTAAGATTAATAAAAAATTACATTTGTGATAATCAATTTAAGTTCGATTTTTTGCCAAAAACACGAAAAAAAAAATTAAAATTGATGCCAATTTGTGAATTTTCAAAAAAAAGTTAAAACCCTGTGTACTTCCATAGACAATCTATCTGAGAAGCTACAGTTAAAATTTCAAGTAAATCCGAGGAAAATTGACTGAGTTTCTGACAACGCAAGTTTGGAAAACATACTTTCAAGTAATACAGTGCCACGGCGCCATTTTGTATCAACACTTGAAAAAAAAAATTTTTTTTGTATACCTCAATACATGTGTAATTAAGCCTCAAAATTTCATTTTAATCCATTCGTTAGTAATCGAGAAAAAAACTTCTCAAAAAAAAGTTCATTGTTCAGCGCGCCTGGGTAGTATAACCCCTTAATGGAAAGTATTGTATTCATCTTGAGAAATTGTTCTTGAAGATAGAAACTTTCTGTTTATTCCGAAAATTCGTTTCAGGAAAAATGATAAGGATATCCGTGCGTCTGTCTACCAATCTATAGGTGTGTCAGTCTATCGGTCTGCCTGCCTGTCCGTTGTATGTATCTTAAATAACTCGAGAACGTGTTGAGCTAGCGACTCGAAATTTTTTATGGATGAGTTTCACTAAAATCGTAGTTTTCTGTCAAGTTTTAGAAAAGTAACGTTAACTATAACGGGGAAATACAGACTTTTTGAAACATTTTCAAAAACCATACGCTTTTGAGAAAAAAAATGTATGTAATAAGATTGCATTTTTTTGCAATATATGTTAATTTTTCTCCCATTTTTGAATTTTTTTTTTGCAATACTCGTATATGTTAATTTTTCTCCCCGTTTTTTGTGAAATTTTAGTTAAGGATATCAGAAATTGAAATAGCAAAAAAAAAAACAATTTTTGTCAAAAATTCAAAAAAAAATGTGGAGTGATCTCTTTTAAGGTTACCAAACACGTGAGGGTCGCCACGTAAGTTTTTTTTTAATTTTTATAAAATCCATATTTACTTCACCTCGCAAAACCCTCGCAAAATGACTTGGCTCAAGCAAACTGGGTTAAAAACAAATTTTGCCCGCGGCGCATCTTTCTCAAAAAGTTTCACAACAACCTTGTTAACAAGGAGGCCCTCCATTACCATGATTTTTCCCAACTGCAAAAAAATAGAGACACATTTATGTAAAGATACCTTGGCGAGAAAGGGAGATAAGAATCAACTGCAAAAATTTGTCGGCAACTGCAAAAATAATTTCCCCTCTTTTTTTATTGCGATTTTATGGTTACAGTTGACGGACTTGAACTTTTTTATAGCGATTTCTACTGCAATCACACATTGTCCCTGTAAGTGAATAGTGAGCACAGACACATCCAAAGTGCTATTATAGCGTAGCTGTCATTTTTCATGTAGTGGTTGAAAATTATACAGCTCTATAGCTTTATTGCTATGCCATTTTGAACATTACATCCGTAGCATAAGGTTTGATATGTTTGCTATAAATTTGTAAAACTGGAGGGGATAGCGTTTATATTTGTATTCAGTCATTCCTATTTAGATCTATATAAGTCTATCTTCCTCTAGTTTTCTGCATTTTTTTGCAGTTACAGAAGTCATGACAATGGAGATCCTCCTTTATGTCTATCGAATGGGATCACGAGAGGAAATGGTTACGAACTCTAGTAACAGAGTTATTACGCTTAACTCTATGCGATCAGTGAGCCCGATGCTTGTAATACTGTAGGTGCTGCAGTAGAGAGAAAAATATCTGAGAGAGCCGATTTCAGGACGGCTAAACCCCATCTTGGAATTGGAAATATTTATAACCTACAAACCTTTTCGCTTAATAAATAATATTGTTATCTCGAAACATTCGATTTGAATATTGAAAAAGACTGTTATAAAATAAAACATAATTTATTTATCAATTAATTCCATTTAACATAATTATTTAAAATAAATATAAAAATAATAATAATAAAAATATATATTTTCAGGTTTTTTTTTGCTGATTGTTTTTTTTTTAAATAAAGTAAATAATTATAAAAATAATATAATTAACTTAAAAACTAAAATAAAAACAGGAGCCTCGTAGGAAACTTAATGTTGTATTCGATAAATTCGTAGGAATCAATCTTTCGGGAGGAACAAATAATTGCTTAACAACTAAAAGGAATCTTTCAAAAAATTATAATATATTACCTTAAAATAACAAAACATAACGTAATTAAACTAGAAATAAATACCAAAAGAATACAAAATTAAATCGGGTAAATAAAAATTTATATTTAGGGGAGATATTTACGCATTTTGGTATTTTTTTCGTTTTCGAAAGTTATTTATTAAGGTTGCTGATGATCTTTTTTTCAACGGCTTGTCCATAGCTACGTTCAATTGTTTCTGGCAGCCATATTGTTTGGGCAAGACTGATTGCGCGATCACTAATGATCGTTGAAACATTTTTGCATTATTGATTAGTAATTAGTGTTGCCAATTAATGATATTTTTCTGTGTTAAGTATGCATTTTTTTTGCTTGTCTGGTTTATTTATGGTTTTATATATGTATTTATTTATATAATTTTTGCTGTTAAAATAATTTTTATTCATATAATATTTTTTTTTGTGATTTTATTAATATTTATTAATTTTTTTTTACAAAGATCATCTGTCTAAGTCAGGGGATTAGGCACTACAGTGTATTTTTATTTAATTACTTTTATTAAATAATTGTTTTTTTTAATTAATTTTTTCTATATAATTAATTTTTTTTAAAGAGATATAATCCTTAAGGTGATAATATGTACGATTTTCATTTGTTTTCACATCTACATCGTTTAACATAAATTATAAACAAATTAATGTAACTACGAAATTTTAATTGATTATCGAAAAATGATATTAACAGATTTGAATTTCATAAAAAAACAATTTTTGTAGCTTTATTTTTTTTTTAAAATAAAATTACAATTATTAAATTTAATAACTAATGTTTAAAGCAAAAAAAACTTTTTTTTCCTCAAGCAAAAAAGAATTTTTCAATTAGATTTTTTTTGCTTTTTTATATATCAGTTACAATGGTTGCATTTTAAATCGCTTGTTTAATCACTTTATTAAAATTATTAATTTTTACAAATTAAAGATATACCTTAAATACATTTTTACGGTTTATATATTCATATAAAATAAGCTACAAAATTGGTTCTATTTTTAATATATTTTTTTTTACCATTTTTATATCATTTTTTTTTCTTCATAGTATTTACATATTGCAACAATTTTTTGCTTTGTGTGTATTGTGTCGTTTTTTTAATTCTTTTTTTCTGTTGAAATTTCTCCGTGTTCAAAATTGAAATTCTCAAAACTGTTTTGATGACAATTTTTTGGTTAGTTTCCAGTGAAAGAATTATATAAAAAAAATATTGTTTGTGTTCGAAAGTTTACCGCAACTATATTAAGTGTTCATCCGAAATGTATTATTGCCGAAATAAATAAAGGAAACAAAATCAAATACTTTTTTTCCTTCATCGATTCAATTGTTGTTGTTTTTCGATTATTTTTGAATGTATTTATTTTATTTTTCATGATCATTTCTGTTATTATGTTTTGATTAGCTTGGCACTCAAATTATATTTTGTTATTTTTTAAAAATATTTTCAATCTGTTGTTTGAATGGGGGTAATATTGATGTATGGTTTTGGGGTGATTTTTTTTTTTGCTCAATTTCAGGCAATTTCGATAAAATTGTTTCATTTATGATTTTTATTTAAAACCAATGTTTTTTTTTCATTAGAATTATTTCTTACATATAAATATATATAGATTACCTTTGTCTTTCAATAAAACAATCTATTTTTATTTAATGTGACATTTTGTTCAATTCTCAATGAATTCTTATTCATTAAAGTTGCTTTACTGTTTAAATTCTACTTGAACCTATCGCAAAATGAAACCAATATGTAAAAATTTGAGAGTTATTACATGAGCTAAGATGAAAAAAACATAAAACCTGGCTATATATTTATAAAAACAGTTAAACAAAATACCGATATTACAAAAAGTGAAATATCGGCTCGTTTAACCATTTTTTTTTGTTTGTTTATTTGTAATCTGTTTCTAATTTCGCTCTGTCGTATATAATTTATTTTACTGTTTTGTTTTTGTAAATATAATAAGAACACTATTTTGCATCAGTACACTGTAAATAAAAATATAAATATTTCATTTTTTTTTTCAATTATTTTTTTCTTTCTCTTATTTTCCCTTTATATATTTTATATTATTTTATTTTAATCAATCAGTAACAATATTGCGTTAGAGTTTTAGCTGTCTGCAGATTAATTCTTTTAATTCTTAGAATTGATTTATTTTCTGGTTTAATTGTGTTTTGTTACACAAAACTTTGAACTGTTTTTTTAAATTTTATTTTCTCCATTTTTATTTTTTTATGATTATTTATCAATTTCTTTTAAATCAGTTTAATTTTTATTTTTAAAAAAATTATCTATATGGTATTGTATTGATTATTACCTTTTTTTTTATTTTTTTTTCTTTGTGTGTGTGTTTTTTTAAAATATGGTTCTATTGCATGTTTTGTATATTGTATAACTGTGGAAGAATTTGAGTTGCCCTGAGCCATTTTTATCTTTTTATATCATCATTTTTTTTTAACAATTTATTATATTGTTATTTCTGTGTTGATATATTTTTTCTGGTTTTGTTATATTTTATTTTCTGTCTGTTAAAAATATTTGTTATCTTTAAAAATTATCATATAAAATTATTATAACAACAATCTGTAACATAAACCCGGTTTTAATTTTTTTTTATATTTGTTTTATTGCGAAATAAGTGCGTGCGTATTGTCTGCTGATTTAGATAAAGTGGAATTTATATATTCAAAATTTTCTTTTATGGCGACTATAGATCAGTGAAGCCAGATTGTGGTAAATTTACCGTTTTGTGGTAAATTTGAGCTTAAAAAAGGTAAAAAGGAGATTTACGAGTTCTCTAGAGCAAAAAAAAGGTAAATTTTATGTTAACGAAAAATTACGGGAATTTCTCATATAAAAACCAAATACCACTCACTAACGTATCCATTACCCACCCCTCATTTTGGAAAACCGTTTAATAGCGAGTACCCATAAGGTAAGACGAATCTGTCCCAAACCACCAAACCGATTGCTATGAAATTTTGCACACAGATTCGCCTTACCCTATGGGTGCCCGCTATTAAATGGTCTTCCAAAATGAGAGGTGGGTAATGGATTGGTGCAATATAACCTGTCTGTTAGGAGGCTGAGAAATGCCATTCGGGGATTTTCGGGGACATTTTCGAGGGAATTTAAAAATGTTAAATGGGAGGTCCTGTAAGGATAACTCAAATATTCTTTTGTAATTTTTTCTCGAAAAAACAGGCAATAGGGGGTTTTCGGAGCCGCTGATCACGAATCTGGCGTTGAAATTTTAAAATTCGGATCGGGATACCCTGAAGATTTTTTTTTAAAAAGCTTTTATTTCTTTGTTTTTTGGTGCAAAAACACTTATGCATAAATTTTTAACACGGCAACGACGGGTATGCAAGCTAGTTAGTTTTATAAATTGATGTGAATCTGGCAACCATCTAAAAACTTTTTGAGCACGATGGCAAATTGAAACTCTCTAATATGAATGTGCAGCAGCGCCACTTTTAAAATTACTCATGACTCTGGCTTAGACAAGCTTACACGGTCAATATTTTTGCTTCAATATAGTCAATATAGTCCTTACACGATAGTGTATAGCCCTTACACGATCAATACATTAAACACAATGGAAATATTGTTCAACATATCGAACGTGTAAGTGCCTACTACGAATTTTCTTCTTGCTTTTGTTTTTCTTTGGACTGAAATGGCATTTGTTGTTGCCGGCTGTAACGATTGAATTTCGCATTGACGAAACGTCGTGTACATACCTAAACGCATCGTTCCGCGTATTTACAGGATGTGTAGCAACGAGCAAAAAGGATCAGATATGATCCTTCAGAAGAATCATACCTGATTGTTTGTATCCGTTGCTGTGGGACACTATAGAAATAAAACATTTGGTGTTTTAAAAAATAATAAATTTTGTTTGTTACGCAATTTACGTGATAAATTGGATAAATACTAGGGATTTGTCAAGGTTTTATTCTGTGGGGAGAAATGTAAAAATCGACTATTGACGGAAAAAACGGAAAAAAGGGGAATTCTGGCAAATTTCGTGGTAAATTTTGCATCGAGCGTCTGGCAACACTGCTACAGATAGTCAAGTGAATCGTTTTTTTTTCGATTTTATAAGGTTTACCGATCCTTTTATTACCTTGAAAAATTTTAACAAATCATTTGGTTGCTAAAATTTAAATCTAAATAAAAAGGGTTACAATTCAAGAGGATTGAAATGAGAATTTAGTCCTTAGAGTTCTGCATAAAGGAAGTGCCATCTCGCGGCTATTTTGGAAGTTAACCACGTCCGGATCTACCCCTATGAATAGGCTGGTGTCCTTCAATGCCTATAATTTAGAGCAGTGATTCTTAACCTTTTTAAAGTCAGGGAGCACTTTTGATCAGAAGGAAAATTCGCGGAGCACAAAAATCAAAGAGTCAAAAAACCAACAGACATAACTTTTATTAAAAACTAGCTTGCATACCCGTCGTTGCCGGGTTAGTTTTTTGAAAAAAAATTTTTTTTATGGTCTATGTTAAGAACCACTGATCTAGAGAGTGGACAATGAGACGTGCAAAAATGTCCACCAAGCTGAAAAACGAGCGGGAAAAGCATTGTAAATTTGATCCATTGTTACAAATAATTGTCAAAATAGCTGAAATCGTTTAATATACGTAAAAAACTCATGTCTTGAGGTATCAAAAAAATTTGGATGGTAGTAGTTGGTTTTTTTTTAAATTGACAAATTGTTTCCAGACTGTTCTAATCTGGGAAAAACTGTTCTAACTGAACTAATATATTGTTCTAATTGGAGTTAATAGACTGTCCTACTGTAATTGGAGTTAATAGTCTATCTGCTGATGTCCACTCTATAAATTATAGTCTCTCTACGCCTGACGTAGTACTTCAAGCTGAATGGAATAGGAGTTTTCCATCCCTTTCGACTCTTGAACTCTAGCGTTCAGGCATTGAAGCTCTCTATTTTTTTTTACAATTTAAAATTTCCGCTTCATTTTATTAATAATAAAACTTTTATGACAAATTTCCAGTAAAAGAATAACTTTGATATTAAATTCCACTTTTTAAAAACTAATATTCCTTTTAATAATAACTATTCTGTTAAATCTTTGTAGAAAATTACGTAAATATTATTTTTGTTTTTATCAATCTTCAATATGTCTTCATTGTGTTCTTATTTTTTGTTCGGAATTTCGAAACATATTTTGTCACGTGTAAAATTTTTTAATCGCTAACATCACTTGACTTTCAATTTGTCGCAAAAAACGAATGGTTTTCTAAACTGTTACCGCAATTTCTGATGAATTATACTTTTTTTTTTTACTAAAGTGTTAGTAAATGCACTAAATACTAATTTGAATTATTTTAAATAATTCAAATATATATATATATACTATTTATTTAATTCTTAGTCTTGTGTTCATTATTATTTTTTTCTTAAGTTTTCTTTAATTATTATATATTATTTTTAATTAATACGTTTAGAGGCACTCTAAGCTACAATTAGTCGAAACGAAAAGTTATTTTTTTGGTAATTTTTATTTACATAATTTTTCAATTGATTTTTTGAAAAAGTCATTCTTAAAATTCAACAAAACATTAAATTTTCTTTTGATAAAAAATAAATTTTCGTTATCGACCATTGCTGGGAAATATTAATATGCAAAATGTGTAATTATTTTTCTCATTTTTTAAATCTTTTTTTTTGTGTGTGTGTGTGATATTGTTGATATTAATTTTTTGTTTTTAATGGATTCAGAGAGTAGTTTTTGTTTGCTATAAATTTTATCCTAATGATATTGTGTGTTGTAATGCTTAAGTTATAGAGCTTTTTATACAATCCATTTTTTGTTTCCACGTTTTTTTTTTCACTTAAATCTAATTTTTTTTAAATTTAATTCCTTGTCCACTAAAATCGAAATATTCCAAATGAACAAGATCAAAGTTTTTGAATATGACGTGATAATTTTGCAGAATTTTAAATCCAGAAAATAATACAAAAAATTGTCAAATTTACTAAAAGGTATTCAAGCTTTTATAAAACGAAAAGCTTAAATATTTTATTAAAAGTTTTTTTTCTAATTGATATTGCAAAATTACCAAGAACACTTTCTTCTAAAATGTTGGAAACTTTTTTTATCGTGAATTGATATAAATTCATATTTAATTACACTTACGCCTAAAAATTCTAATATTTAATGATTATTGCTATTTTTTTCATTACGCCGTAGACCTTTTATCAGTAATTCAGCGGGCTTAAGAGACACAGCATCCAAAATAATATTAATAACAATAAAAATAAATATCTAATCGTAGGAATATTGGCGGTGATTTAAATAACCAAAGAGGAACATAAGTTTCTTAAATGGAACTAATTAAGGAATATCAATCGATTTGGAGGTTTTAAGTTGCTCCTGAAAAGGGGAAAATTCGCAAAAAAATGTCCAAGGGAAATATTTATTCAATTCATGTCAAAGTTTTTTTTTTTTTTGCTAAAAGGTTGAGTAGGTTTTTAACGGTCTAAAACAAACTTAGCAGTATTTATGTCAACCGTGACGTTAGTGGGTAACATATATCGTGACGACATGGAATTACCGCTAATGTCACGATTAGCATAAATCTTGGAAGGGTACCTAGGTTCCCTCATAGACGCGTAGATCCTGATAAGATCTGGTAAATTCAAATTCTGCATTTTTTGGGAATGTCGGTTTCGCGCATTTTTGTTTTTACAAAAAAATTACCCCCCCTGAGATATAACACAAAATAACGTAAAATAAAATAACACAAAAACTTGTATTTAAAACCACGTCTCGACTGGAATTTTTTTCATCGCCTACCATGAAAATGACACTGGGTACATATTTTTTCCACTTGTAGACATATTAGCAGATATCAAAAAAGTTCTGACAAATGCTGTTTTTATGGGACATTTCCATGGCTAGCGACGGGAAAAATTTCAATGGCAAGCCATGGGAAAAATTTCAATTTATGTCTAATCGAGACGAGGTTTAATACACCGTAAACTTTTATGGAAAGAATTTTGAAAAAAATCCCCAGAATTTGCAATGTGAGTACACGCCAAAAGTCCTTTTTTTAATCCTTGGAGTACTTTTCAATCCTTGGCTTCTAGAACTCTCAGAACCAAATTTTTTTTTGGGTGCATGCCAAAATTTGGGGGGGGGGAGGGGTAGCTTTAGCCCCAAGCCCTTCCATTAGCTACGGGCCTGAACCAGTGTAATCCAATTTTGATTGGAATTTAATCCAAGAGTTTTTACCGTGTACCAAGGCTCGTCTATAAAATGCGTCATGTTAATTTCGCCCTTTCCCACGTCGGCTCGACTTCTGGATGATATTTCATGTCGCCTACACATTAATTCAAAACCCCATCCTCCTAAATGTGGGACGTATCTTATGGACGTATTTAATGTACGGCCCATACATTTTGATCGAAAATCAAGGTTAGATTGAAAAAAAGGTTTGATTGAAAAGTCATGGGTCTCGACAAAAACATGTGTTTCTTAACAAAATTTTCCTTTCATTGGTTCCCCATCTTCAAAAATCATTTCGGCTAAATCGGTTAAGTGGTTTTCGCATTAACGCTTTTGAAAGCTTTTGGTAAGTCTTCTGAATTCATGTCTGGTTTTCTCAATCCGGATCCAAATCACTTTTCAAAGCTCTTATTTTTAAAGCTCCTCGATCGATTAAGCTGAAATTTTAAACTTTGCGAATCACCCCGGTTGTGAGTGTCGTGTCGTTTTCGACAAGAGTCGTTTTACGTGTTGTTGTTGGTAGAAAAACACTAATGAATGCTTTTAGTAGTGATTTAGCACATTTTAATTAGTACGAAATTTCACATCAGTTTTATGTTGCAATCCTTGTTAAAATCTTTTACTACTGTAGAATAAGTCTCAAAGAGAACGAAATTTTGATGCCAAGTAGTTTTTAAAAAAAAAAAATCCCGCGCGATATGTCCCGATTTGCTACGCAAGTAACAAAATTCAGATTTTAGATTTTATTATCGTATCTAGATTTGTTTTCTATGACTAAACAGTAGCGTTGCTGTAACATTTTTTTAAAAATTGCAGTTCGCAACGCTTGTAGTAATAATTCTGCCATTTTATAACCGTTTTGTAACTATGATAATAAAAATCTTGGCGGTTCCTACAACGATACTTTTGGATCATAATCACCAAATCCGAACCAGACCTAATTCGAACCACGGAAATTTTCGAATTACTGGATACTTTTTTTATGGTGGACATTTTGTTTAATAAAACAGTCTTAATGGCAAAAAAAAAATATACTTTCAAGTTAAAATTAAGTAACAATGTTTCTGCAGTTAAAAAGCATACACACCTACATGATGACATTCAATTTTTGTTTAACCCATTTCTTGCCATCGGTGCGTTTTCGCACCAGTAACTTTGAGCAACTTTGAGCCTTTTTGTTACCACATAGGAGTCAAAGTTGCTATTATGGAATATAAATGGTGGCAATAAATGGGTTAAAGAAACTTGAAATTTTGACTTCAAAATTAATGTCCGAGTGTTCGAATTACCGAGTCTCTACTGTACTTGCGTATTAATGAAGATATTTTTACCTCAATGTTTTCCGCATGCAACAAAGGGCAATTGCTTTCATAAAACGTATTTTTATCATATATTTTCACCTGCGGCGTATTTGTTTGACCAAATCAGGAATGTGTGCATTACATAAAATTTAGACATAGAAGTTTTTTATCCTTGGACCCTGCACTTTCTCAATTTGCAAGAACTTCATAACGACTTTGACATGAATAAAAAAAAATTCCAGCTGATCTCACAGATCGATCACTAAATCATGGTTGGGAAAAAAAGGATTTGTGAGCTGATGAATTTAATGAGATGTAAAAAATGAATGAATTTCAGTTCGAACAAAATGCGTTTTTTTTTTGAAAATGATTTTGTATGAATTTTGATGAGGATTGAAGCCAAAAAATAAAATCCAAATAAGAAAACAAAATGTTTTTATTGAATGTTTAAAGAAAAAATAATAATAATTTTTGTTTTTTTTTCTTTTCTAATTTTTTTTAAACATATTAAATTCATCAACATACATATTCAAAGTAATTAATTTGTTTATATATTCATAGTTTGTTTGTTTGTTTTTTTTTTTCAAAAAAGTCTTAAAAATTAACGTAAATATGTACTTTTCTTGTTGTTGTTGTTGTTTTTGTTTGTTTTTAACATCAATCTTATTATAAATTGTACTCATTAAGAGTCCTCACAACGTCTCCATGCATTGCATATTTTCTTTTGTTACGATTTTCTATTGTAGTGTGTATATTTTTTTTTAAACCAAGGATCAAAGAAATATTTTTTAAAATTTTTATCGAATTACGACAAGCACAAAAATTTCAGAAAAAAAATACTCCGAATGGAATGTTTGCTTTAAAAAAAACATAAATTCAATTCACGGTGCGTCAAATTCGACCACTCAAACAACAATTCTTCGTTATGATTTCATTTCTTCAAAAAAGTAATATTTTCTTACAAAAAAAAATTATAAATAAATATTTAAGAAAATGGGAAAAATAATTGTGGAAAACTTTTATCCTCTTCAAGTAAAAATATTCTCCCTAAAGTTAAAATCACAATTTCGCAATCAATTTATTTAACATATTATACATGAGATCCAAACAGTTTCAAATTATAATTATTATAAATAAAAGTACAATTTTGATATTAAAAAAATTTTGACTGGTTTTAGTTTATTTAGAAAAAAAGCCTAAATCAATTTTGTTCGAAAAATGAATAGAATAAAAGCATTTGTAAAAAACACATTAAATAAATTTCATATATTAAAATTTTTCCAATTTTTTTTACAATAATAATCTTAATAATTAATACTGACAAAATAACACGAAACGAAGGCCTAATTTTTAAATTTAATTAAATAAATTCATCACAATAATTTTGCATGTTTTTTTTTGTAATCAAAACATTTTTTTAAATGTAAATTTTTAAGTGCTATCACAGCCAATTTTTATAATTTGTTAATTTAAATTTTTTTTTGTTTATTTTTTATTTCTTGATAAATTATATTTTTCCAATTTTCTTTGAAGCAATCGTTTTTTAAATTTTGATCACAAAATGGTTGTCATGACTTAATTTTGATAAAGTTTTTTAGAAAAAAAAAAATGTTATGCCAAAAATTCATCAAAGTGGAGAAAAGTAGTGAAACTGCGCATTGAAGTACAAAACCAAATATAATTATTGATGCTTTATTCTGATTTTTGATTTGATTTTTTCGTGTTTGAGGCAAATATTTGCATATATATTGGACGTCCAGTATAACGTATTCCTATATAACGAACGTTCATTACAGCGAACAGCATTTTCAAGTTGATTAGCATCTCTATATAGCAAACGGCGAAAATTTTTGCTATTCTGTATACGAATGTATTTAAAAACTGCATAGAATTACATAAAAAACCATTTTGTTTTGTCAAAAATGTGTGTATACGTAAAACCACCGCGTATCGCCGAAAAAAATTAAAATTTTAAGGTTATGTAATCAGTTTAAGTTGGGTTTGTAATGCTTATCCCACATAAGAACAAATCGTTTTAAATTGTGATTGGCGATTTTACGCTGGTTATAGAAAGATAAAGATAGTTTTTAGAAGGGAGCGACACCATGAGGGTCCGCAAGTAGTGTTCCAGGGAGGGGGGCGGGGTGTCACAGGTTTTTTTTTCATGGGTAGGGTGATCTTACTTTCTTTGGGACCAATCCAGGTTAAGATGAGCAACTAGTTTTGTATAGAAAACAATACTTGATTTAGATTAAAACCTTGAAAAAAAGTAATTCATGTGCGCCGCAGGCGAAAAATTGGCACAATTGTTCAAATCAAGACATACACAGCCCGGAGCAAGAATTAACTTGAATTTTTGCACCATGTACACTCAGAAAAATGGAGGCTAACTCGACGACCTACATACGGCGTAATTGGCCTCGGGCAGGCGCGCGTTCGCCTGCATGTGGGCAAGTAAAACTGAGTGGTCGGTGAAATTCTGAAATTAAGCCACCAGCAGGTGAAGTAGGGCATTGGGAGCTGCACGAGTTGACCTTAGATAGGTTAACTCTGACCGCTAGCTGGCTTACAGACACCTCTGTAAGGTCAGAGTTAACCTGACAAAAAGTTGACCTGGACATTTTTCTGAGTGTACGTTTTATAAATAGTCGCAACGGAAATTGTAAATAAAAATAGTCATAAAGATAAATGCGCCGTAGGCTACATTTATTTGAAATAATTAAGCTTTTATGGAGAATTATTGAAAAAATGTGCCGCAGGCGAAAAAACTGTACTTTGTAGCAACTTTAACCCAAAATAGAGTACATTTTACATATTCAGTGACCGTTTTTTTCAGTGTTTGAGAAATGATTACACTAATATGACAAATCCGGGACACAAATTTAGTTTCCGGAACGCAAGGACAACAAGCCTGAATCCAGGGCCAACCCAGGGATTCCGGAACGTGATGTCACCTTATTTATGGGCAAACATATTTTCCAAATGGGCTGTTTTTATTTAAATGGATTTAGAGTGATTCAAACATCTTTATTTGAAAAAAAAAATAACAATTAAATCTAATAAAAAAATTAACAGGTAAAGAAAATTCACTTTGTTTCGAAAAAAATCAGATTTTCGCGCCTAAATAACTACTGAAACACAGCGAACGCCGCCAAAAGTAGAAATTTTGTCTACTTTCGCGTCGCGTCACTGTAGCGCACGCTTATCAACGCAGCATTGTGAGCGGTTCGTGAAAGTTTTTTGCGATTTGACAGTTCGTCCAACTTCACACACACATGAAACACTCATTGTGTAATATACAGAAGTTTCCGGCAACTTGTCTCTGCGTGTAGCACAAACGAGCAACTTTTTGTATCGTGTATCGGTTTAAAGTTGCCGTGTGTAACATAGGCCTAAGAAATCACTATATTCAACTTTCGATGCGACGCGCCACAGCACATAACGCTTCCACTGTAAGTTCACCTTTATTTAAGGAATATAAAAAACCAATAGTTTTATCAGAAACTGCGGCCCCTGCCGAACCTGCGGACGCCCATAAAATTGATTAAATTTTCTAAATTAAGACGAAAAATTTACGGTTGCCTTTCTAAATTCGTGCTCTTAAGATCAAACTTTGATATCAGTTTTTGAGCGAACCAACGCTTAGAAAAATTCAATATTTTTCTCAATTCGCATAATACTCTGTAAAAAATAAAACAAAAATAGTTTTTTCGATAATTATTTTTATCAATTTTTAAATTTAGCCCCACTCGTTTTATATAATAAAAATGCGTATTTCGATATAGCGAATCTTCGATTTCAAGTACAAGCAGAAAAAAAAAACAAGTAAATTAAACTTTTTTATAATAGGAACTTAGACCAATGAGGTCCTTTTCACCCCCTTAGTTCCGCCACTTTAGAGTAACGAATGAAAATACGTCACGTCTCCCCTGGCTACGGGCCTGTTTGGAGATAAAAGTGTTAAGCCCAACTCAGACTAACGATTGCGATTACGATTGAGGCTTCTCGACCCATGAGATCAAAGCTTTCAACGATAGATGTATGAAAACTTTGGTTCAGGAAGCTCAATTGTAATCGTAATCGCAATCGTTAGTCTAAATTGGGCTTTATGACTGTGCCATAAGGTACGAATTTCCTTAATCCTTACAGGCTTGGTGGTATACGCGATATACAGTAATCCCTCCAACTGCGCGGTAGATATGTTCCACAAAAAGAGCGCGCAAACCGAAACCGCGCACTGTGAACCCTACTTTGTATGAACTTTTGGGATTAGAAATAGGTTTTTTTGAACGAAAATTATAAAAAAAAACCGCCCAGTTGCAAAATTTTTACCGCGCAGTTCGAAATTTTGGTATTAAAACTTACCGCGCAGTTGCGAAACCGCGCAGCTAGAAACCGCGCAGTTGGAGGGATTACTGTATCACTTTATTGGTAACAAATGCTGTACGGTGGTATCAAAATGATACCTCTTATTAAATCGATGAAACTTGAAAATTGTACCACAAAAAAATAAAAAATAATTTTTTTTTGGTGTGCAGAACGAGTAAAAATATTTTCTATTTTTCTGCGCCCTCCGAATGCGAATTCGCACCGCATTGCGAAAAAGTTCAAGTTTACCACGCGATCTTATATCATATGTCATCTACATGAGCTCTAATTTTGTATTACGTAACAATGCGGTCTCCCCAAAATTGCAGTCTATGCAAAATTACAACTCATGTAGATTACATACAATATAAGATCGCTTGGAAAGTTTGAACTTTTTCGCTATGCGGTGCCTAAGGGTTAACCAATTTACACGACAATGCACTTCACGTTACGTTAACTTGCTTAAATTTGTACTGACCGTCAAAACCGATAAATTGCAAATATTCACCTCGAACACCATCTATTTTAATTACCACAACAAAATAGATTTAAGTATCTATTGGGTTTATCAAAAACCACTTTGATTAATTAACAATTGCCGTCGCTAATTTTTTGTTATTCGATTCTTCTCTTTCAATTTTTAGCAACTTATTAAAGTTAACTTATGTTTAATCTTAACTCAATTTCCACAATTATTTTTCAAATAAATGATAAATGAATTTATTTTCATGTTTATCTAAACTAAAAAAAAAAAACTTTAAATGTTATAAGTAATTTTAAAATCATAAAATTTATCATAATTAGAAATTATTAATAATAATGAAGGGATTTCTTTCTTTTCTTCGAAATCGACAGATCTTAAAAACTATTAAACAAAAATGAAGATTAGACAATAATTACCACACGTTTAAAATTGTGGTGAAAGCTAATTTAATAAAATAATAACCAAAATATGTACATATTTGTTTGTTACTACATTTTGAAATCTGTTTTAAAAAATTCAATTGATCCTTGGCGCTTGAAAAATTTAAACAATAATCAGACATTTCTCTGTCAATGACTTAAACGTAACTAATTTAAATTAACACAAGAAAATAAAATTTGATTGGGACCAAATTCAATTTGTGTAAATTATAGTCACAAAAGAAAAAATACCAAAAAATAATCTTAAAAAAATGGTGGTTTCTCTTATGGTGTTTCGAATTTTTTTTTAAAATAATTTTTTTTTTGCCCGATAAAGGTCCAGTCTATCTCTGCCATATCTAAATCACTTCCTTAATCGCTGACATGATCCATTATAATCAACTAATTTTAATTGCAAATATCGTTAAGATCACAGATATTTTTTTTAAATTATTACTTTACACAATTTCTTTCTTTGAATTTTTCTTTCTTCTTTTCCGTAATTTTCCATTTTATTCACATTCGTATTGAATAGCGAAAGTATTTTTCTGGTTTTTAAACTCGTTTGAAAATTTGAAGCGGCACTGATTTTTAAAAAAAAAATGTTTTGGGTAGTTTTTGAAGATAGCTTGGCCACAGCAAACGTGACGCAATTCAGGTTGATTCAGATTGTATAAGTATTTAGTCAAGTGGCAAGTGGTTAACTTGCTGTTAAATGGTTTAGTAGCTAAAAATGTCTGGACCAGTGTTGCAAGACCCAAGAACTCAAAAAAACGTCAATATGCAATCTGAAAATCGTCAAAAATCGTCATAACAAAATGTGCCCAATCAATAAACCTGAATATAAGGTTAAATTTTTTTAATCTTTTTCTGATCAATAAACCTGAATATAAGGTTAAATTTTTTTAATTTTAAATTTTTTTAATCTTTTTCCGGGCCTCTACATTTGCGATTTTTTATGTCATGATTTCTTGATTGGCGAACCAGAGCCCGAGTTGATGTTGATAAAAAAAATCACGATATAAAAATCATGGTAGATTTCATTACTGAAAAACCATGACATTTGTTTGACATTTCCGAATTTAAGATGGCGAAGTCTAAATTTACTAGACAAATGTATAGGCTTTGAAAAAGGATTCTAGGACTTTTTTTGCCTGCTCTTTGTTACTTCTTAGCGAGGGCGTACACGGAGCAACTTTCGGTCATCAGCATGCCGCAACTTCACCAAATTGTAGGAAAGAAACGAGTGCGGTAAGAGGGGAAAAGTCGCCACTCGAAAAGTGTTCTTCTCGTCTTCTTTTACGCACACAAACGAATTCGCTCGTGTAGCACCTAAGCATGCATGTGTGCGTAATTTAATAGATACAGTCGGTGCTTAGCCACCAACTCGTGAACATATCCCAAATAATTGAAAATTGAATGCAAATAGAGAAATACCAATTGCAGGTAGTTTTATTTTTCAGGTAGGTAGGTAAATAACAAATTACCAGTCCTTATTCTTCTATTGTTGGCAGTTTCTATTGTGGCAATTGATGTTGCCTCGGTGCTAGCTAGAAAGGGAATGAGCTGGAAATACAACACATAATATGAGAACCACACACACATGAGCGATCGCTTGTTGTAAACAAGTTTTTCCTACAAAAAGTGAAGAAGCGTGTACGTCGGAAAGGTATTTTGAGGACTAAAAGTCGCTGCGACGAGAAGAAGCGTGTGCGTTCGCACTTATGTTTTGCATCGATTTTTGCAGTTCTAAAAAGTTCTAATTTCCCCAACCGATTTTCGATCTGCAGATGCTTCCCCTCAATAACAGATGAACTTGTTTGTCTGATTTCTGTTATTTTCATCTGTAGTTACATACTGTCACAATAAATACACACGAGGTCGTCCCCAATAAGCAATTTATGTAAGGAAGATGTGATTGGAGATTGATCTGTATGCTATTGGTTTAATGCTGAAAATAGCATACAATCGACCTCAAGTCTATTATTTTCTAAAATGTGATAGAGGCCTTCGCTGCTTGTATTCAGTCACTCGTACAGCAAATTACAAAAGTTTATCAAAAGTTTATCAAAAGTTTATCTCTTTCTGGTTTTGTGATTTTTTTCCGTTAGATAAGTAAGTCAGCTGTATGGAGTTTAACCTTAACTAAACTACTTGACTAAATTGATACCAAATCGTTATGTTCACACTAGTTTAGCAACTAAATTACTTGCTACTTGACTAATGGTCGTTTGCACCAACGCAAATTAGCAGCTTATGTACAACTTCAAATATTTAAGTCGCAGAATTTCTACGGTTTAAGTAAGCTAACCGCAACTTAATTTTTTAAGATTAATTGGCGCAAACGGGCCTAAAATACTTAAAATAGTCAGAATCAACCTTCAATGCGAAATTAGGCTCTACGAGGCGTATCTTAAAGTTATCAGACGTCACACACTGTTGCGAGTGTAAAGAAAAAAAAATAGTAAGTGCTAGAAGGCTTGTGTACTATTCGGGATGGAAAGTACTTTTACGGCCTTTTACTAACAATGTTTTTTTAATCAAATAAAGTTCAAATTTGCTAAAAGAAAACTTTTAGACGTTATAAGAAAAAAACTTGATTTCTGAGGCTTGACCGCATTTGCACGCTCGGGTTGTTTTTTAGCACAGATTTTCCTGTGCTTTTTACTGGTTTTTAAAAGCTCTACCTCGAAAACGTTGCAGCCGATTGAGCTGAATTGTTGAGTCAAACGAGTATCATGTTTTCTTACCAGATCGACAAGTTTTCTTAGCCGAATTGCGATGTAAAAATAACCAGAATTTTTTTTTTTTTTTTTGAAAAGGCAAATAAACTTCAGCAGTAATTTTAAGAGATAAAATAGTCTTAAATTCAAAAATTTGATGAAAATCGGTTAGAGTGCCATAAAAAATCTTAGAAAAAACACCTTCGCTATAAAATATCGAATCGACCTCAAGGTTCAAAAATTTCTGTGTACGTCTACGAAAAGCTCTTCGAAGCTCAATTACATTTTCATAATCAAAATTATACAAATGTTTAGCACCAATTTGTGTATTCATGGGTTGTTTTTTTTTTGTTTCTATTGTAGGTTAGGTCAAACTTTCCGAAATTGGTTAGCAAAACAACAAACGAAATCTAAACTTTTTTTTACTGGATATTGCTCTATCATTTTCTTTTTTAAAAGGATTTAACTGGATATTTTTTTCGTATTTTTTTTTGTTTACTTCTTAATGGGTAAATGTTTGAAACATAAATCTATTTAAAAATTAATTATTGCCATCATTTAGAAAGGGTTCTCATATTTTTTTCTGAGAATAGAAAATAATCCTCGAAAAGTACACTATTTATAATTGTATGTGTTTTGCAAGAGCTTTAAACGTGCTATAAATTCAAAGTTTTACTTATTATGGTTTTTTTTTACTTGCTGATTTCTGTTATTTTGTTTGTATTTCAAGCTCTAACTTAGTTAATTTCTTTATACAAGTGGTTTCATTTCTATATGCATTTATTTAAATTATTATTTTCTTTTTTTTTGAATTATTTTCTTCTGAATGTGGTTTGTGTCTACGCTTGTTTATTGTTTTTCTATTAATATTTTTATTTTTATTGGTTGTTGTTGTTTTCATATAATTTTTTTTTCACCAATTTTTTGTTATAGTTTTATTCAGATAGTATTAAAAATTTATTTAAAAATTGATTTATCCTAATTGCTTTCACTATTGCGGTAACTCGTCTTTTGTATCGACGGGACTTGGCGATAGAAACTTGCGAACGTATTTTGGAAAATGTGTTTTCTCGTGAGCTTTCAATATCGTCGATCGAGAAAATGTTTTACCACACATGCTGCATCGAAATGGGCGTTCACCTAAAATCAAAAATTCAGTGTTATTGATTGATTCTTTAAAAAAAATGATTTTTTAAACATATTATCGACTTATTGACAAAGTTTTTCATTATTTCTGTGGCATAAGGATGACGGCTTTAATTTATCAATGTTGGATTTATGGTGAAAAATTGTCAAATGTTGCTCGAGTTAACTCGAGCGTGAAGATTTTTACCAATATCGTCCTCTTCAATTGATTCAAGTCTTCTCGTCGAAAGATTACTTTAAAAGAATAGTTTACTATCTGTGCTGTCAACCTTGCGGGAACGGATGGGAAAGCACTCCGACCTTATGGAAAATGTTAAGATAATAGTAAAAATTCACAGTAATTTCGTCAGTGTTTGTGATTTGGCCCATTGGTAGTACATTTGATTGAAAATGGACAGAAAATCCAAAAACAAAACAACAAAAAAGTTCTTGAGTTGAAAATTTTTCTGGTTTAAACCTTCTGGTTATCAAATTTTCGGTCTCCAAGAAAAAGTCCCTAGGGTTTTGGGTTAGGTATGGCTCAGGAGTAAAGCCCATAAGTCGAAGATCATGGGTTAGAATCTCATTTTCGAACGACACTTGAAAGGGTGGTTTTTTCTTTCTTTTTACGAGTCCTACCGAAAAATCAACATGCGCCACCACTGGCCAAATTCTTCAAATGTCTTTCACAAAAATGCATTTCAATTAATCTAAAGTGTTGCCGTTTAGTCAATAATATGTCTAAAATAATATTTAAAAAAAAACCATACTAACCTGTATGCACACGACAGTGATCCTTCATATGATGCCGCAGCTTGAAGGCTTTACCACAGAATTCGCACTTGAAGGGTCGGTCACCTGTGTGTACCGGCAAATGTGTGATGAGGGAGGCAACATCGGGAAAACTTTTACCACAGAACTTACATAGTACAACACTATTCGGATCGCCCGAAGAGCACTGACCACCTGGCCCACCGATAGCACTGCTAGCGCCCCCGCTTCCAACACCTCCGACACCGCACGTCGAATTCCCGCTGACGTTCGCTGATGCAGCGGCGGCCGCAGCAGCAGCAGCCGCTGCGTATTCAATATCCATGGGCACACCATCGGGGGGCTCGAGGGGTTCCAGAGGCGGGGGCGCCTGCCTATGCGAGAAATGTTGCGGTAACGGGGGCAACTCGTGCGGCAACAAATTCGCTATATGGCTGGGATGTAGCAGATGTGCGGTTTCTCGAAACTTCAGCGTTTCCAGCGAGTGCGACAGAATGTGGCGGGTCAGCTTGCTTTGGTGGGGGAACGCCAGGCCGCAGTACATGCAGGGGTACATGGCCCCGCTTCCCGTATCGAGGGATGTGGGACCCCCACCCCCACCTCCACTATTACTACCGCTGCCGCCCCCACCCCCACCCAAACCGTGTGGCGATTCTGACGTCTCCTGCAAACCAAACAAAAATCAACATCAACTTCTTTTCGTTTTTCTCAATTTTGTTTTTTTTTATCAATAATTTTTCTCATTTTTTGATTTTAAAATTTCAAATATTTTTTTTTTCAAAAGCAACAATTTTCTATTCTATTTTTTTTTATTAATAAATATTTTTTTTAATTGAAAGACAAATCTTAAAAACAGTTTTTTAAGCATGAACAAGAGTTTTTTCTTCAAAATATTTATAGAAAAATAGCCGAAGCAAGAGGGGTAGAGTGCACTTTTCAAAAAATGTTTTTCCACTCAAAATTGTATTAGTATTTTTAATTTTTTTTTATAATGTGTGCACACATTATAAACAGTTTCTTACTACTAAAAATTCTAAACGAACAATACTTTTAACTTTTTAACTTTTTTTTGTAAAAATATTTTCGTGTTATTTTTTATTTTTATTTTTTTTTTTCAAGAAGTTGAGGTTCGATTTTTGTTTGGGCGCTGGATAATCGACGCTTTTTTATAATTCCGATTTTTTTTTTGTGAATTTTAACCTTTTTTCAGTGTTAACCCATTAAACGGCAGTAGAAATTACTTATTTAAAATTTTGTGGTATTCGCATATTACTCAACAAATATTGTTTTTTTTTTTAAATAATAATTTGTGTCTTCAATTATGAAAAAAGAGCGATTTTTAGTTTATTTTTATTAAATTTTACTCATATCGCAATAATAAAAATAATTTTTAAGAAAAAACAAAACAAAGGATTGATAATTAACAGTAATTAAAAAAAATGTGTATATTTTCAAGAAGTTTTTCCACTTATTTTATTGATAAGAAATTTAAATTTTGTTTTCAGAATTCCGCACTCTTTTTTCAAGTTTTCTTCTGTTTCAAATTTTCAAAAATCTAATTTAAAAAAAATTGCATCTGTTATAAGCAAAGAATAAAACTGTAACTTGCTCTTATTTTAATTTTTTTTTTGAAAAAGATATTAGAAAAGATGTGTCGTTTTTCAATAAAATGAAAATAAAAAAAATTATCTTATTTCAGCCTTAAGAATAGGTAATAGATTTATAATATAAATATATATAGCACAGCCATTTCCAAAAAACGTAGATCAACTTCTTGACAATAATTAAATAATTAAATTTATAATAATTAAACAGTTATTACCAAAAATAAATTATGTGTGTTTTTTTTTGAATATAATAAGGTTTATAGAAAAAATTATGTACTCTTTTTAGTTATCTTTTTTTTTTAAATTACTCCTCCGTGATTTAAAAAGATGTCTTTTAAAATATATACAGTGTCCTACTAGCTTTAATCAAATTGTAAGTTGTTTTTAAAAATTAAAAAAAAATGTATACCGTTTTGTAAGACACTGTATACTTAAAATTCATTCAATTTAATGAGTTTTTTTACATATATAAATAAGAGAAACACATCAACAATAACATTTAGTAATTAATAAAAAAAAGTTTTACACATAGAAAGTTAAAAAGTTAAAAAATATATTAAATAAATAACATTTAATACTTTTTTTTTTGGTTTAGTTAAAAGCAGTCCACAAAGAGCAAAAATTTAAATAAAATTAACGTACCGATGATTTTTTAAATTTGTGAAACAAATTTAAGTTCCACAAAATGGCAGAAAATTATTTATTTTTTTTTATTTGTTGCTATTTTATTTAATTATACCATTTCGAAACTTGCACGGCACAATTTCTTTTTTTTTTGCAATAATTTTAATACGCATTTTTGTCGAAAAAAACTTTACCCCTCTTGTTCTATAACTCATTGCTTTACGAAATATTTTGATTTTGAAGAATTTTATTATCGAAAATTCATTTTTAGTTTATTTACAAAAGGAACAAAAAAATAATTCTTTGGGAAAAGCTGTTTTTAAATATTTTACTGAAGTGCTGGGGTTGAAAATTTAATTAGCTATTTAAAAAAAACGAAATCTTTTTAGTAACATCAGCTTTAGTTTTTTTTTTTAAAGCGGTAAGCTAAAATTAATAAGAAATTAAAGACTTCAATCAAGCTTCAAATATTGAACTGAAAATTTTCTTGAAATCTTTTTTTTTTCTTGAAAAACAACACTAAAAGTTTTGTAAGTATTTTTAAAATAATTTTTTGTGGTTTAAATCAACAAGGATTAGGGGTAAGTCTATGTTTTAACATAATTTTTAATCTAAACTAAAATGTCGTTAATATTACTAGGGATAATTTGGTATTTAAGGATTGTTGTTATTCCGTACGAGCTTTTAGACATTTTTACTTGGTGGTTTTTGAATTAATCCTCGATTTCAAGTGTAAAAAAATCGGGTTTCCATACTCAATTCTTTAAGAGACTTTGATCTGTTGCTAGGGTCATATTTAAGTTCTGTCAATTCGGGACAAGACAAAAGGACGAGGGTTTGATAACTACATTTTTTTTACACAACAATTTGAAAATTTCAAATTTCATATTAACGATTTCAACTAATGGGGTAAAAAAAAATACTAAATGTGCACCACAGGGCAAGATTTTTGTGAACAGGATGCGGCGTAATGATTGAAATCAAAAATTTATAGCCTTCAAAAATTATAACGTTCACGCACTCAGAAAAATGTCCAGGTCAACTTTTTGTCAGGTTAACTCTGACCCTTAAGAGGTGTCTGTAAGCCAGCTAGCGGTCAGAGTTAACCTATCTAAGGTCAACTCGTGCAGCTCCCAATGCCCTACTTCACCTGCTGGTGGCTTAATTTCAGAATTTCTCCGACCACAGGTCAACTCAGTTTTAAGGAAACATACCAAAACCTACAAATACCAGGGGCCAACCATTTGTACAGGATAGTGGGAAAGTGGTGGTCCTATTGTTTTTGATGTATGGAATGGTTATATAAAATCGTATTCTAAATACATTTAACCTTTATAATTTTTTCAATATCACTAACCGTTTTCGAGAAAATAGAAAAAAAAGTATTCAATTTGTATGGGGAGGGGGAAGGAGTGGTCTAACTGGATTTTAATGTGTGGGTGGGAAGGAGTGGTCCAACTGGATGTGTGGGTGAATTACGTAAAATCCTATTCTAAACACATTTTTCCTATATAAATTTTTTAATATGACTCATCATTTTCGGGGACATTGCGAAAAACTGTTTCGTTTGTATGGGGGAGAGAGGAAGGAATGGTCCAATTTTGCTCGTTCAAGAACTTAGCCCAGCCATTTACGAGAAACGTAACTATACAAAATTTCAAGTCTCTAACTCAGTCCATATGATCATAAAAAAGAAATACTGATCTTTGAAGGTCCCAAGGTATCGTTGCACATACATAACACGAAGCGTTGGTAACTTTGGTTACGCCCTTGGTAAGAATTTTTTTTAAACTACGAAAAATCCCTCCTGCGCTGCTGATAATTTCTAAAAATTAAAGAGATTTTGTGACAAATTCCAGTAGTGAAGCAAAGGGAAAGGGGCAGAGAGTGAGCTATTCTTGGTGGCACGTCTTTAGGGACATGTAATCTTGGCTCATGATTTTTACACTCAGCCTGTAAGCCAGAGGTCGTGATTTCAAACGTCTCCGTCTGCGACGCACTGTCGTTTTAAGTCCACTTAACTTGCTTTATCGTAATGAGTAATGAAAGTTACTTCTTGGTGCTAACGACACCATCAGGCAAATGGTTGTAACGGAAAACCTTACAAATGTTGTAATTTCACTATGGTTCGCAATCCATGTCAAACTGTAGTAGGTATGCAAGAGGGACGAAAAATTGTTGAGAAACCTTAATTGATGAAGCCCAGTCCCACTTTCAGATCTAGTGTCATAGATAGATTTTTGCAGGGAAATTTCGGTTCAAAATTTTTGACCGGAGACCATTTTTTTTTCAAACCCGCTATACATAGGTATTATAAAATAAAAGTTAATTAGAATAAATTCAATAACTTTTCATTAAGTCCTAATAGATTGCGGCTAAATTTTAATTTGATAACACTCCAAACTGTTAATCTCAGTAATGGAATCTGAATCGAATACAGTGATTAAAAAATGTGTGCCAAATAGAGATATACCTTCGTTTTTAAACAAATAACAAAACTAACCGTAAAAGCACATTTAATCCATATGTCGAAAATGGCAATATTTTATATTTTGTATATCATAAAACTAATTCGGTATGAAACCACTGCAGGGATGCATTATGTAAATGAAAGTTGTCCTCAAATTAAATTCATGAGTCAATTTCCCGGATTTGTGCCAGCAATAATGAAAATTAGGCCTTTATCCTTCTAACCCACTTTAATTTGCGATGGTGAATAACGCAGTGCGACGACGGCGGTTGGGGGTAGAGGTACATATTAGTAATACCGATTTCATTTGAATCATTTACCAAAATCACAATCAAATGGGCTAATATGTATCCCATCCATACAACTACAGTCGTGTGCTATTTGTGTGCCAAACAAGGACCAAATCTAAATTGCACTAAATATAAGTCAAATCAGACCAATTGCGTTTGGCACAAATCAACACAAACACACACAATTATTGGGTAAGTGGCTTTTTACCGAAATTGGCTAAAAACATTAAATAACAAAATCAATAGCGACAAATATTGCAAAATTCTTGGCACCCATGCAGATGCAAATCGACGCTATCAATTAATTGAATCTATTTGAAGATAATTTGTAAAGTTAGTTTATTGATCAATAATTAGGAAACTAATTTTTAATTATGATGACGAGTTTTTCCCAGAAAATTTGAGGAAAAGGGTAATCACGTCATCCTTACAGGTCGTTCCTCTATTCTTACAAGGAATCGCTGGAATAGCCCCGAAGTAGGGAAAATGTTGTATTGTCATTGCAGTATTGTATGTCTGCAAAATTTCAAGCCAATTGGATGAGTGGAAGTGGGTCAAAATTAGATTGCAAGATTTGACCCTGACGGACAGACGAACAGAGAGACGGCCATGATAGCTAGATAAAAGCTTTTAAAAAGAAGTTTGCAAGGTAGCAGCTTGGCTTTGTGGGTAAGGGATTCAGATTGCACTTTGAAGGCCTCGGCTCCAATTTTAGTCTACGCAACTTAAATGAGTATTGGTGGCGGTAATAGTTAATGATATCACTAGTATATAGAACTGCGGTCGTTTAAAAATGGTTGGCCATCGATTCAAGTTATATCTGACTCCAATTCCGTCAAAAAAGGCCTCCCGATTTTCTGAAAGTTTTTTCGCGGTTCGCTAAAAAAGCCCTTAATTTTTCGGGCGTCGAAAGAAGATTCAGTAACAACAGTTTGAATTTTTAGATAGCTAACAAAATTTTTTCATGGAGGGCCGAAAATTTCTAGTTATGTCAGTGTGGTGGTAATGACCAAAAAAGTTTGACGACCCCCGGTCTATACTGTCAACACGTTCTTTTGTACATTTAACAGTCGCCGAAAAACCTTACAATTGTTGTAACTGAAGTCCCAGTTTTTGACACTGTAAGCTGAGCAGGAACGAAGATATTGATTATGAAATTCCAAGTTCAGGGGGCCAAAATCTTATTTGGACTGTCATTAATAATATGCGCCGCAGGCAAAATTTTTTAAACGGAATGCAGCACAGTTATTCAAATCAAGACATATACAGTCCCAAACAAGAATTAACTTGAATTTTTCGCTCTGTGTGTTTTATAAATAGTCGCAACGGAAATTGTAAATAAATATAACAATAAAGAAAGATGAGCCGCATCCCACATTTTATGAGATAAATCAGCTTTTGTGGAAAATTGTTGAAAAAATGTGCTGCAGACGAAAAAATGTACTTTGGAGCAACCTCCAGCCGAAATAAAGTACGATTTACTTATTCAGTGATCGTTTTTTTTCCAGTGTTTAAGAAAATATTACACTATTTTGACAAATCCCGGACAAAAAATTAGTTTTTGGAACGCCTGGAAAACAAGCCTAAGGCCCGCCGTACACTTGAGCTAAGTTAGCTCAGCTATGTGCCTGTTTAGATGTGGACGTTTAGCAGTTCATATACACGCCACGTTAAGCTCTAAAGAGGCACATAGCTGAGCTAACTTAGCTCAAGTGTACGGCGGGCCTAAATCCGGGGCTATTCCAGCGATTCCGGGATGTGTATTTATGGGAAAATATATCATGCTATGGGCTGTTTCTATTTAAATGCTTTTAACCTGTTTTCTACTGGTAACCTTTTTTGTGTTGTAGATTAATCTCGAATCGTATCGCATCTTTTAACGCAGCATTGCGAGTGGTCCCATAAGAAAGCACTATCTTCAACTATTGACGTGTCGTTTTCACTTTAATTTTTATCAAGGAACGTTATCAAGGAACGTAACAAACTAATAGTTTTTTTTTCAAAATTCCAGTCGTGGGAGGGGGGGGGAGGTGGGCATCTCCTGCCAGTACTTTTGGACGCCTGTGCCTCAGATTGAGATTTGTGACCAAATTTTTCCGCACTGAGAGTTTTCACATGGATTGCAATTCACAATTCTTGAATGAAACATGGAATTGCGGAATTTGTAAGGTTTGCAGCCCATTAACAGCACAAGCCATCCCAAGTCTATTTTTTAACATTTTGCCTTGCGAATTTCGTGACACCAGTAAAGTCTAATTTTATTTGCATTACGTTAATGATTAAAACTAGAGATTGAATTATTAATCTAGTATTTCGCAATTTTTTAAAAAGTTTTCCCATAGATTTTCGTTTTACTACATTTTAAATGTTGAATTCAACCGAAATAGTGAAAAAAATCGATATGGTTTTAGCATTTAGAATCCAATGAAATAAAAGATGTACAGTAAAAGGGGAACGGGGATTTTAGTCACCCTCATCCCAATAAGTTGATTCAAAATTCATGAACTTTGTATAATTCTACTATCCCAGCATAGATCAACCCCCAGTATTTGTTTTAGCTGTTTGAATGTGTCGGGGCAGGAGGGCGATATATTCAACTGATATAGAAATACACTACAGTACAGTCCAGTCCAGTTGAGTTCATTCGACATTCACCACCATTGAGTCCATCAACAAAGACTAGTCTGGATCCTAAAATTCACATTCATACATAGTTTCAATTCGATATATCCTCCATATGCCATTCGGCGAACAGAATTCCAGTTCATCAAATGTTTTCTTCGATATTCCATTTCACAATAAAAAAAAAATCATGTTTAACTCTTCTCGTAGTATTCTTTTTTCAGTTATGACATAGGCTTCTTGCCATGCCTGCGGCAGAAACGCCATATAGATAAAGGATCAATGTTAAAGTGGATGTATGTGAGGACCCCCAAACCTTCCCAATTAAAATTTAAAAAATCCACAGTCGTCACGTGCAGGATGAGCGCTACAAAACAGTGGTGGTATTGGGTGTTGATTTTGATAAGGGATCTCAATTTTTTGGTGGTGGTAAAAATCTTTGGGATTCAGCGAGTCGCAGGATATTCCAGTATGAAAACATCGACCATCAACAAGCAACAGATATCGCGAAATCACACACAATATTACTCTTTGTAGTTCGAATACTCATGATTCTAATATCAAAGGAGAGACTAAAAATTGTTGAGTATAGGCAGAGAGACCATACGTCCTGAATCTAGGCGCATGTGGTCCCGGTGTGTCCCGGAAACTAATCTGTTGTGCCGGAATTATGCAATATTGTGTTTTAATTTATCAAATAGCAGAAAAAACTATCACTAAATATGCGAAAAGTACCCTACTTCGATTGGAGTTTGCTGTAAATTCTATATTTTTGCCTGCGGCGCATTTTTTCAACAATTTTCCACAAACCACGTGAGTATCTGATAGAGTTTTGCCTGCGGCACATTTATCTTTCTTGGTATTGGTAGTACAAATGGGAAACCGCCGTTTTCCAATAGATGACGCTAGCAGTAAAATGCTGGTCAAAAATGTCAGATCAGAAACGTCAATCTGGCAACAACTCCTTATCATTAAATTTGTGAATTTTTATCGGCGTCATATATTTTTTTGTGCGTGCAAATGTTGACATTTGAGCCAGACAAGCATCTTCTGCGGGAAGTTTTGCTTCTTCCCCTCAATTCGAGAAAAATCTGCGGCTAAGGCACGTCGAATGATTGTAGAAACTTAGGGTGATACTTCAATTAATGAAAAAACGTGTCGCGAATGGTTTCAACGCTACAAAAGTGGTGATTTTAACATGGAAGATAAGGATCGTCCCGGACCGGTGAAAAGGTTTGAAGACGCAGCATTTGAGGTATTACTGGATGAAGACCGATGTCAAACAGAACAAGAACTTGCAGAGTAGTGCTTTTCAGCCGAGCATTGAAGGAAAAACGGACACAATTCGAGCTAAAATGACAAAGTGATTTTGCAGCACGACAGCCCTCGGCCACTTGTTGCTAATGTCGTTAAAAACTACCTGGAAACACTTAATTGGGACGTCCTACCCCACCCGCCATATTTTCCAGACATCGCCCCTTCCAACTACCATCTGTTCCGATCGATGACGTATGGCCTGAGCGAGCAGCACTTCCGTTCTTACAAAGGGCCAAAAAATTGGGTCGATTTGTGGATCGCCTCAAGAGACGAGCAGTTTTTTCGACGCGGAATCCGTATGCTGCCAGAAAGATGGGAGAAAGTTCTGGCTAATGATGGACGATATTTTGAAGAATAAATATGTAAGCATTTATTCACAAAAAAGCCTCAAATTTTGGAAAAACGGCCGTTTTCCACTTGTACTCCCAGTATTTCAACAATTTTCGTTGCTATCATTTCGCTCTTGTCACGATTTTCACGTTGCGAATGTAAAGAGCGTGAAAAATTAGGTTAATTTTCGCTTGGGTGTCTGTAGCACTTGATTTAATTCACTGTGCCACAGTGCATGTGAAAAATCATATTTTTAAGAGACCAAATTAAAGTATTCGGGAAATAATTTTCATCCAAAGCCGAAATTCACATTTTTTTTCATACAATCTTACATAAAAGAAAGTTGAGTAGACATCGACTGCTATTCAATATTTGTTTGTACGTGAATATGCGCCGCCAGCAATATTTTTGTAAAGATTCAGAAATATTGTTTCGATATTATTCGTATATTATGAGTTGGTATTTTGATTTGTGGATAAATAGCAGTACCTCGTCTCATATTCGTTAGTATCGATCCTGTCTGGCCAAATTCATGACACTAGGACATTTGCGGGCGCGTTATATAGTCAGTCTGCACTATTAACACGACACCATCCGTACTCATCCTCACCTGAATATATCGCTTGCCATCATCTTACAAGCCTCATACAGGTAGAGAGAGTGCGGAAGCAAAGAAGGCATACTAAACGACCAGGCAACCACCCCTACTTGTCGGTTCGATATCCTCGACTCGCATTATTCTTACAGTCGGCAGGAATCGTTTTGCAAAAGACAAAGAAGAATTCAAGGGTGCCTGAATGTAGCCATCTATAGGTACGTATAGTTTCTATCGCAAATAGTGTTTCATATACTTGTATTAAACAACAGTATATGTTGTTCCGTACACCTTATGGTAGGCACTTCCAAGATAGAAAACACCACCTTCCCTTCCCAAGGCCATCAGAATAGTTTCCGATTCTGCAGTTTGCTGTCTGGCTTTGTGTACATGAATTAGCCAGCATATTTCGCCTATACTTCTTATGTTTTGCTTATGGTCGTCATTTAAAGTGCTGGAAACTTTTGAAAGCTTTTTTCTTCCCCCACAGGACGTTGGACGAGAGCACAGGACAGGAAAACATATCGGCTGTCGGACAAAGGAGCGTCGAGGACTGAATGTGAGATACCTAAAGCGGGTCATGAGTGGACAATTAGAGATCACGTAGTGGAATGGCAAAGTAACAAGGATTTCGACCACACTATGTACGTCTCTATAGTAATCCTTTTGGTCCTTTCCATTACCCAACTTCATGTATTGCCGGGCCACCCATTCATGCATCCTTCTTTAGACCTACGTCCTTACAATTCCCATCAATATTGAGAGTCACCTGCCCAACTAACGAAATCCTTTTAACCCTGGATACGTCCATCGACAACAGAACGGCGATACTTGGCCACTCACGTGTACTCCACATGCATGCAACTCAACACGAGAATCCTTTCATATTTCTACTTAACTGACGCCATCTGATGGTGCTTCTCTGAACTTGTGGTTTGAGCTTCGTTTTTAACGCTTGATGGCATCCACAACAACCGAACCAGCTGAGTCCAATCAAACAAACATCGCTATGCAGGTGGAAGCATTTGTAAATCTACGATTGTTCTGACCAAACCATCTTCCGTCCAAAGTTTTCCAATATTAAGTGTTGGGTGGTGGTCGTAAGTTCGCTGAGTAGGTAAAATTTTTACCACCCATCGTACATTTAGGGTTTTTTTTTTACGAGGTGTGGTGAGTGCTTGCACACCTGTTTGCCAAGTGAAAAATTTACATCAGCGCACTTACTTTCGACTAGACTTGCAGCTTTTTCATATTTTTCCATTTTATGTTCTTTTGCAAATACTTTGGTTCATCGAAATTGGTTAGGGATTTTTGACAAAAACCCGATTTTTTCCGAAAAATTTAGCAGGTATATTTTTAAACTTGGATAATATTAGCAGGTATATTTTTTAACTTGGAAAATAGTGGGGAGGGCGTAGGAAACCGTCTACTAGAGGTTGGCAAAAATTGGATCCCCAAAAAAGACTTTAATTTTTGGGACCAAAAGATAAGTTTTAACACGTATCTTTTTTTTTTTGAGACCTATAACCATTTTTCGTCGGTATTTTTTTTTTGTCGGTACAAAGAATTTTTAGTTACGCCACTGTTTTGCTAAAAAACTTTCAGCAGTTTTGGTAAAAACTTTCAACAAAACTGCTTTCCTTAAAAATTCATAACAGATTTGTGGGAAGCCATAAAATGCTTGTGTCTTTGAATGAGTATATGTTACTCCTCCACAAAATATCATAAAATTTAACATCGAAAAAAACATTGACAAGAAAATTTTTTTTTGAATTTTTCAGAATTTTTCTTTGCTGTTTTTTGGAAAAAGATTTTATGAAAATAGCTGAAAAAATGTAACCGCATCTTATGTGCCTACACTCAGAAAAATGTCCAGGTCAACTTTTTGTCAGGTTAACTCTGACCTTACAGAGGTGTCTGTAAGCCAGCTAGCGGTCAGAGTTAATCTATCTAAAGTCAACTCGTGCAGCTCCCAATGCCCTACTTCACCTGCTGGTGGCTTAATTTCAGAATTTCTCCGACCACAGGTCAACTCAGTTTTACTTGCCCACATGCAGGCGAACGCGCGCCTGCCCGAGGCCAATTACGCCGTATGTAGGTCGTCGAGTTAGCCTCCATTTTTCTGAGTAGACGACAGTTGTGAACAGTAGCTTTTTTAGGGAGGGGCGAGGGGTTAAAGGGAGCCGTACTACCCGGACAGCAAATTTTTAGGGTAATAAATTGGGGTCCAGAAAAATGACTAAAAAGGTTTTACATTTTTCACCAAGAGAACCTTTGCGGTGCGAAATTTTACAGCTGCCTCGGGTGTCACTATCTTTTATTGGTGATAAAATTTCTGTTGAATTATTCAAGAATTTCAGTTGCATTCAAAATTTCAGAAAATCTTCTTCGGTCCCAATTTTAGAATAATAAAAATAAATTTCCCCAAAAATTTTCCACTTAGAATTTTTTGATTCTCTCAACACTTTTTATTTTCTATATGATATATATTGTAATATAGCAGTATATTAGATTTAGTATAGCGTTTGTGAACCAATCATCGGACACAAAAAAGAACTACACCAGGGTGTTAGGGATGATAAAAGATTTAGATTTCCGCATGTCCGTCTGTCTGTCCGTCTGTCTGTCCGTCTGTCCGTCTGTCCGTCTGTCCGTCTGTCTGTCCGTCTGTCTATCCGTCTCTCTGTCCACATGTCTGTCTATCTGTATGTCTGTCTGTCAGTTCGTGAAAAACAATACCTTTCGAAAGGATTGAGCTAGAGACTTAAAATTTTGTACAAGCTCTTGAATTCCTTCCCCCTCCCCTGTACAAACGAAACAATTTTTCACAATTTTCTCGAAAACGGTGAGTCGTATTGAAAAATTTAGTCACAGGTTTAAAATCCTACAGAATTGAGTCACAGGTTTAAAATCTATAAAATTTTACATTTTTGGATATACTAAAATATCACTAGAAGGGGTGCTCTCTCGAACCGAAGCGAACGATCTTTGGAATCAATGGGCCGTATGCATAAAAATGAGTACAAGCTTATACTCTACCCTTTTGGGGTAAATTCTTAAGTTTTTGTGCATAGAACTGAGCAAACCAGGGTTGTGTAACCAGCAAACCAGAGAGAAAATCCGGGTTTTTTTGTTTCTAAAAAAGCCAAACCCACTAAGTTTTTTAGGTTTTATTGAGGTTTTTTTGCATTTCATTTAGTTTTTATTTGGTGGGCTTTAAAAAAAACCCAGTGGGTTTTTTTGGACTGGGGAAAATAATATCAACCCTGGAGCAAACACACTTGCCCAAAGTTTGAGAAAACATACATGCTCCCGAAGTACAGTATCTGCTCACTTTTATTCAAAAAACTGCAAATTTTGCTCCAAAAATTTGGAGTATAAGCATATGCTCATTTTCAGGCATACGGCTGTTATGTTTTATGGAAACAAAACTAGATGAATTTATCCGATTGATGCCTTTATTAAAGAACTTGCCGCTAGTAATTTTTAAGTTGTAACATTTTTAAATTACACACTTTAGTCTATTTTACTATAGGCCCTTGGAAATAATTGTAGCTTTTTTCCTTCTAATTATTTTTATGGGGATGTTGAAAAAAATCTTAATAAGTCTGAAAATATTTCATGGAATCGTTTTTCAATCACATGCCTCCCACTGCCTTCACCACTAGGAAAATTCCACCTCCACGAGCAGTACAAAATCACGATTACATTCACGCATTTTGAAGCCATTACCATCAAAAAAAAATTCGCCCGCCAGGACTCACGCGTCTGTTGGTTCAAAGCTTTCTCTGTTTTTCTTTTTTTTTGTTGTGAAAAAAGAAACTTCCCAAATGAGGATGTTAAGCACGAAAAACGCAAAAGTTGGAAATGCAGAAAAGCGGAAAAAACGACTGAAAACGGAAAAAAGCCGACCAGGGAAAAAATTGGAAAAAGAAAATTCAAAAACGTGAAAAAAAGAAAAACGCTGAATAGTGAAAAAGGGTTGAATAATGGAGACCAGCCACGAATATTTTTCGGTGGTAGAGCTCTTCTTCGTTGTGTCTACCTGGTGGCGCACAAGTCGATTGAATAGCGGGAACTTGGGCAGGTGAAATGTTGTGGGTGGTGGGCAAAGTTGAAATGATATGTGATTTTGGTCACGGGAGTGCGCGGTGTGTTGTGACGTGGATAGGCCAGGTAGATTGGAGATTGGCATAGTCAGACTGCGGAGTCCTTTGTTGAAGCTTTTCTACCCCGATAGCCCCAGCATGGAAAAGCGTGTGTGTGTGTTGGGGGTTGCAAAGTCTCCCCTCGAGACGCTCGCTGCAGTGCAGCAGTTGTGGATGGAAAAAGGATTCCCTGGGCTGCAGGAGACTTTCGTGAGGCGAATTTAGTTTGGATTTTGGGAGTTTTTGGGGTCGCATAGTCGGGGATGATGGCGAAATGCATGAAGCGAAAAAGCGCGCAACTTTGGTTCGATTAACGATGCGATCACAAGTCAACCAGAAGGAAGTACTGGCGTGTGTCTGCAACAACGTAAACTGGCAGCTTCGATGGCGATGCATAAAGGGTTGTTTGGAGGTCGCGTTCAAACTTAGGCGACTGGAGGGAGTAGATGTCCTGTCTGTACCACCTCCCCCCCACCCCTATCTACCACGGGTTGCCATTTACAATCGACGGTGAAATTTTTTGTGGAAAATCGGGAAGCATGCAGGACAATACACGCTGAAGGTTCGAGCTTTTCATCGTCGTTTTCATTTTTCGTGTTCACGTTTTTATTTTCGTCGTAATGGTGTTGTTTTTTTTTTCAACTGACATAAACTTTTTTTTCCATTCCATCGTTGTGTATTTTTATTTCATATCAACTGCACTGTCATAAAGTCCTCATTTTTTGCGAAATTGATCCTTTTTTTTGACATTTTCGTGGCGAAAGAGGATAAAAAAGAAGGTAAATTTAAACAAAAATTGTGAAATAAAAATAAAGCGAAGCTGAAAGAAAGGAAAATGCACAAAAGGTGGATGGACTTGTGTGTAAGTGAAAATGCGCCAGGACAATTTCGAGACCATCCAACCACCACCTCAGGGTTCCTACGGGCCGTTGCAGGCGTTTTACATGGCGTTGGCTGGGACTGCAAGTAGAGATCCACCGGATTTTAAGGGAAGTGAACTCACGATGGAAGGGCGGGCGGCTCGTCGTTCGTTGCATGTCAATACCGTGGAGGCACCACTAAATATTCTACACCAAAAAAAATAACGAATAATAATAAAAAAAGAAAACTCTTCGTTCGGCAAATATGCATAATCGAAAAAAAGCTCGAAAAAGAGGCATTTTCCATTATTTATTTTTGTTAGTCGGGTGCGTCGGTGGATTAATTAAAATATCACGAATTTATGCCCGGTTTTAATTAGCAGAAACGTCCATGGTGATGGGATTCAATGGGAATCCTGCAGAGGATCCACGTTCTCCAACTCCTGCACATTTCCGAACCACGTTAAATGCATGAAGGATTCGGGGGTGGTCACGTATAGACAGATTCCATTCTCTTTCCGTTTTACTGATTTCGGTCGTTGTTTTCCTCGAATGTTTTTTTTTTGGCGGGAAACTAGAAAACTGGAAGGAGTCAGGATTGCGATGAGCCGGCACAAAGTTTCCAAAGATGTGCAGCAGTTTTCTGGTTGATGGTTGACGTCTGGCGCGTCGAACTCGAGCCCAGGACGAGACGATCTAGAAGGACGTCGGTTTGTCGGTGGCTGGCATTGAGGATTTCATACGACGCATAAGGAATGGGTGAATTCCGGAGCTGAGCAAGCTTATATTTTCGAGACATCCCGTGGGTAGGGATAAGGGTTTAGTTTAGTTGTTCTGATGGCTGGCTAGATAGATGGATGGGTGTTTGCCTGGCCTTGCTGGGTCCTTGTTGTTGTTTTATGGTGGATGATTTTTCGTCTCTTTAAGCGTTTTTAGTATTCGACAGTGCACGACGGCACAGAAGGATATGCGATTATCTACAATGGCAGCAGCGATGAACAGGGAATTTGAATGTAGAAACTGTATGGTGAGGAACACGTCGTTCCGTCGGAATGGTGAATTTACCAAAGATCGAGCGGAATCCGGGTGGCATGGGAGTGTTAGGGGATGAGTTCAAAGAACTTGCATTTTTGCGAAAAATCGGTCCTGGTGTCTGAGAGATTCTAAAGGACAACGATTGTTGATGGTGCACTACTTCTTCGTCTGTGGAGGCTGGTGTCGCGTTGGTTGTGCAGTTTATAAGGAAAACTAGAGGAAAAAGCAATGAAGGCTTGTTTTTATCCTGTATGGACTTATTGGACAATAGACTCTCTGACAAGGCTTTTGTTCGGACCAGAGATGATCAATAGTTGTGTGGCTGTCATCTGATGGGGTTTTTAATTAGGTTTCGTCGTTGTGAAATGAGAAAGTACAGCGTTTTGTGTAGGTTCCATTCATTTGCAGAATGAGTAATTTTGTGAGTCGATGTCCTTTGTAGGACTATCGACATAATTAAATTTTTTTGAAGTTTCACATGCCTGTGGATTGTGTGTATGATTTCCGCAATCGATGTGGAGACAAGTAGATTTTTCAGGTTATGATCCGAAATCAAAATAGTAGCCATTATAAGAAGATTTTCTTGTCTGTCGTTCCATTTGTCCAGACGATAATTCGGTATGTAAATTGAGTCAGAAAAGTCGCTCAGAATGCCTCAACTTAAAGAAATCTTTTCTTTCTCGCAGAAAAGCTGGTTCAACATTTCAGCTCAAAGTGGTTTTGGAGTTACAAACTCAAAAATTAATTAAAAGTCTTGGTCAAAAAAAGACCTGAATTTACTCTTAACTCCGAAACATTTCGACCGATCAACCTAAAACCTTAGCTATTTTCTCGAAATTGTCTCGGAAGTCAGTCGTCTGTCAGTCAGTCGTCTGTCAGTCAGTCGTCTGTCAGTCAGTCGTCTGTCAGTCAGTCGTCTGTCAGTCAGTCGTCTGTCAGTCAGTCGTCTGTCAGTCAGTCGTCTGTCAGTCAGTCGTCTGTCAGTCAGTCGTCTGTCAGTCAGTCGTCTGTCAGTCAGTCGTCTGTCAGTCAGTCGTCTGTCAGTCAGTCGTCTGTCAGTCAGTCGTCTGTCAGTCAGTCGTCTGTCAGTCAGTCGTCTGTCAGTCAGTCGTCAATCAATCGTCAGTCAGTCGTCAGTCAGTCGTCAGTCAGTCGTCAGTCTGTCGTCAGTCTGTCGTCAGTCAGTCGTCAGTCAGTCGTCAGTCGGTCGTCAGTCAGTCGTCAGTCAGTCGTCAGTCAGTCGTCAGTCAGTCGTCAGTGAGTCGCAAATGAGTCGTCAGTCAGTCGTCAGTCAGCCGTTAGTCAGTTTATCATGAGTCAGGGTGGCTCAAAAACACATATGAGAACAGTTATTTCATAACTTTTCTAAAAAGCAAAATCCTTTTAAACCTTTTAAACCCATCCTATTATAGATCACTCAATCCTATTTAAAAACCGCCAAATAAAAATGTCTCGCTGAAGTTTTTTATTTATTTTTTCCTATTTAAATACCAATTTGATAATCACGATTTTTTAAATAATAGTTGCATGCAACATTTATATCATGCTTCATTCGGATTTTTATTGTATTATAAACTACCTAAAGTAGATGTCGCTTAGTCTTTGGTATCGGCTAAGGTTTATGTGAAAAAGTTTCGGTAGCCGCATGTATTCCAGACGAACCTAAACAAGCACACACGAACAGCAGCAAACATCAATCATGCTTGCTTACTCAAATATAAACAGAAAAGAGTATCCAATCGCGAAACTGAGTGTTTTCACCAATATTAGAAGGAAATTGTTCTGAATGAGCTTTGCATAAGGCATACATTTTCAGTCAGTTTAGTTTGACATTTAAAGTAGGTACTTCTAAAAACTTATAATACAGCTGAATTTTCTGTTGCTGTTGGAATGGAAGTGTGTTAATTATATTTTCACTTGTGTGCACTCGTTTAGATTCGATAGTTAGGAGATTGAATGACTTCAGACTCCAAAAATGATACGTCGTTAAGCATGCATCTTAACTACTAGACTTAGGAATTAATAAGTAATATTTTCCAAATAAAAAAAAATTACAGGAAAAGTTTTACATTTACGTAAATATGAATCCATCAAAAGCTTAAAAAGGATCTTAAGCAAATCGAGAAAACTGTTTGCAAACTTACCGAATCGTGCGAGTGTCGATAGTCCATGGTCTCGATTGTTGATTTATCATCGTTTCGATCCCATTCGATTTCCTTTTTGAGCGACTGAAAGAAGAGATGGCACTTTACAGAAGCTTAAACTACAAAAAATTTGCCAATGGTTTATGTGAATCTTACCAATGGCACCGATTGGACCGGTCCGAGTCCAGATGGTCCTGCGACGGGTTCCGTTGAGATAATTGGGCTGGAGATCCCACTGCTGGTCGCCGTGTGCGTAGCTCCCACGGGGCCGCCACTACTACCAGCTGCGCCACTCCGCGATGATGGCCTCATGAGGTCCGACGGCAATGACGAGGAACTTAACGAATTGGCAGGTGGAACGACTACACTCTGTTGCGAAGGCTGCATACTGCTGGGCCCGATGCCTCCGATTGTGCCCGGGCCCCCATTCCCTCCGATCACGCCCAGGCCCGTTGAATTCGTCGCATTCATTGACATATTGATGCCGACATCATTCGACATCGCGTCATCGTCCGTCGTATTTGGCAGTTCACCCGGCGAAGGCTGTTCGTCCTGGGTCGGGGTTCGCGAGGAGTCCAAATGGTCTCGGTCACGATTGCTTCTGCTCGGACACTTGCGCTGGTACAGATCTAAGGGGGCTGGGGAGGATTGTTGCAGTCTCTTCGTTGGCGACGGGCTACATCTATCACTTTCACGCTTTACACACGCACTCGAGTTCAGTAATGAGTTGGCTGTCACTGATTGCGTGCCTATTGTCGATGACGAGCCCGTCGTCTCTAGCGGTGTTTCACAGGACGAAGGCTTTGGCTGAGAATGCGGCCGTAATCTGTCCGGCTCTCTTTCCGGTTCCCGTAGCGCTGTATTCTGGTTCGTCATCTCGGCAAGACCTTTCACCTGGAAAAAGGTGATATTATGAAGTGAGTTAGTGAGAAAGACCACTAGTAGGCACAATAGCCTTATTGATAGTCGTCCGATTACAAATGTTTCGGGAAATATTAGAGGATCACAAAACTCACCTTCAACGACTCGGCCGTCTTCAGCAAAGCTGATAGCTGGCAATATTGCACATTCACTTCGCCCTTATACATGAATTCGACTAAAGTTTGCAATTCGGAGAAACGGACGTCCTTAAGTATCACAATGGGATGCCGTGAGGGGTGGTCCAGGAATAGGCTCTGAAAGTATGATGAACAGGCCGAGAGGACCACCTGCAAATAGAAAATATAAATAAAATAACATTATTATTACGCTATAAATACAAATTATTCATTTTAAACAAACGAAAATTATTGAGTTAGTGTTAAAAATAAGATTTATTGCTTTTGCAAAAACGGGATCGTTCTTCATAACAAGAAAATTACTGGCCCAGTTATAGAAATTGTCCTTAGGCAATCACTGATTGGCCTTTTTGCTGGCCATCATATTCACGATGTGCTCGATGTTAACATGGATGAGGTGATAACATCTTAAGATAGATTTCTGTATACATGAATGCTAAACATGTGCCTAAGGCCTGCAAAAGTCGTAAAATTCGAAACGCATCGGACAGAATAGAGAAATGGCTCATAACGCAACAGACCTGATGCTGAAATGGTTTATTTCTGAAAGGGTAATCGAAGGTTGCGCATAAACTAAAAACCCCGACATAAGTCAATTGTTTGAGGTTAGGACAAATGGCCCATTCGTTCGTGCCGATGCGGAAAAACGCATCTGTTGGACGCGCGGCCAGTGTGCCGTCATCGTTTGTTGCCAGTCTGTTGTGAACTGAAGATGTTTCCTTTGGCGGTGCCATTAGTTTACTGACTTTAAGAGCATCAAGACGGTATAATGTGTCTAAGTAGCGATTTAAAAACCCAACAGAGTCTTCAGCCAGTAGTCTCAGATAGGAGACCAAATGGATTCGCAGCGGATCCCGCGCTCAAAATAAGGGGCTGGAGAGGAACTTTATCTCATTTGTTTCTTCACTCTTTTCTGACACAATTTCTTCGCGTCTTCACTTCAGTCTACTACGTCCAGGTAGCGATTTGAAAATCCATCAGAATTATGCGTCGGTACTTCCAGATGGGAAGTGCAAAAGATTCACGGCGATTGCAGTTCCACGATCAAAAGATGGAAGAGAACTTCATATTCCTTGATTCGTTCCTTCATGCCTTCCTGACTTCACTTCTTCGCAGTTTCGCTTCATTTTGGATGCAATATTCAGCAGCTTTAAGCGAAATAAACAGAAGATGATTTATGAGACAATTTGAATTCATGATTTACGGCAAAATAATTAAGTAATTAAAAATGTGCAGGGAATTATGCTTCTGCATGGACGGACGGACTTCTTGATGATCTTCAGGTTTCTTTTGCGATTTTCAATGCGAACGCTTCAATCGTTTTTGATGGATTCGAATGGTTCCTACTGAGTTGCTCGCTGGAGAGCCTAGACTATACCTAATAGGACTCTAACGTCGAAGGCCTGAACGTTTTGTTACCTGTGGATGCGTACGCGGACCATTAGATGTTGGATTTTCCTGGTTACTTTTTTGCCATCAGGCATCATCGGGCCCAAGTTTCTTATAACGTTGAAGATCGTTCGATTAACAGTTAACTTTAATCGATTTTTTGTGGTAACGTTAAAATTTTTTATGGTCATTGGCGACCGAAATTGTTTTTCCTCCAGTCGATTATTACCGGGAAATTCTTTCCGGATAGTTTTTACTAAATGCAAACTGCAATTCGTAATGAATAGATCAGAAGTAAGAGGAAAAGTGTCTATCAACTGACTGTAGAAATTAACTTACGGCTGTAACGAGTTAACTTTTTTTTTGTGTCATTCTCGTTTGTCGTTTTGGGGTAGTGTGGACAGAATTGAATTATGGCCGCCACAGGGGATCAACATTAAGACTTCGCACAAATGCTATGAAGTTTCCCTATTGTCGTTTTGTGAAAGTAGCAGTTTACTGTCGACGTCTTTCACAAGTGACATCTTTATTTAGACAACTTCTTTTATAGACTTTTATTGATGTGAAAAAAAGTTATGATTCAAAAACGCCCCTTTTCGGCAAAAAAGCCACAATTTTATTGCTTACGGGTTAAAAATTTTAATGTATTAGCAAAGAAAATGAAAATAGTGAAAACAAGACTTTTTATGAAACATTTAATTGTAAAATTGCAATAAAATAGTAGGAAAAAAATAACGGCCAATCAAATGGAAGAATTAATTTGGCGAACATTTGATTTTTAATGTTTTTTTTAGCAACATTTTTAAGTTGTTTACCACCAATATTTTTCGTTAATTTTTTTTAACACATTGACTGCCAGACCAATTTTGCAGAAATGTAAGGGAGATGCCAATACACACTCAGAAAAATGTCCAGGTCAATTTTTTGTCAGGTTAACTCTGACCTTACAGAGGTGTCTGTAAGCCAGCTAGCGGTCAGAGTTAACCTATATGAGGTCAACTCGTTCAGCTCCCAATGCCCTACTTCATCTGTTGGTGGCTTAATTTCAGAATTTCTCCGACCACAGGTCAACTCAGTTTTACTTGTCCACATGCAGGCGAACGCGCGCCTGCCCGAGGCCAATTACGCCGTATGTAGGTCGTCGAGTTAGCCTCCATTTTTCTGAGTGCATGTATGTATGAATGTATGTATGTATGCATGTAGATTGTAGACCCAGCTATCGAAAATGATAGCCTTGGCCGCTCATGAATCATAGTGCCAATTTTCACTGGCTATCAAAAATGATAGCCATGGCAGTCAAAGAAGCGATTCACTAAAAAATCTATACCCAAAATACGAAAATACAGGGCGGTCCAGAAGTCAAAATTGTTAAAAAATCTAAATTTTTGAGACCTTCGAAAGTCAGTAACTTGCAAAACTTCTTAAATTTTCGATCGCCGAAAAAAAAAAAAAAAATTTTTAACTTAGGGTGACCCTAAATCCCTGAGTTGTAATATTCAAATTAACACGTTCGTGATATTTGCTCTTTCAACTTTTTTTACATTTGAACATCGTGTACCACGGGTGGTACATTAGCGATTTGTTTTCTGACGGTTGTGCGCCATCGGTGGTACACGATGTGTGTTTTTATATTACTTCCACAAAAAAACTACCGCACTATTTACTCGCGCGGTTTTAAAAAAAACTGTACATGTACCACCAGTGGTACACGATGTCACGAACGTGTTAAGCGGCGTTTAGACACGGCAAGTTACTTGCGGCAAGTAGACGTAAATACACGCGATTTGACGTAGTATTCGACGCTCGCATATGTGTGAGAATACTTGCCGCTCTCTTGAAAAAAGTAGAAAGCCACTCTACTTTTGTGGCAAGTAAAAACCAATACAAGAACATGGAACCGTGTACAAAAGAGATGGTTTTATGTGTGTGTGTTTCGGTTTATTTTATATTTGCTGCTTTGCTAGAGAACGTCGTGACATTTTAAGGAAAAAACAACACTGGTATAAAAAACTCGTCAGCAATAAACAGTTTTAGGTCGAAATTTGCCAATTTTTCTTCAAAAAAGTGTCGTAATATTTTTTCTCAGAACATTTTAGGTTATGTTTTCGTTCGGCTGTCATTCTAATTGAAATGATTTACTTGCAACATGTAAACTAAGCAAACTACTTGCCTCTCTTGCCTTGCCGTGTCTAAACGCCCCTTTAGACTTATTATTTATTAAAGCTAAAAAAACGATCGCTAAATACTCTCTGGATCTTCACTTTGAGCACATATCTCTCATACAATTAAGCCTGCGGCACATTTCCTTGTGTTCGTATTTTCACAGTTACATATTCATTTGAAAACTTCGAAAATTGGAATATATTTTCGCTTGGAACTGTGAAGCTTTCGATTTAAATTATTGTGTCATATTCTGTCAACCCTCTAACCGCAACAAGAAATCGCGTTTCAGTTATTTTAAACAATTCCGCGGGCGACGCAAAAAACTGTTTCGATTGTATGGGGGAGAGCGTTAAAAATGGTTCGATTTTGCCTGTTCAAAGCCAATTCGTTTGAATCAAATGTCAATAGGGAATATGGGAATAGGGCGGCTGAAGGCATCAACTTGTTTTTATTTTGTTTGTAAAGCGGGGGCTTTGAGGTAACTCTAGTGGCAACCATGTCGACCCTGTTCCCATTACACGCTTCTTCAAAGTGAAACTGACATTCAAGTTCCACAGCTAATCACTGTATCGACCCGACAACCGTCAAATGCCACTCTATCGCTGCAGGATCCAAAGACGAACTGTCTTTGGTCCAAAGACGAACTGTCGATCAAAAACTGTTTCGATTGTATGGGGGAGGGCGGAAGGAATGGTTGGATGTTGCCCGTTCAAGAACTTAGCTTTGCCATTTTCAAGAAACGTAACTACACAAAATTTCAAATCTCTAGCTCAATCTTTTCGAAAGTTATGGTGTTGACGGATGGACAGACAGACGGACATACGGAAATCAAAATCTTTTGCCATGCCAAGCACTCTACTTTAGTTCATTTAAAAACGTTGTGTTCGACGATTGGTTCGATGCGTTACAAACGGTATACTAAATCTAATTTACTCCTTTATGATATATCATATAGAGTATAAAAAGTTGTTTCCATTCGTAATTTTAAAAGCAGGACATGATAAATAGGCGAAATTTATGTCTATTAGAGGTAATAAACATAACAAAAGCTATAATTGCCAATCTGGCAATCATTGGAGACCCGTATGGTGATATTCGTATCAAAATTCGAACTCCACTTGAAGTGAAACTTTCTAATAAGATTTTTTAAAATTTATTCCAATCGGATTTTGGTGTATGGGAGTTTTATGTAGAATCATATCCTAAATAACTTTTGTTCTTGAACTTTTTTGATAAGATGCACCGTTTTTGAGATATTCGCAAAAAACGATTTCGTTCCATTTTTGCCCATTAACGAACTTAGCCTCGCATTTTACGAAAAACGGATCTGTGCAAACTTTCAAGTCTCTAGCTCAATCCGTGCGCCCGCAATCCGCGCCACAGACGGACAGACGGACAGACAGACAGACGGACAGACAGACGGACAGACAGACGGACAGACAGACAGACGGACGGACATGCAAAATTCAATTTTTTTTATCATTCTAAACACACTGGTGTAATTCATTTTTTTGTGCGATGACGGGATCTTGGCGTTACAAACGGTAAGGCAAAGTTAATATACCCTTTGGTTTCACCATACGGGTATAAAAATATCGCCTTCGATTTTTAAAGGTATTTTTCAAATTTTTGACTTAACGTGTGATGTCTGAGGAAAATACTATAAAAACTTTGCGTTTTGCCTACACAACATTTAAGTTTTACTATCCAGAACAAGCAGTTAAAACAACCTTCAAGTACACACGTTTTCTTCACATTTTTTTACATAATCATATAATGCAAGCAATTAAATTATTGTTATCTAAAATCTATAAATTGTTTTTCATTAATAAATAAATATGGACATACGTGAACTTGTACTAAACAATAGTTGTATAGTTGTGTCTCTAAACCCGATAATTAAACGAAATCAATTTTTATAATACCAAGAGGTCTTAAGGTTTTACCCAGACGCACAAGTCGTGACATCGCGCTGCATAATAGCTATTTATTAATTTATTTGTGTGTTTTTCATACGATTTTTCTATTTTGAATTTCCCAATTGGCAACTATTGAGAAATATAAATGTACCTCGTGTTGTCGTCGCCAATGGAGTTTATGTGGTGAAACAAGTTTTTTTTTCTTTTAAATAGATTTTGAATAAAATGCAAACTTGGAATTTTTTTGTTCAATATTTCATTTCAATTGGGAATTGCTAAACTCTATCACCATCGATATATTTTCTTAACCTGTATATAGCCGGTGATGGCATGAAAGACGGTTGGCCACTAAAAACCTCGCGAACGACCGTAAAAATTGCTTGCTGTCTGGTAGAGGGAAGCAAATCAGCATCTCATCTAGATATCAATGAAAATTGATTCCAATGAATCAACCTAGACCCAGAGCGACTAAGGTTGCTGGTAGTTACCGGTAAAAAAGTCACCTTAGTTACCTGATTGCCTGGATATCGTCGAAATGCTCCGTGGAACCCACAGCACGTAGTTAGCATATTTAACCCCGAGTGGTGATGTTTATACGACCGTTTTCCATAAATACATTTGCATTTATTTATTTGGTGTTATTTGTTTTCAGTATCTGCTCTTTTTTTTGCACGCTGCCGTGCTAATCCCGACTTTTCAGCGATTCTAAGGTTTTTCCTGCAATTTGCGAATGCACCACCGCAAAAGTCGCGTTGATTTCGTTACCTGGCCGGCTGGACGGCGGTGAAGTCATTCCTTGCAATCCATCGACGGCGGTAGATCGTGCCAAATGTGACCTTGTGAGATCGCGCACAGACCTCATGTATGCGTGAATATGCGCATATCACTCAGTTCATATCAAATCGAATGCTAAACGAGAAAAACGTGGCTTAGACCTTTCGGTAAAAGAATCAACAGCTTTTTATTTGCACCTGAATATTGTTTTTCATAACTATATTCAGAATTCACGTTTTTCAAACGATATGAACGTGCATATTGATGGTAGGGTTAATGTACCAGCGATTTACTAAATGCTAAAAAAATCGGTGGTTTTCGTTGAATCAAAAAAAAAAAAAAAAACTTGAGAACGGCAACACTGGAATACTTTTCGACTTTTTTAAAGCTATGGAACGTTGGGGTTCTTAGGGAAGATTTCGTTTTTTTCATATTTTTGGCGACATTTTTTCTATAAGAAACGTTTTTAAAATTACTGCCCAGTGTACGAAGCTTCTCCCATTTATTAAACTCTATTAATCAGCGGCGTAACTATGAGTGGAATTCCAGCCTTCGAAGATCTTCTTCAACGGCTCTTTCTGGTCTTGACCTACCGTAATGTCTCTCACTATATGTCTTGGTCGCGTGCCGATGTCCTCCAGTTTTGTTGGAAGAAGATTGTTCCACTAAAAAAAACCTTTTTAAATTTCACTATCCTAAAAGTCTTTAAATTTTAGGTTGCCTTCCTTGCAACAAATAATCTTTTCTAAGCAAACACAACAAAATTTTCCTCAACAGCTTGCACATTTTTTTGGTAGGGGTGTTCGAAAGGCCGAAAATGAACGTGACATATATGGAAACCCCGTTAGATTTCACGTTACTGTACGTTTTTCCCTTAAACAGAAAGAAGAGATTAATCTAAAGAAAAATTCCACCGTTTTTCTTTAAAAAATTTAAAAAAAAATCTATAAATCACTCCACTAGTGCACTGACCCTATGTATACCACTTGTGTTGTAATTATTATGAAGTTTACGAAACGTTTCACATTTTGCGGCTTCCGATCGATTTAGCATAATGTAAAACCGTTTAAGATTAAACTAAAGCTAACTAATGCTAATCTCCTCGACTGACTACACATTCACACACATATTACATAAATATGCTCAGCATAAGATCTACCAGTGCCTACCTTCAAAGTCAAGCCTATCTTAAAACCTGGCAATTGTTGTCGATTCTCATTATATTATATCAAGCAATGGTCATACATATATGTAGTCGCATTTAACAGTATTACGCTAAAACATGTCTTCCGTTATAAATTCAAATCTTGGTTATTAATTATGATTACAAAGTGCACACCATCTGGCATCGAGTATTGTTGCTATTTCTACTCGTGCTGGTATTTATGGCTGTTTTAATTTAAAGAAAATGATTTAGAACCGATGACAATTAACGCTGCCCGAAGTGCTAGTGAACGACGACGTTTACATGTTGCAAATCATTGGCACCCCATGCTGACAACAGCCACAATGTAGCCAACGTTTTTTTTTCGCTTTTTTTCAAATTCTATTATTTAAAAGTTATACTGGACTTTAGTGTATAACACAACTAATCATCAGAAATTCCGTTTCTATACTCATCGTTTTTTTTTTTTGCTCTTGGGAGTTTTTTTTGGTCATTTTATTAAGTCTAGACTAAATTATCTGAAGGAAATGTTAATTCATCTACGACTTGTTATGTAAGAATTTTATTGAACTTAACTAAAATGCAATCGTCATCATTATCGAAATCTAGAAATCTAAATACTGATAATGAATATTTTTCGAGGTTATTAAATTTTTTTACAGACTTTACATCATTTTATGTCATTGGAATTCAACGAGAAGTATTTCATTGCAATCTAAGCGAATTTTGCGGGGATGGAAAACGAAGAAAAAATATCAGTTGTAATCAACACAAGACTTTCGTCTGCAATATTTAGTTTCGGAAAAAATATGTAAAAAATATTTTTTTTAAATACCTGGAGAACAGTTAAAAATACCTAAAATCCGGAACAAGAAAAATGTAGGAAATTTTATTTCCTTTGAATTTGGTTATATGAATTTTTTCATAATAGTGCATAGTTTTCGAGAAAATTTGCAAAATCTGTATCAAAAAAAAAAAAAAAAAAAAAAAAAAAACGTGTTGGAAAAACGCGTTATATCGGGCCTTTCAACAAGGACATAACAATTTTGTATTTAAATAAAACAGAATAATTGAGATATCGGACTGAAATTTATTCCAGGTGTAGTGGACATGTTACATTTAAGTATGAAATTCGATGTCGTTCATATGGCCACCGCGAGCACGTTTGCAGATTGATTCTTTGGAGCCAATTTTCCACCACTCTTCTACACATATCGGTCGGAACGTTGGCAATTTCGCGTTCGATATTGTTCCTGAGCTCCTCTAACGTTGTTGGCTTGTTGGCATAAACCAACGACTTAACATAACCCCAAAAAAAGAAATCCAAAGGCGTTAAATCGCATGAGCGAGGTGGCCATTCGACCGGACCATTCCTCGAGATTACACGATTGCGACCACCGACTCAGAATTTCGGTAGTAAGTTTTAATAATTTCCAAACGTTGCTCGTTCGTGAACTTCACCATGATAAAAATGTAAACCTTGACTGACGTTTTAGCATTGCCAGATCATCAAAAAAATTTTAGGGTGCGTTTTTATTCAAATACAAAATTGTTATGTCCTTATTGAAAGACCCTTTAGCTACCGTTACTTTGCCATAAGTTGATAGCTAATTACGATTCTTGTAGAACTAACTTACAAAAAACCTCAAGTCGCTATGTCAACGCGTTCTCGAGTTATTTAAGATACGTACAACGGACAGACCAATTGACCGGACATCCTCATGATTTTGTCTCAAACAGATTTTGTACTGATCAGAAATTTTCTTACTGCTTGGTAATTAATTAGCAATGGCGAATAGAAAAGAAAACGAGAGAGAATTATAATTGCCGTTGGTGGTACACACAACACCATTTTCTTTGTATTTATGCACGCAGAATATCTAAGATGGCGATATGGTTTTCCTAATAATTATGTGACTTTTGAATACGATAGTAAAAACCTATTCGTTATTTTTTCATTCACCTGAATTTTAAAAAATCGTTTAAAGGATAATATCTTATTTTAGAAATATTATTTTGAGGTATTTTTCCAATTTTTTCACATTTGTTTTCAAAATTCGTTTTTTGCGAAATATTACGATGATAGTATGTTTTTTCGAGGTATCGTTATTCGTTTGTAGTTTTTGGTCTAAAAATCATCAAATTTCAGTACTTTTATGTTACTTGTATATTTTTTTTCCACCTTGAAATTAATAGGCGTTTTCCATTGAACTCTCCGGAGCGTCCAGGGGTAGATCACCAAAAGAACACGATTTGGCGGTATCAGAGATATTCATAACCTAACATGGACATGAAAATCTACTTATTTCAGATATTTTATAAGTTTTTAAGATTTACCGATCCTTTTATTAGGCTGATACATTTTAACATTTCATTTTTGTGCTAAAATTTAAATCTAAAAAAATTCAAGAGAACTGAAGTGGGAAGTGAGTCCTTAGAGGTTCTGCATAAGCGAAGTGCCACCTCGCGGAAATTTTTGATTTGAACTGCCCCTATGGCCAGGTTGGAGTAATTCAATATAGTGGTTGCAACCCCTGAAGTACTTCTCCAAGGCCAATGGAAAACGCCTAATATTAACCCATTAGTGCACGGTAAAAACTGGAGTCTAATTTTAAGACTTTTTTTCCTACATATAGGTCAACACCTTTTTGAGCCTAAAAATCAAACTTTAAAAGTTTGAAATTATTTTCCTTTTAAATAGTATTATCCGGTCTAAATTTAAGGTATTAAAATTTAAATTTTAGTCTAAAAAATCTAAAAATTAGTTCCAAATTTTTAAAAATTCTCAAATTAAAACCTTACGGTTTAAGTTTAAGATGCATGAGTCTTAAATTTAGACTGGAATGGTTAAAAAATAGTCATAAACTTCTAAAATTCGTGAATTATCATGGTAAATAAGACTATCCGGTCTAAATTTAAGACTTAAAAGTTTTAATTTCAAACTGAAATTACTAAAAAGTAGTTACAATTTTCTAGAACTGACTCAAATTTAGACTTCGAAGTTTAAATTCCAAACCTTTTTTTTATGTTTATGCCAGGAGCTTAGGCAAATTGCCTCTAATGCCGAAGTGTTTAGGTCCATGAGTAGAAAAGTTCCAAATTCAAATTCAAGCCGAATTATTTTTGCCCTGAGTGGGATTTGAACCACTGCTCTTTGGATCACAAGGCAAGCACTTAGCTGACTGAGCCATCCACGCCCGCAAATTAAATTCTTAATTTTAGATTAATATGTATAGAAAATATACTCAGACTTCTAAAATAAACCAAATCCAGACTTTACTTTCTAAATTTTAGAATAATGAGTTTTAATTATAGGCTGAAATGATTAAAAAGTAGTCACAATTTTCTAAAACTGAATAAATTGTAGACTTTGAAGTTTTGTTTTTAGACCGAAAAGTCGAATTCGAGTATCGCGACTTTTCTAAAAATTGACCGACCGACTGAAAAAGAAAAATAAACTAAAAAGACTAAATATTAGACAAAAAGTTTAATTCAATTTTATCCGAATTGAAGTAAAACTTACAAGGTTTAGTTCTCAAACTTATAGGTCTAATATTTCGATTAAAAGTCTAGAAATAAGGCGGAGAAGTTTAAAACAAATTTTTAAGAAAGAAAAAGTTTACTTTTTAAACTATAGTCTTAAAAATAAACCGAAACTCACTAAATATTAAACTTTTCGACTAAAATATACTCTAAACTTTCAAAAAGTTTTAAAAATAGAGAAAATAGTTTAAAATTCCACTAAACTTTCAAAAGTTTAAAAAATAGAAGGAAAAAGTCTTAAAATTAGACTCCAGTTTTTACCGTGTGCCCATGAGAAAACCACTGAATATTTTTAACGCGAAAACTAAAATAAAAAGAAAATTTTGGAAAAAAATATTGTACAAAAATCTGTGGTAATAAGTTAGAGTAGCTTAAGTGGATTTTCGGGTGAAGGTTAAGTTCTTGAACGGGTAAAATCGAATCATTCCTTCCCTTCTCCCCCATATAAACGAAACAGTTTTTCATAATTTTCTCGAAAACGGTGAGTCGTATTGGAAATTTGATTAAAGTAAAATGTTTTTACACCGGTATGGTGAAACCAAAGGCTATATTAAATTTGCTTTACCGTTTGTAACGCCAAGATCCCGGCATCACAAACAAAAATGAATTATACCAGTGTGTTTAGAATGATAAAAAAAATTGATTTTCGCATGTCCGTCCGTCCGTCCGTCTGTGGCGCGGATTGCGGGCGCACGGATTGAGCTACAGACTTGAAATTTTGCGCAGATCCGTTTTTCGTAAAATGCGAGGCTAAGTTCGTTAATCGGCAAAAATCCCCAAAACACCCCCTACCCCGCATACAAACGAAAACGTTTTTTGCAAATATCTCAAAAACGGTACATCTTATCAAAGAAGTTCAAGAACAAAAGTTATTTAGGATATGATTCTACATAAAACTCCCATACATCAAAATCCAATTGGAATAAATTTTAAAAAATCTTATTGGAAAGTTTGACTTCAAAGTGGAATTTTGATACAACTGTTCGCCGTTCACTTAAACTTTGAACAATGCCATATCATAATTGCCAGTCTGGCAAAAATTATAGCTTTTGTTATGTTTATTTGATTCAATTGCTTTTTTGTTGAATCTAATGACAATTTTATATCAGTTACTTCATAATGTGAGTAAAAGATTTTAAAAATCATTTTGTTCGAACTTTTTGGGTCTTCTTTTCTCTTTTATACTACAGTTTTCGTGTGATTTTCTGTTCAGGTGTTTTCAGAAAACTTCACAACCTCTTTTGAAAATCTTTTCTAATGTCGGATTTTTTTTTGCTAAATTTTTTCTGCTGAGATTTTTGGCCAAAAATTTGTAGGTATGAAAAAATGATAGTAAATCATTTCCAATAAAGTCTTCAAATTTCATTAAGTCTTCAGAAAGTGTAATACAATTTTTCAATTTCGTACAAGTATTTTTACATAAAAACCAACAAGTACTTCATGACTTCTCTGCATGATGATTTAGTTAATGTATCTTTTTTTTTACAAAACCCATCGCATTTGAAATTGTTATAAATGAGAGATCTAGAAAAAAAAATCTCTAAAATGCATATCCGCCTCGCACCACCCCATCAGCTCGATTTTAAATTGGAAACCGCAGATGATTTTGCACGAACGAAACTAGGAAATCACTCACTTTGCTGACTATGGAGTATATACTTTTAAAAGAATATCTCGCAGTTTTAATGGAAATTTGTATCTATTTGAATCGGAATACGTTTTTGTCTCTAATCGATTTCATGTTATATTACGAACGGGTAAAGTATCTAAATCGATGTTGCTTGGTTTTAACTACGCTAACTAATAATTTGTTTGTTTAACAGGTTTTTCCCATCTTAGAAGAAAGATGTCTAAGAAAATTATACGGAGAGAATCTGGACATGTCACGATCAGCCATAAATCTGCAATTTGGGTTTGGCTGTGGATGCCAAGTCGTCATTCCGGCCAAGCTATATCCATCTGTACGCGGCGGCGATGAGAGCGGATCAGATTGACGATTGACCTATGGTTGAATTTTGCACCATAATCGCATCGGAAAATCGAGTTATTTTCAACTTGGTCTGATGCTCTGCACTGCAATTGAAAATTGGAGAATGGTTTAATTTGCGACCAACGCATTAAAGTTCGTCCCTGTCGGCGATGTCATGTCACGAGGAAAAGTTGATTATTGTGCCAGAATTTCTTCCGCTTTTAGCGAAATTCACATCAGGTTGAAAATCAACTGCCAAATCTACGGTTTCATCAATTTTCTATGATGATTATGAGGACTTTATTGGATAGTAAGTGACTTTTATGGCATGAGATTGTAGGAAAATATTTCTAATCGGAAAATGAAATTTAGAGGAAAAATTGTTTTTGGTCCGGCTGCAACGCTTCTCAATCCGGCCCGCGATGTAGTGAAAAATTAATTGAATTTTTATCTAGAACTAATCTAGTAAGGTCTACTTTTACTCCCTCCGTTCAAAATATAAATAAAAGTTGGTCTGGATTTAGGATTGGTGCGGTGTCTTTTGCAAAAATAGGCTCAAAAAGTAGCCATTCAAACGCTTCAATGGTAAAAATTTCGCCTGCGGCGCATCAGTGTCTCATTAATGGTTTTAGATCCGATAGTAAACATTCTCGACTAAGAGATTTTCGAATCTTTTGCCGTACTTTACCCTACTTTTTGGGTTTTCAACTAAAATTTCTTACAATGGCAGTGAAAATTGTGATGCTAGGAACGACATTTCGATCCAATAAAGACGGGAAAGACAATTTGAGGGTATATTTAGCAAGAAATCTAGAAGGACCGAAAAACTATGGTATCAGTACGATATACAGAAAAAAATCCCTTCCAAAATGGAAATGTTGACGAAGCTCACCAATTTTTATTTGAAAACGTGATTTTTTTTTATTTTCTTTAAAATCTAGAACATCAGTAACATCAAAATAAATCTTTCTTTTCTATTAAATTGCAGAATTCATGGTGCCAGGACACAAAGAATTCCACATTCAAAACAAATCACGAACAAAAGCTCATCGAACACATACTTGACCTACTTAGCACCTTCCTAGTGCATCTCAACACACATGATGAATTCCGAGATATTCTAAATCTACCATCACTTCCCCTCTTTCAAAAAACAAGGACTCACAAATGCATTCCATATTAAATAAACTATAAATTGGCATAGATAAGTTTCTGAGAGGGATTGGGGAGCTGAATAGATTGATTATGAGAGGCAGTCATTCATTCGAGTGAGTAGTGCGCAATTTCGAATTTTTCCACTAGTGCTGTATGCATTTTTAGATGAAATGTGAGAAAAAAGCATAACCAAATTGGAAAAGAAATCTCTTTCATCTTCTAAAAACTTCGCATAATGAAAAATCTTCACACCTAAGCAGCCCCCGCTGCCTTCTACCCTCGTTAACGACAAACGTCCAGTGGCACTTTAGAATATATAGTTGGCACAGAAACACGTTTCAACACCCATGGGTAGAAGGAAACCAGATTGCCATAAGGATGGATTGCGAAAAAATGGGGTGCGATAATAACAAGAGAAGTCCGGAACAGAAGACTTCCCATTTGGGGTACAATGACTAGAATAGGGTGGCGAGGGTGAAGACATCTCGGAACAGTTCCAAGCGACACCTCGATATTACGTTCCGTAGTTCGCCACAGATTTATTCTCGAGAAATTTACGGATAGAGAAGTCGACATGAGAATCACCACTTTAAACGCATATTGGCACCTAGAAAATGCAATTGGGGTTACCATAAGCAAACTACCCTCACTTGTAGCCAACAATGCATTTACAAAGAGTTCTTGCTGAGCGAAATCAATTAAATTCTGAGACTACTAGAAAAATAGGGAGCTTTAAAAATGCGTACACAGGAGTTTTTCATTGTTGGTTGCAACACTTTAAATTCTTTTTTAATGCGTACTTTAAATTGCTCTCACCCTGGCCTACATACAAAATAAGTGCACTAAGCGGTTTCATGATTTCGATTAAGGCATGAAATTGAATTTGCGGTCAGAAGATAAAGAGGAGGGACAACTGGGGCAAGTCATATTGAGTCCGGGTTTTTAGAATAAAAAGTCTTTTTTTTATCAGATGAAATTGTTGATTTGCTTAGTTACTTTTCATTGGCCTTTTCCGACATTTTCCATTGAAAATTACATTTTTCCAGATTTTTGCTGGACCGTCCTTTTCCAAGATTTTTCTGGAAAAAGCTCCAGGGGCTGTCCATAAAATACATACAGTCTCCTTATTTTTAAGTTATGAAATTTGACTCCTTCCCTTTTTGGGAATTTCTTGCCCACAGCCAATTCATTTTTCGAGATTTTCCAGCTGAAAGATTATTCTGTATTTATCACGATTTTTCCTTTTTTATACCTAGTATAATAAAGTATTGTATTCATGAAAAATTTCGACCTCTTGATTTTGCCCAAAAACCATTGCCCGAGTACTCCTGAGTCGATTAAAGAATTATTTCAAAAATGTCTTTCTGCCTCTCAGTCTGTTAGTCTGCTAGTCTGTTAGGGTGCGTGTCGACTAGAGAGTAGAATCACTTTTGACAGCTCGCAAAAACTAGCTCACGAGTCTTTGCGAGTTTTTGCGAGTTTCTGCGAGCGACTCTCAGAGACGTGCCCATTTGCGAGTAGCTGGTATCGAGAGGTTCTCGCATTTACTCTCATGTGGAGCGGCACCTTAAGTCTGTCTGTTAAGCAGGGTTTATACACAGCGAGTAACTCGCTGCGAGTAAAGAGAGGCAAGTAGTTTGCTTCGTTTACACGATGCGAGTAAATCGTTGCAAGTAGAATGACAGCCGAAGGAAAACATAACCTAAAATTTTCTGAGAAAAAATATCACGACTCTTTTTTGTGGAAAAATTTGCGAATTTCGACCTGAAACTGTTTGTTGCCGACGAGTTTTTTATATCCGTGTCGTTTTTTCCTTAAAATGTTACGACGTTTTCTGGCAAAGCAGCAAATATAAAATGAACCGAAACACACACATATAAAACCACCTCATTTGTACACGGTTCCATGTTGTTGTATTGGTTTTTACTTGCTAGAAAAATAGAATGGCTTTCTATTATTTTTGAGAGAGCAGCGAGTATTCTCACACATATGCGAGCGTCGCACACTAGCTCAAATCGCGTGTATTTACGTCTACTTGCAGCGAGTTACTCGCTTCATCTAAACTCTGCTTTAGCCATAAAATTTTACAGGGATGTTTGGTCGTGGAATAGGACAATCCAATAAACTTTTGATGGAAAACCGTTAACCGGAAATAAAGAAAATGGCAACTCTTTAAAAATCGCAATTTCATTTTTTGTTATTTACTCCGAAACTACGCTAACGATTTCTTGAAAAAACTTTTAATGGTAGAATTAAAAGTAGTAAAAATTTTACCTTTTACCGTAAATCGATATATTTAACCGTTATCGAGATATTTCAGATTTAGTTTTTTTTTACCGTTATCGAGATATTTCAGAAAAAATTGTATTTTTATGTAAACTAATATATTATTCGTCAGGTAAATTGAGCAGAAACGTAGATTTTGTATAAGAAAGTCATGTGCTGTTCCCATTAAATATTTACATATATTGAAAGATGATCTTTTAGCTTTTTTTGAAAATTTTTGAACTGAAAGCTCGCCTTTATTTCGAGTTTTCTATCCTTCTTGGACTTTCAAATACTGTTTTTCTAATTTTTACTTTTAAAAAACTGTTTAAAGAAATTCTAATTTCAAAAGGGTCGTCCATTAACTATTGGTACAAGAAATTGAAACTCAATCTAAACTGGTATAAATTTCAATTCAAACACATCTCTATTTCAATTTTTCGTCCTGGTGACAATATGTTTAAAGTGCCCACCATTTTCTACCGGAAGCACTAAAATCAACAAATTCACCGTCAAACCAAAAAACCTCCATCTCAAATTGGCTAGTCTAACTCGCGCGACAATTGCATCTCATGGCTTTGCAATTTCGGCAATTTTCCATCCAAAAAAAAGGACGAAATCAACTTCAACTTTATTGATTCTCGGCAAACCGAACATATGCACATTTTTCCTGATGCCATCGATTAGAATCATGTCGAATAAATTTGCCGAGTGGACCATCTGCAGAGGCACGAATTCACATTGCTTGGATATCCTTTGTCCTCCTCAGCCGATCGAAACGATGCAGTGAAGGCGCATCAGGGAAGTACCTGCATTTTCTCATTCCCAAACATCGAAGGAATTCAAAAATCGCATCGAGTCCATCGCGTAAACCGCATCCGGACAGACCGAAACTTATGATCTTCAAGCCGGGTGTCGCGGTGTTTCTGGATGACCATCTCGAATAGATCTGGTTACCCGGGTTTGCATATGGATAGCGACACCGATACCGGTCTGGATGACATCCTTATTAGTCGTATACTATAGGTACGCGCTGGTCGTGAATGATTCCCGTGGGCAATGCGATGGTTTGATTTGCCTAATTGAATAGTGGAAGTAGATCAAAGGTACTTGTCGTGTTAAACATACATTCGTTCGTCCTTTGGTTCCGATATGCCCAGCCGCAGAAATCCCTGGAGGCAATAAGGTTTTTCGTCTGGATATCGTCCTGTTCATGCCGCTTGGGGAGTTGGGAAATGGGTTTGAAAAATGGGTTGGATCGAAGTTCCATCGCGTGATTCTCGGCACCCAGCGTGGATGACGATGTGCTCAATGTGTTCGCTTGTGCATTCACAGGATTTTTTTTCTTCTTTTTATCGGGACAACGTAAAACGGATGCCTTAGGACATCGCAAAACCAGCACAGATGGATGTGAATTTAGATGCTGTGGAAGTGGAATTGTAGCTGTATGACACGCGAATATCGTAGAAATTGGTCGGAGAGAGCACTTTCCAAGGATGAAGCTACTTGGAAGTCGTGAGTGGCCCGGCAAAGGATAAAACTGAACGGATGTGGGTAGAAAAGTATGGAAAAAAGAAAAATACATCACAGGACATTACGAGGCCATCAACCACTGCCGACTGATGCGTCAGTCGAGTGGGGAATGGGTGGAGAATCCGATGTACAATCCGTTGAGAAGGAAACGCGTCTACCGCTGTGTAGTGATTTTTATGATTTTTTTCAGGATCCGAAGCATGTGGTGATGAAGGACGTTAGATGGTAGACGTTTGATCTGGTGTGCAGCATAAAGAGTGACTAAACATCGAACAGTCTAATTTCAATTTATTGAAGCCTTTATATCACACTTTCTTTCGTATTCATGCGGGCAACAAGATGAATGCCATGTCGCGGTAACTACCCATTAGAAAATGTCACTTTCACCTTTTTGAGGGTGCAAAAACTATTTTTTTGCAGCATAAAAAAATACCAATATCAAAGAATGATTTTGTGTTCAGGATCTGTCCGTGAAGGATTTCGGATCCCCGTCTAGTTTATATTTGACCGTGCGAAGTTTTGCACTGACGCCCTTTTTATGGAATGCCGAGTATTCTCGTCCTTTTCATGTTTATAGCCACGAAGGATTTGGAGTGCAGGGCATAGTTTACGCCTACACCTTGTGAGAAAGTGGCTGTTTTTTGCGACCGAGACTTGTTTGCTGGGATGGGATCAGTCATCAGTCCTTTTCAGTTTGTCACCTGACGGTTGATTTGATTGATACTTAAAAAAAAAATACTATAGTACGTACAAAGAAGGACATTTTTAAAATACTTTCACATGGCACTCGCATAACTAACATAAGGCTTTCTGTACGGATAGGGACAAATATACATAAATATAAGGAAATACGAATGTGGAAAAGTGTAGAAATGGAAAAGTGTCGACAACTACTAAATGCTGAATGTCCGTGAAGTTTACATTTTAATGTGTTTTTATCATTCAAGGGCTATTAACAAACAGATAGTAATGGAAGAAATACAAAAAAAATTAATTCATTTCTCTTTTTTATGTTTTATGAAATTATAATTACTGTCGGGCTTCTACACGTTTTATGTCACTGGTTGACAGGTATTATAGTCATTGTTATTCCTTAATGTTTTATTTTACTTCAGTGCATGATTAGATGCATTTTGAAATACGTAAGCAAACTAAACACACCTAATCAAAATGGATGCAACTGTGAAAATATCATTTTTAATTAAAGGGTACGACGAAATCAATTGTTGAAGATTTTTTTTTCTTTTTAAATGTATTTTTTTGTAATTATTACGAGGTGTCATCATGTAATATCTAGTTTATGCAAGATTATTCAATAACGACAATCATACCAATATATAAAAATGAGTTACTGTCTGTCCGTCTGTCAGTCCGTTTGTCTGTCTGCCTCTGTGTCCGTCCGTCTATGTGTCCGTCTGTCTTTCCGTGAACTCCATAACTTTCGAAAGGATTGAGCTAGAGACTTGAAATTTTGTACAGTCACGTTTCTCATAAATGGCTAGGCAAAGTTCTTGAACTGGCAAAATCGGACCATTTTTTCCTTCCTCCCCCATACAACCGAAACAGTTTTTTGTAATTTTCTCGAAAACGGTGAGTCGGATAGAAAAATTTATCAAGGTAAAATGTGTTCAGAATATAATTTTACATAATCCTTTCATACATTAAAATTCTATTGCACCTTTCCTTTCCCCCTCTCCTATACAAATGGATTTTTGTAAATAAAGATTTGGGAATTGTAGCTTTTCTTATGTTCAAATTTTTTTTTTATACTTTTTAGTCTTCGAATATAATATTCCAGACTTTGTGATATCCTTAAGCGCAAAATACAATTGGACCGACACAACATTTACGGCGGCAGATTACGGCGACAAGTTCGCCCTCCATATACAATTGCGCACACTTTGTTGTTTTAAACATCATTTGTTTTTCATTTGATTCTGACAATAATTATCATAAAAATTAGGAATGTGAATGTAAGCAACACAGCATACGAACTATATTTCCTAATATTTTCTTTAATTTCCCCTTGAGTGACGAAATTTAGATTTTAAGATTTCAACCATGAAATACGTCGGCGAGGTGGCTGACAAAAGTTAAATTCGATTCAACATTTTACGGCGGCAAAGTTGGTCGGATTGATTGTATACAGAAGCATATGGCGCTATGAGTTTTTAAATCTAATATATCGCCGTAAATGTTGTGTCGGGCCAATTGAGGCGTTGAGAGCAAAAGTGGACCAAGCCACATAATCGAGTTTTTGAAGCTTTTCCACTTTTGTACTATTATTGACTGTAAATTTTTGGAAAAAAACCATTCTGTGGACTTTATTACTCAATGTTGAAATGTTCTTTTGTGCATCCAAACAATTTTATCTAAAAACTCACTCGCGATAGTGATTCAAACACAAAAAAACTCACGATTTCGACATGTGGGTTAGTCCACTCTTGCTCTGATATCCTCAATTGTATTCCGGGCTTTACGAACTTTTTGACTTCAGGATTGAATTCAGAAATCCGAAAAAACTTCAGATGAGATTTTTCCGGAAAGATTGAGAAAATAGATGCTAACGTTATCCTTACAGGACCTTCCGTTATCCTTAAAGATTTCTTAATGCCAGAATCGAAGTCATCGACCCCAAAAACCCCCAGAATAGATTTTTCCCGGAAAATTTGAGAAAAAAGATAATCACGTTATCCTTTCAGGACCTTCCTTTATCCTTACAGATTTCTTAATGCCAGAATCAGATTCAGCGGCCCTAAAAACCCTGAGATGAGATTTTTTTCGGGATAATTTGAGGAAAAGGATAATCACGTTATCCTTACAGAACCTTGTCCTTGCAGACTTCGTAACGTCGGAATTAGACTCAGCGACCAGAACACCCTCCAGATGAATTTTTTTCCCGGAAAAATTTAGGAAAACGCTAATTACGTTACCTTTAAAAGACCTTCCGCTATCCTTACAATGACGAAGTAGTGAAAACTTTGTATTGTCACCGGGCAAAATTTCAAGTCAATCGGATCAGTGAAAGTGGATGAAAATTAGATTACAAGATTTGACCAATACAAACATACGGTAAAACTAAATAAAAGCTTGTAAAAAAAGTTACCCCCTTACTGTTTTATTGGTAGAAATTATATGTTCTGAAATTTGAAGGAAAATATGAGTTCAAAGCAAAAGATGTGTATCTGACGACGGTTCTAATATTCAAAATCTCTAAAAGCAGGTCGTCAAGTCGACGTGAGGCCCTAAATTTGCACAAATTTCTTGACTTTTTCGCGGCAGCAGCAACTTTGCGGCCATTCTACGGATTATTATCAGAATAGACACCTTTCAATCCAATGCTTCGATTGTAGAAAATAATTCTACTGGAAAATTAAGGCTGATGAAATCAACTCAACCTGTTATGATCTATTATTCGTCTATAAGAGTCGATTTAGATTTCAAAAAATCTCACAGAAAGGTGAAAGCGCTACAATCAATCTTGCAAGTTACAAAAAAAAATAGCTAATGGCTGCAGGTGGTAATTTCTCGTCTAACCGTAAAATAAAATTTATATTCAAAATTATTTCTAAATTTAGCAAACAAAAGATTAGAATCAACCATTTTAGTCACATATGATTGGTAATTTTTTGCACATTTATAATTTTTTTCTGTCTAAATTTAGTGTGTCTGAAGCTTGGTTTTTTTTGCTAATTCGCACACTTGAAAAATCATCAAGAATTTAAGCTTCAGAACGACAACAAAAAAAATGATTTGGTGGTAGAACGCAAAAAAGTTGCAGCCATGATGACGTTTCCGCCCGTCAGGTAAGAAGAGATGAAACAAAAAAAATCAAAGCGCCTCAGCACCGCAATTGCGGTTCAACCGTCGCGAATTTTGTCTGCAGGTTTGCAATGTAAAAAAAATTCAAAAACTCAAAATTCATCGGCGGATTCACATTTGACCTTCAAAGCTGTTCTTAGCCCAACTTGGCGTTTTCTCGAAGCTTTTCGGCTCTTAGACCCCTGTTAGACATTTCCGAGACCAGAAATTGCAAATTTTTGACATTGAAGTGGCCAATGGCTAGAAATATGGCGTCGACGTGTCGCAATCGTTGCGCTGATCGCTTATGACGTTGCGTCTATTACTTGAAAAGTTTGTTTTTCTGTTTGATGGATTTCAACTAAATTAAATGGAGTTAGACTGAAATTTAAATAGAGGAGTGTGTTTCTTTTATAATGAGTCTGGTTTCTTGAATTTAAAAAGATTACCCTTCTAAATATAGCTATGTATTTGGAATTTTACGACACGTAAATATGGGACCGAATTAAGAATTTATTACAATTGGTTGCTCAATTGTTTTTGTCTCAATTGACCACGAGCCGTTCTCGAGAGACAAATCCTAAAGTGTGAAAATTTCGCTAAAAAACCTGACCTAAACTCAGTTCACTTTCAAAAGCTGGAGCTCGAAAACTATTCGACCGATTGAGATGAAATTTTGATGCATGTCAAGTCAATTCATTATGATGATTTAAATCCATAAAAAATCGTAGTGAAAATTGTAAAAAAAAACAATAATTGTGGAAAAATGCGCCGCAGGCGAAAAAAAAATTAAACTTACTGTCCCCACACGCTGAAGTAGAATACGTTTTAGAGTACGCTCTAACATAGATCCATTGAAAAGTAGCGTGACAAGTGACGGTAGTAAGGGGAGGAGAAAAGTTGATTCGAAGCTTGGTTTTTCCTTAGGGAAAACTGCAGAGTCGATTGGCATGAAATTCGGCATAGATGCTCGCCGGGGGTTTAGTTTTAACATAGACTCATTTAAAAACACCCCGAGTAGTGCGGGTAAAGGGGGGGGGGGGATAAGGGAGGGTATAGAGTGAATCCGAATCCGGATGCTGGTATTTCAAAAATATTTTACATACTGGAATTATGTTGTCTTTTTGTTTATTTTCCGAAGAAAAAAAAACTAAAAAAAAGCACGGACCGGACCACCGTACTCTATGCTACCTAATTTAAACCAACTGAGTTTTATTTTCCTAGGTTTTGTTCAACTCGCGCTTTTAGCCGGGCGAAGTCGGGTCCAAACTCTAACAATAGTAAAAAATAAAGAAAATATTTAAAATTACACTAAGAAGTTGAAAAAAACCATATCAAAAGAAGCTGCTGGCCGCTACAAACAGTAATTTTTCCGAGAAGATCTTTTTTTGACAGTAATCGCAGAAACGTACTGAATGACAACGAGATAAATTTTATAGCAAGAAAAATGGGAAATTTTCTCGCACCCAGCCTATAATCCAGACTTGGCCCTTTTAAACTTTTTGCGAATCGAAGAAATGTTCAAAGTTTTTCGTTTTTTTATTTTTTTTTATTTTCACTTCTATATAGGGAAAGTATTGTTTCATTACGGAGACCGAGACTCGAGAACGGGGGTAGATAGAAACTTTCGAGGAATCGGAAAAACTTTGATAGGAAACATCAAACTTCGATCCCAAGAATAAAATAGGTGGATCTCATGAGACTGACGGCATGATTTCTGTCACTGACCTGACCACGAAAGATGTGGACGAGGCAGGGGAGCTCAACTTTCTCGATATAAATCAACTAGGAATAAACTCCTCTATTTGTAAATTATATTGTAAAGTAAATCTTTTCGGACTATTTTTACTTTGTGGGGTAAGGCTTGTTTACAGAGGTAAGTCTGTTAATTCTGAAACGGATTGTTGGTTCCAGAATTAATTCTAAAATGTCAATTCTAGATTCCTTATTCGCCCAAGGAATATTTGTGCAAATGGTCATAAGTCTCATTTTTAATAATAATTTCCTTATGGAGAAAAAACTTTGCCTCACGACAACAACAAAAAATGTGTAAAATTACTTATCGGAGTTTTTTTTATTAAAATTTCTATGCTGCGGATGACCGTTTGGCACGCCATATGAGCCCCACTTGTTCACACACCATGACCAATTCCCGAATATTTCGACCATTTTGCGTAGCGTTTTTTCCCTCCCCGACAATTCTTTGGATTTCCATCGCGGATAACTTCAATGTCAAATTTTGTCTTGGCTAAAATTCCATTACCATCAACTGCAAATTGTGAGCGACGCGACTTCTCCACGCTAAATCGTTTGGCAAAAAAAACTTTTCCTGAACAAAAAAAACAAAAACAGAGAACTGCCCATCCGCGGGATAATGAGAATATTGCACGGTCTGGAGATCTTTTATGTTTCTATGTTGCTAGACATGTTGGGAATCGCTCCCCCCACTTCTCAATCCGACTGGACTCCATGTAGGAGAAATGTTCAAATGTCGAATAATTATCACGCCTAGAGACCTCTTCGCGAAATGGTTTTTCCTAAAAAATTGCAGACACTAAGAAAAAACATGTCTTTCAATAATTTTTTTTATCTACTAGGTAATGAATCCAAGAAGACAATTTTAACTTCGCAAAATTTGAACGCGTGTGAGTAAAACAACCAACGAAATCTAATTCGCGTCATAGTGTGGATAAAATTCCTCATCAGACACAATCCAAGATTACAACGTCATCAGAATGATCGACTGATCGAGACGATTCGACCATGCTAAGCCAGACCAGGTGAGTCCAGCCCAGGTACATAGGTTAACACAAGAATCCGTTGGGGTTCCACAAGGTTCGCGTCTCTGTCCCCTTTTGTTCTTTTTTCCCCCTTCGATCTCGGTTTGTGTTTCAGTTTTAAATCGTATTGACGTTTGGCCTTGATTTGAATGAATTTTTTGGCGGTTGCGTCGCTTTAATTATTTTTGTCGTGCATATGAGGGTACAAAGACATGAATTGAAGCAGGAGGAATGATATCGATTTGATGAAAATGTGGCCGGCCGGACTCAATGTTGTCAGAGCGTGGTTTTCGGAACTTTTTTTTTTGCATGAAGCGGTGCCAAATTTTCTGATCGTGGAATTGAACTTCAAGATGATTACCTCAATAGATGCTCGTGTCGATGAGGAATAGCGCGCGAATTTCAAATGCAAACCACATCGCAATGAATTGCAAATTCGTACGACACGATAATCTACCTCAGAATAGTATAGAGATACATTTGGATTTGTAGAAATCTGACATTACGGGGAAGAAAAATTCTAACAACACACGTTAAATGGCATCACTACCGCGATCGCGATCTCATCAGTGCCGATCATGATGAGATTGTGATCTTGGGGTATTGGAATATTAGAGACTGTTGGCCTGCTGGCGATTGCAGTATATTCTAAGATGGAAATGGATTTTGGGGGTTGTTTTTTTTTTTTTTTCTAAAACTCAAAGTTTTTTTATCCTCACGAGGCACATTTTGCAAATGTTTTCTGGCTTCACTGCTAGAAATCAAGATGCGTTCAAGACGGTTCTGACGGTGAGATGCTGATGTGGATGCTGTTCTGATGGCGATGATTCAAAATTCGTGAATTTCTCATCTAAGATACCAGGTTATATGCCAAGGTCACGGCAGTCGAGTAAAGGCATTGGCGAATGCGCATTGCAATGAATTTATTTATTTTTTTATTTTGGAGATAGAAATACAATTCAATTTGAATTAGTGGTGCATAAGTTGATTTCGCAAATTTTGTTACTAAGGTGGGATATTCGGTTGAGGTTTGCTACTTTATAATGATTCTTAAATACTTCCGTTGTAAAGTTCAATCTTTTTCATTTGAATAATGGATTTGGGCAACAAAAAATTGGTTTCGATAATTAAGGATATCTTGGCTAAATCAGAAAGTTCAATCAAGCGACACCCGGCGAATACGGTAGTTGCAAATAAGATTTAAAAAAAATGGAAATCTTTATAATCAAATACTTTTTTTTTCTATTTGGTTAATATTTTTGGCCCAAATTTCGTTTTTCCAGCGATCTAGTTGAGTAATATCCAATGTGTCCAGTTAAATTTTTCTATGTTTGTTGGATGGAATTTAATTTCATGAAACTTAATATGTAAGTTACTGATATGTCTGATTGTAATATAGGCTATGTGTTTTTTTATTTCACAATTTCTTTCCCCCTATCCCACACTAACGAAACCGTTGTAACGATTTTCTCGAAAACGGTGCATCGCACAATGTAAAACTTTTGAGAGCTGAACAAATTCATACGTCCAAATTATACTAGCTAGAAATCCGATCTGAAATTTTCGAAATTTCACTCCTTAGCGGTTAAACCAGGTAGGAGGTTGGTGTTTTAAAACATTGATTTTTACCAGAAGGTCTGCCCGCTACGATGCTGGGAAACATCACTTTTTTTGTGATGGGGTGTTCGGGGACGCTGATCACGAATTTGGTGTTAGAATTTCAAAATTCGAAACGGGAGGTTCTGTGAGGATAATGCAAATATCATATTTGTCATTTTTTGTCGGACAAACCGGTCATTTTTCCTCGGAAAATCACGTTGACGATTGAGATTACGATTACGATTGGGATTGCGATTACGATTGAGAGGTTAGGCTCACTTCTATTTTCCGATTGGCATTCGTAGCTGCGATCAGTGCCCGGTCGGCCGATTTCTGTGTTTTGAATGTGATGTTTGCTTAAATGTTTGTTGGAAAGGACAACATAAAAAAATGCCACCGAAAATTAAATCCTGGATTGAGAATATGGAATAAAGGCAATCGCAATCGGGAATCGAATTGTTGTTAGTGTGATAGAAAAACGTCAACGGCCGATCGTCAATCGCAATCGTAATCGCAATCGTAATCGCAATCGTAATCGCAATCGTAATCGCAATCGTAATCGCAATCGTAATCGCAATCGTAATCGTAATCGCAATCGCAATCGTAATCGCAATCGCAATCGTAATCGCAATCGTAATCGCAATCGCAATCGTAATCGTAATCGTATTCGCAATCGCAATCGTAATCGTAATCGTAATCGTAATCGTAATCGTAATCGTAATCGCAATCGTAATCGTAATCGCAATCGTAATCGCAATCGCAATCGCAATCGTAATCGCACTCGTAATCGTAACCGCAATCGCAATCGTCGGTGTGATACGGGCATTAAGCCCAATTCAGGCTAACGATTGCGAATATGATTGCGATTACGATTGAATCTTTTCGACCAATGAAACCAAAGCTTTCAACGAGAGGGACATGAAAGCTTTGATCTCATTGGTCGAGGAAGCTCAATCGTAATCGCAGTCGTGAGTCTGAATTGTGCTTTAGGAGGTTTTCGGGACCGCTGATCACGAATCTGAGGTCCAAATTCCAAATTTAATTTTGTTCGGATCTCAGATTGGCAATCAGAAACCTCAAAAACTAACCAACGTATAATTTTTCCTGGCTTCATAAAAAATTCTGTGATTCGAGTCCGCCATTTTAGAAAATAATTTTTGAAATTTGGAACTCGGATTTGGTATAAGCGACCACAAAACCCCCGCACATTACACATTGTTACACAAATTATTGCGATTTTTAAAAGCTTTTATTTAGCTTGCCTTCGTACCTGTTCGTTTGTTTGTTTGTTTGTGAGGGTCAAATCTTGCACTATAATTTTTACTCACTTCCACTCATCCGATTGACTTGAAATTGCGTTCACACACATACGTAAGTCCGGTGACAACACAATATGTTAACTACTTTGTTCTAGTAAGAATAACGGGCGGTTAAGTACGGATGACGTGATTATCCTTATTCTCAAATTTTCCGGTAAAAAATCTCATTTGGGAGTTTTTGGGGTCGGAGAATCTGGTTCTGATGTTAAGAAGTCTGCAAGGACAACTACAGGTCCTGCAAGGATAGCGTCATTACTCTTTACCTGAAATTTTTTATGGTTATAGCAACTTTATTCTTTTCCAAATTTTATGGGTTTTGAGAAGAAAAGCTGAAGTTCAGGGGAGCTACAACAGGTTAATACGGTGGGTACAATATATCTTAAAAATGAACACAACTCGACTAATTTGGCTAGATTTATAGAAAAATGAATTTCTCGTAGCAGATTTTATGATAACTTCACACATGCGGAATAAATCACTTTAAGTAAATTGCAATAGCCTTCAATTAATGGAATTCGTTCAAGTGAATGAATTTAGGTGTTGTAAATATTTACGAAACCATAAAATCTATAGCAACAAAAAAAAAATCACAAGTAATATATTTTTAATTCTCCATCACACCACAGTATGCAGAACGTTATCATAATAAACTTGACGCACTCTCTGCGTCGATTTCAAAATCCGCATAGCTTTGATCGCTATGGTCGAAGCTAGCCACACCATGTTATGCCACTGACCACATTTGTTTATACATAATAATAATAATAAGAAAAGATAATAACAATAATCTTAATAAGAATAATAATTATAATATGATGCAATCGGTGCAATCGAGCCGTGGATTTTGTGTTTTGAACATTCGACGGTAATAAATGCAAAAATTTTACGCTATACGCGGATCCAGTAAGATGTTTACTTTGTAAGCGCAATCGAATCGTACCTAACATGACGCATTTCGTATCTGTGCATGTATCTATTTAATAACTGACAAGTATCTATTTTTCTTCAGGTGAGTTCGCGAATGCAGATCAGATTCGTAAGTCGATGCGGAATTTATATTGCATATCGCAAGTGCAACTAATGCGCAATCAAATTACAGAAAATCTACTTGTAGTTTTGTAGTGCACGGCGAATGTTCGTTATACGTACTAACTGTTACCGCAATTACTAATTAACCTCACCTCAATCAGCGGTGAATGTCGTTGGTGGCGGCGAAGTCCGCTGTGGCCGCACACCAAATGCTTGTTCGGCCGAACTTTATTGTCCAAGGATATTGTTGACCATTAAGTGACTGTATATGGCGACATACTGGCAAAATTTGATTCGGTCATCACGTGAGTTTATTAGAAATCTTAGAATCTTAGATTAAGAATTTTGAAAATATGTTGAAAAAGATTTCGAATTCTCATTTAAATATTAGTAAATGGCCAAAAAGAAAAAGAAAAAAAAATTTGATAAAATTTTTCTTCCCAAATTAATACAAAAGCGTTTGTATTGAGGGTCATAATCTAAAATAGGGTGATGTGCACAGAAATTGGCAACAGTCAATAAAATTGACAAAAACAGAAAAAACTGAAAGAGGTCTCACCTGAAAGACTTTGTTATATTAAAGATCTATTTTTCTTACAGTTCTAAAGTTTTATAACTGTCCGGGATAAATTACCAGAAGATAGCGGATAAGACGTTTCATACAAACTTTGGGAACCCCTGGAGGGGTCAAGAGGGGCGAACGACGGCTAAAAATACCCATTTTGGATAGGAAATGCTTCCTTCTCCCCCCTCTATACAGGAAAAAATTGTAGCGTCATTTTCGCTAAACTGAACTCATGCCAACTTTTGTAGTAGGTAATTAACAAATTACAGCGCTAGTTGATTCTGGGACAAAAGTATAGTTTCCCGGACGCTGGCTAAATTCGGGACTGTCCTGGCCATTCGAGTGCGATAACGCGATTTTCTTATTGAATTTTGTAAGCGATTAAAAGAGAACCGGTAAACCGATTTGCTTCAAATTTTCAGCAAATATTCATATTAAGAGGACCTCACTATAAAAAAGCGGGCATGGTGCTGCAGAGAAGAGGGAAAACTAAGAATTGCAATTTGAGTTTTTAAAACACTTTAAAAATAGTATTTCAGCGAGTTTCGAGTAGATTTAAGTAGAAATAAGCAAATAGTAAATAATTAAGTCGAAATACACTCCCTTGTCAGCTCCAATATTGGTTTGTCCGAATTTTAAAAACCAAAATTGCCACTTTAGGAGCATTCTAAATGCTTGCCAACGCGGTACGCGCCTGGACTAAAGCAGAAGTAAGTGGTTTGAGTGGGCGAGAGTTTTTCCTGACAGACAACCTGCACAACATTGAAAGCTGTATCAAAATCCATTTAGTAGTTTGGGAGATAGCAGGAGAAGGGGTTTCTATCATGTGGGGGACCTAGAAAGGTTTGTTTGGAGTAAAAAAGTAACTTAAATATTTAAAACAAAAAAAAATATTAATTAGAAAATTTAAAAAAAAACCATTTGAAAAAAAATCTAGAAAAGCCAAAAAATTATGAGGATATTCGTGCATCTGTCTGTCGGTACCTCTGCCTGTCGGTCTATCTGTCTGTCGGTCGGTCTATCTGTCGGTCTGTCGGTCCGTCTATCTGTCTGTCTGTCCGTCTGTCGGTCGGTCTATCTGTCGGTCTTTTGGTCTTCGGTCTGTCTGACTGTCGGTCTGCCCATTGTACATATCTTGAATAACTCGAGAACGCATTGCCCTAGGGCTTGGAAATTTTTGTTAAATAAGTTCTGCGAAAATTGTAGTTTTCTATCGACTTTTAGAAAAGTAACGGTAGCTATAACGGGTACCTTCCATACAATTTTTTTTTGTTGAAAACAGTTTTTTGTAAATTTCTCGAAAACTATGAGCTTTTGGGAAAAAATGAATATAAAAAAATTTAAAGCATATAAAATTTTCTACATTTTTTGTTTTAATGCTTTTCACATATCTTTAACGGTTCTCGAGATATTTAAAGAAATATTATGTTTTACATTTTTTTTCCGAAACTAAATATTGCAGTATTGCATATATTATAACTAAATATTGCAGTGGATCAAAACTGATATTTTAATTGATAATATTATTTGTCATATGGCAAAACTATATGCATTTTATTTCTATTTCTTTCTAATTAAAAAAAAACAATTGAAAATTTAGGATAACATGTGACAATCCCTTCTTATATTCTGTATAAGTAATTAAAGACACAATCAAACCTTATGTATGCGATTTGCTAAATATATGCATCTGATTGCGAGGGTAAGTAGAAATTAGCATAAAATTTCTCAATATGGTTTTAACCCTTTCATTCCAAATGAAACCAAACGTCAATAAAATAAATTACAGTACTTTGTAAATTACGCAAATCAATCTATGATATTTTGTACAATTTGCGATAGATATTTAAGTAATTCCTCATCAGATCACCTTCGGCACTGTTAAATGAAAGGGTTAAAGTCTCCCATTCAAATATTTCTTCGGTGTTATTTAAATGACAAACATTTTGACGCAAAAGGTGAACGCTTGCGTGTACTTCTGACGCTCACGTAAAATGCTGTCAATTTAATAGAAATGTCAATTCCATGTAAGATCCTTGATTTGATTTTTACAATTTTATCCAATTGCTTCTCTATAATGGTTCCCTCGAGCTCCTCGTTCCGATAATTTCCTACTCTAGAAATTCAACTATTCTGAAGTACGAATGTATCTTAAAGATACATTCAAATCTGTCAGATACGTTTTTTTTTCGTTAAATCTAAATGAGTGCCTTCGTTTAATCGTTTATGTTTCAGGCTTTTTGTCATACCCGTTGCAATAATAGTGAAATTGTTTATGGATTCATTGCGAATATAACTCGCAGTCTATATATTTGACGTTGGAGGATTGTAGAGAGCCTAAATTGTGATTAAATCGAGACCAACAATTCACTTTTTTATGATCGTGAACGGACATTTCGCCCTCAAGGGCTGTAAAAGTTAAATGCGCATGAAAAGTAAGTAATTTCGCTGTGTACCTATTTGTAATTTTGTTTTGTTAACATAGTTTTATTTCTAATTGCATTTTAGTTTTATGTTTCCGAGTTTGTCTGTAAACAGCATCAGCGTCGGGTTTTGCAACTATTTGAAAGAAAAATCTTTCAATCTTTATTCTTGAATTTTCCAGAGTTATTAACAACAAATATCCCTAGTTTTTAATTAAAAAATACGAAAATGTAAAAATATTTTTTAGCGGGAACAATTTTTCTAAAACTCCTTTTCTTCAGTTGCATCTTCGGACGATCGTCTGCAATTTCAACCAGACGAGGCAGACAAAAGTCTTCAAAAAAAAACATTAATAAGTGTCCCATATTCCCATGGTCCAAATCTGGAACACAAAGAAGGGGCAGACCTCAGGAAAACGAAAAAAAAGACCAAATTAGAGACAAGCATTTCCGGGTTCAAATTTCTAAAACAAAATTCTGTTACGACTGACCAGTTTTACTTCGATCGGACCCAAAATTGCTTCTCTTTTTTGTTCAAATCTTATGAGATTCCTTTTTATTTATTTTCATCTTTCGTTCACTTTTTATGCAGGTTTTCAAGCAATGGTCAAAAAATTTAATGGTCAAGCGAGTCTTGACCAAGCCCAAGGTCCACTTGAGTCCAGTTTTGTGAAAAGATTTTTTAAAAAAAAGGAAAAAAACTCCTCTTTAGTGAAGGACTGATAAATGGTAAACGGCGATTAAGGAGGATCACGATTAAGTTATGCACAATAAACAAGACGACAAAAATGAAAAAGTATAAAAAGGGATGAAATAACATAAATCGGTTGTGTAGAAATATAGATAAGTTAAAAAAAATCACATGAAGATATTTGGTGGAAAACAACAAAAAAATTGTGCATTCTGAGAAAGAGTTTTTAAAAATTTACTGTTTTAAAATGCATTTTTGTTGAAAAAAAACGTATAAGTGGTTGAAATGCATGATTTTTATAAGGTTTCAAAGACAATTTTTGCATAGCAAAGGTTTTTTTTTAAATTCCATAAAATAAGATATCAGATCCAATACAAAATCATTAGAAAATGTACACTTGGCAGGGGGCGATTTTTAAATAACCTATATGATGGCAGACAACATTTTTATGAAAAAAAGTCTATTTGTATGGAACAGGGGAGGGGAGAAGGGATGGTTCGATTTTGCCCATTCTAGAACTTAACGCAACTATAAAAAGTTTCAAGTCTTTAGCTCAGTTCTTTCGAAAGTTATGGTGTTCACGGATAGACCGACGCACGAATATGAGAAAATCAAAATCTTTTGTCACCCCACACACTAGTGCAGTTCGTATTTGCGTTCAACGATTGGTTCGATGCGTTACAAACCTGCTCCAATATAGAGTATAAACATAACAAAATCTATAATTGCACAATTTGGCAATTATTGAAAACCTGTATGGTGATATGGCATTGTTCAAAGTTTAAGTGAACGGCGAACAGTTGTACCAAAATTCCACTTTGAAGTCAAACTTTCCAATAAGATTTTTTAAAATTTATTCCAATCGGATTTTGTTGTATGGGAGTTTTATGTAGAATCTAGCATATGATGCATATGATAACTTTTGTTCTTTCACTTTTTTGATAAGATGCACCGTTTTTGAGATATTCACAAAAAACGTTTTCGTTCGTATGGGGGGTACCCCCCTAATGGTCTATTTTTGCCCATTAACGAACTTAGCCTTGCATTTTACGAAAACCGAATCTGCGTAAAATTTCAAGTCTTTAGCTCAATTCGTGCGCCCGCAATCCGCGCCACAGACAGACGGGCAGACGGACAGACGGACGGACGGACATGTAAAATTCAATTCTAAATACACTGGTGTAATTCATTTTTGTGTGTGATGACGGGATCTTGGCGTTACAAATGGTAAGGCCAATCTAATATACCATTTGGTTTCACCATACGGGTAAAAAAACTCGAAAAAGTGCACCGACGTGCATGTGCATGTAGAACAGTTTTTCTCCTTCCCCATCAAAAGATTGAAACAAATCCTTTGCGATCGGAATAACGCACTTGTTTTTTACTTTTCTGGTACCCTAAACTTTTTTTTTATCGTAGTCAGGTTTTATTAAATGACCGATTAACATTTTTGTTACACAGGCTATTTACTCTTTTAAAGCTGTGGAAATTAAATTTTATGTGTTGTTCATAAAATACGTCACACTTTTATGAGTAAGGGTATTGTGATGGCGCTACTAAACTCCATACAAAAAAAAAAATGCGAAAAAGCGTGACGAAGGGGCAAGGGGGTTCAAAAAGCCGAAAATTAGATTGACGTACGGCTCCTTGGTGCGTAAGTGACTTCTAGTTTTTGAAAGCCCATTAATGGTAGACGGAAATAAAAATCGCAAATTTTTTGTGCAAATCTATATAATGGAACCTTGGAATGTTTTTTTTTATTTATAAAAATTTTGGTTGTTTCTTGTAGACAAAAGTAGTTATTTTTCCCTGTCAAATACAAGAAAAGTCTAATAGAAATTGTCCCTCTAGTCATTTACGCGGGTAATTATCAGGTAAATGAACACAGCGTAAATACAAACGTTGTAAACTGGAGCCGCGTAATATAAAAAAAAAAACACTTTATGGTACATTAAAATTAGACAATAATTACCTTATGGGCTCTGATGGAAGCGCCCTCAGAACAAGCTAATGTGACGTCCACCAGACTCTCGTCCTGTAGTAATTGACTAAACACCCCTAACAGGTTGGATTGATGATTGTTCCACCTCAAGCAGTAGTGCTCACTGCCCATGTCGGTGACAGCTTACGCTGCTGTAAAATATGAAGAGAGAAATTAAGAAAAATCAAGAAAAATTAATAAAATGTAAAAAAAAATCTTCAAATACTAATCAAATAAAAAAAAAAATCACTGCAAATGCAATTTTTTGCACCAAATTGATTCATAATCAAGTAATATTCTTTGATAAAATGTATGCAACTTCAGGTGTTCGGTACTTGAGTTAAAGTAAATTTGTATGCAGAATGCATTTTGAACTCGCAAAGTGCTGAACAGAATCAAGGAATCGCCTTAGCATGTTCTGCGAGTGGACGCGTTGCATTCGAAATTTTTATTTAATACAATTTTTACCTATAGGTACACCTTGCGTAGTCGTATCTCGACATTACCATAGGTAATAAACAGGTAAATGATGATGGTGATTTCTGTACGTGTTGCAAGTCAAAATCGTACGTTTAATGATGAAGCGCATGTTTTTCAAATAAATCGGATCGGAATATGTTGGCATATGCTGGATGCGCACGCGGCATCCAACATTGTTTAATTCGATGCACAAATAACGATCGCATGCGTTAATTAATGGAAATTAGAGGAAACCCACGCCTAATTTGCGAGTTACGAGTAACTGTTGCATATTATGCTGCTAAATTGGTGATGAAATTATGCTCTTTCGATGCATATTTGAATATTTTTTTAGTGAATGATCTTTGAGGCCGCTACTCTGACACCTAATCTGATCGTGGCGATGATGATGATTCTTCATATAGGAATTTATTGTGTTCGCATATGGACGACATGTCGAAAAGAAAACATTAAGGTGAGTGCGCCAAGACTAAAAAGTGTCTTAACTGATTGGGTATCCATTTTTGGTGCTAAACAAGCGCCAATCGCGGTAAACATCGATCGATCGTGCTCCATTCAATCGTCAATGTTTTCCATTCATTTCGGAGTGCATTTGGAATTATGCAATCTATTCAGCCATAAGCGGAATTTTATATCAAACATTTATAATTGTTTATTTCATTTTTTTATTACTTTTTTTTTAAATGTTTTTCAATGAACTTTAAATTGAATTGATAAAACATACGCGCAATAAGACGAAATACATGAATTTTGTTGCGTTTTTTTTTATTGGGCAAAACATTTTTTTTATTTAGGTAACTTCATATAAGGCGGTAATAAATTTTTAAATATGAAAAAATCCTTTTTTTTGCAAAAGTATTTTAATGTACAGTAATCCCTCGAACTGCGCGGTAGATACGTTCCACAAAAAGAGCGCGCACTGCGAAACCGCGCACTGTGAAACCTACTTTGTATGAAATATTGGGGTTAGGTCCCAGATATTAGAAAAATTCAAAAAAAAAATACAAAAAAAAGTTTTTATTTAAATTAGTGATTGATTACCCGATTTTTGTTTTTCATTATGCATTTCTGCGTATGGGGCTAAAGCGGCTGTCAAATTTCACCAACATTTTAAGGCACGCTCCATATCAGGGTCCATATTAAGAGCTTCTTATTAAAGTTGACTACCAAGCATTTAAAAATTTGTCCGTTTTTCGTGCGTAAAGTTTTTCTTTCTTATAATCTCTATAACTTCACTTTCATCATTTTCGTCGCTATAATTATCGCCGAACTGTGTCAAAATATCGTCAGCAGTCATATTTTCTTCATCACTTGCAAGGACTTCCATGATATTTAAATATAAGCACGAAATTACCAAATATATACGAAGATACCAAATTACCAGCTGATTCCTTCTTGTGGGGGATTCACCAAAATATATGTTCAGAACATGCTTTTTATACGGAAATTATAAAAAAATCCGCGCAGCTGCGAAATTTTTACCGCACAGTTCGAAATTTTGGTATTAAAAACTTAACCGCGCGGTTGCGAAACCGCGCAGTCCGAAACCGCGCAGTTCGAGGGATTACTGTATAGAAAAATTGTGCGTGCCGTGCGTGCAAGATGCCCGTGTGTGCAAGATGCCCGTTAGAGACACGTAAAAACCGTTACAGAAAAAAAATGTGGGAAATTTTATTTCCTTTAATTTTAGTTATGTGCCTTTTTCTTAAAAGCGCATGATTTTCGACAGATTTTCAAAAAACTTAATTTTTTCAGATATCTTGAGAACCGTCAGAGATACAGAAAAACTTTGAAGCACAAAATGTGGAAAATTTTATATTCTTTAAATTTTGTTATATTCATTTTTTCCCAAAAGCGCATACACGGAGAAAAAAATTATGATTAGTAGCAATAAAACTAAATTGGAAAAAAATATCCCAAGTTAATTGCATTTCAAAGAACAAAAGTCAGTCAAAAATTGTTCATAAGTAATTTTTTATTGGACTCACATCCGGAATCCGGATTACGCCCTTCTTACACAGCAGACGATGCGTGCATAAGCCAACCGCAAAATTAATCCCTGTCGCGGTTTTTCAAGTTTATTTTCTCAATTTCAGTTTTTTTTTCATGATTTGCCACAGTAGACTGATGCCGAACAATGGATTCGCTTCTTTGCTCCTCCGCAATGCCAAGTCTGTGAGTGCTAAGAAGTGCGTCCAAAAAAAAATGACGTCCATCAGTCTCCCTGACGAACTTCAAGTTTTATGTTGAGTACTTCTTTTAGGAAAATTCACATTTTGTGTTCAATTAAAGTCCAGTCTAGAGTTGAAATTTCCACGGTTGATTTGTGGTATTAATTTTCCTCCACCTCTCCCTCCTGAAGTCGTTCTGCTTCAAGTAGCTAGGCTTTTGTTCTTAGGAAGAAGAGAAGCCATTTTAATATCGGGAATTTGAATTAATGCAGGTTGGGATTTTAAAGTTATCCGCGATTTTTTTAGATTTTCTTATTCTTATATAACTATATACTGTGTTAAGAAAGTTTCGCACCATTACGAAAAAATCAACATTCAGAAAGTTTTCAATCATATTTCAATTTTTGAAATTTATAATAACATTGTGTCCTTACCAGGATTACTAATCATTTCTTTAATCCTTGTCTGAAGATAGGTTGATGATTTACAAAAGAAGTATAGGGACAGGTGAGTTCAATTTTTTATCAAATGCGTGGAATGGTGCGAAACTTTCTTAACACACTGCACTCAGAAAAATGTCCAGGTCAACTATTTGTCAGGTTAACTCTGACCTTACAGAGGTGTCTGTAAGCCAGCTAGCGGTCAGAGTTAACCTATCTAAGGTCAACTCGTGCAGCTCCCAATGCCCTACTTCACCTGCTGGTGGCTTAATTTCAGAATTTCTCCGACCACAGGTCAACTCAGTTTTACTTGGCCACATGCAGGCGAACGCGCGCCTGCCCGAGGCCAATTACGCCGTATGTAGGTCGTCGAGTTAGCCTATTCCGTAACTTGATTCAGGCGTTTGTTTCGAGTTAGAAGAAAAAGTAGTATTTGCTATCTCGGTTTCTCTCTGTCATTTATTTCGGTCAAAACAGAGACAGCGAATACTTCTTGTTCTTCTAACTCGAAACAAACGCTTGAAACAAGTTACGGCAAATCACTCCTGACTGACTGACTCATCAACGCCCAGCCCGCCCAAACCCTTGAATTTTCACAATATGTCCCATCCAAAAGGCGTGGTTTTTCGAAATTTTACCGCTAAGGGGGTGAATGGGGGGGTAAAGAGGATTTCGGTTTTTTAAAGTCTTGATTTTCGTCATGAATCCTGCTCACTAGGAGACTGAAAAGAGTCACTGGGGAATTTTCGGGGTCGCTGCAATCGAATTTTTTTTTCGCCACCTTTAATTTTTTTTTCGTCTTTTCTAGTCGCCATCTTTAATTTTTTTTGTCCTTTATTGTCGCCACTAGAATATAAAAATTTCGGAGCCCAGTTTCCTCAATAAAGTTCATGGGGTTCATGTGTTTCAGGGAAAACTTTAATAATCTTTTCCTACAAAACCTTTGCTGCCGCTTTTGCACATATTGTCCTAAGTTTCCTGGTTAGATTTTTAACGGCAAAAATTAATATTGATCGACTTAAAGTTATACGGATATTTCCGCGGCCACACCTTCCTGGAATACGCCTCATTTATTTCATTAGTGAAAAACTCACATCGACATCTAATCAGGCCATGTGTCTAAAAGGAATCTGGAATTTTCACAATTTAGAGCCGGCTAGCACTACGTTATCATTGCGGGAGCGATTGAATGCTTAATTTGTCGGACCCTGATTAATGCGCCTCCAATCTTCCACGAAGGTGGCTATAGCCACGGTAACCGACATAATTAGTCTGGGTCTCGGGTCTGAATTAAGATTAAGAAGGTGAATTTAAGAGAGAATTTGGCCAAAAAAGCCAAATAGCAGCGATTGGAAACGAGGACAACTGGGAATCGAAGGTTTTCGCGGCATTGTGGCGACTTGGTGACTTCCGCGTTCGATTTAAGTTCGGGCAAGCGGATTCGAATGGGCTTCGTGGGTCTAGGGATACGATTTCGTTTATCTGGATTAGCTGGAGACCATTAGGACAGAGTCGTTGTTGCTGGTCCGCTGCTTATCTTAATGAAAATAATTACTCACGTCACTGACTCCGTATATACTTATGCCGGACAAAGTGTAGATTCCATGTGAAACTAGAGTATCTATCAGATACCCTAAGTCAGACCTCAGTCATTCTAAGACTTGGAAATTGTATTAGACTAAATTTATGCAGACTATTTTAAGTTTCGTAATATTGGAGTTGAAAAGTAGCGATCAAGTTTGATAGAGAAGCAAAAAAAAAAATCTAGAAAATATCGTGAATAATAATAATAAAGAAACGCACTGAGATTTGCGTCTCGTGTAGAATTTATCCACGGCTTTCTGCATTTATTTTGTGTGAATCGTAAACCTGAGGTAAATCTTTTTGAACTCAATTACGCTACCACATCACGTTAACATCATGGCACTATATGTTCAACAAGAAAAAGATCTTAGTGCCTCAATGGTAGCGGATGGTTGTGGACCTTTGCGCGGTGTGTGATGGATCCGCGTATTACGGATGTTGGCGTAATGCAGTAACGAACCAATTAACCCAAAATGTGCGACGTGCTGATTTTACACGTGAAAATATTTAATAACATTCACCTAACAAGATCGCGAAAAGTAATACTTATCGGACGACTCCTACAAATCACAGGTGATCTGATTTACCGGCTTTATCTTCTAGAATATTTGAAGATGTATGCTAAGAAATTCAATGCTTTGAACTCAAAAATGGTTGAATTAAAAAAAATTAAAAAATAGGGTAGCTTTTTAAATATAACAGAGAATACTTTCCTTCTACAGCTACTAGGGGTTTGGTCCCAAAAATAAAAGTACATATTACAAAAATGCCTTTCTGTCTGTCAGTCTGTTAGTCTGTTAGTTTGTTAGTCGTGTCAGTCTATTAGCCTGTGTACGAGATTTCTCAAGAACTAATGAATTTAATGAGTTACAGCCATGACATTTTACAGGCATGTTTGGTCCTGGAGTAATACATATATTTACAGGTCCACTAAAAACTCAACTTAGTTTGGAATTCTTTTTTGGAGATTTTTTTTAGTAAACCGAAGTTTTAAAAGCTTTTTTGGGAACCGTTCTTCGGGCAGTGATGACAATATCCTCAATATCGGCAACTGGAAGCGATTGTCTAAAAAAAAAACGGGTAATACTGGAAACCAATAGTTGAGGAAGCGATAAGATGTACAGCCAATACATCTAGAAGACGAAGAAAAAAAATTTCGGTGCTTCAAAATTTCAAGCTTGGTGTTCGCAGTGGAGGTACTGGTCATATCCAGCTCACCAAATTAACGTATAGTAAACTAGCTTGAATATCCGTCGTTGCTGGGTTAAAGTTTTTTGTATACGTTTTAAAGTACCAAAAAAACCGGAAAGAACTTAAAAATTTTTGAAAAATATTTTATCCTTGCAGGACTTTCCGTTTTGGATTCGTCTAACATTAGATTCGTAAGCAGCGATCCCAAAAAACCGCAAATATGATTTTTTTCCAGAGAAAATGGGAAAAATGATATTTGGTTATCCTTGCAGGTAATTCGGTTTCGAATTTAGAAAATCTAACATCGGATTTGTGATCAACGACCTCAAAAACCCACTAATGGAATTTTTCTCGGGGAAAAGGATATTTGCGTTATCCTTACAGGACCTTTCGTTTGGATTTTTGAAATTATACACCGGATTCGTGATTAGCGACCCCAAAAACTCTCGAATGGCACTTCCTAAACTCTCGAATGACACTTCCTAAACTCTCGAATGACACTTCCTAAACTCTCGAATGACACTTCCTAAACTCTCGAATGACACTTCCTAGCCGGATTAATTGCGAAAATCAAGGTTTTAAAACACGTAAACCCTCTTTACACCCCTTTTACCTCCTTAGCAGTAAAATTTCGAAAAACCCCGCCTTAGCGAGCGCCTACGTGAGGGATGGAACATACTGTGAAAATTTCAAGTTTCTAGCTTCAGGGGTTTGGGCTCAGTAAGGTCAAACGGTTTTACATATATAGATTAACGTATAGACACAAAAAAAAATCAACATATAGATAAGATAATTCAGTGGCCATCCCTCACACACTCCTCTCAACCTTCCACACCCCTTCCCCTATCACGTTTCCCCCTTCCCATTCCTAAATATCAATTTTTTAAAGAAAAATCTAGAGCGGGGGAGGTAATTTGTCTATTTGTTAATTTATTATACGTTAATTCGGTACCCCGTCATACCCTTACGAGTATGTTACCAAAATGTTGGACAGACCTACAATTTTACCTGGATTGCAAGCCATAGAAAAATTGCGACATTTGTAAGGTACTACCGCCACTCAACAGCAGAGGGATGTGATGTCAAAATACGAGAAAACCATTCGGTAGTAAGTGAAATTAACGTCAGCTTAATTCAGCAAAACGAAACATAACCTCAAATAGCAAAAATGTGTTAAATTAACACTCGCAATCAACAAACAAATGAATGTAAAAATTATTGCGAATGATGTGTAGTCAACATGTATAAAATTCGTAGAGGTACACACGATATAGCGAACAACATCTCAAATTGATTTAGGGCCCAATTTACATAACCTCAAGTTGAACGGATAAACAAAATATAAATCAAAGTACGTGTAAACGCGCAAGAAGCGGCCAGCACTAATAACTCCCGTAACGTTGCGCCAACAAAATTCACAGATCAGCGCCAATTCCCAGAGTTTTCATGTTTTGCGGGTCTCAATTGGATCTTCAACTGGAACTGCGTATGCCTTTTTCAAAAGACGGTGCGATGCGATTTATTCCGTAATGTTGAGTATGTTTTATACGCGTATGTCGCTTGGATTTATGTTGGCTTGTACTCACGATCTTTAAGATAGGTACCTGGCGGAGATGCTTTTTTGTGGCATGCCTGGGAAAGAAGTACGAAGTGTGTCCATCGAATTGAGGAACTGATTGTGAGTAATTTTAAAGTTGTCTAAACTGCTATGTCACTTAGCATTTAATAACGCTTTATGATGATTAAGTAATTCTTAGCATTAAAACGAATTGGCGGTACATTTATACAAAATTTCAAATGAATCTCAGCTTTGCTATTTTTTTTTAGCAATTTGCATTCTAATTAGAATAGTTTGAAATACAGGATAAAATTATTTGAAAAAATAAAATAGAAAATAAAAAAAACCTTGACCTAGAAAACCCACTAAATTGGTAAGAAAAAATCCTTTGCATGAAATGTGTTCGACAAACATTCGGTATGGAAAGAAAAATCACAAGAAATTTCCTAATGGAAGTATTTTTAAAAAGTAAAAAAAAAATCAGTACAAAAGTCGGCTTCTAAAAGCAAAAACAAAATTGACAACGAAAAAGGGTGATGTGGATTTTAGTGGGAATAAATTTTCTTTAGAGCTGATCTGGCCTGTGGTCACCACTAAAACGACATTCTTTCGGAATCACAGGAGATAGCGGAAGAGGGGTTTACAGAGACGAGGGAGGGTGGACTATGATGGGAGAAAAATGTAATTCTGTGATGAACTTTGATGAAAACCGGAACCAAAACCCTTTGTGGGTTTAAGAGATCTCTCGAGAGGGGAAAGAGGGAAGGGGAATTTAAAATAAATGAATATTTATGCTAAAAAATGTTTTTCGTTACGAAAGTGGCTTTAAATTTCTTAAAAAATCGCATCAGAAAAAAAAACTTCGAAAAAATCGGTAAACTTTTATTTATACAAAACATTTTCCTCACTCTCCAGAAGCGTTTTTAAATATTACGAATTTCGTGTCATATCTTCTCTCTCTCTCCTGGCACTACAACCGGTTGAACAAATCTCTCGCCAGAGGTCCCGGTCACGCGCCGATGTCCTCCAGTTTGGCATCTCAATTCTCTTCGCGTCCTGGTCAATGCAGTCTTGCCATCTTATGTTACCATATCTTGCCATTTACTAGTTCATATGAACTGTTTTGTGATTATTTAAACATAGATTTTATGATTTCAAAAACCTGAATCCTTTTGGTCTCATCAAACGTGAATCGTTAAATCTTTCAATTTCTAAAAATGTACACTAGGATGCGAAAGGACTTGGATAAAAATGGAAGACATCGGCACTCGACTGGGACCTCTGGCGAGGGGAGACACATTGTGGTAGGCCAAGCCCGGAAACTCGTTTTAGCGCCGAAGAAGAAAACGATGGAGGCGAACAAGAAAAAGAAGAAGACGAAGAGGAAAAAGACGGATGCGAAGAAGAAAAAGAAGGAGACGAAGAAGAAAAAGAAGGAGACGAAGAAGAAAAAGAAAAAGAAAAAGAAAAAGAAAAAGAAAAAGAAAAAGAAGGAGAAGAAGAAGAAGAAGAAGAAGAAAAAGAAGGGAACGATAAAGAGTTGGAAAAGAAGAAGGGTAGGAACAGAACGAAAACGGAGAAGTAGAAGCAGAAGCGGAGGCAGAGGGATAGAAGAGGTGCACTCAGAGAAAACATTGGTCATATGGCGAAATAATTGTTAAATTACCAAAATTTTTATCCTACATCAGCCAACATAATAATTTTGTAACATAAACAAAGGGAAATTTATTCCTCGGTAAATGAAAATTGGTCATATGGATAAAATCATTGTTAAATTAACCAAAGTTCGGTTAAAATCACAAAGAAATTGTCTATTGGAACCAATATTTTTCGAGGGAAATCATTGTTCAACAAAAAAATTGTTATTTTAACAAAAATAAACTTACAATTTTTTTTTTTTTTTGATAAACCAATAAAAAAGATGTAAAATTAACAATGCCTAATTTGTCAAAATGACAAAAAATTGTTATATTTACAAATTTTTGTTTTCCAAACAATTCTTTTATTAATTTAATAAAAAAAAATTGTTGGAATTGAACAAAACAAATTTTGTCAATAGGAACGAGGTTTTTGTCATTATGTTTTTAGTGCAGAAGCAGAAACAGACACAGAAACAGAAGCAAAGAAACAGAAACAGACACAGGCACAGAAACAGACACAGAAACAGACACAGAAACAGAAGCAAAGAAACAGAACAGACACAGAAACAGACACAGAAGCAGTTTATCAACACTCTTATATTAAATAGTTTTTCATCATTTTGTTCAAAATTTTATGACTTTTGATGAATTTGAGGCATTTTTAAACCCTTAAAACCGCCGCCATTCAAATTAAAGATAAATTAGCTAAGAACTTTTGATCGCACGGTTTATATCTCCTCATGGGATAATCCGCATCTTTTTAAAATCGGTACAATCGGACTCAAACTAATTCCCTCACAATGAATGGCACCGTCTACCTTAATTACAGTAATTTCATCTCGAACAAAGTACGAAGTACAATTGAATCATCTTGGAATCCTCTCTGCTTCATATACGCGTGCATCCAACTTTTGCCTAAACCACGTCCCTTCACCTCCGCGCACCCCCCTTTGTGAATCAATTTTGTGGCTACCTTTAATTTAAATCGCGTTCGCAGAACAGTAGCTCGAATCGTCCCTTAATGCCACTACACACCTGCAGTACTACATGTGCGAAAAAAGTACCTACTATTTGATGGCATTGGTAACCGACTGGCAGTCGAACAGGTAGAAACGTTGACTGCATTTCAGGTGTGCATAGAATCCGTGTGTGATTCTACTATAATTACACCGATAAACCTCGACTTTTTAGAGTCGAACCGAAAGCTAAATTGGCCATTTATTAAACTGCCAGTTAAATTGAATTATACGGCATCCATTGATGAGAGAAACAAACAAAGCTGCGAAAAATTGTACTACTAGGGCCCATACTATAGTGGAAGTCATTACGACTGCATCGCGACTACTGTATGACTCTTGTGTATATGACATGCCACAATGACGGGCGGTCAATCGCGAAATGCAATTAAGAAATCCCATATAATGAATTATGATTAAAAACACCTTTTCGCGACGTTTCCCTGAAATGGAACAACGAACGACGAAGGTCCAAATTGTGGACGCGTTAATGCAACAAAATCCAAGTCGAATTGAAATATTCACTCATCAAAAGGTGGCGGCGTATAATAATCGTAAGATCGGTAATTTCAATCATCAGCTCACTATTATTTGATTCATGAAAATTGATTAAAGTACCTAGTAGTTAATTATTGAGTGTCTCCTTGGCCATAACGCAAGCGACAACGCAGCCCGGCGACGATTACGGACGTTTCGTCATTTCATGATGATTTCGACAAATGACGATATTCGTTATGGTTCGGTGAATTCTATGTGAAAATGCAGCAAATTACAACCATAAAATGTGATTCTGATGGATCTTTAAAATCGTTTTAATAAAAATTGTTAGAATAAATCCAACATTCCTCAAATCACCTTTGAAATTACACAAATTGATTAACTTCTGCTAATTTTAACCCTCAAAGTCCCTGAAATGAATATCAGAAAATGAGAATTTCTTAATCCTACGTGAAACTGGTCAAGACCATTGATTGATCCGAGAGAAAATCTCTGGAAAATTGGAAAATTATGGAAAACAAGGTCGGTTATAACGAATTTACCAGTAATTTGGATTATTTTGTCGGTCAAACTGTCACGGCTTCACTTGAAGCCATTTTAACGGCTAATAATTTTCTATAAAACAATTGAAAGTCTGTTGCTAATTTCGTTCCAGCATCATGAAGGAATTATTAAATTTAATTTAATTCTATAATTATGACACGTATAGACGTTTGATTGCTTATTGTGAAATTTTTATTTGCAATTATTTTAATTGAATATCTTTGGATTAGTTTTCTTGGTTTCTGTAGATGTGAAATTTATTACTTATGAATCAGAATGATTAAAAATAGTAAAATATGATAGAAAATAGTGAATACCCATTTTTTTTTAATTGAATATCGATATATTATGGATTTTATTAGTAGAACTTGAATTGTAGTCCAGTGTATGGCGAAGTTAGTGATTAAATTTAAAAAAAAAACGGTTTTTTGGGAAAACTGCAAAAAAAGTTTTTGGAAAGGGAACAGTGGAGTTAAGAGTTGTACATAAGAAACGTCACGGTGATTTTTAGACCCCCCACTCTCCCCTAAACACGAACGAAAAAAACGAGCGGAAAAAGGAGAGTAAATAGGTGGTCGTTTATACTGGCTCTTAGTTCTTCAGTATGTAACAATAAATAGCGTCGCAGGTAAAAGTTTTTATAAAAAAAATGAAAACAGGCAGAAATTATTGCGCCGCGGGTGAACATTTTTAAGTACCAAATTTACCTTTAAATTTGTTTTGCCTTCCCATTCTCTTTTTTTCCCGGACGCCCTCCTTTGTTTTAGGGCGTTCAGAGAAATTTTTGTTCTTTTTGAATGCGCCTAGGACAAGAAAATGCAGCCCTAGAAAACCAGTGCCCTAGACACCTTAAAAAAATTCTCCCGGACGACTTAAATAGAGAACAATGTCTGAAGAAAAGAGGACGGAAATGCAACTCTACCTTAAATGAAGCTAACAATTGCCGGACAAACGTATCTCCGTGTTTTGTCCTTTGGGAGGTCCGAATTTGACGCAGCGAATTTCCAAATGTCTCAAAATGTCACCTAAAGCACCGCACCGTCTCAGGAAAATGACGTCTTGTGCTAGAACCGTGTCTCAATGTCTACCCAAGTAGCAAAAAAGGTCGTAAAGTGGTCGTCGCAACCATACAGTCACGAAACTAAAGTCGCGACGACCACTTTACGACCTTTTGTGTTCCTTGGGTAGTCGATTAGTTTTCTCAAATAAATTTTCCAAACTAAGAAAGAAAATCTTGATCATGTCGCGAAGTCTATTTGTTGTATTCATACGGCTAGTAGCGATTTTTTTGCATTTTCGAACCCCGTGGTGATGGCGGATCATCCACCTTCCTCAAATCTGAATTTTTATGCCCATCGTGGTTAGAATTGCTCACAACATTCCAATAAATTTAGAAAAAAGTCAAAAAATCGAGGGAGAATCGACTAAAAGATGTTCCAATTGGAGTATAATGTGTGGGAAACATACGAATTTTAAACGCTTGTTTATCCACACATTTTTCATTAAAATCTAGTCCCAGAAGAAGAAAAAAGAAAATTGTTAGAACAGTTCCTTATACAGTTGCAAAAGAGTAGTTCTTTTTCATTTAAGCATTTCGTTAAATTGAAATCCCGCACGAAAAAAATCTAACCTCAAATTGAATTTAATTGCGTTGTATCGATTTTTTCTCACAAAGCTTATAATTAGCTTAAACACGTTTTACAACAGTAAATATTTTATTTGCTTTAGCTGTCCATATCTTGTGTCCGTTTTGCCCTAGTGAGTATTTTCCATAACTAGGCTTGATTATGTGGAAAGTATTTCCACACGGAATCACCTGGCTTCACCCAGGCTGATTATAATTTTAAACAATTACCAAATGGTATTTGCATTTACAGCTCATGTGTTTGATGGAATCTCGAAAAGAAAACATGTTCTAATTTTTGTCTTTACAAAAAGTGGTGGTTTAAAAATATACATAAAAATTCTAGACTAAAGCTCTGTGCACAATTGAGTAGAATCGGGTTCGAAAATTTATAAAAGACTTACAAAGAAATTTGAAGATTGACATTTTTTTGATTGTTTTGTATGAGGAAAATTCAATAGTGCCACCACATTCTTCACGAATGGAAACAAATTACAGTCCCCGCTGACAGATTGGACGTTTTTTAAAAAACTTTTATTTAGCGTTTATTTTTATTTAGCTTGCTTTTTTGTCTGTTTGTTTGTTTGTCTGTCAGGGTCAAATCTTGTTATCTAATCTTGATTCACTTCCACTTATCTGATTGTTTTGCACACATACGTGTCATTACTTCGTCCTTGTAAGGATAACGAAAAGCCCTGTAAGGATAATTTGATTGTCCTTTTCCTCAAATTTTCCGGAAAAAATGATATTTGGAGGTTTTCGGGGTCGCTGAATCCGATTCTGATATTAAGAAGTCTGTAAGGATAAGGCGGGGTCCTGTTAGGATAATGTGATTATCCTTTTCTTTTTGAATTTTTAGTCATACTAATCAATAAAGAAATGACCGAAAAACATAAAATAAAAAAAATAAAAAAGTAAATTTTTTAAAACCCTTTTTTTTAAATTCACTGTTTGAGCACTGTGTATCAGCAAAATTATGAGGATGTTCGGTCCGTACATATGTCTGTCGGTCTGTCCGTTTTACGTGTCTTAAAAAACTCGAGAACGCGTTGAGCTAGTTACTTGACATTTTTTCTAAATAAATTTTACGAAAATCGTGGTTTTCTATCAACTTGTGGAAACGTAACGTTAGCTAAATATAACGGATACGTCCCATACAATTATTTTACAAAAATACAGTTTTTTTAAAATTTTTCTTGAAAGTTATGCGCCTTTGGGAAAAAATGTGTATAACAAAATTTAAATTGTATAACATTTTCTACATTTTCTGCTTTAACGGTTTTTTTGTACCTCTTACGGTTCTCAAGATATTTGAAAAAAAATTTAGTTTTTTGAACATCTCTAGAAAATTATGCGATTTTGGGAAAATTCAATAAAAAATATACTTTCCAGCCACTTTCCGGCATTTGTTCCTTTAACGGGTTTTACGTATCTTTCACGATTCTCGAGATGTAAATCTTTAACGGTTCCCGAAACTAAAATTTGCAGAGGAAAATGTTATGTTGATCGCAACTGATATTTCTGTATGAGATTTAATACCGAGCAGACTCCCCACCTGCCACCGTTTCCTCGAAATGTTTGATGGATTTTATGAAAAGCCCCTTGAATTCTCTCCTATTTCAACAGATTTTTCATCAATTTCAAAAAATAAAATAAGACTACTTTTTTCCAAATCTTTCTCTTGATCCGAAAACCAGATCCGTACTAAATACTCATACATACTACGAAATTATAAGCGTGTCGATAATTTTTAATTGATGTTCTGCTGTATTTAATTACACTTTATTGGATGATGTAGGCATGTTATGTGATAAATAAACAAAAAAAAAGATCATAGGTGAGGTTTCTAAACCGGTGATCATGCGAACGAAGGTTAAACGTTGAATTATATCTGCGTCTCTATTAGATTAAACTCCCATGATTCGAACACGATAGTAAATTGCATGTGCGGAAGCGGCCAACGCGTCGAACTTGTCCAGTAATAAAGTTTTACCGGATGAAGAAGTTGTTTGCAGAAATTCACTATTCCCGGGGGGAGTGCGCGCGCAACCGTTCAAACGACGACAACTTCATATGGTCAGTTTCATCTGTGCAAAGAAAAAAAAGTGAAAAAAATCAGCACGTAAGTCTTACCAAGGCCACACGCCACAATTTACGCACGTTGTCCGATTGAATCGCGAGATTCCGCGTAGTTACCCCTCAGCAGCCCCTATGCGCTAAACGAGTTCCAATTGTTGGCGTTATTTGCCCGATTGCATAACGAGCAAAAGCACTCGTTGGATGATTAAAAGGTGAAGCGAACAGAACGAACAGTTGGCTCGGCTGATCAATGGTTGCGTATACCTGAGCCGTACCTATACCTGAGGTCTCACGCTCAGGTGACGCGTGGCCAATGAGAAATGGGAAAGTTGCCGCTCGGCATTTCGAAAAGTACGGATCGGGGGTGAGGTTGAACTCTGGAATTCTTGTGGATTTTGAACGGAAATCTTGCAATTGAAATGCACCGGTACCTGATTTAACTGCGGACCAATTCAATCCGTTTTTTTGCGGGGGTGTCTCGAATAGCTTCAGGTGATAACGGGAGAATGCAAACAACGCCTGCATGCCTGCCTGCTGAACAAACAGCAACTGCTGGCCAACAATACACCATGGAATTGCATTCAACAGTCAACATGCCATTTCCATTTATGCGGTGATTTTTGCGCAATATCATCGGCCGCAAATGTGCGGATAATCGAATCGGGCCCATATCTACCTGTAGCGAGGGTGTGCGGATTGATCAAGCTCTGGATTTTTCGATTACTGCAGCGTTGCATACGTTAATTTGTCCGCCAAGTGTGGACACTTGTTAACATACGAGCCACAAGTGTTGCTGCCGCTGTTGCTTATGTTTTCGGCTCCGTCTTGAGGTCCGAATTCCTCCTGCAGATGCATATCGTTTTTTTTTTGCTGTTGCAGTTCTGCTGTTATATGTTCTGCAATTCACATGCGAGTATTGTTCCAATGCTGTTGTTTTTTTTCTGTGGATTTTGCATCCGTGTTAACATGTGGCCGCATACCAAAGTTGGTAACAAGCGATGGTGGACAGGACAGGCACAAGGTATACGAATGTCACCGGCCGCCTCACCTGTCACTTGTGGAAATAATCATTAAGGAGTTGCGCTATATAAGCAAGAACAAGGGAAAACTGCTGTAGATGGTTCTACTGCAAAATAGTGGCTTACAAAATTAACCCAAAGTAAAAAATATCAGCTGTGGTCAACACAAAACTTTCCTCTGCAATATTTAGTTTCGGGAACCTTTAAAAATTTATATCTCGAGAACCGTCAAAAATATGTAAATACCACCAAAGGAAAAAATGGAGGAAATTTTATTTCCTTTCAATTAGGTTATATGGAATTCTTTCATAATCGCGCAGTTTTTGAGAAATTTTCAAAAAAAACTTATTTTTTTAAAAATAAGTTGAGAACTATATTAACTGTTAAAGCAAAAACCACAGAAAATTTTATATCCTTTCTCGAGTCGGTCTCCGTCATGAATACAATACTTTCCCTCTCCATAGAAGAGGAAAGTAAAAATTCTTGGCTTTATTTAATTACTATTCTCTGCTATAGAAGGAACGTAGGGTAAGTCACGTATAGATGCCCCACTAGGATAGATGCCTCACTGTTAAAAACTCGTACTTAACGAAACAAAACGGAACATGTCATATCCTACATATCAAGTGTTTGCTCAATGAAACTTCAGTGCGTTGTTAAAATTCGCGAGAGTCAGACGTGTTGCGGGATAATTGGCCATTTTTGTTTTCGAACAAGGGAAAACTCCAAAAACTTATTTTGAGCTGCACAAAAACTCTTGGAACTTTTGCTTAAAAAAGTATGTATATATTTTTTTATTTTTTATGTGTCAAATGGAGTGTTTAGTGTTTGTAAAAAAAAAAATTTTTTTCTTTTTATCCACACTTAATTTATTAAATTTTTGGGGCATCTATCCGGTATGAAAATGATAGACGCCTTCTTTTTTAAAGGGATAGTTGACCTTAGGGGCAAATTAACTCTAGGTAATAATATATACCTATTTGCTTTCCCACATTCATTGAAAATACTTATTTATTATAGATAAACATCCTATCCTTGGATTCGAAAATGAAAAACGGCTCGTGCGTCATATTCAGAAATTAGAGGCCGCTCGATTTCCTCCCGAAAGACACTGAATTTTGTTATTTTTTTCTTTATTATTTAATTAAATTTTTTTATATTGCAGTGTGTGTATATTGGATAGACATATATGTATGTAAATGAATTAAAATATACAATAAAATTTTGTTATAACTTAATAAAACGCTTTTTTTTCCTCAAAGGCATCTATCCCACATGCACATTTGTCATGTTGGGCGTCCACCCCATAGGTTGGGCATCTATCCCAAAAAGTAGAGACTAACAAAAACAGTTTTATCACAGTAAAAGAAAAACATAATGTAAGTTTTTTTCGGCTGAAATTGTAGATAAGTGTACAGACTAATATTTAAAAATAAAAAAAAAATCGAAAATGTCTTTCTTCATTGTGAAATATAGCAAAGTCAAAATGTGGGGCATCTATACGTGAGTTACCCTATTATATTACGACTCGAGAACAGAGATAGATAGAAAATTTCTGATCAGTACGAAATCCGTTTCGGATAAAATTATGACAATGTCCGTGCATCTGTCTTTCGGTCTTTCCGTCTTTCGGTCTTTCGGTTTTTCGGTCTTTCGGTCTTTCGGTCTTTCGGTTTTTCGGTCTTTCGGTCTTCCGGTCTTTTGGTCTGTCTGTCTGTCAGTATGTGTCACTGTCCGATTTACATATCTTGAAGAACTCGAGAACGCGTTAACCTAGCGACTTGAAATTTTTTATAAATAAGTTCTATGAAAATCGCAGTTTTTTGTCAACTTTTGGATAGCTTCCATACATTTTTTTTAAAATATGGTTTTTAGAAAATTTCTTGAAACCTATGCGTTTTTGGGGAAAAATTAGTATAAAAAAATTTAAAGCATATAAAATTTTCTACATTTTCTGCTTTAACGGTTTTTTGTATCTCTAACGGTTCTCAAGATATGTATTTAAAAAAAATCAGTTTTTTGAAAATCTCTCAAAAACTATGAACTTTTCTGAAAAATTGCATATACCAAAATTGAAAGGAAATAAAATTTCCTGCTTTTATTCCTTTAACGATTTTTACGTATCTAACGATTCTCATAATATTTGAAGCAATATTTTTTTTACATATTTTTCCCCGAAACTAAATATTTAAGAGGAAAGTTTTGTCTGGTATTTTTTTTTTGTTGTGGGGCTTACAATATCGTAACTAGTGGGGTCTAAAACCAAACAAATGGGGAAGGGTAGGAGAGCTCAAGGTTTTCGCGAACATGGATATTTTAAAGATAAGCTCTCAAATTTTTTTTTCTTACAGGGCGATCGTACAATGTAGCTTGCAAAATAAATGGAGTTATAAATTGGTGGCTGCGACATCACAGCAATTTTGCTGCAATATCTATGGACCCAGTTTTTTATGACTCTCGTTACAAAATAACTGTTGCGCAACAGTTTTCGCAGAAACTCCTTTGTGACGAAGTGTGAAAAGGTGGTTCGGGTGTGGCGGGAAGGTGGGGTTGCAAATCAAGTGTAACGTCATTATAAACTTGTATCTCAAGTTGAATTTCCGTAATCAGTCCCACAATAACCAATTTGTAACGGATTTTTCGCGTCCGGTTGCCAAATTGATGTCGTATTTTATGGAAAGTCCGTAATGTATAAAAGTATGATAATTCCGTTCGTCCAAGTTTCGTCCTTCTGTGACTTAACCCTGTAACCGGAATATTTTTGTTTGAGCATTCACCAAAATATGACTTTCAACTTGCGACAGACCGTAACCAAGATAATGTACAGGGCTAATTTTTTTCCAGCATGTAAAGCGATAACTTACAAAAGTCAGTGTAATACGTTTTGGCGATTTCCGGCGATTAAAATTGTTACCCGTTATAAACAAGCGAATTACCTGAATCCCGCCTTTTGTCGGACATTCCGGCTAGAGGGTTAATCTCTGAAACCAAATTTAGAGCAGCCTTTTAAACAATAGAAGCTTTTTATCTTTGTTGATGACCCAAAAATTCGAAAACCGACTACTATTTGGGAATAAAAACCAAAAAAAAATGTGAATTTTGCAACCGACTGTAGGTTATTTTCAACCAGATTCAATGTACATACAGCCAGCTGTTTAAAGAGGTGCAAGATGCATTTTATTTTTAGCATCTCTTTTTTTTCGAAGGTGGTTGAGCGCGACTTTTAAGTGATTTCAGAATGTGAATTGCGTAATCAGAGAAGAAGGAAAACAAAATAAGATCTACAGCAGCCTTCACCTTCAGTGATGCATCGGACTCCGTAGAAACACAAATCGGTAGTGGCTACCGTTTGACGGGATGTCAGATATTTAGGCGAGATGCAATTCAGATGTGAAGACGCGGTGAATTCTCACAATATTTGTGCATAATGGTGGGGAAAGAAGGGAGGATTCGGATTCCTTGAAGTACAGAAACGCGAAAGGAGGCGAATGTTCGCATCAGCTCTTATCATCAACGCCGCGGTGCAATTATCAACGTTGGTGGCTGATGTGTTTCTTTTTACCTATAGGTCTTAATCCCCTTTTTCCCCTTCCCCAAATTATTGATAACATAGAATGCATACCACCTACGCACTGCAGTCACAACGTTCTCTGGATGAACGCGAGTAGAGTTTCGACTGCCCCTGATAGAATTTACGATGTGATGCAGGAGTCAGCGAAACGCCGAGACGCTTTTCCAGGGAAAACTGGTGGTGACTTGTGCATCTCGGCTGCGCTGATTAAAAATTGTTTTGGCGAAAACTGTGGGAGTTTTGCAATCTGCGGTCGGTACCTATAGGGATTCTTAGTAAACTACTTGCCATCCGACCCCCGTAACAGTTGGAAGGTGGGATAGCAAGTGGTTTCTAACAACCACCATGACCACCTAACAACCACCATGAATGCGTACATATTATCTGAGGTCTAGTTACATATCGACTTGTAAAAAGAATCGCGTGGGTTTTGTTGACTGACATTTTGGGTGGTTTCGTGTGAGCCTCGTTATACGTGACTTGTTTGACGCGAATATGTCTATCAAAACACCTGCATTTAGCTGGTAGTGTGTTGAAAAATGTTTTGACAATTGTAATTAAATTTATGCACGTAATTACTTTACGAGTTTTTTTCTAATTAGAAATTGGTAAATTTTTTGTTTTTTCCTTAAGATTTTAACAGGTTTGTGAGCAATAGCGACTTAAGGATTTAAAGACAAAAATGTTTTCCAAAGACATTTAAAGGATTAAAATTCGCAATGACCCCCGGTTAGGCGGCACAACTTTTTGTAAAATTGACTTTTAACGAATTCTGCAATGTTACAAATTCTGGCTGATTGTCAAAATTTATCAGCAAGATGTTAATTGATTTGGCTTTTATACGATTTTGGCATTTTGTCCTATTGTTAAACACTAAAAAAAAGGTTGCCGCACGTCAAACGAATGTTGTTTTTGAGGTTCTTCCGCGCACACACACATTGTAAAGGGAATTCTTTTTTTTTGTATGACTACAAAATTGCACTATTGCAAAACTGAAAGTGAGATAAAACGGATACGAAACAAAATGAAAGCAAATTAATATAAATAAAACAACAAAAAAGACATTTTCTTTATGCGCAATTTAAGGTGGTTATATAACTTATCATTCGCGTTGTATTCGTAATTGATCTGCGTTGGTGAAATGATTAAACATATTTTGTAATTGATTGACCTCTAAATCTGCCTCATTTAATTAAAATTGAATTTATGCATGTAGGGACTAAAATACGATGATGGGATTTGAAATTTTAGACCAAAGTTTTGGAAAAAGTTGAGGGGGGACAGATATTAAAGAAACCCTTACGAACATTATTTTTTGCTTTTAAGACTTAAGCCGCAATTGTTCACAAACCAGTCATCATGGAAAGTTAATACAAAGTCGTTTTAGCTGACGCAAGAATTGTAGCTTTTCGTATTTGAAAACATAAGAAAAGCTACAATTGCCGGGGGCGGATCGTCAAATACTCTATATGATGACAGACAGAATGTTTTTTTTTTAAATCCATTTATATGGGAGAGAGGGAAAGGAGTTGTCGACTCACCGTTTTCGAGATAATAGAACAAAAAATTAAATTTGTATGGGAGAGGGAGGAAGGAGTGGCCCAACTGGATTTTGATGTATAGAACAGTTTAGTAAAATCATATTCTAAACACATTTCATCTTTATAAATTTTTCGATACTGTGCACCATTTTCGAGAAAACAAAAAAACAAATATTCAATTTGTATGGGAGAGACGGGAAGCAGTGGCCCAACTGGATTTTGAAGTATCAGTCAGATATGTAAAATCATATTCTAAACACGTTTCAAAATTTTTCGATACGATGCACAGTTTTCGAGAAAATAGGAAAAAGGTATTCCATTTGTATGGGGGCGGAGGGGGGCGGAGGGGGGGAGAGAGAGGTGGTCCAATTGAATTTTGATATATGGAATATATTTTATCTTAATAAATTTATCTTAATAAATTTTTCAATACAATTTACCGGTTCCGAGAAAAAGGCAAAAAAAGCGTCACGTTTGTAAGGGAGATTTTTGTTTTTGTTAAATTGAAAAGAGAATTGTTTGAAAAACAAAAATTTGTAAATGTAAAAATTCTTTGTCATTTTGACAAACTAGGGGAAAACCCGTATTAAAATTCTGTCTGATCTCGAAGATTCCCCTTGACAATCGTAGATTTTCTTATGTTTCTCTTGAATTTTCAGGCAAATTTTGAACGATGGATTTTTTTTTAATTTTTTGTAATTAAGCAAGCCGGGTATAAAAAAAGTAAGTATGAAAATATTTTAATTTAATTTATAAAAATCTACACGAATGCATTTATAAAAACAAATACATTTAAAACCTGTTCAAAGTCAAAGCAGAAGGGGTTAAACACCATCACGTACAAAAAAAAACGTTGGTAAACATATGTTTTTTAAAATTCATTTGTTTTTAAATTAGTATAAAATCCAGAGTCCTGTAAAGTCACAGCATCACGTTTTCTACTATTCTAAAACAACAAAATCGACTTCTATAAAAAAAGAAAAAAAAAGACTCCATAACGCCTCAAAACTCGAGGAACTACTTTTCCATGGTAACAATGGACGTGTACAAAAACGAAAGTGCAACAGCGGCAAAAGGGGTATGCAAAGAGGTAACAAGGATTACATACGAAAGGGAGATCTGCAAGCATAAAATTCTGTAAGCTTCAACTTCCGCACTGTGATGCTTCTGATTGTTAGTATCACCGTAACCTCCATAATCATCCCTTGAAAAAAAATCATATAGTATAGTGAAAAACATATGTATGTAATCCTCCGGCTCACCCACCTTTTCAGTTGAATTGAAACACGTACGTAGAACAGTAGCGAAACAATTAGAAATGCAAATTTGCAACAAGTTGTAGTAGCAATTGGAATACACACACTACACTAGTTAACCCTCTACCACCCAATGGTGGCCGTGCATATTTTTGCCCATTCTACAATCGCTTGAAAGGAGTCCTGGCTACCGATTTGGCGTTAGCTTTTGACAAAAATGTTGAATGTTTCTCTAAAATTCCGGTTTCTGGTAGAAAAGGGGGTGCAGCTTGAAAGTGGTAGAAATGGAGAGGAATGGAGACGAATTGGGGACAACTAGGCCATCACACATGCACACACAAAGTCAGTGCACTTTACCTAAGACTCCAAGTTGAAGGCAAACTTGGAGGAGACGTAAGTGCACAGAAATAGTGAAAGAAAAATTATTCGCCAACCACCGTTCATCACATTCTCAAACCCAAACTAAAACCTATTAGAACACTTGAGAAAACATGTGTGTAGGCTCCCAACAAGTGCAATTATAATTTCCATTCGCGAATAATTTGCCGCACTCTCAAGATGTTATTTACTGCGTGCTTTATTCATGCGAATTCTAAAGTTAAGTGAGAATTAGATCGTTTCAGGCTCTAAGTTATTCACAATGCCTGTTGTCAGCTACAGCCCTGGCCGCCCTACAGTTGAAGTATCCATCATGCAAGTGACACCACCAGTGTGTGTTCATATTCACATTTTCACGATGGCACCCTTAAAGATGCGAGACTTTTTATTGTTAAAGCTACATCCACTATAGGACACAGTCCTCTCCCTTGAGGTACTTCAGCTCTCCACTATTTTTGTAAATTACTACCTTCGACAGTAGTTGCACTGACCTCGTTCTGGATTTTTTTTTTTTTTGCTTTCAAATTACTAGGGAAATTGAAAAGCTATAATTGCAAATTATCGCACCCTCATTTAAAGCGGAAAAACGCATTATCGATAGTGAATTTTCCCACGTTCAAGTTCAATCGAACACAATTGAAGGGTGCGCCGTCCGACGGGCATGTACCCAGTGCTATTTGCCAATCATCAGTGATGCGAAACCGCCAATTCGAATAAATGTGGAGCTTAATGGAAACGGGGGTTTAATCGGTGTTATGTAAGCCTTTCAGAACATAAAAGCTGTGGGTGCTGTAAGGAAAATACGCAGTTAACGTTGTGAACTTATGGAATTGGTCAAATTAAATTGAATGGGGTGGAATGAGACGCTATATTGGAAGTAGCTTTGCCAATTCATATTATAAAATATCTGATGTGAACACCACATGAATTTCTTATACAACATCTAAAGGGTGTTTTTAGGTTTTCAAGAAGAAATAAAACGCATATAATTTAATGTTATGGCCAAGAGTTTAGCTTTATTATAAAGATAAGGGTTTTGCCCAATTTTCGACCAAGGCGTCAATCGTCTCGGGCTTATCTGCGTAGACAAGCGACTTCACATAACCCCACAAAAAATAGTCCAGTGGTGTTAAATCGCACGATCTTGGAGGCCACGCCACAGGCCCACGACGCGAGATAATGCGCTCACCAAAAGTTTCCTTCAATAAATTGATTGTTTCGTTGGCTGTATGGCATGTAGCGCCGTCTTGTTGGAACCAAAGGTCGTCCACATCAACATCCTCCAATTCAGGCACGAAAAAGTCATTAATCATGGCTCTATAGCGTTCCCCATTGACTGTAACATTATGGCCGGCTTCATTTTTGAAGAAATATGGACCAATGATTCCCTCTGCCCATAGAGCACACCAAACAGTGACTTTTTGAGGATGTAACGGCGTCTGAAGAATGGCTTGTGGATTACCATCCCTCCAAATGCGACAATTTTGCTTATTGACGTACCCATTCAACCAAAAGTGAGCTTCATCGCTGAACAAAATTTTCTTGTGAAAATCGGGATCGGTGGCCATCTCGTTTTGGGCCCATTCACCGAACATGCGACGCGCTTGATGGTCATTTGACGAAATGGCAAACCAAACTGAGCATAAATCAAGTGACAACTGTCAAAAAGACCAACTCCGAAAAAAGTAGTGCCAGATTGAAAACCACACGTCTAAAAAACACCCTTTACGTTTCTGCGCAATGACGAATAAAATATTAGTTTACATCAAAATATGATTTTTTTTTACGAAATCCGAAATATCTCGATAACGGTAAAAAATAGCGGATAATTTTCTTCAATTCATATCACACATTAAACCACCAAAACCCCGTTATTTGTCCAGGCAATCGTAAAAAACTGATTTTTTTTAAATAACGGTATAACACATGGATCAATAAGTCCCGAGACTAACAATGAAAACAACATTTTTTTTGCCAAATTTTTTTTTATTCATCAATATAATCACCTTTTAGGGTGATACAATCGTTCCAACGCTTTTCCAATTTTTCAATACCATGTTTATAAAAAAAATTATCTTTCGCTTCAAAATAAGCTTCAGTTTCAGCGATGACCTCCTCATTTGAGCCAAATCTTTTTCCCTGGAGCATTTTTTTAAGATCAGCAAAGAGCCAGTAGTCACTGGGGGCTAAATCTGGCGAGTATGGGGGGTGGGGAAGCAGATGAAAGCCCAATTCGTTCAATTTTGCCATTGTTTTCATCGACTTGTGGCAGGGTGCATTGTCTTGGTGAAAAAGGATTTTTTTTCTCTGCATGTGCGGTCGTTTTTTTGCGATTTCCTCCTTCAAACGCACCAGCAAGTCAATATAATAATCACTGTTGATCGATTTACCTTTTTCGAGGTAGTCAATGAAAATCACGCCATGCGTATCCCAAAAAACTGACGCCATGACTTTGCCAGCTGACTGCTGCGTTTTCGGACGCTTCGGACGGCTTTCGCCAGCTGTGCGCCACTCAGATGACTGCCGCTTCGACTCTGGAGTGTAGTGATGTATCCATGTTTCGTCCATGGACACGTAACGACGCAAGAAATCTTTTTTATTGCGAGTAAATAGCGATAAACAGCTTTCTGAATCATCGACTCGTTGCTGTTTTTGTTCCATCGAAAGCAATCGCGGCACCCACTTGGAAAAAACCTTTTTCATGCTCAATTTTTCATGAAGGATAGTAAATGCACTTCCATATGATATCTGTGTTATCTCAGCAATCTCACGGAGCTTCACTTTACGATCTTTCATTATAATTTTTGTCACTTCACTCACATTTTCCGGTGTAACGGCTTCCACAGGTCTACCCGAGCGTTCCGCGTCATTTGTGTCGGTACGACCACGTTTAAACTCGGCAAACCACCGACAAATCGTTGCTTTTGATGGACAAGAGTCCGGGTAACATTTTTCAATCCATTGTTTCGCTTGCACGGTGTTTTTACCCATTAAAAAACAATGTTTTATCAGAACACGAAACTCGGTTTTTTCCATTTTTTAAACAAACTACAAAACGACTTTACTCCAACCTCGATAACTCAGCTGTTTCTGGTCCGATCGACTTAAAATTTTGACACGTTTCAAGCAAAGGTTAGTACTCTAGAAAGACGTGGTTACTGGTTTACTACGAGCGTCATCTCTGGGTTAGTCTCGGGACTTATTGATCCATGTGTTATATCAATAACGGCTTGAGGTATGCAGTTCTAGTAAAAGACAAAAATCTAGAAAATTGTATTGTCTTTAACCCTTGCCATACATATAACTACTGAAAATCTGCAGTTTCGGAGTAATCCGCAAAAAAACGTAATTGCGATTTTTAAAAAGCCGCCATTTTGGTTACTTCCTGTTAAGAGATTTCCACCAAAAGTTGGTAGAATCGTCCAGGATCAAATATGCCTGTAAAGTTTCATGGCTCTACTTCTATTAGCTTTTCAGAAATCTTGAACTCACACTGACAGACTGACAGACTTTATGATAATGCTCCAATCGACTCAGGAGTAGGGATGCAACATCGTTCATAAAACCTCGATATATCGAAAATCGATGTTTTTTTTAAGGCGACATCGATGTCAAAAAACATCGTCCTGAAAACATCGATACCTCGATGTTTTTCCGATGTTTTGAAAAAGTTAAATTTAATAAATAATTTAGCCATCTGGTGGATGCTCTACTGTGGGTGGAGTGCACCCAGGTAGAATTAACACGGTTTTAATTCCTCTGATACGTTGAACCACCAAAAACCCGTTAGTTTTCGAGATATTCGCAAAAAACTAATTTTTTGAAATACCGGCATATCTTGATAATGGAGTTATAGTAAAAGACATAAATGTAGCAAATTTTATTGTCTCCAAGTTTTGTAATACATAAGACTACTGGAAAATGGTTAGTTTCGGAATAAATTGCAAAAAAACGCATTGTTTTTAAAAAGACGCCGTTTTGGCTACTTCCGGTTAACGGATTTCCACATCCAGGATCAAACTTCTCTGTAAAATTTCATGGCTAGCTCTGGTATTTTCTGGTATTTTAAAATTTCATGGCTAGCTCTGGTAGAAAGATTAAACCGAAAATTGATACCAAAGAAAATTTAAACAAATCTTTAAGTAGAGTGGCTATATTAAATCTATCTAAAAACTAGTCCCTCTAGTCCTAAAATTAGTTTCTCTACTAATTTTATGAAGAATAATGTTCTAACATCGTGGATAACAACATCTAGGCAAAATTTTTTAGGCAGAATTAAGAGGTCGAGATTTTTCATGAATACAATACTTTATTACACTACGTATAAGAAATTAAAATAACATATTCTTGAAAACAAAAATAGCTTTGGTTTATGAGCAAAACTTTTAATTCCTAAACAGACATGAGGGAATCAAAAGTGATATGAAGGCTAAGAAATTGTTCTCAAAAGTCGTTCACAAACCGTAGCACTTTTTGCCGTAGAAATTTGTTAATAAATCGACTATAAATTTAAATTTAAATTAAAGATAGAAAAGTTATATTTAAATTTCTCAAAAATGCTACTGTGCATTAAAATTTGAGAAACATACGTAATAAATACAAACCCTCAAAGAACTATGCAGATTTTTACTTTGTTATACGAAGTTTTTTGGGTGGGAACGTAGATTTTGTGTACTTTTTTTGTTATTATTTTCCACCATAACCTCAAACCCGTCGATGGTTGTTTAGTTAGTGCTATTGAAAATTCTCTCACTTGTAGACGACCAAGTCGATAATTTAATTTCATTGCGTAATTTAATTAAAATCAATTTTAATTTAAAAATGTGAAAAACATGTATGGTATCACACACAACACACACACACACACTCATTGGTAGACATTGTAGAATAAATGCCAAAGAATCAATCTCTGGTTCCAAACAAGAACTGTAATTACAGTGCCAACACCGAGAGATTTTCTATTCAATAATAAAATTGGACATATTTTTATTTAACCCCTTTTACATCAGATTAATTTTTTTCTGTCGGCCTTATTTTGTTGCCTTGCTGGATTATTTGTAGTCGCATTTAAAATGTTGACACAAAAAACATGTTTATGCGGCTGTTGTCGCTTTTGGGGGTAAGTTACGATTTAAATTTCAACCACATTTTAAACCAATTTTTTATTAATGTCACATGAATTTTATTTATTAATGCTGAATAATTGAATAGTAGGTAAGTATTAGTGAGTTGTTAATTGTTTAAGGATTAAAGTTGTAATTTTTGTGTTGTAGAACTTACTATTTGGTTTAAAATATTATATTCATTACAATGTATAGGTTATCAAAATTCCATCGTGTCGTACCTGAAAAGGAAAAAAGAATTTTTATTAAATATTTTTTTGTTACATTTTACTAGTTTTTATATATTTCTTTTGTTAGTGGTTGGTAATTGTTTTACGGTACAGGAGTTGGCAGGGAGCGGAACGTGGGTATAAAGGAAGGGGAACGCATAGTCTAAAACGTGCTCCTTCATGCCAGCAAGGTCCCATGAAAGTTTCATCCAAATCGGTTCAGTGGTTTTCGAGTTTTAAGCGAACAGATAGACAGACACACAAGCCTATTATATAATAGTTGAAGCAGGGTTTGTTATTATTTTCTCCAACCCAAAAAAACCACCGTTTTTTTTTAAAAAGCTCAAAAAAATGTACTAAAACACCATTAAAAACCCAGTGGGTTGGGCTTTTTTTAAAAAAAAAAAACCCGAGTTTTGCACAACCCTGAGATAAATCAAAATAATTTTAAATCAAAGTGATAACTTTTTGAGAATTTTGAAAGCTTTAGTCTTCTTAAGAGGCTGTTTGCAAAATACGACTCGCTTTTGAGAAGGGGGAGCGACCTTACGGTACTCTGACAACGATATTAAGGTATATACAAAAAACATAACAAAAGCTATAATTGCCAATTTGGCAATCATTGGAGACCCGTATGGTGATATTCGTATCAAAATTCGAACAGTTGTACGAAAATTCCACTTTGAAGTCAAACTTTCCAATAAGATTTTTTAAAATTTATTCCAATCGGATTTTGATGTATGGGAGTTTTATGTAGAATCATATCCTAAATAACTTTTGTTCTTGGACTTTTTTGATAAGATGTACCGTTTTTGAGATATTCGCAAAAAACGTTTTCGTTCGTATGGGGGGTACCCCCCCTAATGGTCCATTTTTGCCCATTAACGAACTTAGCCTCGCATTTTACGAAAAACGAATCTGCGCAAAATTTCAAGTCTCTAGCTCAATCCGTGCGCCCGCAATCCGCGCCACAGACAGACAGACAGACAGACGGACAGACGGACAGACGGACAGACGGACAGACGGACAGACGGACAGACGGACAGACGGACAGACGGACAGACAGACAGACGGACGGACATGCAAAATTCAATTTTTTTTATCATTCTAAATACACTGGTGTAATTCATTTTTTTGTGCGATGACGGGATCTTGGCGTTACAAACGGTAAGGCAAAGTTAATATACCCTTTGGTTTCACCATACGGGTATAATAATAATCACGAAATAGTGTAACAAGCCTAAAGTTAGAATGTGATATATTTTATGGGTAGTTCTTAAGATTTTTTTTTTATAAATATACGAATTTTTATATTGTAGAAAAAAATTTAAAATGCACTTTGAAAATCTATCACCAGGGCCCTTACGAGAGTGGATGGGGGCGGAAAAAGCAGATAATCGCAACCGTTAGGCTGAATTTGGCTTAAAGCTCCAATCGTAATCGCAATCGTTAGTCTAATTTGGGCTTTACAGTTTGCAGGTCTATGTATCGGGTCTTTCAAAGGGAACATAACAATTTTGTATTTAAATAAAACACAGAATAATTGAGATATCGAGCTGAAATTGTGGCATTGCTCGTTCGTGAACTTCACCATGATAAAAATGTAAACCTTGACTGACGTTTTAGCATTGCCAGATCATAAAAAAAATTTTAGGGTGCGTTTCACAGATATCGGAATTAGAATAGATATCGTGTTTTGCTATCTCAAATGGGCCACTGAAATGTCAAAATATTATTATGGGGAAAGGAGATAAATATATCATGCTTCGTTTTGGAATATAGAATGTTTGTAGTTCACTTAAAAGCTAAAATTCATTTTTAATTTGAAACTTGATAAAAGCAAAGTTGGCAATTCTGGATTCATTTCACTATGGCATGCAAATAAATTTTAGGCTTATGAAAATAGAGAAAGCATTAGTGTTTTTGGCCCATTTCTTTATACGGGCTTTTCAAGTAAGGCGCATTCTATGGGATATATTTCTGTGGTGCGTTTCTATTAAAATACAAAATTGTTATGTCCTTATTGAAAGACCCTTTAGTTTATAAATAAGGTGGTCATATGTTTTTATGTGAATCCATATTGGGAGAGCGGGCATATGGGGAGAGCGGAGGGGAGAATAATCGAAAAAATTGAATGTGAAATCAGAGGGAGGATGGTTTATTTCAACTTTTTTTTGTTTGTGATTGCATAAAAAGTATTACGGATATTTCATGTTTTCAAAACATAACAAACATTGCGCTGCAGGCAAAACTTTAAAAAACTAACATATATATTGAAAATTATTCAATGATGCAGAAGTTTGTTTTTAATAAAAATCCGCTAGAGGCAGTACCTAATTTGTGAGGAAACCGCGCCGCAGGCAAAATTTTTTAGGTTTCGAGTTCAATCGATTAAGAAATTACAACACTAAGGCCCGTTTGCTGATACAGGTCATAACTATTTAAGTTATGCTTAGCCTTCTTAAACCATAGAAATTCTGGCACTTAACAAATTTAAGTTCGACATAAGTTGCTATGTTTCGTTGGTGCAAACCGCTCTAAATTTCATTATTCCGGGACAAAAGTTGAGTTTTCGGAATGCCGGAACAATTTGTCTAAATCCGGGACTGTCGCAGCCATTCTGGGAGGTATGGTCACCCTATTTATAAAAGGCTCTCATACTATAGGAATTTCTATAAGTGTAGTGCATTTAATTTACAACCAAATATTATTGATATTCTGATAATTCTACGGGAAAAAACAATTGGAATTTCAAAAGAATTTTCCAACATATCTTCCACTGAAAACTGAAAATAGAAAAGAATTTTTGTCTCGTTTATATTCATAAGCTTTTTATTATAGATTTATTTACACATTTCCCCTCATAAAAATATTTCTGTGTGCAATTTCTTTATGTAAATTATTAGAAATTTCAATGAAATGAGATGGTCCACTGTGCATTCAGAATATAAGTAACCTCGACGTAATCTGCACGTAAATATTTAAAAACGAATGCAACAAAGTTGACATCTAAGATTGTTTGTCGCCAAAATTTTTTTTATTTATATTGCACCTAGGAAAAACTCTAATTTAACTACACACGTGTTCCGTACGTGTTAAACAGATAAAACCGAGATTTTATTCGTTATTTTTTTTTTTTGTTAAATAAAAACCCCATCTAACCTTGAATCAGCTGATTCCTAATCCAGGCAGTTGTACCTTCACGACACTCACTAGCTTGACTTGATAAACAATTCTGATTTACGTAAAACGCAATTGCATCAATTCTTCGATCTGCGACGTCTAACGAAAATGCGTAAAACCCCGACTTACGCTGCTTTTCAACACGCGGAAACGCACTTTTCACGAACCTTTTCACGGTTTTGAAAACCTTGCGTCACAGTTGATATTTTCGGAAAAAGGAAACTTTGAGGAAATCCGGATTCGGAACGCACTCGAAACTAGCGTTTTTATCCCGGATGATCGTGAAAACTAAAAAGGTCTGTCCGTATTTGGGTGAAAAGCTCCCTTCACTGCATTTTATTGCACGCGCGGCGTTCTACACAAATTCTAAAAAAAAACAGTAGATGAAAAAAAAATCGGAAATTAATTTTAGACACTTGAAGCTCGTTTCGTACACACAACCAACGGATGAATAGAGTGCACCTTACACGATTGGATTGTATGTGCACCAATTTCAGCTGCATATTGCAACGCAAATTGTGAATTGCACATCGCAACTAAATAGAAATGCTAGATGTAAGCTTACATAGTTATCTAGAGTCTAGTCTAGCTAGCAGTGTTAGATCGAAAAGCTAAATATTGCACTTTGCCAAATGCATTAATCGGTCTTCGTGTGTGTAAGGCGTGTGCGCGCGTAACTTAAATATCGCATCGGTTACCGGGTTAGTGGTGCGCGATCTATAGTGGCTAAAGAGGATGGCGAGAGGCAGAGAGTTGCAAGAAATGCATCCGATTCGCAGTTCACTTTGGTATCAAGCAAGCGCAACGGACGACCTTGACAATGAATTTTTTCACATTCGTTATGCGAGAAGCTAAGCTAGATTGCGTTTCAAACCCCTGTACTTCAGTCTTCAGTCAAGTCGATCGGGTTGTGCAAGGGTTGCCAGCAGTTTCATCAAGAAGAAATATACCTCATGCAGTTAGAGTCGTGAAAGGGATGATTAAGAGGGGAAGGGGATATACAAACTTTCATTTTATTTAAAAAATCGCATGATGACCGAAATTGTGAGGCCTGAACAGGCGAAAATTACAGTTATGTTACTTATTAACAGGCCCTACGCATAATCCCTCATTGAAAATGATTCTTAAACTTGGCTTGGATTTGGATGTATGGAACGGTTATCTAAAATCATATTCTAAACACATTTTACCTTTATAAATTTTTCAATACGGCTCACCGTTTTGGAGAAATTTGAAAAAAAATGTTTCGTTTGTATGGGAGAGAGGAGAAGGAATGATCCGATTTTTTCCGTTCAAGAAATTAACCTTGTTACTTACTTACAAGAAACGCAACTGTAAGAAATTTCAAGTCTCTAGCTCAATTCTTTCGAAAGTTATGGTGTTCAAGGACATACAGATAGTGGACGGACAGCCGACAGGCAGACAAACGGGTAGACAGACAGACGGATCGACAGATGGACAAAGAGAGGGACAAACGGACAAACAGACGGACAGACAGACGGACAGATAGACAGAGACAGACAGACGCGTGGACAGATGGATGGACGAACGGACGGACGGACATACGAAAATCAAAATCTTTTGTCATCGCAAACATCCTGGTGTAGCTCATTTTTGTGTCCGGCGATTGGTTCGATGTGTTACAAACGGTATACTAAATTGCGTTACAAACGGTATATGCTTATCATATAGAGTATAAAAAGTCAACTATTTATAATACCAAAACCGTCAATTTTTCATTGAAAAAAAACAACTGTAGGAAACTATTGGCAGCCCCAAACACCGAATTGCTTCAATTTCAATTTGTTGCACATTAAACCTTCAGATACATTAATGTCGCCATTCACCCGCTCACTGCACCCGAACGAATGTCTTTTTTTTTGTGACGCAAACGCAACGCGTCAAAGTGCAGTTCACGCATGCGTTCTGGTGTGGTTGTCATCATATGAGTGATGAAAAACTGCAAATACCCAAACGGAACTAAATGCAAAGCACTGTGGAACGCTGATAAATCGCATTTCGCGGAGGTGGTGGATTTTCAGTGCACACTGGAATGCATTTTATTCTCATGTGAGCCCATGAGAAAAAAAAAAATCCAGATCCGAATGCGTTTTTTACGATGCGCGAACACTTTAGGCCTGCTTGACAGGCGCGTGATTAACTGTTGCAGTTTACCGCCAACCACCCCCGCTGAGCGGGTGGTATGAATTTTTACAGCAGTTTTTTGCTCGGTAATAAGCTTGCAACGCGATGCGATTACGTAAAAGTGCATCAAGCGTGATGATGCGCCTCGAACGTGTCTTTTGCGAATAATCCATGTGTGTGAGTGCGGGTGAAATCATTCATATGTTGCATCGCGGTGTTTTATCTTTCAACACTGGATCGACAATGGTGCGATCAGTTGAGTGGATGCTGGGAATTCACGTGTGTTGTTGTTGGGTTCGCTCAGCTGATGTGAGGGATTGGTTTTCAGATTGGCTATAAAATCAATATGGATTGTGTTTTATTGTAAAAACTTCTGTGAAAGTATTCATAGGCAGAAACGGCTTTGAAACCGCTTGACCAATTTGCTTCAAAAAAATTTGAATTGTTTGTTAGGGACTGAAGATAAAATTCGTCAGCGGATTTAGACAATCTGAAGTCCTAGGGCGCAAGAAAAAATTTAGACCCTCCGGGTTACGTCAAAAATCTCCGGGTTACGTCAAAAGTCTCCGGATAACGCCAAATGTTTAAGAAAAATGAATATTATTTATTGAATTGTTGTTTTGTTTTATTGATTTTTATACTCTATATGATATATCATATAAAAGTATATTAGATTTAGTATACCGTTTGTAACGCATCGAACCAATCATCGAACACAAAAATGAACTACACCATTGCGTTAGGGATGACAAAATATTTTGATTTCCGCATGTCCGTCCGCCCGTTCGTCCGTCCGTATGTCCGTCCATCTGTCCGTCCGTCCATCCATCCGTCCGTTCGTCTGTCTGTCCGTGAACACCATAACTTTCGAAAGGTTTGAGCTAGAGGCTTGAAATTTGGTACAGTTATGTTTGTCGTAAATGGCTAGGCTCAGATCTTGAACGGGCAAAATCAGAGCATTCCTTCCCCCCTCTCGCATACAAATGAAACAGTTCTTTGCAATTTTCTCAAAAACGGTGAGTCATATTGAAAAATTTATAAAGGCAAAATGTGTTTAGAATAGGATTTTACATAAGTCACTCATACATCAAAATCCCATCGGACCACTGCTTCCCCCTCCCCCATACAAATCGGATACTTTTTTTCGTTTCGAAAAATTTCGGGGGGGGGGGGGGGGGGGGGGACAGCTAATATAAACTATCAAATCATTTCGAGATTCTCAAAAAAGGTTTTTATACACGAAATTTTAAAATCACATTTATTTTATCAACACAATACCATTTTAATCGTTAGTATACAAAATATGAACTTAACAAAACGTGTGAACAGAAATTCTGAATGTCATGTGTGAAATCGACGGTTTTGGAAGCGTATGGAATTCGACACCTACACAATAATAAAGTAGATTAAACCAACGCAGATCATCATCCAGAATAAGTGGCAAAAAAAAACCACAAAAGTTACATTCCGATGATGCATTTCGTGCCGCAGATGCACACTTTTTCCTCCGCATTGCATTTTTACGCTTCATTCGCGGGCTCTCTTCACATTTGGATGCTCTTTTTGTGGCATTTAAGCGGGGCTGATTCTGTTATGCAACCGAAACGCATTCACCATTCCCCAATCGTTAAAAGATCGCTCCTAGTGCCCTCTATTCGTTATTTATTACCCAAACAGAGCAGTTAAATGCCCCAATGATCATCTGCGGGGGAAATGCACGTCTTTCATTCTTTGGGAGTGTTTTTTATTCGTTTTCTTAGATCGTGAAGATCTCCTGAGGACGTGTGGATATTGGTGTGAAGAAAACGTAAAAAGATGATGCACTGCGGATGAAAGAACCACAAAAGCGGATGCTTAATGGGCAGTTACGAGTGTTTTTCAATTAAGAGTTTTTTTCTTGGATATTTGGGGCAATTTCGAAACAATCCCAAAAACCCCAAAGGCGTTCAAACTACTAGGAGCTCAGAAGCGACAGCCAGAAGTTGTATCGTGCACTTTAAGATGCAGTTGGTTTTGAATTTTGGTGCCCGTTTTTGTCGGTTGTTCCACACACAGTTCTTATTGGATTCTGGACGTGAGATCGCACCAATTTGGGTACGGAGTGGTAATTTAGGCAAATTATATTCGTTTATGCTGAGTAGAGTACCAGCCAATTACCGAAATTGTACGAAAAAAAAACCCTTGAAGCCAGACGTTTTGGGCCTCTTGTTACGCGCCAAATAATGGAAAACAGGTGGAAATTCGCCCTTCATTAATTTAGAAAAAGCCGTTGTCCAACCCTTTTTTCATGCCTATCCTTGTTTTGTTTGATTTACTGATGATATTGGAGCAAATGTTACTTTTTGCCCTCCGTTTTGGCGATACAAAAAGCGAATATAAACGAAAAAGTGCTTTTTTCGGCAATGTTTATTTTCTTAAATGGTTAAACGAATGGTTCCACTTCAAAAAGTGATGAACGTTGGCGAAAATGAAGGAGAGGTGCGGTGTGGGTTGATTATTGCACCTGTACGTAATTGCATTTGATAGCCGAATGTGATTAGTATTATTTACTGAAAATTAGATGCGTTGTTCAAAGAGTGTATGCTCGGAAATGTAGATTTATTGATTTTAGAAGTTTAACTTTGCAAATTTCATTTATTTTGTTGATTTTTTTGTTGAATTTCCAGTCCGAAAAAAGTTATATAAAAGTAAAGATTTAAAGTGTAAAAAAAACGTTAATCGTGAACTAACAATTCCATTGATGCTTAACGTATTTTATAGTTAATCTGATTGTCGAATTTATTTTTAAAACCCTTAAAGTTGAAAATATTTTTAAGTTCACCAAATTTTTTTGGGTTGGTTCCCAAAATTTAAATTCACCAAAATAAATTCAAAAACAGGATTTTTTTCAGAATGAAGCCATTTTGGAATAATAAATTTTAACAAAACCAAATTTTTTTACACACTTTTGCAATTTAAAAATGAATTTTAATAATATTCTAAAAATATGCGATGTGTAGCAAAGTGAAGTCTCAAAAAAAAAATATATATATATATAATCAAGGTATTCACAGTCCTCTTTTAATTTTGGGTATTCGGTGTTTTCGGTAATATTAAAAGACTGAAAATATCCCACAGCACATATTTGAGAACAGCGCTTTTATTTGATACGTGACCAAATCATGAACTGCGAATTTGATTGTAAAATATGTCACATACCTTTAAATCTATGTTTGATGTATTCTTTTGAATTTTTATTGTGGCAACGGCTATCAAAATTGAAAAAATTTGCAGTCCGATGAGATTAACAAAAAACCAGCGAGAAAATTTGACAACTAAAAACATTACTAGCGCCACTCGCGGTTGATTCTTGATACCGAATAACCGGGCCGAAAAACACGACTCAAGTCATGTCTACAATTACCGAATCCGGTAATTCATTTTTACATGACCCAAATTACCGTCTCGGTAAAAATCTGTTAAATTTAACTGAATTACCGAGCGGTAAAATTACCCGCAATTTTAAAGAGGACTGTGAATACTCTGAAAAAAAACATGAAATTTTCTCTATTTTATACACAGGGCAAGTTTTGCCATGCAGGTCAATCAAAAACAGTAGGTTTTGAAGAAAAAATAAGAAATCCGTTGCCCTGCTATTTCTAAATTTCATTGATTTTGAATGATAGTGAAACTATAACGGCTCCTTTTTTAAAAGGAACATTCGAGTTGTAAAATTAATGAATGACCAACAAAGAGCACGCGCTTTTACTATTAGACTAGCGGCTAGTTATTTTTCAAGTAAGACCTTCCTTTTAAAAAATGAAGCTCGTCATAGTAAGTCCGTTTCAGATTTTGTGAAATCTATCATGTGCCTGCCCTGCAAAACTGCCCTGCGTATGAAATAGACGTAAATTTTCTTGAAAAAATTTTATCAACTTCTGCAATTTTATCCTCTGCTATAGAGGGAAAAAATTCATGACGGAGACCGACTTGAGAAAGGGTGCAGCAGATAGAAACTTTCTGATCAGTACGAAATCCGTTTCAGGTAAAATTATGGATATTTTTATGTAAATCGACCGTATTTTATGTATTTATGGTGTGTTCGACAGGCTAATCGGTCCAAATTTAGCTTTAAAAGGTGTTAAATACAAAGCATCAATTTTTTTCTGTCGAACACACCATAAAAAAAATTATGGATGTCCGTACATCTATTTGCCGTTTTGTCTGTCGGTCTGTCTGTCTGTCTGTCTGTTCATTTACGTAAATTTCTCGGTTTTTAAAAAAAAAATCAAAAACGATGCGCTTTTATGGAAAAATGCAAATAACCAGATTCAAAGGAAATAAAATTTCCTTCATTTTTTGCTTTAACAGTTTTTACTTGTCTTTAAAAGTTCTCGAAATATTTGAAAAAATATTATTTTTCATATATTTTTTTCCAAACTAAATATTGCAGAGCAAAGTTTTGTGTTGATCAAAACTGATATTTTTTGAGGTTTCACTTTTATTTTTTTAATATTAAAGTGTTTTCCTACAAAAGCAGTGCCGTGATTAATAAGGATACGTCTTGGAAGACATAAAGACGGTGCGGAGGGAGAAGGGGTGAAAATCGGTTCGTTTAACACGTTGGTTACCATGTGAGTCACCGGTGTACACACACTATTGTCATTACCGTCAGTTTCTCAAATTCCATGGTTGAGTGCAGTCGCTCGTGCGGTACAAAGGGGGGTTTTTTTGTGGAGCATGGAGTTCGTTTTTGTCTGTATTGATCTTGTGTTCACTGGTGACTCACAAAGTACAGAAATGATTTTTGCGTTTTTTTCCAGTGTATACTAGCGGAGTAAGCGTTTTTTTATTGGCTGGTAGCCAACGTGTTAAATATTCTTAACAAAAATTTAATTGATTTTCCGAAAGGCCTGAAACAGTTTTTGGCCATTGGAGATGGCGGTGAGATGAAATTTTGTAGCTACGCAACTGCCTCAAAGTATTGAAGTACAAGTAATTTTACCACACAAAAAGCCTTAGCAAAGTTACACGACTTGATATTTTCTTAGACAAATTTAAATTTCCTAGCAATTAACGTATTTTTATTGTATACCCATGAAATATTTACTAAATTACGTTCGAAACGTGTCTAGTGCAAGGCCAATGTCCTCGCGTTCATGTGATCCACATTTGAAAAAAGCCACATGAATCACAAATAAACAATTAAATCAACAATGAAATACATTTTAAACGAATTTTACGAGTGTGTTATGGTCATATGTTAGTCATTTCATTTGTTGATAACAAAATTTTTAAAAATATTCTTCATAGCGAAAATTTCCCGTACGAGTAGTTGAGACTAAAATTAAAGTTTTAATCTATATTTTCCACTATCTGACTAATAGTATGTTAACTAACTGAAAATACAAACACATGGAGAAATATACAAAAAGTTTAAAGCCAAACTTTAGTTCAACAACGTTTCGTAAAAATATGAAAATTTAATGTAAAAATACGTGAAAACATTGAGTATGAGAAAATTTCCAACCACCCAACGTTTCACACTTCAGCTTCCCTTAAAATTTGTTTGAGGAAAAAAAAAATAAAATAAAACATCGTCTAAATGAGACGACTTTGTGTGTTATAGGGGTTAGATTAGACAACAAACATAATCAAGAACCGAAAAAAGAAACTTTTACGGAAAATGGAAAAGCGTCAAGCTGGAAATTGTATCGTAGATGCCTAAAAAGCTTATTTTCGGCTGTGCATTCAGTAAACATTATTAACAAGTAACGAGAAATTAACTGCAGGGAAATATATCTAACCGAACTCATAGAATGACCGTGCAATTTGTAAAGGAAAAACAAGAAAATTTTCAACGTGACTCCATATATAACCGCATAAACACACACAAACGTTTCAACATACGGAAAAGTTTCCAGTGCATTTCTCCCACTAGAAATTGCACGCAAAGTTAAACAAATGAGTAGATATACATTTCAAATACCAACGAGACTCTACGGAAAAAAAAATTCAAACACTGTCCAAACGAAAGAAAATGGAAAATTGTGGAAAACTAAACAAAACAAAAATAGAGAGAAAGATTAACATTGAAATGGGCTGAAATGGGAAAACTTATGTTTGAAACGTTGATCCTGAAGAAGCTTTCAACCCCCGTCGTCCTCTGCACCCCCCTTCGAGAGCACTTCCAAAAACCTACACGAAACTAGACAAACAAAAAAAAATTTTACAGAAAAACTTGCATCGAAATATTGCAACTTTGTTGGACGTTTCGACCAGGCGAAGTTAAAATTTGTTGCAATTTGCATGGCATTTTGGTGGCTAGCAATCGACTTCACTCCCATCTCCTGAAGCTCCCCTTTTACAATTTTGGCAAATGGTCTTTAAACTTCCCGTTCGGAAAATTCCTAATGGGCTTTTGGAGTTTTCTGAATAGTTTTGCAGCTGCCAAACAAACAAATTTTAGGAGTTCCTTGCGAGGATCAAATTTTGTTTGAATTTGAAAAGTTTTTTTTCGCGTTTTTTTTTCTGGTGTTTAGCTGGGTTGTGGCTTATTAACGTTGTTGAGATTTTCGCGCCATGCTGATAGTATATTTTTTTGTATCTTTAAATTTTTTTGGATTCGCTTCAAAATTTAATGATTTTTATAGTTTAAATCAGGCATCATCAACTAGTGGCTCGGCTGGCTCATCACACAGATTGACTTTAACAGCGTAGCCACTATAATCGACCTTTTATTGTGTGCTGTAATGCTTGTGTGTGCGGCTTCGGATCGCAGGAATAAAACAAATCGTGCTTTGAGTTGGCATCGGGGCATTATTAGCATGACGCATTTCATTTTAAATCAGTTCGTGTCAAGCCATTGCCGTGGAAGGTTGTGTTTCATTGAACTGTATTTTAATTTGTAGTGGTTATAAATTTTGATTGTAAAGATAGCAAAAGTTACTTTGATGACCCCTGCACTAGATCAACGAGTTCTCGAGTTATTTCAAATACGTACAACGGACAGACCGACAGACAGATGCACGGACATCCACGGGGCAGATAGAAACTTTTGGAGGGCAGATGAAACTTTCTGATAAGTACGAAATCCGTTTTCGTGCATCTGTCTGTCGGTCTGTCAGTCTGTCCGTCTGTCCGTCTGTCCGTCTGTCCGTCTGTCCGTCTGTCCGTCTGTCCGTCTGTCCGTCTGTCCGTCTGTCCGTCTGTCCGTCTGTCCGTCTGTCCGTCCGTCTGTCCGTCCGTCTGTCCGTCCGTCTGTCCGTCCGTCTGTCCGTCCGTCTGTCCGTCCGTCTGTCCGTCTGTCCGTCTGGCCATCTGGTCGTCTGTCCGTCTGTCCGTCCGTCCATCTGTCCGTATGTCCGTCCGTTCGTCAGCCGGTAGGTCTATTTGTCCGTGAATACCACAACTTTTTAAAGGATTGAGCTAGAGACTTGAAATTTTGTTCTCGTAAATGGCTAAGCTAAGTTTTTGAACAAATTAAAACAGTTTTTTTTGCGATTTTCTCAAAAACGGCGAGTCACATTGAATAATTTATAAAATTAAAATGTGTTTAGAACATGATTTTACATAATTTATCCATATACCAAAATCTAACTTTTCTATCATCCCCCTCCCCCTCTCTCACACACAAATGGAATAGGTACTGTTTTCCTGTTTTCTCGAGAAGTATGTATCGTACCGAAAAATCTATAAAATGAAAGATATGATTTTACATAACTTATCTATACATCAAAAACCAGTTGGAACACTCCTTTCCCCTCTCCTACACAAAAGGATTTTTTCTAAATAAATATGATGTCCGTCATCATGTAGAGTATTTGATAATTGACCCCTGGCAATTATTGCTTTTCTTATGATATATCATATAGATTATAAAAATGTATGACTGAAGAAAATGCTTTAACAAACATTTTTACAAATGTTGCAATTTCCCCTCCAACAGGACCTTCCTTCTTTGGCTTAAAAATTCGACATTTTTGGTTATAAATACAATCAGAAAGTTGAAAATTAAAACTATTTGGTTGAAAAAGGTTGTGTGATTTTGTTGTTTACAAGTTTTAAACTTTTTGATTGAGAATTTAAACTCAATTTAGTTAGGATAAATACGGAAAATTTTGATAAATTTTTTAAAGTTTTTAATTGAAAATTCGATCAAAATTTTCCACTGTGCATACAGATGGAGTTTCTTCAAGAACCATGCATTATAATAGACAAAAAGGTTTAAGAATATAATTTCACATAACACTTCCATACATCAAAATCCAATCAGGCCACTCGTTCCTTCTTTCAACTCGAAAAATTTTCACTTTTTATTCGAAAACGGGTGCGTTCTGATGAAAAGGTAATACGCATAAAACGGAATTATAATTTTGTACAACTTTTCCATACATCTTATTCTAATCGGAGTGACTGTTGACGGGTTACAAACGAAATTCTAGAAAACGGAGTGGTGAAAGGAAGGAAAGTAAAAACGCAGAACTGTAATAGCGTTTTTTGACTTAAAATGTCTTTTTGAAAGAAACATCAATCCGTCAATGACGGATAGACCCGTCAATGACGGATAGACCCGTCAACGGCGAGTCCCAAAGCTATAGTTTATTTATAAAATAATAGTCATCAAACAGTCATGTGTTGTGGATGCGTTTCGGGTTGCTTTTTCAAAAAATTCCAAGAAATTAAATTATTTACGTGTAGCATTTAGTTTTTTTTTTCTTTTTTTTCAATAAAAACATTTTGTACGTTCTTTGAATTATTTTTATTGACTGACATACGAGTATATATCTCTGGTTATATAATATTTGAATAAAATTTTCAGTAATGTGCAGCATTAGAACCAGCTACGCTGGCTATTTTTCATAACAAGTTTTAGCCAATGAATAATGATTATTTTTGTATAACATCAAATTTATATCCCGGTTTAAGTAGATATAAATAAATAAACTAAGAAATACCAGTGGAAACCAGAATACAATCAGCGGTTACTTCCGATGCCATCCGATCGAAATCCCAGTAAGTTTCCAAGAGTTTCAGGCGATCACAAATTCGAATTGAATTCAAATCATATCAAAACCAAACGTAAAACTAGTCTTAAAGGAAAATTTCTAAGCCTCCCAGTCTGAATTGCAATTGAAGTGGAAAAGTAGATTTTGAAATGCTCGCCAATGCGCCTAATTGCAATATCAAATAAATGTTCAAATCGCATTAAAAATTGCATATCGTTGTTTGGCTGAAGGCAATCATCAGTCATCCACCTCCTCCTCATAAGAACGCCTCCTCCTTCGACAAAACTCCGGACGATGTCCCTGTGGCAACGAGGTGTAATTCTGTGCAATACCTTTACATTTGCGTACCGATTTTGTGCACAAAAAAAAAATACACTTGATCAATGTAAAAAAGCGCCTCATTGCTGCATCTCTCTGGTTCAAATGGACCAACGTTCAATCATCTCCATTGATTCCTCAAAGGGTAGAAACTGAAATTCCAACTAACAAAACTGAAATTATCATCACGTAATTTTCGTATTGGTTTGACGTCTAAAACCTCGAAATCGGTTAAATATGGTTAAATATCTGAAACCCCGAAATCGGTTAAATATGGAAAATCGCTAATTTTGAGTGACATCGGGTAGCACCAAAATCCTACAATTGTTGTTAAATTTCAAACATAACAAAAGCTATAATTGCCAATCTGGCAATCATTGGAGACCCGTATGGTGATATTCGTATCAAAATTTGAACAGTTATACCAAAATTCCAATTTGAAGTCAAACTTTCCAATAAGATTTTTTAAAATTTATTCCAATCGGATTTTGATGTATGGGAGTTTTATGTAGAATCATATCCTAAATAACTTTTGTTCTTGGACTTTTTTGATAAGATGCACCGTTTATGAGATATTCACAAAAAACGATTTCGTTCGTATGGGGGGTACCCCCCCTAATGGTCCATTTTTGCCCATTAACGAACTTAGCCTCGCATTTTACGAAAAACGGATCCACGCAAAATTTCAAGTCTCTAGCTCAATCCGTGCGCCCGCAATCCGCGCCACAGACAGACAGACAGACAGACAGACAGACGGACAGACAGACAGACAGACAGACAGACAGACAGACGGACAGATAGACGGACGGACATGCAAAAATTAAATATTTTTATCATTCTAAACACACTGGTGTAATTTATTTTTTTGTGCGATGACGGGATCTTGGCGTTACAAACGGTAAAGCAAAGTTAATATACCCTTTGGTTTCACCATACGGGTATAATTAATGTAAGTGTGAAGGTGCAGCAGTCGAGAAAAAGGTTTTTGCGAGACTTAAATTTATAAGGTCTGGGTCGAATTTAGAATATCGTGATCAAATACTATTGTTTTATTTTTAGATACTGGATGAAAAAAAAACTTTACCAAATCGACACTTCGAATTTCAGCGACTACACGGAGAGAGTCATTGCAGAAGAGTCCACTATCTCCTATATTCCTATTTGGATTTCTCTCAGTGTACAAACTTTTGATACAAACTTTTGAGTATCTTTTGATCCTCCCCTCTACCTCCACCAAATAAAATCCTGAATGCGGCACTGTCTGGAGCTACAGGTTTTAGGGGTTGTTTATCCAATACCTTACATATTTCATCCACCATCATCATCATCGTCGGCGCAACAGCTCTCGAACAGCCTGGGTCTCCTCAATTGAGGTTTCATAACAATTTCTTACCTGCTTCGCACCTACAGTTTTACATGGATTGCGAACCATGGATGAATTACAACATTTGTAAGGTTTTTTTACGTTCCAACCCATCAACAGCAAAGGTCATGATAGCAATCTAGACCGACGATGTCGTTAACACCAAGCGGCAACTATCACTACTCATTTCGTAAAGCAAGTTGAGTGGACTTGACTACCGAACCACCGACCTCCGGAATACGGGCCAAGTACTTTACCACTTGGACTACGCTCTGGACCTTATATTTATCGGGGAAAAAGGCCTGCGTTAGTGTGACGGCGGTATTAAATATTATGCAAAACATAGCAGGAAATGGGGAGGGGGTTCAAAAGGCGAAAGTTAGCGTGACGTAGTTTACATATGTTTTTATTTTTTTTAGGTTTGGCAACACCATTTGTTAGGTATTGCCTGAAAACAACCGCTAATTAACGATTAAAATTTAGTCGTTTTTTCTGAAACTTCCTTTCTTTTTGCAAAAGTCCAAAATCGGCTTCAGACTTTCCATATTCGTGCTCACATTACTTTGAAACATTTCTTATAGGAAAGTAAAAACAAGTTCAACTACACGAAAAAAATGCAAGCCCATTTGAAATTATTCCGAAACGCACGTTTTACGTTCGTTTGCGTTGCGAACGCATAATTGTTGCATCAAAAGTACATCGCCGTCCGTGTCGTGCCAATAGTCACGTCACGTAGCTGCACTTGTAGCGTTTTTTTTGTATATTTTTGCATTTGATGTTGTAAAATTCCGCGTATCTTACTGTAAAAATACAACAACAAAAAAACCCACCGCACTTTGAGAAATTTGCTTTGTTTTGTCGTCCGTCGATCGTGAACTATCCGTGGGTCCGGGTCCATGTCCGCCTGCATGCTTCCGCGACCTCTCGCACTTTTTCAAACGCACACGCAAATTGCAGTCGTTGCCGTGTCCGACATTTAAAAAAAATGCATCCGCACGACTTTTAAATCAGGAAAGTTGCCGACCGCTGCTTTAATAGAATGAGAATAATAAACTTTTATTCCCCTGAAGACGATTTATTCAAGAGTCCTTTTATTATTATTTTTGTGCGATTATTTCTGCAACTTTACCTGATTTTTAGAAAAGATTCTTCGCCGCAGGTTCACGCGCTACATAAATATGACCTGTCATGTGCGTGCACGATGGACCATCAGTCTGAAAAATGTTTCTAAACATTATGGCGAATAAATGGGCGAGATATGCTGCGAAACGCAATTTTTTTTAATGCAATTTGCTGGTTAATTTTTGATCGTTTGCTGTTGGTTGAAATGTGGATCTTCAAACAAAAACGAAACTTTTTAGATAATAAATCTAGAGTTGAAGGAATTTTGAGTTCAGCGTCAAGAGCACGACCAACTTTTATTTAGGAGTGTTTTTTTGTGTTGCTCGCAAATGCAGTAAATTTCGCTAATTTTACATAAACTTATCATAATTCGTTAGGTTTTAGGTGTAAAATATTATATTTAACATAGAAATGATTTAAGCTTTCAGCGAAAGGTCAAAACATGAATAAATTGTCGCTGTTAATGTTATGAGAGTCAGGGGCGTAACTAGACTATAGCAGGTAGGGCAGATGCTTATTTTTTTAAGTGGCAGAGTCGCATTTGCAGCGTATTATCTGCAACGTCTCATCTTAGAGTTAGAATACGCCTTTTTAAACAACTTAGATGAGAATTTCAACCTAAACAGTTGAAACTTTATACTTTTAGTTTAAATCTTAAACTAAAAATTTGAAATTTTTTAAATGAAATTTCGTGAACAAAGGTTGAAAAATCAAGCCGAAAAGTTGAAAAAGTGAACTAAAATGTTTAAAAATTTAGCTTTTTTGATTTAAAAATGCAATTTTAGATTAAAAGTTCTCCTTTTTTTATTTGAAAATTCATTTTTTTTTTCAAAATTCAAATTTGGTTTAACACAGGTTGTTCGTTTTTGGCTCGCCAAGCTCCTGACGGGCTTAAAATTTTTTTCCATAGCGACAGAGCATTTTACGCAATTTTGACCAATATTGTCACATTTTAAGTTAAAAATTCACCTATGTGAACTTGGCTTGCGAAGTGCGGAAACTCGAAATAAAATTTACATGAAAAAATTGTACTAAAATTGTACCGCAAAGGAAAAAAAGTGTACTAGTACAGTTTTCTCAAAAATCAAAAAAAAAAATATTTTTTTGGTTTCGGAAGAAATTTTTTTTCGTAGAATAATTGTACTAAAATTGTACTAAATTGTACCACAAAGGAAAAAAATTGTACTCGTTCAGGTTCCTCGGAAATTGAAAAAAATCGAAAAGAACGATTTTTCGCGAGAAATCGGCAGTCTTGTTTCGGAAGGAAAAAATGTTTCTGCAGAATAATTGTACTAAAATTGTACTAAATTGTACCGCAAAGAAAAAAAAGTGTACTAGTACAGTTTTCTCAAAAATCAAAAAAAAAAATATTTTTTGGTTTCGGAAGAGATTTTTTTTCGTAGAATAATTGTACTAAAATTGTACCACAAAGGAAAAAAATTGTACTCGTTCAGGTTCCTCGGAATTTGAAAACAATCGAAAAAAAACGATTTTTCGCGAGAAATCGGCAGTCTTGTTTCGGAAGGAAAAAATGTTTCTGCAGAATAATTGTACTAAAATTGTACTAAATTGTACCGCAAAGAAAAAAAAGTGTACTAGTACAGTTTTCTCAAAAATCAAAAAAAAAATATTTTTTGGTTTCGGAAGAGATTTTTTTTCGTAGAATAATTGTACTAAAATTGTACCACAAAGGAAAAAAATTGTACTCGTTCAGGTTCCTCGGAATTTGAAAACAATCGAAAAAAACGATTTTTCGCGAGAAATCGGCAGTCTTGTTTCGGAAGGAAAAAATGCTTCTGCAGAATAATTGTACTAAATTGTGCCGCAAAGAAAAAAAAGTGTACTAGTACAGTTTTCTCAAAAATCGAAAAAAAAAATATTTTTTGGTTTCGGAAGAAATTTTTTTTCGTAGAATAATTGTACTAAAATTGTACTAAATTGTACCACAAAGGAAAAAAATTGTACTCGTTCAGGTTCCTCGGAAATTGAAAACAATCGAAAAAAACGATTTTTCGCGAGAAATCGGCAGTCTTGTTTCGGAAGGAAAAAATGTTTCTGCAGAATAATTGTACTAAAATTGTACTAAATTGTACCGCAAATAAAAAAAAATGTACTAGTACAGTTTTCTCAAAAATCGAAAAAAAAACTATTTTTTGCCCTTAAGAATATTAACAATAACACCAAAATCGAGCAATGTCATGGGCGTCAAATACCCTACATTCGATCCTCATGGGAGTTGATGTTTGCTAGAGTATCTCGATAGTTGGCACTCTCTTTCAAATGTTGAGAAAAAAATCTGTGTTGAAAAAAAGGGTCTATAAATATCAGTCTTAACATGATATTTTACAAAAGGTGACATTTTTAGAACGAAAAATAAATGAATATTAAATCCAGCTTAACACCTAGCGAAACAAACACAATCGCCCGTAATTAGCGGTCAATTCAAAAATTTTGCAAAGCAATACAATATGGCGCCTAATAAATTTGATCTATCTGAGCACCTAAAAAACAAAATTGCGAACAAAAAAATTTATTGCTATCAAAAAAACCAGTTTCAGTTCAAATTTCATCAAAACCAGAAAGTTTGAGCACCACAACGAATCGACATTCGTGATTTTGATATTTCTCATTTCGAAGATCATAAACTTTCAGAACTCAAGTTATATAAATAAATCATAAAAAAAATAAATTAGCGGCCGGAAACATGAATTTTTGCATCACGCAATTGTTTGACAACTGGCACAATGATGTGGCCGGCCGCTCTGCCGGTTTAAAATTGATCAAATTAAACAATTCGGTTTCGGTGTATTCGGAGTTGATTATTTATCAGAGTGTACGCAACCTTCTGATTAAAAACCATCAACGAATTTGTGAGATGGACCAAAAATGTTTTAAATGTGTTTTGCGTCGGGGCGGTTTTTTTTTTGCTGTGGGGAATTTTTTGGGCAAAAAAAAATCTTTGGTAGCACAGAAAAATGTTAAGTTGATCATCAAGTGATTCTTTGATAGCAAAATTTAAAGAAATCTTATTTTCTATGGTTTTTTTTATGTTCAAAACAAGTACGTCACACTTTCAATGATGGGGTGGTGGATTTCCGGTAGTGTGACGGCAGTAGTTAACTGCACACAAGAGAGTGGGGAGAGGTGTCCCTTTTTAGAGATTTTTTAACATTTAATAGGTTTTTTCTGGGGCTCTATCGATGAAAGATGAAACCCGCTTTCAAAAAAAAGTTTTAGTTACTAAGATATTCGCGTCTATTTCAAACGCAGGGCAAGTTTTGTCATGCTGCTAGCAGGTCAATCAAAAACAGTAGGTTTTGATGCCAGTTTTTCCAGGATTATCAAAACAAGTAGATTTTGATGATAGCTTAAGAAACCCGTTGTCCTCCTATTACTAATATTAATAGTTTAAGAGTTATCGTAAAACTACAATATAACGAGCCTCATTTTTTAAAAGGAATTTTTTAATAGACTAGCGGCTAGTTATCTCTCTAGTAAGACCCTCCTTTTAAAAAGTGAAGCTCATCATAGTGTCACGCTGGCAATGATGGTAGCGAGGTCTAATGAAGGGAGAACGAGAGGAGAGGAGTCGACCGGTAGATGAAAGGGAGTGAACCGCAGCCGTTGTTACCGACCGGACGTATTTTAGAACACTTAAATAAAGTTTCACTAAAACTTCAATAAAATTTAACTAAAACCTAAAGGAGATTATTTTAATCAGCCCAAAGCCATCTCATTGTGACAATAGTAAGTCCGCTTCAGACTTTACTAAATCTATCATGTGCCTGCCCTGCAAAACTGCCCTGCATACGTCTAATTTTCTATGTTTTTATTTCTGATCAAATAAAGTATGTCATACTTTCAATGATAGGGTGGGGGATTTCCGGTAGTGTGACGGCAGGAGTAAACTCCACACAAAAAATCGTACAAAAGTTTGTTAAGGAAGAAAAGAGGTGGGGTTTCGAAACTTCTGACAGTATTTTATGAACAGCTCCTAAAGAGACTAACCTCCTAATTTCAGATAACCGACTCTTACACCGTATCTTCACTTGGGATTTTTCATCGCAGAGATTTTTGATTGACCAATCAGAGCTCGAGTTGATGACGATATCGCCGTCAACTCGGGCTCTGATTGGTCAATCATAAAATCTCTGCGATGAAAAATCCCAAGTGAAGACACGGTGTAACAGACCTGCTAACTTTTACGTTTGGAATTTTAATTTCGATTTCGATTTTTTTTTCATTTTTTGAGTGGTAATAAGAGGTAAAATTTTTGTACCACCGTGCAGAATTTGTTACGAGAAAGTGGTACATCGCGTGTACCACCAAGCCTGTAAGGATTAATTAGGAAACATACCAATGGCTCAAGAACTAAGTTAGGAAATTTTTCGTAGTTCAACATCCAAGAACCTAAAATTTTCCCAATGTGAAGTTTAATGGAATGTATTTTTAATCTGGTTGGAAAACCTACTAATGATTCTAAAAGGGTTAATAAATTGATAATACACAAAGGTGTGTCGAAAAACATTTAAAATTATATTAAAAATCAAAAACTTTTGATTTCATGACAGCAAATCTTTATTTTACTTCATATCAAAAAGTCAAAAAGTAACAAAAATCAAGAGTTGAAAAAAAAACCAAAACGTTTGATCAATTTGCCAATTGAATGAAGCGACGGCCCAGAAAACGCGAATCAAATCGTAGAATTGAGCTCACAAATTGCCATTCTCCAGCAGGAAAGAGATGCAATCAGAAATAGAATAAGATAGAGAAATGCGTTGAGAAACGCGTTTGAGTCGACGCAAAAAAAAAAGTTTTGGTTGTGTGTGCGCGCGCATCTTTAGAAAAAATTGCACAAAAACGATTTTCGCGAGCAACGTGTTCGAAAACTATTAAAAGCTCATTTTCGCTAACATTTCGCAATGCCCCCAAACCCCCAAAAAGTCTACACTGATTAATCGGTGAAAGCTTTTTCGTATTTTTAGAACTCACTGCACTATAATATTTACACACACACCGTCAAAACAGCGTCATCTGAGAGTGTTGGTGAGTTGTGTAAGACCCACTTGTGGAGGGGGTTGATTGATAGTGGGGTAATAGGGGTATTTTTTTTTCTCTAATATAGCGCATACGCTTCTGTCATATTTCTTGCCGGCGGCTTTCAACGGACGCGTAGCCTTGGGTGCTTAGCTTTAGCTGTCAATGTCAGTGTCAAGTACAGAATCGCAGTCAACGAGCGAGACATTTCGACTCGAATAATTTTCATATTTTATAATAAATAATTTTTTCACATACATTTTCGTTTGTTGTTTTATTTCCATCACAGTTTTCAGATTGAATTTCAAATTCTGAAATGATTTATTTTTGTAAAATAGTTTCTGCAACATTGTTGCAATGTAGCTGAGATAATCTGCACGAGCGTTAATTTGAATTTGACGCATTGAAATGCAGTGTGCGCTTTTTGGTCGACCAATTTTATTGCGCCGTTTCTAATTCGAAATGTAGCAAAACTAGTGTGATTTCGCATGGGCGGGGGCTAGGCGAGATTTTTTTCCGCAACTTTTTTCGCGAGATTATTTTGCATGTGGTTGATTTTTTTTCTGCATGTATGTTTTCTTTTAAACACCTTTTTTTGCTTGTTATGCTATCATTAAATTGAAAACATGTCGAGCAAATTGGATTTTATTAAGTGTAAGAGAGTTTTACATAACGGGCAAAATAGCGGCCACATTGCATCGTTTTCAGTCTGAACGTCACAAAAACACATGTAACACCACACTCGGTGACATATTCTTAATGGTGCCAAATCACCAGGCCGACGGTGCGCGGATTGTAAAATCCAATGAATAGAATTGTTTTTATTCATTGATTATTTTATATTGCTTTATATAATTTTTTTCTACTTTCATATACAAATTTTAATACAGTATTACATTCAAAAGAAATGATGACACATTGCAGATGAGGTTATTTTTAGTGGCGATAACATTATTTAATAAAGTAGCATGAAAAAAAGTAGAATATAATTTTGTTTTAAGTTTCAATTATTCCATTTTTTAATTCTTTCATGTCTAGAAAAATATTAAAATTCAGTTTAAATGATTTGAATTCAACACTGCCGTGTTTTTTGTTTGATACAAAATCACGGAAAGAGTAGGGTGACTACACAGCGAGTAAAGGTTTTAAGGACTATTTTAGCTAGTTCCTCTATATGAGAGGTCTGTGTACCTATAGTTGGCATGGGTCAACTTGGAACAAGTGAAGTTGGCCTGGTATAGCAGAACACGTTTGCTTGAGGCAGGAATTACGGAATTGCGATAAGGGCAGGACAACATTACAGCTACACAAGGGAAACTTAAAAAATTGGCGAAAAAACCACCTGCCACTGGCGAAAAAAAATCTCATTGGTAGAACAAGTACGGGTAAAGTATTGCCAGGTGAACTGAAAAGATTAGGAGTAGGAATTTCAACGAAAGGAAATTTTCCATATAGAAATTTTTGTTCGCTCATAATTCGCACATTCGTTGAGTTTAGTACTATCCGATCGGGTCCATCGGCCTGAAATTTGCCACAAATATTCGTCCGGGCCATAGCTATAGCACAGATTCATTAAAAAATAGCCCGGAAGGTGGGGAGTAAGGAGATGGGGTAAAGTGAATCCGAAGCTTAAGTTTTCCTCCATCTTACTCTTTCAAGGGAAAACTACCGAGCCGATTGGTCTGATATTCGGCATAGATGCTTACCTTTTCTAACATATCCCTATTTAAAAGGAGTCCGAGTGGTGGGGGAGTAAGGGGAGGAGATAAAGTTAGTCCGAATCTGAATGCTGGAATTTGTGGTCTTTTTTTAATGTTTGAAAACTATTTTCCGAAGAGAAAAAACTTGAAAGAAAAACATTAATCGTCCTACTCTATACTCTATGCTATCTCATTTATAACAAACTGAATTTTGTTTCCTAGGTTTTGTTCTACTCACTCTTTTAGCCAGGAAAAATCGGGTCCAAATTCTAGTGTCTTATATATTCTACATAAGGTTGATTTTACAATTATATGTTCCACATTCCACACTGACATGGCGGATCTCAAAAAAATCGCATTTTCGATTGTTTTTATTGTTTTACGTTTGGAATCATAAAATAATGAAGAATATTTTGTTCTAATTAGAATGCTAAAACGCAAAGAATATTGAGGTGGATTCAAGGCGGATTTTCTTTTTTTTTTGTCTCCAGTACTGTGAGTTTATGGTGAAAATCTTTCATGCTAAATATTTTTTTTAATGCAAAAAACTTTAGTAAATTGCAAATAAAGATGTTTTTAACTTAAAGATGTTTATAAAGAGGCGCATGTTTATTTGTAATTTAATAGGGTCGGGTAGGGTGAAGTGGTCCGTAGGGAAAAGTGGTCCACCACCATTTTTTTAGTAATAGTGACATTAGAGCAGAATATGCAACTCTCATCGGTTGCTCTTGATGACAGCTTGTTTTTTATTAGTCATTGAAGTGTGCAGAGGTATATTTACTAACTCTCACAGACCAATGCCAAAAAAACATTGTGAAAAGTTTTCGCAAGTATTCACATTCAACAACATTTTGACGAATTCTTCATCAATTTCAATAAGGTAATTAATCTAAAATGTTGTTTACATTATGAACTTTGTAAATCCACCGAATTTCTGCACTTTTTTCCACAATTGTTGAAGCAGCGTCATTCCGCGCAAAATAGCGTCGGTAGGGAGAAGTGGTCCACGTTTGGTAGGGTGAAGTGGTCCACCCTGTCAATGTCATATTTCGTGTTTTCAAGTTTTTTTATGAGTTATTTTGAGTGTTTCAAATCGTGGCCGAAAATAGATGCGAAGCTCGATTATAACTTTTCCCGAAAATCGAGCTGAATTAGAGAAGCAGAAAAAGCTGCCGGAAAGCGACGCTTAACAACTACACCGAAGAAACCAACACCAAAACAGACCAAACGCTCATTTGTTACTTTCGAATAAACCATATTTTTGATCAAACTTCATGATAATATTTTTATTTGTCATTTAATTTTATGTTTATGCGATTTCTGGAAAAATTTTGTGGGTGGACCACTTCTCCCTACCATTTTGAAATAATCGAAAAATCAAAGTTTTCGATAAATGCCTAAAAATTAAATTTAATGTAAAAAAGTTGGCAATCTGTGAATGCAGAAAGTTAGCTTAGGTCCTGCGGTTGCGATTTGACTATCTTATCATGCAAAAATTGCAATTTTTGACCATTTTTTTGCCAATAATAAAAACGTGGACCACTTTCCCCTACCCGACCCTAATAATTGCCAAACAATTGATTCTCTCAATTTGAAAAATAGTGACATTTTAGCAGCATTTTGGATCTATCAAAAATATACGCTTATATACTGAATATACTATAATCGCAATCTATTGAACAGTGAACAATGAAATTATGCTAATGTGACACGTTTAGTCACGACGAAACTTTAGGCAAATGATCATTTTTAGTCAAATGATCGAAGATTTGTAAAATTACGGTTTCAATTTTATTTTTGTAAATGTAAGATTTTTCTTCTTTTTATTCAAAAATAAAATCTCGAGATATTAAACAAAATTTACAATTTCTTGGCATTTTGATAAAAACTACCAAGTTTTTGGGGATCGTACCCTACTAGTACTTTTGGTGTAACGATATGTGTCTGCCACTATAAGTGTATACTTTTTAGTGGCAAATTCGTATCGCACACCAAAAATGTTAGGTAGGCTGAAAACACTAAGAAGAAAGTACATTATGTACGCAGAGACATATATTTAGTATAAGAAAATCATGGGCTTTTCACGTGTTTATTTCATTATTTTTTTTAAATTGGAAAAAATAATTTTTAAATCGCGCAAAAATCACTTGATTTTGTTATATCTAAAAAAAAATCATTTTCAGGTACTTCTTTTTTCTTAAATAAATTTTGCCAGGCTGCATTCATATAATAACTTCACATGATGAACACATCACACTTTTAACTGCTTCGCTTTGTTGATGGTGAAAATAACGACGAAATGATTTAGTAGTCTTAGATGGGTTTAAGTTTTGCTTTCACACCTTCGATTCATTCGATATTGTGAAATGATAAGACAGAAAAGTATTTGTATTTTGCGTACATGTTTTGCACCTAATGCAAATATAGGCACTCATAATTGAAATTACATATTTCGGTTCAATAATTTCCCCGTGTATGTTATGATGGGATTTTTTCATTGTTATCTGTTTTTTCTTTTGCGTAAAATACTTTTTTTTAGCTATTTTCTCAGTTAAAATTTAAATTTCTCGTAGGGTAAGGTGGGATTCAAAGTGCCATAGGTCAAAAGTGCTATTTTAGATTTCTTTAAAACTAAAATTCCGTTAGAAAAACTGTGAATGTGGAAACTTTCAAATGATGATATTCGTACCATTATTAAAATGTTTCCCGTTATAGGCTGAGTCACACAAACCACATTAAGTTTTCTCAACTCTTTTTCACACAAATTGAACAATTTGTTGTGAGACATTTATTGGACAGGGTGTTTGTGTCCTCCATATATTCAATTAGATATATTCAATACTATATTCAATACTATGCCATTCTCTAATTTTTTAAAGAGTTCTATTGCACCATTTAACGTTCCAAAGTTATTGTTTTCGAGAAATCGGGTTTTTAGTACAAGCAAAAAATAGGAATTAAAGGTTATACAGTAGAACACGCTTAAATGCACATCGAATTTCGCAGAATTTTATGTGCATTTATCCGTGTTTTGCATTTATACGTAGCACGGAAGCACGGATAAATGCACATTAATGTGTAATTATGCGAGTAAAAGATAAACATGCAACTTTAATATTCCTGTAATAAACATTTAAATTCAACAAGGCTACACAAAAACAAAGAACCTAATTAATAATTCATTTTATCAAATAAAAATAACAATAATCACCTTTTTTTGTGTAATTACATTTCATTTTTGCACATGTGCATTTAAGCATGTAAAATTTCATATAATTTATACTTTTGCGGATGTGAAAATGGTTGCATTTAAGCAAGTATTGCATTTACGCGTGTTGCATTTAAGCGCGTTCTACTGTACCATATAAAAAATTATTTTTTCATAAAAAAATATTTTTTTACACGATTTTTGTTTATTTGCTTAAATTCAAAAATTTACAAAAAACTAATTAGAGAGCAAAAATTTATTTTCACACTATTTACAAACAAAATCCACTTTTAGCTCCGTGTGTCAGTAAAACATTTAAACGTTTAAAAAATATTGTCCATACTGAAGTAATAAAGTTATTTTTGCTTTTTTCTGTTTCAGCACACCAAAACCTCGATTTGCGTCGTTTCGATTTGCGTCGTCTTTCTCTGATCCCAATTAGCAACGCAAATAGAGGTTTTAGTGTACACGAGTTCAAAAGCAAAATTTGACTGCAAAATTTGGTGGCATTTGGCTCAGTAGTTTCTGAGATTTTCTGGACAATTTTAAAAAATGGCCACCCTACCATACTTTTAATCAGTCTTAAGCCCAATTCAGACTAACAATTGCGATAACGATTGAACCTGCTCGACCAATGAGATCGAAGCTTCCAACGATAGGAAAATGAAAGCTTTGATCTCATTGGTCGAGGAAGCTCAATCGTAATCGCAATCGTAATCGTAATCGTAATCGCCATTGTTAGTCTGAATTTGGCTTTATGAGTTATCAAAAAACCGCTGATAAAAGCCGACGATGTTAAAACAAAAATTAAGTTCAGGTTTTATAACTTGGACCTAATTTTTATTAAATTTAAGTGTTTTAGAGCCGTGTGCACTAATTAAACTTAGCCAATTGTGTTCAGTTTCACGTATTCAAATCCCAGAAGATACAAAACAACATTTCTGTACCCCAGAGGTAAACTGTCGTAACTGACATTTTGCAAATTAAAGGAGAGCCATTTTTAGTTCGGAATTGCAAACTTTTTATTGTGTATGATTTTCGGTAATTATTGAAACTTTTGTAGTTTATTTTATTTTAGGACATTGTTTAAACAAAATATTAGTTGATGTAATATATACGTCCCCACAATGTAATTACAACAATAACCCCAAAATCGCGGTTTTGGCAGTTACGACAGTTTACCTCTGGGGTACAGATTTTTACTTGAATTTCATCTAAATTTTTTTGAATACCATTTTATTTTCACTGTTTCAACATAACAAGAGGCGTTTCTTCCAAAAAAAAATTGTGCCTAATGTTAATGTAGGCCTATTTTTAATTTTCTTCAAAAAAAATCATCTTTTCATTTTCTTTCATCATTCGCCCATAAATAATCTAATCTTACACGCACTTTTTGCGTGGCCTAATTATAGGGGACTCACGCACAAAATTTGAAAATGCTTTTCACCGACGACGTAAATTTGTTACACTGAAAAAAATTAGGTGCTTCATGATAATATCAAGATTAACGAAATTCTTAGGATCCGCCGATATTTTTCACAATTTTTTTAAAATAAAATAGGCATCCGTGATTTAAAAATTTTTAAGGAACCTCTAAATTTTAACTTTTGAATCAGTATTCAGTACTAAATTGAATGGGACGATTCTATCAAGTATTGGTAAGAATCCGTAATCCGTCAACCAAAATGGTGGCTTTTTCACAAAAATCGCAATTTCGTTTTTCGCAATTTATTCCGCAACTACGCATTTTTTGGTAGTATTATGCATAACAAATGTTAAAGACAATGATATTTTCTAGACTCTTGACTTTTCATAGAATTTCGTACCTCAAACTATTATCAGGAAATACCGTTATTTAAAATAAAAAACAGTTTTTTGAAGCTATCTCCAAAATTAACGGTTTTTTGGTAGTTTAATGTATGTGATGAATTGAAAAGAATAATATTTGCAACAATTTTTTTCACTGTAATTCGCTGTCTTTTACCGTTATGGAGATATTTTCATTAAAATGTAAAAAATAGATTTTTGCGAATTGCTTCCAAACTAACTGTTCTTCGAAAAAACAGTTAAATTAAGAACTAAAGATATTAAGATTCTCTACATTTTTGGCTTTCATTGTAAATCGATATCTTTTACCGTTATCGAGATATTTCAGATTTTGTAAAAAAAAATTCATATTTTTATAAAAACTAGAATTTTGTTCGCCGGGTTATAGTGTACTCGTAAATTACGCAAGATTTTGTAGATTTTGTATAAGACAGTCATGTGCTGTTCACATCAGATATTTTTCCTTGTCGGTCAAAGTAAGCTGAGAAGTTGCAGACTTGCCCAAAATTCTGCAGAAATGCAGAAATTGTGATTAGGGGTGGCCAAGAACACTACGCTAATTCTAGGTTTTCCGGACGCCCTTCCCCACGTCATAGAACTTTTCGGAACTTTTCGGAACTTCTCGTATGGAGTTTAGTAACGCCATACAAAAAGTTCTAAATGGCCCACCTCTTCTTAACAGTGTATGTCGTATTTTATAGACAGTCACAGAAAAAAATTTAGCTCACGGAAGACTTCAAGAAAATTTTAATAAAACCTACTATTTATATTTAAAAAAAACATAAAGGTAGAACCTGAATCGTACGTCGATGCGTCCGTCATGCGTCCGTCATGCGTCCGTCACGTTGACAGTTCGAGTAGAATCAACGGGCTGCTATGAGTACTCCCCTAATAATACGTTTTCCGATGCGGCAGCCGCATAGAGTAGGTCGAATTTCTACTTTTACATGCGGCAACGCACGGAAATGTCATTTCGCAAAAAAGTTTGTTTACGATTTAAGCAATTTAAGTATGGAACAAATTGAAAGTAATTGTTTCGACGATAAACTAATAGAAGAAGTGCAAAACAATGAATTAACTCCAGATTCCTTGCCGTACCCAACTGCCACCGCATCGAACTGTCAACCGGACGCACGCATGACGGACGCATTGACGTACGATTCAGGTTCTAGCTTAACTCGCGAATGATTTGTCATGGAAACAGAATCATGATATCAAAATGTTCTAAAGAATTGCGTGGTTTCTTTAAAAAAAATTTTTCCAGCCTAAAAAAAAAGTTAATTATTTTATCTCAAGGTTAAAACCGAAACAAAAAATGAATAAAAATGTGTGCAAATAGTATGTACCATTCCCGAAAATTTTAAAAAATTATACACCCGTCAAATTTACATACCATATTTTCCCCCCATTTCGAAACATAGAATAATTACAAAAATTTCATCAAATCGATTAAAATCCCAAAAGTTCTAAAATAATCCACGCGAATAAATTGTACAGGAAAGTAATTTGCAAATTTGCCATCGCATCGCGCGTATTTTAATTTTCACGATCGCGATATATCAATTTAGCGGCCAAGTGCACTCGCGAAATCCCAAGCCTCGGTGATGTCATCGCGTTCAAGATCAAGTGCGTGAGTTCCCCTCTTGCCCCACAGGCCCAATGAACATCTATCAGGTCTAATTGCAATGTGGCTGCTTTGTCATTCCGCGAAAAGCCCACAGTGCGGCGAATGGGACAAAAAAACCACCAATCAACGGGAGTGGACGAGCGAGAAGATATCGCGAATTATAAACAGCAAAACGCTCGCGAAAATTTCGCATGTTGCACGAAGCGCTCTGCAAAAAACCAACAACGGATGAGCAAAAGAGCAACGCGGTACGAGAAGGGGGTGTATATTGAAGCGTTTTATTCATCATACGCTTGATCATTATGCCGCCGCCCGTACACCTCAGCTCGGCTTACCCCGTTTCCACGCATTCTCGTGTATCACCGGACAAAATTATTTGGCAGCTGAGAAAATTTTTCACGTCAGCCGCTCGCGCAAAAAAAATTCGCGATAAGCGGATTGGAATTTTTTTCTATTTTAATTTCTTTCGTTTTGCGATTTTTTTTTTGCGAGCAGCGTTTCGCTTTGGTCTTTTTGCAAAAGCAAAAGTGTGTCAAGGTCACGCAACGCACATGTTTGCGAGCGATTGCGTAATGTGCGTTTCACTGTTTTGACCGAGTTTCTAATCGGTGCGTTGTGTGCGTGCGACAACGGTTGATTGGAGTGTCGGTGCACCCCCAAAATATGTTTGTGTTGTTTGAACATCGCGTTTTGACGGCGAAAATTGTTTATTTCGGTGTTTTTTTCTGAAAGAATCGTCCTTGATCACGAAATTTGTGATTATGAACATGCAATGCGGCGGTGCAGGGAAAGAGGGCTATGCGTGCGAAATTTCCAACTAAAGATGGTACGAGAAACCAGGAAATTGATAGAAAGATTATTTCTGTTTGTCCAAGCGATTATTTTGACTTGTTTTGAAGCTAATAACGGACAAATTTTGTAAAAACAACGCAATGCGTAGTACGAAAGGATGTAACGCATCTGCATAACGACGAATAACGTTTTCAGACTACAAAAGACACATTTTTCTAGTTGCGTTCTATAGAATTTCCCTTCCAGACACCACTTTTTGCATTTCCGCGATGACACACCACGTATTTGACTAGGTGTGAACATTGGACTAGGGACAAGAGATGACACAAGGGAGGAAGACTTAATGGTAGCCGTGCTCAGTGATTAGGCCTAATCACATCGGGTTAAATGTAGGTGAGCTATTTTCGGATGGGGTCTGGAACGCACATCTTATCCATCGTTGTAGAACGCGTTCTAATCAGCGCGACGAGTTTTCCCGTCAATTATTTTATTTTTTTTATTTTCATCTTTTTTCATATTTTTTTTTCTTGCGTTTGATAGCTGTCAACTGAAATGTAGGTAATATTGTTATCTACAGCTAACTGCAGTTTCAATGTCACGGCGCGGCGCGATGTGATAATTTTTTGAGTGTTATTTGCTTGTCTGTGGAAAAAGCGATTATATTTCCGATTGGTGCTAGGCGTATATTTTTATTGCATTGTCAATTAATATTGGATGCAGAAATGCAAATAATTGAATAATTTTATTGTTTTTAACATGAGGGGAGCAGGGATTTTTAGATTAATACCTAATAATATAAAGATTACAAATCGGGTCCAAAAATCTTTCATTGTGTATTTTTCCCAGAGATGCAAACCAAAACTTTTTTGAGTGTGATTCGGTTTTGGTTCAAGGGTGAATTGATTATCTTGTTTTCGGGTTTGGTTCCTAAAACTTTAAAACTTAGTTCTGTTTTGATTTCCAAAATTTCAAAAATTTGATTCTGATTTTGGTTTCTAAAATTTCAAAAATTTTGTTCTGGTTTTGGTTCCTAAAATTTCAAAAATTTGGTTCTGGTTTTGATCTTCAAAATTTCAAAAATTTGGTTCTGGTTTTGGTTTATAAAATTTCAAAAATTTGGTTCTGGTTTATAAAATTTCAAAAATTTGGTTCTGGTTTTGGTTTCTAAAATTTGGTTCTGGTTTTCGCTTTTAAAATTTCAAAAATTTGTTTCTGGTTTTGGTTCCTAAAATTTGGTTCTGGTTTTCGCTTTTAAAATTTCAAAAATTTGGTTCTGGTTTTCGCTTTTAAAATTTGAAAAATTTGGTTCTGGTTTTGGTTTATAAAATTTGAAAAATTTGGTTTTGGTTTGGTTTTTTTTTTTTTGGATTTTGCTTTTGGTTTTGCTTTCTTTTGGATTTTGGTTTTAGTTTTTGGTTCCTATTTAGTGGTTTTGCAATATTACTGATCACATTAGTCAAATTTCTTCAGATACATGGACACAGACACGGTTTTTGAGTACTAGAATACCGTAAAAAAGAACCTAGGCTCTAAATCTGGTTGATAATAGAAAATAACAAGAATTTTTCAATCCCAAAAATTCAAATATTTACCGAACTGAGCCAATAAAAAAAATTCTGGTTTTTGATTTGATTACGGAATTTGTTTTCAAAACTGATTTAATTTTGGTTCGATTCGGCAAACGTTTTTTGTTTAATGATTTGATTTTGATTCTTTTTTTTTCAGAATGATTCGGTTCATGGTTTGGTTTTGGTTCACTAAAATGTTAAGTCAGTGATTTTTGGTTCGGTTCGAAAAACTGGTTTGCAGCTCTACTTTTTTGTGAGAAAAGGGTGTTAGGAATGACAAAAGATTTTCATTTCCGCAAGTCCATCCGTCTGTTCGTCCGTGAACACCCTAGCATTCGAAAGCATTGAACTAGAGACTTGAAATTTTGTATACTTGCGTTTCTCGTAAATGACAAGGCTAAGTTGCTGAACAAGAAAAATCGGACCATCCCCCCTCCCACCCCCTCCCCTTACCTTATACAAACGAAACATATTTTTTGTAAATTTTCTCGAAAAAGGGTGAGTGGTTCTTTTGTATAGCAAGTTAAGTGGACTTGACACAGTTGACGCTTCGTATTAACGACATCATCGTACTAAACTGCTATTTACGACCTCTACTGTTGATGGATTGCAACGTAAAAACCTAACAAATGTTACCATCCATGGTTCGCAATTCATGTAAAACTGTAGGTGCGAGCAGGTAAAAAGATGAATGTTATGATTGGAAGGCTCTGTCCCATTTGGGATGTAGCACTACATATTCGAAGAAATGCGCCGTTAACAGAAGAAATGCGCCGTTAACCGAAGAAATACTCCGTAGGCGAAAATTTTGGCTTTTCGGGATCAAAAATTTCCTTAAATTGAATGCTTCACACTTGCGGAATCAAAAAAAAAACTTCATGTTTTGCCCATCTGGACGTCCTAGTTTTATGCAGATAAATTTCAAATGTCTCAATTCACCCACTCACCCCTAGAAGTCAAAGCACCACCAATTTCACCATAGCACCACTAATTTCACCATAGGACCATTAATTTCACCATAGGACCACCAAAACCGGTTTTTGGAATCCGCAAACTCAATTTCGGGAAAAACTTGAAAAATTCTTTGGGGAAAACTCCGCGTGAAACCAAATTTAGGGAAAACTTGAAAAATTCCGCGTGAAATGTTTAAATTGCAACAGGAAATTTGACTTCAAGAACAACCGAATTTCCACAAAAATAGAAAATAGGATATTTGCATTAACTTTAAAGAATTTAAGGTTATTTTCATTTGAACGAAACCAAAATTTATAAATCCATCAATTTTATGCCGAAAACAATCCCAAATTAACCATAAAAAATCTTAGATATTTCACCCGGAATTTTATCCGACAATCAATGAATTCTTCCGCCTAACGCCGCCGCGTGAAAAATCGCAGTTGATGCAAATATTAAGTGACCATCTTGTCATTGTTTTTTTAAATGCTGCTTGCTGAATCTACCTGGCAGTATATGCGATTTAATCGGGACGTACTTTAATGAATGTGCACGCACCTTATCTGCATATAACTCGTATGTCGTGTCGTGATGGGGGGGCAGTTTTTTTTTAATTGCAAACGTTTTTCCACAAGCATGTCTTTTTTTTGTGTTCCGTGCTATTTTTGTAAACTTTTTTTTCAGTTTCTGTAAGCTGCGTACAATGCAATAAACTGTAATGTAATTCTGTCACCCGGCTGCCCTCCCTTCCCGATTTTTCTGTTCCTGGGGATGCGATTTCGCTGCACCTGGACGGATATTCGTAGTCGTGGGTTCCAATCTGCGATTTACATTCGATCCAAGACAAGAATCAAATGTCATTCTTGCCTCGCCGCACCAGCTTTTTCCAGTGTTTGCTCTAGGTTTGAGCCACACACTTGCGTGGGCGCTTGTTATGTTATGCAATTACGCAGCCTATGACATTTCATGCAGAATTAATGCATCACCATCACGTTGCGATTTGCGTGATTTTATTGTTTTTTTTTGTTTTCATTTCTCATACATGCAGAATATAACAGATAAGGAAAATTGGTTTCAGTTGTTATGCATATCCTTATCAGATTTTTTAGATGAGATTGCATACCATGTTTGTTGAGTAATGATAGCAAAAAAAAGCATTTTGATGATGGAAAAAGAAGGGGCTTTTTTCCAAATGCAGGATTGACAAATTTCTTTATTTTATGCACTTTTTTATCACTCAAATGCATGTTGCAACGAAACTGCGTCTATTTTAGAAATATTTTTGCGGCTGACAGTTCTTTTTGTGATTTTATTTAATTCTAAATCTAAACTAAAGAATATCATATGAAGTAAGAGATAAAATTGTTTCCGGTGTTGTTTCGATATTTCGAGGAAATATGTTGCAAAAATGTGTCAAAGAAGTCTCAATTTAACGGAATTTTTTACAATCATTTCTATTGAATTATCATAATTTGAATGTAGTTCTTTTTCATGAAAAAAATCTCAAGCGGATTTCCATGCAATTCCCTTTAACCAGATGAAGTTGAAATATTTCTGTAGTAAACTGAGAATATGTAATTATTTTCTAAGGTCAACAACCAAGTTTTTCCTTATTTATTGTTTTGTAAAAAAAAGTTTGACAATTTTTTAAAAAAATATTTTTTAAACGACTGTTGATAAAATACGTTAGGCTAATATCGATTTGCAAAAAAAAAATGCGCCGCAGTCGAATTTTTGTGCGATATATGAAATTTGGGATAAAAGTTCTTTGATAAAATGCGCCGCAAGTAGAAAAGAAAATTAAATTTACAGCAATCCTTCGCCGAAGTAAGGCACGTTTTGCATAATAGGAACGGGTGCTACTTTTATGGCAATATGTCCATCCTTCTCTCAGCCTTATATACATAGTAATGATTCCACGAAAACCAGGACTAGTTCCAATATTTATGGAAGCACTTTTTTTATAGTTTCAACCAGAGCTTAGGGGAAGATCCTTTAATGCCGAAGCACAGCTCAGGATGGTCGGAAGAACGAAAAGAGATGTTCGGTTTAAAGTTCTCCTTGAACTTCTGCCGGCCCACCACTACCAACCATTTACCACCACCAACCAATCCGGAGGACCACCCCATTTACCACCACAATCCGGAGGACCACCCCATTTACCACCACCAACCACTCCAAAATTTTCAAAAAATTTAATCGCAGTATGTTTTTTGTTTAACTTCTGAAATTTACTTCCATTTGTAATCAGTCTAAAAGAAAATTTTTATAAGTCAGCATATATTTTTGAAATTAATTTTCATATTTTTTTTTGACAAAATGATGTCCCTGCCGTTGATGCGATCGGTGTCCAATATGTTTGACCTTTCGAAGAAAATTAAAAGTCACGATATGTGGGCATGTAGTTTCCAGAAATTGTGTGAGGGGTATGGTATTCATGAGAAAATGCGTAATTTGCAATAGAAGAATAGCTGGATACACGATGAGAAAAATATATTTATATCGTAAGTAAATATTTTTATATTAAAAAGATGTTATAAATTTAAATATTTAATTTTTTCCTTAGATTAAACTTTAACAAACAACTCAAAACAGCAAAAATTCGAAACTAAAAGCAAAATAGCAAAAATTCGAAACAAAATTCAATAATAAAATTCAAAATATAAATTGGTTTAAAATATAGAGGTGGTTTTACTTTTTTTTGTTAAATGTTGTGAATGTGGTCTTCCGTTGTCTTCCCTCAGTTCCATTTCGAGAAAGGATCAATGCTGACGGTAGTTGGCATATGTTGAGGACCAAACTACAAGCATTATTTTGTGGAATACTAGTCGAGAAACGTCAAATGTTCGTTTCAAACGTTCGTTTGACGTTTCTCGACAAAAAACATACTGCGATTAAAATTTTTGAAAATTTTGGAGTGGTTGGTGGTGGTAAATGGGGTGGTCCTCCGGATTGGTTCACACATGTCCCAAAGCTCACCACATATGTCCCAAAACTCACCACACATGTCCCAAAATTCATCACACATGTCCCAAAACTCACCACACATGTCCCACACATGTCCCAAAACTCACCACACATGTCCCAAAATTCATCACACATGTCCCAAAACTCACCACACATGTCCCACACATGTCCCAAAACTCACCACACATGTCCCAAAATTCATCACACATGTCCCAAAACTCACCAGACATGGCCCAAAACTCACCACACATGTTTTGGGACATGTGTGGGTCATGTTGAAACACTGCTCTTTGTATACAAGGCAAGCACTAAGCTGACTGAGCCATTCAGGCCTTTCGAAAAATGTAATTTTCGGCCTTTTGACTCTCCCAACCTCGTTCGGCTTCTTCGCGATTTTTTGTACGGAGTTAAGCATCCTCCCCCCTTACTGCAAAATATCATAAAATTGGTGCAGAAATTTGCCTTCGTGATATAATTCGCACAACTAAAAATATTTCATGGTTAGTATATATACTTTAGATTGGGTATACTAGGGATAATGGCAGTTTTAGCGTTGGGAACATGCGGCTAGAAGCAAAATGAAATGGAAGTGTATCGTGTATCCTATGTAAATGAATCTGAAAAGTGTGAGTGTAAAGCAAGTGAATTTGGTAATAGTAAAAAAATACCAATGCCACAGAATTCGAAATCATTGGGAAGAACTAAAACCAATGTGAAATTTTTATGATTTCTGATGATTGATCAATGAAATTTTTCATAAATTCATATCTTTTATGAAAATACGTCATAAATTTAATTAAAAACTTCATGATATCTATGAAAAAGTTTATAAACACTATGAAAATCGTGTCATAAAAATGATTTTTTTGTCATAGGTTCTTTATTAAATTTTAACAAATAATACTATTTTACGCCGATAACAGCTATTTTAATAGCAAATCTGAATACCCTTATTCTCTTAAGTCCCCACCGGAAGCGTTGTGAAACTATTTGGCGTGTTTTGAAGCAATACCTTTCTATACAAAACTTTAAAGGCAGCTCAAAATTCTTCTTAAAATTCTTTCCAGTTCTTCTTAATTCATGAATTTTTGCTAATCAAAAACAAATTATTTTTCGATGAATTTCGACGTCATTTCGTTCTATTGAAAAATAAATCCTCTGGTATGGAGTTGCTGAAGGTCAGATACAGCTTCTAGGATTATCCGTCATATTTTTCAGAGTTTACAACACCTCTGAGAGTCATCATGTCTGGATATGCTTTAAAACTGATTGATGTGGCAATTATTATGGCCAGTGGGTATAACACTAAGTACAGTTTGAACCAACCTAACTTGACAACCTATGGTTCAACTTAAATTTATTTAAGTAGCAGAATTTCCAAGGATTAAGTAAGCTAAGCCGAACTTAATTTTTTAAGAACAGTACGCGCAAACGGGCCTACATTGAATAACCCGGAATAAAAGTTTAGTTTCCGGGAAGCCATAACAATATAGCTAAGTCCGTCCAATTCAGAACGTATGGTCACCCTAGCTACAGTATCCAAATTTGAAGTTAACTATTTGGGTATACTTACCTACTAAAAATTACTCAAAGAATTAGAATATTTAACAAATTTGTTAAAAGCACAATAAAAACCTGTGGCGACAGCATTTTCACCATATTTAAATTACTAAATTAATAAATTTTGATAATTTATGAAACCTTTCGAAAAACTTTCATATTCGATTCTAATTTTACAATAAAAAAGAACCGGAAATCAAATGCCACGAAAAGCGACGAAAAAAAGCGCTTCCATAAAAAGTACAGTCGGACCAGCTAAAGACGTTTTTCTGCAAATCTACAATTGAGTATAACCAAACCATCCATCTCTATTATGAACTTTTCACTCCACAATTTAAACTGCGTCGCGGTTTTAGCGAAAAACTAGTTTTGGCTTTCGATTGGGGGCTTTTTTTTGGCGATCACAACAAAAAGCCTGACGCCAAAATACCTGCCTGGGGGTCAATCAACATTTTATCAAAGAGATCTGGATCTGAATTTCTTGGATTGTCCCGTAGAACTGGAAGCTTTCGGCGATTTCTTAAAACCCGGCTTCAAGTCGAAAATAATTTCGTTCTCCTCGAATTTCGTATTTGGGTTCTTTATGCCGTTTTTGGGAACTGAATCGGTTTCGAATCGAGACATTTAATTTGTGCTTTTATTACACACTAAAAATCATGTTATTTGGAAATGATAGTATTTTTTGGATGATGTCATTCGCTAAATTATATGAGAAACGATGCTACGAAATGCAGCGTCGCTAATTGAAAAATCATTTATGAAATATTATCTGAAATTGAGAGAGGTTTAACACATTCCAATTATTTTATTAAATAGACAGTTTAAAATTCCAGATGGAGTTCCTTTCATAGCATACAAGAGGTCACAAAGAGGTCGCCGTGACCGCCATTCAAGGAATCGCTACGAATTTAAGTCGTGACGCGCACTTTAAAAATTTTGGTGTTAGTTTGCTTAGGTGGTAATGAAGTTGGTCGGGACTAGGTCTGTTGAAACGAACCACGTACCACCCGGTTCCGAAAATTCTCAGGTACCGATTCTGCGTAAAACGGATGCCCGGTTCCGAGTAGAAGAACCGAAGAACCGTCTGATACCGGTACAGAGCCGATGACAAAAAAAAAAAAGAAAAATCTTCGTATCTTGAGTTTTTGCCATGAATTGCCTTTCTTTTTTTTTTGGTCTTTGACTCATAACCGATTGTCAGGTGGTTCTCCGTTCTTGGTCTCGGAACCCGGTTTCTATAACAATATGAATACCCGGTTCCATAAAATAACGGTTTTCGACAGCCCTAGTATAGACTGAACATTAACAATTTTTATACTATAGGCCCTATTCCAGGATCAGATACGAATGATTCGGATCGTAAACTCAATGTTGTTGTTGGTATAAAACACTAACAACAACATTGAGTTTACGATCCGAATCATTCGTATCGGATCCTGGAATAGGGCCTAATATATTAGACTAGCTTGCATACCTGTCGTTGCCAGGTTAGGTTTTTTGTATAAGTTTTAAAATATGAAGAAAACCGGAAAGAACTTAAAAACTTTTGAGAAAAATCTTATCCTTGCCTCCGTTGCGAATTAGTCCAACACTAGATTCGTGACCAGCGACCCCGAAAACCCCATAATGCCAATTTTTCCTGGCAAAAGCGGGGAAGGATATTCGCATTATCCTTACAGGACCTTTCGTTAGGATTTTTGAAATTGTAGTACCAGATTCGTGATCAACGACCCCGAAAACCCCCGAGTGAAACTTTTCAGCCTCCTATTGAGCAGGATTCAAAGCGAAAATCACGTTTTAAAAACACCCAAACGTCATTTACCCCCTTAGCGGTAAAATTTCGGAAAACCCCGCCTTAGTGAGCGCCTACGTGATGGTTGGGACATACTGTGAAAGTTTCAAGTTTCTAGCTTCAGGGGTTTGGGCTGTGCGTTGATGAGTCAGTCAGTCAATCAGTCAAATAGTCAATCAATCAATCAGTCAATCAGTCAATCAGTCAATCAGTCAGTCAGGTTAAACGATTTTATATATGTAGATTTAGTATACCGTTTGTAACGCATCGAACCACTCGTCGCCCACAAAAATGAACTACACCAGTGTGTTTGGCATGACAAAATATTTTTATTTTCGCATGTCCTTTCGTCTGTCTGTCTGTTTGTCCGTCTGTCTGTCTGTTTGTCCGCCTGTCTGTCCGTTTGTCTATCCGTCTGTCTGTCCGTCTATCTGTCCGTCTGTCTGTCTATCCGTCTGTCTGTCCGTCTATCTGCCCGTCTGTCTGTCCGTCCATCTCTCTGTCCGTTTCTCTGTCCGTTTCTCTGTCCGTCCTTTTGTCTGTCCGCCTGTCTATTCGTCTGTTGTAGGTTTGCGTTTTTCAAGTTCTTGAGTACGTAAAATCGAACAATTCGTTCCGCCCTCTCCCACACAAATGGATTCTTTCAAAATAAAAAAAAATTGTCTGTCCTCATATAGAGTATTTGACGATTAGCACCTGGAAATTAAACCTTATGTTTAAATGTTTTATTAAACTCCCAAAAAATATTGATTTTCAAGTAAATTGAGAAATACGAAATTGTAGTTAAGTTTTATCCAAAAACAATTCTGATTTTACTTGTTTTCAATAAACCACTACCGCGAAAGCTACGCAACCGATTATTGAGCAAGAAAAGGGCCTCAAAAGTTATAGGCTCCAAAACATTGCACCCGAAAATCAAAACCGTTTTTAATTGAAATATTTATAAAATTCTGCGATTTTGATCTAATTTACACTTGAAAAGAAATATTTTCATGCCCCCTTGCCTAAGTTTAGGCCCCTCGCCTGCTATTTCCTTAACAATAGCAGGCGAGGAAGACTTCTTAGCATTATAACAAATTTTCTTCAATTTTTTAATTTTTAGAGCTCTCTGCCCGCTCATTTTTGGAAAACGCACTACAGCGGAAGAAGGAAAAGAGAAAATAAAGCACTTGCAAAATACTTTTTAAAAAAACCTTCGAGAGTTATAGATTTTAAATGAAAAAATTCAAATCTCCAGAAATTGTAAAGAATATCCCAACACAAGAAGGACCAAAAATCGACCATCAATGGATGAATGACGATTTTACCGACGATTCCAGATTATTTCACCAAAAAAGAGACTCGAAAAATCATCAACCACTTGCTAGAATTCTTGATGGTTTTCGCGCGAACCGCCAAATACAAAAATCAGCCATCCGAAGAAAAGGAATTTCAAATAAACCACTAAATCGGCGGTTACGTAACCAACGAGTACAGATTTTTCACAGTTCGCATATTGCTTAGCCCTCTGGATTAAATCTCTGGAGGGAAACGTTGTCGGGGCTACATTGGAGTCGCAGGCGACGTCATCAAATGATGTCCATTTTCTTTCAACATCATTTGGCCAATTTGGCAATAAATTCGTGGATACACATCTGTGCAGAATATCATCCCCTCCCTCACTTCTCGCATCGAAACACGATCGAAAATCTAACGTTTTTGCGATGCGCGCTGCACACGCGGACAATTTCAGGTAGAATTCATAGCACGTATAGTTTGCGAATTCGCGATCAAATGGCGAGACTTGCATAAAAACGGCGAATCGCTCGCGTCAATCAGAACGCGGATGTAGTTTTTGGTCGTAATCGCGTAGCCCCAAATTGAAAAATCTCAGCCAAAAGAAAATCAAAATCAGTCATGGTCATCATGTAAATTTTTTATACAAAAAAGTGAGTAGAAAATATAGTTTTGATGAGAATATCTTTAGAATGGGTTGATATATAGGATTTTAGTGATTTTGGAGAGTTTAAATTTTATTTTTGCAAACGGTATTTTACTAAAAGTTGATGGCCTTGTGAAGTTTTGAGAGAAGGCACAAGAGGGCGCTCTATCAAAGTAAATTCACGCAAAAGCTCTTCAGCGTTTTGCAATTTTGTCTGTGACAGTGATATAATTGCCTATACAATAAAATTTCCTACAATTTTATATCGTGCTAGAACTGCGTATCTCAAGTCGTTATCGAGATATACCGTTATTTCAAAAAAATCCGTTTTTTGCGATTATCTCGAAAAATAACGGGTTTTTGTGATTTGGTATATGAAATGAATTGAATAGAATAATTTTTCCCGCAATTTTGTCTTTTATCGCTATCCGCTATCTTTTATGGTTATCAAGATATTACAATTAAAAATTAAAAATATAGATTTTTCGAACTGCTTGCAATCTAATGGTTTTCCGAAATTCAAGGTATTAAAATTCTCTACATTTTTGCCTTTTACCGTAAATCGATATATTTTACCGTTATCGAGATATTTCAGATTTTGTAAAATAAATATTCTTATTTTTATGTAAACTAATATTTTATTTGTCAAGTTATAGTGTAAATTGTGCAGAAACCTAAATTATGTATAAGAAAGTCATGTGCTGTTCACATCAGATATTTTAATAACCGATTTAGGACGGACTTCTTTAAGACATGCTGGTGCAAAATTGCTGCAGTGGCAAGAAATGGGAAAAATGGAAGATGTCCGCAAACAACATTCAAAAAAAAAGAACTGTGAATTTGTTAGAAATTGTGGAGCTTTCCGATTTTTTTTAGCCGTTTTCGAGAAAATCGAGAACAATAAAAATGGATAATTTTAGTCAAAAAAGATGGCGAAATTTTCCTGATTTTAAAATCTCTGACTCGAAAACTAGTCAACCGATTAAGTTGAAATCTTCGCTGAAATTTTCACTGGAATTTTCACTGAAATTTTCACTGAAATTTTTGCTGAAATTTTTGCTGAAATTTTCACTGAAATTTTCACTGAAAAAAAGTATAAGTCCGGAAAGTATTTTGCTTCTCTTCTAGAGTACCTGTACACATTCAACTGCACTCTTGTAATTTTTTTGCACTTAAAACTTTTCTGTATTTGAAACAAGAATTTAAAAAAAAATCTAAAAAATAGTAAATTCAGAGAACGAGCCACCATTTGAAAAAAAAATACTACTGGAAGTATAGTTTAAGGATTACATACACTGTTGCCACCAAAGAGACGCATTTAGGCTCAATGCACCTAACTGCGTCACGCTTTGAAATTAGAAAAATCATAAATGTATGTATTTGTACCAATAAAACATCTAGTAATTGACGCATAGTAACGCATAGCGCATAGCATGGAAACTTTCAGCCAGCATAGTTTTTGCAAAATCAATTTTTGGCCTTGAGCGGGGCTTTTTTTCGCGAATAGTGGCAGCAGAAAGTGGACAGCAGTAGCAGCAAAAGCATCAATCCACGGTGCGTTGCGGACGGGTGCGGCGCGGAATTGAAAATGGAGCCGTGTTAATCTTTTTTTTATGATTTTTTGTTTCTGCAAAAAAAAATATTTTTTTTCGCCTAAGCGGGGTTTTGTTTCGCTCTTTTTTACTCTTGTACATTTCTATGATGGTGTGTTTTCTTTTATTTTAATGCCTTTTTTTGGATATTGGGCCGAACATGATGGCGAGACGTGTTTAGCTGAAAACTACGCGCTGCTGGAGCTCAGTTCTTGTTTGCCGGCTGGATTGTATTTTCTGCCTGTGCTTAGAGAGTAGTAGAACTTGTTGCGCGGGAAACGGAACAAAAACGTTTTTGCCTATGCCGAAACAGCCCAAAAATTCGATAAAAGATTTTTTTTCTTCGTTCAAAGATTTGACGAATTTTTTTTCCGTGGCATTGAAACGGAATAATTTAAGAAGTCCATTTTGATTGGCTAAGGAAGTTTTTGAAGGATGGGCCTAGAATCTAAGGAGTCCACCATTTACCAGACGCGTCTAATCGTGTGTTCTGTGGGCTTTTTGTTGAAGATATTTTGCCTTCATGGATGACCTTATCGAATAGAACAGCAATTTAGAATTCAAAATGTGAAACGGATTTCAGGAGTCACGTGGATGTTTTGAAAATTATGTTTAGCTAAAAAATTGTCTCTTGTTTTCATCAAGAAGTTTTCTTTCTGTCTCAAATCCCAGCAGCTGCCTTTTCTTATGTGATAGAAAGACTAGTTACCCTTCCAAATTGAAGAAAAAAATTCTTATTTACCGCCATTTTATAAACGCCATTAAAAAAGTACGTGTGCAAACGCCAGAAAACATATTTCCGCATTACAGCTGCGCTATAACGAAACACTGCGTTATATTTCGATACTTCAAAGCGATTTTAGTCAATATTGCTACCACCAACGGCCATTATTGCCAAATTGTTATTTTAATATTTGGTCGTATTTTTTTTTTATTTCATTTAAGCAATATAAAAAAAATGTAGTTTTTTCATATATGTATTTCTTAGTAAAAAAAAGCTGCTTTTCTGAAATTTGCCTTAAAACCTAACGTAAATTTCTTCACGAAGAAAAATTCATAGTTGATTTTGCGTCAACTTCGTTCGTGATTAATTGAACTATGCATACATTGTCATTTAATTAAACTATATAATTTTCATTGCTTAATTCAACTACTTTGCGTGATCACGTTTATTGTTAATTAGCGACTATGTTCATTGTCAACTTGAACGAGATCATTTTTTCCAAAGCTGGCAATAAACGTGATCGCTAATGGACAATGAACGTGATCATTTAAGCACCCAAAGTAGATGAATTAAACACTGAAAATTGTGTCGTTTCAATAAATTACCATGTCCCCTTAGTTAAACCAATCACGAACGAAGTTGCCGCAAAGAAATTTCTCTCCGTGTTCAAAGCAACAGATTTTCGCTTACCTTAAACTAGAACACTCGCCAGTCGGGCGTTACCCGTCCAGCAATCCATATGACAAATTTTGGGGCCGTGCTGCCAGAACTGGTCACGGCAAAACTAATCAGACTCGAAATTTCTCTATTTTTCCGTATTTTATTTTAAATTTTTTTTTTCAATTTAATTATTTTTTGGCTTTGATTTTGTTAAAAAATTATTAACGACTTTTCTGTGTTTAATTCCGCAATATTTCCGAAACATCAATATTAATTTATGAATCGAAATTCAGTCCGAAAATTCCGAAACTCTTTATTTCGTTTATTTTTGCAAATTGTTATTCGACAATTGCTGATTTTCTGACAATTTGGTTAAATTTTCTGATGTGTTTCATCAGAGTTTGTAAATTTTAGCTGCTTTTCTATTCTGTTGTGGTGTTGGTGGTGAGATTTTACGAAAATTATAAGCGATGATGTTTTTAAGCACTTATTTTTCCAAAGATAGTGTTATCTGAAATGGAAAAAGGAAATTTTAAAGTTTTAAAATTAATGTAAATTACAATATAATTTTTTTTTAACTACAATGTAAACCGGAACCAAACCATAAACTCTGAAAAAAAAGTTGGCCGAACCGAACCCAAACGAAGCCAGTTTTTAAAACGGTGAATTTCCTGTGCACCATTTTATTTTCGATTTATGTCTGATTTGTTGATTATTGCGATGCGAACTCAAAGTCGAACTCGAATATGGTTTCCAGTGGTTCCAAATATTCATCCGACTTCCTTTTGAATAAAAATATAGCAAAATTTGCAAAAATCTTAGCAGGGACAGGACAGGGAACTTTGGGTTTACCGATGGTCTAAAACCTACTTCGTGATTATATTAATCTCCCGTGAAAATTCATTCAAATCGCTTGAGTTGCTCGCAAGTTATAGGCGAACGGATAGAAAAACAGACGGAAATTTATATAAATCAGGGAGAACAGTTAAGAAATAATGGGAGTATTTGGTATGATTTAAAACCCACTCCTTGATGCTATTAAGATCCCCTGAAAATTTCATCCAAATCGTTTCAGTGGTTCTCAAGTTATAAGCGAACAGACAGAAAAACAGACGGACATTTAGGGAAATCAGGAAGATGGGAATCTTTAGCTAACCTACGATCTAAACTCCACTCCTGGAAGCCAGTAAGCTTCCTCAAAATTTCATCCAGATCGGTTCAGTGATCAACAGAAAAATAGAGCAATTAAAAAAAATAACGGGTGTATTTGGTTAATCCGTGGTATAAAACCTAGTACTTGACACCAGTAAGCTATCCTGAAAATTTCATCCAAATCGCGTAAGTGGTTCTCAAGTTATAAGCGAACGGACAGAAAAACAGAGGGTAATATAGACACATCAGGGAAAACAGTTCAGAAATAATGGGAACCTTGGATTAACCCAGCGTTTCTCAACCTTTCAGTATTCGCGGCCCAATTTTCAATCAAAATTGTCATCGCGCCCCCCCTTCATACAATAAAATGTATACAATAATAACGTAATTTGAGTATTTTGGCGCTAAACCTACACTACTACCCTAATTTTAAACACAAATTACCAAGAAAACAGTAATTTATTGACATTTAGCAACACCGATCCTCAGCGTTGACAAAACATGAATCCGGTGCTTTTTTATTGCTCTTGCGTCATTTTTGCGGTTTCGCGAGAAGTTGTTTTAACCCTGAAATCACAATGAACGCGAAACCGACGCGAAACTGGCGCAGAAACTGTCACTTAAAAGTTTGGTTCCCACAAATTGTTTGAAGTGAGCACAGTGAACGTATAGAACGCAGCTACAACGTAACCGCAACGCAAAAGTTTGCAAACTTCTAACTTTGCCGCAGAATTCTGCGTTGACAGTTCATAAAGTGAGGTTGCGTGACAGTTCAGAGCGTTGTAGTTGCGTTGGTTTCGCGTTCATTGTGCTCCAAGCGTAAGTTAATTATTAAATATTATGTCGAAATGTATTTTGTTTTGTATGTGGGTATGTACTTTCCTTTCAGTCAATTAATAAACTTTTTTAAATATTTTGTCTTGGATATGCTCGCCCCCCCCCCTTAAATGTACTCCTAGGGGGGGGGGGGGGGGCGCCACACAGGTTGAGAATCGCTGGATTAACCCATAGTCTTAAGCCCGCTCCTTGACGTTTGTAGGCTCCACTGAAAGTGTCATTTAAATTAATTCAATGGTGTTTGAACCATGCTGTTTGAAGCGAACAAGCAGACGGACAGTCATACAAGCCTATTATGTCTGTTTTTTGGTTTGTCCGTTTTATGTATTTTAAATAACTCGAGAACGCGTTGAGCTATTGACTTGAAATTTTTTTTAAATAAGTTTTACGAAAATCATGGGTTTCTATCAACTTTTGGAAATGTGACGGTAGCTAAAACGGGTACGTTCTATGCAATTATTTTTAAATACAGTTTTTTGGAAATTCCTCAAAACCTATGCGCTTTTGGGGGAAAATGAATATAATAAAACTTAAAGGAAATAAAATTTTCTACATTTTTTTGCTTTAACGGTTTTTACGTATCTTTAACGGTTCTTGAGATATTTGAAAAAAAATATTTTTTTTACATATTTTTGCCGAAACTAAATATTGCAGAGGAAAGTTTTGCGTTGATCACAACTGATATTTGTACTTGCCCTGGGTCTCTTATAATAGGTTTTTATAATATTGAATTTTCCAGAAACCTATCTACCGTGTGTGATAGAATGGTAACCTGTATTTGAGGCTATCAGAGCAATAATAGGCCCAACCCACATGTCGAAATCGTGATTTTTTTTTGTGTTTGAATCACTATTGCGAGTGAGTTTTTAGATAAAAATGTTTGGATGCACAAAAGAACATTTCAACATTGAGTAATAACGTCCAAAAAAAAAATGTACAGACAATAATAGTACGAAATTGGAAAAGCTTCGAAAACTCGATTATGTGGCTTGGGCCACTTTTGCTCTCAACGCCTCATTTAGTAGAGGTGATGATTTCAAACTATTTTCTTTACATATTATAAACCCCTATAAATATTAAACTTATTAAAAGTTTATTTATTTTTTTACTGCGATCATAAAAAAACATAAGAACATTGCTTCAATCAACAGCATTTCCATGATAAATATGTAAATTACCGGCAACAAGATGGCGATAATGTCAAATAAACGTGTTATGTAAACGATCATGCCAAGACGTCGTCGAATCTAGTGTAAAAATCAAATTCTATTAACACATGGATCAATAAGTCCCGAGACTAACCCAGAGATGACGCTCGTAGTAAACCAGTAACCACGTCTTTCTAGAGTACTAACCTTTGCTTGAAACGTGTCAAAATTTTAAGTCGATCGGACCAGAAACAGCTGAGTTATCGAGGTTGGAGTAAAGTCGTTTTGTAGTTTGTTTAAAAAATGGAAAAAACCGAGTTTCGTGTTCTGATAAAACATTGTTTTTTAATGGGTAAAAACACCGTGCAAGCGAAACAATGGATTGAAAAATGTTACCCGGACTCTTGTCCATCAAAAGCAACGATTTGTCGGTGGTTTGCCGAGTTTAAACGTGGTCGTACCGACACAAATGACGCGGAACGCTCGGGTAGACCTGTGGAAGCCGTTACACCGGAAAATGTGAGTGAAGTGACAAAAATTATAATGAAAGATCGTAAAGTGAAGCTCCGTGAGATTGCTGAGATAACACAGATATCATATGGAAGTGCATTTACTATCCTTCATGAAAAATTGAGCATGAAAAAGGTTTTTTCCAAGTGGGTGCCGCGATTGCTTTCGATGGAACAAAAACAGCAACGAGTCGATGATTCAGAAAGCTGTTTATCGCTATTTACTCGCAATAAAAAAGATTTCTTGCGTCGTTACGTGTCCATGGACGAAACATGGATACATCACTACACTCCAGAGTCGAAGCGGCAGTCATCTGAGTGGCGCACAGCTGGCGAAAGCCGTCCGAAGCGTCCGAAAACGCAGCAGTCAGCTGGCAAAGTCATGGCGTCAGTTTTTTGGGATACGCATGGCGTGATTTTCATTGACTACCTCGAAAAAGGTAAATCGATCAACAGTGATTATTATATCGACTTGCTGGTGCGTTTGAAGGAGGAAATCGCAAAAAAACGACCGCACATGCAGAGAAAAAAAATCCTTTTTCACCAAGACAATGCACCCTGCCACAAGTCGATGAAAACAATGGCAAAATTGAACGAATTGGGCTTTCATCTGCTTCCCCACCCCCCATACTCGCCAGATTTAGCCCCCAGTGACTACTGGCTCTTTGCTGATCTTAAAAAAATGCTCCATGGAAAAAGATTTGGCTCAAATGAGGAGGTCATCGCTGAAACTGAAGCTTATTTTGAAGCGAAAGATAATTTTTTTTATAAACATGGTATTGAAAAATTGGAAAAGCGTTGGAACGATTGTATCACCCTAAAAGGTGATTATATTGATGAATAAAAAAAAATTTGGCAAAAAAAATGTTGTTTTCATTGTTAGTCTCGGGACTTATTGATCCATGTGTTACTTAATATCCGATCGGCTGCAATTGGTAAATATTTAAATCCTAAGTGAATCGACTAAGCAATTCAAAACATTGATTTGTCACCGAATCTCATGTCGCGAAATGTCAAAACCTAATCGGAATCGAAATCACACTATCAGCTGTCATTCCATGTTCGAAGTTTATTTGACAGCCTCATCGGCGCGGCGGCGTGTATTCTCATCCATCCATTGACAATTAGATAATTCCGAATTACCAAGTAAAAGTGAGTACAAGACGATGACGATTTCCCATTTGAAATTAATTCATTGAATTTATTTGAAATGTAAACTAAAATTCAGGCAAGGGCGTTTAGAATTTTGGGGATTTTGAATGGGGTTGAAAACGGTTGGATGCCAAAATTTTGACGTCCATTTTATTGGGCGTGAAGCAGAAAAGTGTTTTCTTTTCTTTTTAAACTCTGTGTGAGTTTTCGATTGACAAAAAAAAATTCTGGAAGTCATTTGATTCTATTAGATGCTGAGGGGTAGGTCATTTATGTCCCTCTCCGTTTCAAACTCATACTGAATGGAAAAATGCTTTACGTATTTTTGGATGCTTCACTCGCAATTGATATTCAAACATTCGATTCGATGCTGTGATCGTCCATTGAGAACTATTCTAATTTGTCGAAATTCTGATTATGTCGATCGTTTCCGAGACTGAGTGATGAATTTTATTTGATTAGCATTGCTACCAGAAATTCACTACTTTTGGGTGGTTGTTGGTAGGACGTTTTTTTTTAAATTTAAATCCGAATTAAGTGCAGGAAAACGGATGTCCACCAACGAAAAAAAAAACTTCTTTCTTAGCTGCTTTTTTTTTGTTAAACAATTTTGAAATTCTAAAATGCTGAACTTTTTTTTTTTTTAGAAAACACTGATCTCATTCATGAATTCTACATGGCAGTAACTAAAAAAAAAACAGTTTGTGCAAACAAAAGTGATAATTTCTGTTACTGTGCGATTTCTGTTTGGCTAAGCTCCTCATTTGTTAATGGAACAACTTCGCAATAAAAATGAAAAATAAAACTGGATGAGAAAACAGTTGAAAATTTCGCGTCATCAAAGACATGCGACACCACCTGTAAGTCTGGAATGATTACTGGTCCCACCTGAAATTCAAAAGTGACTCACGGCTCCCGCGTGAAGCGGGGCAGGCCAGAGAAGGGATCGAAAACGGGGGCTAATTGGTAGCCAGACATTCTGACATATTCTTCGATATATGGTCCGATCGATAAGAAATGAAAACCAACAGAAAACTTAACTTACTTTGGTGGAAAAATTATAACAGTGAACAATGACGCAAAGGAATTGCAGGGAAAATGGTCGAAAAAAATTACCCAAAATGTATGAACAATGAGCGACAAACGTCACAAGACATGTGCCAAAATTTCTTTCACGAAGGGTTCGTTGCCTGTAATTTAGAATTGGGGGAGTGCAATGTCCTTTACCCTAATTTCTACGAAACAGAAACACACGTCAGAATTTTGGGTGAAAATCGTGAAAAGGGTCCTAAGTAGCAAAGCAAGCAATTATCAAAATATCTTATGTGAACAGCATATGGCTTTCTTATACAAAATCTACGTTTCTGCGTAATTTACCTGACGAATAAAATATTAGTTTATATAAAAACAGGAATTTTTATTTTATGAAATCTGAAATATCTCAATAACGGTAAAAGATGTCGATTTATCGTAAAAGGCAAAAATGTAGGAATTTTAATACCTTGAATTCTACCATTACCTGTTTTTTTTTATCGAAAAACCGTTAGTTTGCAAGCAATTCGCAAAAAAAATATTTTTTTGTTTTTAATAACATCTCGATAACGGTAAAAGATATCGGATAACGGTAAAAAAACAAAAATGTGGCAAACATTATTCTATTCAATTTATTTCATATATTAAATCACCAAAAACCCATTATTTTTCGAGATAATCGCAAAAAAACAGTTTTTTTTTTTTTTTTTTTTTTCAAAATAACGTTATTTTTTATGTTGATCACAACTGATTTTTGGTACTTTGTTTTCTAGACGTTAAAGGATGTCCTCTGTGTGCGGACATCCTTTAACGTCTAGACACCAAAGTACCAAAAATCAGTTGTGATCAACATAAAACTTTCCTCTGCAATATTTAGTTTCGGAAAAAATATGAAAAAAACAATATTTTTTTCAAATGTCTCGAGAACCGTTAAAGATACGTAGAAACCGTTATAGGAAAAAATGCAGGAGATCTTATTTCCTTTGAATTTGGTTATATGTATTTTTTCATAATAGCCTATAGTTTCCGAGAAATTTGCAAAAAGCGTAGTTTTTTTTCAAATATCTTGAGAACGGTTAGAGATACGTAAAACCTGTGAAGGCACAAAATGTTGGAAATTTTATATCCCTTAAATTAACGATATTTCAAAAACTATTAATTTTAAAAACAAGAGTGCACCAAATTTTTTCTTGTTCCATCGAATCCCACTGCTTTTGATTGACCTGCAAGCAGCATAGCAAAACTTGCCCTGCGTATGAAAAAGAGGTAAAAAAAATTTTTTTTTACAAAATCCAAATGACAAACTCACAAAATGCTCCCCATTTCCCAAAATATTCTTCGTAATGATTCCCAGTTAAAATGCTAAAACAGTAGCTCCACAACGAATTGCCGTATCTCCAATACATCTCACATAATGTTCTTTTTTTCTGGAACGAACGCCACCATACCGTATGGATACCTTGGTTGCAAAGTTCCAAATCACATCTTCGGAAGATGCGTGATCAGCGCAAATGAGTTCTTTTTTTCACCATCATTCCCGTCATCATTCCGCCTATAATTTTCTCGTTCTACCCGCTTCGAGTTCTCAATGTAGGCGACTGTGTTTTTGATGTCGTAATCGGAGACTTTCGGTGTAGGAGCATAACGTGGTGGAGTGGAGCTTAAAGAGGAGACTAACCAGAATCCAAACTAAGGGCATTCCTGCTGATGGCTTTATCCCCTCGGCCCTCGCACCTATCGCACGTTTCCCTTAGGAATGTCGGGAGATCGTGCCTTAAAGATGACAAAAACTGCAACTGCATACACAAAACACCGGGAATTCATTTGTGTTCCCCGTACCTCCTCTGCGCCATGACGAAGTCTTAAACCGAACCATCAGGGATCACATTTCATGTAGTTCGGCGTTCCAGGAAGACTCAGTTTTGTAGATCTCATGTTGAAATTATGTTCCGTCGGTTTGGCGATTTTTATTTCCAAATTCGCTTTTTTTTTCAAAGAAGTGTTTTTTTGTTTGTTTTGTTTTGACATCTATGCAGTTATTGGTGTTTTATGATTTTTATGGAGAAAAAAATTTACTTCAGCGAAAAAAAAAATTGTTTTCTCTTGAGATTCTTGTTTAGTTCACTAAATGTTTTTCCATAAAAATGTTGCTTTTTTAAGGAATTATTTAGGATTATAAAATCTTTAACTAGCAGAGTACTGGATATAACGATTCAATTCCGGATATAAAGACGAAATTTTGACGGACGTTGCTATATAAGGGTCTCAGCCGTCATTAACCAATTAACGCCCGCTGAACTGAAACAAGTATACCGGATATATCTGTGATAATAAGTTAACGTATTTTCAGGCAAAACCAAACTGATCCGAATATACATTTACAAACAGATCACTTTAGCTTTGCCTGAAAATCGACTTAAGCTACGAATGACATTATTTTTTTGTTCAATTTTATTTTCAGTTTTTTTTAATAAATGATAATGATAAAATCCACACTGAAAAAAGTGTTTTATTTCCATTAATTTACATCCCAAGTAGCACAAAAGGTCATAAAATGGTCGTCGCGACGATGGACTTACGAAATTAAAGTCACTACGACCACTTTACAACCTTTTGTGCTCCTTAGGATAGTGCCCCTGAAAGGGTTAAACCAGTGGCTAATTTGTGATCTATTTATTATAGCAGCACAGGTTAAGAGTCATAGAAATAAGCTATTTCCAATTTGTTTTTTTATTATTATTTTGGAAATCTGTTAAATAAATATAACGAAAGTTTTTTGTACTAAAAATATTGAAGTATCAAAATTATGACCCGCAAAAACTAAAAATTTGAAATAAAAATCAAAACCAACAGAGAAAATCCAAATTTTCTGCAAAAAACACCTGTGCCCGATTGAGTATAGCGGACGTATATGGGTTAAATTTGTATAAAATCTGTGGTCACCATGAATAACCGCTGAAGTCGATTTTCGTGGTAAACCAATATCACCTTTATGTGAAACAGCAAAAAGAACATTTTAGCTTTACCTGGAAAACGACTTAGGTGGTTATTCCTTGTGACCACAGAAATATTTAGCCGTATTTGATCTAAAAAGTATTCAAAAAGTCTATTACCCTGCTATTTAAAAAAAATTGAATTTTCTACCTTTACAGAATTTAAAAAAAAAACAAATATGTTATTATGTTATGCTGCTATGTCACAGCATTCGTGCAAAAAATGAAATAAGCTAGATTACAATTGTGAATACGAAAAGCTTTTAGTATTGTGTATGAACGCTTGTACGTTTTTCAAAGTTTTTTATTTTATTTGATAAATTAAGTCGTTTTGGATGAGTAAATTCAATGCTCGTATACATATATCCCTATTGATGTTTAAAGCTTATATAACGAAAGTATTTTAACAATTTATGCCATTCAAGTAAATTAAGACTGTTGCAAACATTTGTACAAACATTTTAAATTAATTATATTATTATTTTAAAAATAAATATTTTATGTTTAAAAACCTGGGATTTTTGCTAGCTTTTAAATTCGATAAAAAAAATTTAAATTGCAAAAATGGTCCAGATTTTTTTTTGTTTCCAAACTCGGGCGTTTTAAAATACTTTCAGAATCGAAATGATAACCATGTGTATGTTTTTGTGTCTGTATGTAACACAATATCGCGAGATCAGCTTCGACCAGTAAACATTAACCCATCTAGATGAAAATCTTTCGCATTGGAAAGCTGATCTCGTTACATAGAAATCTATAGACTTTGATTCAAAAAAAATTCAATTATACTCCTGGGGCCCTATCACCGAACACGATATGATTGATTCCAATCGTAAATTCAGTGTTGTTGTTAGTGTTTTATCCCAACAACAACATTTAATTTCCGATTCGATCTAATCGTATCGTGTTCGGTGATAAGGCCTCTGAGTGTCGATTCGCATTCGATAAAAACTCAAATGAAAACTTTTCCCATGAAAAGTGTGCGGTTCCGATTCAGTTTTAGTGCAAAAAGGTTTATGCCCTGAACACATGTGCAGAATTCTGCATGCAGCGGAATTTAAATACACTCGTTTATATGAAGTGGAACACATGTAAATTCTGCATGCAGCGCAGAGCTGCATGGTATCTCAAATTCAACTTTCTCTGCGCAGAATTAGTGATGCCAACCGAGGATTCTTTTTTGGTGTTTGGCAAAATCGACTGTTAGCAAAGAGACTATGGACTAAATTCGTACACAGTGGAAAAGGAAAGAAAAGGAAAGAAAAGGAAAGAAAAGGAAAAGGAAAGTCCAGTAGAAAATATTCAATATTTTGCATTGACGTTATCTACGTCTTTCAGGAACATGAGGTGATCCATCCATTTCCAAAGGTGATCCATCCATTTCCAATATAAAAATTGGCCAATTCTTCTTCCATTGTTGACAGCAGCCGATGCGATTAAATGTCAAAAAAATCTGCTCATGTGTCTTAGCTGCAGATATGCATGCAGCTCTGCATGCAGAAAATCTGCACATGTGTTTAGGGCATTACACACTGTTAAAATAACCCAATTTCTTTGCAATCTTTCTACAGGTTGTGAAAAGTTTCGACGAAGACTTTTTCATAGAACGCGAATCGACGCAATTCAGTCTATATGGTTTTATAAAAATTGAATCCAATTGAATTTTGGTGTATCGAAAAGTTTTGTAAAATCCTATTCGAAACACATTTTGTCCCTAGAAATTTTTTAATAAAATAAACAGTTTTCGAGAAAATCGCAAAAATTTTCTCCATTTGTTCCCATTTTAAGACGTCATTTACCGTTTGCTAAAAGACGTTTCTACCTCAATTAGTTCTCGAGTTTTCCAGACCACTCTTTTCCCCCTCTTTAATACAAATGGATTTTTTAAAATAAACATTTTGCCTGTCATCATATAGAGTATTTGACGATTGGCCCCTGGGCAATTGGAGCTTTTCTAACGTTTTTTGTAAAATTTTTGTCAATATATCGCAAAATTTTGGAATATTTTTTATTTTTATGCCTTTTTTGCTGATGCCGTATAAAGACATGAGGGGAAAATGGAGAAATTTCATAATCGGGTCATTAACCAGGAATTAAATTGCTGTCCTTAAATTTTTTCCCCTCTTTTATCAAGAACATGTTCAAAAAGTCTTTTATCGAATTTTTTCGTCTTTTGTAATTTAAGTCATTTTCTGTAGTTTATAGAACTTTGTTTTTAACCCTGAAACTATTTCAGCTCTTTCACGCTGGAACACAAAAGTAGCACACAAGAAAATTTTCTTCCACAAGTTTTGCTGCTTTTTTACTGCTATTTACTGCTCAAAAAAAAATTTGTTGCTGCAGCCGTTTTCGAGAAATTTGCTGTGTTCCAGCTTCAGGTTGAAGTTGGAACACAACAAATATCTCAAAAACTGCAGTAAAAGAGCAGTAAATTAGCAGTACATTTTTCATATTTTGTTTTTTCATTTTTTTTGCTGTGTTCCAGCTGTGTTCCAGATTTTTTTTGAGCAGTAATAGCAGTAAAAAAGCAGCAAAACTTGTGGAAGAAAATTTTCTTGTGTGCTATTGTTGTGTTCCAGCTTCAACCTGAAGATGGAAACCAGCAAATATCTCGAAATCGGCTGGAGCAGCAAATTTAATTCTTGCGCAGTACATTTTATATATTTTGTTTTTTCATTTTTTTTGCTATGTTCCAGCTTCAAACTGAAGCTGGAACACAGCAAATTTCTCGAAAACGGCTGCAGCAGCAAATTTTTTTTTTAGCAGTAAACAGCAGTTTTCTTGTGTGCTACTTTTGTGTTCCAGCGTAATAGAGATAACTATTTCCAATAATATCCTTTGTAAAGAAAATTTGCTACTGTTTGAATATCTTGAATTTTTCATCACAATTTTTCCATAAAACAGAACTAAATATAACCCCTTTATTTCTAAAGCTGGCAATACTCTACTAAAAAAATCACTTTATAGCAAGGATAAATTTGCCCCTAGAACTAACCTTATTTCTATGAGAGTTAAATAACCTTATTTCTATGAGAATTAACACTCTAACTGCCACGTCAGTCAAAAAGACCTGACACCTAACTGAACACAACGGCCACAATGAACATTTTTAAAGTGTTCGCTGCAACCGCAACGATTTTTTGTAGTTGCACACATTTTATGGTACACTCTAAGAATTATTTGTTGAATTTTACTTCAATAAATGGTTGAAATAGGTTACACTCAATAATTGAAGTAAAATTCAATACGCGTATTAATTTTAAACAATAGTATATTAATTTTCAACAAATAAATACTTAGAATTCAACATTGTGTTTGATTTTCAACAAAAAGAAATGTAATATTCACCAAAAATTATGAATTTTCAACCAAAAAATGTTGAAATCTCAACAAATTTTGAATTTTCAACAAAATTTGTTGAATTTTCAAAAAAAGTTTGAATTTTCAACAAAATTTGTTGAATTTTCAAAAAAAGTTTGAATTTTCAACAAAATTTGTTGAATTTTCAAAAAAAGTTTGAATTTTCAACAAAAGTATGTTGAATATTCAACTAAATTTCGCATTCATTCAATTATTGAAGTAATTTTACTCGTATTATTGAAGTAAAATATTGTTGAATTTTACTATCATTTTACTATCAGTTCTTAGAGTGTAATAAAATAACATTTAGGTATAATTTTGTTTCAATTTTTTTTTCTCTTAGTGCCTTTTTGACTGACAACTAAATATTCGAAAAAGGCTTAACACTGTCGTGGCATTTAGAGTGTTAAAGTGATTATATGCCCTGGAATCGAAGGGACAGTTCCGGATTTAGACACCATTGGCGTTCCGGAATCTAATTTTCTTTCCCGTATCATTCAATTTAGTATTGAAATCGAAAATATTTACCTGCGGCGTAATTTTTTTACAAGGTTCAAAACTCCATCATGTTTTAATTTTTCAAAAATCGCCTGCGGCACATTATATTATAAAATTCTTGATTATAACAGATTTTTCCCTCTAAAAATTTTGAGTGCGGCGCAACTGCTTTCAGAGTATTTGACGATTGGCCCCTGGCAATCTCTGTTCCTTTTGGAAAAGGGTTTTTCACGCGTCCTGCCTTGAAGTGAGAGAGAGAGAAAGAGAGAGAGAGAAAGAGAGAGAGACAAAGACATAAACAGAGAGAGACCTACATAATTACTTAAACTAACCATCAAATGAAGATATTGTTAAAAAAAATTAAAAACTATTTGGAATGTTTTTTATAAATAAAGTCTCGACCTAAAATTTCAATTTCGACCACTAAATTAAGTCAGCGAAAAAAATCACATGCAAATAAAAAAAAAATTACGAAATGAAAATTGTGCATCCCTTTAGAATGCAAAACGGGGAAAAACTTGCAGTTCAAGCGTTGTCGTAATGGATGAATTTTTCTAAATAGAACTTTGTTTCCTTTTTCTCCTGCTTAACTCGTGGTGTAATAAACTTTTCGTGATAATTAAGAAGTGAAAGTCAAGCAGAAAGTTTCCACATTTAAAATCTGAACTCTTGTGTATCACTTTCTCCACTCAAACAATTTTCCAGCATCACCTCTTGTGGATCATTCCATATAACACCTTCAATGTACCCCACTTCACCCCCATACAATTCACTACCTTTCTAAATGTAGATTCACACGAACAAAACTTCTTCCGAGGGTTGAAATGGGGGTTGGTTTGGAGTTTCGCGATTCTATTCAACTTGAAACTTTCGAACAAACTCTCAGTTGCATTTTGAGCTTTTGCAACATCGAGTGAAACTCTTTTGTAAAAAAAAATGGAAACTCAAAATAAAAAAGTTTGATAACAACAACTACAACAACAATAAATAGCATTGAAAAGCGAGTAAGAGAACAAATAAAAAATTCGCTGATGTTATAATAATAACAAACAATAAACTTTTTAGTATTTGACAGTGTCAAAAGCTGTTCAAGTTCGGGGACAAGTTGAACGATAATCTGTTCACCCGGAAAATTATCAACATTATAAAATGAAAGTAATTTATTTTGAGAGTGATTGTATACAAATTATTTGGGAAAATAGGGATTACATACCCAAAAATTTTAAGTTTTTTTTAACACTTTTTATTTTTGAAATTCGTGTGAACATTTAAATTACCGTGTAAATCGGGGAAGTGGTGTATTATAATTTTAATTAATTAAAAAACATTCTTTTTAAGTAGGCGGTGGGGAATGGGTGAAAGTGCTTTGCAAGAAACAAACATAACAAAAGCTATAATTGCCACTCAATTGCCACCAAGTCAAACTATCCAAAAAGATTTTTTAAAATTTATTCCAATCGGATTTTGATGTATGGGAGATTTATGTAGAATCATATCCTAAATAACTTTTGTTCACCGTTTTTGAGATATTCATAAAAAAAAGTTTTCGTTCGTATGGGGGGTACCCCCCCTAATGGTCCATTTTTGCCCATTAACGAACTCGCATTTTACGAAAAACGGATCTGTGCAAAATTTCAAGTCTCTAACTCAATCCGTGCACCCGCAATCCGCGCCACAGACGGACAGACAAACGGACAGACGGACGGACATGCAAAAATTAATTATTTTTATCATTCCAAACACACTGGTGTAATTCATTTTTGTGTGTGATGACGGGATCTTGGCGTTACAAACGGTAAGGCAAAGTTAGTATACCCTTTGGTTTCACCATACGGGTATAAAAATATGCTTTGCAAAAAAAAACTCACAGAGGTTCTACAACTTATGAAGTGCCAAGGATTTCTGCGCACCAAAGTCCATAACTCGCGCAATTTTATCAATTTTAAGCTGAAATTTGACAGGAATGTGTGTAAATTAGATTAAAAAAACAATTTAATAGTTCCGAAGAAAAACAAATCACCCCTCCCATGATAGGGGTTAAAAAAGTGATAAAATATAATTTTGCTTAAAAAATATATAATTGCCTTTCCAAAATGGTCAATTCGACCCTAACCGGTTTATAAGTTACAAATATTTGAAGGCTTTACCCCAACTTTGACTAACTCCTCACCGGGCGCCACCCCTCCTTCACAAAATTCAGGTAACTGGTCTTTAGATGCTTAACAACATCCAATCGAGAAAAAGAAGAAACTGGACATAATTGTAAATGCGACATAATTTGACGTGAAATTGACTAATTCGCTTTTTTATGCCAAAAAATTCAAAATCTCGAGGATCTTGCGAAAAATGAAGATCGTGGCCAAAAAATTAAAAAATATTCACAGAAGTTCTACTAAAGAAGTCTCCACACGTTCAATGTTACTTGACAAGTATTATTGATGAAAATTTTCGTCAAGTAACATTGATGGAAATTGCCTGCAAACGTAACATTGAAGAGCATCCAAACGATCAATGGTACTTGAAACATGAGTCATTCAAGTAAAAGTGTCAAGTAACATTGAACGTGTGGAGGCGCCTTAAGAGATGCAAGCCAAAAGTTTTTAGAGTGTGGTTCGGTTTTGTTTCACAGGTGAATTGGATTTCTGGTTTTGGTTCCTGAAATTTCAAAGTTTGGTTCTGGTTTTGGTTTCTAAAATTTCAAAAATTTGGTTTCGGTTCTGATTTTGGTTCACTGAGTTTTTAATGGTTTAGTGGTTTTGCACAGTGCTGGTAGAGGGCATGTGGAATGTTTTTTTCTAGTCCAAAAATGAAAAACCTGTCGAAAATAGAAAATAATTAGAATTTTGGAACCAAAAAATTCAAATTCGAACCAAACGGAACAATTTAAAAAAATCTGGGTTTCGGTTTATTTATTTACTCCGAAACTACGCGTTTTTCAGTAGTCTTATGTATAACAAAAGTGAGAGACAATAAAGTTTTCTACATTTTCGTGTTTTTCTAGAACTCCGTATCTCAAGCTCGAAAAATTTTGTCTGTTACCGTCTGTTACCGTTATCCGATATCTTTTACCGTTATCGAGATATTATTAAAAAAATAAAAAAATGTGTTTTTACGAATTACTTGCAAACTAACGGTTTTTCGAAAGAAAAAAAACTGTTAAAAGCAGCATTTTACCGTAAATCGATATCTTTTACCGTTATCGAGATATTTCAGATTTTGTAAAATAAAAACTCATTTTTTTATGTAAACTAATATTTTATTCGTCCGGTAAATCGTGCAATTGTCATCATTAAGCCGGATGAGGGACGAAATTATGTACATAATATCGACGCCTCCATGCAAACTATCGTAACTTGACTAACGATATTCTTCAGTTTTAAATTTTTCATTCCATAAAAACTAAAACTTGTTAACTTATTTGAGACGTTGAGGATTCACAATTGCCGATTGAACAATTTTCTTCCGAAATCAACAAACAATAACTAAAATTCTTCCCGATATTAATGTTTTATCATAATTACAAAAACGACAAAATTTTGACAGCTCAAGAGAGATACGATAGTCTTGCACGGAGGCGTCGATATGCAACAACAAAAAATTTCGTTTTTTGCAAACTTTGCAGGTATGGGAAAAGTTTTTGAATTATGAAAATCAAAACGATTTTTATTGAAGGGGTTATTTAAATAAAAATTGCTTTGATTTTCGCAATTCAAAAACTTTTCCCAAAACCACTCGAATTTCCGTTGCACTAAGATTTGGACCAATTCAAAGAGCAAAGGTGCCCATCCACCCAATCATATGTGATGCAATTTTATTGCAAACTTATCGCATTGAAATTTGCGATTCACGCGCGTTCAGTCTTCTAAAATTTGACTTCAAAAATTGGCAGCCTAGCAACCAAATTGTGATGCAGTTCGACAAGTGCCCCAAAAAACTCTGCCAGCTGCGTCGATCATGAGGGGATCGTGGGGCTAGGGGTGGCTGGGTGTGCGATTCGATAATGACCTTAGTTGTGGTGAAGGCCTACCCCTGATCTAGAATTGGGTTAAATGCCGGTTGATCGCATCGCATCCGACCGGACCGAAACAGTCACGGCGACTTTTCAATGGCTTGAGAGGAAAAATAAATAAATAAATTTTGATTTGTTTATAAATTTCAGATGGTGAAGGCACATTTACGAAAGGTTAGCGTTTTGAGCAATGCTGGATGGTGGAAATGAACTTTTTTTTTCACACTGTTTATGTTTAGCATAGTTCGGTTAGATTTTGTAGTCTTTCTAAACGTTCGAAACTCATGAACGTCGGATATTTTTATGATGGATGGCAATTTGTGTAATTCGAGATTTATGCGCACACATTTATGTATATTGGAAACTAATAATGAGGACAACTATTTTTATTTGTTTTAGAAGCATTGCCCCCTTGATATAACTTGAAATTCTTGGAAGTAATTTTTGTTAAGTAGCTTTAGAGGTTATCTGATCATTTAATATGATTTACGAGAGTAGCAGTTTTTCGTGCATTCAGATTAGAAATTTCTGGCGATTCTGTATAGAAAAATGGTTTTGCAAAAAAGGCATACTAAAGATTCCATTTCCGCTGTCAGATTTTTTTGGGACCACACCATTTGATCTAGGATTCTTAACTTTATTTACCTAATCTTTGGCCATACTGTCAAAAGTGGAAAGCTTTATTGTGAGAAAAACCTTAGGTATCCGGCGCAAAGGGAATTCTCCCTTAAAGCTTGGAAATAGAAATAGAATAAATAAATATAAGAAAACTACAATTGCCAAGGGCCAATCGTCAAATACTCTATATGATGACGTACAAAATGTTTATTTAAAAAAAATCCATTTGTATAGGAGAGAGGGAAAAAATAAGTCCGATTGGATTTTGATGTATGGAACGGTTCTGTATAATCATATTCCAAACAGATTTTGCCTCTATAAATTTTTCAATACGATGCACAGTTTTCGAGAAAACAGGGAAAAAGTAGTCCATTTATATGGAAGAGGAGGGAAGCAGTGATCCGACTGGATTTTTGTTGTATAGATGAGTTATGCAAAATCCTATTCTAAACACATTTTACCTTTATAATTTTTTTAATTTGACTCACCGTTTTCGAGAAAATTGCAAAAAACTGTCTCATTTGTGTATGGATGAGAGGGGAAGGAATGGTCCAATTTCGCCCATTCAGGAACTTAGCCCAGCCATCTACGAGAAACGTAACTATACAGAATTTCAAGTATCTAGCTCAATCTTTTCGAAAGTTATGGTGTTCAAGGAAAAACAGACGGACAGTCGGACAGACAGACGGACGGTCATGCGGAAATCAAAATCTTTTGCCATCCCTAACACCCTGGTGTAGTTCATTTTTATGTCCAATGATTGGTTCGATGCATTACCAACTGTATACTAAATCTAATATACTTCTGATATATCATATAGAGTATAAAAATTGTTTGAATGTAAATGGCATAAATCAAAATAGCGTAAATGGCTCCCTAAAAAGTTTTCAGGAATACCTCTTTTTAGTGTAAGTACATTTTCATGTGCGCTAAAAAGTGATATCTCTGAAAACTTTTAAAACCATGATTAACCAACGCACTATTTTAGAAGATTAAGATATTTTTCACAAAATTCAGTCGGGTAGGGGTAAGTGGGGTCGTTTCACACACGAGAAACTTTTATACAGTTAAAAAAAGTCTTGTCGAAGTACATCTACGCTCTCGAGAGCCGAAAAATTCTCGAGAGCCGAAACATTCTCGAGAACCGAAACATTCTCGAGAGCCGAAACATTCTCGGGAGCCGAAACATTCTCGAGAGCCGAAACATTCTCGAGAGCCAAAACATTCTCGAGAGCCGAAACACTCTCGAAAATATTTCGTCATACTAACACCCTGGTGCAGTTCATTTTTATGTCCATTTTTGTGAGAGCCGAAACATTCTCGAGAGCCGAAACATTCTCGAGAGCCGAAACACTCTCGAGAGCCGAAACATTCTCGAGTGCCGAAACATTCTCGAGAGCCGAAACATTCTCGAGAGCCGAAACATTCTCGAGAGCCGAAACACTCTCGAAAATATTTTGTCATCCTAACACCCTGGTGCAGTTCATTTTTATGTCCATTTTTATGAGAGCCGAAACATTCTCGAGAGCCGAAACATTCTCGAGAGCCGAAACACTCTCGAGAGAGAACCAAGTCTAAATTCTAGATTAAATCTGTAAGAAAATCCCGGTATACAAATCTGATCCCCTCTCCTCTAACTACGAATTCTATGTGTGATATGTTAATCAAGATTGTGTCTTTTAAAGACGACAATTTGGAATAGGCATTCACTTGAATTAGAGATATGAGCTGCGTTCCCAACCCATGCAAAAACCACTGCGCAGTACTGCGCAATAAGTTAGTTCACAACGAAAATTACTGGCTAGTACTGCGCAGTAGCTTTTACATGGGTCGGATACGCAATTATGGTTTCCAGCTAAATAAATAATTTTTAGAAAAAAAATCGAAATAAAACTTTTTTTTTTGAACAAAAAAAAACATTTTTGAAACAAACAAAAATATTTGCAATCGTCAATTTTTTGTTATTTGTCTCAAATAACGTTCCTTTTCACTCCGATTATAACCTACACCGGAATCGATTTTCCTCCGTGTTGTATTAAAAAAAACTACTTACAAAAGAAAAACCTTTGATTTCAATCCTATTTAGTTTTTTTTTAGGAAGTGTGTAACTAATGCACATTCTCTGAAAAGCATTAAAAAAAATAATTTGAAGAGCACGAACTACGAAAGAATCCTTTTTCGCATGTGATCAAAGGGGCTGTTAACCTACATTTTATAGTAATAGTTTCTTACTAGAACTCATAATCCATCCTTAAAGAGTTCTGCTCTCTGCCTGCGATGGTTGCACTGTCGGCAGATTAACGTCGGCTGATCCTTTGAAGACTCCGAACATAAATGAGTTTACTGTACACACAGTGCCGTATGGTATTTACGTTGAAAACATCCATTGTTACTAACTGTACAGGTTCATAGGGGCTGAAAGAACACAGGGGGTTGGAAAGTGGAAGGGGCGGGATTTTTCTCAAGGTAATATAGAGTAGTCGCTTGTTTCATTGCGACAATGCGAGAAAAACGGAAAAATTCGCATGGGTTACAGGATGAATGTTGCTATCTGCCTCCGGGATGAGAATTAAGATTGGGAATAGTAGGAGAGGAGAGGGTAGGCCTTGCATTAGCCACGACGAAGAAATGAATGCGTGCTCGAGTGCTGTGAGCTTTCTCAGGACTTTTTTTTTGTCATCGTGTTGCAATTTTTTTCTAGGCGATGTCTCTTGAGTTACTTTGGGATGCGTTTTTTTTTGTTATTTAAATTTACTGAAACCGCCCCTGTCCCACTGCTCTGTTCCTGACATTTTCCATCCGTTTTTCCGCCGAAGGATTCAAAGAAATTCAGCCGTTCGCTATGGAAATGTTCATGCAGAAGGGCCGCGTTTTGGATGTTTGATTAGCTCTCATGGGCTTTTGTTTCTATGTTTTCTTCCTTTTTTGCATTTTTACGTTTTTTTTTTCAGAAAAGTTAACAGCAACGGATTGACAATCAGCTGCAATGGAAATGGAAGGAAGGATGAGGAAGCGAGATTGGTTTGGGATCCGATTCAAGGGAACAAATGGAACTAAATAAAAACTACATGGAGTACTCATTGCCAGGATGAGCTGGAGGTGTCCTTTGATATTTAAAGTTCACTAGAATGCAATTCAGGACAACGTCATGGAAAATAACTACGAGATATGACTTCAATTTGAGAGACTTTTTACTAAATTTTTGTTTTCCCGGGATGCATTTGCTCTGTTTAAATTTTTTTTAACATTACACTGAAAAAAACCGTTTACTCACTTAAGTAGACAATTTTGGACAAGTAAACTTTTTACCCTCCTAAACCAAACTTTTTAGCCGTAATAGGCAAACTATAAATGTATAATATTTGTTTGTTTTGGTGGGAGCTTACAGAGTCCGCAATTGGAATAAATATATGAAGAAAAATATGAAATTTGTATGATTTTTTTCTATTATTAACGACGGGAAACCCTAATATTTCATAATTTTATCTAGATTAAAGTGTTTATTAGTGTAAATTTTAATTTGTTATAGAATCGAAAGTTATTTTACTTACAGCTAGGGATCGAACCTAGGTGCCTTCCAGGGACAAGTCTAGAATTGTTACCAAATTCTTCAAGGGGACTCAAGTAGACGACGGACTTGAAACGGAAGACTGTACCACTAAATAATTTGACTCCTAGTACCAAACAAATTTCATCAGTTTACTTTGAGCAGGCAAAATTCAGAGAAGCAAAAAAACATATTATTTGGCATTTTTTGCAAGTTTGGTGGCAAACAGTAAACTTATTTACGTTTTACCCTCATGCGCCCAAATATTTTTCTTCGGTTTGGATTCTAGCGGTATACCGCAAAAGAATTTGGCTCATAAAGGGAAATTTCGTTTTTTGGCAGCAAAACAGAGTCTCTTGTAGACTAAACTAGCTTGGCGGCTTGCCGAAACAGTTTCTTTCGGAAAAACGGAATGTGTCAAATTTGCATGGTTCACAGTGACAAATTTTGTTTGGGAGAGGGAAAGTTTGGGTGGTAGAGGGAAAGCTTGGGTGGCAGAGGGAAAGTTTAGCTCCCATTAATATACCAAAATCGATTTTTTTTCGCAGTGCACAAATGGTACTTTAATGTATTTCATTGGGAATTTTTGGAAAACATTTTTTTTACCCTTTTGTACGTTATCCCATATTTACCTTTTTGCGGAGAATTTCATATGGCGAACCCCTTTTAACCCCAGGAGCTGGTTTTCCGAAAAAGATAGTAAGATATCGTTTTTTGACTGTTTTACGCACGAACGATAGACATTTTAGGATAGGTACGTAAATTTATCACGTCAGTCATACCAAAAAGCCGCAGGTAAGCTAAATTTTCATGTAAAGACTATAAATAATTTTTCGTCTTTTTTTTGCAAGCGTTTTCCAAGTGAATTTTGGGCATACATACCTCGTTTTTACATAGGAATGTAAAAAGCTTTTCGATCTTCGAAGTGAAACGCATAATTTTTAACCAATTTTTCGTCTCGTCTGTAAGCATTTTCCACAGAAGACTGCACTCTAGTTTTTAGAATATCATCCAAATTGCATTTGAGACTTTTCATAAAATAATATCCGCGTTTTTTTTGTTGTTTCGAACTCTTTCTCCCAAACGCGATTTCTTTTGTCCTCCTAAGGAGTTGGTTTTCCATAAATTTGCGGAGTCGGACTTGAAACTTTTTTAGAACGCCTTCACACCCCTGATTGGGATGGCAAAAGATTTTAATTTTCACATGTCCGTTCCTCCTGTCCGTCCGTCTGTTCGTCCGTCCGTCCGTCCGTCTGTCCGTCCGTCTGTCCATCCGTTCGTCCGTCCATACGTCCGTAAACACCATAACTTTTGAAAAGATTGAGCTAAAAGTTTAAAATTTTGTGCAGTTTCGTTTCCTATAAATAGCCATGCTAAATTCTACAGCGGGAAAAATCGGTTATTTTTTCCCTCCAATAGTTTTTTGCGATCTATTTGAAAACGATAAGTCATATCGAAAAATTTGTGACGATAAAATGTATTTAAATGTATATAATTTTACATAACTCTTTTATATCGGGTCTTTCAATAAGGACATAACAATTTTGTATTTAAATAAAACACAGAATAATTGAGATATCGGGCTGAAATTTATTCCAGGTGTAGTGGACATGTTACATTTAAGTATGAAATTTGATGTCGTTTATATGGCCACCGCGAGCACGTTTGCACTGATTGATTCTTTGGAGCCAATTTTCCACACATATCGGCCGAAACGTTGGCAATTTCGCATTCGATATTGTTCCTGAGTTCCTCTAACGTTGTTGTCTTGTTGGCATAAACCAACGACTTAACATAACCCCATAAAAAGAAATCCAACGGCGTTAGTCGCATGAGCGAGGTGGCCATTCGACCGGACCATTTCTCGAGATTACAAGATTGCGACCAACGACTCAGAATTTCGGTGGTAATTTTTAATAATTTCCAAACGTTGCTCGTTCGTGAACTTCACCATGATAAAAATGTAAACCTTGACTGACGTTTTAGCATTGCCAGATCATAAAAAAAAGTTTTAGGGTGCGTTTTTATTAAAATACAAAAATGTTATGTCCTTATTGAAAGACCCTTTACATCAAAATTCAAACAAATCGATTTTCTTTAATTTTCTGTCCTCACATAGAGTATTTGACGATTGCCCTCTGGTTTCTTCCCCTTGATACTACACCGCCTCTTCAAATTGGCATTCTATAAAAAAAAATATGTTCCCCTGCACCTACAGTTTTTTTTTAGAGATCACGGATTTTTTTTTATTTTAACACAAACGTAGTTGATTTAAATACGGATTCGTGATACGTTCATCACGATGGCCAATTTTCATACATCGGCCCGCGTACCAATCCGCGCCCAGGCGTCTTAAGGCCTAAGCTTCATTGTGTCGAGTAAAACAATGAATCAGTAATGCTTCAGTAGTTAAATGCAAACATTATAAATTGCTCTGGCTGACCGAGCAATTTTTGTCTTCCTTTATAATTCTCATGTGGTTTAAGGCAATCGGGGTATAAGTACCCAAATCGAGTTCTTAAAAGCTAAACAGAATGCGAGCGGCAACGGCAGGCGGCATGGTGCCGTCGTCAGATGACGCCGACTTGACACAATGAGAAGCGTCAACGGCGAGCGTCATTTTCTGTCAAATGTGAGCATAGGCAGATAGTAGTGCCGCTCGTTGTGAAAATTGTAAATACTTTAGCATAGATAGTAGCGCCACAAGTCGTCAGTTTTGTAACTAAAAATTTGCCGCAGCGGCACTTTTTGGACTTGGTTCAAACTCAGCGGCGACGGCGCCGTTGCCGTTGCCGTCGTCATTCTGTCAGCCTCAATTGCGCTCCATTGGTTTAAAAAAAAATGACGCGGACGCCCGCCGTTGCCGCTCGCATTCTGTTTAGCTTTTTACACTATACACGAGTATACACGGATGCGCGCGAACAGTTCGCAGAGACGTCGACATCAAACAAAGTTTTATTAATAATTTTTTCTGTGATACAGTGTGTTAAAAAAGTTTCGCACCATTACGAAAAAATCAACATTCAGGAAGTTTTGAATCCTATTTCAATTTTTGAAATTTGTAATAATATTGTGTCCTTACCAGGATTACTAATCATTTCTTTAATCCTTGTCTGAAGATAGGTTGTTGATTTACAAAAGAAGTATAGTGGGAGGTGAGTTCAATTTTGTATCAAATGCGTGGAGTGGTGCGAAACTTTCTTAACACACTGTAGTTTAAAAATCTACCCATAAAGCTAAAGATTTCTTAAGACTTTTAGGACAGAGAATTTTGTTTTTTCTAAAGAAATTGTAATTTTGCAGAGAAGTTTTCTTGTTTATCCATTTTTATAAAACTTTTCATAAATTTGCAGTTTAGAAATGTTAAAGAATTACGTAAATAAAAGCATTAAAATTTTTATTGTTTTCCTATCCCTGTTTCTTTGAAATATCCTGACTAAAATAAAAGATTTTATTTCCTAATAACCACGACTTATTAATGGCTGATAAATTTGATAAAATTTTATAAGGTTTTTGAACTGGAATAAATTTAATAATTAAACTTTTCAAGATATTGCAGTAGACAGTATTTAAAAGTTTTCTTTCAAAAATTATTCTAAAATTGTTACTTTTTTAAAAAAATACACACAAAATTCTATTGACACGTAAGCAGTCTTCGAATTGCATATCAAGTTTAAAAAATTTTCCATAAAAATTTCTTTTTTCCTATTTTTTCTATAAAAAGAAATAAATAAGAAAAACTTCTTCAATATCGAATTGTTAAATAAATCACAGAAACTTAGAGCAGAGAATTTACAATAAATAACATCATGTAGGCGGTTTACGGTTTCGTCTAAAATATCTAATCTAATGTTAATACGGGCATATCAGCAACATTAACAGCATCTTCGAATGATTATAAAAAAGAGGTGAATGCTGTCGAAAGATGTTAACAAAAAAAAAAAGAAGACTTCCATTCATTTTGGCGGACTTTCGTATCTTTTTTGCAACTAAGGAAATTTTCTTATGGCAAGTTTTAGACGGTCCGCTCGAAAGGCGTTTGACCTTTTCGCCGAAATGCAACGAAATTTTATGATTTTTTTTTCTCTATTTTGTCAGAAACTAGCTTTGATTTTGAAAAATCTTAACAAAAAAAAATAATCTTTTATCGTTGGCTGTCCGGAAAAATCTGGATTCATCTGTTTTTAGGGCCGTCGAATAGCTCTAAAATTAATGAAGAGGTGCTTGATTGGATGAAAAAGAGAATGGTGGGAAATTTTTAAACAAATCTTATAGTAAAGTTTGTCAAAACGGAAAAACAAGGTTAATTAAGATTAAAATAAAAAAAATCACGAATAAGAAAAACGAATTTTCATTTAATTTTTTACAGACGAGATTTTTTTTTAAATTCTTGAAAACAAAATGTTAAACCCGTTAAAATAATAAATCCCTTAAACATCTTAACAAACCCCTCCTGTCAACACAAAATTACTTCCATTTTTACAAATTCTCTTAAACCGCGCAAATTCGAATAGAATTTCGCAAAACTTCCTTGGCTTTCTATTGGATTTACTATAAGAATGCAAATCAAATTCAATTACTTCAGTTGACTTGAAATTGTTTGGGAATTTTCCGGTCTGGTGGCATTTTCGGTGCATCTTTAAGATGTTTTAACCCCTTCGAAATCTGTCATTGGTCCTTAGAATCGTCCGATGGGTGGTGCAACACTCAATGACAATTTGTAGCTGAAATCGCATGTTTTCATGACAACTTGACCCCTTTCTGTTTTGGCAAATAGAATTCAATGGACGACAAAATCTGTGTCCAGACCTTCTATATTCAATAATTGTAAAAATGAAGTTTTTTTAGGCATAAATTCATACATTGTTAATTATTTTACGATAAACAATCAACAGAAATTGAATATTTGGAGAATATATATGAATATTTTTTTTAGTTGATATTCTATTTGGATAAAAACGTTACAGAAAACATAAGAAAACTACAATTGCCAGGGGCCAATCGTCAAATACTTTACATGATGACAGACAAAATGTTTATTTAAAAAAATCCATTTGTATAGGATAGGGAAGAAAGAGGGGTCCGATTGGATTTTGATGTATGGAACGGTTATGTAAAATCATATTCTAAACAGATTTTACCTTTATACATTTTTCAATATGACGCACCGTTCTCGAGAAAATTGCTTCATTTGTATGGGGGAGATGGAACGGAATAGTCCAATTTTGAACGGTCAAGAACCAAGCTTAGCTATTTACGAGAAACGCAAATGTAAAAATTTTTATGGACGGATGGACCCGCGGAAAACTTTTGTCATCCCAAACAACCTGGTGTAGTTCATTTTTGTGTCCGATGAATGGTTCGATGCGTTACAAACCGTATACAAAATCTGATATACTTCTATATAATATACCATATAGAGTATAAAAAGGTTTGGATCTCTTAAAAATAAGTCACAGTTTCATGCAAGGGTCTATACGACAAAATTCCGGCATTCAAAAATGTTTTAATGCAGAACTTTTTAGAATAATTTAGTAGAAAAACGCACACAAACGCGAACGCATTTCAAAACTAATGAAAATTGTTTCGCATGCACCCACAGAAAAAATAGTAAATTCAACTATTTTATAATGAGGAATCGTGCCTTTAGTAAAAAAGTTAATTTCAATCATACTAATATATAAAAATGAGTTGGTGTCTGTCTGTCTGTCTGTCTGTCTGTCTGTCTGTCTGTTCCTCTTTCACGCAAAAACGGCTGAACCGATTGACTTGAAATTTGGCATGAGTGTCTGTGGTAGTTCTGGTTCCAACATAGGTATACGGAAAAGTATCGCGAGGGGTGGGAGGAGTAAGGGGAGGGGAAACTACTCTTTCGCGGGGAAACTACTGAACCGATTGGCCTGAAATTTTGCACAGATGATCGTCGGGGGTCCAGCCCCAACATAGACCCATTAAAAAGTAGCCCGATAGGTGGGGGAGTAAGGGGAGGGGGTAAAGAAAATCCGAATCTTTTAAAGAAAAGCACGGACCACTTATTCTATCTAATTTATTGCCAATTGAATTTTGTTTTCTTGGATTTTGTTCTACTCACGCTTTTAGCCGGGCGAAGCCGGGTCCAAATTCTAGTTACAAATATAGTCAAAATTGTCAATTTTTATAAGAAATTTAACTACTTATGAGTAAAATTTACTATTTTGTAGCTAAATTGACTATTTTTTCTATTTTGTAATTGAAGTTTTAGTGATAATCTCGATTTCCCATTAAAAATTACTTAGATTTACTATTTTGGTTTTTCTCTGCGTGGGGTAGAGTTCATTGCAAATCTAGAACTTTAATAGTTATAATCATTAACAAAAATCAAAGGCAATTATTTTAATTCTATTGGTTTTATGATTAAAAAAGCGTTATCTAATTTCAACATTTTGTTTTTGAAAAGGTAAAATGGTTTCATGCTTCAATTCGCTTTAAAATAAATTTTTTTGGGAGTTATTTCTGACAGTAGCGTGGCAACAATGAGGCGAAAAACGCATCTAGAGAGCGAAAACTGAAAATCTTGGCCCATAAACAGAAAATCAGACAAAGGTATTGAGTAAAACGATAATAAAAACGTAATAGAATTAGCAAACGCACTAAGAAAAGATATCACAGTAGAAAGATTTGGGGGCAAAAAATTTGAATATCGGTCACAGCATTGGAAATTTACGAATTTAGCGTTCATAATAATTTTCTGCACCACTACTGGACCTACAGTTTCACAATGATTGAGCACCATGGGTGGATTTTCAATTTCTTATATGAAGTATAATAAATTTATGCATTCATAAAAATTCCGATCTATTAATTTTGTCAAAAAAAAAAAAAAAATCCGAGCTGTCTCGAGTCGATTGAAACATTATTACAAAAATTTCGTTCTGACTGTCAGTCTGTGTACAAGATTTCGCAAAAACTACTGGAGCTGGAGCCATGAAATTTTACACGGACGTTTGGTCCTGGAACAGGACGATCCTATCAACTTTTGGTGGAAATCCATTAACCGGAAGTACCCAAAATGACGGCTTTTTTTAAAAATCCCAATTTAGTTTTCGCGATTTACTCCCAAACTACGCGCTTTTTAGTAATCTTAACGAGAAGCATCACTGCCATCAGCTACTGATAACGATCTGATTCTGATATCAATGTTGCCGGACTGCGCCTACTAAAATCAGTTAGTTTGCCACAGTGAACCGATAAATTTTAACAAAGCTGATATTAAAAACTGAGGTTACGGTAGAACACAAATTGAGGTTAGGGTGGAACGCTCTTTGATTGTAGTTTAGTGTTACCAACTCAGATTATTTTCATTTTGTGTGGGTAATTAAAAAAAAAGAGGACAACATTATCTATTTTCACGACTTTTTTAAACGCAAAACATTCAAGAATCAATTTCGTGACAGTAAATATGCGTACATTTTTATTTCTGTGACAAGCATAGCTGAAATTTTAAAAAATGGCAACTTTTATCGTATCTAACCACATTTTTTTGCACTATAATTGTAATACTATCAACTGATGCGAACGCAATTCTCAGTGCAAAATTATCAGTTGTAAATGATCGCTTCTACATTGCCGTCGTATCAGTATCGCGTTAGCTTCAATTAGTCATCCATCCCTAAAAAAGTTATACACAGCAGCGATATCAGGATCAGGTCGTTATCAGTAGCTGGTGCCAGTGTGGCATCCCGTTTATATATGAAAAAGCTGAAGCCAGTATGATTTCCAACACTTTTCTCTTTTACTATAACTAGAAATCTTAAGCAGCTATCAAGATACACCGTCACTTAGAAAAAAAATCAATTTTTTGCGAAAAAATACCGAAAACGAATTTTTAGATTTCGTATAAGAAAGTCATGTGCTGGTCACATCAGATATTTTTAAATTAGATATATCTTTTAAAGTATTTCATTTGGACAGCAATTTTTCGATCTGGGAGCATATAAAAGGACAGCAATATTCAAAATGGTGAAGTTATCTGTTGTTGGGTTTAAAACCTCACAAGTATTTCAATTCCATTCGAGATTCGTAACGGAACTGTAAATGCAGTAGCAAAGAAAAAAAGTTGCGAAACTGTATAAAGTTTTCAGGCCTTTAGCTAGGATGCTAAAACGATAAAGGAAATTTAGGGGTTTTGCACGGTGGCGCAACAGAGGTTCGTGGCGCTTGGAAAGGATTTCAATTTTTTTGCCGCCCCTACAGTTTCTCCGCGCAAAATTTGGAAATCGTTTTTGCGTTTTTTCACAAAACCATGTACTTTGTATTTTTCTATAATGGACATAAATTAGACGCCTCTAATCAGGGCCCGATCCAGCTCCTCCGCCGCACTGGACAACAATTTTTTTTGCCCACCCTCGTCATATTCCGAATAACAAAAATTATAGTTCTTTCTTAACAAGTCGTAAAAAATGAAATGCAGGTCGATTGATATATTAGTTTTCCCAAAATCATCCAGATTAGCTTTCATAGCTTTTTTGCAAAGCGATTTCGTAAAAAGTTGGTTGAAAGTTAAAAATATAGGTGTCCATTTTCGCCTTTCTTCCAAATTTTTGGTGAAAAGTACAGAATTTCTTAAAAATTGTATTTATTTTTTAGAAAAATAGTCTTTTCTCGTATTTAAACAAAATTGTGAATGTTAATGTGCTGCGGGCTAAAGAAGTATACGCCGCAGGTGAAATATTTTGAAAATAATGCGATGTAATCTCAAATTCTTGAACGGATATGTAACGCTGGAATATTTTTCCCCTATTAAGAGTTTTTCAGCTTATAAGTTTTCTGCTCTTGTGATTTACCACCCCAAAATAAAACTCTCCAGTCCTTTATTTTGGCGCCTACAGATTTCCCGCTCCCGACATTTGTCGCTCTTCAAATTTTGTGCTCTTTAAATTGGCCGCATCAAAAATAGAATTTACCGCTCCACAAATTTGCCGCTCTGGACAATTGCTAAGCTCGCGCCTCCCTAGATCGGGCCTTGCCTCTAAACAAGGCGCGCACTGCGATTAGAAGTGTGTTGTGTTGTGCGAAAGTGGTAATTTAAATTTCTGAATTCGGTACTAGTATGTCAGCGCCTATCAAAGTAAATTTAAATAGACATAAGTAAGTAGAAGTATATTTCGATGCTATTTTCGCATTATTCTTACGTACTTATTATCGCAGTGCGCGCCCACGCTAAAAAAATTACTAAACGTATGTCGGGGTAGACGTTCTTTTGATACGCTACTGGGTTTGTATTTAAAGCAACATTTTTATATACATAAACGAGAAAATGCGTAACGCTATTCGAGGTATTTTCAAGAATTGAAGTCATGCGAAAACAGAGATGTAACCAAGAGTTTTTTGAGTGTGGTTCGGTTTTGGTTCAAGAGTGAATTGGATTTTGGATTTTGTTCCTATAAAACTTCAAAATTTGGTTCTGGTTTTGGTCTCTAAAATTTCAAAAAGTTGGTTTTGGTTTCTAAAATTTCAAAAATTTGATTTTGGTTCTGGTTTTGGTTTCTAAAACTTCAATAATTTGGTTTTGGTTCTAGTTTTGCTTCTGGTTTCTAAATTTTCAAAACTTTGGTTTTAATTCTGGTTCTTGTTTTGGTTTACTGAATTTTTAACGGTTTAGTTGTTTTGGTTCTTACACAAGACTGATAGATGGCATGTGGAATGTCCTTTTCTGACCGAAAAAGGATTCGACATCACAAGTCGCAAGTAAACCGCACGGAACCATTAAAAAATTGTGGTTTTTGGTTTGACAACAGCTTTTGTTTTAAAAACTGATTTAGTTTTGGTTTGGTTCGGTCCGGCCCATATTTTTTAAAACCATTAACCGAACCTTTCTGAAAGAAGATGTCTGAACCGTACCAAAACCAAACCATTTTTTAAAAAACGATGGCTGACGTTTTTTAAAAAATGGTTTGGTTTTGGTTTGGTTTAGACATCTTCTTTCAGAATGGTTCGGTTAATGGTTGGGTTTTGGTTCACTCAAATTTCCATGGTTCAGTGGTTTTTGGTTCGGTTCAAAAATCCGTTTTGCATCTCTGTGCGAAAATGATTGGCATGAAAAACCCGATTTTTTGTTTGTTTGTTAGTGCAAAACTCAAAAATTGGTGGATGAAATTTCGTGAAACTTAGAACTTAAGCTTATGGTAGAGCTTATTAAAACATAAGCTACGTGAAATTTCAACATCTTCTTTCCATTTCCTCATATCAACGAAAAAGGAGGTTTCAGGTGAAATGGTGGTTTCTTTTGAGAAACGGTGATTTTTTTACAAAATTAATGAAGAGAACAGTGTTTAGAATTCAATTTTCATAATTTCTCGATATTATTTAACCTAATGGACACTTGGTTACACAGAGATTAGTTCAAAATGTATTTTTTTACACCACATATGACGATAATATCGCCATCACTCTACCGCGGAAACTTAATGTATTTTTGGGGCAGTTCCTTATTTGAATTTTTAAAAAATTGAAACGTATTTTATTGATAAAATGTATATTTGTTTATCACCTGATGTAGTACTTGTTTATCACATGAAGTCAAATTGACAAACCGTGAAAAAATCATGATATAAAAATGTTACCAGACCGGAAAATTCCCAAAAAAAAAAAAAAACTAAATTTCAGTGAGGTCGTAGCACAGTCAGAGTTATTTTTTAAAAGCTTTTATTTAGCTCGCTATCTTGTTTGTTTGTCTGTTTGTCAGATCAAATCTTGCAACCCAATTTTGACCCACTTCCACTTGTCCGATTGACTTGAAATTTTGCACACTTATATAAGTCCGATGACAATACAATATTTTCACTACTTCGTCCTTATAAGGATAACGGAAGGTCCTGTAAGGATAACGTGATTATCCTTTTCTCCAAATTTTCCGGAAAAAAATCTATCCTGGGGGTTTTTGGCGTCGCTGAATCCGAATCTGTCATTAAAAAGTCAGTAAGGATAACGGAAGGTCCTGTAAGGATAACGTGATTACCCTTTTCTCCAAATTTTCCGGAAAAAAAATCTATCCTGGGGGTTTTTGGGGTCGCTGAATCCGAATCTGTCATTAAAAAGTCTGTAAGTATAACGGAAGGTCCTGTAAGGATAACGTGATTATCCTTTTCTCCAAATTTTCCGGAAAAAAATCTATTCTGGGGGTTTTTGGGGTCGCTGAATCCGAATCTGTCATTAAAAAGTCTGTAAGGATAACGGAAGGTCCTGTAAGGATAACGTGATTATCCTTTTCTCCAAATTTTCCGGAAAAAAATCTATTCTGGGGTTTTTGGGGTCGCTGAATCCGAATCTGTCATCAAAAACTCTGTAAGGATAACGGAAGGTCCTGTAAGGATAACGTGATTATCCTTTTCTCCAAATTTTCCGGAAAAAAATCTATCCTGGGGGTTTTTGGGGTCGCTGAATCCGAATCTGTCATTAAAAAGTCTGTAAGGATAACGGAAGGTCCTGTAAGGATAACGTGATTACCCTTTTCTCCAAATTTTCCGGAAAAAAAATCTATCCTGGGGGTTTTTGGGGTCGCTGAATCCGAATCTGTCATTAAAAAGTCTGTAAGTATAATGGAAGGTCCTGTAAGGATAACGTGATTATCCTTTTTCTCAATTGTTCCGGGAAAAAATATATTCTGCGGGTTTTGGGGTTCGCTGAATACGATTCTCAAGTTAAAAAGCCTGTAAGGACATCTCAAATGTAAAGCTATATATTCGAAGACTAAAAAGAACAAAATAAAAAAAAATAAAAAAAAAATTTTTAAAAAAAGCTTTTATTAAAAAAAATGCACTAAAAAGAAAAAAATAATTTTCTGGACGCTGTGTATCACAAATATAAAAGCTTTTAAAAAGCGAGATAAAGCATAAAACAATAAAATAAACATTTATCTCGCTTTTTAAAAGCTTTTATATTTGTGATACACAGCGTCCAGAAAATTATTTTTTTCTTTTTAGTGCATTTTTTTTAATAAAAGCTTTTTTTAAAAATTTTTTTTTTATTTTTTTTTTTATACTAAAAAATGGAGTTGTCTATAAAGTATTTTTTTTTATTTAAAAAATACGGGAAGAATGTAAGACAATTTTTCTAAATTTTTTCAAACGCGGCAATCTATGTTACCACATTGAACTTAATAAATTTCTATTCAGCCAACATTAACGCCCGCCGTACACTTAAGCTAAGTTAGCTCAGCTATTAGACGTGGACGTTTAGCGGTTCATATTATTCTCACTTTGATACGTGACGAAATACGCTACGTTAAGCTCTAAACAGGCACATAGCTGAGCTAACTTAGCTCAGGTGTACGGCGGGCCTTACTCTCTGGGATTTTGGGTCTTATCAAATTTTTTTGTGGTGTCAAAAAAACAAGAAATTGTTGGAATATTGTGTCTTATCAAAATTTTCTTATAGTGTCAAAATCAACTGTTGGGGAAAATCAAAATTTTTTGTAGTGTCAAAATTACACGAAATTTACAAAATTTCATGTCAAAACCACAAAGAATACCTTTTGACTGAGTATTGGCAGGTGCAATTTTTATCCTAAAAAGTAAAAACTTAAAAAACATTTTAAATGTTGTTAAAGTAACTTTTCCAAAGCGACTGCAAGAACTTTTTGATTTCAATTTTATGAAAATTATCCTTTTTCATGCTCTGCACGCATCACATAATTCATACAACATGAAAAAACCACAACTTCAAACAAAACATGAAATTCAAATTGCATTTCGCACAAAAATTGACGAAAAGTTGATTTTACCAAATGCCGTCGGTAAAATTCATCTGTCGACTATGCAAGCGAAAAACTCGTTCCATGCGTGCAATTCACCTCGCGTACGGAGGAAATGAAAGAATTCGCACAAAAAACATTAATTTAAGATAAAAATTTCAAAAACAAGCCGCCATAAATTCACTTTTTCAGTGCACCGTCGATCCATGGTTGCAGTTTCAGGCATTTCGGAAGTTGAAGCGAAAGTACCTTTGACGGTTTTAGGAAAGAGTTTCCTTTAAATTTAGGGGTTGTTCCTTCACTTTCACGCACATTTCGAATTATGCAAACTGAAATTGGATGCAAAAAAAAAATACAAATAATAAAATTTTGGGTAGAATAAAATTTTGGACACATTTCACATTCGAATGTGAGAGAAAAAAAAGAATACACGAAAAAATTTAAACCTGAATAAGGGAAGCCCATGGTCGCTACGTTCGAATTCGAGGTTCAATGGTTTCGAGCATGTGGTATAAAAAAGGAGCTGCGAAAAATAAAATAAAAAAAAACACAGGACCAAATAACAGAGAGCCATGCAAATATAATTCTAAATAAAATAAAAAAAGGGAAAAATGCCGAAATTTAAAAAAAAAAAATCACCCCATCTACGACATAGCGTGGCGCGACGAGATGCGACGTTACGAAAGTGCAGAGAACGACCATCGAAAAAACGCAACCTGGCATGGCCAAAAATTGCAGAAGTTCAGCAGGACCAGGAAAAAAAAAATTCGTTCAAGTCTAGCATGTGAGGGAAATTTTTTTTGGGGGATGATTGCCACCGTTCGATTGGTGGTGGTGGTGATGATGAAATAACCGAAATTTAAAATAGTGCGTCACGTCTTTCTGCATCCTTGTGGGTATTTTGTATGGATTTCGAGCATGTTTTGTGCTCCTGGTGTCCTTATTTTGTTATTTCTGCCGGAAAAATCCACGAAATAATAGAATAACCCCCAAAAATAAGCAAAAAAAAAGTTAACTGAATGTCGGATCGAGGATGGATGAATGAATGGATGAAATGGATAGACGAGTTGCTGGGATGGTCTGATTGTGGTGGTAATTTTATTTGTGCCACTTGAGTCCTAAAATTCAAAACATATGAACGGAAAGTTCGATCCGTTTTTATTTCGGTTTCGACTCAATGTTGAGGCATGATGTCTGGTTTGAGAAGCGAAAGGACAGTGAAATTTTAGCCAAGGGAATGCAGCCGGAGGGTAAATGGGGCTGTAATGTCGCAGTCAAGGGTGCATCATGCCGCATGTTTTTCGGTGCAGCATAACCAGGAACAGAAGCAGCAGCATAGCCCGAAAAAAAAACGCTACATGAACGGAATAACATAATAAAAAATAAATAAATAAAAATGAATAACAAAAAAAACTCCGTACAAACAGAATAAAAAAATGCATCTCATCACGTAAAAGGGTTGGTTTCATACCACATACAAATGGTAAGAATTGACAAAAAAAAACTTTTTTTTACGAAATTGCATGCGTTTTGTTTGTAAATTTTGCGAATATCAGAAGAGTAAAACAATGAAAAATTTTAGTAGACACACTGAAGAAAAATAAAATAAAAGAGAAACATATAAAATTAACTTGAAATGAATATGAAAAAAAAAACATACAGACAGATACAAAGATGGACAGACAGATAGCTTGTATTTAGTTAGGGGTTTGTTTTTTTTATAATTTTTCTTTTCTTTTTTGGAGATAGTTTGTCTCAATAATGATTTTTTAAGGTAAAAAATACTTTTGCCATAGAAGTTATTGTAAAATTACTATAAAATAACAAAAAAAAAGTTGAGTTTTAGATACGTTGGTCATACGTCCTTTATTTCAAAGAACAATACATTAATTGAATGCCGTAGATTTATTTCGAAAGTGTTTATTTCGGGATACTGTGACGGTGGCATAAAATCTCATACAAAAATTTCTCATTACAAAAGTTTTTAAAACTTCAAAAATTTGCAAAAAGTGTGGTGAAAAGGGGAAAATGTGCGGGGTTCAAACAATCGAAAATCAAATTCGAAATTGCATTTTATTGAGCGCACCTTAGTTCATTTTATTTATCAACTTTTTGGACCAAATTTTGGAGAAAAAAGTAATTTCGAGGGACGTTTTTGCCTGCGGTGCATTTTTTTAGAGGATTTTTGCCTCAAGGTATTTCTACACTTTTTTCTCTTATTTTAGTTTTTGAAAAATAACGATGCAAAATTCCTTTTATTCAGGAAAACTAATAAAAAAATACGTTGAATTTTTCATGGCGCCCAAAATCTAATCAATTTTCAACAAAACATTGAAGAACAAATTTTTCCCAAATTTGTGGTCTGCAAATTTTAAAATCGCAATTAATGGAAGATCAGTAATTACACAGTCAGGGTATTCACAGTCGTCTTTTAAATTGCGGGTAGATTTACCGCTCGGTAATTCAGTCAATTTTAACAGATTTTTACCGAGACGGTAATTTGGTTCATGTAAAAATGAATTACCGGATTCGGTAATTGTAGACATGCCTTGAGTCGTGTTTTCCGGCCCGGTTATTCGGTATCAAGAATCAACCGCGGGTGGCGCTAGTAATGTTTTTAGTTTTCAAATTTTCTCGATGGTTATTTCATCGGACTGCAATTTTTTTCAATTTTGATAGCCGTTGCCACAATAGAAATTCAAAAGAATACATCAAACATGGATTTAAAGGTATGTGACATATTTTACAATCAAATTCGCAGTTCATGATTTGGTCACGTATCAAATAAAAGCGCTGTTCTCAAATCTGTGCTGTGGGATGTTCACAGCAGAATATTTTCAGTCTTTTAATATTATCGAAAATACCGAATACCGAAAATTAAAAGAGGATTGTGAATACCCTCAGTATTTAATAACATCAAAACTAGAGATGCTAACCAATAGTTTTTTTAGTGTGGTTTGGTTTTGATTCAAGGGTGAATTGGTTTTGGTTCCTAAAATTTGAAAACTTGGTTCTGGTTTTAATTTTGGTTTCTAAAATTCCAAAAATGTGGTTCAAGCTTTGGTTTTGGTTCCTACAAGTTGAAAACTTGGTTCCAAGTTTGATTTTGGTCATTAAAATTGGAAAGTTTTTTTGGCTTTGGTTTTTGTATCTAAAATTTCAAAAATTTGGCTCTGATTTTGGCTTTGGTCCCTAAAATTTGAAAATTTTGTTCTGGTTTTGGTGTTAGCTCCTCAAAATTTGAAACTTTGGTTCCGGGTTTGATTCTGGTTTCTAAAATTTCAAAAAAATGGTCCTGGCTTTGGCGTCTAACATTTCAAAAGTCTGATTCTGGTTTTGGTTTGCCAAAACTTCAGCGTTTTCTGGTTTTGAGTTTTAGTTTGAAATAAATTCAGGATTTTTGCATTTCCTGATCGTTTATTATATAATAGGCTTATGTGTCTGTCTGCCTGTGCGCTTAAAACTCGAGAACGGCTAAACCGATTTGGATGAAACTTTCAGGGGAGCTTACTATCGTCACGGGGCGAGTTTTAGACCATTGATCAACCCAAGGTTCCACGTCTTTCTTACCAGTTTCTTAGATTTATGTATGTCGATCTTCTGTCTTTTCGCCTCTAACTTGAGAACCACTGAACCGATTCGAATGAAACTTTCACGCGAGGCCGGAGGCGGAGTATTAGTAATACTTTTTTTTTTAGATACAAGCAACAGAGATCCTTTGTTGCTTAGAAGATTAAGGAATAAAGTATTTTTTTGCGACCGCTAAATCGAGTTAGCAGACGAATTTTAACCAAAAAGCGTCTGTTAACTCGATTTTGTGACTCCTCAGAGTTTCGTGAAACCCGCGCTTAACACGTTCGTGACATCGTGTACCACTGGCGGTACATGTACAGTTTTTTAAAACCGCGCGAGTAAATAGTGCGGTAGTTAAAGGTAAGTAAAATAACTATAATATTTATCTAATAAGTAGTTTTTGTAACTTTTTTGTCGTCCATATAATACACATACGGTATTTTAGGCGTCGTGTACCTTATGTGGTACACGATGTCCAAATGTAAAAAAAGTTGAAAAAGCAAATGTCACGAACGTGTTAAACTGTATATTTGGCCGATAACAGATAATAATAAGCGCTTTTCAATTCTAAAAATTTCTGTTTTTTTTTTAGTTTGGTTACAGGTTTTTTTATACTGATTTGGTTTTGGTTTGGTGTGGCCATCTTTTTTTGAGAGTGGTTCGGTTTATGGCTTGGTTTTTGGTTCACTAATAGTTCAGTGGTTTTTGGTTAGGTTGAAAAAAAACCGTTTACATCAAAACACAAAAATGCTAAGATTAAATCAGTTAATGAGCTTGAATAAGCATATGTTTTGAAAACATAAGATAGAAAAATAAATAACTTTCTATTAACTTTACTAATAAAAATTCAAAATATTACGGCCGGGGTTTCATCGAGTAATATCTTTCGGGGACCTGGAGTGGTATCCCGTAACTTGTTTCAAACATTTGTTTCGAGTTAGAAGAAAAAGTAACATTCGCTGTCTTTGTTCCGATCAAGATAAATGACAGGACGAAACAGAGATCGCGAATACTACTTTTTCTTCTAACTCGAAACAAACGCTTAAAATAAGTTACGGAATGCCACTCCTGATTTTTAAAATAAATAAGAGTTATCTTTACATAGAATGATACAAACTAAAAAATAAATACCAGATTGAAGGTATTGGTAAAATAAACAACATTATGCAAGTCGAAGCAACGTAAACCGAGGTTTGCGCCAGTTTTTTTTTAAATTGTTTATATCAATTTCTACACTGATAACATTGCCCTATGTTTTTGTGCGAAAACCTGATTCTTAATTTCGATTTTATTGAATTAGGTTTTTGTTTTGTAATTTCTACCTGTTTTTACAGTAAAAAAAAATATTGGATGCAACGTTTGGATGCAAAAAGCGCCTAATAACTCGATTTAGTGGCCGCTCAATTTAGTGGCGGCTCAATTTAGTGGCCGCCCGATTTAGTGACCGCTCGATTGAGTGGCCGCTTTAGTGACCAGCTAGATTATAACTCCTTTTTTAAACTCCAAAATTCCAGGATCAAATCTAGGACTTGCGTTTTGTTAACCGTTAATATTTAAAACTGAAAATATTTAGATATTTTCTGACTGTTGCTAACAATTTTTTATTTAAAATTGAGGAATAGTTTGGGATCAAAAATTTCGAAGTAGAGTAAGTTCGGATATTGTGGTACACCTTCTTTTATTTTCATAATAAATCACTAGTTTTAAAAGCAATTATGTTAGAATTTCGTTTACGATACCTCCAGAGGCTTGCCTATAAAATTCCACAGCAATGTTACCAATCATAAACATAAAAACAAAAATATGATCAAAAAAGTACACTAACTGAAAAAGTAGTGCTTCAAAAAATTGGCGGGTAATGTGGTATACTGTTTCTTCCATACAAATATTTAAGGCGGGTAATGTGGAATACTGTTTCATCCATTCAAATATTAAATATTTGTATGGAAGAAATAGTATGCCACATTAGCCGTTTTCACCATGACAAACCAAAAAAATGATTTCTTGGTCAAATTCGCCGCAATCCAAAAATGTTTCTTTCAAGAACCAAATGTGTTGTCTAAATAATCGTTCACTGATTCACAGTTAAAAAAACAACTTAAAGTTGGCTTTCGAGATTCACTTGAATGTGGAGACAATATAATTTTGATTTTGCTCAAAAACGTTTTTCAGAAAATTCCGGTATAACCTGATAAAACATGGACTTGTCTTCACCAACAATGGTTGCCGAATTTCACAAATAACAGTTTTGTATGTTTGATTTTGCGATGCGACATCTCATATCCGAGAAATGATGGTGTACCACATTACCCGCCTATACCACATTACCCGAACTTACTCTAAAAGCCTTCAAATTATATTTTTTAGCTTCTTATCTAAAAACCTTCAAATTATATTTTTAGCTTCTTATCTAGATAAAAAGTCTTTGTGCAGGAATCCCTGGATTTACGACGTTTTTGTACGGTTAAAATTTCGTGATTTTGTGTCGTATGTCGAAACCTCGTAAATCGAAAGCTTGTACTTGTTTGACTATTCATTATGTATGTCCGTTGTAGAAATGACAGACCTGAAAATTCTGAATCATGATACGTCGTATATCGAGGTCGAGAATAAAAATTATCGGTCGTAAAATGAGACATCTTATATCGAGGCGTCTTAAATCAAGGGATGCCTGTAGACGGAACTGCATGATGAATAGTCACAAAATATTTTTCCACTGTTTCAAATTTTTCTAAAATTTAGGGTGTCAAAATCTATTTCACCTTCATACGTCCTTCAAAAAATCACTTGTTTTTGCTATAACTAATTTAAAAGTTTCCGTTAATTTTATTAGAATTTGCAATTGTAACTTTTAAGTAATTTCATTCGGGTCAAAAATGACCCCAAACATGAATGAATCTTAAGATAAATGTACGACATGATTTTCGTTGTTTTACATCTAATAACTGTTTTTCCATCTAATAACTGTTTTTCCATCTAATAACTGTTTTTCCATCTAATAACTGTTTTTACATCTAATAACTGTTTTCAAATCATTTGGGTGCAAATCGAATGGCGTTCTCAGAGGTTATCATACTGAAAACAACGTGCAAAAAGTTTCCAAATGTCGGCCTGTGTTATCGTATTGACGAAATTCAAAATCCAGAATTTTCTGCAAATTTTCTTCCATTGTTTTTCGATATCTAAGGCCTTTTTCGAGGAAAACCTATTGTAAAAAAAGAAATGGAGGGAAGGCTGTGGATAAAAAATAAGCTTGCTTTTGGAAGCTCTAACTGAAGAACAACTGGACTGATGGAATTGAAATTTGGAATGTGTCTTCTAAGGTGTAGAGTTGGACTGAAGCGACAATTTCCCTAAAAATACAAGTTTCCTTTTGCCAAGCCGCAAAATATCCTATCATACTAATATATAAAAATGAGTCTGTCTGTCTGGCTGTTCCTCTTTCACGCAAAAACGGCTGAACCGATTGACTTGAAATTTGGCATGACTCTCTGTGGTAGTTCTGGTTCCAACATAGGCATACGGAAAAGTATCGCGAGGGGTGGGGGAGTAAGGGGAGGGGGTAATGTCATCTCGAAACTTAGTTTTCCCTCTATGTTACCCTTTCGCGGGGAAACTACCGAGCCGATTGGCCTGAAGTTTAGCTCCAACATAGACCATAAACAAAATTTTTTTGAAAAAACTTAACTCGGCAACGACGGGTATGCAAGCTAGTTTGAAATAAATTCACCTCAAAATAATCTTTGATTTCACATCAAAATGCATATCCAACGAGTATTTATTTACATTGTGGTAATTTTCATATGTTATGCTATTAGGTGCCGTTTACACTAACGACATTCAGCAAATTATGTTTCGTGAAGCCCGCCATTAATAATTAAAATATTAATGGCGGGCTTCACGAAACTTTTAGCGGCTACTAAAATGAGTTAGCAGGATTTTTTAGTTTGAAATTTGCCCGCTAACTCGATTTAGAAGTCACAACAACTTCGTGAAACCCGCCATAAGTCCCAGAATTCAGAAGGTTAGCCACAGTATTTTTTTACGGCCGTAAAAAATTTCTCGATTTTTCTCGACACACCAATTAAAAATTTAAATCCAGAGATCAAAAAATTTGTATTTGAAACAGTCTTAAATAACCAACGGTTACACTTGAGATTTGTAAAATTTGACAAAGCATTAAAATCTAAAAAAAAAATATTAATTAAAACAGTTTGAAAAAACTTACACAATTTAAGTGATTTCGTGTAGTATTTTGACGTGTAGCCGAAAGAAAAGCAGCTTTAGTAAATTTGAGGTTATCTTCTATGTCAACGTTTTAATATTTTTTCTTGGTTGATTTTTATTTTTAAAAATTGAACAAATTTCTTATATCCTTTTTGTGGTTCGAAACTGTTTTACACTACAATTTGATTTTCTTGACTTTAAAACACAATTTTTTTTTTCAAAACTTTTTTCTTTTACGTTTTTTTTTCTTTTACAATTTTTTGGGGTATTTCAAAAACTTTAAATAACTCAGACTTTACAAAACTATGCACCCATTCATTTACTTTTCATCAAAATTTCGTTTTTTTTTTCTACGACACCAACATTAAAAACTTATGATTTTTTTTTTAATTTTTACGATATTTAACTTTAAACGGATTTTTTAACACTTTTCAAATGTTAAAGTTACTTTTTTTGAGTTGGATATTTTTTATTTTTTTTTATTTTCATTTAAAATTAATTCACAATGCAATAAAAACATAAAAAAATTAAATCTACAAATATAGAAAAAAAAACTTATTTATTTTAGTTCACACTTGCTGTAACACTAGATTTTTTTTAGTACGAAATGATAAACATTTTTTAAAAAATATTTTAAATAAAAGGTAAACAAAATTAAATGATTTTTTATTGAGTTTTGTTTATTACAACAACCGGAAATTGAAATTATTACATTTTATCTTCAATTGACAACACATTTATAAAATAAAATTTAAAAAAACGCACAAAATTTAAAAAAAAAATGGAAATTTTGTTATTAAAAAAACCGTGGATTTTTAAGGGTTAAAAACTGATTAGAAAAACGATTTTTGGAACGAAGTGCGCCATCTATTTCCGCGGTTAACTCGACGTGTTGGCGTTTCGGGTAGTCGGCTTTGTGTACGTGTAAGTGCTAGAGGGTGTTTTGATCAACTGACAGAACTTTTTCAAAAAATGTGATTTCTGTTTATTCAGCTACGATATTTCACAAGCCGTATGTATTTTTTTTTTGATATTTTTTTTTTGCGATTTCGAGAGTTTTGCACTGCCCTAAGTTGATGTTTTTTTACTACCGAAAATTGCGAAATTTTTGCATAGAAACAAAAAAAAATAACAAGCTTTAAAGTAAATTTATTAACAATTTTTAATAAAAAAACGGGTTTTTCGCGAAAAAATTTACTTTTTTCGAGAAGTTTGACTTTAAAAAAAAAAATTACGAAAAAAAAATATTTTAACTATTTTTTAACAATTAGTGCAAAAATCTATGAACTAACAAAATATTTTTTGCTTAAAGTTTTCAAAATGCGATGCGACCGAGAAGATAGAGAGCAGGCAGCAGCGACTTGTATCGAACTGACGACACTACTGACGTTCCTTTTGGCTTAGAAAGAACGCAGCGCTGCGTTTTTGGGTTCTCCAATACACCAAGAGCCCCATCATCCATCCATCCATAGACGAATAAAACGCGAACGAAAGAAACTACCCGACAGACGACAGCGAAGCTAAACAGCAGAACTCTTGTATGGAGGATAGAGAAACATTTTCACCATACGAGTATAGTCTGGTCTAACTAACCTAACATCCAGTGGAAACAGTAGAAATAACAACAAAAACAACAGCAGCTAAACAGAACTGATCTACTGAAGAAAATACCAAAAAAAAAAAAAAGAATAATACAAAACACTAGACTAGGAGTAGTGGTGAATGAGTGAATTCTCCAAGTCTATGGAAGCCGAAGCAGTGGCAGCGACAAACGGCAGCGTTTTAACTGCAAATTCATCTACAACAACAAAATCCACGAAGCATCACAGCAGCAAACCATTACCACCGACAACGCGAAGCCACATTAAGCAGCAGCATTTCAAAAAGCCCGCGCTAGAAACAAAAACCGGCAGCGGGCTCACCGTCGGCAGCAATGAATCAGAAGAGCAAGGGAGTAGGCAGCTAGCAGCTTATGAGTGTAGTATCGAAAGAGGTAGCAACCGCTGAGGCCGAATCAGGAGGCTCCGTCAAGCGAAATACAACCACCTCAACACTAGCGCAAAGTCAACACAGCAACGTCGAAAGCTGCACCGAAAAACCAATAAAAAATAATAACAGAGAAAAAATTGAAAAAAAAAAACCTGTTCCACCGTAAAACGCCGGAGCGAGTTGTGAAAAAAGCTCTGTTCGATTTGATATCCAAGGGTAAAAAACACAAAAACAAAAAGAAACGCCAAAAAACACCGGTCGAAGTAGCGGCACCGGAAAAAAAATCCAATAAAAACGGCAACACTAGGAAAAGGAAAACAAAACTCGCATACTTAAACGAGCTTAAATGCATGCATCCGAATGCGACGGAGCTTGGAATGTATTCTCGCACCCCAAAAAGTCACCGTTTCTCATCCCCCAAAATAAGCTTAACGATGACTAGGTTCTCTTTGTGAGCGATGCATTCGCACACATCAAAACACTATTCAAACCACCCTCCTGCCTCGTCAAAAGCTAAGCAACAAAAAGTTTGACCAACCCCAAAAACTGTATGCGTCGCTTTCCTCCCACTCCCCCCACTTCTCTAGCGAGAAAATATCTCATCAATCGCTGCATACAGCTGCAATAACCATTCAATTGCACACACACACACACGCACCATGAGTGCAGCGGCAGCATCCCCCCAAGGGAGCTTATGTTGCAACACTGGTTAGACAAAATGTTGATATAGCTAGACTCAATTCTCATGCATTCCAGGCAAACACCAAATTGTTCAGCAGAACGCACACAAACATTTTAATGAGTGCATAAAATCTAGTAAGAGAAACAAAACAAAACTCGCAGAAAAAGCTCGCAAAAATAGCCAAGAATCGCAAGTTCCAATAACCGAATATATAGAATGTTCTCTTTTCAATTGCATAGTCAAATACGTACGTGAAACAAAAAGAGATAACCATGTTGTAAGTTTGAAATTTGCAAACTTGTCGATTCCAACCCCAAACTCTCTGTATTCCAAGCAAATCTATCTTCCTCGCACTTCAAAGCTTCCAGCAACCAGAAGAGATATACCAATTAACAACAACAACCTATGTTGCAAAGCTGGCAACATGTTGCTGGATTCTTTGCAGATTCGCTGGAAATTTCTCACGGTTTATTTGTGTGGGAAAATGGCAAACTGTGTATAAAAAGCTTTTCTAATAATTCATGATAATTTGCAATGGGAAAGTTGTGCAGTTTTTCGGGAGATTTCTGAATCCAGAGAGAAGACGCGAAATAAAAACACAAAGCGGAATTAAATAAAAAATTGGAAGTATTTGAAGAGAGCATAATTTGAATCATTTCTGTAGAATTCGGTGGGAAAGTGAAGTTTTTCAATGGAAAAGCTTTACGAGCAAATGTTTTGTTAATTTTTAAAGCGAGCGGGTGCAAATTTGATAGTATTTCGTGAATTTTAAATGTTGCGCTGCAATTTTGTACAGTTTTTCCTGTGTAGGAATCGTAACGTAACGAAATAACTGGTTTTCTCCTCAAAATTACGAAATTTAACGGTTTTTTCTTTAAAATTTTCCGGTTTTTTCTTCAAAATTGCAAAAATTTAGTTCCGTTACAATAACGAAAAACATTACTGAAAAAATGCCCCCGGTCTTAGTATTCAGAAACTAACAGGAAATCGGGTGAAACATTTTCTTGAGAAATGGTAAAAACCGGATTCAAATCCCTTCAGTGGTTTTAAAGATTGAGAAGGGGTAAAAGAGGAGGGGACTTTTAGCTAAACTAGCCGCTAAAATAATTTTTAAACAAAATTCCTTAATTTTGGGGTGACCATAGGTCCCGGTCGGGCCGGAAGAGTCCCGGAATCGGGCAGATTTTTCAGTTAAGTGTTAGTACCAGGAAAACCGAGCCATGCTCGGCCACCTCAAAGTCGTCCTTTTGCTGAAATTTTGGAGAGGTGAGACCTATCGATCTAGATAGGTCTCACCTCTGTTAGAAAACAACACGCAATATGTGAGAAAAACACACACGGTGAGACGATACCTTTCTTACATAATTAAACTTCATATGACGAATATAATTGGGTATAAAGTTGATTTTTTTTATATAAAAACATCAGGTTTGTAGTGGAAAAGTCAGATTTGTAGTGGAAAAATCGAAAGCTCTTAGCCCGCTTAGTAATACTGTAAAGTTTCATTGAGATCGGACCACCCAATTCGAAGATAACAGGCGAGGGGTATCGAAGGGAGGGAAAAGTCAGGTTTGTTGTGGAAAAATCGAAAGCTCTCAGCCCCCTCAGTAATACTGTAAAGTTTCATTAAAATCGGACCACCCAATTCGAAGATAACAGGCGAGGGGTGTCGAAGGGGAATTTTCTCAGGGGTGAGACCTATCTAGATCGATTTCTTGTCCCCGAAAATCCCTAACCACCAAGTTTCGTGAAAATCGTTAGGCGGGTTTTCGAGATCCTTTGTGCAGACAGACAGACAGACAGACAAACATTCCTCGTATTATATTATAGGATAATAACGATTTTCCACAAATGGCGTATGTATTTCAAAAAAGTTTTCCCCGCGGGCTTTTGTCTTCATTGGTAGTTTTACAATATTTCTGTCGCCATTACTTATGGAATTAAAGAGCGTAAAAAATTAAGCTAATTTTTACTAGTTGTAGAAGCATCTGCTTGGTCACTTGATAAATAAAAATTACTTTTTATTGTAAATACGGCTCAAAATAAAATATCTATATATCTATCTAAGCTAATTTTTACTTGGCACTGTGTAGCTCTTAATTTAAAATCTCTGCGCCGCACTTTGTTTAAAATTATGCGGCGCACATTTATTGATCCTTTATCCTTGGTTTTCGTCCAAAGAAAGATTTTGTTTTTATAAAATTTTATTGTTTCGTTAGTGTTCCGATTCAGTCATCCACCCCCTCCCCTACCCCATCGCCCACGCTCTCATCTTGTCCCAAATTGACCAAAAAAAAATATGGTCACCGAACGTATTATACGCCAAAATCATTTTCGAATCAGTTTTAATTATTGCATGCACCGCATAATCCCAAGGGGCTGAAAGGGTTAACTACTGATCTTACTAGAGTTTTGAATTACTAAAATTTTTCAATTTAAAACTCACAAAGGATTTCTAGTAGCATTTTTGGAATATGGCACGCTTTTGCAACTAGAATTGAAATCTAGCGGCAGTTACGTGCCCGACAGCAAAAATGCAAGTAGGGAAAGGTTTTTTTTTTGTTTATTTTTACTTATTACTTTTATTTATTTTTATTTTTTTGAAGAAAAAAAAAAGGATTTTAATAAATTTGAATTCTGTAATTGTTTGAATATACAGGCAAATCTCGATTATTTGAACTAATATTTGTAAGCGTAGTTCAATAAATCGAAATGTTCAAATAATCACAACAAAAAAATCTTCAAATAACATATACTTAAATAATCAAATACTGTTTTATTTCCATTTTCACCGGTAACCGGAGATTTCCCAATTTCATTCATATATTGCGTAATAACCAATTTTGTGAAATTTTTCATTTTTCATTTCGGTTTGGTTGTTTTTTCGGTAAAAGTTCAAATAATAGTACATAAGTTCAAATAATTGGTAGTGAAAAAAAAATTGTTGGTTCAAATAACTGGGAGTTCAAATAAAGGCTGTTCAAATAATCGAAATTTGCCTGTAGTTGTGATTTTTCAAATTTCTGTATTATTTTCTGCTGTCGTAGTCAATTAGAATTTTATAATTTTTGAACACTGTCCATTAAAGATTAGAAAATTATTCCTGCACTAATGTTACGCTGGCAACATCCAAATCTGCACAGAACAAAAACCAAGTTCTTATCACATTTTGTCCTTGGAATCAGCAAACAATACGCGGAAGGACGAAAGACGCGTGCAAAACACATGGTCGCTATGCAAGAATTGTAAAAATTTCCAAGTGACATAACACGCATCGCAACTGCAAATTCTACGAGAGAAATTCCAAAAGTTCTACCGTTCTACGGAGAGTCCGTGCGAGTCCTGAGAAATTCTGCAACAGTTTTTTGGGCTCTCGTGAGAACTTACACAGATGCGTTGCGAAATGCACACCTCTGCTGCTTGCAAAAATCGCTGCCGCTGCATTTGCTGCCACTGCTGACAGCAACATTCAACACTGCCACTGCTGGCAGCGTAACTCTTTAAAGTTGCACTGCTTCAGTTCTATGCAGCATAAATGCATTACTGCCACATTTTCGCTATCGCCGCTTCTTTCACTCCTTGTAACTTCAAAGCCCATTCCTCTCACACTCGTGGCATTCGTGCTTTTCTTTGTCACACGTCTGCAAAGGGGGTGAACTTGTAGTGAGTTTTCCCGTTGCCGGTGGGTTGGGTGTTTATTTGCTGCTCGCTGGATTTCTAATGCAAAAACTGCATTTATTCCCCAGCGATGTGTGAGTGAGAGCCACAAATACTACGCCGCGCCGTAGAAGAATGGTGAATGCATAGTAGAACCAGTGGGTTGGGTGTTTTTCTTCATTTTTCATTTTGTTTCTTGCTTTTTTCCGATTTTCTTTACTGTTTTTCCTTCCATAGTTTTTTTTCTGGATTTCCCTCTGCTTCTGCATGCACAGTCTCGCATTCGCAGCACGCACACAGGCAAGCAAAAATTTCTTTCACAAAAACGTAAAAAATCGCATGTGACTCCCGCTGTTGCGAAAGAGCAGGTGAAAGGGTGGCATATTTGGGGTGGGTTTGTTGAGTTTTTCCGAGTTTTCCACTTGCAACTTAGCCGCTTCTGCCATTTTTCATTGCGTTTTACTGCGTTCTGGCTGCTAATGTGGTAGTGGTGAAAATGTGCTTGGATAAATGGAAATCGAATCCAAGGAGCGGGGAATCGGTGGCGGGGGTGGTTTGCAATTGTGGGCGGTGGGGTGGTTGAATGGGTCATACAAGAGGAAAATAATGGTAACATGGCGTCAGAAAATCGTTGTTGGTGGTAGAGTCTATCTATGCATGGATAGTTCCGTCGAATGTGTAAGAAAATTTAAGTGGCAGTCTAAGGGATGATTTTCTTCTATCATCGGGTGTGCGGGGCCAAAGTTTTCTCAAAGACGTGGCTGGCGTGAACTTCAAAAAGTATTACACGAACGTAATAAAGTTTTCCTTGCCAAGCTTCTCTGCCTATGAATGCGTTTTCATTTTGTTTGTATTATCAAAACTCACCCCCATTGCCACCACTAACTGGCATTGAGGGGTTGTCGATGGGGTTTTTCCTTTTCGTGTGCATCAATGCATTTGAATGCGTTTTCTTCTTCTAGCTGATGTTTTCTTATTTTCTTTTCTATGGTCCTTTTTTCGTCGAAAAATGGTTCTTTAGATATTTTTATCTTCGTTTCGTGTTGAGTTGGGCTTGTATTCGTTGAAGATTTAGCTCAGGATCCTGGTTGGATTTTTTTCTGTGCTGCAGTTTTCTAGGTTTTCCCTTTAAAAAATTTCGATGATATTTACAAAGACTTGAATTCTTTTTTCAAAAGATTTTTTCTTCCTTTTCTTTTTGAATGTTTTTTTTATGTTTTGAAATAAAATTCAGCATTTGGGGGTAATTGGGAATTAGGGTAGTTAACAAAAATTCTTTTTACAAGAAAATTTAAACCTGTTCGCTTTACATCAAGAGATTTAGTTTGGTATTTGTTTTTTTTTCTTCTTCAAAAAGTTGTGTGAAAGAATGTGGAAAGGAAATTATCTTTTGTTAGGATTTGTTTTAAACGAGGGAGTTTTAAAAAGTACTATTTTGATTTAAAGGGGGTTTGTGAAGAGATTATATTTACTTAGTTAGTCGTATCTTATTAAAAGTTCAAACGAAAACTATATTGAAAATTTGGAAGCATTTTTTTTTTAAATATTTGCGGATTAGAATTTTCGCTTTGTGAATATTCTTCTAAATATCAAATAAGAATTATTTTGTCCCATATGACTATTTCGATGATTTTAAGTTGGATTTCGGAAACAGCTTTTCCAAATAGTAACCATATAAGGTTTTATTGCTTTTGATTGCCGAAAAAATGTGTCTATTTATCCCATATTCACTACATTTAATCGATGAGTTTTCTCAAATTTTACAAAATGATGGATGGAATAAAATATTTATTACCATGGAAAATTATTTCGATTTAAAAAAATTTCATATTGCATTTTGAGAATTTGATAAACAAAATTTGGCATGTGGTGGGCATTCAAAACAATAAAAAGTATCTTATTTTATGAACAACACCTTTAATAAAGAGTCATAACAAATTTCTTCTCCGCTACCATACTTACTACACGCAGAAAAAAAAAACTCTAAATCTAGCGAGTACAACTAAAATAGTTAACTTCAATTACAAAAATAGTCAATTTAACCACAAAATAGTCAAAATCAAGTAATTTTATTACAAACTAGGGGCTGCGCCTCGAACCGCGCGTTTTATTTATCTATCTATATCTATACTGAGAAATATCGGAAGAGAGAGTAACATAGAGAGAAAACTATGTTCCGATATTACTTTACCCCCTCCCCTTACTCCCCCACCTCTCGGACTACTTTTTAATGGATCTTTGTTGGGGCTGGACCCTCGACGAACATCTATGCCAAATTTCAGGCCAATCAGTTCAGTAGTTTTCCCGCGAAGCTTCGAAATCACTTTACCCCCTCCCCTTACTCCCCCACCCACTCGCGCTACTTTTCCGTATGCGCTACTTTTCCGTATGTTGGAACCAGAACTAGCACAGACACTCATGCCAAATTTCAAGCCAATCGGTTCAGCCAAGACCCTCTACATATAAAGCCATGCAAAAGTTTTTCTATGTGTGCACTAGTAGTGTCAAGTAGCAACCCTACTGTCAGAATCACATGGGAAACCGCACGTAAAGTTCGATTTGTTTTCTTTGTTATAAATAATTTTATCAAGTTTTCAGAGTTTAATCGGTGGAAATATATAAATTAAATGTGTGGAGTACTAACAATCGTTTGTGTTTTGTTTGATAATTGTGAATATAAAAAGAAATACTGCCGAAATCTTTCCTAACCTAAAAGAGGTTATTTAAGATTTTCAGTGCAACTTCAGCAACAAAAACAACTCAACAAGCTAAAATAAACGCCATTGGATTGGGCTGCGGGAAACGGATTGGAAAAGGCTGCTTATTACCAACAGATTGTATTGCACAGATAAGTATAAATTTATTTAAAAAAGGCAGGTATTTTGCGTTTAATTTTAGGATTGATTGGCTGATCGAAGAATCCACTACAAGACTAGGAGCAGGGGCTGTGACAGGGGAAGCAACATGGGCTAGGAGACTCCTGAGACTTATTTACTGCACTTTTCTGCCAAGGGTATTTCGATTTTCGTAATATTCAATTTAACCTTTGTGGGCCAGGAAGTGAACAACAGTAAATCAATAACCATGACTTTTTTCGTTGAAAATGGTTCCAGAAAGCATTTAAAAAAAGACATGAACTAATTTAATAGAGGTGTAGTAAATTTTGTGATTCGTTCGTTTAATACGTGCCGTGCTGTAATTCGAAATACAAATCCACTTTGTCCGTTATTGTCATTCATTATTACAATAAAAAAGTGATTGTTTTAAATATCAGCTTAAAGTGAAATTGTGCTAAGTCCAAAATATCAAATTTTACAGAAGAGCAGAAAAATCTTGTTAAATCATTGTAATTTCCATTTCAAGATAACTGAGTTTCATTTAAAGAAAACTGAGCCTAATTTAAAAAAAAACTCGGTTTTCCTTAAATGAGAATTAAAATGATTTAACAAGGTTTTTTTTGCTCAAGCATAATTTCGGTTTAAGCTGACGATATATTTTTGAATTCCATAGGTACTCAATTTTTTTTCCATTATATGTAAATTTGTTTTGTTTCAAATAAAAATCATAAAATAACGAAAATGCTTTTTGTTTTCATTTTCATTCCCTCCAAATTTATTTAAACGATAATATAGGAACCTAATTGATAAAGAACCGCAAAAAAATTCGGAAACTTCATGCCGGCACCATGTTAGACAATTCATCAGCGACCCTACTTGGCCATGTATATGTGGTAGTAACTCTCTTAGTGCATGGCTTTGTATGTAGAGGGTCTTGGTTCAGCCGTTTTCGCGTGAAAGAGGAACAGACAGACACCAACTCATTTTTATATATTAGTATGATATGATTTAACTTAGTAGTAAAATTTACTATTTCGTGGTTAAATTGACTATTTTTGTAATTGAAATTAACTATTTTGGCTGTATTCCCGATTCCAACTATTTTTCTATCGTGTAATGATTGCAATTATAAGGTTTTTATAAGTTTTCGCAACCCATCAACAGAACCCGCAAAAATAATCTAGCTGGATTTAACTTGAATAACTTAAATTTAAAAAAAAACACAGAAGGACACACTGAGAGAAATACTTAATTTACAATTTTCAGCCAACAAGACTTTTTTTGTTGTTTTAAAACAAAATTCTATAAGTTTCCTGTGATATTCCTGTGATAATAATACAAAAAACTATGTAAAATTACAAGAAAAACTCTTCACACAGATATTTAGCAATGATTAATTCACTCGATTTAATGTGACAATAATACAAGAAATAGTGTTCGCTAAAATTTGTAGGAAATTTTTTTTTTGTGTTAATGTTTACTAATGTTTTATAATTTGTGCATATTTGAGAATTTGTGCATATTTGAATCTTCCATGCCTGGAACTGCGGTTACACAAATTTCGTCTCAGTCCACTCATTGAAATGTTGCGTGAAAACAGTATTTTTTAAGGACGTTTTTGGTGTTTTGGGCAAGAATTCAAAATATATTCTCTTTTTTCTAAAAAATGAATAAATTTCTGTTAAACGAGCTTGCATACCTGTTAAAGTTTTTTGTATAAATTTTAGAACACCAAAAAAAACCGGAAAGAACTTGAAAACTTTTGAAAAATATTTTATCCTTGCAGGACTTTCCGTTTCGAATTAGTGTAACACCAGATTCGTGATCAGCGAAAACCCACTAATCCAATTTTTTCCCTTGAAAAAGGATATTTGTGTTATCCTTATAGCAGAGAACAAATAATCTAGAGAATAAACTCTTAGAACAAATTTTTAGAGAAAATTTTTCCACTGTGAGATGAAGCAAGAGGATCCGATGTAACACGGAAAAAATTATCCATTCGATTCCTCCATCTCATTGAATAGATACGACGAAAATGATTCTCTCTGCTTCGTGCTCCCTAGTCTAAAAGTAATTAACTTTTAGGCGGTAGCTATTGAATGATAGGGACATTTTTCCCCCCTTCGAAGGGGAAATTTGTCAAAAATTTGTTCTAAGAATTTATTCTCTAGATTATTTGTTCTCTGCTTATAGGACCTTCCATTTTAAATTTTGAAAATCTAGCACTGGATTTGTGCTCAGCGACCCAGAAAACCCCCGAGTGACAATTTTCAGCCTCCTAATGAGCAGAATGCATTGCGAAAAATGTTTTAAAACACGCAAACCCTCTTTTTACCTTCTTAGCGGTAAAACTTTGAAAAACACCGCCTAAAAAAGCGCTTATTTGTTGGATGGGATATACTGTGACTTTATATTATATAGATGTATGTTTATTCGACACGGACATTCTCTGTATAACCATATAAGAGCGGGTTTCTAGGAAGCGGGAGACCTTCATCAGATGCAGCTTGAAAGACTTTCGCATTGTATTTCTGCGAAAGTGGAATTATCACCAGTGAATTTTTTTTAGCTCAAAATGGTCCTAAACTATAATTTGTTAATAAAATACGTTAGACTTTTAGAGCAGGGGGTAGAAGTCTGCGGTAGTGTGGCGGCGGTACTAAACTCCATACAAAAAAAGGGAAAACTCCTGACAAAGAGTGGGAGCAGGGAGGCGAATATTAGCATGATATATTTTATGGACAATTGGGACAATTTTTCGCGACGGAATCCGTTCATCTGCATCTCAATTAACTTCGGTGTAGGTAATATCGCAAATTCAGTGTGATTTTCAATGAAGCGTAAGTTAATTTTACCGTTCAGTTGCTGCAGGAAAAAAAACAAATAAACTAAGGATTGTTTTCTCTTCAAAAGACAATACGATAAGAAAAAATCCCGGCCTTTGTGATCTTAGTTGAGCCACAGCCACAAAAGTTCATCTTATCCTTGGCCAACCATTCATTCTTGCCAGATCTCTGTTGCTTCTCATCATCATCGTCAATGCCTTCATCCATGAGTATGTGTGTGTGTTTGTGCGAATGCAAACGAAAAACGTAAAAGGTCCTGTAGAGAAAGGATATGCACGTCGGTCGCACATAACGATACACGTACACACGCCCATTCGAGTCAGTTGAGTTATCGGAACCATCCCCATCACACCTTCAACCCTTCAATTCGCCTGGTTCCGTTCGAACCACCCCGAATTAAAGTGAATCGTTTCTGCCATTTCGCAGCGAGGGTGGTTGTCTGAATGGGAAAAATAATCTAAAATTGGGTGGGATTCCATGATTTCACCTCGCCCAATCCCAATTCGTAGCCATATCAAACTACGCCAGCTTGAAGACCTGAAGCTTGACTGAAATCCTTCCTCGGCATTTCATTTTTACTAGCCTTGATGGCCGTCCGTTCGGTTTGAACCCACGTATTGATCTGGTTTCTAGCCTACAAAAAAAAACCCTACCGCACGAACTTTCGTCCATTCGTTCATCGCCGGTGCACAGGACGAAAACGAAGTCAACTGGGCAGAGGCGAAAACGAAGGCAGCCTAACACTTCCAGTTCGAGTCCTTTCTCGGTGTGCATCGGTAGCGCGTTCTTGTGTGCTTTGCTTCTTCTTCAAACGATCCAAGCAATCTCTTTCCCAAGTCTTCCTGCTTATCTGACAGGTTTTCCAGCCCCAATTTCAATTTCAGCCCTCCTTAATACCACCTCAATTGCACGCCATTTCCACCTCCTTCCCTGATGTTGGTTCGTGTTGCTGCCATTTCACGCAAGGATCTTCCGAAATCACCTCAAACCAGGCGCTTTTCCGATAAGGATTCTCCTGTGGGTCCACACAAGGGTTACTAGCCGAGCGGGCGGCCCTTCAACCATTCTCGATGACTTACAGTTATTCAACTCGGTCTACTCAGGCGAATGGCCATCAGGATTCTGAAGCACAACAAAGCACTATCAACCCACATCGATAAAGGAGTCTTGCTGCAGCGGCTCCTACCGACGAATGCCTTCTCGATTGTGTCCTGGAGGTTCTTGCCAGCCTTACGCTTCAATAAATTCCTGTCTTGTTCGCTCCGTTCGGTTCGGTTTTGTATGCTTTCTAAGGGTTTGTTTGGATTTTTTGTCGGAGACTTGGGAGACTGGCAGGCAGTCGGTGAATGCATTGCACGTCCTGCCTGTTCCCTGTCCCTGTTAGCCGATTCTCCTTGAATTATGAAGAGTTAGGGGTTGATGGCTGAGCATTGTATATCACCGATCATAGGTAGATGTTGGGCTCTACAAAATTTTCTCCAAATTAACAGTCGAAGCTTTGTGTTAGCGTATGTGCGTTTGCTTATGTATGCAACTTGTTTTTTTTTTTTTTTTTTCCTTCTCTTCATTTATCGTTGTCTATTTGCAGGGTTTTCGGGGGTAGTTTCTCTCCGAATGGAAAAGGATCGAAAGGTGAAAAGGATATTATTATGGTGGACGGTTCTAGTAGCTGTTTGAAACAATTTCCCATCGAATTAAAAAGGAATGCAGCGGGTGGGTGAGATTCCTTAAAAATTAACTGAGGATGAGCTTCGATTTAGCGCAGTATGAGATATTTTTTCGCCTGTCCTGATGAATATAAGTAGGCATCATCATAATACCCTGGATAAGATCCACAATGAAAAGAAGGCTAAAAAAAATTTTAATTAGAGATGTTTGCCTTGATGAGAACCGCGCACTGATGTATTTTATGTAGCGTCGTTTTCGGGAATTTATCCTTTTATCCTGTGCATTTTTGTATAGTTTTTTTTTATTTGTCATGCTGTATTCGCTGGTTTTGCAATTTTTCATAATAAAGCTTCATTCGTCTTCAGTTCCATTGAACAGGAGGTGACATTGGCGATTTTTTCTGTGGGGTGTTTTTTTTTCGTTTGTTTGTTACAAGAAGGAATCGCTTTGTTTGTCGCGGAAACTTTTGTTTTCCGCTGATGGACTGAGATATTAAAATGAGAAATTCTTGTCATTGTTCTGAATTTTTAATATTAATATTAGAAATAAATTGATTGTGGTGAAATGAATGAATAAAGATGCCTTTTAAGGATTCAATCTAGTGTTATGAAACAATCAATCTCGGTGACATTAAATGTTGCAATTTCTAATTATTTCTTACTTCTATTTTTGTATTGAAAATTGTGGATAGTGTCTAGTTTTTTGAATTTATTTTGAAAGAGTACCTACTTTTAAAAATATATTGCAATTTAACACTGATAGAAATTCATAGGTAATTCTGCGTCAACTTCGTTCGTGATTAATTCAACTAAGGCCACATTGTTATGTAGGGAAATAATACAATTTTCAGTTCTTAATTCAACTACTTTGCGTGATTAAATGATCACGTTCATTGCTAACTTTCGAAAAAACGATCTTGTTCAATTTGACAATGAACGTGATCACTTATTAACAATTAGAGTCCAACCGATTAATCGGCTTCGGCTTCTCGGCCACCTTCGACCAAAAATCACACCTTCGGCCAAACTTCGAGTTCGACCAAAATTAAGCCGAAGGTTTGGCCCCGAACCCGATGGTGCAGATAAACTGTCAAATGTTGACGCAATAAAAACAAAATACAAAACAAAAACAAGTCGCTGCCTGGCTTACACCATGTCTTGACTTGTGATTTTTCATCGCAGAGATTTTGTAATTGACCAATCAGAGCTCGAGTTGACGGCGATATCGTCATCAACTCGAGCTCTGATTGGTCAATTATAAAATCTCTGCGATGAAAAATCCCAAGTCAAGACGCGGTGTTAGAGTGATTTTTTTTTTGTGAAACTCAAGTTTCCTAAAAATTTGTATATTTTTCTGTGGGGTGTTTTTTTTCTCTCTTCTGTTTTTTATTAAATGATGTAAAATTTCTTCGTCAATTCAAAATTTTTAGTGCCAGAAAATTTTTCACGGTAAAATTTCGTTTCGATTAAAACGACACTCCAAACTGATTTTTTCGAATATTTTTGTCCAATAAATTAGAAATGTCTTGGAAAATGCTGTCTTCATGAGACATTTTTTGGAAGGACGGGAAAATATGCAAAATTTATGAGACCAGAAATAAATAAAAATAAAGCAAATTAGAGAAAATCTACAATAGGGCTGACCGGGGTTAGTTGGCTATAGGGGTAAGTAGACTCATTGCGGTTCAGTCAACCACGGTTGAAAACAAACCTGCGTGAATTGGACTGTTTATTCAGTCGACTGACAGCTATCAGTAAACCAATGTCGTTAGACCACAGTGCTCTTGGAACGAACTGTGAGGGGAAAAAACGAAATTTCAAGCGTCTGAGTAATTTTTTTTCTTGTTAATTAAATTGTTTTGTAGCTTACACTTTCATTGTATTGAACTCGTCAGTGATTTCAAGTGAAAATTTATGTATGAGTTAACAAGTTAGTGAAGCATTTTCTGACCCATACTTTTTCATTTTTTTTCACGAGTGTGTTAAAAATAAAATGGCAGCTTGGGGCTAGTTGACTCACAGTATACTGGGGTTAAATGACTCGATATGAATTACCTATATTTTTTTGTTAATTAATTTTATTTTTTTAAATTAGATGAAACTTACACCCCGATTGCGAGTGTCGTGTCGTTTTGGAGAAAAGTCGTTTTACGTGTTGTTGTTAGTGTTTTTCTACCAACAACAACACATAAAACGACTCTTGTCGAAAACGACACGACACGCAATCGGGGTGTTAATTTATGTTAATCTGAAATGTTATTTATTTTTTAAAGAATATATTTTTTCATAATTAATATAGTTTTTTAATATGTTCCAACACATTTTCCCCATAAAAAGTATAGAGTCAAATAACCCCGTTCACAGAGTCAACAAACCCCAGACACGGGGTTAGTCGACTCATCGAACAACTTTTTTTAAAATGAAAAAAAATATTTGAAACACTTATAATTAGTCAAAATAAAAGATTGACTAAGAAACACAATTGAATAAACCAACCAAAAACGTCTTTACTGCACCTGAAATAATTACAGTAAAACCTCTATAAAGTAGATTATAAAAAGTGGGTCTACTAGCCCCGGTCTACCCTACTTCCTAATGAGTTTCACACATGATTTTTTTTGTTAGATATTCAAAGTTGTATTGCAATAGCATTTTTTTAATTTTCCAAAACGACTGTTTTCAAAAATTTCTAAAGTGCGTTGCAGGGAAACCATTAGAGTACAAGTTTTCCATCTATATTTCTGTGGCAACAAGTCATAAGGGCTTAACCCCCGTCGCACACTTTATCTAAGCTATGTCAGCAAGGCTAGCTATAGTTACATAGCCTAGCTGGGTTAGCTCACCTCGTTGCACACTTGAGCTAAGCTACGCAGCGATATTTTCGGTAAATATATGCATTTTTCCACTTTATCTGCAGCGATTTTTAGATATAAATTATTTAACGCGATTGAAAATATTCCGCAAAAGAATTCAATTTTCACGTTTTCCTTACACTTTTATGACCACAAAATACTACACTTTTGCAAACATCGATTCTACACTGTATAACGCCGAAAATATTTATATGTGAGTGTCAGCGATGCCAGCGAAGTCGTTCGCGTAGTTGAGGTCTGAACTACGCGAGCGAGCTTAGTCCGCGTCGCCCATGACTACGCGATGTAGTTTCATAGTTTCGCTGAAGTGTGTGGTCGCCAATGCAAATGCTAAGGATTTTACTTTCAGCGAGAAACTTAGCTCACGTAGTTGAGCTCGCTTAGCTGAAGTGTGCGACGGGGGTAAGTCTGTTTTTAGGCTAAGCCAAATTGCTCTGTGTATTAAAGTAAATACAGATCTTTTTATCTTGATCTGAAAATCGACTTAGGCTTTTATGACTTGTTGCCACAGAGTTTACTGATTATGACAATTTTGAAGACATCGAAACGTTAATAAAAATTTTCCTTTTTTATTGATGGGAATTCTTTATGCTTTGATTTTATAAATTTTCAAATGTTTCTGTTATTTTTAACGACAAAATATTTATTTTAATTGAATCGCAATTGCTTTTCCCTTACGGTTAACTTTCATCTCAGCTTTAATACAAATCTTCGGCTTTGGGCGAAGGTTATAAAAATGGTCGAAGTTCGACTTCGGCTTCGAGCATAAACTGACCTTCGATCGGACTCTATTGACAATGAATGTGATCACTAATTGAAAACGAACGTGATTATTTAATCAGTTGAATTAAACACTGACAATTGTATCGTTTTGATAAATAACAATGTGCCCTTAGTTGAATTAATCACGAACGAAGTTGACGCATAATCAACTAATGAAATTTCTATCTATGAAGGAACTATTCATAACACATGTCTTGCTAATTTTCGCCTTTTAAAAATAATAAAATACCTTTTTTCGGCTTTCGTTACGTTTTTCGTTATTGTAACGGAATTTAATTTCTATACCGTTGTAACGTAGCTTTGAAGAAAAACTTGGAAAATAATTTCGATATTCCGTTGCGTTACGATAACGCTTCCCATCCCAGAAATTAAATCGATTTTTGTATAATATCGTAAAGCGGAATTTTAAGCCGAATAAATGCAAAAAAAAAAACGTAATTTCAATTTACAAAAAAATGCCAAATCTGATAGCCGAGCATGTGATTCGCCTAAATTCAGGGAGAGTGTAGAGCTCAGTTAATACTAAAACTGCTTGCAACTTTTAAAAATTATTTTCCGAAAGGCTTCAATTTTTTTATGCTTATTGGAAATGTTTATCGCTATTTTTCCTAACAGCTTTGATAAAGCGCAAATAGATTTTTTTTTTGTTTTGAAAAAAGCTTTTGATCGTTTAATGATTTTCAATTAAAACTTTTCCGAGTAAAAAGAAAGAACATAAATGGGAAATCAGTTAAACTGTTACGAGCAGAGTTCCTGCACTGAATGAATTGTTTGTTTGGACTTTGGCTATTTGTATTCCTTTGATGTAATCCGTCGTTTATAATTGGTATAGCCAATGGAAAAATATTTCTTCTTAAAGGAAAAATCATTTTCTTTCCATTTTAATTCTTTGTTGTTCTCGTTACCGAAGGACTTTTTTTCCAATCACACTTAGTTGATCCATCTGAGCCATAGAATTGTGTTCAATCGGAGTTTTGTGCAGTTTCCAGATTTCGTTCAACTGACAAAGGACGAAGGCGAATTGTATTCTATAACTAACAAAAAAAAAGCAGTCTTATATAAGCCTCGGGGTGAAGTTCCGCCGATATCCTTTATCTAAAAGCACAAACACGAACGCAAACATATAAAATCCCTGCACGTAGATCCAGGATGTTTAAAAAAGCTGACAGCCAAACTAACGAGAAGGGGTTGAACTCCATCCCCCTTAAAACTCGATGATGTCCTTTTGCCAAAATGGTTCACTTGTTTCTTTTCCGTTTCTGTGAGCTGTTGTGCTCGTTTAGTGTTTGTAAAGTTTTTACAACATCCCGCCTAACGAAATCGATGGTGGTTTTCTGAGAGAGTGTGGGGAGGGGGGAATCTAAGGATATATGACCCCGTTACAATATGGCCCCATCCCAACCCACTCCACAAATCTTGAAGCACTTCACCAGCAGTCTATGTCCATTTGAGTCCTTTTTCGGCGAGGCACTACTTCAAAGCCTCCGCCTCCCCCTATTTACGTAAAGCGGTGGGACGGGATGGCAGTTTTATTACCGACACCCAGAAATAGCTGAAAATTTAAGAATCGGAAATGGGCGGGCGACCGTCGCCGCTATCCAAGCAGCTTTTCTATAGTGTTTCGGGAAATATTTTCTATCGCAGGACTCGTATATCCTTGAGGTTGTCAGCTCACATTTTTTCAATGTTTTTTTTTGGCATTACACTAAAAAATAGCAAATGGAAAGGACAGAGGCAGGAAAGTACCCAATGGCACTTCGTCTGGTTTTTTGTTAATCTTTAATGCCGCTTTGTCACTGCCATACGATGTCGAATAACGCGAGGCAAAACAAAAATAGGAACCATTTTTGAAGTTTATTTTTTCGTCGTGATCCGTGCTAGTCTGTACTAGGAACTTCCGTTTCCTACGTCTAGGTATGGGACAGGTAAAAAATTGTGGTCTAAGTAACAATGAGTTGAACATTTTGTAGACTAACTTTATTGTGAAAAGTTTGAAAGTTACTAAAACGTAAATATCGAGGTATGATTTGTCAAAACTCTTTATAATTTAACAGTGGAGGTCCAAGCTACCTTTTTTTGGAGATATGATCAGAGTTTGGAACCGAATCGGGTTCTAATCTCGAATCTAAACCCAGTAAGTTTTAAAATTTTGAACTCAATAGGTGTTTTCTACAGGTCTTGGAGTAGAATTCCAGTCGTAGCAACTGCTGTATTGAAAAGCTTCAGCCCGTTAATAGGGGTAGATCATGCTTAATTAAATTCGAAAATTTCCACGAGATTGCATCTCCATTATACTGAACCTCTAAGGACTAAATTCCCATATCGAGCCTCTTGAATTGGTACCTTTCTTATTTAGATTTAAATTTCTGCAAAAAAAAAATGACTTGCTAAAATTTTTCAAGATCGTTTAATTCCAGATCCGAATTCAGCAACCCAAAAAACCCCCAGATGAGATTTTTTTTGTCGAAAATTGGAGTAATATCCTGGCAGGATGTTCCGCAATTCTTTGACTGGAGTTACGTATGCCTTCAAAATTTCGAGTCAATCGGATGAATGGAAGTGAGTCACAAGATTTGACAAACAGACAAAAAAACAACCCAAATAAAACCTTTTAAAAAACGCTAAATTTGGCACTTTTTTAAAAAAATTAAATTGTTAGAAACTTCAAAGAATCCTCTATTTTGCCACCTGGGTGTTAAACTACCTACAAATTCCAGTCAATTGCTCAAAGTTGCATTTCCAGATAAAACTATGCATTTTTAAGCAAAAACGCAGAAGAAAGTGTAGAAACTTTGGCCAAAGTACAATAGCATGATCTGAAGTAAAATTTCCGAGTTAACATTCATAAATAATCCTCAACTATACTAAGGAAGAGATTCTGACCTGGATGGGACTGGCCTTCGGAGGATACCAAGAGATGAACTTGTGCTGCTGGTGAAAAAATAAAAAATAAAATAAAAATTCCCGATGGATGGAGGAAAACATAACATTTGTCCAGGAATGAGGGCAGTGTAAGAATAAAAGTATATTGCATTGCATCTAACAAATAATGCAATTTTTTGTAAATATTTCAGGTCCTAAAGGATGAATTCTTTCCCATGACCGTTCCCGGTATTGTCCTGCAATTCGGCACAAACAAGCAAACATTTCCGCTTCAGGTTCGTGTTTATTGTGCCGGGTGGATTTTCAGTCTCGTCGGTCTGCCCCGGGTCTGAATGTTCTTTATCCGTTCCGGGTCCAAAAGTAACAAACAAACTCTTCCATATTGTTGTGGGCGATTGTGTTTCGCCTCACTGGGCTACTTTCTCGGAACATCAAACAAAAGGTCAGGATAACTTGGTCTGAAAGTATTTTCTATCTACCTACGTATATCCCGGATCAAATTCCATCCGGCTGAGGTGGATCCGGTGACTCCAACCCTTCCAACCTTCTTCGGAACTTGGAAAATCGTCACGTCAGAGTCAGTCTTACCCTCAAACCGAATGGATTTCATTTCTTCGTTAGAAAGCGTTTCCTCATGGGACCCAATGCACATGTCCTTTATTAATTATTCTTCCCATGCAGCAGGAGATTTATTATCTTTGCTTCTGGCTGTAAAATCGTAAATTCAACCGCCCTACACTAGCTTAGAGTATCCGTGCTATAAGAATACGAGTGTAGCGTCAACTTCCAACACGACTAAATGGCTGTCAAGAAGAATAAAAAAGGACGAAGTAAAATAGAACATCAGTCTTGCTACGAAAATCTTGGGATGAGATTTACAACTAGAAACCTCCCACATTCATTCCCGATTGATCAAACATAATACCTGAGGATGAGATCCTCCAGGATATTCGATTCGGTAAAAAATCCTGACTTGGGCCACAAATATCGACCAGAATTATAAAAGTTAACTGGAAACCACTGGTACGTTTTCCATGGTCCAAATCGAAGGTAATTCAATAACAAAATGCCATCAGTTGAACTTCCAACAGAATTTTAGATACGATGGAAATTCTTCCTTACGGTTGAAAAATCCCGAAACCCGTCATCCATGTGAAAGTAGTCAAACATCTTTGCTTTTTACTGCGAAAAAATACTTCGGTTCATTGGTGGATTTTTTTAGATCCTCCGAATTATTCGATGATTTTGATTTTTGTTGGCAACTAGTTTGGATTCTAAGTTCACCTGTCAGATTAAGAAGGAAATATAAATTTGAATTGAGTTTTAGCTCTTCAGATATCCAAGTTTTTATGATAACACCTAATTGAAAACGAATATAGATTGATGCATTTTTGATTAAAAAAAATTATTTTAATGTTGTGTAAGCGACACTCCCGAAGAAATCCGGAAACAAATTAAAGCCGTGTCAAAATGTGACTAAAAGTAAGAACCTTCCCGAGTTATTCAGAAAAAAATTAACACCCGCAGCGCGGAGCTTTATTTTAATTCCTGTTTTAACAGTGGCGAACCGTCAGTCTAGACAGCATGGATCTGTCATGACAAAATCCGCCAAGCACATATTTAAAGAAAAACTGTTTTTGTTCGGAAATTTGCGATCCCGAAAACCCTCTAATGTCAATTTTTCGCAGGAAAAGGGGGGAAAAGGATATTTGCGTTATCCTTACAGGACTTTCCATCAGGATTTTTGAAATTGTAACAATTTGCGTTATCATTACAAGACCTTTCTTTAGGATTTTTGTAATTGTAACACCGGATTCGTGATCACTGATCAGCGACCCCGAAAACTTCCAAGTGACACTTTTCAGCTTCCTAATAGGCAGGATTCATGGCGAAAATCAATGTTTTAAAACACGTCAACCCTCTTAACCCCCATTTTACCCCCTTAGCGGTAAAATTTTGGAAAACCCCACCACCGTGATGGATGGGACATACTATTAAAATTTCAAGTCTCTAGCTTCAGGGGTTTGGCCTGGGCGGTGATGACTCAATCAGTCAGGTTAAAAGATTTTATATAATATTGATAAAAATATTTTAATAAATAAATCTTGCCACCGTATTGATCGTGAAATCGTGTTAAAATTTGTCAAACATATTTTTCTGTATTTTTTTCATGATTAGTACGGCAAATAAAATAGCGAAGTGAAGAAACCCAGGCTGTCCATAAAATACCTCACACTTTTAGCACCTCCGCCCCTGCGGTAGCGTGACAGCGATATTAAATTTCACACAACAAATCGTGAAAAGCTTGACGAGAGGAGGAGGGAGTGAGTATGAAAAGGATAAAACTAAATTAACATATCATATGGACCTGGCCTTAAGTCTAAGAAGTAACAGAACTGAAGGCATGGGCGTCCGGAGGAATTTTTCCGGAAGGGTGGCAGAGAGAAAGAGAAGACAAATGTTCATTTATAGCTAGGGTGGCCATCCTTTTTTTGGGGCCAATCTGGGACAAGATGAGCGTCGCAGGCGAAATTTTTCAAACAGAATGCGGCGCAGAATGAACAGTGTAAAATAACTGAATACTGCCAAACAAAAAACATAACAAAAGCTATAATTTGGCAATTATTGAAAACCCGTGTGGTGATTTAATTGAACGGCGAACAGTTGTATCCAAATTTCAGTTTGAAGTCAAACTTTCCAATAGGATTTTTTTAAAACTTGTTCCAATCGAATTTTGATGTATGGCAGTTTTATGTAGAATCATATCCTAAATAACTTTTGTTCTTATGAAGAAAGATGCACAGTTTTTGAGATATTCACAAAAAACAATGTCGTTCGGGGTACCCCGTAATGGTCCATTTTTGCCCATTAACGAACTGAGCCTCGCGAAAAACTGATCTGCGCAAAATTTCAAGTCTCTAGCTCAATCCGTGCGCCCGCAATCCGCGCCACAGACAGACAGACAGTCAGACGGACGGACATGCAAAATTCAATTTTTTTTATCATTCTAAACACAATGGTGTAATTCATTTTTGTGTGTGATGACGGGATCTTGGCGTTACAAACGGTAAGGCACAGTTAGTATACCCTTTGGTTTCACCATACGGGTATAATTAACTTAAATTAGTTACAACGGAAACTGTAAATTAAAATAAGAATGAAGAGACATGAGCTGCAGGCCACATTTTTTTAGAAAATGTATCTTTTGTGGAATATTGTTGAAAAAATGCGCCGCAGGCGAAAGAAATGTACTTTGTAGCAACCTCCAGCCGATATAAAGTACGTTATCCATATTCAGTGATCGTTTTGTCTAGTATTTGAAAAATTATTACATTAATTTGATAAATCCAGGACACAAATTTAGTTTCCGGGAAGCCATAACAACAAGCCTGAATCCGGGGCTGTCCCGGCCATTGCAGGACGTTTGGACAACCTATCTATGGGAAAATATATCATGCAATGGGCTGTTTTTATTTAAATGTTTTAAAGTAGTTTTAATATCTTTATTTAAAAAAAATTTAAAAAAATACATCCATATAGGTAACAAAAATTCACTTTGCGTCGAAAAAATTCAAATTTTCGCGCCTAACGAACTACAGAAACACAGCTGACGCTACCAAAAGTAAAAAGTTGGTCACTCTCGCATCGCGTCGCTTTAGCGCGCGATTATTTATGCAGCATTGTGAGCGGTTCCATAAGAAAGGACTATGTTCAACTTTCGACGCGACGCATCACGCAACGGTTTCACTATAATTTCGAGGAATATAAAATTTATTCAAGGAATATGAGAAACCAATAGTATGTTTTCAAAAGCTAGGGGGCGGCCTCCACCCCTCCCCTTGTCGGTACTTGCGGACGCCGATGACTGAAGGCACTATTAATTCTGTCATATAACGTTTATGTAAAAAAAAAATAAGTTGCGTAAAAACTTCTTTACAAAATAAAAAAAAAATACCTAAATTTTACTCCTCCAACTCAAAAACCATCCACATTTTATCCTGCCTGTTAAAGTCCGGAACTTCAACCCCAATATCTATGGAAATGAGAAGGAATTTTATAAAAATTTGTCAAGAAATGTATATTTTTGTAAGGAAAAAAAACTTTAAACTTTTGTTCAAAGTGACTGTGAATGTATTTAGTCGTAAATTGAAAAACTTAAGCTTGTGAAGTCAAGTTCATTGGACCAGTAACCTAACTACATTTAATAAATGCACATACATACATTTATAGATATCCACAACACCTCATAAATGTCTTAGGAAAATTGAAGAAAACTTTAACAAAGAAAATTGCATTCGTCCTTGAGAGTATCTCCGGTTGGTTTCAGCTCTATAGAAAATACGAGTACAAATGCAGATACAGATAGATAGATTTATATATCAGAAGATATTCTCGTATAGTAGAAGAGAGTTGGGTAGATACATTACCAGTGCCATTGAGATGATGATAAACTTTTATATATTTTTATGTATGTACGTTGAAATTTGTATGAAATAAATGTTAGGAAGTTTGTATAAAGTTACATAAATTGTGGAAATGTTGAATAGAATAGAAAACTGCTGTTTTTCGACTTTTGCGACTTTGAAAGTTTTCCCAAAAAGCTTCTAAGCGAGCTTGAATACGCTCCACTTCGCCCCATCCACTCCGGGATTTTCTGGAGAAAGTGTTTTGCAGATTTTATTGAAATTGAAAGAATTAAAGTCACAACCAAACTATCTAAAAAGGGAAAATTTAATTTTATTGTTGAAATTGTAGCGAAATATCGTTGTGTCACATGAGATGGAGAAAGTTGGATTTTAAATTCGGTTACCGACTCAAGGTGAAATTTGGCATAGTTTTCGGGAATTTAAATTATGTCCTTAAAACATATCCGAATTGTGTGGAGATTTGCAGAACTTTCGCCTTATTCATTTGGATAGTTCTTGATGAATACTAAAATTTACATTTTTGAACTTATCGCTTGCATACCCGACGCTGCCGGGTTAAAATTTTTTGTATAAGTTTTAAAATGCCAAAAAAAAAACTGGAAAAACTGAAAAAAATTCTTTTTTTTTCAAAAGCGCATAGTTTTTGCGAAATTCCCAAAAAATTTGATTTTTCAAAAATGTTGAGAACCGTTATAGATACGAAAAACCATCAATGAAAAAAATGCGACAAATTGTATGTCCTTTAAATTTGGTTATATACATTTTTCACCAAAAGTTTCGAGAATTTTTCAAAAAACTGTATTTGTTCAAAAAAAATGAGATGTACCCGTTACAAAAATACAGAAAACTACGGTTTTCGTAAAACTCATTTGCAAAAAAATACAAGTCGCTAGCTTAACGCGTTCTAGAGTTATTTAAGATCCGTAAAACGGGCAGACCGACAGACAGACCGACATACAGACCGACAGACAGACCGACAGACAAACAGATACACGGACATCCTCATAATTTTGCCAGAAACGGATTTCGTACTGAAAAGAAAATGCCTATCCGCCCCCATTCTCGACTCGGGTTTCGTCATGATAACAATATTTTCCCCCTATAGAAGAGAAAAGTAAAAACGAAATTAAAAAATCGTAAAATATCATTTTAAGCTAAAATAAAAGTTAAATTTTGCAGCAGGAATATTCTTTTATATTCAAAGTGCGATTTTTACTTTCTTCTACGGAGTATAATAAAGTATTGTATTCATGAAAAATTTCGACCTCTTAATTTTGCCTAAAAAACATTTCCCGATCACTCCTGAGTCGATTGGAGTCATATTTAAAAAATGTCTTTCTGTCTGTCAGTCTGTCAGTCTGTCTGTCAGTCTGTCAGTCTGTCAGTCTGTCAGTCTGTCAGTCTGTCAGTCTGTCAGTCTGTCAGTCTGTCAGTCTGTCAGTCTGTCAGTCTGTCAGTCTGTCAGTCTGTCAGTCTGTCAGTCTGTCAGTCTGTCAGTCTGTCAGTCTGTCAGTCTGTCAGTCTGTCAGTCTGTCAGTCTGTCAGTCTGTCAGTCTGTCAGTCTGTCAGTCTGTCAGTCTGTCAGTCTGTCAGTCTGTCAGTCTGTTAGTCTGTCAGTCTGTCAGTCTGTCAGTCTGTCAGTCTGTCAGTCTGTCAGTCTGTCAGTCTGTCAGTCTGTCAGTCTGTCAGTCTGTCAGTCTGTCAGTCTGTCAGTCTGTCAGTCTGTCAGTCTGTCAGTCTGTCAGTCTGTCAGTCTGTCAGTCTGTCAGTCTGTCAGTCTGTCAGTCTGTCAGTCTGTCAGTCTGTCAGTCTGTCAGTCTGTCAGTCTGTCAGTCTGTCAGTCTGTCAGTCTGTCAGTCTGTCAGTCTGTCAGTCTGTCAGTCTGTCAGTCTGTCAGTCTGTCAGTCTGTCAGTCTGTCAGTCTGTCAGTCTGTCAGTCTGTCAGTCTGTCAGTCTGTCAGTCTGTCAGTCTGTCAGTCTGTCAGTCTGTCAGTCTGTCAGTCTGTCAGTCTGTCAGTCTGTCAGTCTGTCAGTCTGTCAGTCTGTCAGTCTGTCAGTCTGTCAGTCTGTCAGTCTGTCAGTCTGTCAGTCTGTCAGTCTGTCAGTCTGTCAGTCTGTCAGTCTGTCAGTCTGTCAGTCTGTCAGTCTGTCTGTCAGTCTGTGTACAAGATTTCTCAAAAACTAATAGAGCTAGCGCCATGAAATTTTATAGGCAGGTTCGGTCCTGAAATGGGACGATCCTATCAACTTTTGGTGGAAATCCGTTAACCGGAAGTATCCAAAATGGCGGTTTTTCAAAAATCGCAATTTCGTTTTTCTCGATTTACTCCCAAACTACGCGTTTTTTAGTGGCCTTAAGTATGACAAAACTTGGAGAAAATAAAATTTCCCACACTTTTGTCTTTAGCTATAACTCGATATCTCAACCTGTTATCGAGATAAACCGTTATTTCCAAAAAAAAAAACAGTTTTTTGCGATTATCTCGAAAACTAACGGGTTTTTGCTGACTGAATGTATGAAGTGAATTAATGAAAATGGCATTCTGCACAATTTTGTTTCTTACCGTTATCCGGTATCTTTTACCGTTATTGAGATATTTTCATTAATATGTAAAAAATCATATGTTTGCGAATAATTTGCAAACTAACGGTTTTTCGACAAATCAGTTAAAAGAATAATTAAAGATGTTAACATTTTCTACATTTTTGCCATTTACCGTAAATTGATATCTTTTACAGTTCTCAAGTTATCTCAAATTTTGTACGTTTTTGATATTTTTGAATAAACCAAGAATTTATTGGGAGGTCGTCTTAGGTTAACAACGCGACAGGGCTCTAGCGTAAATTGCGCAGGGTCGTAGATTTTGTAGAAGAAAGTTTTGTGTTGACCACAACTGATATTTCGTTTTGTATTTATAAAAGTGGTACCATAAACAGTAAGAAAATAGGTTATATTTTTAACTACATAAATATGTCTCTCGTAATATTTTTTTATCCAATGCCGAAAACACAATTTTAAACACGTTTACTTATATAACAATAAAGGGGATCAAAAGGGAGGAAGATGATGATTTTTTTTTGGGTTATATGCTCTCTAAAAAGTGCTCTATCGAATGGAGGAACCCCCATAAACATTCCTTGACTGGTTTACGAGATAGTGGGTGAGGGGGTCAGAGGGGAGGATAAATAACTCGCGCTGTAAATATGGTGAAGAATATCCGGACAATCTCAAGCAGTTCAACGCAACGCGGTTCAAGGTTCTGCGTTGCGGGGTTTAAAAGTTACAGGGGAGCATCTTTTGTTGATCGTTACAACCGATCGCATATATACATACTCTTCTTTTTGGGGAACTCGCTTTTCAATGCAGGCATAGTTTGTTTTAAAGTTAAATAGTAAAAAGTTTGCTAAGGTTGTTGTCAGGCAGGCATAGTTTGTCTTTAAGACAAACTATGCCTGCATTGAAAAATGTTCCTTGTTATGCTTGTCTTTAAGACAAACTATGCCTGCATTGAAAAATGTCCTTTTTATGCGAGAATTGCCAATTGTTGTTGCAATAAAAATTATTTGAATTTGAAAATCGACGCAGTTGCTGCATTTTGCTCTTAATATGTTTCTAGCTTTGCCAGGGAAGTTGAAAAAGCTACAAATCAAAAGCTCTCTGTTGGATTGCTTGTTGATATTTATCTGCTAGTTTTTCTTTATTTTAACTTGAGTGCCGTTTAATGCTGACACTTTACGCCATGAATATTATTCTGTAACACAAAATTTAAGCTTCTTAAGCCCAATTCAGACTAACGATTGCGATTATGATTACGATTGAGCTTCCTTGACCAATGAGCTCAAAGCTTTCATGTCCCTATCGTTGAAAGCTTTGATCTGATTAGTCGGGAAGCTTCAGTCGTAATTGCAATCTTAATCGTTAGTCTGAATTTGGCTTTAACCGATTACACTAAATCACGAAATTCTGAAATTTTCAAGTTTTCCTAAAAGATGCCGGAAATGGAACCTTTTTTTACAAAACCACCAGATTAAGTTCAATCTTTCACCTTTTTTGCTAAGTGAATGTATTCTGCGAGAGATAAATAAAATCCGCGAAGTAAAATCTGAATAAAATTTCCGGAGAAATTCAAGAAAATATCGCAAGTGTACACGGGTAATTTTTTTAGTAAAATTTGTAATTTATTGCCAAATCAATTACAAATAAAATACCAAAGTGCAAAAATTTGGTATTTTTTATCTAAGGCTTCGTTTACACGCGATTTTTTCTTGAATTTCTTCGCGAATTTTATTCACTAATAATTCCGAGAATTTTATTCAGAATTAATTCCGCGAATTTTGTTGATATATCGCAGAATAAATTTACTTAGCAAAAGTTGTCAAAATTTGAAGTTATTCTGTCGGTTTTAAATGTAAAACTCGAATTCCGGCGTCTTCCAGTAATAAATTCCAGAATTTTGTATCATAATATAAACGGTTGTTCTCATGAAATTAGTTTTGAAGATTAAGATTCGCCGAACAAAGTGTCAAATGTAAACGATCCCTAACTCTAATAAACAGGGCCCGGATATTTAAGGCAAAAAGGCATTTTGCCTATTTTGCTTTTTTCGTTCATTTTTGTATAATAACTGCCTTTTAGGCATTTTTGCTTATTTTCCCACTTTTTCGACCATTTAGCCTTTTTTTAATGCCTTTTTTAATAATTCCGATCTTAAAAAGATTTATAAATTCCTTTTAGGGTAATTTAAGTACCCATAAAAATTATCATTATTTTTTTTTTTTGATTTGGCAATGCCTATATTTATGACAGTTGCGCCAATGTACGATCAGTTTAGTTTTGGTAGTAAATTGAAATGTTAGAAATGCCAAAAATCACACGAGAAAACCGCCTTATACTCGTGAACCTTGTAAATACATTTGGTAAAGACTGTTTCTCGACAGACGGGAGTTTGCTTTTCTGCAAAATGTGCGAAAAAGTAGTGAATCATTCAAAAAAGTATTTTGTGACACAACACATAAAAATTGCCATACACAAGAATTTATTGCAGAAAGCAAGTTCAAAAAAAGTCGGGTTATTCAAAAATGCAATCAGCAGAAGAAGCGACTCATAATTTTTTAGAGATTTATGTATGGCATTTGTTAAAGCAAATATTCCACTTTGGAAATTGAATAATTATATTTTGAAAGAGTTTTTTTCAAAAATATTGCCATGAAAAAATTCCAGATGAATCAACGTTACGAAAAAATTGGAAACCTGCTATTTAGAAACAATTTCGGGGATTAGAAAAGAACTTTTAGGTAAGTTTTATTAGTTCACTTAATTATTTCTTGCAATCAGTATTAGATCCGTATTACCTATTATGATTCTTAATGCACCTAAAGTAACGTCACTATAACAAGTTGTAGGTAAAAAGCAGCGAACACTTATATTACTTAAATGAAGTGAGGCTCTTTATACGGCTATTAGCTTTTTATATATTTTTTTAAATTTATTTATATGAATTTAATTTATCTGAAATTTTTTGCAAGCGTTCTGCGTTCAATTTTGTGATACATGATATGTCATATTCGTGCAATGAAAATGCCTTTTGTTTAAATAAATGCCTTTTTTTTGAAAAATTAATGCTTATTCAGTCTTTTATACTGCCTTTTTGCCTGCCTTTTTTCCCATTTTATAAGTGCCTTAAATCCGGGCCCTACTAATAAATAACAATTTGGGTGAATATAACTTTACACGATTCCACTCCTAATTTTAAAATCCAAATAAATTTTTCCCAAAAAAATTTCCAAATATTCCAATATTTTTGAAACCAAAAACACCAACAAATACCTAAACCTTTTTTAAAAAAATAATTTGTGTTTCACACGAAAAATGTCAAATTTTTCATTTATTTCACAGCAGTTTCTTTTAAAAACTCCCTAATTCCCAATTTAAACTGAACCAACGCATATTAAAAAGTCTGAAATAATCAACCGACAACGTGACACGTAAATGCACAAAAATTAATGTTCAAAACGCATAAACATAACTTCATTCATAATTCCATAAATGTTGGTAATTTGAATGCATAAACCGGGCTGGAATTCTTATGGGATGGTGTTGAAATGATCCCGAAACAAAATGGAGTTGAATCCATCAAGGGTCGCTGGTGTAGAGTAGGACTAAAACCATCAACCAGGACTACAAAACGAAGGTCTAGAAGTGTTACAACAGCAATATATAGAGAGGAGGAAGGGGGGAACACAATTCGGAGAACCAGGAGTTACCGAAGCTGAAGGACGACGCAGTTCAATGAAGTGAGTTTTTCAAGGGGGGTTGAAAAACACAAAAAAAAAGAAGCAGCACATTTTATGCAATCGAAGTTGGATGAGAAAATGCACAAATCCTCTGGCATCGTTTACTATTTACCAATACTACTATCTACATCAAAAATACACGGATAACAAACAACAACAACAACAAGCAGGACGAATGTTGGGATCGCATGAAATACATCGAAATTCGTGGCCATATCTTTTCGTAGCCAGTGCAGTTGCAAAAAACTGTTTTCGCAAGGAAACTATGATAAGAAAAAGGACTCCTTCACTACAAACGTAGACAGTAAAATTTTGGTATTATTTTGACTGTGTTGGAGAATGAAAACGTGGGGTGAAGTATGAAAAATACGCAAAAACTCCTGCTTGGTGAAGATGCATTTTCTTGTGGAATCGCATTTGAGTGCGAGAACTTTTTTTTTTGTTGAAAAAATAGTTTTCCTATATCCTGTCGTCACCAGTATTAGTTTACTTATCGCTGTGTTGGTAATTATATCCTGTATATATACAGATAGGGCCAATTAAAAATCTTTCGCTAGGTTTCAGAATTCTCCGAACGCATCTAACGAGCGAATTTTTCGAAACTTTTCGTGCCTGCACTTCGTTTTAGGGTATTTTTCACAAGCATTTGCGGAAATTTCAGTGATGGCTGAAAATATTAGGGGGGTGGCATACACACAAAAAAAAATCCAACAACATAAATAACAACAACGACGGCACGAAGTTTCCCATTTATTGAAACGGTAGCCAGGCGAAAAGCATATAAAAACAACCCCTTCGATGGGTGGATGAAATGCATTTCCAACGGAAAAACATTACGGAGTAACATTTGCAGGGCGGAGTGTTGTGCAACGAAACAACATCAATGATGGTGGCTATGTTGCCTTAGCAGGCGAGCGAAAAACACCAACAATAATCGCAAATATATAAAAACAACCCCCCGAAAACAGACTATATCGGTTGCAGTAGTGAAAAAAAAATTATTTGTTGCTGTTGTTGTTGTTGTTATTGTGTGTACTTTTTTATATTGCACACTTGACGATTTTCTGTGAACGTGGGGTCGCTGGCAAGCCACTCCTCCGAACGTCTGTGATTGGTCGTCCTTGGCACACGTCGAACGAAACCTGGTCCGAGCGCTGAAGGGGATGATATTGCATTTCAAAGCGGCCCAGTGCAGTCCTCTATGATGTTGTGATGTTGCGCGCATTCACCCACACCAATTTGCCGCTGCACCCCAACACGAATCGATGTGTGTGCGTGCAGCGTTGGTTGTTCCTGTAGCAAAGAGTTCGTCCATTCCGGTCGCAATTGTCGTTTTCGTTCGTACCGTGTGCGAATATCGTAATTCACCCTCCTGTCGAGTCATCCATGCACTCGATTTGTGCACACTGGAGTAGCAACAGTGCCGTAGTATGGATGGAGAGCATGCAATTTTCAACCCTTCGACGACTTAACGCTCACACAGTGTGTGCAATTCACACACATTCGCATACATGTCCATCGATGTGCATGAAACGCACTACTTCGATGCTACTTCCCACACCCCTAGCCCCTGCCACCCTGTTTTCTGCCCGCTTTACCCCGCGTGACCAAAATTCGGATTTGGTAATTGGCGTTTGTCGAATGCGATTCGGCTTCAGTTCGACCGGCATGTGGTGAGCGAATGGCACGCTGGGGTGAGTTGCAATTCTAAACAACCCTCAATCAGCAGTATCAATGCAACAGTAGTACCATTCACTATATATGCGTGCATGTTACGCGGGACAGAGGGTTAATTCGCTTCCATTCGATCGGTCGGTCGTTGGCGGCGCTTCAACGTGAATCCTAAAAGTGCATGCATGTGGGTGTGTGCATCACCGATTTTCATCCCCTGTCGCTCCGCTTTGGCAACCACTGTGCTTCGCATTTACATCAGCTCAACCGTCGACCTGGCCGAGGAGTTAGATTCGAATGGGGTTTCGTTTCGCATTTTGAACGTAGCGCGGGGTTGGTTGATTTTGCAACCCTTGCAGGCAGGATAGCCGGCTCGATGCACATCCATGATGGAAATTTTGTTGGTTGGCCTGACGCTGCTGGTTGGACTTGGCTCGCAGGCTGAGTGGCCACGTCGACAGTGGATCTGCCTGCCTATCGTAGAGTTTATAGTGTGTGATCAGCCCTTATTCGATTTGCCAATGTATTGATTTTCCCTATTTCGGCGCTATGGCTTTTCGTTAGCTCCTCTGCACTTTGTGTTTGGCTAAGCCACCCACACCAGGCGCTACGTTTTTGGGGGGTTTTTGCGATTGTACAATTTCAGCCTCGCTTTATTGGATTCGCCTGGGCCTCCCTCTTATATGCACTTCGGTTATGTTGCGAGATGGTTTTGTGCATGATGTGCCCTGATCCGGCAAAAGGATATCGATGTGAGAATAGACATACTCGTACCTATGCCTCATTCGTTAGGCGGTGATGGTGATTGTGGTTTTTTTTTTGTTGGAGGGCTTTTAGGGTGGTTGGTTTTAATCGTCCGGTCCATTGCGCTGCATCCAGTTCGAAGCGGTAGCCAGCGAATCGGACCAGCATCAAAGGCTTCAAAATGGCCAAAATCTGTTAAAATCCACAACAAAAAAGGACCATTCGCCGGTATCCTGACTTTGCATTGGATGCATGTTTCATTTGGTAGCCGTTGGAAACGAACTATCATAGAGCTTTGGGTGACGCAGTACTTCGCTGGTGATGAGGGTGGCTGGGTTCAGCTGCGCGGATTTCTATTGAAAAACAGCAAATATCAGACGTCATTAGACTTTGGCGGCCACTCAATCGCCTCCCACATTTTTTCCAAAATCAAACACATCCTGTCGCCCCATTTGTAATTCACCGATTCGTAATCAACCACTACGAACGCAGACAGCAGGCATCCAGGATGCACATCGCAGGAGCGGTTGGAGGATATCCTTTTTGCGCCAAGTGTCTGGACTCGACGTGGTCGTTTTTCCCATTCGAAACTGGGGTAAACTCCGAAAAGGACATTCGAAGGGCACTCAATGTTATTTTAAGTTTTCCCATCTTTATGTTTCAGCTAAAGTTTTTCCTTCTACTTTACTCTTTGTTATTTTTTGTGCTGCTCCTTGGATATTACGTTTTTGTTTTCCATTTTTGTTTATCGTCTTTGTTTCATTTGTTATTCCTGTAGTTGGAAACTTTTTTTTTCCACTGTTGGTTTTCATTTTTCCCTCTCCAACTGAGGAACAGCCATTTCGCGCTTAATCCCTTCTCCAGCGCTGATCCCTTCTCCAGCGCTGATCCCTTCGCACTTCAAACTTAGAACTTCAAGCGGGGGATTAACACTAAAACAAAGATAAAACGAATCTTCGTGAGGAAAATATAATTTTTTATGGTATCCTGATTTCTTTACGTTACTAAACATGGCAGCGACGTTAGCGTTGACGATGCAGCGCCGTTCATCTGGTGGGCGGTTGGGTGGCGGTAAAATCGACTGACAGTAAAAAAAATCCTTCATATTGGCTGGTGTACTTTTCCTCTTTTCCATTCGATTAGTGTTCATTTTTCATTGTAAAAATGGGCATCAAAGGAAAACTATCTATAGATGTGGCTGAATGGATGACGACGTTGATCTTTTTGTGCTTCGTTCTCGTTTTACTCTTAGAAAATAAAAGAAAACCAAATGGATTGCCACTGGAAAGGATGAAAAGCGAAAAAAAAAAACAATAACAATATCGGTAAAAAACAACACGAAGAACAAAGAATATACTGGGATTTTGCCTTCAAGGAAGGACAAGCAGACGCTCGCTGACGGTAACAACTATGAAAACAAAACAAAGCAAAAAAAAATATGAAAAGCATGTCAGCCATGGTTTGAAAATCCGTAGTTTATTTCGCGTATAAATGGATTTTTTTTCCGTTTCACGAATTACTGGTGCAGTGAATGGTTTTTTTTCTACTATTTCTTCGAAAAAATGGCCGTTCCAATCGCCTTTTTTGTAAGGATATTGAATGCTGTTAGTCCAAGCACGAAATATTCCCAAGAGATTGATTACTGTTCAATGAATTTAATTACTATAACAATGAAATTTGAAAGGAAAACGCTTCACTAACTGACTGACGTGGAAAAAGTCCTTGCAGCAATCGGTTGGATTTCGAGAACGCTGGAAAAAAGCGAGTTTTCCAATCAATAAATTTTCCTTTGAAAACATGCACAGAGTTGAAAATTTAGCGTCGTGGAAAACGTCATTCAAGTGTTTAATTTTTTTCCTGTAAACCCAGTATTTTCGGAAAGAATTTATTGCTGTAACAGTTTTCCAAGTTTGCTTTTCAATTCGTAAATAGAACACAAGAAAAACTACGATTGCCAAGGGCCAATTGTCAAATACTCTATATGATGACAGACAAAATGTTTATTTAAAAAAATGTTTATTTAAAAAAATGTTTTTTTTTAAAAAAATTTAGGACTGAGAGAATGGAGTGGTCCGATTGGATTTTGATGTATGGATAAGTTATGTGAAATCCTATTCTAAACACATTTTACCTTAATAAATTTTTCAATATGACCCACCGTTTTCGAGAAAATTGTAATAAACTGTTTCATTTGTTTGGGGGATGGAAAAGGAAAGGTCCAATTTTGCCCGTCTAAGAACTTAGCTAGCCATTTACGAGAAACGTAACTATACAAAATTTCAAGTCTCTAGCTTAATTCTCCCGAAAGGATTGGGTTCACGGACAGACAGACAGTCGGACGGATATGCGGAAATCAAAATCTTTTGTCCTCAAATTTTGCGGGAAAAAATCTCATCTGGTGGCTTTTAGGGTCGCAGATTGCCATACTGAAATTAACACTCTAACTGCCACGTCAGTCAAAAAGACCTGACACCTAATTGTACACAACGGCCACAATGAAACTTATTAAAGTGTTCGCTGCAACCGGAAAGGTTTTTTGTAGTTGCACACATTTTATGGTAATAAAATAACATTTAGGTATAATTTTGTTTCAATTTTTTTTTTCTCTTAGTGCCTTTTTGACTGACAAATAAATATTCGAAAAAGGCTTAAAACTGTCGTGGCAGTTAAAGTGTTAAGAAATCTGTAGGAATAACGAAAGGTTCGGTAAGAATGATTATCATTTTCCTCAAATTTTCCAGAAAAAAAACCCATCTGGACGATTTTGGGGTTGCTGAATCCGATTCTGGAATAATAAAGTTCGTGAAAATATCTGAAGGCATCAAGGATATATATTCGAAGAATGAAGAGTATACAAGCGTGGCAAAAGAAAGACGTCAATTGGATTTTTAGTCATACTATTCAAAGACAAAATGACTAAAAAGAATAAAATAAAAAAAAAACAAGAAAACATATTTTGGAAAAAAAAGCTTTTATTAAAAAATGTAGGATTCCATTCAAAATTCCTTTTCTCGTAAATTAATGATAAGCTCCCATATATCTTTTCTCAAAAATTTAGTTTCCGCCATTTTTATTTGGTTGCCTGTCAAAATCTGGTATACCAGCGCTGCCTACGAAAATGATATACCAACACTGTCTTACCAGAAAAACTGGTAAACCAGATTGGTGCACAATGGCTTTTTAACAAATACTTTTGCTGGTACCACCAAAAACAAAACTCTATGTAGTCTCTGTGTAAGTCACGAAATTTAGATTTTGTGACTTCCGCATAAGATTTCATTTTGAATCAACCGTGAAATTTTGTTGGCGAGCTGACCGACAAAAGTCAAATTCGATTTTTTTACGACGACAAAGTTGGTTGGATTGATTGTATACAGAAGCATAGGGTGCTATGAATTTAAAATCTGAAATGTCGCTGGAAATGTTGTCGGACCAACTGTATTTTGCGCTTAAGACTTTATAGAAAATTCTCCTTTTGAGCTACCCAGTTACGCTAGTTTTTAAAATTTAAATTTTTCTGGAAAGTATTTGAAATCTAAAATTAGAAACGTCAAAAAATATTTTTTTTAATTTTCAGGGCTTTGATTTTTTCAGGTCGGTCCATTGTTTAAGTATTTTTGGAAGCAGTATTTTTTTTAATGAATTTAAAAAAATATATTTAATACAAAAAAATAGAATTTTAGAAGTATTGATAAAACTCCGTGATTTACTGTGTGTCTTATCGATTTACCGACCGACATGACTATGAAAATTTAACATATAATAACGTTAGTTGAGTTGGATAATAGAAGGTAAGCACTCGTCTATCGTCTATCATTAATATTGGAAGTTGGACAAAGTGTGAATCAGTTCCATGGTGAAAATTTGTAGGTTCTACGCTGCTCAAAATCTCGAACGATATACCAAATTGATACCACTTTGATATCGATACCTCGCCAACATGAACCGATTATCTATTTAAGACAAACGCGATAATCTTACAATTTAACAGCTTTAACTGGCTTCGGTTTAACTCCGGCCGATCATGTGTTTGTTGCGAGTGACTAAGATCAGCTCAACATCAGCCGCTAGCCAGTAAAGCATAAAACATTTATGCTCTACTATTGGCGAAATATCGTCGTTGTAACAGAACAGAATCGATCGAGAGATTATCTAAAAACGGTCGATCGACTGGCGATCGTACAGCAAACTATCCCGGGCACGATTAGGCCGACGTAAATACCCTCCGTTGCCCGGGCCCTCGAATGATGGAAAACATTAACCACCAATCAATTCTGACTCCGATTATGATAACGGGGGCCCGAGATTAGATACGTAAACAGAACATCATCGGGAAACATGATTCCATCGAGTCACCCGCGAAATAACATCACCGCGATCGTGGATTAAGGAACCTGACGAGAAAAACAGTATGAAGATGGGATCGCCTTCGAAAGATCACCTTCTTAGATTGTGTGTCCCGCTTCCTTTCCCCCGGATTCCATGACTGTCACACCCGCTATCGAGAATTACGAAACCGATGGAATCTTTCGAGATGATCACCTTTTGTTGTTCTTTTTTGCGCGGATCGCAGCAATTTTAACAAGATCGATTTGGCCTCCTTATACGACGCGCAATCATCAAGCAACGCGATCTACCGTCGCAGGTATCTCAGGTTTCTAATGCAGCCGAAGTTCGGGCACCCGATATTCCTATCTAAGCGAAGGCATTTTGATAGCGAATTCCCAGCGAGATCAGTCCAAGCGATCGTCACCGATCTCAAGGAAGCGTTTTGCGCAGCGGAAAGACGTCGGGCACGCAGTCATTCACACGAATATTGCGCGGGCCTACTTCCATCAGGTTCCAGCGAGCGCATAACATAGATTAGGTAATCGAGCGAGTTTACCTGGGCAGGCCACGATTGATAGTTACCTGGGAACAATGCAATTTTGTGATTAGGTGCACTATCAGCGCAGCGTTCGGTATTTATGAGTTCACGTATAGAAAGCTAAGTTGAAGGCGGGATTTTTTTTTTGTGTCTTGTTTTGCTGTATTTGTGCACTGATCGATCGCCGGGCAGGCACTTGAGTACGGTTAGAAGGCATTAGGAAAATACCAGCATGGTTTATAAACATGTATGGCGATTAGGCATAACAGCAACGAATTCTTTATTTAGTCCGTTGTTAGACATAAGTGAGCACGTAAAATACCTACGTACCGAAGATAAGGTAAAATGGTATAAAAAAAAAGAAATTTACGAGATCCGATGAGATCAGAACGCACGCCTGTTTTCCACGGGGAAATTGAACGCACGATCTTCAAGCCCGATATGGTGGAAATTTTTGCACAAAGTGAAACCATGTTACAGTTTTCCTATTTTGTTGCATTGATTGCAATTTAGATACTTGTTTGGAAATTGCTAAATAATTTTCAACAATAAAATCTTGTACTCGAATTAAATCGTTTATTCCAAATTATTTATTGTGATTTGACTCTTTAAAGTTGATACATATTCTATTTTAGAAACATTTAAAAATTAGATGTCTGCAAGAGACACTTTGATTTGGAAAAAAAACTTAAGAAATGTTCAGCGCTTGTCTTGTTTGTTTTTAGATGAATTCTCCGTCTTCATGGCATTGATCCTTTCAACTCAAATTGATCTAATACTTGTACCTTTACCGACAGCCGTATGCTTTCGATATGCTTTCGATTGGTCCATACACGGAGGGAAAAGATAGTAAATTTAACTACTTTATAATGGGAAATCGTGACTATTACTTAAATAGTTAATTTCAAATACAAAAATAATCAAAATGGACAATTTTTATAAGAAATTTAACTACTTAGTAGTAAAGTTTACTATTTTGTAGTTAAATTGAATATTTTTTCAATTGAAATTAACTATTTTATAATTTAAATTAACTATTTTAGTGATAGTCCCGATTTCCCATTATAAAGTAGTTGGGTTTATTATTATTTTTCTCTGCGTGTATCCTCTCAGTCTGAAAACCCCTTAAAAAAACTGAACAGTCTCTGTAACTAATTTACTTACAGTAAGGTATGCGCCGCAGGCGAAATTTGCCTTTCCAAGGGTACTTTTTCTTCTATATAAAAAAACCACCAGCGTCTCTGATCTCTTTTTTTTAGGTATGAATGCTCACGATGCCAATAATAACTTTTTAATGTTGGAGTAGTCTACACGTTGCCTTTAAACTATCTAAATCGCGCAGGTGGAACATTTACTCTATGTTGGGAAATACTAATTACATAAAAAGCTCTCAATGTTACCATACTATAGTGCAGGGGGCATCAAAGTAACTGTCGCTACCTTTACAATCAAAATTTATAACCACTACAAATAAAAATACAGTTCAATGAAACACAACCTTCCACGGCAATGGTCTGACACGAACTGATTTAAAATGAAATGCGTCATGCTAATAATGCCCCGATGCCAACTCAAAGCACGATTCGTTTTATTCCTGCGATCCGAAGACGCACACACAAGCATTACAGCGCACAATAAAAGGTCGATTATAGTGGCTACGCTGTTAAAGCCAATCTGTGTGATGAGCCAGCCGAGCCACTAGCTGATGATGCCTGCTATAGTGTATACACTGCGGAAAAAAGAGTCAGTTTTCGTGTATTTGGGAGAACTAAACTTTCCCTCTGCCACCTAAACTTTCCCTGTCCTTACCAAAGTTTATCGCTGTAAACCATTCCGCGTTGTAGAAAAATAAAAAAAAGGTCTGACTTTCCGAAAGAATTTTTTGGCCCCAGCTGTTATAAAACCGAATTGCTTAAGATGTAACGAAAAATTTAACCCTAATACGAGAAACTGATTTGTTGCAAAGAAACAAAGTTTCTTTTCAAGAGCCAAATTCTTTTTCGATATACCGCTAGGACCCAAATCGAAGGAAAAAGTTTGAGCGCACGAGAATGAAACGTAAATAAGTTTACTAGATATTTATCTAGATATTTCAGATTTTGTAAACCATCAACAATTCATATTTTTATGTAAACTAATATTATATTCGTCAGGTAAATTGTGCAGAAACGTAGATTTTGTATAAGAAAGTTATGTGCTGCTCACATGAGATACTTTTTATTATCAATGCACGCAATTTCTGTCCATAAAAATGATTGAACTTTTAAAAAAACCAAACATTTTTTGTCTCAAATCAAAACACTATTATTTTATATACAGACGCCCTGCGATGGATAACTATTAGTGTCAAAATACAAATCCAACTCATATAAAATTAATTCCAAAATCGCATCGCTTCTGTACGCTCTCGTAAGTATAGTAGTTGGTAAAAAGCCTATTAGCCATAAATCTCCATCGCACCATCTGTCATCCAATTTGGGAGCAAAATTGTACGTTCCGAGGCAGATTCCCTCGTGCCGCTGACCACAGTCGAAAAGTGCAAAGAAAATTACCCACTTTTGATATAAAACGTTCTCTGGAAAAATAAAGGAAACCCGGTTGTTGATTGCAAACGAATTCATCCTGCATGCCGGGAAAAACTAAAACTGGCTGCATTTTCAAATAGTCGTGGTCGACGTGGGGTGTGGCGGCGCTTGAAATTTGAAGACAATAGTATTGAATATGGCAGCTATAAATAATATTTAACTAATGCCACTACGTATAGGGAATATGGGGGAAATTATTGTCACAGCCCCGAGGTAGGAGTGCACCAAAAAAACCCCCTCTTCGCGATGCTAGTTTAGCGTAGATAAAACGAGTAATCTATTAGTGAAATCTATCTCGACGTAGGACTATTTGTTGCGATCAGACTTGGCTCGCAACATTCTAGAGATCCCATCAGGAAAGACTGAAACCGATTCCGTATTCCGTACTGGATTTTATCGTCCGTGGTCGGTGGTACCTGGTGGCCACCCAGCGGCGGCTCAGCTGAGAGTCAGAGATCCTCCTGCCGCCACCGAAGCCCCTCTTGATTGGTGAATTGTTTTGGTGTTGGACGCTTTGGCAGATTTGAGTTATTGCGACCCTATCCTAAGGGCCAAACCGCGATCCGCATTCGCCAGGCAACATAATCGGAAAACAATCGATTCTCGGCCGCTTCGCAGTCACATTGTGCCCCTCCCTCTCTCCACAATCCTCAAGATTTCATCCATAATGCTCTGTCCCAAAAGTTCCAACTTTGATTTTGATTTTTTCCACTTTAGGTTCCTCCGATTCGTCTTCAACTACGCTTCGGCCACATTGGATTCCGCGGTTCACTGCTCGAGGGGACCTCCATTGATTCGATTTATCTACGATTTTACTACATACCAACTCACGTGTGTGGCATTGTTTCCAGCCAAATCGAATCAAATCGAAATCGCATCGCACGGACACGGAGTGGAGAAGTTGGAAAAACACAAGCTTTGCTGGAGATTTTTTTCGGGATAAGGAGGACTTTTGTCAATTGCTGTGAATAATTGGGAAAACAAGCAGGCAAGTCAATGGTCGGACGAACGGATCCGATTTCGGTATTTTCTTCGATGGGAAAATTATCTATTAGAGGCGATCGAAACAATAAAAAATGTCTCTAATAGTGGAATCCGATAGCGATTATTTGGGGCCCTCCCATCGATTATGACATGCAACCACAATGAATTTCTCAGGAGCCAAATCAGACGATAGACGACTATAAATTTTCTAGGGCGACCATAAGTTTTCCATTAAGTACTTTAAATGGCGTCTTGTTGTTGATAAAAGAAAATAATAATTGGGTTTATTGGGAAAAAATTTATTAAAAACAAGGAGACAAATATTTTTTTTTTGTCTTTTCTAAGAGCCAGCAGGAATATGCCATACACGGTGCAGAATTTGGGTCGAATTTTTAAACTTTTTAGATTACTTAAGGGTAGTAAATTGAACTTAAATTTCAAACTAAAAAGTTTACAATTTGTAAACAATAAAATCACAAAGCTTTTTCAATCAAATAGTTGAAATTTACAATCTTTCTCTGAATTGAGATTTGAGAAACTTTCCATTTCATTTATCTCGGAAAACGTCGCTGGAAAATTAAAAATCGCTATAAAAATTGTGACTTGTGACCAGCCACTACACCAAAATAAGGGAATAAATTTGAAACAGGTAAAAATGTAGAGAATTTTAAGATATTCAGTTCTTCCTTCAACAATTTTTACGGGGAACCGTCAGTTTTCAAGCAATTTACAAAAATCTTTTTTCTACATCTTAATGAAAATATCTTAATAACGGTAAAAGATAACGGATAACAGTAAAAGACAAAATTGTAGAAAAAGCCATTCTCATTAATTTATCTCCGCCTTAAGCCCAATTCAGACTAACGATTGCAATTACGATTGCAATTACGATTGCAATTACGACTGCAATTACGATTGCAATTACGATTGCAATTACGATTGCAATTACGATTTCAATTACAATTGAAGCTTCTCGATCAATGAGACCAAAGCTTGCAACGATAGCGACATGATAGCTTTGATCTCATTGATCTAGGAAGCTCAATCGTAATCGCAAACGTTAGTCTGAATTGGGCTTTACAACCAGCAAAAAACGTTTTTTTCGAGATAATCGCTAAAAATTGAGTTTTCTGAAATATATCTTGATAACGGCTTGAATATAGCTCTCAATAACGGCTTGAGAAACGTTCTAGAAAAAAAAAACAAAAATGCAGGAAATTTTTTTGTCCCCAACTCCTGTCATACATAAGACTATTGAAAAACGCGTAGTTTCGGAGTTGGGATTTTTAAAAAGCCACCATTTCAGTTGCTTTCGGTTATTGGATTTCCACCATAAGTTGATAGGATCGTCCCAATCCGGGACTAATAATCCCTGTAAAATTTCATGGCTAGTAGTTTTTAAGAAATCTTATACAAAGACTCACATGCACAGACACCAGTGGCGACTGAAAAATCACCTTTTTGGTGCCTTTTCTGTGTATGCACATAAAAAATCCCTGCAAGCTTTTGGAAGTATTTGGACATTTCCCTCCATATGGCAACACAATTTTTCCAAGCATTTTTATCTGTCAAATTTATCGTCACATCCTGGACCAGGCGGTAATGCTCAGACATGAAAATGTCAACATTTTGGCGGTTTTTATTATCTCAATGGCTAGTAATATGAATAATTTACCTCACCTTTTGGAAAAACGCTATGAAACTCTCATGTTTCAAATGGGAGTTTTGAAAAATGAGAATTTCATAGCGTTTTTTTATTTATTTTAAATCTATTGGATAGGTTCATCATTCAGCTATATCTCAGTCAACTTTCAGCGCCCTAAAGCGAATAAAGGCCCAACTACGATAGACATAGGAGCTAGAGCATTCAATCCCGGGTACCCGAAACCCGGGTACCCGGGAATCCCGGCCATTTTCTGGAACCGAAAACCGGGTTTGAATTGGGTAAAATTACCCGGTTTTCGGTGCTGAAAGCAAGCAATTTCTTACATGCTAAAATATCAAAATACTGTTCGTTCGCTGCTGAATATGTACGAAATACATATTTGTAAGTACATATTTCTGTTAATAATAACTGTAAATTAAAAGATTAATGCAAAATTAAGCCATCCGATTACATTTTCTTTACAAAGTCTCTTTAAAACAACGACAATATAATAGATTTATATGCGCTCACAGAAAGTATTAAATTTCCTGTAAAGTTAAAATGGTTTTTTTATGTATAGGCAGGGAACAACTATTATATAGAATGGAAAATAAGACCTTTCCTCATTAACTTCCACTAGAGTAAGCACTACACTATAGAAATTGGTTTTGTTGTCTTACACAGGGACTACATTAGGTTTTATTTCTGGTATACTAGCTGGTTCACCAAAAATAATAGCCTACTAGTTTTTTTTGCGTGGGCCAATTCTGGTATGACATTTCAGTATGATTTTGAATTTTGACATGTCGTTAAACCGCGAACAGAAAATTAAAATTGCCAAAATATTGGCTTTAAAATGTTTGGAGGAAGAAGAACTTTTGATAAATTTGAAAAAACGAAGACAATATTGGGTAAATCCCTTTTTAGCATTACGGGATAAATATGATATCGAAGCTAAATATGATATACGAACGAATTCCTTTCATTTTCTTTTTCACACTTTCCACAGTTAAACTCAATTCTTTGGCAATATTTTCCCATGCTCTTTTTTTCAAATCAATTCTTCGATAATTATTTGATTTTGAATTCCACAACCATTCCTTTTCGCGAAAAATATTTATCAATTTAATAATTTCGCTCCGTGAAAATTTCGTTTCCGCCAGTTTAATCAATTGAAATGTCAAAATCTGGAGTGATATTCCATAACTTGCTTCAAGCGTTTGTATCGAGTTAGAAGAAAAAGTAGTATTCGCTAGCTCTGTTTTGCCCTGTCATTTATTTTGGTCGAAACAGAGACAGCGAATACTACTTTTTCTTCTAACTCAAAACAAACGTTTGTTTCGAGTTAGAAGAAAAAGTAAAGTTACGGAATTCCACTCCTGGTATACCAGCGCTGTCTACGAAAATGGTATACCAATGCGGTCTTACCAGTAAAACTGGTAAACCAGATTGGTCCACACAGGCTTTTTAGCGAGCAATTTTGCTGGTATACCAGAAATAAAAGCTAATGTAGTCCCTGTGTTACTTCTCCTTTCTGCTGTCATACACTCGATGAAAAAAAATCAAATATGATGTTTTCTTATAATGCCACCCACAGTCATTCAAAATGTGAATTTTTTAACTGTAATTTTCAACGCAAAAAATTTTGTTAGAGCTTTCCTTTCTATAATAGTAATTGTTCCGTGGTATAGGTTTAAATTTAATGTTGCAATTGCAATTTTTTACTGGTAATTTCTTATTTTTTATTTACATTTTCAGCACCGGTTCCAGAACCGGGTACCCGGTTCTCGAAGATTCTAGCACCGAAACCCGGTTCCTTAAAATTGTCTCGGTGCTGAATGCTATAATAGGAGCGCATATGTTAATGTCAAATTCCCAACGAATGTTGACATACATAGCTGTCAACATAAAACGCTAATTCTCATTTTACCACAAGTGGAAATTAATGTGGCACTAATATTATTAAATTCACACTAAAATTTTAGGTTATGTTCACTATTTACATATGCCAGTTCCATTTGTATCGAATTATTCATGCTTAACGAAAGTTTAACGAAGCTTTGAAAGTGGCAACACTTTGACACATGTCTATTGTGGGTAATAATATTGACTTTCTTATTCTGGAAATGACATATGCAGCTACATATGCGCTCCTATGTCGATCGTAGTTGGGCCTTTAAGAAGAGAACAGGGGAAAATAAAAAGGATCAAATTTTGGTACGGATAGTACGGATAGATGTCTAGATAGATGTCCCAGCAGGTACGGATAGATGCCCTTCAGCAGAACGAATAAAAATAACCATTATTGCAAAAAAAAATCCCTGTACACAATTCAAGAATATTAGAATTAACACAGCACAAGAAATTAAACGATGTGGAAAATAGACGACCGAATACTTGAGCTACTTCTAGACGCCATTGTTTTAGGCTTTACTTCGTGGTGTGGGTTTTATATTCAGTAATTTGTATTCGCTCTAGATTGTTTAGTTTAGCAGATGAACGCTTTAGGGCATCTATCCGTACCTTACCCTATGGAAAATCACTGGAAAAAGTCGTCGTCCGGGACATAAATCGTAGCAGAGGACATTTTTGTAATAATGATTCGTTCGACTCAGGAGTACTTGAAAAATCTTTTTTGGGCGAAATTAAGAGGTCGAAATTTCTCCAAAGGATAGATTCAAAATTTTCCGGATTCAAAGTCCTGTTTAAAAAATTGGAAAAATTGTGAATCGTGAAATAAATAAATTAATAAGAAATGTGTAATAACACAAAATTATTTTCGTTCCAACAACTCTCAAAAACTACTTCTGCTATGAGTTAGTTTTTCTTATAAAAATGAACTTATCACTCACAAAAAAGTATTTTCTCCACTTTATACCAGCAATCATCTAATACTTCATTTATTTCCAGTCTAAAAAAAAGGAAAACCTTCCAAAAGTAATGAAAGGAAATGATTTTTCGCGAGATACATCTAAGGTCATATCATGAATTAAATCAAGGATAGGGTTGACTTCACCTGAGAATTTTTCATTTATGATGTTTTATAGTCGGTTGATATTTAAGTCCCATAACGATTGGTTGAATCCCCTCCTCCCCCTCCCACTACGGCAACAACGAATCGAAACCAAACCCAATTCTGATTCAAATACATTTCCCTATAAAATTTAACCTAAACTTCGGTACTTACCATTAGTAAAGTTGGTGTGCCCGCTCCCTTTTCCTGAATACCCTTTGCGAACATTAAATCCCATGCACTTTTCTTGGATCCAAATGGGTGAAGGGATCGAGGAGATGAATCACCTGGAACTCAGTGTGAAATGAACTCAATATGAAAATGCGATCGTGAGGTTTTGTCAGGTCGTGCGATACGTTTGGAATTTTTATTGGCATCCATAAAATTTTTCAGGTGAGGTTAAATTGTATACCTCCCCATACCCCGCCGAAGGGAAATTAATACAGGGAAATATGCATGAAAGAAAAGTTTTTCTTCTATTTGTTTTTCAAATATTTTGCTTGATCTCCAAAACAATAAACTTGGCGACGAATGGTTGTCGAGGCTTTGCTTTTCGGTCCATTGAAAATTACCTGCCAGCTTTCTTAGGATTCTCATGTCTTTTGAATATGCATAGCATAGAAGAATTCTCTATGATTATCTTATGATTATGAACTATGCTGTAGGTGCTGTCGAGTGTAGGTGTTCGACAAGCCTAATTTTCGTCGTTAATTCAATTTATTCTATGTTGCGTGCTGTTAAAATCGAGTTCTCATCTGAATAATTCTTTTTTTCAAATTTTATTTTATACCTCCTGACTGCTGAATGCACTTCTGGGGTTTGCGGATGGCTGTTGGTGATGGTCCAATCAATTTACGAACAACCTTCAATTAACTAAGAAAGATATCTAGTGAAAATCATTTACATACTTTTTTCTGTATTCTCGAACAAAGTTGCATGCAAAGTTCCGCGATTGCAATACGAATTTGAATATAAGTTGGAAAATGTTAAATCACATCCCCCTGCGCTCCCGGTGCTTTTCTTCTGGCCGATTTGGGGATGAGTTTGTTGTGTATTTCACACTCACAATTTTGTCCGCCATCCATGAAGATCAGACAGTCAATTTATGTTTAATCAAAGGCTTTCCACTACACGGAAATGTCTGCAAAAAAAAGTGAGAAGGAATTAAATTTTCACACTAACTGAACGTTAATTAAAAGTAATTACAACGGAGACCTTACAAAATGCCAGAATCTCGATTCCGAGGGTTTTTTTTTCATTGTTGCAACATGAAAAAGTATTTCGATTTTGTTGATGAAAAACCACAGGGTGTTTATTATTTTAATACAGGCAAAAAGTTATTAAACGCGAATTGAACTTTATTTCACCTAAGAGGAAATTTTAGTAAAAAAAAAGCGTTTGAAAGTTAGCTTAGAATTTTTAACTTTGGAGCAACCACGATTTGGACAGTTACTAACTTTAAATACAAAAATAAAAAAGTCCGAAGAGGAAACCCATAATGGGCAACATTTTTCGGTGGTAGACCACGCCGCAATTGCGACACAGGAACGTAATTCTGACGCTGCCATTTCATAAACAAAGACGCCACCATTCACAAAATTAGCTGCTTCAAGCTTTAGGGAGATACCACAGTTGTGATGTGAGATCAAGTCGCAAAGAGCAAACCTCATGTGCCCGTGGTTTCCGATGCTATTTGGGCATATTTTTAAAAAAATCGGCCAAAAAATCACCTTTTTGATATAGTCTGTTTTTTTTAAATACAAATTAAACAGTTTGAACGACAAGTACAAGAAACTGGATTTTTTAATGAATTGATGATTTTTACCTTGGGCTTGAACTATAAGAAAATTCGGCATCCGAAGAGGGTTCAGATTATCTAATTGTACAGATGTCGAACTCGGTAAATTAATATTCAAAAGTGTGGAAAATGAAAAGCTGATAAGAACAACAAATGCATATCGGTAACCAAATTAGATACGTTCAAAAACGTAACTAACTGAATTATAACAGATAAAATGCAAAAATAATCAGAGAATGAAAAACTAATTAATAAAATTGCAACATGGGGAAAACGGCCACCGTATCGTGAGGCGATTTGTTACACGAGAAGATGCTATAAGAAATTAAAAAAAAAAATAAACACCTGTTTTCAACTACACGTCAATGCTTACCTGTCGAAGGTAGATGAAATCCTAAGATGATGGTTTTTTTAATTACATACGAACTCATAAAAATATTCAAAGTCGATTCACTCGAATAATTGCCTTGATATTGGGAAGGTTTTTTTTTAATTCAATGCTAGATTCTCATCGAAATTGCTTACAATTAGAAGAAAAAGTGTATTTTTAATGATATATTTGTAGATCCCATGTATTGTTAACGATTATAAAATGCTCTTCGAGATTTTGGGTCCCTAAAACTTGGTTCCCAAAAAAAATCATCACTCTTATTTGAAGAAAAACTTTTTGTTTTTGCGGTTTTTTCAGAACAATCACAAATTTGAATTTTATCGAATTTTACTAAAATAATTAACTACATAGAGGGGACTCGAATTTGGCTAAAATGGGCCACAAATTTTAGCCAAATTCGAGTCCTCTGTATTCATATTGAGGGTATTCACAATCCTCTTAATTTTCGGTATTCGGTATTTTCGATAATATTAAAAGACTGAAAATATTCTGCTGTGAACATCCCACAGCACAGATTTGAGAACAGCGCTTTTATTGGATACGTGACCAAATCATGAACTGCGAATTTGATTGTCACATACCTTTAAATCCATGTTTGATGTATTCTTTTGAATTTCTATTGTGGCAACGGCTATCAAAATTGAAAAAATTTGCAGTCCGATGAGATTAACAAAAAAACCTGCGAGAAAATTTGACAACTAAAAACATTACTAGCGCCACTCGCGGTTGATCCTTGATACCGAATAACCGGGCCGGAAAACACGACTCAAGGCATGTCTAAAATTACCGAATCCGGTAATTCAACGGTGAGTAATATTGAAAAAATTATAATGATAAAATGTATTTAGAATAGGATTTTACGTAATTCATCCATACATAAAAATCCAATCGGACCACTCCTTTCACCCTCTCCTATACAAATGGATTTATCATCATACAGAGTATTTGACGATTGGCTCCTGGCAACTGTAGCTTTTCGTACGTTTTGCTTTTTAATGATAGCGGAAAAAGATATCGGATAACGGTAAAAAATAAAATTGTAGGAATTCCCATTTTATTCAATTCGTGTCATACATTGAACCACAGAAACCCCAGTAATTATACCCGTATGGTGAAACCAAAGGGTATATTAACTTTGCCTTACCGTTTGTAACGCCAAGATCCCGTCATCACACAAAAAAATTAATTACACCAGAGTGTTTAGAATGATCAAAAAAAATGAATTTTCCGTCTGTCTGTCTGTCTGTCTGTCTGTCTGTCTGTGGCGCGGATTGCAGGCGCACGGATTGAGCTAGAGACTTGAAATTTTGCGCAGATCCGTTTTTCGTAAAATGCGAGGCTAAGTTCGTTAATGGGCAAAAATGGACCATTAGGGGGGGTACCCCCCAAACGAACGAAAACGTTTTTTGCGAATATCTCAAAAACGGTACATGTTATCAAAAAAGTTCAAGACCAAAAGTTATTTAGAATATTATTCTACATAAATCTCTCATATACCAAAATCCGATTGGAGTAAATTTTAAAAAATCTTATTGAAAAGTTTGACTTCAAAGAGGAATTTTGGTACAACTGTTCTAATTTTGATACGAATATCACCATACGGGTTTTCAATAATTGCCAGATATGCAATTATAGCTTTTGTTATGTTTTTTGACATAACCCCAAAAAACTTTTTGTTAATAACGTTATATCTCGATACCCGTTTGAGATATCAAGATCTGTAGTAAAAGAGAAAAGTTCACGAATTTTTTTTTGTGTTCTACTCTTCTCATACGTAAGACTACTGAAAACACGTAGCTTCGGAGTAAACAACAAAAAAAGGGGTCGCGATTTTTAAAAAGACACCATTTCCGGATAAGGGATTTCTACGACAAGTTGATAAGACCGTCACATTCTAGGACCAAATATGCCTGTAAAATTTCATGGCTCTAGTACAGTTCTTGGGAAATTTTGTAGACATTTTTGTAGTAATACTCGAATTGACTCAGAAGTGCTCGGGAAATAACTTTTAGGCAAAATTAAGAGGTCGAAATTTTTCGTGAATACAATATTTTAATATACTTCGTATAAGAAAGTAAAAAATCGAAAATTCCAAAATACAACGAGTTCAACTATTCATGATTCGCAATTTAATTTAATCTTCTCGAATTAAGATGTCGTGGTGGAAACAAGCTTGAAACTCTTAATTATCCGCAATTTTACTAAACCCATATAAACTTTCCCGAAATTAAACGTTTTCTATGGCTTTTCTTTCTACGGGAAAATAGAGGCCAGAGTCCGAGAATAAATCAGTGAAATGCATTAAAACTGTGAGAATGCGAGCGAACGACGTATGGTCCAGAAAATCATGGCTCGAACGACTTGAAATTATCGACAATAGACGCCAAAACAGGAAGAAATCGCTTCAAACTTCAATGGGAAGATTCGCTCGGTTTCAAGGTTTATCCATGGGGAGAAAGAATTGTAGAAAATATAAAATTCTAGTCGGGTGTAATACTTCGGCCTCTACCGTAACGTAGTTTTGTGGGGAGAATTTTTACGTTACTCCACGTTCAGAGAATCCCTTTGGAATCAAATAAATTTTACTCCAGCCTAGAAAATACAACAGTCTGGATGTATGCATCGCAGACACAGGTAAGTCTCTTCGAGTTTACACAAGGGGGATGAGGTTCAGGAATCTTATGTTTTTCGACTCACACACGATTCTCAGTGGAAATCTTCAGATGGAACTCAATCTGGTCTGAAGACGTAAACAAGAAATGCGTTGAAAATTGGTAAATTACATAGGAAGGGAATTTTAAAGACAGCCAACTAGAAAAAAAACCTGGATTCAGGTGGGGAATGCGGGAATCAGACAATTCAGCCTGGACTTAATCACATCGAACTGGAATGGGGAAAAAACCAAAGCGAAGCGAAGGTACCGACCGATCTTGGCTGATGTCAAAAGGTTAAAGACGCTGATTGCAGCGCGAAACTCTGGAGGAAATCGTTTCAGACTCTGGATTAACAGTTGGGTAACCGATTTGATAGAATTATCTGTATTCGTGAATTTGTCAAAAAAAAATCGTTTTAAATCAATTGCTGATCGGAAACGAGTGAATCAAGGAGGGATGAGTATGTGAGAAGGATGATGTGAGAGAAATTCCTACGAAAAAAAAGAGTGGATCCTTCTTTAAAACATGAGCTGGTTTGAAACGGATTTCCATAATTATTCTAGGCTTTCGTCCTTAATAATTACGTCCCCGTCCGTTAATCAATCCAATATCTAACCACCCCTCTAAATTCCCATAGCAAATCGGGTAGAAGTCATCCTCATTCCATGTGACCCTATACGAATTTCCCATTGCTGAACTTAAAGGCGACTGGTGGTTGTGTGTGCATCTCGCCAGCAATTTGCATTTATGCAATTTTAATTCGGGGATGAATCACAGAATGCACTTAGCGAGGCAACCACTCCGGCCTGGATGCAGGGTCGTTGGCTATTGGGTGGATGACAGGAACATGGCAAATGCATATCAGTCCGGCTCGATGGACGTCACCGCGGCCGGGATACTTTTCAATCTTTCGTGTGGCATTTGGATGGGGATGGAATTTACTGCCTAATAGGGGTTGGATTGGCGAAATGCTTCTACATATTAACCCCCATCTTCATCACATTTGCATTTCGTATTTCCCTGACAACTTTGCGTGGCTAATGCTTTTATCGTTATGCAACGAAATTGCTTTTTTAGGTCTTGTCAATGTGTTTAATTTAATTTTGCATAAATTTCCAATGTGATTGCAACGCAGCATTTTAGAAAATTGAAATTTCACTGAATTTCACCTGAGTGGCATTTCGAGAGTTGCAGTAGTGAATCAATTAAAACCGATACTTGGTGTGATGTTATGTCAATTAGATAAGCTTGAACTTTATAGGGTTGACAAAGTGTTTTGAAGGAATTTTTACGTCCCAGTATTAAAGCATTTTTCAGTCATAAGATCTATTGTAATAAAAAAAATGTTTATTAATAACAAGCTTTTTATAATTTTACTAAAAATTAAAAAAAAAATACGTAAGAAATTTGCCTTAAAAATAAAAGCAATATTAAAGTGTTTTTTTTTGTGACCAAATCCCAACGTAATTATACTCTATATCAGTGCTCCGCAACCAGTGTGCCGCGGTAAACATTTCAAAAAGCTATTTAATAATTCTTTCAGGATTTTTTTTTAAAATTTTTTCATTATAAATATTTTACACACAAATTTTTTTATATTTTCTTTTGTGGTGTGCCCCGGATTTCCAGAAAAAAAAATTGGTGTGCCGTTTGCAAATAAAGGTTGCGGAGCACTGCTCTATATGATACATCATATAGAAGTATATTAGATTTATTATAGATTTATTACAAAAATGAGCTACACCAGGGTGTCAGGCAGGGATGACAAAAGATTTTGATTTCCGCATGTCCGTCCATCTATCTGTCCTCCAGTCCGTCCGTCTAGCTGTCCGTCTGTCTCTCCGCCTGTCTGTCCGTCTGTTTATCCATCTGACCATCTGTATGTCCGTCTGTCTATCTGTCTATCTGTCTATCTGTCTGTCCGTCTGTCTACCCGTCTGTCTGCCCGTCTCTCTGTCTGTCCATCCTTCCGTGAATACCATAACTTTCGAAAGGATTGAGCTAGATACTAGAAATTCTTTACAGTTACAATTCTCGAAACTGGCTAGGCCAAGCTTTTAAACGGGCAAAATTCGATCATTCCTACCTCCCCCTCCCCATACGAGCGAACGATTTTTTGCAATTTTCTCGAAAACGGTCAGTTATATTGAAAAAAATTATGAAGGTAAAATGTATTTAGAATAGGATTCTACATAACTCATCCATACATCAAAATCCTATCGGACCACTGCTTTTCCCCTATTCCATACAAGTAGAATACTTTGATCCTGTTTTCTCAAAAACTGTGCATCGTATGGAAAAATTTATGAAAACAAAATGTGTTTAAAATATGATTTTACATAACTTATCTGCACACCAAAATCCAGTTGGACCCCTCCTTCTCCCTCCCACATACGAATTCAATACTTTTTTTTCTAATTTCTCGAAAACGGTGAGTTGCATTGAAAAATTTATAAAGGTGAAATCTGTTTAAAATATAATTTTACATATTCGGTCCATACATCAAAATCCAAACGGACCACTATTTCCCCCTCTCCCACACAAATGGATTTTTTTTCAATAAAAAAATTATATGTATTCATATAGAGTATTTGACGACTGGCCCTTATCAAATGTAGGTTTTTTATACAGAGATGCAAACCAAACGTTTTTTTAGTGTGGTTCGGTTTTGAGTTAAGGGTGAATTCGAATTCTGGTTTTTGGTTTTGGTTTTTGGTTCCTAAGGCCTATGTTACACACGGCAACTTTAAACCGATACACAATACAAAAAGTTGCGCGTTTGTGCTACACGCGGAGACAAGTTCCCGGAAACTTCTGTATATTACACAGTGAGTGTTTCATGTGTGTGTGAAGTTGAACGAACTGTCAAATCTCAAAAAACTTTCACGAACCCGTTCTTTGTGATTTTGTGCTTGTGTGCGTATTTTGTCGCCTTGTTTCTACTTTCGGAACTGGCGACATTAGCCACCGCTTCCCTCACTTCTCGCGCCTATACTTAAGAAAAGTCGCCGCTTAAAGTTGCCCCGTGTAACAGGGGCCTAAGACTTCAAAATTTGGTTTAGGTTTTAGTTTGGTTTCTAAAATTTCAAAAATTTAGTTTTGATTCTGGTGTTGGTTCTGGTTTTGGTTCTTGTTTTGGTTCTGATTTTGGATCTGGTTTTGATTAACTGACTTTTTAATGTTTTAGTGGTTTTGGATCTTACACAAAACTATTTGTTGTCGAAAAACATTTCATATGACAAGTCTGATGGAAAATAGAAAATAATAAGAAATTTTCGATCCTAAAAATTCAAATTAGATCCGCGCGGAAAGATTTTAAAACCATTTGGATTTTGGTTTGGTTACGCTATTTGTTCTAAAAGCTGGTTTGGTTTTGTTTGGTTCGGATATCTTTTTTTAAATCTGGTTTGATTTTGGTTCGGTTCGGCCATCTGTTTTCAGAGTGCTTCGGTTTATGGTTTGGTTTTAGTTCATTCAAATTTCAATGGTTTTGTGGTTTTTGGTTTGAAAAAAATTTGTCGTCACCAACTCGCCATTGGTTTTTTTTGGGAAATTTCTAAATGAAGAGCAAAATCATGGCTTTTTATGCTGAATGGAAGTCTCTATTTTCAAGCATATTTTTTTCAGAAAACGTCCAATTTTGGGAAATTCTTGATACCCAAGAACTGAATTTTCAACGTGACTCAGCGACATTAATTTTTATTGCTTCACGTCAAGATTAATACGACTGGAATCTTACAGCGAAAAGGTTTTTTTACTGTAAATCCATGGTAGCTCAAGGAAACTTCATACGACCAAACAAAATCCTTCATCTTGAATTTTCGAAGAAAATTTCACGTCACCATCAACTTGAATTTTCACATGATATTCGTTCCATCCATCAAGCTCCCTCGCGTTCAACCCTTATTACCATCAACCCATATTTCAATCCTTCAGGGATATGCGACTACTTTGCAACGACCTACGACGACTGAGCTAAGAAAATATGGGCACACAATCCCGAAAAGCTTTGCGTGCGGAGGTATGCGGGTGGAATAATGCAGGTCGATTGCAGGAGGCATAAAGGATTTTTCTTTGCAGGTCTTGAATGTGTGCTGTGGTGCTTCGGTGCAATTGTGTGCACGGCCTCCACTTGCACTCGTGAATTGATGTTATTTTTAAATAAATATTGTGTGAGTCACGAAATTAGGTGCATGTGTCACACATTCCAGTGTTGTCTAGGGGTAGGAAAATTCATCGGCCCTTGCGAAAGGAGTCGCAACGAAACGGAACCCAAAACAGAGACAACAAAGCGCCATTAGAGACGTCGCGTTACACACAGTGAACCAACAACAACACAAGACAGAAATACGAGGGTGAAATAAGTTCAAGAAGAAGCGGACCGAATACGTCGGGTGAAGAGTGAAGGGTAGATCGTCGTCAGGACGAAGGCGAAATGTAAGCGAGAAACGGTAAAAAAAAAGACAGGACGTACTTGTATTGGAAAAGGAGTGCAGTCGGTCGGCAAAGGCAGGCTCCTCGCAAGATTTGGCGTGTTGTGGTAGGTCGGATCGAAAGTTGTTTGGATGCCGCCACCCTTGATTGCTGTGGCAGAAGAATGGCAGGACTTGCGATTGAAAAATGGGATACGGGACGAATGAACGATTGAACTGGGCACCCAGGGTTATTTGATTTGGTGTAGGCGACAAATAAAAGGCGCCATCAAGCTTAGGATTTAGGGGGTGTCATTTGCAGTTGGCGTGGGCGAGGATTCAACTAAGGAGAATCCTGCGACTGGGACGCTTTTCTAGTGAATGTCACGTTACGCCATTTTTCTTTTGATGCAGCGAATACCATCCCAGGGAACCGTTATTTAATGGATTGGGGTCCGATGAATGAAATGGTGGTAGGTTTTACGGGAATACGTGGCGCTCGAACGCAAATGCCAGGATCCAACAGCTATCCACTGGGACCGAGTGTTCCTTTATCGAGTGACATTTTCTGTACGCGAGGACTGCAGTAGTTAGAAATATGACTTTGGTACGCGTGATAAAATAGTTTTTGTTTTATATTTTTTACGTTTTGATGGTTGCACTTTATCTTGAGTGTCACGATTTCTGGCCAGGCAACGTGTAAAGCAAGTAAATCGGGGGCGATTGATCAAGTCTTGTACAGCAAAGAGGTCTTGCCTCATTAAGCCAAATGGCCACCATATAACAAGATGAGGAGGATTCACCATCGGCCAATATTCCCATAACAGAATTTGTACTCATCATGGCAGTAACTAGAAATGGAGCAATATCTCTACTTTCCCTTCATCCCCAAAGCTATCCGCACCGTAGCCAACGGAACTTTTACGTTGAAAATTGCACCGCTACGGAGTCTAGTATTGCAACTACTTCATTTACAACAATCTCTAATTACACGAAAATACCGAAATTCATTAAATCGCAACAACCAACGACTAATCTAGCGCCCATCATTGGAAATAATTAAAACAAGACCCCGAAGTTGGATGAGAATTGGAGTGCGCGCACATCCCCGCGGCCCGGGGGCAATTAAAGTCATGTCTAGTCGTAGAAAATCATATCAAGACCGAAGTCGACATTAGTCAGAGTCGAAAATGGAATTAGAATCAGCTCGGATTACATACAAAACGACAACTTTTTAGTACAGATCCGCCTCCTCCTGCAGTCCAACTTAATCTGCACGCTCGAAAAATTGATGTTTTTGAAACTATACTAACATCTAAGCTAGCTATACGAAATGAAGCTGATCTTCATGATGATCGTTGGGATACACGCGCGAGCGCATTGACTCCGAACACCCACAACTCACGCAGAACCATCTGATCCTCACGAAACATCCGAAGGGGTGGTGAATTGCATCGCGCATCTTTCCGCATCTTGGGTTCCATCCTCACGAAAACACAACCAACGTCGGCCACGAGAAGAATTACCTCACCTGGAGACTATGCTAGGTAAGCAAATAACCCTCTGCCTCCCTCTTTAGAAGTGAATTGAAGGTATAGGAAGATCGAAGGAAGGTGCACTAAATTCGTGCTCTGCTTCTTTGCAAAAAAAAAGCTCCAATTCGAATCGAAATGGTTCTAAATCAATCCTAGAACAGTCGCCTCGTTCCGTTGAAAAGCCCTAAAATTTATTTCATCGGAACAATTATGAGTTTTGTCTGGTGCACGCGGAATCGTGTCGATCTGCGGAGCGCGTAACCAACTAGCGTAACATTATTATACCTTTTTACCTGTCCCAAATAGGACAAGAGAACCAATTTTAACTTCCGACTGAAGCGATTTTTGTGTGTGAAAATTTGTCACGGTTGAATGGGTTTTTTCGCAGTTTATTGCAACAAGCAGGTTTTTGCTTTCCCTTGAAATAAAGAGATTTTTTTATTTAACCCTCTCAATGGCTGGGCGAATGCAGCAACCGGGATCGCCCTTCACAAAATCTAAAGTTTCACTGACTCAGACTTCAAAAGACAAAGGCATAGTGGGTCAGTGTTTAGAAAAGTGTCCATTCAATGATGAAAATTAAAGAAAGCGTTTAAAAAGCCGTTACAGAAGCCGCTACATGAATTTAAAGGTCTGTCCCATATATAGGGCAAATCCATTGAGAGGGTTAAGAATGTTTTTTTTTTGTTCAAATTTTCTTTGAAAATAATTAGAATATTTTTTTTTGTTGAGTGGTTAGGGCAGCATCGCCAATAGAAAATTCTAAATTGGGTTAGATCTGACTGTTTGACGGGATTTATTTTTCTTGAATTCGGTCAAAAATAATCTCTGATCGAAATTTCGGTTTCGGTTTTGGACTGTTTCGGGATAAGAATTAGGGTTTCGGTTTCGGCCAAAAATTAGAGTTGCGATTTCGGCCCCAAAGTCAGTTTCGGGCAATAGTCCGGTCAATTACGAACGAACACAGTTTCCGAAAAATATTTGAAATGAACAACACATGAGTTATCTCTGCAATATTTTAAGGTTCGGAAAAAATATGTAAAAATCAATATTTTTCAAATATATCTAGTGTCGTTAAAGATAGATAAAAAACGTCTACACACAAAAAATCCGCATAAAAAATCCCCATAGGAAACTTTCCTATAAAATATGGGAAAGCGATTATACGACTAGTTACACCATTTTGTAGCAAAATCCATAAATATTAGAGCTAGTCCTAGTTTTCGAGGAATTATTACTATCTATATAAGGCGGAAAGAAGAATGGACACATTCCAACAAAAGTAGCACCCATTCCTCGTTTTTACTGGAGACATTCCTATATTGAGGGGGAAAACAATGCTATATTATGGAATGGAATTATTCCAATTGTTTTCAGAAGTGACTCCAATATTTTGTAGTCAATTCTAGAAGCACTCAGTCCTAGAAAAAAAATTGTGACGAATCCTAAGGGCTAGCGGACTCATTTCTATGCAAATATTGTAGTATTCAGCGAATGGTAATTCAAGCCCACTTTTTGTCAATTATAATTCGCATGTGGTTTGCAAACTCGAGGTTTATATAGTTTGGAACTGGGATCTTATAAATTTTCATTCCCGATTCCCGGAATGAAAAAAAAGTCCGGAAACAGCACTCACTACTTAGGAATCATTCGTCTCTCGGCTATAAACTTTGCCCTGGGCAAAACCTATATTTGGCGCCCCTTGTTTTTGTTTTTTTTTATATAAAATCACAATATGCAAAAATTGTAGCAGAACTGCGCCGCAGGCGAAAATTTCGGAATTCCGATTTTTTTTATTTTACATCGATTGTTGACCATGGAGGGCCATGCTACCGCTGATCAATATTTAGAATGTAGATGAGATAATAATTGGTCAAAATGAAACCAGCGAAAAGAGTTTACAAATTTTCAAAAAAGCGTCTACGTTAGTCAGTTTGACAAAATTTTGACCTCAAATTTTTTTTGACGAAAAAGGTTCAGTATGACAAAATTTTGACCTAAAATTTTTTTTATCACGATTTATTGACCAACCAATAAAATTGTTTAAATATCTAAATAAATTCGTTCTATTTAGATAGAAAAAATAATTAGACGGACAGACATATAAAAAAAGTTTTATTTTTTTCAATACGCCTTAGTTTACCAAAAGATTGATAAAATTTATTCCAACCGATATTTTAAAGTGGTTTCTTCAGATAGTGTATAAAAACCCACCAATCGCCAATTTCCTACATAAATAAGTGATTTAAACAGCAAAAAAAAAAACTTCAAAACCCAATAATTTGTCGACATTGAATCCTCAATACTTTAGAAAATTTTCGCTAATCTACAAATCCTCAACAAATCAAAAGCATTTTTCGCGCCCATTAATTTTTCTCAAGTGCATTTTCTTTATCGTCTCAGTGCAAATTGAATGTACGCGGCTGCCTCGAAGAGATTTTCTCAAACAATCCATAACGGAACAAATTTATTCCACCTCCTCCTTCAATTTGTACATCATCAACGTCGGCCACGTTTCCACGACCATCAAACCATTTAACGTATGCAATCATGGTCTCGATTTGCAGATGAAGACCGACGAAAATCAAGGTGAGATGCATCTTCAAATGCATTCCGTTGCTGGAAAAGCTTTTCAGGTGCATTTAGTGGTCAGTTCTCAAAGATTCCACAGATTTTATGGTACAGGTTCGTCTTTTTTGATGGATTCCAATTAAAAATCGTTTATTATTTGAATTTTTACACCAGGAAGGAATGGCTATCTAGAGAACATTTTCCATTCCGAGCAGTTTTACTCAGGAGCTTAGCACCGTGGGGCGAGCAAAGGTGGTAGCTTTTGCCCACTTTTTTGGGGTGGCAAATTTCTCACATATTTGGGGGTGGCAACTTTCTGAGAAAAACACACTTTCTGCGTCCGGAAATACTGAGCAGGCACAAAAATATCGACTTCTTACTACTCAACTGATTTTGCCGCTGTTAAACATAATTTTTTTTTTTTGAAAAAGTTTATACAGTACACTCGCGGTATAGTGAACGCGTGATATAGTGAACTCGCGATATAGTGTTCATGATTTTTTTTTACATTGATCGCTCTAAATAGTGAACAACTCATTTTTTTGCTGCTCGAAATAGTGAACAAAATTTACAAAGTACCGCAAAGAAACCAAATAAAGAGAATATTCTAACAGAACTTTCATAAATTCGAGTCTAGGCCACAGCTTTTGTTGTTCTAGTCTATGGAAAAGTATTTTTATCCTTAGTCACATGCAGTTCTTTATTGGAAATGGCTAAAAGAAAACATCTCTCCCTTAAAAATAAGTGCGATTTAATCGATGATTATAAGGCCGGTAGAAGTGTAACTACACTGGCCTTGAAATATGGTGTTGCAAAATCCACAGTTTGTGCTATAAAGAAAAACATAACAAAAGCTATAATTGCCAATCTGGCAATCATTGGAGACCCGTATGGTGATATTCGTATCATCGTATCAAAATTCCACTTTGAAGTCAAACTTTCCAATAAGATTTTTTTAAAATTTTTTCCAATCGGATTTTGATGTATGGGAGTTTTATGTAGAATCATATTCTAAATAACTTTTGTTCTTGCACTTTTTTGATAAGATGCACCGTTTTTGAGATATTCACAAAATCGTTTTCGTTCGTATGGGGGGTCAATTTTTGCCCATTAACGAACTTAGCCTCGCATTTTACGAAAAACGGATTTGCGCAAAATTTCAAGTCTCTAGCTCAATCCGTGCGTTCGTAATCCGCGCCACAGACAGACGGACAGACAGACAGACAGACAGACAGACAGACAGACGGACATGCAGAAATTAATTATTTTTATCATTCTAAACACACTGGTGTAATTCATTTTTATGTGTGATGACGGGATCTTGGCGTTACAAACGGTAAGGCAAAGTTAATATACCCTTTGGTTTCACCATACGGGTATAAAAAAAGCAAATGAAAGTCACAGATTTTTTTCCAAATAAATAATTACATGTCCAAAAAATAAAAAATTCTTTTAACATAAATAAATTATGTATATTTGTTCTTCAAATTAAAAAATACTGAAATATGTAGGTAGTTTTTGTCAGCTTAGTATAGTGAACCATTTGATTTAGTGAATAGGCTTGGTTTTTTTGAGTTCACTATATCGCGAGTGTACTGTAGGTTAAAACTAGGTAATACGCCCCGGTTTACAAAACGCCCCACCGTCATATTACAAGTCCTAACAAGTATTGAGACAAGACCACGACACGTTTTTATTTGTCTCAGATGTTCAATTACGATGCTAGAGTGTGCACGCGTTTAGTGCGTAGTGCTAAGAAAATATTTAAAAAAATTTAATTTTGGGTGTAAAATATTAGTCAGGTGAGTAATAGACAAATTCAATTTACTGATCTAGCTGGTATACTTCGAATTTGTAGTTTATATATTGGAAAACTATGTAAAATTGCCTTTTTATTTCGATATTACGCCCCATGACAATTAGTCGTATCTGTCAAAATCGAGGCGGGGCGTATTGTACATCTAACTTTATAATTTGCCCCACCCATGCATAGGGTAAAACGCCCCATTCTAATTTATAGTTTTCTTGGTAAATTATGAGAGATTGCTTTCATTATCGTTTGCAGATATGCCAGGAAACTACATTCGGAAAACATTACGGGCATCTTGGTCTGAAAATAATCGTATTCAGGCAATGGAAAAAGTTAGAAACAAGAAAATGGGTGTTAACGAATCATGCAGAGTGTATAACATACCTTCAAGGACTCTAAGAAGGCATCTTATAACAGGGAAGTCAAAAATTCCTCTTGGCCATCCAACAGTTCTGACCAAAGAACACGAAAAAAGGCTGGTTGCCCACATAAAACAATTGGAGAAAGTTGGTTTTGCCCCAGATCGCAAGGAAGTAAAATACCAGTGGCAGTTTCCAAAAATTAACAAAGAGGAATGGTACTAACTTCAAAAGACCATATCCTAAAAAGAAAAAGTATTGTCCAAAAACAAAATCATAAAAAGAATAAAACTATTCGCCAGAGAAAAATTGGAAAACCAAAGACAAGAAAAATCAAAAAAAAAAAGGATAAGTACTTCCTCCTCTGAAAGTGCAGTAGAAATTATGAATTATGAGAAACCAGGCGAGGAAGTCTCAGATCAAAATGATAACAGATGTATAGAATATTCCGAAAACTATTTCAAAACGACATCCAATGAGGACGGAATTCAGTGTACATCATGTTCATCCTGGTTGCATGAATTTTGCACAAGGTACAATCCTCTATGTAATATTTGTGGTAGAAAGGCCAAACGAGCGACTGTTAATTCAACATTTATTTTTTGTTATAGTTTTCAAAATTTAAATTGTTTAGTTTTGTTATATAAATGAAATATTTTTATTTTTTATACTTTACAACATTAAAGAACTGATTTTTTGTAAGGGCGTTTTGTAACAACAATGGGGCGTTTTGCCATCACCTTGCATTACAATACGCCCCAGCGAAGGTTTGAAAAAATACTTGATTTCGGTTACTTTTAGTTAACTTATTTTTTTTTAACAAATGTATATGTGAAGGAAAATATATTCAGTTTACGTTCTAAATTGGTTTTTTTATGAAATCTTAAAAATGTGTTCTGTACTTGATTTTCAAAAAAAGTGGGGCGTATTGCCTAGTTTTACCCTATTTAAAAAAAATTTACTAAAAAGGAAAAAACTAATTTTTGGGCAATGTGTATCAGAAATAAAAGTGAGGTAAATATTTATTTTACAATATTTTATATTTTATGCTTTTATCTCGCTTTTATTTCATATACACATTGCCCAAAAATTATTTTTTTCCTTTTTAGTGCTTTTTTTAAAAATAATTAACCGATCCCAAAAACACCCAGATCAAATTTTTCCCGAAAAATTTGAGGAAAGGATAATTCTTACCGACTTCTTAACGTCAAAATCGAATTCAGCGATCCCAAATAGCCCCAGATGAGATTTTTCCTAGAAAATTTGAGGAAAGGATAATTACGTTCTCCTTACAAGACCTTCCATTATCCTTACCGACTTCTTAACGTCAGAATCGGAACCAAACACCCCAACTACCCCCAAATGAAATTTTTTTTCCGTAAAATTTGAGGAAAACGATGATCCCGTTATCCTTACAGGGCCTTGCGTTATTCTCACAGATTTCTTAATGCCAGAGTGAATTCAGCGGCCCCAAAAACCCTCAGGTACCGCTTTATAAAAAATATTCACACTTTAAGAAGACCTCGCGTGTTAGGAGGTTTCACGTTTAGGACTTCCCGCGTTTTAAAAGAAACCAGCATTTATGAAGGCCCTACGCTGTCGAAAGCTTTACAGTTTATAATGATATATGTCATGGTTTACAGGGTCAATCTTTAAAAAAATCGTACCATTTTTTTTTAAATCAGGTCCGGCATTTTTTTGAAAATCACGCCTTTTAGAAACCCAGGATTTTAATTGATCTCACACTCTGAAAGACTCCGCGTTCTTAGAGGTTCTGGGATTTTTCAGATCGCGCGGTTCAAAAGGCCCACCTTTGCAAACGCTTTTTAAAAAATCGGGTCCGTCATTTTTTGAAAATCAAGCGGGTTGTTTTAGAAACCCGGGATTTTAATTGATCCCACACCCTAAAACACCCCGCATTTTTGATAGTTCTGAGATTTTTAGAGTCCCACGATTCAAGGGGCCCGCCTTCGCAAACGCCTCGCGTTTGAAACCCCCTTCAAAGCCCCTTAAAATTTAGCGCCAACCCTGAACACATGTCATAAAAATTACGGTCATAGTCTGACAGTTTCATTTCAATCGAAAAACTAAATTAATTACAGGTAACTCGTCACTATTTCCACAACCACCATCAAAGTAATTCCTCGGAGTTTCAAAATTGGAATAGACTAAGATAATCATACAAATCGCGTCTCGTTGTTGTTAATTTAAACATTTTTTCCGCAATTGTTTCGTTATTTCCTATGCAATTGCTGTTGGACCTGTATTGTTGTTTCTGGACATCTTCTGCGCTTATGCTGGGATTTATGCTGATGTACACATGCAGCATACCAGATTTGTTATTGTTAAGCATACAAAATCAGCATTAGTCGACCTGTTGTTTAGTTTGATTCCGTATAGGGTCGACTATAGGCGCTGGTCTTGTTTTCCATCCTACTTTTAGTTTTTTTTTTGTGTGTTTTTTTCTAGGGGTGATTCTTACAAGGAAAGCCTTGAAAATTTCTGTTGTGTAACTTTTCATTTAGAGTTTGCAGTCTCACTCTTTCTGTCTGTCTGTTTGCCCGTCTGTCTGTCGGTCGGTGTCGGTGTCGATGTCTGGTGGTGATCACGGCTCACGCAAAATAGTCGTGCGCGGATGAGATTCGTGATCCCAGGAAGAAGTTTTCGTTTTGCTTTAAATCTCGACGTTTTGCTGCGATACGCTAGCAAAACTTAACATTAGATACAAGTATCTTTCGTATTCGTTTACAATGAAACAAGTCCATGTTGACGATGATGATGATGATGATATTAGCTACGTTCACGAATCGAAATACTATAGAAATATAACTCAGACACTTTAAGAAAAGTCTAGCGTTTGACGCTGGCGTTTCTTAAAGCAGCAATTCTTTACGGTTGCTGTAAGTTGATCCGAAATACTTGCATTCATTTTCATTTTGGCGTCTTTAAAGTCTGGTTTTTTTTTCTTGTGGTTCTTTTGCTCGAATGAGGAAAAATCTTTTCGTGTTTTTACTGGAAAACATTTTTTGGTGCCGTATGGATAGATAAGCCAGGCTCATCCGACCGTTGAAACTGGGCTGGGGAAATTGCCTCGTTTACCAACAATAAGAATTGGAAAAATGGCAGCGTTATTTATGAATATCAACTGTTTTTTTTGTACCTGTTACACGGATCACAGGCGGTGGTAGGCATATCGTGGATTTTGAAGGAGGTTCTTGTGTCTCAAATCTTTAAAAAATGATTAGTTTTCAATGAACTTGAAAAAATAATATTTACCACCCAAAATTCTGCATACATGACTCACTGCGATGTCAATATCGTATTTTGCTGAAAAGCTGCGCCTGATGAAGGCCTAAGGCTTACGAAATAAAGACAAGGTCGTACACGAAGAAAAATCGTGTTTGGAATCATTCTGATGTTTTCAACTAGGTTAAATTTCGGGACTCTCTCCTATATTTGCAGATCCCATTGCACAAAAAACTCGGTATGATTCCTCAATTTCCAGGAGGAGGGCGAACTGGACTTAAGGCTGAAACATTACGGACGCTTCCTTTACAATTTACCCTTTTTGTGTTTCAATTGAGTTAAAATAGAAAATTCGTTTCGAAAGAAGCAAATCTATGTATATATATAAAAATGGATGTTTGTCTGTCTGTCTGTCTGTTTGTCTGCCTGTCTGTTTGTCTGTCTGTCTGTTTGTCTGTCTGTCTGTCTGTCAGTCTGTCTGTCAGTCTGTCTGTCAGTCTGTCTGTCAGTCTGTCTGTCTGTCTGTCTGTCTGTTTGAGATTACAAAACTCAAAAACTACTGGACCGATTTTTACGCGGTTTTTTGCAAAATGATCTGCTTTGCCAGGAACAGTTGCTATGTTAGATTTTCAAAATTCGAAACAGAAGGTCCTGTAAGGATAACGCAAATATCCTTTTTCCCATTTTTCCCCGGAAAAATTGGCATTATGGGGTTTTTGGGGTCGTTGATCACAAATCCGGTATTAGATTTTCAAAATTCGAAACGGAAGGTCCTAAAAGGATAACGCAAATATCTTTTTCCCGTTTTTCCCGGAAAAATCGGCATTAGCAAAAACTGGCTTTGGGAGGTCTTCAGACCACGAATCTGGTGTTGGAACTTTAACAGAAGGTCCTGTACGTTTTTTCCCACGGTCTTCAGACCACGAATCTGGTGTTGGAACTTTAACAGAAGGTCCTGTACGTTCTTTATGATTTTTTGGCATTCAAAAATTTATCCAAAAAACTTAAGTTTTTAAAAAAAAAATCAGTTTTTAAAAATCTCTCGAAAACTATGCCACTTTTGTGAAAAATGCATATAATTAAATTTATAGGAAATAAAATTTCCTGCATTTTTTCCCTTTAAAATATATATTTACAAGGACTTTTCTATGTTCCGCAAATAGCTAGAGCTAGAGAGCAACTTCGAAACACACAAAAAAAATCTGGAAAAATGTGGATATTCTTATGGGTTTTTCTAAATATGAAAAATTAAAAACACTATTTGGACATTCAATTTCCCAACCACAATTTCCAGCCGAAATCAATAAATTGAAAAACAAACACATATTGCTGATTTCTTCTATCTCTTGTTGTTCATATTTTATATTTTTCAATAAATACAAAACTATTCCCTCGTTCGTTGGAAACCACATAGAAGAAAATTCAAGACCAGTAATTTTTCATCGTCAAAAAGTGTCGAGAATACACAAAAAAAAACTCTGCCTCGCAAAAATGAGCAAAAGAACTTCGCAACGAAACGACGAAATGCACATCAGGAACCCGAAAAAAAATACAAAAACTTGACTTAAAGCTGCGCCAAAAAGTCTGGAAAAGGATAAGAGGGCATCGATCAATGTCGCCCCAAAGGATTATTTTTCGGCTGTGGCTTAAGCAACAAAACACGTAAAATGCATCACTGAACACACACCCGAACGGTTGCAATAAAGACAAACACACCCATGCACGATTTCGGTATGGCGGAAAATGACGCACATAAATATAGAAAACAGGGTTAAATATTTACGAGTCTGGGCCAAAACGGGTAATGCGGGAGGAAGGGTGATAAGAAATATAAGCAAGCTTCAAACGAATGAATCGTACAGGATCAAGTAACCGCAGCAGAAAAGTCAAGAAGGCCAAAAAGGACGAAAATCTTTCTATACGGAGTCATTGGAACAACTAAGAAAAAGCGGGTGAAATAATCGGGTAAAGAGAAAGAGGAGATGCCGTAGCTAGGATATGCCTTAGGATGTCACGATGTGACTGTGTCTTATTTTTGTGGGATTTTTTCCATGTTTTTTTTTCTAAGATCCTAGAATGACATCAGTTACAGTCGACCAGCTAACATCGTTTATTTCCCTTTCCTGAGCTACACGTCTAAGAAAGTAATGTCTTTGTTCTAAAAAACGGAAAGAAAATGAGACAAAAGCACAACGAATTGCATCGTAGTTTAGAAGAAATGTGACGCTTTCGGGGTGATATTTTCATGCATCCTCAAGGACGAACGAGAATCGAGTGGTGGGAGATACGGACGAGGGTAAAAAGTTTTATATGTAATTCACAAAGCGCTCATAGTGAAATTTTCAGAAATATTCCGTGCGACGAAAAACATTTTCCTTGCAAGGACAAATGGAGGTCGAGTTTTTGGCTAAAGATGCATTTTACCGAGCTTCCATCATTTGTTCCCGCCCGCTCGCAGTCACCATAGCCAAACGTTTTTATCCTTTTTTCGTTTAACGAGTTTTACTAGTCCACGACGACGTTATAATCCATTCATCTACCCCCCGCCCGTAACCTCCTCCCGCACTAACATTCTGTCTCAATCGAGGCCATCGCCACCCCATACACACCCTCCGATCAGACTTTATCGCCACTATGCATTCATCGGGGGTGTTTCGCCACCTTTTCGTCTATTCTGCGTCCTGATTTCGGTTCAAATTTGTGCGGTTGCATGCCAACAATCCTTCAGCTTGACTGGCGTGGGGTCGTTTTTTTTCGATTGAAGCAGTACAGAGAGTTGCAGAGTCCTGATGATGTTTTTTTTTGGAAGTCCCTATGCAGTGGGGGTCGATTTGGTGGTATATCGGGAGTGAATTGTTTATTGTGCCCAACTCAGCAAACGTTGTTGTGTCTACTTGTGAGCGTTTCGCTGTACAAGCAGAAGATAGCATCGTGAATATTTCAAGAAGAGAGCAAATGCATGCAAGTGCCCAATAACCAAAGTTAGCCAACCGGGGCGGCGCGGCGCCACCCATCAACTACCTTGAAGCTTGCATCCCACAATTGGGAGAGGCTGTTTTGAAAAATTACTATTTTACGCTAACAAAAAAATTGGCGTTAAAATTGTCAAAATTTCTTTCTTCTCGTCAAGAAAAGCCCGAAAATTCACATTAAATGAAATCGATTAAAACTAGAAAACCTCTTTTAATTTCATTTTAAATTTTAGTTAAAGAACGAGCATACGAAAAATCAAACATAACGATAAAGCCATAATTTTAGCACTCAAATTTAAAAAAAAAAAAAGAATTCAAAAAATTCTAAAAATATGCGATTTGTTGAAAAATGAGCTCTTAAAAAAAATAATAATATTAAAACATGAAATTTTCATAAAACAATTTTATCAACTATCGGAAATTGCGACTTTTTAATAGGGAGGTTTTCAAGTCGGCGGATTGTTTTAACACATTGACTGCCATGGCTATCATTTTTGACAGCCAGTGAGCCATGGCTATCATTTTCGATAGCTGGGTCTACAATCTATATGCATACATACATACATTCATACATACGTACATTCTACATACGTCTACATGTATTGGCATCTCCCTTACATTTTTGCAAAATTGGTCTGGCAGTCAATGTGTTAACATAAGAAAAGTTACAATTGCCAAGGGCCAATTGTCAAATACTCTATATGATGATAGACAAAATGTTTATTTTAAAAAATGCATTTGTATAGGAGAATGGTCTGATTGGATTTTGATGTATGGAACGGTTATGTAAAACCATATTCTAAACATATTTTGGCTTTATAAATTTTTCAATACGATTCACCGTTCTCGAGAAAATAGGCAAAAAGTATTCAATTTGTTTCAAAGTGGTGGAAGAAGTGGTCAAACTGGATTCTCATGTATGGGTATGTTATGTAAAATCCTATTCTAAATACATTTTACCTTTATAAATTTTTCAATATGACGCACCGTTTTCTAGAAAATTTCAAAAAACTGTTTCGTTTGTATGGGGAAGGGGGGAAGGAATGGCCCAATTTTGCACGTCCAAGAACTTAGCCTAGCCATCTACGATAAGCGTAACTATACAAAATTTCAAGTCTCTAGCTCAATCAGACGGACAGATCAGCTCAGACAGACGGACAGACCAACAGACAGAAAGACGCACAGACATGAGGAAATGAAAATCTTTTGTCATCCCTAACACCCTGGTGTAGTTCATTTTTGTGTCCGATGATTGATTCAATGCGTTACAAACGGTATACTAAATCTAATATACTTCTATATCATGTATCATTTAGAGCAGTGCTGCCCAACCAGGCGATTGCGATCTACCAATCGATCTCGACACGAATTTGGGTCGATCTTCTACTACAGACTGAAAATGTTAAAAAAAAATTTTTTTTTGTAAATGCAAATATTAAAAAAAAGGGAAAGTGAAAATTAAGTAATCACACTATTTACTTCTCCGTTTTTTTGTTTTTTTTGCTGTTAAAGCAAGTGGTATATTTTACTTGGATTACCTTATTTTAAATTTTATTTTACTTGCCTATTTTAAGTAGGCATTGAAAACTTGAAAATTACTAGATTCTAGCGGTTTTTTTGAATTTGACTCATGTTTAAATTTTGTTTGAATAGTTTAGTTTCGATTTAGAATTCACGAGCCTGTTCACATTAGACGATGCGAGACGCTACGTGTTATCGCAAACGTGAAATGGTTTATTTTCAGGATTACTGCGGCACCGTACGTGGAGTATCTTTTGCTCTGCCCGTGTAACCACACGTATATGGGTAGATCTCGATGTAGTCGGATTAAAAAAAGTCGAACTTTAGTACAAAAAGGTTGGGCAGGCCTGATTTAGAGTATAAACATGGCTTTCAAAAGCTCCAACTCAAAAAGCACTTGACCGACTGCACTCAAAACTTAACCCAGTCGTGCACTTATGGTTATCTTCTAATATTTAATTATAATAGGTGTTTGTAATTGATTTTTTTGCGTATAATGCCTGATATTTTTCACATTTTTTTATAAAATGGTGGCGCTTTGAGGATATTTATTCAGCGGCATAGAAAATACCAAGAAAATAACTATGAAACACAAAAACAAAACACATGAAGTGAGAAGCTAAGGGATGATTTTCTGAGTTGACCAAAGCCGATTACACCGACCGATAACATGCACTTTCAAGTCTATGACGATTCGGGAGGTTTCCCAACTCCCGCAATAGACAAAGCGAACGTTTATTAAAAACTTATACACAAACCTCCGTCCCTCTTTCTTCTGCATTACCACAATTGTGACATTCGAGAATGGTGAGATTTACATCACCTCCACATACACATGGCTAACTAACCACCACCACCCTGTATCGTGTTCAGCTCATCCGACAGAAAACAACCCTTATTGCAGCCATTTTTGAAAATAGGTTGATAGTCTTTGGTAAATGGGATGGATTGGAGAATTTATCCTGCCAAGAACAGAAAACCGTTTATTCGAAGCTCAAAATCGTCCTTCGAGAAACCAACCTCCGAAAACCACACATCCACCCTGCAGGTTGTGCGGGTTTCCAAAGCTAACTGTCATTTACCCGATGCAACCACCACCCTAAAAATTTTCCACCTGCTTCGCTCCCTGTCAAGGCCTTACGCTGCACATTTTGTTTTCATCGTGCACAACAATGAAAAAATGACGGGCTCTGGAGCTCGGGAGCGTGATAAATTACGTTACGTTATGTGCACGGAATATTCTTTTTCGACACGGGTATGTCGACAACGTCTTCTTCTTATTTTATGCCCGATGCCGTCTTATGTTGTCGCTTAGGTTTCTCCGTCTGTATTCATTTATACCCACTCCGTCATGCCAGCGGGATCTCTCACTTTTTATTGTTCACCAACGTCATACACTGCGACAGCTGTAGGTGGATGCAAGGATATAATAGGGCAAGGGGTGGCGGTGGTGGTGTAGTTGTTGGGATGGATATGCTGCGCTTTAACGTATTATTAACTTTCAAATGCAAGACTGAAATGTCTGGGACAGGAAGATACACCCAGTTTTTCCTCCCATTTACCTTTCAAAGTTTTTTCCCCAAATTGTCATCTTTTTGTTTTATAGTCCATCAATCTTGAAAACTAGTCAAGGAAATAAATTTCCGCATTTCGGTAGTATTATTTGCGGTATGGTATTTTCCATTTTATGATTATTTCTTTATTATCAAACATTTGTTACTATAAAATATTAAAATTCTTTTGAATGATAAAACTTTTATTATTATTCTCTATTTACACGATTTTTATTTACACAGGTTTTACTTAAGCGGCTTTCACTTAGGCGACGACAGACATACCGACAGACATACCGACAGACAGACCGACAGACAGACCGACAGACAGACCGACAGACAAACCGGCAAACAGATGCACGGACGAATTTCTCATTTGTTGCAGTTCTGAGTGAAAATTGAAAAATATAGGAGAGTTTCAAGGGTAAAAAGTAGCGTAGGGTTGAGTGGACAGAAAATTTCCCAAGTATCTCTCTGTCTAATTGTGAAAACCACATCAACAACTCTTAAATACTACAGAAGATAGCAGGAGAGGGGGTGCAAATTCTGGGAAATTTTTAAAATATTGATATTTTCAACCAAAATCTCTTAAGAAAACATTAATTTGTATTCAAAAATACTTAAAAAAATCATCAAATTTTCCCAACAAAATCCAATTTTGTTGAACAAAAACCAAATATCTACTCCAAACCCCAATGTATATTACCTACTTCATTATGTGTAAAACTTTACGCCATGTTAGTAGCCAGCTCTAAATCAAAAATTTTGATCAAAAACATATCGACAAAAATTTCCGGTAAGCACTCAATCAAATCATCACCTTTCGCGGAAAGCGTTCCAAATTGGCATTTCGATCATTTTTGCAGATAGTGTTAATGATCCTTCCGCACGATACGATCATCTTACCAATCGTCAGCTCTTTCTGCAATTCGCTACGCTACACTCGATCGTTTCCAATTGCATCTACCTATCAGAGATACCACAACTGAAAAATCTTAGACAAAAAAAACGAGCCTCAAATCGATTGAACGAATTTCGCTGCTAAAAATGCACATTAAAAATCACGAAACGATCAACAGTTCGAATCGATCTTCAACTTCTTCTACGCCAGGTGAACTCACCTTTTGGGACCTAGACCCAGAGCATAGCCACCAGTTTCTTAGTGTTGGTGGTTGGGGTGATCTTGAATTTCACGGCGAACAAACAGAAGGAACGCGCGCGCATAACTCACCAATTCAGAGTATCATCGCGGCGAAATTGATGGAAATCGCGACGGTTTTCCACGTAATCTCAGCGATATGCAATTAGTCTTCGAGAAAACGTTCCTATCCGTAATCGCAATGTAATCCGTAATGCATCCAAGTATTAGATATTCAGGTAAAGGTAATTCTGATACTTTTTTTTTTGAGACAAACGCTGTTAGTAGAGTCCCGCGACTGAAATTCACGAAAGATCAGAAGGTCGTCGCTGCTAAATTATCGATCGTTAAATACTTAAAGATACTTCGGAACTTCTTACCTCAAGCCGAGCATAATAGGAAAACAATTGTCGAATGAATTTTATCGCAACCAGAGCTCTTTATAATCCCCCTCTCCACGATTCTTCACTGCAAAGCCTTTTTTCGTCCATTTTGCTAAATTTCTAATCCCACAGCATTATATAATCGTAAAGAACTGGATGAGTTCGCCTATAATTGGATTAAAATTTATTCCCATTTATAGATCAAGATTTTCTTACCTCTTGTTGTAAGAAAAGAAGAAAAGAACAATTGCTTAGGCGATTTTTCTAGAAACTCACTGTTGTGTTGAATAGAAATAAAATCTTTGTTATAATTTTAAGGAAATTTATTTACGCTTAAAAAATATCAGTTCTAATCAACAAAAGACTTTACTCTGCAATATTTAGTTTCAGGAAACATAAGTAAAAAAATCTTTTTTTTTAAATATCTTGAGAACCGTTAAAGATACAAAAAACCGTTAAAGGAAAAAAAGGCAGGAAATTTTATTTTGTTTGAATTTGCTTATATGCATTTTTTCTCAAACGCTCATATTTTTCGAGAAATTTCCAAAAAAACTCAATTTTTTCAAATATTTTGAGAACCGACAGAGATACGAAAGAAACCGTTAAAGCAAAAATGTAGAAAATTTAAATCCTTTAAATTTTGTTAAATCCTTTAAATTTCCAGTAGAATCCCGATAATTCATACCCCGATAATTCGTATATCCCGCTAATTCGTATGAATTTGCTGGTCCCTTGAAAAAATCCCGATAATTCGTAATCCCGCTAATTCGAATATCCCGATACTTCGTCTTTTTACGTCGGTCCCTTGAAATACGAATTATCGGGATTCTACTGTATTTATGCCTATTCTGGAATCCGAAGTAGCATTATCGAGATATTTCAGATTTTGTAAAACAAAAATTCATATTTTTATTTTAAACTTCGATAAACTAAATATTTATTCGTCGGGTTATAGTAGCGTGAACATTTTTTTTTGAGCCAATGGGGGGAGAAAATGGGGGAGACAAAAGGGGATGAAAAATAAAAAATTGTATTAATAAATCAAAATATTGATTTTTTATTTATGTTTTTCAATTTCAAGAACAAACTGATGATGAACTTGTCGATTCATTGTATTTTTCTTGAGAAGAGATTTGTTTCAACATATCTTTGTCCTCTTTCAAATAATCGAAAAACTCCAAACAGCTGAGATTGATATTGTTTTTGTTAAAAAGAATCGATTTAAGAGTTTTAACTTGTAAACGAGTCTTTTCCGTCGTCCAAATTTTATTGATCGCCGAGAAAACACGTTCGACTGGTGCTAATGTTCATGGCAGAGCGAACGCGTATTCGATAATAGCCGAAAACTCGAAAAATGGCGTTTCTTTCATAAATAAATCTTGGAAAAAGGTGGATTTTTCAGGGGGATGTGGGGAATAGCCAAGTCCGAAAAGGGGATAATCAAGAGGGGATAAATGGTCACGCTAGGTTATAGTGTAAATTGCGCAGGATTTTGTATAAGAAAGTCATGAGCTGTTCACATCGTAATTTAAACAACACTGTATGTGCAAAAGCGACAAAGAGAATTGTTCGATTTTGAATAATTTCAAAAAATGCTTCTTGGATCGCCATTTGAAAACTTTCAGATTATTTTTACTCTATATGATATATCATATAGAAGTATATTATAGCCCTATTATGAAAGTCGCGCGACTCGTCGTACTGCGACAAATCTGCTACTGCGGACTGTTTTGGTATTATGGTAGTCCGCAAGACCTGTTTTTCAAGGAATTTCAAGTCCGCATCTATTTGGCTGCGGACTCACCTTTTCCACTGACATTTCGAGGTTAGGTAAATGATTTTTTCTTTTTTATAAATTTATAATTAACATGTTTTTTTATATATATAGATAAGGCAATGAAGCAAACAACTCAAAGACAGTTCAAAACTCTGATCGAGGAAAAGGTCCCTGAGATCGCCAGTGGGTTCCCGACAGGGAAAACAAAACAGGAGGTGAACGATTTCTGGGAGCATCTCTAATTGATTTTCTTATAATTTTCATATCAGTGTTGTTATTATTATTAAAGAAAAAAAGTGCTACACTCGGAAACACTGCTATATTTTTGAAAAATAAATAAAATCTTTGACAACTGAAACGAATCTTTCTCACGTTTGACAGTTCAACGCGAACCAACGCATATGATCGCAGCGAGTCTAGTCCGCAAACGGCATGCGGACTTACATAATACCAAATCACTGCGGAACGGACTTGACAGTCGCTGCGGACTGACGAGTCCGCACGACTTACATAATAGGGCTATTAGATTTAGTATACCGTTTGTAACGCATCGAAGCAATCATCGGACACAAAAATGAACTACTCCAGGGTTTTAGGGATCTCAAAAGATTTTGATTTCCCCATGTCTGTCCGTCTGTATGTCTGTTGGTATATCCGTCTGTCTATCAGTCCGTGAACGCTTTCGAAAAGATTGAGCTACAGTCTTCAAATTTTGTATAGTTACGCTTCTCATAAATGGCTAGGCTAAGGTCTAGAACGGGTACATTTGGACCATTCCTTCTGCCTCCCTAATACAAACGAAAGTGTTTTTTTCCAATTTTCTCGAAAATGGTGAGTCGTATTGAAAAATTTATTAAGGTAAAATGTATTTAGAATATGATTCTACATAACTCGCCCATACATCAAAATACAATTGGATCATTGCTTCCCCCAAAAAATGTAATACAAATGGAATAAATTTTACCTGTTTTCTCGAAAACTGTACATCGTAACAAAAAATGTATAAGGATGAAATGTGTTTAGAATATAATTTTACATAACTTATCTATACATCAAAATCCAATCAGACCACTCCTTTCCCCCTCTCCTATACAAATGGATTTTTCTAAATAAACATTTTATCTGTCATCATATAGAATATTTGACGATTGGCCCCTGGCAATTATAGCTTTTCTTATGTTTCAATCGTAGCTTCAAGAGCCACCCAATTTTCATATAAATATCTAATAGATAACTGTATCTAAAGTATTTTATCTAAAGTATTAAATAGATACTTAATTTAATGATCGGAATAACGTATTACAAAACTATATGAGTATGTCAGAAAATTATTTTCCTTGTGATTTACAGGAAATATTTCCTAGTACACCTTATGCTAACGGACCATTCTAAAATACACACAGATTCGTTGGTCGTTTCTTTGCATTCTTGCTTAGCAGCACAAGTTTTTCACCGATTAATCGCTTCTTGGTCGAACATCTCAAAACGATAATTGCTGCGTATAGCAAATCTCGCTAATTGAATAGACAACGTGTTAATTATAAGATCAGTGCGTTACTCCATCGAATCGTGCAGTTTTTCACATATTTCACCAGCAAGGAAGCGAAAAAAGAAACACCATGGAAAAGCCGTGCAACCAGAGACCAACCACTTAAGATGGTAAAATTCTGAAGACTTTATCGTTTCATGGATGAGATGCCGGGAAAAACGCAACTTCGGCATTTGAACATCGTAAAGAAAATAAATATAAAAATATTTCCAGAGCAATGATAATTTAACATCACGGCTCCCGATGTAGATACAAAAATATCTACGTTCATGTGAACCACTATTGGAAGCGAAGCTGATGCGGGGATCACTTGCAAAAAAGTGCATTCCAGTCGACTTGAATTAAGATATAAAGAGGATCATGATGGTTTATAGTTGATCTCTTCACCCTCCGTCACTATGATTTTCTTAACTGTTGAGTCGCACACCAGTGAAGTGGCGAATGGCTTTCGTGTCCTCGCTGGACATTAAAACTGTTGCAGTTTTTCAAAGAAAAAACGCCACGATCGAGATTTTCGAGTTTTTTCGCATCTGCACTGAAAGTTTTTCTTTGGCTTTTGCTCCATTTCACCTGGACGTAACATAAAGTTCTTTCACGTTTTCTCTCGATGCTCCGATCGCCGGGAATGAGGATCACTCCGTGCAACATAATCGTGTACAGCATCCGATACCAGTTTGATGGTGTTGCTTGCACAAAAACTGTCAATATTGATGACGATCAACCACGGACGACGAGTTATGCGTGATAAATTAAGTTATTAGCAGTAGATCGTGAAAGGAATTCTGATTAAATGATCTACAATTGATCATCTCACCTGAATTGATTGATAAATGATGTGATATTGAATAGAGTGGATGTTAAAAAAAATTAAAAACAGCTTACACCTGTTGGGCAGATCATTTTCTTAATACTACTTTCATAAAAATTATTATATGACAAATTGATTTATAGCTGGTCGAGATTTCACAACTTTTTTTTCAAATTTAAAATATTTTGTAACGACATTCTTTCTTCTAGAATCGCTTTTTATGATATTAAATAAGAGCACTATATCTTAACAGGTGAGTCGCAAAGAACGATGCTGGAAAATGCCTCTTGACTAACTTTTGGGTTTAACTTTCGTTGTACCAGCATTGGACAGGTATTTTGCTCTAGTTTCATGGACATAAGCTCTTTTTTGACGGGGAACTGCAGGGGGATGGTCAGCTGCCATCTTAGGCGCAACGATTTTTCCATTGCGCCTAAGATGGCACTTGACCATTCCCCTGCAGTTCCCCGCCAAAAAAGAGCTTATATCCATGAAACTAGAGCAAAATACCTTTCTAATGCAGGTAGAACGAAAGTGAAACCCGAACTGGTTCAAAAGTTAGCCCGGGAGCATAAAAAACGTCGAATCCTGCAAGGTTCTTTCTATGAGGTCGCAACGTGCGTTAGAAGTTTTTTTTATTAAAATAAAAAAAATAACCGATTCACCAAAAAAAAAACTAACAAAAAACAGATTATTTAAGGCAAAAACCCCAATTTCAATCGTTCTTCAACCAAATCAAAGTTATGTTTTAATGTAAATGATGAAAATTTTCGCCTGGAGCGGATTTTTCTTGGAGTATTTTTACCTTGCGTCGTAACCTTTAAAACATTCTACTGCGGCGCATTTTTTTTTGTTTGAGTATTAAAAAAAAATTATGTGACCTTTTGGCCAAAGTAATTATCAGTTGTGATTAGCCCAAAACTTTCCTAGGAGTTTGGGAAAAAATATACAAAAATAATATTTTTTTGAAATATCTCGAGAACCATTAAAGATACGAAAAAAACCTCGAACAATATTTCTTCTAATTTTTTCCCACATTTTGATGTATGGAACAGTTATGTAGAATCATATTTTAAACACATTTCGTCTTTATAAATTGTTTGTTACCAATCACCGTTTTCGAGAAAATAAAAACAAAGTATTCACTTTGTATGGGGGAGGGGAGAAGGCGTAGCCCAACACTCCCTTCTCGCATTCACTTTTCCTATATTCATTTTTTGTCATTTTTGGTCCTTTTGTTTTTCTGTATTGTCTATACATGAATTCGGGACTCCGTTGAATGTGTTCGTTTTATTATTTTCGACCAGGCTAGACCATATCAGTTTATCCTAGAGCGTGCGTTTCTCTATTAGGACGAACTAGTTTGGCCTAGGCTAAACTAGTTTAGTATAAGTTATGTAGAATTATATTCTAAACACATTACAAATTTACAAATTTTTCAATACGACTCATCGTTTTCGCGAAAATTGTAAAAAAACTGTTTCGTAGGTATGGGAACGGGAAAAAATGGTACGATTTTGCCCGTTCAATAACTATTTACTAGAAACGCAACTGTACAAAACTTAAGTCTCTAGCACAATCCTTTCGAAAGTTATGCCGTTCACGGACAGACATTAGAACGGACAGACAGATGGACGGACTTGCGGAAATCAAAATCTTTTGTCAACCCTAACACCCTGGTGCAGTTCATTGTTGTGTACGACGATTGGATCGATGCGTTACAAACGCTATACTAAATAATATATCATAGAGGGTATAAAAATCTTAAAAAAAAATTTGAGATCTTTTTATTCAAAGGTAAGAAAAAAGATGTTTGCGAATTGCTTGCAACCTAACTGGTTATTCGAAAAAACAGTTAAAGGAAGAATTAAAAACATTCAGGGTATTCACAGTCCTCTTTTAAATTGTAGGTAATTTTACCGCTCGGTAATTCAGTCAAATTTAACAGACTTTTACCGAGACGGTAACTTGGTTCATGTAAAAATGAATTACCGGATTCGGTAATTGTAGACATGCCTTGAGTCGTGTTTTCCGGCCCGGTTATTCGGTATCAAGAATCAACCGCCGGTGGCGCTAGTAATGTTTTTAGTTGTCAAATTTTCTCGCAGGTTTTTTTGTTAATCTCATCGGACTGCAAATTTTTTCAATTTTGATAGCCGTTGCCACAATAAAAATTCAAAAGAATACATCAAACATGGATTTAAAGGTATGTGACATATTTTACAATCAAATTCGCAGTTCATGATTTGGTCACGTATCAAATAAAAGCGCTGTTCTCAAATCTGTGCTGTGGGATGTTCACAGCAGAATATTTTCAGTCTTTTAATATTACCGAAAACACTGAATACCGAAAATTAAAAGAGGACTGTGAATACCCTGATTAATTTATCTTCATATTTTCCTTTAATCATAAAACGATTGCTTTTACTGTTATCGGAATATTTCAGATTTTTATGTAAACTAATATTTTATTCGTTGGATTATAAATTGCGCAGGGACATAGATTCGGTATAAGAAAATCATGTGCTGTTCGTGTCAGATTTTTTTTTTTGAATTTTTAAAGGTATTTTTCTTATAACGAAAATAAAACTAAAACGAATTTGCCCTACAATTTATAATAGTTTGATGTAAGAAAAAAAAATGCTATAAGCAATTTACGAATGATCAAGATTAAATGTTATTTCAAAATTTCGAAAACGTTGCACAGTATTTGATAAACGACACAACCCTTCACTTCCTTCGGGAGGGCGGTATCAAGTATCCTGTGAAATTCACCATTAATGTGAGTAATCACGATGTATCCCAAGTAAATCTGCTAAATGACATTGGAGCGGAACGGGATTTACTAGGATAAGGTGATTCATTTCCAGGATATCAAAGACAGCAGAACAAAAGACGGAGGTGCAGAATCCACAAAAAAAAACCAACAACGACGACAACGAAGAAGACAAACTGATGGAAAATCTTCCTGAATAGCTGCGTCCCAAAAACCAATCCCAATCGCAATGTGCCAAGCACACAATATCTAAATGGCCACCGAAATGGCTTTCATCTGCCTCGACGTTGTCACTTTTGTCTATGTCTGAACAATGTGACGCCATCGCCATCGTCGAGGTATGTATGCATCCTGCGACCGATGCAGGACATTTAAGATCAGGATAAGAAGCGATGCTTCTACTACCAGTGCATCTTTTAGGTCGTCGTCGTTGTCACACAGAAAACTTGTGTAGTTTGTGTTTTCCTGAAGATCCATTCCTCCCGCTTTGATGGATCCTGCGATTTTCGTCCTTGGTTTTTGGGGGTTTTTGTTTCAGGGCTCGTCACTCTGTCGGTCTTCGGTGTGCTTCTGCAGGACTAAACCACTATTCTAAGCAGGAATGGCAGTGGCAGTAGCAGCAGTAAACGACTGTAATTTATAGTTCCTGAGGGAAATAAATGACGTGACTCGAGAATCGAAATGAGCCCAGCTTTACGTGCCAGCGCAGGGTTTTCAGAAAGCATTTTCCGTTTTTGTACTTTTACAAAGTTCGGGTCGGTCGACGCTTTCTTCCATTCATCCATCCATCCATCCATCCAACTATCTATCTATCTATCCATCCAGCACGGCCGTTCGTTGTGGATCCCTGGAGCATACACAAGAAATTGTAACAAGAAGTTTCGATGCAACGCGGGTTAGATTACGTTAGCATTGTCGAATGGCATGAGAAACTATCATTCTGGGCGGCTTTTTCACGTAGCAACCGTCACTCTCATCCATCGTCACACAGGACTCAGCAGTGCATTTTTCCCATGGCTCCGGTGCAGATAAGAAATATATAGCAAGTATTCCATTTGTTTTCCTACCCTTTTCGCTGTCAAGCAATCCAATGAAATCCTCTAGCTTCCCGCCCGGCCCCTCTTCACACCCCGCCACTTATCTGGGTCGCTTTTATTCCTTCTTACGCCGTTGATGTCACTTTGTGGGTTTTTGCTACTCAGCCATGACGAGGAAAATAAGGAAAAAGCTTAACACAATGCCTTCGCCCATGCGAATACACAAAAATCCCCCCTCTCCCTATATTGCATTCGTCCCATTTTCCTGCAGATCCTGTTTCTAAGTTGGGACTTTTCTACTCCCATGAAATTTTTCACAAAAAAAAAATCCTTTTTCGTTGCTTTTGAGAATTTTCCATCTTCCATCTTATCCGGATCCTTATCCCTGCGGATCTCCAGAAAAGATCCTGTGGCTCAAGAAGAAGCTTTCTGAAATGTGAAAAGTTCAGTGCTTGCTAGGGCTCACCCGAGCGAAATACACCTTAATATCTACAAACAGCTATATATGTATAGCGCTGTAAATTAGTTTTGGTATACCCGTTTCTCCTTGCCTGGTTCCTTTTTGGTTCCTGTATCCCGATTCAAACTCGATTCTTTTCAGTGCTAAACTGAATGCATCACCACCTCCTCCGCACCACTGAATAAAGGTGATCCAGTGGAGATACACACAGTTTTTAGCTTAGAATCTGCTAGTGATGAATTTGATGTCTGGATGAGATAATTTGTCATTTAAGATGAATTTCAAGGGAATTTTAAATGATGGATAATTAACGATGAGAATTTCAAGATGAAATACGACTTGGTTGTTCCATTTCAAGCGAAAGAGGTTATTTAGGAAAACGACCACACCGTACAGGCAACCGCCAATGTTTCTGTGTAAAAAGGATATTCACGTGAACTGAACACACTTCCAGTGAGATTATCGTATGCACATTTCGAAATTGGAACTTGCCACATACTGAGGAGAATCGAAGACATTTCCATGAGGTGATTTCAAGAAGTGATAAGTTTGGTTGCAATATTGCTTGTAAAAGGATTCTCCTTTAGCCCTGAATGCTATGCTGCAGGATTTAATATGATGGTGATGTTGATAAAAAATCAAGCCGCGGTTTTTAATTAGAAATACACAATTTTCATTTGTCCTTTATGGAGATTCGTTCTCTTTGTTCCAACATTTTGCATACCAAATGGACGCCCTGCATGCATGCATGCTTAAAAATCCTTGAATCCTTGATTCTTATCAGGAAAAGTGGTTTTTGTGGCAAAAATGGTGAGAGCTATTGGGGCGACGCTTTCATTTTTTGTTTCTCTTTCATGCATTTCGGAGTTCATTTAAAATTCTGGCTCCGAAAAGGACGAGAATTTTTAATGTTGTTGATGTCCTTAAACTTGGAGTCATTTTTAATTAGCACCACCTGAGTTTATTATTTTTTAAATTGAAATTTAAAAGAGGCGACAATTTTTATGAATTGAAAAAAAAATGTTTTGATGTTGGTGCAAACTGGATTAAAATGTGAAGCAAACCTTTTTTTTGTCCAGCCATAAACTTTATCCTGCACTTTAAACTTTTCTCTAGATTTTTATTTAACGATAGCTCGATTTTAATCCGGTCCTGTTGGCTGCTCCGATTATGACCCGGTTTTTGCTATTTCTTACAGAATTCTATGCTATTCCACAACTTTTTCTGCTCTATAACGCTCAATTTTCGGACCATTTCAACCGATTTTGAATTATTAGTTTTTACTAAAAAATAAGGGATTGTTGTAAAGTAATGGAAAAAAATTGAAAAACAAGCACACGGATAAAAGAAAAGCTAAAAAACCTAACACTACTCGATTCTAAGAACTTATCTTGAAAATCACTCAACCGATTGAGCTGAAATTTTAAGAGTCTAACGAAAAGAGGGAAAACATAAAGCTACAAGTGCCAGGGGCTGATCGTCAAACACTCTATATGACAAAATTTTCATTTTAAAAGGATTCATTTATTGGGGAGAGGGGGAAGGAGCGATCCAACTGGATTTTGGTGTATAGAACAGTTTAGTAAAATCATATTCTAAACACATTTCATCTTTATAAATTTTTCGATACTGTACACCATTTTCGAGAAAATAGAAAAAAGTATTCCGTTTGTATGAGAGAGGGGGGAAGCCGATTATATTTTGGTGTATGGATGAGTTATGAGCTATTCTAAATACTTTTTCATGGATGAGTTATGAGCTATTCTAAATACTTTTTCATAAATTTTTCAATGTCACTCACGATTTTCGAGGAAATTTCGAAAAAAACTGTTTCGTTTGTATGGGAGAGGGGGGAAGGAATAGTCCGATGTTGCCCATTTACAAGAAACACAACTGTACAAAATTTCAACTCTCTAGCTCAATCCTTTGGAAAGTTATGGTGTTCACGAACAGACAGACATACGGGTGGTCGGATGGAAGGATGGACGGCATGCGGAAATCAAAATCTGTTGTCATTTCAAATATCCCGGTTCATATTCTCATATGGAGTATAATTACTCATATATGCTCCAAGAATATATGCTCCAAGAAGCTCACGAACTTTTTATCCCATCCTGCTGGTCGATTCGAGTTCCATGAAAAAAAGCAATTGAAAAAGTTTTTGAGAAAACTTTTCACGACCTACTAACATTTTAATACAAAAACCAAATCGTAAATGCATACTTTTCATTTTAGTTTTCGAAAAAAATGGAAAACTTCTTCATTTCAGTTTTCATAAAACAAAAATTGACACTCTAACTGACGACGTACACGAGGCAACTTTCAGTCTTCAGCATGCCTCAGCCTCACCAAATTGTAGGAAAGAAACTATTGCGGCAAGAGGAGAAAAATCGCCACTCGAAAAGTGTTCTTCACTTCTTGTTTTACGCACACAAACGAAGTCGCTCGTGTATCACGTCAGCATGCATGTGTGCGTAATTTAATAGAATCAGTAGGTGCTTAGCCGCCGACTCGTAAACTTATCCCTAATTGAATGCAAATATGAAATACAAATTGCAGGTAGTTTTATTTTTCAGGTAGGTAGGAAAGAGTAAATGCCATAACAAATTGCCAGTCCTTATTCTTCTATTGTTGGCAGTTTCTATTTTGGCAATTGATGTTGCCTCGATGCTAGCTAGTAAGGGAATTGAGCTGGAAATACAACACATATATGAGAACCACATACACATGAGCGATCGCTTGTTGTACACTATAGCATAGAATTCTGTAAGAATAGTTTTTCCTACTAAAAAGTGAAGAAGCGTGTACGGTACGTCGGAAAGGCATTTTGAGGACTAAAAGTCGCCGCGGCGGGAAGACAAATGTACGTCCGCTCTAATATGTTATCGAAAATAATCGCGTTATAGAAAACTGTGTAATGTGAAATTAAAGACAAAAAAAATCACCTTACAATTACGTAGGTATGATTAATAAGCGTTATTTCAGTTCATATAGATATTGGAGCAGTTTACTACATTACTACAAATTAAGGGATGTAAATTTTGACAAAAATGCTATACAATAAATTTCAATCATATCGAAATATGCCAGCACAAGATTCCCATCACATATAATAGCCCCTTTTCAAAGTTTCCATTAAAAATCTTGCAAACTTCAACAATTTTTAGGAATTATAGTCATTTGTTTTTAGCTCATTGCCTGAAAGAATATACCGGATCACATTCCGGATCCCTTATGGCTCGGGCTTATAACAAATATTTGAATAAATCAGTCCAGGCGTTATGATGTCGCCTCCCATGCTCACTGCTTTACCTCTAGATCACCCACATTATGGCTAGCCATCCCCACCCCTACAGAAACATAACAAAGTCTCCTCGTTTCTATCTTGGCGACTCCGCGTTAATCCTGCATTTTAGAACTTTTCCCATTTCATATCCCTTTCATTGCAGCTCATCTCCCAGCCGACTAGACCTTTGTCACTCGAAATGAGATTTAAAGGAATGAAGCAAATATGCATACAGAAAACATCGTCCTGCAGCTGCACTTGATGAGACAACATAAGCGAAATCCTTGCGCCAGCTATGGTGAGACCTCAAACCAGTGAAATTTAAAACACCGATAGTGCCACCCTATCTGCCAGCGCCCGTCAACACTTCAAATGAAATGAAAGAAGACTGACACGACGATGGCAGAGGGTGAAAAAGTACAAGTGATGTCGAAGGAGAAAAGGACAAAACTTGGCTGGAAACTCGGTCAAGGATATTAAATTGTTATTCGGAGTCGAGACGAAACATAAAACTTGATGACGTTACTTTGGAACAACGAAATTATTATTACACATCCTTGCCAAGTAAATGGGGGGGCTGCTGCTGATGTGGAGACAAAGGAGCATACAGGATACTCTATCAGGACCAGGAGCAGATTATAGCTACTTGTCATTTAGCAGCGTCCGACGTGAGGGGACTGTTACGAAATGTGAACCGGATTCACTCAAAATGAATGAGAATCACGCGGCAGCAGGAGGTGGGAAAAAAAACATTGGGGGTTGGGTGTCCTTTTTCACAGACTGCGCCATAATAGTAAACTAAGGGATGGATATGATCCTTTAAACTTGAATCATTTACCGGCATGCGATTTTCCCTATACGAAAGCGCTATGCGGGATGGTTTGCCCAGTTGCAACCACATTATTGTGGGTGTCCTGCCAGATGCATATTTCAATGGGGTGGGTATCTGGCCATTTGCAAGGATGCATCTGAATATACATGGAATTTTAGATGACACCACGAGTGCGGTTTTTTTTGGCGAAATGGTCGTCGTGTAAGTCGTTTTCTTCGTTCATTTCAACTTGTTTTTCCCATTTCCCAGCACATTTCTTCGTATATCCTTTTGCAGAGTGTTTTTTATCCGTTGTCCTTGCTGTGTGGTGCATTTTTCGGGATATTTTCCTATGGTGTTGTTATATGTGTAAAACAGGGGGTCTGTCATTTTGGCCGAGACTGTGAAGTTTATGCGGTAATCAGAAGGTTTCGATCAAACTGAAACCCAGAAAAAAGATTTTTTTATTGTGATTAAACTTTCGGTCGATCGTCTGCCGGCAAAAAGGGAGATTCCTGAGCCGGACAGAGGCTTTTATTAGTCGGTATTCGGCCCCAAACTTTTATTAATAAAAGCGGTGCATGTTGGCCACGTCGACCACAAAATCCATCCCGGTTGGTGCACAAGAAGCAAGAACGATCCGCGAGGGGATCCGGATACCGATTCTTTTTAATATTCCATCGAATTTATGTTGCTAAACTGCGAGCAACGGAAATCATAATTGTGCATTAGAATAATAGTGCAGGCGAATCATATTGTAGGAAACGTGTTTCCCGGAACCGGAACTTTCCTTAATGCCCACGTTGTTAGCGCATCCAAATATAACCTAAAAGCTGGCTCCGGAATAGTTCCAGAAGGAGGCCGTAACGATTTCGATTTGGAAGAAGCTCGTTGTATTTATCATCAAGGCAATTTCGGCAATATCAATTTCAAAATTTTTATTTGTTCTATATATTTTTTTTTCCTTGTTTAATTTATTTGTCTAAAAAGTTCCCTAACATTTTCTTTTAGCTAAATATTTCTCAAAAAGAAAGAAAAATTCAAGAAAAATTCAAGAAACATTTTTATATAAAGCAAGCAGATCCAGTCGTCGTTGTGCACAACTACGCGGAGCCGCAAAAAAAAAATTAAAGAAAGGAGTAAATTAAAATAAAGGTTGTGAGTATTTTTAAATATTTTCTTATTGGGAGTATCAATTTCATATTAGTTCAAAATAAAAAGAAAGTAAAAGGAACTTAAAAATAGCTTAACGTAGCTAAAAGAGAAAAACATTAAAAAAAAAAAAAAAAAAAAAAAAAAAAAAAAAAAAAAAAAAGTGTTAGATTTATATTCTTATAAACAAAAAGAGAAGAATTAAAGCAAGACAGATTAAAATTCATTCAGCATATAATATTTTTCATTATATTATTCGTTTTAAATAATATTTTTTTTGTTGGTTTTTGCATGTTATTTAAATTATTTATTAGAAAATTTATAGTGAAGGTTTCATATTTTTTATAGATACATTATTTACATATTTATTCATATTTATTTATATTATTCTTATTATTTTTATTATTTTTATGCATGCCCAATTGTTAAATTATTTATTAACTATAGTTGTGCCATATATTCACTCAACTATATAGAGATCTATAAAAAAATATCATTTTTTACTTAAATTAAGTTGTCTATTTAGACGTTTATCATTCATTTCGATTGTTCTTTAATATTTAGTACTTTGTTTTGCCCATTTTTCTTTAAACCTATGTCTGACAGTGACGAGATTTTGTCAGATAACGTATCCACTGATTTTGTTCAATTCATGACCGGAAGAGGTAGAGGACGTGGGAAGAGTTTAAAGTTCTCTCCATATCCATCGAAACAGTTAGATATAAATAAGTCCGACCGTGTTTTGCGTAGTCAATTTACGTCTGGTGGCCTATTTAGGACCCCCATTAAAAAACCTCAATCCAATCTCAATTTAGTCGATAATAATTCCGACATGGATTTAAACACACATTTAAATCTTCTATCTTCTCCACCTAATTCTGAATTAGAAGAAGGGGCGATAGGGGGTGAAGAAAAACAGAAGTCTTTGAAAGACAACGGTACAATTCCTAAAACATTCAAAACTCAGTCAGATCCGGCGATAGTTCAGGAAGTAGTTAAAGCCGCAGAAGGGGTAGCAAAAATATCTGAGAGTAGGGAATGTCAGAAAAAAATTAAACTGACTGACAATCAAGTAATTATTGATCGAAAAGAACTCGAGCATCTTTTAGCTATGGCTCAATCTAAAATTGATAATAGTCCATCTGCATTTAAAGTAGTAGCTTCAGAAAATCGGAAGTTAAACGTTCAAGAAAAATCGCAAGATTTTCTAAAACAACCGGACGAGCGTTATGATTTTCCATCTAATCAACCACATCAAGTCCAAATGCATTCTGATTCGAATAGAGATAACTTAGTAAAGTTACTTGAAGATATTGCCCAACTTCGACTGGATGTAAAACCACCTGTTCGCTCAGATGCTCAAATAAAAAGATCTATGACTGACCGACAAGATTTTCAACCAAATCTCTTTTATTCTGAAGTACCACCAAACCGTCAACCAAATTCGAGTAGAGAAACTAATAGGGATTTTGAATTGCCAGAAGATTTCGCACATGTACAAAGGCCGCGAAGAAGCTTCAATGAAAATCCGTATCGGCAACGATACGAATGTAAACTCGATAAATGGGGTTTTAAATTTAACGGTTCTCCTTCAGGGATGTCTGTTGAAGACTTCATTTTTCGCGTAGAGAAATTAGCCTTCGCAAAAGGATATACTCAGTACGAAATAGTCGATAATTTCCATGCCTTACTTTCCGGCACTGCCGAAGAGTGGTATTGGCGATTTGTCAAGCAAAATCCAAGCATTAATTGGAATTCGCTGAAAACTGCTTTAGCAGGACAATTTAAAAAGACAAGTTCCGATTATGAAATCTTACGGTATATCATTGACCGGAAACAAGAACCAAGCGAGAAATTTGACGAGTATTTCAACAAAATCATGTCCGATGTGGCTCGAATGCAAAATCAGATACCGGAAGTTGAATTAGTCAGTATTTTGCGAGTCAATGCAAAAGATAGGATTGGTCAGCTGATATTTTCTCAACCAATCTTTACATTGGATCAACTAAGAGATAGTTGTAGAAAGGCCGAAAAATATTTATCCCAACGGTCTACCCAATTTAATCGTTCTGTACCATTTCAACCACGGCGTCAAATTAGCGAAATTGAAGATAGGTTCGATTTCGAAGACAACTTACCAAACGAAACAGTTGATGTGCCTGGTCGGAAGGGAGAACGGAGGGATCGCAGGTGGCGAGGTCAACGAACGCTGCCTGGACTAATTTCTGTTGGGAGTTCCTATAGGACCCCAGATCTCGTATATAACAGTGTGTTTTTTTTTTGTCGATTCTCTCTAATACCTATTTTTTCCGGTTTTTGTGGCCATCGTGTGCATGTCTTCCTTTCGTCCTTTTGAAAATTTTATGTTTGTAAATATTGCCTGACATCCCAATGCGTCCCGAATATCGTTTCTAGTCTACATTCTCCGATTTTCCTCAACATGTTTATTCCATATTCCGATATCGGCCCTTCATTCCGCATGCCCCCCGAATACCCAGGAACTCATCGTTGTGTCGTCCTGATTGTCGCAACGTTGCAGCCATGTGCATCGTCGTAAATGTTGTAAAAGTCCCGAATGATGTGACCAGGCTGATGGGGTAAATGCAACTCTACCAAAGCTCCATTGAACGTGACGGGCTTTTCAGCTGGGAATTATGAGGACAACCAGACTTGATGTTAAGTTAAAGAAATAAAGTTCGGGAAAAACGGGCTTCGCAAATGACGAAAAAAAATTGTAAAAATTCAAGTCCTTGCAATGGTGATGGCGTTGGAAAATAGAGTAAACCCACAAGGATTTGCCCAGTAGAAGGCGGCAGAAAAATTTCAACACCAGAGTGTGCGGTAGTGTGAGAGTAAATCGTCATAAAAAAGGACAATTCGGTAAGATAACGAGTCGAGCGTAAGAAGTGACATGAAATTGTTTTTCATCTCCAACGAATAGTCCTTCTTCTTGGCAGTGTCTTTTTAGACCTCCAAGGACCACCAGACGAAACCATGGCTGCATTAAGAACAAAGTTCGCGGGGCCAGAACTCGTTAAGTTTTCATTTCTTTCAGTATTTGATGACTTTACTTGGAAGTAGTGATGAAGTGAAACAGAGAGGGATGGGGGAGGGTGATTCGGTGCGCCGGTAATAGTGCCAGTCATTCTTATTGCACTTGCAATGGGTTTTTCCAAATGCGCCTTCATGTCCTTAGATGTGATGTCGATTGCATTTTTTAGTAGTCGTTTGAAACGACCGAGGACACATTTTAGTACTTTTGATGGAGCCAAAAAGGAATGAAGCGTCCGCTTCCTTTGAAATTCAATGTCTTCATCTTCATATTCTCCGTAAGGATCCAAAATATACGAACGAAATTCGTGATAGCATGTCCATAGCGAATGAAATCATTTAATATTTTATACAAACAATATTAAAAATAGTTTTTGTTTTCTTGCATGATTTTTTTTTACTAGTTTTTGTCTACGTGGATTGTGAAATTCGCCCCTGGGACTCGTCGAATTAAATGTAGTTGTGTTTTCGTTTTACGGTTTCAAGGAGATTTTTGAATTCACCTTTTGAATATTTCCAAGTATTCTCGCCTCGGGATCTACGGAATCAAACATTTAATTTAATTTTGTAAAAATGTTTACATATTATTAAGATGTTTTCCAAACAAAACCTTTTTTACTTTCTTATACGAAGTATAATAAATAAGGTAATGTATTCATGAAAAATTTCGACCTCTTAATGTCAATTTTGAATGAAAATCATTTCCCAAATACTCCTCATTATAACCAAAAAAAAAAAAAATATTTTAATTTAAAAAAAGCTTTTATTTAAAAAAATGTTTTAATTTTTTGGGTATTGCGTATCAGAAATAAAAGCGAGATAAACATGAATTTAATTTTATTTTTTATGCTCTTGTCTCGCTTTTATTTCTCACTAGCTTGCATACCCGTCGTTGCCGGGTTAAGTTTTTTCAATTTTTTTTATTTTTATGGTCTATGTTGGAGCTAAACTTTAGGCCAATCGGCTCGGTAGTTTCCCCGCGAAAGGGTAACATAGAGGAAGAGCTAAGTTTCGAGATCACTCCCCTTACCCCCTCCTCTTACTCCCCCTCCCCTTGCTCTACCACCTCACGGGCTACTTTTTAATGGGTCTATGTTGGGGCTGGACCCCCGACGAACATCTATGCCAAATTTCAGGCGAATCGGTTCAGTATTTTCCCCGCGAAACAGTAACATAGCGCAAAAACTAAGTTTCGAAATCACTTTACCCCCTCCCCTTACTCACCCCACCCCTCGCGCTACTTTTCCGTATGCCTATGTTGGAACCAGAACCAGAGAAAAAAGAATCTAGAGAATAAACTCTTAGAACAAATTTTTAGAGAAAATTTTTCCACTGTGAGATGAAGCAAGAGGATCCGATGTAACACGCAAAAAAATTATCCATTCGATTCCTCCATCTCATTGAATAGATACGACGAAAATGATTAGAGAATGTACTCTCTGCTTCGTGCTCCCTAGTCTAAAAGTATTTAACTTTTAGGCCGTAGCTAGTAAATGATAGGGACCTTTTCCCCCCCTTCGACGGGGAAATTTGTCGAAAATTTGTTCGGCAGAGTTTTTTCTATGCTTCCTTATTCTATGCCAGAACTACCACAGAAACTCATGCCAAATTTCAAGTCAATCGGTTCAGCCGTTTTTGCGTGAAAGAGGAACAGACAGTCAGACACCAACTCATTTTTATATATTAGTATGATTAGTATGATTGACTATGATATACGGTGCCAAAAAATTATTTTATTCCTTTTTAGTGCATTTTTTAAATAAAAGGTTTTTTTAAATAAAAGGTTTTTTTAAATTTTTTTTTATCCTTTTTAGTCTTGTTCTTGATTAGTACGACTAAAAATCCAAAATGACGTCTGTCTTTTGCCACGCTTGTTTATATTTTTTAGTCTTCAAATATATATCCTTGACGCCGCGCCGTTGTGATATTTTAAAACGTTTTTTAACTCCAGAACCCCGAAAATCCACAGAAGAGGTTTTTTTCGGAAAATTTTGAGCTAAACGATAATCACGTTGTCCTGACAGGACCTTCCGTTATATTTTCAGATTTCTTAATGCCAGAATCGGATTCAGCGCTCCCGAAAACCCCCAGACGAGATTTTTTTCCGGAAAATTTGAAGAAAAGGAAAATCACGTTATCCTTACAGGACCTTCCGTTATCCTTAAAGACTTTATAATGTAAGAATCAAATTCAGCGATCCCGAAAACACCAAGACGAGATTTTTTCCGGAAAATTTGAGGAAAAGGATAATTAAATTATCCTTACAGGACCTTCCGCTATCCCTACAGAATTCTTAACGTCAAAATCGACTTCAGCGACCCCAAAAACCCCCAGATGAGGATTTTTTCGGAAAATTTGAGTAGCTTTTGTTTTATGTAACTTATATTCGTTCGACTAACTAGTCGAAGGAAATCTTTAGTTAATCAAAAATAACTAAACGGGACGATAAGTATTCTGGACCACACCATATAAAAGTCTTTTTTGGGTCATTTGGGGTCGCTGATTCTGAATATGGCAGTAGTTTGGCTGTACCTGATATGATGGAAAAAAGAAATATTTATTTCCAAATTATAATAATTTAAACTAATTTATGAGCCACCCTACATATCGGAAAAAGTGCAGCTGGTACAGCCAAACTACGGCGAGATTCGGAATCAGCGACCCCGAATTACCCAAAAAATACTCTTATATCGTGTGGTCCAGAATAACTGTCGGTCTGTTTAATTATTTTTAGCCGACTAAAGATTTCTTTCGACTAATCAGTCGATCGAAAATAAGTTACATTACCCATGTATTTTTTCCAAAAAAAAAATATGGTATGGGAGATACTTTTTATAGCTAACGGTACATTTCCAAAATTTAATAGGAAACTACGAATTTTCGTAAAACTTTTTTTAGAAAAATTTCAAGTCGCTAGCTCAACGCGTTCTCGAGAAATTTCCCTGGAAAATTTGAAGACTTCAAAATTATATTTCAAGATTTTCTGATTCCAACCACTCCTTCCCCACCACCCCCTTCCCCACGTCCTAAAACGTTAACGTACCAAATATTATTTACTAGCCGTGTACAAAATTTTCTGGCATTGGTCACTCTTCATTCTAGCATTTTTACAACAAACTCGACCCCTATTTTAAAGCGACATTTAAAAATCCCTGCTGCATAGGGGGAGATTTAAAAAATACTTTTCCTTGAAGCACATCAGGAAAAATATATTTACAAAAAAATAGTTCAAAACTTAAAGTTTGTGAGTTGTAAAAATTTCCAACAGGAAAAAATCCCCTATGAGTGAAAAATACACTCTTGAAAAACCCACTAATCGTCCCACTAATAAAAAGTGTTTTTTTTCTGATGGGATTTACGAATTTATTTTGTTTGTTAGTTCATTTTTTTATTCAATGGGAGATGCAATAATGTCTGAACGATGCGATTCCAGTGAACGATATCTAATTTAAAATATACTCCTCTATGAACATCGAAAAACCCTTAGAAACTCATCTATACGAACATACGGTCACATTCTCAATTACGACGTCCTAGCAGCAAGGAGTTGTGCGCCTGAAGCCCATTTAGGATGCTCCACACTCTGATACTCACATGAAACCTCATTCTCGTCAATGGACATGAAATCCTCATCAAATTCTGTAGATCCAAACTACTTTATCCACTCGCATTGCATCTAACCATGCATTCATCCGTTCACTCACACCACTTCGTATCATTCTTGCATTATCCTCTTGCGAAATGATAACTTTCTGCAGAATCGGATAATGATCCGGCATCGAATCTATCCTTAGCTCTCTTATATACTTCTGGCAGCATCCATTTGCGAACGCCGCAAAACATTGGAGGCATAAATTTTGAAATAATCTGGGCTTCAAACTTGTCCTTTTTGGGGAACTCTTCCGTAGATACTACCGAGTCTGTTGGTCCTGGTCCAAATTTCCCATCATGCCGATTTTCTCGAGTTGATTATGACGATGGCTGGCTGCCGTTGCTGTTTCTGGTGATAAGGATTCGTTCAAGGACGGTGCTGGGTGGAGGGAGGACTTCATATTACGTCCTTCTATCTTTCCGCCCAAAAGGTTCCCACTTTGAAATTGCCGCCACGCAGCAGCTAAACAAAACTTTTCCGATTGTATTTTGATGCCAAACGGATTTACAGGGTTGAACAGGGGGGAACGAAGGGGATATTTGCGTAGTTTCCTTGCTGTGCTGATGATGTTGGCTCTCCAAGGACACACAAGTTTCACTAGCATCAGAAGGATTCCAGATTTTGTGTAAATTGAACGCTTCGTTTGTTAATCTTAAATTCCCATGGATCATGTTTAAGTCACAGTCTGTTTTTACTTTGGATACGAGTTGAAATTTTGGGGTTCTTCTCCCGCATGCGACCCGAACCCGAAAACTGTTAGGTAATCAAATTTCACTGTGTTATACGTAGTATAGAAAGTATTGTTTTAGTAACTTCGATCCCAAAATTATCCCAAAGCAACTGTCCAAGTAATACGAAACGCATTTGAAAATAATGGGGCTGGCAGAAGGGGGGTGATCGGCGAAAAAAGAAAAAAAAATCTGCTTAAATTCGGTTATGAAATTACGCAGACATATTCGGCCCTAAAACATGATTTTATCAAACTTTCACAAATCTTTCTTGAAATCCCAGAAGAGTTTTTCGTGGTTTATGTTAAAATCACGCGTTTTTAAACTTTATCTCAGTTAGACAAAAATCGCAGTTTTTTCATGGCCTGCCATTTGAATGTCCTGTGGAGACAGAATCTGCCATATTTTTTTATATATTGGGCAAAAATCTAGCACAAAAAATGTCTACAAGTGTAATTTTTACTGTAAAGCCCAATTCAGACTGACGATTTCGATTACGATCGCGATTACGATTGCGATTGCGATTGAAATTGCGATTACGATTGCGATTACGATTGCGATGACGATTACTATTACGATTGCGATTACGCTTGCGTTTACGCTTGCGATTACGATTGCGATTGCGATTGCGATTACGATTGCGATTACGATTGCGATTACGATTACGATTACGATTACGATTACGATTACGATTACGATTACGATTACGATTACGATTACGATTACGATTACGATTACGATTACGATTACGATTACGATTACGATTACGATTACGATTACGATTACGATTGAGGCTTCTCGACCCATGAAAGCTTTCAACGATAGTGACATGAAAGCTTAGATCTCATTGGTCGAGAAAGCTCAGTCCAAAACAGAAAATTATACAAAAATTTATGGTAAATTATACAAATTTTTCACCGGTTCAGAGCAACGATTTTTAAATGTACGCCACCCCAGGCACGACGTTTATAACAAGCGAACCACGATACTTGATTAAAAACCCGAGTTATCGATAGGGTGACCATAAGTACCGAATTAGTCAGGGCAGTCCGGAATTACGCCCAATTTATACCAACGATTGCGATGACGATTGCGATTAAGGCTTTTCGACCAATGAGATCAAAGCTTTCATTTTCCTATCGTTAGTCTGAATTGGGCTTTAGGACATGTTGACCCGGCATCCCAAAAACTTAACCTTTGTTCTGGATTTAGGATTATAATTGATGGAACACTAAAGTAGCCCTCATTAAATCTGCAAAACTATTTATAAATCTATTTATCCATGCCTGCGGCGCATTTTTTAAGTATCTTTACATATATTTTTAAAAGTCTTGTCCCGGATTGACAAAAATAAATATAGTCACCCTAGTTATCGAAAAATTCAAAGCTACTATTGATGTCCTATTGATGCAACTGTATAAGAAAATCAAATATTGTTCAGATGAGATAGATTTTAAGATTTACCCTGTGTTTTAGGATGGCCCTGGACAAGTCCATAAGATGCACCTTAAATAATATCGAAAAATTTAGGGATTCAAAAACATTGCACACTTATTCAATTCGACAATGTGTTGGTGGGAATTAAGGAGGCGTAAAGGATGTTGTCAAGTGTATTGGTCAGATGTAAAAGACGAGTGCGGAGGGGGGATGTGAATTCAATGGTTGAAAAAATAGCTTAAGTCGCTGCATCTTTGGTAATTTTCTCATCCGTGTGTGTGTGTTGTAAGTTGGAAGGACCTTTGAAAACCCTTTACAGCATCAGGAAATTTCAAAGTACTCATTCCAGCTACTCTTGGGGATTGAATGCTCTAGTACAGGAGAGATGGAGGAGATACGAAATGGCAAACTACATCGATCCGGATTGAATTGGATTGGATATTATTCCGACGAACCTAACAAGAACGAACGCCAGAAGAACAATTTCTTTACCAAGTCCTCCGCACAATGTTGTTGTCCACCTCCGAGACTTGAATCAATTTCGGGAATGTTTGATAATTTTCGACAGTATCTAAGGATGGGAACATGTGGATCCATGTAATTGGGTTGCCAAATACATAGCTAAAATCGGTTCGTTGCTGAAAGAAATTACACCCACATATTTTCTATAAAGCGAAGGAGTCTGCATCAGGACTACACCGAGATACCCAACCGACATGTTTGTATGTACGTCAATTGGTATTCTCCTGCAGCAATGCATTTTTCGTAAATCCCATTTAGGAAACGACCTCGTCTGCATCCCCCAAACACCCACATGCAACTCCATTCAGGTTATATCAATTGGATCGACTGAACGATATAACCGGCATGTGTGTGGTTTTAATGCATGACTTGCAGTTCACGTTAACGTTCGGTTCCATCCCACGATGAAATCCTGAAACTCTTCCGAACCCCCCAATATGTTTAGATTTAGTTTGGGATTTCCACATCAAGAACTACGACGCTACGTCTCACATATATCCCTGCACAGATTCAACATTTTTTTCACGCTTTTTTTGCGTAGTATTCCTTGTATTGCTTCTAAGCTCTTTTGTTAGACGCTGCTGGGATACATGGAAACTGGTTCAAGTTTTAGAAAAAAACGTCATGGCATACAGGAAGAAAATCCCCTGAAGCTCCTGCTGCATCCGAAGGACGAAAAGTTTGAGTGCGATGGTGGGCGAGGATAATTCGATGCAATTCCAGCAAAACTGTAAAGACCAACGTATTACGAGTGGGGAACGAATAATGGATGATGGGTGGCTATTTCGCTTTTATATTCCATTCGAATCGAAGGACACTCTTGTGTAGATACTCTTCAACTTATCTATAGATGCACCAGAAACGTGCAAGGACAAGTAAAAAATCTCCTGGGGGCAACTTTTGCTTAACTACAGACTATCAAACTAGCGACGATGCTGATTTCGATTTCGAAGAGGGGGCGGTAAGTTGGGGGGTGGGTTGCTTTTGTGGTTGGTCATATGGGGATAAAATTGGAAGGGTGAAGACTCCCCGATGATCATTGATGCGATGAGAAATGGCGACTAATCAGGACATTTCTAAAGTAAGGTAGATTTAGTCTGGATTTTCAACTTGATTGAGTTAAAGTTCTTAACTGAAGCGTAAGTTTATTTCGGTGGTATTAAAAGCTATCGAATATATTCTCGAATACATCCAAAGAAATTTTCTTCGTTTAAATCGCATGGCAAAAAAAAGTCAAATTGCATGGTTTAAGTGGTCTACTATCATATCAGGAGTGGTGGTATCATAGACTTTCAATGGATTGATGACAATTAGCTTTTCAAATCGTATTAAAAGGATGTCGGATTTTAGAGAAGAAAACTTGAAGGACGTTGGAAAATTTTTAGTTTCCTTTCAGGGGCTGTTCATAAAAAAACATCGCATTTTTAACCCATTAAGTTCCAAGATGTTTTATTTTCATATTTTTTTTTAAATCTTTAGATATACCATATTTATGAAATCGTTTTGAATTGGAAAAAAGATTCTAAGCTGATATTCATGTCAGGGCACAATTTGTGTTCTGCCCTATAAAAAATAATACTGGAATTTAGGGAAATAGGATTTCTGATTAAATAAAAGTGCTGCAACAAGAAAATTGCACTGTCTTTAAAATAGGACGCTGGGACCTAATGGGTTAACCCAAAAAAATCAATAATAATATTTAAATTGCATGGATTACATGATTGAGGTTCGTAATTCTCCAGTATTTTTCATACAATTTAAAAATTCTATGAGGAATTCTGTTGTTTCTTATCTTTAATTGTCTAATCTTTTTGCAAAAAAAATTTATTATTTCTGTGAGTTCCAAGTCTGTGCGCGATTGCAAACTGTCCGCTTTTCCCTAAACACTGTTCTCTATTTAAGAGCGCCCAGGGGCGATTTTGTGAATGTGATCGGAACTGCGCTTTTCTAAGGCGCAAAAAATTCAGATCTCTCAAGTTCAGAATACAAAACATGGAGTTATTCCTCTTTTGCAACTGTGGGCCTTTTCATTTCATGTCGAAATGTCAAAATTTTCGCTTGTAGTGCCCTTTTCCGGGCGAATTTTTACCTGCGGCGCATTTTTTTGCCAAATTTTCGCCTGCGGAGTATTTACTTATGACCAAATTTTCGCTGTGGCATATAAATAAAAAGTTTTTAACCGTGTCGCATTTATCTGTTTACTTAGCTAACTAATAGAGAAGATACTGGATTTTATTCTTTTTTTCTTGCGGTTTTCGGTCCGATTTAGCCGGGACAGTTCCGGAATCGGGCTTGTTGTCCCGACGTCCTGAGAACAAAACTTTTGTCCCAGATTTTTCAATTAAGTGTTATGTTATAACAGTGTTGTAATAATAATTTTCCATAAATTACATATTTATTTTTAAAAAAAATTCGCCTGCGGCTTTTTTTGTGTTCATTGCTGGTTTTACAATTTCCGTCGTCATGGATGTTTTATGAAATGTAAAGAGCGCGAAAAATTAAGTTAATTTTCGCTTAATACTGTTTAGCTCTTGATTTAAATCTTTGTGCCGCACTTTGTTTAAAAAATATCGCCTGCGGCGAATCTTTGGTTTACGTTCAAAAAAAGATTTTCTTTCTACAAAATTTTATTGTTTCATTGGTGTTCCGATTCAGTCGTTTCCCACGCGCTTTCATCTTCCCCAGAATTGACCAAAAAAATATTTTCACCCTAGGTTTTCATAACCGCACTAAGAATAAGTCACTTTCTTAGATGCAAGGGTCAAACTCTTGATAGTGTGACTGCAATTTTAAAAAAATTGCAAAAATAATCTAACGGGTGGGGGGGCGTGAAGAGAAGAAGAGGTCCACAAAAGAAGAAGTCCGCAAAAGAAGAGGTCCACAAAAGAAGAGTTGCGCAAAAGAAGAGGTCCGTAAAGCCTAGCATGACGTTTTATGTATGGATAACCCTTAACGACATAGTTTACAGACTTTAAATTGCTACAATTTATATAAAAAAAACCCCAAAAATTTTAAAAATTTATACCAATTCAACCTTCAAACAAAAAGAAGAAATTTCTAAATTACAAAAAAAATAATTGGAACAAAATTTTCAAGTAAATGAAACAAATTAAAGCGTTTTCAATCTAATTTAAAGATCTTTTTCGTAAAGAAATTGAAGAACTTCTCGCTCAATTAAACGACTTAAATATTTTCGGCTTGTCTGCGCATCGTAACAAACCCAAAACAATAACAGAAAACACGATCAAATGTTAAATATTCAGCAAAAAAGTGAACATTTTCATTAAGAATCAAATGTGAAAAGCAGGCAAAATAAATGAAAATCTCCACCAACAAAAATGCAGGAAAGGGGAAAAAATTATATTCTAAAGACCAACACTTTTAAGTACGGAAATCCACATGAACTTCTTAGCCGGTAGAGTGAACTGACCACATTTAACTTGAAATTTGCAGTTGCAGCACTGGCCCACTGCTCCCTTTATTTATTCCCTGATTATCCCAACTTCCCGGTAAATCAGTCGCCACACCACGTTGTTTGGCCTCGCGTATTTCATTCAAAATTATGCCCATCCGAAAATTTGCTCGTTATTCCACCTCGCTTACATTTTTACATCTCATGTCCCGCTTCGATTTTATTCCTGGTGTTCCTGTATGATTCCCTGGAGTTGGACGACTTCGCCATTCCGCTTCCTTGTTTCGGTTAAACAATCGCTAAGCGGGGCAATTTAATTTATGGTACGAAAGGGATCCGGTGGCGCGGAGTGCTGGGAACTTCTTGACCATTTATGTATGTTGCATTCGTTGTTGGCTGCAGAACTTGTTATGCTGACTTGTTTTGTATTATGTTTTGATGTTTTGATGTCCCCATTGAACTTATGCGGTGTGAAATGTTATGCTAATTGAGCACACTAGCATTGGGATCGAGAATCTGAAGGTTTTTGGGAGACACCCGAATATTATTTAAAATTTTAACACGGATGTGTTATTGAAATTGAAAATTTCGCCAATATTTAAAAAAGTGCTCAATAGTCCTCTTTATTGTGATGCGGAAAACCTCCGAATATCAGTTTCCTGAAAAAGTCCTTAAAATTTCGGTTATCAAAACAAGATTAAAATTTTCTTGGGACCACGAAAATTTTTCACGGGATCCAAAAAATGTAGTTTCGCCCCTGTTTGAAGTACTTTTTTCCAATCGGTATCGAAATATTTAAAGAAGTCGCGATGAGGGCTAGGAAAAATTGAATCAAAATAAAATATGGTTAAGGCATTTTATAACATCGATTTTTTATGAAAGTGGCGGGTCTATTAAAAAGGTAATGAAGTCTTTTTAAAGAAGAACTCCAAACTTCTATGACTTTTCAGCACTTTTATTCAGCCTGATTCTGATAGTCGTGTGGTTTTCGACAAGAACCATTTTACGTATTGTTGTTAGTGGATTTCTATCAACAAAACACGTAAAAGTTCTCTGGCCGAAATCGACAAAACTATCAGAATCGAAATAGAAGTTATGTTCCATTTGAAAATTTCGCCTGAGGCGCATTTATTTTAAAGAATTTAACTTCGTATCGTATTCTATTTAGAAAATTTCACCTGCGGCGTATTTTTCATGAAAGTTTTAATCTGAAACAATGTAAAACTCAATCATAACTTTAGTGTTTTGCACCCAAAGTCTAGTAGGAGGGTCGCGGTTATAATTTTAAATTTCAAAAGAGGAGTTTGCGAGAGTGAAAAAGGGATTATAAGCCCCTGATTTCAAGGATGAATTTTTCACTTAATTACAAGTATATCTTCGGCGTTTTAATAATAAAACAACAAGCAATAAACTTTTTACTTGTAACGTGCCTTTTTAATGTTAGGATAGACCTTAAAAAAGCATTCCCCTTAAAATAGTATTCCCAAAAAAGATTCCCAAAACTAGAAATGCTTAAGAAATAAAATAACGAATTAAAAAAAAAATAACTTCTTAAACCCAATTTTTTTATACACTGTTTGATCATCATATAGCAGTATATCTATGGACGTAGCTATAGATTTATCATGGAAGGAAATTGTGGGGAGGGGGAGGGGAAGTTTGAGTAAGATCCAGATCTGCTAGTTGTAGAACAGAGCTGTTAAACTCAATTACCACAAACGGCCACATTGAGTTTTCTGCACCAAAGCACTGAAATTTAACTTAAAATTTTAGATACTATCAAAACATAAGAGAAAATAATGCGCCGCAGACGAAATTTTTTTAACAATCTACTCTAGACGCAAAAATTATTGAAAACCAGTAAGAGGTGAGATTTTTCACATATCGATATACCTTTAAGTTGAAAACTATACGATTTTTTACTTTGCTCTTCTACAGAGAAAAAGTATTGTATTCACGACAGAGACCGACTCGAGAACGGGGCAAATAGAAAGTTTCTGATCAGTACGAAATCCGTTTCAGGCTAAATTTTGAGGATGTCCGTGCATCTCCCTGTCCGTCTGTCGGTCTGTCCGTTGTATGTATTTTGAATAACTCTAGAACGCGATGATCTAGCGAGTTGAAATTTTTTGTAAAAAAGAGTTTGAAAAATCACAGTTTTCTGTCAACTTTTGGAAAAGTAACGGTTGCTATAACGGGTAACTCCCATACAATACCATTTTTTAAAAATTTCTCGAAACCTATGCGCTTTTATGAAAAAAATACATATAACCAAATTTATAGATAATACAATTTTCCATATTTTTATACCCGTATGGTGAAACCAAAGGGTATATTAACTTTGCCTTACCGTTTGTAACGCCAAGATCCCGTCATCACACATAAAAATGAATTACACCAGTGTGTTTAGAATGATAAAAATAATTAATTTCTGCATGTCCGTCCGTCTGTCCGTCTGTCTGTCTACACAGATCCGTTTTTCGTAAAATGCGAGGCTAAGTTCGTTAATGGGCAAAAATGGACCATTAGGGGGGTACCCCCCATACGAACGAAATCGTTTTTTGTGAATATCTCAAAAACGGTGCATCTTATCAAAAAAGTCCAAGAACAAAAGTTATTTAGGATATGATTCTACATAAAACTCCCATACATCAAAATCCGATTGGAATAAATTTTAAAAAATCTTATTAGAAAGTTTGACTTCAAAGTGGAATTTTGGTATAACTGTTCGAATTTTGATACGAATATCACCATACGGGTCTTCAATGATTGCCAGATTGGCAATTATAGCTTTTGTTATGTTTTGCTTTAGCGGTTTATGCGTATATTTTTTGCTTTAGCGGTTTAGCGGTGATGAAAATAAGTTACATGAAACCACCCCTGGTTTTTAACACCTACAAAATAAATTACTATATTGGAAATAAAATTAAAATTATTGACATATTCGATCGAAAATGTCAATAGAACTATTTTTTTATTTGAAAAATTTGCATTTAAAAAGTGATATTTCCGCTAAATGCAAAAAACTCCTCCCCTAATAAAGCAAATTCCCATGTCCTACCTCAATAAAAATAACGATGGGATTGACTCGTTTTTATTGAATTTACCCCATAATCGCATAAGAGGGCAATTCACAACCCCTACAACTCAGTCGTGGTTGAGGGAGGGCAGTTAAGTCGAGTTTACCGTACACCATTTAGCTGGCAACTTTATTGGCCTCTTAAGGAAAATCTATGCGTTTCATCGTGCGACATGAAAATGTGATTGCATTCGGTCTGCATTGCACTTAAACTGTTGCTAAAAGGGGTAAAAGAGAGTTTTGTGGTAGGTCGATGCGTTTTTTTGTTTTGTTTTTTATTTGCTTTGAATTTTCCACTTACATTGCATTTCACCCCATTTAAGTTGCCAAGAAAAATTTCAATATAGTATTTTATGCATTCAAAAGACACAAAGAAGCCCCGTTTCACTCGCATGTGAAACACAAACTCCTTCACACATATTGGGAGTTCCTTTGTAGCATAAAAGGAATTTAAAAAGTAAAATAAAATAAAAACCTCGAAACCATAATATAGAAAAAAAGGGAGAAATTCAACAACAATAGGTCGAATAAGAAAATCCAAACAAAAGACACTGTTACCATTTTTCACCCCTTTTCGAGGGTGATATTTAGAGCATGAATTTTGCATTAGCCGGACTTAACCAGATCAGGACACCGCTGGACGGACCGAAGCCGGCACGGTACGAGGACTAACCAAGAACCATGCAGGACCTACCCCAAAGCAACCCTTCTTGGATAGCGAGTGGTGTTTGGCGTATTGTGTCTCACATACTCACACCCACCGTCATTTTGAATTTCGTACTACAGCTAAAATATAAGTGGGAAAATATAATTCTGGAGAAGTGTGCGTTAAATGGCTTTACGAGGGTTATTTGCGAAGACAAATTGGTTTCGTGACCCAATTTTTGGGGTTTCTTTTCGGTTGTTCTTTTTCGGCAACTGAGGTTTTTTTTGCTGTTGCCAAATTTGGGTTAAAGGGTGAAATATTTTCAAGCACGAAAACCAGTAGGTGTTTATTGATGTGGCTTTGGGATTTTTAGTGTTAAAAGCATTTTTACTTAAATAACATCACGTAAATTAGTCGTAAAACCGTGGCGACCGGATTTTTTCCAAATTTCGTGTAGTTTGCCAATTGCTGTTTGTTTGGGTCAAATCTTGTAACCTAATTTTGACCCAATTTCACATATGCAGTTGATTTGAAACTTGGCACACCTACTTAACTCCGGTGACAATACAATATCTACGCCTGCATCAAAAAACAAAATATCGGTTGTTAGGGCCCGTTTACATCTGACACTTTATTCCGCGAATTTTATTGTGTGACATGCGTTTACAAAAAAAAACACGATTTTTTGGCAGATTACAATTTTAAGGTATCCAAACGACCATGTACAATTTTAAGGTATCCAAACACCGGTCTCACGAAAAAAAGTCTTAAAATTTTCCGGTTTTCTAAGCAAAAAGTTCCCCGGAAAAAAAAGTTTTGATGTTTTCGAGTTTTCTAATAAGTTAGAACATTTTCAGTCATCAAAAAAAATCAAGTTTACGAATTCTTAGGAAGAGGGAGAGGGATCCATAATTTTTTAACGAGAAGGACCCAGAATTTTTACTTATACGACAGACCGTGACCTAGTTTTACTCAAAATGAAAAACCTGGCAGATTTTTCCAATATTTCACACAATTTTCATCTTTACTTCTTCAAAAAAAATGTACTTGAACTTCCTTCTAAAAGATAACAAAGAAAATTTGCAAATTTATTCAGTTTAGGCGTTCCAAGTGAACAATTTACCAAATCGTCATTTTATGAATTTTATTAAATCCATATTTCCGGTGTAAGGAGACTCGGTATGCAATTTAATGGTCTGTGTTAGGAACTTCTTCAAATTTAATACCAGAAACGCCATACTGGATTCCACAAATTTTCCGAATCACCGAAATTCAAGAAAAGTTCTTCATTCTTTATTCTTCGCATAAGTATGAAAATCTCGGCCAGTAGACGCAACCAGACAGGCAATAAAGAAATGTGAATTTAAAAATGCGAGACTACGGATTTCAGCCCAATTAACCATTCGCACAATGTGAGTCCAAGTGTCTGGCGGATTTTGCGAGGGAAGCGAATCATCGCCGCCAACTTCAAAAATGGAGGGTTGGTTACCTTCGTCGCGTTCCGCACATTCAGAAAGCAAAGTACCCAAAAAAATCCATCCAACGGCTAGGAAGCAAAAGCAATTTGGAAGTTTGACTGCTTAATGTGCCAAGGTCGAGTCGGATTTCTTCACGCATTCGATTTTCGCGACGGCGGGGCTGAGTGGAAGAAGAAGCACCTGAAAAAGCACAGGCCAAATGGAGCAACCATACGAGAACCAGCAGGAATCTCAAAGAGTCCAGCGCAAATGTTGGACAATTTGAATTCAAAAACCATTTCTCATCAACCTGAATGTCGTTCTGTTCTGCGCCACCCGCTTCGGTCGGAATGTCATGGCGGCGGACCAGTCAGCCGCGGCTGATCGCCGACTAAAAGATACAGAAACCGCCGACCGAATGGCAGAATGCCAAGATTAGCAATCATTTATCCACCTGGTTGTCTATGAGGTAACAATAGTAATTACCTTTGCCACTGCTGTTCACCCACTGTGTCTGTACCTCTATACCATAAGTAGGTAGTGTCAGAATGTTAGATGCCAATTGAACATCATTTCCCATCGTACCATCCCGCAACGCGCTGGCCAATCCTATGATCGAAGCAGCTTCGCGATCATCGAGGATCACTTAAAGAAAAACTATCTACACCTGCATTGCAGGGCCGTACCGCCACCGATTCCGACGAGTGCGCAGCCAGTTGTAAGCGCGCTAAATGGAATGCGCATGCGAATGTCGTCAATTTATGGTGACATCTCGTTAATACAATTAAAAATCACTTAAAACTCTAAATGACACTAATTAGAGGCTGTTTGTTAAATGCACATTTGTACGTTTTTTTGTCGTCTTAGTCATTTTGTTGATTTAACATTGTAATTGGATGACTATTAATCCATGCTCTGGGAAGTAGTTTCCTCTTGCATTTCCAGTTGAATCTCTTTTCCATTTCCCCGCAGCGCAAGAGGACCTTTGAATTGGTGGAATCTTGCCGGGAACTGACAGAACATTGAAGTGGAACAGTTGAAGATGCGCGAAGACACTAACTTAGACCATGTTTTTACATATACCTCCTAAAGCAGTGATGCCCCCAAATGGGATTCACGGGGCGCATCCGAACCGCAGGACAGGCGGACAGCTACAGAACAAGCTTTAGATTACCTCTGCAGCTTCTGCTACTTCCATGCATTTTTTTCTGCTATTCTCATAACGAATAATTGAAGTATGGATGCACAGACTTTTTTTTCGATCTTTTTGGGATATCAGAGAAACGCATCGCAATCTTTAAGAATGAGTACAGATTTGCGTCTCATCTTTTTATGCACTTTCATACAACGTCTTTAGTTCAACATAAAGGCGGTATTGCTGTTAAGTTCGATGTATTTATTGGATGTTAACTGCTTAAGAGTTCCCTAGAAATGGATGTTTGCTACCCAAGTAGCCGTATAAGTACAAAAGTCATTTATAAATCATTGTCATTATTATACAAAGTTCTGTTGCACAGTGGATTACAAAATTTTCAAAATTTCATTAAAACTAGAGACAGAAAAAATAATGTCGCAAATATTCTAAACGTAGTTTTTATACCCGTATGGTGAAACCAAAGGGTATATTAACTTTGCCTTACCGTTTGTAACGCCAAGATCCCGTCATCACACACAAAAATGAATTACACCAGTGTGTTTAGAATGATGAAAAAAGTTGAATTTAGCATGTCCGTCCGTCTGTCCGTCCGTCCGTCTGTCTGTCCGTCTGTCTGTCTGTCCGTCTGTGGCGCGGATTGCGGGCGCACGGATTGAGCTAGAGACTTGAAATTTTGCGTGGATACGTTTTTCGTAAAATGCGAGGCTAAGTTCGTTAATGGGCAAAAATGGACCATTAGGGGGGGTACCCCCCATACGAACGAAAACGGTTTTTGTGAATATCTCGAAAACGGTGTATCTTATCAAAAAAGTCCAAGAACAAAAGTTATTTAGGATATGATTCTACATAAAACTCCCATACATCAAAATCCGATTGGAATAAATTTTAAAAAATCTTATTGGAAAGTTTGACTTCAAAGTGGAATTTTGGTACAACTGTTCGAATTTTGATACGAATATCACCATACGGGTTTTCAATAATTGCCAGATTGGCAATTATAGCTTTTGTTATGTTTTTTTATTAATTTATTACAATTATTATAAAAGTTTTTCCTCCCAAAAACGTTTTTATAAATTCACAAAAACTAAAATCGAACCAACTTAAAGAAAAGTCTTAAAAATAAAGAAAAAAATTTAAAGTGCTAAAAAGTAAAAAATAATTTTTAAAATTCATAATTTGATATATCAAGTGCTGTGAAATTTGAGTACGAGAAAAATTTTAATTGATATTAAAATCTAGCGTAAAGCGCAATTGGCTCGACACAACATTTGGAAAATAATTTTACAGAACTCTTCATACATAAAATTCCAATTATTTTACATGAGGCTGTTTGCAATTCCATTAAAACTTTCATATAAAATATTTTACGACGAATTGTAAAATGTTACGACGAATTCACCTCCCACGAATTGTAGTTCTTAATGTTTTACTAATTTTTTCTTCACGCTGCATAAAATTACGCAGCCGACTATTGAATTTCGTTCCCAGAACAACACACAATCGTAATTTTTTCGCATGTAAAAGAAGAGGAAAGAAAAACTCCAGTCTAAGATCATATCCAAAACTTCTGCTGTCACTGCGAATATATTTTTCAATTGAAATTTAATTACATGCAACTCAACTGTTTTGATTTTTACTCTTATTCTCTTTTTTTTACAACATCTTAAATACATTTGTTGCATGTGAGTTTCTCATTTTTTTCATATGGAAATAATCTAAGGTCACCCGAGTATGGATAAAGACCCGTTCAAACTGGACGTCATTGACTTTGATGCAAAACCTAGAATGGAACTCCCAGGACAAATTTGGTAAGCGTTACGCCAGACGATCCCCTATTCTGCATATTCACCTCAATGTCGCGTACCGTAGGACATCCAGATATGGATTATTTTAATGGAACGCAAATGTTCCGTTATTGGGACAAGTCCATCCTCAAATGACGTATTTGGTAAGGAAATTTTGACAGTTTAAGACTTCCTCAATGACCATTGGAAGGTAACTCTTTAACTAATAATATTCAACTTAATTCTTACCTAGATAATAACTTTTCAATACAACAAAGAAAAATACATATTTGAATTTTCCGCCAAGATGTCTAACTCTTCACATAAGACAATGGTGTCATAACGTCGCTTGATTATTGTTTTGACGTATACGCCATTTAATACAGCTGAGATATTCGCGTTTAAAGTTTGCATGTGATTTATGCTAAATCTGGCCGATAGAATTTTTTTCAAATTTTCTCGTAAACTAGAGTTTTGTTAATAGACTTTTAGTAAGCCAGAAATTTAAGTCTCGGCCATAATTATTTCTATGATTTTTTACTTTTTAAAAAACTGATGAATAGCACAAGCTCCAAAAATTACTACAGTGCGTGAGTATAGTTTTGCCGTATAAACTTTTTTTTTTTGATTTTAGACCACTAAGGCTATATTTTTATACTATTTATATATAATATATCATACTTTGATGGTATATGTTGGGGCTGGACCCCCGATGAACATCTATACCAAATTTCAGGCCAATCGGTTCAGTAGGTTCCCCGCGAAAGAGTAAGATAGCGCAAAAACTAAGTTTCGAAATCACTTTACCCCCTCCCCTTACTCCCCCCACCCCTCGCGCTACTTTTCCGTATGCCTATGTTGGAACCAGAACTATCACAGACACTCATTTCAAGTCAATCGGTTCAGCCGTTTTTGCGTGAAAGATGAACAGACAGACACCAACTCATTTTTATATATTAGTGATATGATATGATAGGAATATATTTGATTTAGTATACCACCATTTGTAACGCATCGAACCAATCGTCGGACACAAAAATGAACTACACCAGGGTGCTATGGTTGACAAAAGATTTTGATTTCCGCATGTCCCTCGATCTGCCTCTCTGTCTGTCCGTCTATCTGTCCGCCTGTTTGTACGTCTGTCTGTCCGTCTGTATGTCCGTCTGTCTTTTTGTCTGTCTTTTTGTATGTCTTTTTGTCTGTCTTCTTGCCTTTTTGTCTTTCTGCCTTTTTGTCTTTTTGTCTGTCTGTCCGTCTGTCTGTCTGTTCGCCCGCAAAAGCCATAACTTTCCAAAGCATTGAGCTAGAGACTTAAAATTTTGTACAGTTGCGTTTCTAGTCAATAGTTAGTACGAGGCAAAATCGTACCTCTCCTTCCACTTCCCCTTCCCGTTCTCCCTCCCCGAAACAAACAAAACATTTTTTTTTCAATATTCTCCCTGAAACAAACAAAACATTTTTTTTTAAACAAAACATTTTTTTTTTTAAGATAAATTTATGATGGTAAAACTTGTCTATACATCAAAATCCATTTGAACAACTTCTCTTCCCCCCCCCCCCCCCCCCACCACCTCTCCCATACAAATGGAATATTTTTTTCTATTTTCTTAAAACGGGGCATAGTATCGAGAAATTTATAAAGATGAAATGTGTTTAGAATCTGATTTTACATAACCGCTTTATACATCAAAATCTAATTGGATCACTGCTTTCCCCCTCTCCCATACAAATGGATTTTTTTCAGAAAAATTTATTAAGACAAAGTGCGTTTAGAATATGACTTCACATAACTCTCTCATACACTAAAATACATTCGCACCACTCCTTCCTCCCACCCCCTTATACAAATGGATTTAAAAAAAAAAATCGAAATTCGGTCTGTCCTCATATAGAGTATTTAACGATTGCCCCCAGGCAATTGTTGTTTTTCTCATGTTTTAAATGATAGATTCAGTAGATTGTGTAATAAAAGCATTTGCAATTTTATTCTCATTCGAAATTACTCAATTTTTTATGGAACTTGAATTCACGTTCTAAGAAATAAATTGAACAATCGTCGTCTAGTTTCTGAACATAAAAATTGATTGAACATTTACTTGTGTTCAGTTTTTTTGATATCTTGTATCTATATGTCTAGAAATATCTCTAATAAGAACGATAGTCAAACAAGACATTGCGACAGAATAACTGAAGGATCACATTTCCATTAGAAATTCCCACACAGGCGATTCTGGAAAAGCAATCGGACCTCGTAATGTCTCAACCGCGCCACTTACAAATGTTTCTTACCTTCTTGTACAGACATTTCAATCTGAAAACGTATCTAACAACGTCTGGATACTGTCGTGTTTCGTACATAACATCACATATTGCACAATTATATCACAATTAGTTGAACGGGCATTGGATATTGGACGGTGGTACCAAATGGGTCGCTTAAGAGATTTCCACGAAATTTCGGGATTTGTTCGCACGAAGCAAAAAACTTGAAGCTAGCAGAAATCTTTGCAATGAGTTAAGTATCTATTAGATATGCTGGCTAGGGGACATGGCACATGACATGACGACAACTCAAAAAATTGCATATAAATTACCCGCCAATATTTAAAAGATCCCAACAACCTAAATTGAAATACTGAAAAGATAAACAATCCACAAATTCAGTAAAGGTTCAGATTTTTTTCACTTGAGGAAGGCATTTTGTAATTCGTAATGACGTCTCAAGGACTTTCTTTGAACATAGGCCGCCAAAGTATGAAACAATTTCAACCAAATTTTAAATGTGTTTAAGCAAAGCAAATTTAGTCTTAAAACTTTGTGAAGCGTATGACCGGGATTATAATCCTACAATCTTTGAACAAAAATCAATAATAGGTACTCGATTTGTGTTTAATTGCAGTTTAAACTAACAGTTTCTTGGTTTTTTTTTTTGCGTTTAAACCCATGTTTAACAAAACCTGTGTTTAAAAACGCCTATGAATACGCGCCACTGCGTTGGATTGCATGGTATAGTGGAAATGTTTTACCTATGTTGACAGAAAGAATCCCCCCCCCCCCCTTCCTTATGACCCCTCTCCGGACGTCTCGTAAATCGGTTAAAAGACTTTCATTTTCCTCTGCGAAGCTATAGAGGTACAGTATTTTATTCATGATGGTGTCCAACTCAAGAATCGGAACAGATAGTAACTTTCTGATCAATACGAATTCGATTTCAGGAAAAATGACGAGGAAGTGCGTACTCTCGGCCTGTCTGTCTGTCCGATGTACGTATCTTAAATAACTCGGAATGCTTTTAGCTTGCAAATTAAAACATTGTGTGAATGATTTTTACCCACATCGTGGTTTTCTATCAACTTATGGAATACTAACGTTAATTATAAAGGATACCTCCCGTACAACTTTTATATACAATTTTTATATCCGTCTGTCCGACCGCCCGTCCGTCTGTCCGATCGTCTGTCTGCCTGTCCATCCATACGTCCGTCTATCTGTCAATGAAGACCACAACATTCGAAAGGATTAAGCTAGAAACATGAAATTTAGTATACTTCGTTTCTCATAAAGGCTCTAAAAATCATGCCATTTCTCTCTCCCCCCCCCCCCCCCCCCTCCTCACTCCACAAACGTTACAGTTTTCTCGGAAACGGTGAGTCGTATTGAAAATTTTATAGAGGTAAAATGTGTTTAGAAAATAAATTTACATAACTCATACATACATCAAAAACCTGCAATTTTCAAATTTCACACAGAACATAAGTAAAGCTATAATTTCCAAGGACCAATCGCCAAATACTCGATATTATGACAAAGATTTTTTTTTTTCAAATCCATTTGTATAAGAGAGGGAGGAAAGGAGTGATTCGATTACATTTTGAAGTATGGAACGGTTATTGAAAATTATATTCTAAACAGATTTCACATAATTAAAATTTTTCAATACGACTCACCGTTTTCGAGGAAACAGAAAAAAAGTATTCCATTTGTGTGGAAGAGGGGAGAGGGGAAAGGAGTGGTCCGATTGAATTTTAATGTATGGAAGAGTTATGTAAGATCCTATTCTAAACACAATTCGCCTTAAAAAAAATTCACTATGACTCACCGTTTTCGAGAAAATTACGAAAAATTCCTTCAAGAACTTAGCCTAGTCATTTACGAGAAACGTAACTATATAAAATTTCAAGTCTTTAGCTCAATCCGTTTGAACGTTTGAATGGTGTTCACGGACAGACAGACGGATGGACATGCAGAAATCAAAATCTTTTGTTTTTAAAAGAAAACACCCTGGTGTAATTCATTTTTGTCTCCGATGATTGATTCGATGCGTTACAAGCGGTATACTAAATCTAAATGATATATCATATAAAAAGGTGTTAAGAAATTTTTTTTGCAACATTTCGAGACGCCTAAACACGTCTAAAGGTGTAAAAGAATAAAAAACGCATAAAATATCTACTCCAATTAGAAATTAAATTTATTTCTTGATTAAAACTTGGAGTCGAGTCATCGTTATTGGGAAATAGTAAACTTACCTAGTCTTAACTATGTTTGAATTGATAATTTAATAATTATAATACGCTGGCAATAAACATAAAAGATAACAATTGTTAATTAAGCTAAACGTAAACCATCCAATAATTTAAGTTGTCTACAATTTATCAACACGCAGATTGTTCAACCGTTTTACACACTTTGCCATGGCGAATCGGAGTGCTCTAGAGTGGGAGGGGGATAAAGGACGAAGTCGGTAAAGACAAGAAGGTAAATTAAATAGAATAATAATAAAATATACTTAAAACCATTCCCGAAGTAATCCATTCACTACTAGATAGTCATCAGGCAGAAATTGGAAAAAAAAACTAACCATCTCAGGGGATTTCGCATGGTGGAAAATCTATTCGCAGATCTTGACGCTGCGATATCGAGCCGAGAGAAGTCAAAACAAATCGCACAGGTTGGATAATTTATAGGATTTGCGTATTGCGTGCTCGCATAATGCCAGCATTTAACCGAAACAAAGATCGCATAATTCGCAGCTATAATTCCGTCTTGTAGCCGCAAACGATTTTCCACTCAAAGATTTTTCACTTCTCCCAACGAAACGACGAATCCAGGAACAAACGTTCAAAACGCAACCAAACATTCAAATGCAGTATGCGAGCATAATAATAAAATAATCATAATAAATGAAACCCATAGGGGAGACGAGAGAGAAATGGTACTTTTCCACCCTCGTCCACTCCTGCAAACATCATATCGTTTTATGTTTGTTAAGATTGTGAAATAATAATCCATGCCATATGAATCCAAGTATGCTGCATTCCTTCTGCCAAAAGGGCGAGGTGCGATTATGGGTGAAAAATTGCTCACTTTCATTTGTGGTTCAATTTAATTCGCACGAAACGCATTAATTGCGCGCGACTTGATTCGAATTGCCACGGAAAGGGTCCACTATTTAAAAGTTCAGGTGGGGTTCTATGAGGGAAAACTCTGGAAAAATTACGTTCAAGGTGATCACAATGCGCTGTTGAAATTCATGTCAATTGGTTGGCTGACTTCTGTTTCTTTGCAATTAACAATGTTGGACCTAAACGAGAACCCAAAGGCACTTCATGTGATTTCATTAGTCACTAATTATTTAGAACTCTTTCTACATTGTTTTTTAGTAATTAATTTTAAATGCACTGGTAGTAAATCAAATTTTGTTAATCAGAAATTCAAATGGAGATTTGAACCCCCTTTTTCTGGGTAGGATTTTGGAAAAAAAAATCGACTAAAATATTTACTTATCTCTTTTATAAAAGGGAAGTAATGTCTTCATGACGGAGATCGACTCGAGAACCGAGGGCAGATAGAAAATTTCTGAACAGTAATAAATTCTCTTCAGGCAAAATTATGAGGATGTCCGTGCATCCGGTCTGTCGGTCTGTGTGTTGGTCTGTCTGTCGGTCTGTCTGCCGGTCTGTCTTTCGGTCTGTCGGTCTGTCTGTCTGCCGGTCTGTCTTTCGGTCTGTCGGTCTGTCTGTCGGTCTGTCAGTTGTACGTATCTTAAATAACTCGAGAACACGTTGACCTAGCGATATGAAATCGTAGCTTTTTGTCAACTTTTGAAAAAGAAAATATACGGGTACCTCCCATAAAATTGTTTTGAAAAAAATACCGTTTTTCGGAAACCTGCAAAAGTGTGACTCAACGTGACGATTTGGAGAGAAGAAAAGAGCGAAACTTAAAGTAACGTATTTTTCTGTCAGAACTTAAAAAATATATTTAGCAAAAAATATTTTATCGTCTAAAACACAAAAAAAAAATTTTCTTCCATGAAAAACAAAAAATCACAAGTTTTCCATAGTCCAGGACCAAATTGTGTGTAAATCCATCTTAAGCATTTCCATATATTTTAGATAGATTTGAATTATCCTGGAATGATGGGAATTGCGTGCAGCTGCAATGACAGTTAATAAGTAAAGATTCGTACTCAGTATCCATTTTAGGAACTCGTAGTCGAAGTTCGAGAACAACTTTGCGTTATGATCCAAAAAAACCATTTGGTGTCTTTTCTAAGATATCTGAAAATTGTCCCATAATTTGTCCAAGGGGTGATTTCACGATTAGGCTGACAGAAACTCGCATTTCGTGTGCAATTTCGATGTTATGAGATAAAAGTTTTTAATTTTCTTTAATCTAAATGCTTACATTTTTTTAGGTGTGTTTGTGGTATTTAAAATTGCTAGCGATTTACATTTTTTTACAATTGCGTTTCTCCTAAATAGCAAATCTAAATTCTTACACGGGCTAAATCGGACCAATCTTTCCACCCTCCAGCATACAATTGAAACCGTTTTTTGCAATATCTTCGAAAACTTTGAGTCGTATCCAAAGATTTATTAAGACAAAATTTATTTAAAATATGATTTGACATAACTCTTCCAGACATCAAAATTCAATCTGACCACTCGTTATCACCTCGTCTGTCTGTCAGTCCGTCCGTCTGTCTGTCTGTCTGTCCGTCTGTCTGTCTGTCTGTCTGTCTGTCTGTCCGTCTGTCTGTCTGTCTGTGAACATCATTACTTTCGAAAGGATTGAGCTGGAGTCTTGAAATTTTGTATAGTTACGCTTCTCGTAAATTGCTACGGTAAGTTCTTGAACGGACAAAATTGGACCATTCCTTCCCCCTCCTCCATAAAATGAAACAGTTTTTTTTTATAATTTTCTCGAAAACGGTGAGTCATATTGAAAAATTTATTAAGGTAAAATGTGTTTAGAATAGGATTCTACATAACTTATCTATACATCAAAATCCAGTTGGGCCACTCCTTCTCTCCTCCCCCATACAAATTGTACACATTTTTATTTTCTCGAAAATTATGTCTTATTGAAATTTATAATGGTAAAATCTGTTTAGAATATCATTGTACATAACCGTACCATACATCAAAATGTAATCGGACCACTCCTTTCCGCCTCTCCTATGAAATTTTTCAATAAACATTTTATTTGTCCTAATATAGAGTCTTTGACGATTGGCCCCTGGCGATTCTAGCTTTTCTTATGTTTATTATTAAGAACTGTTGGCGTTATCAAATGAGAAATAATTGTATATTAAGTCCGTTGGACAATTTAATATCCCAGAGTATACCGTCATTATATACGCCTCATAATGGCTCAAATTACAGACCCTGAACTTCTTATGAGCACCTCTGGACAAATAATTGCGAAAATCTACGCTCCTTACGTAATTACGGACCTCTAGTTAGCAGTACCTTCAACTCGATTCCATCTTCCTATAACCTATACTATGCAAATAAGGTCAGCGCAAAAAAATGGAAATGAAGTGAAATTCATTGCGCCTTGACGCATTTGCGTGCCTACAAGTCATTTAGGCTCACAGCTATTTTGTACCAGCAAAACGCAATCAATTAGACGCACAAAAAGAAGTTAAGCGTGAAAAAAATTTACACAACACCAGAGAATAGGAGGAAATTAATGAAATCTTATTAGAAACAAAACATCCGAGAGGAAAAAAAAACACAAACTACCCTACAAACGGCTTTCTTTGCGTTTTTATCCCTTCCTGAAGCTGCAAGCGTTCGCAAACATTTTTCAGAACGTTGAAAATTTTGAAAAAAAGGCACTAAAATAAAGGGACAGGGGGAGAACAACAATCACTTGACAGTCAGAATAGAAGAATCGGAGCCTATTTAACAGCAATTACTAAATACTCACCTTCCACAGAACACAGCACAAACACTCGGGAAGCACACCTACTGAATCTTTTCCGCGGCACCGTTTCAACCCTTTTACACATAGCTATCGCCTGCTATTCTTCATTCTTTCTTGAGCGCCTCACCGTATTTTTTTCGCCCTGCACTCATGACAATTAAAATCCAATTAATTTTAAAATATTTAATTGCGCGGAAAGCAGCCATTCGCCCGTTCTTTCCTTCTCTGGTTCTTTTACGTTATTTACGTGTAGTCGAACCGGAAAAGACACCCAGAAGAAAATCCCTTCAAGGAAAGATTATTTTGAATTCTCCATTCGTAGTCGTATTTAAATGTTGATATTTGTCCAATGTGGACTCATGCCCTTGGCCTTTTTTCTTAACTTTTGGACTATCTTGTAGAAGCGGAGGAAATCTTCGTATTTAGATAGGCTGCACTTTGCTGAAAGAAAAAGAAATTAAAGAGTGCTGCAATTTCCTTTGTTGGATTTATTAGACTTTTAAGATCATAGAGTGAAGAAAAAATTTAGCGAAATTAAAATCTCAAGTGTCCTGCGAAGCTGTTTTTTAACGTAGGACCGAAAAAGAAGAAGATTTCTTTGACTTGAGAAATAAGAACTAAAAAAAAATTCATGGTAAGCGATAGAAGTTATTTTAAAATCCAATTTTAGGCAAAAATTATACAATTAAGAGTTGGAAGAAAGGAGTTTTTTGTATACAGGAGTCCCTCGATTTGAAAGGAGGGGAAGATCAAATTGCGTCAAACTCCACACTTACGCCGAATGCAGACAAAGCGCAGTATCAGCTGCCCGGTTGGATGCCGAAAATCGCTTATCACCGCGATTTGCATGGTCACAAAATCGTATAAAAAATAATTTTAATTTTTCTAAAATGCCTTAACTCAGATATGCCCACCGTCCTAAATATAGTACGCCTAAAATCTTGAACTTCCTGAAATAAATTTTGTTTTTTTATCTACCAAATAGGTATCTTTCTTTTTTACTTAAATGTAATTGTATAAAAAAATTTACTTAATACCAACCGCCCAGTTAGTTTGGGCATATCTGGGTTAAAGTAGGTGTTTTTTCCTGTAGAATTTGTCCATAAAATAAGTCGCAGTTTTAGTGGGAAGGAGGGTGCAACGGCGCGGCAGTGCAAAGAAAATTGTTACAAAGGAAGATGGATGTCAAAAAATGACTGAAATTTGAATTTAAAAAAAAAACAATTTCAATATAGTCATGTCTTCAATATATTTTATATAAAATTTTTCACGAAACTCTTAGCTGCCACTAAATCGAGGCTTTTTTCCTCAAAATTCGCCCGCTAACTCGATTTAGCAACTGCTAAAAAAATATCTTTAATCGAAAATGTTGGCTTCAATTCAAATCTTTGTATCTCAAGTAACCGAAAAAAAAACTCTTTAAGCGTAATGACGACACAAGAAAAAGTTCCGCAACAAAACTACCCAAAAAAGCGCGAAAATTGAAAGACAAAAAAATCGACAAAAAAACCTTAACTGATCAAAAAGAAGTAACAGAAACTTTTCTTAAAGCAAAAGAAAGAAAAAAAACCTTTTGGCAAATCGAAACAAAGACTCCAGGAGGCAATTTGGCACAATAGACCGACTCTCGATTCGACATTAACCTTGACAGCGCAAAATTCGCAAATTTCCAAATTGGCAAAACCCGGCTTTTACCACCGGCCGCCCCACATTCCGCGCCTACAGTGTGTTCGGAAAACGTGATACACCTTGACGCATACAGCGGCATTTGAAGACCTAACTCAACACCACCACAGACGCAATTCGCGGACAGGTAGGCTATCTGGAAAATTTTGGAATTGGTATTAAAATTGGAGTCATCGAATGAAGTTTTTTTTAAGCAGCAACGGCAGCAGCGTGAGGTAGCGTGAAAGGTGCGTTTGAAGCATTAGACGCAGTATTTTAGCTTAACTTATAGTTTAGATGTTGCCAAAAATACGCGACTCATTTCTGGGTCCAATGACCTCCTACGGTTACGAGTTTCAAGGTGTATGCCATCCTCAATATATGTATATGCTATTTCTATGCTTAGCGGCTATGTTTATGCTGTATGTCAGTATCTTATAGATGAGATGGGAGACAACGCGCTCACCTGGTTCGATTTCGCCAACAAAGTGTCGATAGTCATCGAAGATTGCGAGTTTTTTTTTCTTTTTTTGCTTTCAACTAATTGACGTACCTTAAAATATTCTCAAAGTGGCGGACTGCGTCGCGCACCGATCCAGTTACTTGGCCAAAATATCTTTTCGCGCCATCTCACCTTGCCAATTCAAATCATTTTTTGATCATTTCGGCTATCAATCGATGAGGAATTAAATTATATGTGAAAAGCTATAGAAAGTACCAAAAGGGAGAGGTCGGCGATTGATGCAATTTTGATGCCATTTAATTTTTTTTTTTTTTTTGTTAATAATATTAAGTATACTTTTATGCCGAAGGAAAGTTTAATTGCTAAGCCAAACATTTTTCCAATTGAAAAAATAATGAATAAAATGAATTAATGCTAGTGGAATTTTATTTTTTCAAAAAACAAATCGTCAAAATTTGATACCGGACTATTGAAAAAAATCCATGAGGAAACAATAAATATAGTAAATATAACAATAAATATAAGAAACAATAAAAAACGTCGACCAAATTGTCTTGAAGAATCTTTCTAGACAACATTTTTCAAATTTTAAAGACTGACAAATTTTATTCAAGAGTTTTTTAAAGCAAATTTATTTTTCAATTTTTGACCCCTATTTTGATTTCTTTCGGCGTATGATTTAAGAACTGTCCATAAAACACGTAACAATTTTAGGTGAGAAGGGGGGTGGGGGGCGTGTAATGACGGCTGTACTAATTACTATTTAGAAAATTGCGACTTGTGGGGGAAGAAGGTGTTCGAAACACAGTGGCGTAAATAGAGGGCCCACACCCCCGCATGGCCGGGAAGGAGCGAAGAAAAAAGACGGGAACCTCTAGTCTAGTATTAGGAATATGCGAGTATGCAAAAAAAAATCACCTGCGGTACATTTAATTACAAAGTTTCTGAAAAATCTTTCCAATGGCGCGACTTGTGTTGTATTCTAAAGATTAATTAGCGTCTTTTGGCAAAAGATTAATTAGCGAGTTTTGGAAAACAGTAGAGGCATAAGATACAATATTTTACCGCAAGCACCGCTTTACATTTTTGAGTACTTTTGAACTAACTCCAAGGCATTAAAAGCTCTCGCTTTCTCACTGCCCCACCGATTATCTGCCCCGAATTTAATTATTTGTAATTGATTTCAATCCCCATACTAAATCTTGTGATAAATATAACTACGTGAGTGTTTTACAAAGCAAGTAAGAAAATATTTCTCCTGCGGCTCATTTTATTGCGGATGACTAGTACACATTTATAGAAATAGGCTTTCCCGACGCACACCAATCTTTAATTTACTGCAATGGATATATTATTTTATTCTTTTTAAAGATTTGTTTTTTATTTTGGGGGGTTTCAAGGATTCTTTTTAGTCGGGGTTATCCAAAATTTTAAATTTTGTTTTTCAATAAAGTTTTTTTTGAAGATTTTGTTCAAATTTTCGGATTTTTTTTCAAGAAAAAAAGCAAAAAATACGGCCTTGTTTTTTTCATTTTAAATTAGATGCAAAAAAGAATTAAGAGAATGTGTTGAATTTTTCCAATTCTCTTTAAATCCACTTTTTAAGTAGAAGTTTAATAACGGCATTTTATTTTTAAAAAAATTCATGAAAATTTTGTAAAAATTTCCGTTGTTGACTCAATTTTTGAGTCTAAAAACCACCAAATATCGGCTACCAAAAAAACTGCTAAATAATTTGTTCACCGCATATTACAATAGAATTATATTACAGACGGTTTGTTCAACTATTTTTTGTCCAAAACTAATCAAAGCCTTTAATCTTTTGGAACTTCTAATTTTAGACATTCAAAAAGTTGATTGTGAAAAAAAAATAGTTTGAGACCCGATTATATAAGAAAAGTTCATCATCCAGCAGAATTTGTCTTCCTATCAAATTTCATCGAACCCTAAAATAAACCCCAGATAAAAATTTAAACTTATTGCAAAAAAAAACTTCCTGGTCTCTCTCAAGTGATTCTTTTCAACTCGATTTCTTCTGCATCTTGAATTGAATCTCAAATTTTAAGATCATTGGCAGAGAAAGCAATAAAAAAAAGATTTTCTTAAGCTTCGTCATCATGCACCAATATTTCAAAACGGTCAATTCGGCTTTGACAAAATTTGCAACAAAAAAAAAACCAGCAGAAGATAAAAAAAAAAATCTGCGATTTGCGATTTTTTTCGATTTGCAGATAGAAAACTTTTATAGTAGGCCAATAAACTTGGTTCACCTTGAATTCGATTTCAATTTCTTCTTGACTGACCATCAAAGACCGCTCGCTGATCATCATTGATCGAGCTTAACGGACAAGAGGTTTTTCTTATTTCAAAGACGTGATTGTGGTGGTTTTTGGTAGTCGTATTCGTCTTGGCTACTTTAAGATCGTTAAATTTTGAGGGAAAATAGTAGATAAAGCAGAGAATATACAGAAGACAAAAAAAATCTTTTTTTTTTTAGTAATAGAAAATTTTGGGCCAGTTTTGTGCAGATTTTTGGCAACAAAATTAATCGTTCAGGTTCGAATTACATTTGTTTTAAAAATTAAATAAACACAAAAAAGGTTTTTTGCCTATCACGTGAATCGAATATTTTTTTTAAACATCTTTCGGTTACTTTATTCTACCAAACGCAGTTCTTTTCAATGCGATTTAGCCACTTTCATAATTAATAGAGCGAGAAATCTAAGATTTTGCTTATGACTTCTTTTTTCTTGGTGGTTTCTTGCCCCCTGGCTATCGTTAAGTTTTGTGTATTTAATTGGGCTTCTTTATCTTGTCCAAGATTAACTTTTAAAATTTGACAAGAACTTTCTACGCCCACTTTTAAGCCACTGTTAGAAAACAGCCAAGACTGTCAGATTTTTTTTTTCGTAAAAAATTACGGGATACACACACGGCGAAGGTAATTTAATAGTTAAACATAAAGCCCACAAAAGCCGAAAGGCAAATTTCATGCCGAGCATATATTTTTTGATAGATTTTTTTTCGCTCTATATTTTTTTACTGATTGAAACATTTTAAGCATTTAAAATTAATTTCTGTGTGTAAAATGTGCCTACGGATATAAAAAAATATTTAAAAAAAAGCCCATTTGAAATCTTTTAAAGGGTCTTTTAATTAGGACATAACAATTTTGTATTTTAATAAAAACGCACGCTAAAACTTTTTTTATGATCTAGGAATGCTAAAACATCAGTCAAGGTTTACATTTTTATCATGGTGAAGTTCACGAACGAGGAATGCCACACAGCTGGTCAAACAATTGATCTATTCGGTAATCGTGTAATCTCGAGAAATGGTCCGGTCGAATGGCCACCTCGCTCATGCGATTTAACGCCTTTGGATTTCTTTTTTTGGGGTTATGTTAAGTCGTTGGTTTATGCCAACAAGCCAACAACGTTAGAGGAGCTCAGGAACAATATCGAACGCGAAATTGCCAACATTCCGGCCGATATGTGTGGAAGAGTGGTGGAAAATTGGCTTCAAAGAATCAATCAGCAAACGTGCTCGCGGTGGCCATATGAACGACATCGAATTGCATACTTAAATGTAACATGTCCACTACACCTGAAATAAATTTCAGCCCGATATCTCAATTATTCCGTGTTTTATTTAAATACAAAATTGTTATGTCCTTTTTGAAAGACCCGATACAATGACACGTTTTGAAAATTTCTTCTTAATATTTTTACCTTTCTTAAAGTATTAAAATCACTTCAAAAATCGCAATCATAACGGAGCCCCGCGCGTCCTTGCGGCATACATCCATCGACTCATATGGACTACTCCGCAACATGTTTGTATGCGCGTGTATTGGTGTGCTCGTGTGTTCCTTCGTATGCATGTTTGCAACGAAATTGGTAAGATCGGCGTCTGCAAGTAAACCTTAACCGATTTTGACGCGTTTTTTGTATTTAAAAGCTGTTATCGGTCCATAAAACCGTTTGAAATGAACCGTTTCCGAGATAATTGCAAAAATCTTTCCCAAGTAACAATTTGAAGTTACATTCTGGTTAAGAAACGTATTTGAAACCATGGTAACAAAACTCAAAAGTTTCACATTTGGTGTCTGTAACCTTTCAGAAACGTTTCAGAAACCCCCATTTAGAAGCTGGTTTCAAAATAACCATTTTTAGCGGGTTTTTCGGAAACCATCTAAAATGTAACCAAAATGTAACCTAAATTGAAGGTTTTTTGTAACTATGGTTACAAATTGTTTCTTGGGTTACCATTTGTATGAGGGGGTAAGGAGCAGTCAGATTGAATTTTGATGCATGGCAGAATTATGTAGAATTATATTATAAACACTGTTTGTCCAAACAAATTTTTCGACAAGATGAGGCGTTTTAAGAAAAGCGTAGAACTCTTTTAAATTTGTATGGAAAAGGGGAAAATGGGTGGTTATATTTTTCCCATTTTCAGAAGAGATTTCTTTTTTTTATTAAAATCCTGTTCTCTGCCAATTGTAAACTTTCTACTTGAGTTTTCAAATGTTTTCGCATAAAAACTTTCAACATTATACCCACTCATATCATATGATATTTGATTATGTGAAAAGGGTATCATTTCACCGTTAAGTGGATTAAGCTGTGTTTATACTCTATAGGATATACAGGAGCATATTATATTTAGTATGCCGTTTTTAACGCATTTCGGATGACAAAACATTTTGATTTCTGTCTGTCTGTCTGACGGTCTGTCTGTTCGTCGGTCTGTCTGTCCGTCTGTCTGCCTGTGAACACCATAAGTTTCGAAAAGATTGAGCTAGAGGCTTGAAATTTTGTATAGTGGTGTTTCTTGTAAATGGCAAGGGTAAGTACTTAACCGGGCAAAATCGGACCATACTCCCCCCCCCCCTTCCTCCCTCCAGCCATCTCACGCATACAAACGAAACAGGTTTTCATAATCTTTTCGAAAACGGTGCATAGTATCGAAAAATTTAGAAAATGTGTTTAGAATGTGCTGTTATATGACTTATCGATACACCAAAATCTAATTGGACTACTCCTTCTCCCCTCTCCCACACAAACAGAATTTTCATGAAAAATTTTGTCTGCCCTCATATAGAGTATTTGACGATTGGCCCCTTATTACTTTCTTATACGTGGTATAACAAAGTATTGTCTTCAGGAAAAAATTTCGACCTCTTAATTTTGCATAACAACATTTCCGGAGCACTCCTGAGTTGATTGGAGCATTATTACAAAAATGTCTTTCTGTTTGTCTGTCTGTCTGTCAGTTTGTCAGTCTGTCTGTCAGTCTGTCTGTCAGTTTGTCAGTCTGTCAGTCAGTCATAGTGGTGTTTCTTGTAAATGGCCGTGCAAAAGATTTCTCAAAAACTACTGGAGCTAGAGCCATGAAATTTTACAGGCATGTTTGGTCCTGGAGTGGGACAATTCTGTTAACTTTGGGTAGAAATCCGTTAACCGGAAGTAAGTCGCCTTTTTGGACTTTTTAAGAATCGCAATTTCGCTTTTGTTTTTTACTCCGAAACTACGCGTTTTTTTGATAGTCTTATGTTAATAAAAGCTGGAGACAATAAAATTTTCTACTTATTTGTCTTTGCTTCTATAAAATCATCTTCGAAAGAATAAAAAAAAAGTTCCAGTCATTAAGAAAAAGTCTTTGAAACATCAGGACTAAATTGACGAAAAAAAACCCTACAATCATAGAGTGGAACGATTTTATCTTGCAGATATTTTGCATTATTTAAATATTCACATTCGCCAGGATTTTACAAATGATTTGACAATCAACAATAGAATAAAAAAAAGCTATTAAAATACATAATTTGAAATGAAAACATTTAAAACAGCCACCGTTGCTACAATTGAAACAGAAGATCGTAATTTACGTTGTTAAATTAACTGTCGAACGCTGTTAAATGTTCAATTTAATTACATCTGTCAATTGTGTAATAGACACTGCACAAGTTAACCACAATTGAGCGAGGATCCATTACATTGTCCTGCCTGTAATTTAACGATATTCCTTTTGTTAAACTGCCTCCGATTTGCCTCAGATTTTTACCCCCAAATCCCCGATCGATCGTTCGAATGCTCTCTCCCAGGCCAATCAAAACTGGTAAATTGAACTCCTACCGTGAACTCATAGTATTCTTAACAAAACAATCATATCGTTTCAATTTCTAATCGTTATTAAGTGAACCTTCCGAAAATCATCCAACGCCGCCCTCCCCGCCTATCACGCTAGCTGACTTTTCTCCGCCCCCCAAAAGAAACAGAAAAATTTAATGCCAGCACAATTTTTAATGTGGCGTTAGCACATTACGCTATCTTGGCGTTTTTATCCAATTCTCCTTATCCGAACTCAGCAGCACGCTATCAAATCAAAAATCTACTCTTGAATCGAATCCTTCACGGCGAGGCACGTTAATAGCGATAATAAATTTTATCTATTGTCACCGAATGATATCTGCAATTAAATTGGATGGTCTTCGTGAGATGAGATACGATGCGATGTGCGATGCGACGGCCAAAGATATCCTATGAGCAGACTAGCATCTAGTAGTCTTTGAGATGCTGGAGCTAGTCTTGAACTCAAGTCAAGGTGATCGCGCGATATCATATTTTATCGTAAATTGTTTCGGAGTGTAATCCACGATCACCTGAAGACTTTTTACCTACTAGGGGAGTAGCTGAATGCTATGCAGTATGAAATAGATCGGCTGCTGGACGAGGGAGGCGGCGGGTGACACGTTCAAATATGGTAGATCAATAGTAGAACCCTTAAAAAATGTACAGGGAAAAATATTAAGGCATTTAAAATGTAAAAAATTAAAATAAAAATATCTGATGTGATCAGCACATGGCTTGCCTATACAAAATCTACATTTCTGCACAATTTACCGGACGAATAAAATATTAATTTACATAAAAATATGAATTTTTACTTTACAAAATCTGAAATATCTCGATAACGGTAAAAGAAATCGATTTACGGTAAAAGGAAGAAATATAGAAAATTTTAATACCTTTAATACTGCCATTACCTATTTTTTCGAAAAACCGTGAGTTTGCAAGCACGGTTTTTCGAAAAAAAAAAACAGTTAATGGCAGAATTATATTTTTTTAACTTTTAATGATAATATCTCGATAACGGCAAAAGATAGCGAATAACGGTAAAAGACAAATTATGGCAAACTTCGATCCATTTCAAACATCAAACCACCAAAAACCCGTTATTTTTCGAGATATTCGGAAAAAAATGATTTTTCAAAATAACGGTATATCTCGATAACGGCTTAAGATAAGAAGTTCTAGTGAGATACAAAAATGTGGAAAATTTTATGGCGGATTTAATTTCTTTTGTTATACATAAGACTACTAAAAACGCGTAAGTTCGGAGTAAAGATTTATTACCCTCTCTCGAGCATCGTCGCTCTGTTGGGGTACTCAGCATATTCTATAGATATTTCCATGGGAAATGTTCCACCGAAATTTCCCAATTTATTCCTCCACGGTATATTTTCCCTAGACCCTCTCGTGCAGCCCCTCTCGTGCAAACGAATATGCTAGACCCTCTCGTGCAAACGAATTTCCACAAAAAGTTGATAGGATCGTCCCACTACGAGACCATCACGCCTGTAAAATTTCCAAATTTTGAAATTTTTGGTTCCCAAACCAAAACCGAAAACCAGAAATCGAATTCACCCTTGAACCAAAACCGAACCACACCTAAAAATCTTTTGGTGTGCATCTCTGGGTTTTTTTTTAATTTGATCTTACTTTCTACTAAAAACTGTTCCTTAAATCTTTTTAGATTTTACAATTTATTTCGAAAGTTATCATGTACAGGTGGAAAAATATTACTGTCGGATGTTTTTTCTCAACAGATTTCTGACAAATGCCGCATTGATGATTTATGACGCTACCATCCGTTTTCTATTTGCTAGATCTTCTGATTGCCTTAAGAATGTCTGTGAAAATCTTCATTTTTGAGCGATTTTTTAATTTCTGGTTTCTGCTACCTGAAATTTTTTTATGGGATTTAATATACAGGAAGAATGCGGAATTCCCAAAATAATATAATTATACAAAATCTACACATATCATGACTTCCATTTCCGTACTATCACACTGTGAGCTGCTAGTCCCGGCAAGAATACTGTAAGAATAGTCCAATCATGGGAGTTAGAAAAAAAAACTCTAAAAGAAAAAAAAAACCCTCGATCATGGATGAACTGATGGCAAGCAAAGTCACATAACTCAAACGATGAGAAGTCAGCAGCATTGGAGTCAAGTCAGTCGATTGGCCTCAACCTATCCCGATTGGTAAGCAGGAATTATCAGGCCCAAGGATCAGCCGCACACAGAGCAGTAACCCAACCGAACTGTCACCAGTGCTATAAATATTTTGTATCCGAAGAGAAATGGACATGTTGCTCGCTCAATCCAGGGATAAGCGATGAGTTGGGACCCTCCTGAACCTGTGGGGAAACTTCGGGATTATATTGGCGGATCCCGCTCTAGTCTATCTCCGACACGCTGGCGTATATTGAATGCGCGATCATATAACCAATAATGATGAAAATAATAATAACTGAATGTAAAAAGAGTTCGATTTTATTGTTGTAATCTAGTGCAACTCTAGTGCGGCGGCGGCATCAGATACCACCAGGTGAATAGACGCAAGATACAGAAATCGGTTGGTACTGATCAGTTGGAGACATGTGTACGATGTGGTAAAGCGACATAATTTCTCAGTCCCCCTAACCGCTTCGCCATAATTGGAAGCCGCTTACCAGAGGTGATCTTGCTTTGAACACCAGGTAATCCTGTTGCGTATCGTACACATTATTAAGTGAATGCTTTTTGTGTTTCGAGATGTTTGTTGTTGAAATGCGAATAAATGGAATACGGCAACGGCTATCCGCATATCTCGACGAACTCTGACTTCGCGCTGGCAATAAAGAATCAACGCGCGATCAAAGATAAGGTAATTGGTCCATTATGTCGCTGGGCATCGTAAACCAGCCATTCTTCTCGTTGACAGTTTTGTCTCAGGGATTCTCATTCATATCGATCCTAAATCGATGCCTCTGAACCACTACTGGACATTCAGGAGTTGCTTCCTAACTCATCACGGACGGAGGATTAAAAGCCCATTTCAGATACGTTCTTCTCATTGCCGCCGTTTTAAGTGTTTTCACGTATTTTTTTACGTTGGCAGGTGAGGAGACGAGCCGGTGAAGATCTCCTACCGAAACAGTGAAGATCACTTCAAGATCGGTAGATCGCGCTTCAAAAAGCATCCATCAAGCGTTCATCTATCCTGCAAGGAAACGTTTCTCCTGTTTGTTTCCCGGCACCACAGAATCCGATGTTTGTTTTTCACGACGAAGCGCCTGCTTCCAGATAACGTGGAGAAAAACGCGCGATCGCAATAAAATCACGGAGCGAATAAGTTCGTCCCGGTTGACAGTTTGTCTGTCATTATGTCAACCACTTGAATACAAATGTCAATCAATTTTAAGGGATCATCGGATTCCGCTTTGACGGTATACGAAACGACGCATCTCTTTGAATCGCGGCCGATCTTTTTCCGTTCTTATTCTGATTTTAATTCGATCTTGATCGCGGCGTGGATCCGATTCATTGATGAGATGAATTATTGTCGAATTGACGAATTTTAATGATATTTCGGTTAGTTTAGCATAATTTATGCGCCCTGTTCAATGGGAATGTGGAAATGTTTCCCAAATGAAATAAATTTCAGGTGATGTATAGGATATGATCACAAGATCACTTTGATCTATCGATTAATCAATTTTAGTTAAATGAATAAAAGTTACGAGATTCGAAACCACGAAAATAAAATTTCTGATTCAAATAATTATGAAAATAACTGAATGTAAAAAGAGTTCGATTTTGTTGTTGTATTCTAGTGCAATTCTAGTGCGGCAGCGGCATGTTTTTTTTAACAAGGACACCTGAAATATCTACGATCCGAATTAATAATAAAATTAACGATGATTTTTTTAGGACCTGAACATTTTAACATATCAAAATTGTTAAACTGCTTGATTCTCCGTTCAAGTGCAGTGCCGCGGCGTAGCAAAATCATAGCGGAGGTGAGAATAGGTGAAGCATTTTGAACGGCTTCCCAAAGTTTAAAACCCTTTTTTCAGCAACCGAAAATTTAAAAGTCCATTTTTACTTTCCTGTTTTATAGAAGGAAAGTATTGTATTCATGAAGGAGAGCAACTCGAGAACGGGGGCAGATAGAAAATTTCTAATCAGTGCGAAATTCGTTTCAGGTAAAATTATGAGGATGTCCTGGCATCTGTCTGTCGGTCTGCCCGTTTTACGTATCTCTAATAACTCGAAAGGCAGCGACTAATGTATCGTTAGCTATAACCAAAATCTCCAGTACTATTTTTTTCTGAAGATTACAGTTTTTTGAAGATCCATGCCTAGAGTGGTAATTGCGAAATACTTTCTAGCTCTTATTCCTGTTTGAGAAGAAATGTTTGTGAAAAAAGAAGCCCAAGATGCCACCGTAGATTGACGGAAAACCGTGTCACCAAAGAAAAGAAGGGAAACAGAGAGGTTCGGTTTAAGCTGTGGAGTTTTCCGAGGAGCCACGTGCATTTTGTTCAACAATTTACGATTAAATCCAAGTGGTGTAAATTGTTTTTGACGAAGAACCTTGCAGAAAAGTGTGAAATTTGACGCCTTCTTATTCCCGGCTTTCTTCTTTTTTTCTTTATTTAATCTGATTTGCTGAACGATAGGAGGCGTAAATTTATGGCAAATTTCCGAGTCAGATTGCTACATTTTTTATTGTTTCTTTCATTCATCCCTAATGCAAAGCGATGTATAGTTTTGTGAAAATAAATTGTTGAATTGCACAATCCTAGTAGTTTTTAATTGGCGAAATGGCGAGTCTCTACCAGGTCCACAGGAGCTGCTTTTGATTTTTGAGTTAAGCTTAAGAATTCTTGGTTAATTTCTCCTTTGTGATGTCCGGCTCCTGATGGTCACTTTCATGGGTCCATGATTAAACCTCCCATTCGGTCTTGCGTCATCCGTAACGAGCGTCGGTATGTCGAACTATTGTTCGTGGAGATTTTTGGGAAACTCCCCACCATACTTCATTTTCCTCAAATTAGTCTGAAATACAACACAAGTGATAGCCGTCGCCAATCAAATTATGCTCTCGACTTCAAAACATCACTTCGGCCGACAATTGTCGCTAGATTCGACTATCAGAATAGCCCAAGCCGGTTCGCGTGAAATTTGATACGAGTCCTGGCTTTCCAATATTTTATAAGAATGTTTCCTATGCGGATGTTTTCCCGTATGCTTTGAATTAAAAAAATCTCATCACTAAATCTCCACCCAAAAACGTGTTTTTATCTACAAATTTAAAATACTCGTAGATACAGTAAAAAAATATTAACCAATCGTAAAAACAATGAATGACATTCTAAGAAATTCGAACAATTGTTGACTTGTGTTTCTTTGCATTCTTTTAGCATGCGCCAGGAGTTCTACTTCGCTGTAGAAAAAAATGCGTAGTGACGCATCGATTTTAGCAATAAAATCAAGTCAACAACACCCCAAAAAAAAATTTAAAACTCGATCACGTTCTGTTTGTTTTTGCGAGCCAAACAAGTCCTTGATCTCGTCAATCGCTCGCGCCTACTACACTCGACCGAAAATGACCGCTCCAAACGTAAAACGCGATAAGTCTTATCTCACCTGGCGAAGAAGAATTCCACGCTTCTGTTGAAGACTAAAAGAATTACCTGGAAAATCGATTTGCAAGCAATGCACGCAAAATTCTCAAGCTTTCGAAAGTCGAATTTAATTGTGGGCTTGTCGCGAATCCCCATCACTAAAAGACCCGCCCTGCTTGCTGCCGGGGCAATTTCCCGCCCACAGGCCAGTAAAACGCGTCGCTTATAGCATCCAAACTCCGATGAAATCCCCCTGATTTCAAAATCAATGGAAAAAGATTTAATACCGGAATCCATAGAAACGATCCATTAATCGATGGCTGTTTGAAATTTGCATAAACTCCAACAACCGCCAGATCGAATTTACGTCAGACGTTGGATGGCAAACGATGCGAAATGCAAAATACCTGAAAACCCTCCGCCCAGGTGAAGCGTTAGAAAAACTTTGAAAGTCTAAACTGTGATCATCCATGAATTTTTAAATGCCGACGGTACTGGGAATCTTTCCAAGCGATTCTGGTGGAAATTCGACCAATCGAATGCAATCGCGAGTGACGCGAATTTTCTCACCTGGCCGGCATCCTACAACGTGATTGCAGGGGATTTCAACTGATTTGTGAAATTGGGTCCATGAAATTGAATCAAGAGCTCTGCATGGCAACCGAACTTAGAATTTTTGGTCAAACAGAAATTGGTAGTCGGATTTGGAACGGAGAAAGAGAGCGAGGGAGCAGATCAGTTACTATTCTATCAATTTTTGAAAATTTCGCCACATCAAGCAGCACGTCGTCTTTTGTATGGTTGAGGTCTCAACGAATCCAGAGTAGGTGAACCGTCTGTATTCCCAAAAAAACTACCACCGCCCAAAAGACCTACAAAAGATGTATTTGCTTACATGCAGACAAAAAACAAAGGAAAAATTCCGAAAAAAAATTTCTTAACATTGAAAAACTTTAAAGACTAGATAGCTTAATCCATTTAGCAGACCTAGCAGGAAAGAATATATTTTTCTTACATAACAAGATCTGATATGAAAAAAAATTTAGTATTCTCTATTGAATTTTACTATACAAAATCACTCAAAACCTCGAGAACTAATTAAGATAGAAACTTTGAAATTACCACAGATCCATCAATAGTTAAATTGCATCCAGAAACGAGCCCCTCCCCATCCTCCTTAACCATAGAAATTTTAAAGGAGGGAGGAGGCGGCAAACCCTAGAAATGCGGAAATGAAGTTTAATAGCTTTAAAAATTTCTAGGGTCGATAAAATATGCCATTTTTATAACGTTTTTCCACGAATTTTGGAATGGAATTTATTACCCCCGTGGTCATATTATCGGAGGTGGGCCCCCTCACCCTGACTTACCACCTAAATGTGTGACATGTTGTTTGGTCAGCCCCTAACTCGAAAACCCCTCGACCGATTGAGCGTAAATTTTGCACACCATTTATCCGATATTCTAAACTCACCTGTCCTTGTTTTGCACTACCAATTTTTGGATATACAAATTTTTTGGTTATACAACTTTTTTTTTTTAAAAAACCCCCCCATTTTCAAATCAGCTTTTTGTCTGTCAACTATGACCCAAGCGTGTATATACACTGAGGGAAATCGGACATATAGTAGAATCATGAACCGTCATTTAATTTAACTGATTTATGCTCCAAAATCAAATGTTTTTTACTTGAATTAAAGAACCAAATAGTAAAAACAAATACCAAACTATTCATTTTAAATGCAGGTATTTGATTTAAAAGCATCTAAAATTATTTAAAGGAAAAGTATTTAAAATAAAAACCCAGTAAGTTAATTTAACTGCCTGACAGCAAGCTTTTTCTTACTTCATGCACTCAAAACAAATAATAGAGCATTTGTTTTGAATGTATAAACAGTTAATCGGGACTATTAACAATGGCGAATATAAAACAGAACTAGGGAGAATCATCATCGGCGTTGGAGGCACACACAAATGCATTTTCTTTGTTTTTATGCACTCAGAATATCGAAGATGGCGATATGGTTTTCCTAATAATTATAGCGCACACTCAGAAAAATGTCCAGGTCAACTTTTTGTCAGGTAAACTCTGACCTTACAGAGGTGTCTGTAAGCCAGCTAGCGGCCAGAGTTAACCTATCTAAGGTCAACTCGTGCAGCTCCCAATGCCCTACTTCACCTGCTGGTGGCTTAATTTCAGAATTTCTCCGACCACAGGTCAACTCAGTTTTACTTGCCCACATGCAGGCGAACGCGCGCCTGCCCGAGGCCAATTACGCCGTATGTAGGTCGTCGAGTTAGCGTCAATTTTTCTGAGTGCAAATTTAGAGATTTTTTTATTTAATTCAACTACTTTTTCGTTGAATCTAATGATAATTTTCCCTCAGTGTACGCGCTCACTAATGCGGCAGTCACACGACGCTGTTTTGCCAGCGCTGCTAGATATTGGGTTAGTAGCGCTGGCAAATAGCAACAGCAGGCAGCGTACTGAGAGAGTTCACACGATTTATAACTTAGTAGCGCTGGCAAACAGCAAAACCGTCGTTTGACATTTGAATTTGGGCGATTTTTTAAATAATAAACGTAACTAACAAATTTAAATGAATAAACCATAGATATACTAGATCGCTCGATTTGCTGTCTCAAATGGTCCCATTTCAATACAGTTCAGTGAATCAAAATGAGTCAAGTAAGAGCAAGATAACCGTATGAAAATAAATATAGTCCTCTCGTTTAAACCGTGAGCTGTCAAAGGAAAATAGACTTTCGGAATGGTGTTGGCGCCTAAAGTTATTTGTTTGAGCCTAAAGTTAGTCTCAAACTTGTGAAATTTGAATTTCGCGGCAAACTAAATTTGAATTTCGAGACTCTATGCAGTTCAGTGGATGCGTTCAAGTACCATAAAGAGGGAAATACTTTTGGGACCATTTTTCAGCAGAGCTTTGTATGGTGACAGTTGTTCTATGTTATATAGTTCTGTGGAATAAACGTAAAATAACAACTTAAAATAAACAAACTTTTCCACTTATCAGACTTTTGACAGCTCAGTAACCATGCAACAGGGTCACGTGATCCCTAGTAGCGCTGGCAAAGTAGAACGGTCTCTACTTCAATAGCGCTGCTAAAATCATCGCGCTGGTAGCAGCCTACTAGGGTTCACACAGTGCTGCTGAAACGGCTGCTAACAGCCAAACAGCTAGCAGCGCTGGCAAAACAGCGTCGTGTGACTGCCGCATAAGCTTTCATATTTTGCTGATAGGGTAGTGGGATGAGTTTCTTTCCAAAACATAAAAAAAATTAAGTTGCTTTGCCATGGAAGCCGAGCACTGGCGTCCGAGCAATGGAATTGTTATTTTTCAATCCATAAACGTCAAAAGACGTGTATAGACAAATTCTTGTGATGCTGGCCGAGGGCGATCCCTCACATAAAAAATACACGTACGCCACTGAAAAAAAAAACAAAATCGCTAAAACATATTTTTTTTTGGCTGTGTAACTCTTAACACGCATTTTGAGGCACTTTTGTATTTTAAGGCCCAGTGACCGCCTCGCCACCACCGCTTGAAATTTTGCCATATGATACATTATTCCTACAGGGCTGTCCACAAAATACGTCACATTAGTTTTCGGTCTTTCGACAAGCTTTTCTGCGATTTTTTGTATGGACTTTTTTTTGTATGGCCGTCACACTACCGCAGACTCATCCCTCCCCACGCTCATTAAAAGTGTGACATGTTTTATGAAGATTTCCTAAATACAATTATATCAACACTATCTTATCTGATCAAAACCCGTATACGAAAGTAAAAAAACTGCAGTGTTTTTTTTTTTGGATTTTTTAGAAAAAAAATCTAATCTAGACTACAAAACGAAGAAAAAAAAAGAAATCCAACCCGAAATGATACGAAATTCGACAATAGTATCTATTTATCTATCTTCGTAGCTATCAATTGGAAGATGCCCAAAAGAAATTTGAAAAAAATCGTAGAATAATCCGCAAAAATGGCCAAGAGTGGAACCGATCCGTAATTTTTGTAGACTTTGGTAGGCCTCGATGGTCCTCAATGGACAAAATCGGTGCAGAGACCCCAAAAAAAACCTCCTCTCCGGGTTCAAATTTAAGATTTCAGTTGATTTTTAACGCAGTAAAGTCAATGGCCGACTGTGGACTTGACTTGGAATTTTCGCGAATGATTACGTGAAAAAAATCGGATTTTTTGCACAGATAGTTAGATTTTCGCATAATAAAAAACTTCAACACATTTGCAAGAATGGCAAAAGTTTTTTTTAAGGCGGATTAACTGAGTTTTAAACTTTTCGTTGTCTTTTGTTTCTATTTTGCGTTTTCTTAAGCCGTTTTCGTGTTTCTTTTTCTTGATTGGCCAATCTAGGCGTCGGTTTTTAGGTTTTAGTGAAAGTTCGGACAGTTAGTTTTTTGGGGTTTTACTTTCAATACCTACATTTGATAAAATTTGTCAGTATTTAAAAATAAAGCAAAAGATTTTTACAAAATGAAGATTTAATTTGACAGGAAAATTTACAAATGATTTTCCGAACTTAATTAACATCAACATCTTCATTCTATCGGAATCCTGGACAGGTGGCAGGAGGGGAGGGGTGGGGGTATAATTTTTAGGACTTGTTCACGGTTTATAAATAAAAGTTACTGAATTGTGAAAATACTAAAGAAAGCTAACTTCCCCTACCGATCCGGGACGTATTGTCACCCTACTCATACACCATACACCATACATAACTATTTGCAATAAACTTAAATCTGCAAAAGAAACCCAACCCATCCAAGTAGTAGAATTTTCTACAAAATTTTCCAGCACTTTACGGAAACTAGCAATACATAACGCTAGCATAAAAGCGTAAAACATAAAATTGAGTTAATTGCAAACGAGTCTCACATAATTTTATGAAGAGTTTGCTTGCATGCGTGGAAAATTGAACAACAAAGTGTAAAATTAGGTAATCATTAATTATGATGAAAAAAATAACATTTTCCCATTCCTTTTTTCTTAATTTCTTTGAAAACACTTTACGGGAAAAGTTGTTGGGATTTTTCCGTAAGACATATTTTTTTAAAAAAAAGCCCTCGTGAAGATAAACTTTAAACCTAGAATACATGATTTGTTATTCAAAAAGAAAATCAAACTTTTTAAAAAGAATATTGAAAAATTAAATATACGTAGTAAAAAAAATGTCTTGCCTTCATAAAAAAAAAGTTTGGATCTCAAATTTTTTTCTAAAAAGCATTTCTTGATGCTTTTTTTCTTAGCCAAGTTTAATGACGCCAAGGCAGATTTTAAAATTTGCTGCCATTAAAGGTACCGCTCCACATGAGAGTAAATGCCGTAGAGAACCTCTCGATAGCAGCTACTCGCAAATGGACACGTCCCTGAGAGTCGCTCGCAGAAACTCGCAAAAACTCGCGAACTAATTTCTGCGAGTTGTCAAAAGTGATTCTACTCTCTAGTTGACAGGCCTCCACTGAACTCTCGGACAGTAGCTCGCCAGATATGAACAGCATTTGAATTTCGCTAGTAGCTCTCGGGAACGCTAGAAGCTAAAAGCTCGATTTCGCTAGAAGCGATAGAAAAATCGTCGAAATTAACTCTAAAATTGACGCCCTCCTGCGAATACCTCTCGAGAGTTTTTGAGAGTTACTCGCGTATTTACTCTCATGTGGAGCGGCACCTTAAAGATATTATCCGACGCAGATTTAGAGAGACAGACAGACAGTAAAATAAAAAGTCGCTGTCTCCAGTGTCTTTCTTCCTGTCTTTCTGTCTGTCTTTCTGTCTGTCTTTCTGTCTGTCTTTCTGTCTGTCTTTCTGTCTGTCTTTCTGTCTGTCTTTCTGTCTGTCTTTCTGTCTGTCTTTCTGTCTGTCTTTCTGTCTGTCTTTCTGTCTGTCTTTCTGTCTGTCTTTCTGTCTGTCTTTCTGTCTGTCTTTCTGTCTGTCTTTCTGTCTGTCTTTCTGTCTGTCTTTCTGTCTGTCTTTCTGTCTGTCTTTCTGTCTGTCTTTCTGTCTGTCTTTCTGTCTGTCTTTCTGTCTGTCTTTCTGTCTGTCTTTCTGTCTGTCTTTCTGTCTGTCTTTCTGTCTGTCTTTCTGTCTGTCTTTCTGTCTGTCTTTCTGTCTGTCTTTCTGTCTGTCTTTCTGTCTGTCTTTCTGTCTGTCTTTCTGTCTGTCTTTCTGTCTGTCTTTCTGTCTGTCTTTCTGTCTGTCTTTCTGTCTGTCTTTCTGTCTGTCTTCCTGTCTGTCTTTCTGTCTGTCTTTCTGTCTGTCTTTCTGTCTATCTTTCTGTCTGTCTTTCTGTCTGTCTTTCTGTCTGTCTTTCTGTCTGTCTTTCTGTCTGTCTTTCTGTCTGTCTTTCTGTCTGTCTTTCTGTCTGTCTTTCTGTCTGTCTTTCTGTCTGTCTTTCTGTCTATCTTTCTGTCTGTCTTTATGTCTGTCTTTCTGTCTGTCTTTCTGTCTGTCTTTCTGCCTGTCTTTCTGTCTGTCTGTCTGTCTTTCTGTCTTTCTGTCTTTCTGTCTTTCTGTCTTTCTGTCTTTCTGTCTGTCTTTCTGTCTGTCTTTCTGTCTGTATTTCTGTCTCCCTACTGTTTCTCAGTCAATTTTTTTTTAAAACAGCTAAAGATTTCAACATAAGTAATTCAAGCGATAAAATTCAAGAAAAGAAGTTCAAAAAAGACTAACAATTTTAAAAAAGTAATTTTTTCAACCCCATAATTTTTTCACTAAATTTCCCATAGAGCTGTCCATTAAATAACGTCACACATTTATGCGGGGCGGAAGGGGTGATGGATCTGCGAAAGTGTGATGGCGAATATTAGAGTGACAAATTTTATTTTTCAAAACAAAAAGATTTCTAAACTTCTCGTCTGAACCCAACCGTGCATCACGGGAACACATCTGATTTTTTTTATGACCAGGCATTTTTGGATTTTTTGATTTTTCCATCACATATTTTAAGTTTGAGCTATCAAAAATGTACAGTTCTCGAGATATTTGAAAAGGTATTATTTTTCACATATTTTTTCTGAAACTAAATATTGCAGAGAAAAGTTTTGTGTTGATCACGAGTGATCTTTTGGATTGTTTTCGTTGCTGAAAAATTATATCAGACTAAACTCAATAGAATTCTTTTAGTTTTATTATTTTTCAATAAAGGAAAAAACCCGCATCTGAAGGAATTTCAAAGCTCGAATACGTTTAGCATCCGAGAAAAAAACCTTCTTGGAAAATCGAAAAAAAATCGTCTTTTGCTTTCACATGACGTTCTGTCTTTGGGCAAATAGAATTAGAAAATTAATTGAATTCAAAGGGCCATAGATAGCCATCCGGACCTTTTTCTGTGTTGTTTCAAATATTACGAAGAGCTAATTAATAAAAAAGTAAAAAAGCTTCAATATTGGAGACCCCATAGAAAAAATACCCCCATAGTTGCTGCATATGAGAATCCTCCGGCAAATTATTATGATTGGTAGCCATCCTAAATACACTATAGTTGGCAGCTATAAAAAAATCTTTTGCAATTGGCAGCAGAAGGACTGCATCTAAAGATACATTCTAAGATATATTCAACACATGAAAATGATTGGTTTTTCGTAATTTCTATGAAATTGAATGTAAAAATTGGAAATTGGTTATTTGCGGCATTCTTTCGATGCTTTCCATGCAAATTTTTTCCCCATTGAGGGATTTTGTAATGCGATATTTGGTTAACAACGGCTAGATAACATCAAAACGATTAATTAGAATTTAATTTTTCTTTTTTACATTGCGATGGTAAGTTTTTTCAGAGATTTTCCAATTCTCTTGGTTTTAAATTTCACATTTTTTTCTGTTTCTTGCACCGATGAATCTGATGTATCGACATAGACAGACGTTTTCAGTGTTTCTGTTTAATTTTATGATTAATAACCATGAAAAACCCGCTTCGTAATTACATTTTTATATTATTTTCTATTACATGGATGATTATTTCAACAGAAATAAAATTGATTTTAAATTAAAGATTTCTTTTTCATGGGAAATTAATTTAATACCTTTTAAAAAGGTTTTCCTGAAAAGAAATTTATTACGTTTTACATTTTGTAATATGTTGAATGTTTTATGTGTTTATCCCTGACAGAATGGTGAGGGTATATGCGTTTGGGGTGAGTTTCTGTATTTCTTTGTGCTTCCCTCATAAGGTTTGAGCCACTAAACCGATTTCGGTCCTGTTTTTGGCATTCGGCTGGATATTACCAGATTTTAGTGGGGAAAAAATTCACCATCGAGACCATCCTGAGCTGTGCTTCGGCATTAAAGGCTCTTTCCCTAAGCTCTGGCTGCAACTATTAAAAAAAAAACAATTCCCCCCTTCACTTTAACGCCCTCTCCTTATATCTTTTGATCCACTAAACCGATTTCGATCTCGTTTGCGCCATCATGAAAAAATGGTGATTCTAAAAACATTTTATAAAATTTTTTTTTTATTTTTTTTAATTTTTTTTTTTTTGTTTTTTTTTTGTTTTTTTTTTGTATTTTATTAGTATGACTAAAAATCCAAAATGACGTCTGTTGTTCGCCAGGCTGGTTTATACTATATTCTTCCAAAGTTCTAATCTTCGAATATATTTCCTTGCCTTTGAGATATTCTTCCAAAGTTCTTAACGCCCGAATCGGATTCAGTGACCCCAAAAAAAACCCCCAGATGAGGCTTTTTCTGGAAAGTTGGACGAAAAGGATAATCACGTTATCCTTACAGGACCTCCCCTTATCTTTACAAGGACGAAGTAGTAAAAATATTGTATTGTCATCGGAGCAAAATTTCAAGTCAATCGGATGTGTGGTCAGAACTAGGTAGCAAGATTTGGCCCTGACCAACAGACAAACAAACAGACAGACAGATAGATATGAAAGCAAGCGAAAAAAAACTTTCAAAATGGTAAATTAGGGATGAAAGTCTAATGAAAAACTTTTTTATTTTCACTTTTCCATGGATCATGAATTGATCCACAGATCCTTCTTCAGATTTCTAGCACGTGCCAACCAGTTCTTCAGTTTTCCCAATTATGGTAATTACGGATGAACTGAAAACATGTTTGACACCTAACCAAATGACCATCATCAACGCGTGCTTCACAATTAATTCAAATTGAATATAAATCGAAGAAATAGAGCCATAATCGAATAACTTTTGACTTAAACGCCTGTCATTATCAGCAATTAAGTAAAAATTCTTATTATGCCTATAGCTGCCGATATTGATAACAAATTGACGTCGATTACAAATTAAATCCTCAGGCAGCATCATTAATTCATCGTCGCACCGTTTATGATCATCTTTAGGTATTTTTCTCAGGTGTTTATTCGCTTCACATTCGACGGCATGACATCACTTCATATATCCAGCGAGAATATCTCGTATCTGCATATACATATATTTATCTATATAAAATTTCCACCTTTTTATATATGTCGATACAGAATATCAATTTAATCGGACTGCATTCAATCATCGTGCGCACATATTAATACCTAGTCGAGTCGCAAGCAACCTGTGTCCATGTCTGATGCCTTGCTATCTTCGCCTGTACACCTGATCTCAGGTGGTTAATTCTCTTTGGACTCTTTGCGAATATTCCGCATCCCGTGAAATCGCATCAAATTAATGCATCGTCGCAATTAATAATCTCCAATCGCATATTCTATCATCGGCGGTTAACTAGGAATTTATGCCGATTATTACCGGGCGCTACTTCTCCACCTCCGCACCTGCAACGTGCATCGATCGTCATTCTTTATTTGATGTCGTTTATTGGGTCTCCGGTTAACTTGACTGGCTATTCGTTTCAACAGATTGTAGTTTGTTTGACTTAATGAAGTATTTGTTTGTAGGAAGCTATCAACTCGATACCTGCACGCAACACAGCATAAACAAGGCATTTACACCTGCTGAGATTCGATTCCCTTAAGCACGGGCAACGATGATGAAAAACGGTAGCAATCTGGGTGACAGAGGCCAAGATTATACCCTTAAATGTTGAAATCTGAACACTTGCGTTTGTATACCTGTGTAAATCTCATTAATTTCATATCAAATAATTCTCAATTTCTAGGGTTTTTTCGAGTTTTTTTTAACGCAATTTACTTTTTCCTGACTGCTTGAATGTATAAGAATTTACAACGCGTTTGACGTTACTCAAAGTGAAGTACCTAAACTGGTTTCATTTATCCATTTTTATTTATTTTTGAATTGCAAATTGTGGGATTATTAGTGATTTATTATTGTACGAAGTTTGCTTTACGTTTGTTACAAGCCATAAAGAAAGATTCTTTATATTTTCCACACTTTGATGCGCTTTTCAATCTTTATTATCTGCTAAATGCAACGAAATTTCCCTTTTCGGTTTTATTTGAAAAATTAACTGAAAATGAGTTATAAAATATTTTGTATTTTTTTAGTTTACTGATGGATGGATGGCGTGTTTTGAACGCTTCTTTAATTCATATTTATGTATCTAAAAACTTTAAATTGTTACATAATTTTTATGGTTGTTAGTTCTATGGAAACCATTTGCTAAGAAGTTTAAAAATTCGTTTAAGGGGTTAGGCTGCCATGAAAGCAGAAAACTCTGGAAAAAAAATCTGTTTAAGAATAGATTAGGTTTTAAATGAACCTTTTTTTATTGTATGTATGCTTGGATAATAATAAATTTTTGAATATGTAAAAAATCGCTTTTTTCCAAAAGCATTTTGATGTGTATAAAAATTAATCAAGTATTATATTTTAAATAATTGGATATTTCAAATAATTGAAATATAATTCTTGATTAATGGTGGGAGGGGAGGGTGGGAGGGGGTACGGTTTATATAACTTTTAAAAAATACAAGCTGACCGAAAGAGAAAATCAAAAAGAAATATTGATAAATTCCTTTTTTATATCGAGTAACTGCAAATTTTTAACAAAATTAAAATTCCAATTTTTTGATAGTAAAACAGGTGCTATGGGGAAAATAATAAAAACGTGCCGCAGGCGAAAATTTTTTCAGAAACAGCCGCAATAGGCAGACAATTTGTGGACAAAAACACCATTGGCGAAAATTTTTCCGTGTCAAGGACTATTAGATCCTAAAATTGAAAGCAAAATTACTTTATTACACTCAATCCAATTTTAGAATTGGGTAAGGAAATCAAAGTCAAGTATATTTTAGATGAAGTTATAACTTTATCTGACAAATCAAAAACTCCGTCTTGCACCTCGAAAAATTTATTCCTGCACCCCAGTTTGGCTCTAGTGTTGTAGTTTTCAACATTTTTTTCTTTCGTGTTATCCCTTTTAGAAAATTACAGTTATTAAAGAATCGGCAGCCTACTTCTTTAGCTTTGGTCGTAAACTTAATATGGACTCCAAAAACTTTTTCACAGAGAGTGTAAATTTTTGTGTGAAATCACTTCTTTAAATGAAGTAAAGAACGATGCAGAAAAATGCCTCTTGACTAACTTTTGGGTTTCACATTCCTTGTACTTGCATTGGAAAGGCAATTTGTGATGTGGAAAATTGCGATTTTGTTGGAAATTCCATTTTTTTGAGTTAAAAATGCATCTTTTGCGTAACGTTTAACATATTTGTTATGTCATATTTGTTAACAAGAAATGTTTGATTTCCAACAAAATTTTCCTGATTTCACGCATTTTTTTGTTTGTTGAAAAAGAGATTCTTCTTAAAACATTTGTTGAATTTTAATACAAAAGCAATCAAATCTATTAACGTTCAGAGTTTTCTCATCGCTTTGATCCAGTGGAACGGTTTGGATACCTACATAAATCTAAATTAATAAACTAATATTAAAAATCAATAACACAGATTCATATACAAAAGTTATTTCTTAGTTCGGGTTTTCGCGATCCGTGATTTCCACAAACCACACACTCAGAAAAATGTCCAGGTCAACTTTTTGTCAGGTTAACTCTGACCTTACAGAGGTGTCTGTAAGCCAGCTAGCGGTCAGAGTTAACCTATCTAAGGTCAACTCGTGCAGCTCCCAATGCCCTACTTCACCTGCTGGTGGCTTAATTTCAGAATTTCTCCGACCACAGGTCAACTCAGTTTTACATGCCCACATGCAGGCGAACGCGTGCCTGCCCGAGGCCAATTACGCCAGATGTAGGTCGTCGAGTTAGCCTCCATTTTTCTGAGTGCACAACTTACTGTTATTTTCGTCCGACCAAGCACTGGGCTGTAACATGTCCTTGAAAATTCATTTTTTGCACTCCCATTTGGACTCTTTTCCATTCAATTGTGGAGCACTAAGTGACGAACATAAAGAGCGCTTCCATCAGGATATCGCTAACATGGAAAAACGATATCAGGATAAATGGAACTTTTCTATGCTGGCGGTTTATTGCTGGACTATTACTAGAGACATTCCAGAAGCAGAATATAAACGAGCAGCAAAAAGACAACGCCTAAATTCGGCATAATAATAAAAATATGACCCTTTTTTATAAGTTTTGTGAAAAATATTAAGAAATCATTATCTCAAAAACTAAAACTAATTCTTATTTTTCGTACTCATTTTCGTATTCAGTGCATCGAAATATATAAGAAAAGTTAATTCGCATAGAGAATACCAAATCAAAGTCAACATTTGTTGTCTAGTGTAATTTAAAAAAAAATAACTTTGAAAAGAAACAAAAATATTACTCAGAACCTTTCAACTGTTTTTGGAGGCGCTGAATACCATTCTGGCATTAAGAAGTCTGTAAGGATAACGGGAAGGTCCAGCGTAGTCCAAGTGGTAAAGTACTTGGTCCGTATTCCGGAGGTCGGTGGTTCAATTCCCAACTGTAGCACGCTCTGACTCAAGTCCATTCAACTTGCTTTACGAAATGAGTAGTGATAGTTGCCGCTTGGCGCTAACGTCATCATCGGTCTAGATTGCTATCATGGCCTCTGCTGTTGATGGGTTGGAACGTAAAAACCTTACAAATGTTGTAATTCATCCATGATTCCCAATCCATATAAAACTGTATTTGCAAAGCAGGGAAGAAATTGTTATAAGACTTAAATTGAGGAGGCACAGGCTCTTCGAGAGCTGTAGCGCCGAAGATGATGAATTATATTGGAAAGTCCCGTTAGGATAACGTGATTATCCTTTTCCTCAAAGTTTTCGGTAAAAAATCCCATTTGGGAATTTTAAGAAGTCCGTAAGGATAGCGGAAAGTCCTATAAGCATGACGTAGTTATCCCTTTTCACAATTTTTTGGAAGGGTGTCTAAAAGGCAAGGATGATATTCAAAAACTAAAAAGTATAAAATAAAAAAATTGAAAATGTTAGAAACCAGCTTTTACCTAAAAAATTTACTAAAAAGAAAAAAAAGTCTTTTTAAAGCGTAAATATCAGCGTAATATTCGGTCGTTCATCCGAAAACACCATAAACAAAGCATAAATATCAGAAATTAAAGCGAGAGATAAAAGCGAGATAAATGCATAAAAAATAAAATAAATCTTTATCTCACTTTTATTTGTGATACTCATACACAACGTTAAAAACGTTAAAAAAAACGTTATTCTAATAACTTTTTTTAACACGTTGGCTGCCAAAGCCTTTTCAGGATTTTGATCGTGCAGTGCCAACGTCTTTTCACGATTTTGGTCACCTGAGGCCAACTTTTTTTTTGTTATTTTTGGTTTCTTTGTGCCTAAAAATCATTTTTGACTACTCGCGACTTTATTATTGATCCTAATTTTGCAGTTATAACGGTTTTTTGTGTCGCACATCCTGTGGGGCCACGTCGCACGAAAACATGGAAGCCAACGTGTTAATGAAGCTTTTTTCAGAAATTGTTTTTTTGTTTCTGATGAAATTAATTTTAATTGAAACAATGTGGAATTGGAAAACTTTTTTAGGAAACCTCAAATTTTGATGCCGAGAATGGCTGCAGCTCGTTAGAGTGACTCTATAGAACTATTCGAACAAGTAAAGGACGTCCAAATCTCTTTATATAAAACTATTGCGAATCAACACTAAAGTACTATGGTAAAATTGCAAAAACGTAATTTTACACATTTCTGCCACTAGATATGATACATATCTGCCACTAGAAGTATATCTTCTTTAGTGGCAGATACGTTTTAAACACTAAAAAAAATCTTCACCAATTCAATTATTCTTGATTGCACTTGAAAACATTAGAGATAAAATTATTATATAAAAAACATATTTCAATAAAAATATCTTCAAAGGATCGTCATTATCATGTACCGCTCTTTAATTACGATGTGCTGAATAATAAAAATTTATTTTTATTCGCTTTGAAAATGTTTACACATTTTAGCCAGTAAAATTTTCCCTTCAAGGTCATAATAACCGCCTCATTTAAATTATTCTAATTATAAAACGGAGCAATTTTTAATCATTTTCGCATTGACTGCTTTCCATTCAATCAAATATTAATCAGAGATTCTATCTTCGCTTTATAGGCACTTGATGAAAGCCCCAGACCCGTCATTTTCGCGGCTACAGAAAATCACCTCAGATTGGATGCAACAAAATGCAACAAAAAGCAAGAGTGCATAATGCAATGGCATGTAAATTAGATGCGTTTTAATTTCAAATTAAGGTCCCGCGATAAGTTTTTGTATGCTTCAAGGGAAATGTAAAACAAAATATGCCCAAACTGAGTGAAAATTTCCTACTTTACCAAAGGTTTTCAGGCATTATTTTGCTTCCCGAAAGATCCACGGGATTTTGATAAGAAAGAGTGCAGCGGAACACCGGCAAGAGAGTGCAAATCTTCTTAACTCGGTCATTTTCTTATTTTGTAATTAATTTTAATTAGCTTTAATTGCACATATAGGCGGATTTGATGCGCATATACGAAGTGTAAAATATAAAATTCTATTTTGCATCTCATCTGCTAATTTCATTGTAAATAATTAGATACTTGTAGTACATTCAGTTTAATTGTCTTTTCATATTTTTATATCAATTTCTGTTGGATTGCATTTTTTTGCGAATTAAGTGATTTCTTTTTATTTATAAAATAACCGTTTTTATAATTAAAGCGAAATTTTGCCAATTAAAGTGAAACTCGCCATTAGAAAAACGAAAAACTCTAGAAATTACTTTTTTAAGAATTTTTGGGAAAATAGCTCGACACAGCTCGACGGGTTTTACTCGACACAATGACGCTAGGGCGGTTTGGTAAGCGGACGGGAGTATGAAACATGGCTTCATTATTTTACAAATTCGCCATCAATGTGTCAGGAATCTGTATTAAAATCAACTACAATCGTGTTAAAATCAACAATTTCCGTGATCTTTAAAAAAATGAATCAACAATGAGCCGTTATTTGATTTAATCAAGTTACATAGTTGATTTAAACACGTTCGTAGTTAATTTCACCGTGTTCATTGTATTTTTGATTAATCACGACACGTAGTTGAATCAATCAATGTTTTTTTTTCTCTCGGTGTAGAAATTTACACTCTCTTACATTTTTAATTAAATTAAAAACGTCTTTTTATATATTTTAAGGCTCTTGGTTTTGAATTTCAACAACATCAAAGTAATAATAATTACGAAAGGAACCCAACACAGAACCAACCATCATCATAATCTAGTGTGTTGGTCACACATCAACTTAATTATCCTGATTCTCGTCCGGATCCGTAAATGACTCACAAAAAGGTATACTAAAACCAACTTGGATAAATTTTAAACCTTCAGGCAGTTGAGGCGTTAAAGTCCAACAACCCAGCCGAAATCCCACAGAAACTTCTCATAATCCTTCCACTCAGCAACCATTCATTCACTTAGACCCCCCCGCATTCTCATTAACACCCCATACCGTCGCATGTTCTGTTCACCCTGGCTACAAACGACGACGAAAATATTTAAAAAAAAAAAAGTCTCACAGACGAAAAGTGCACGTCTCGAACGTGAAATGAAAGTGGAACCAGAAAACAACCCCGAAAATAACAAAACAAGAAAAGTTCATCAATTCTCAGGCCCACCCTTAAGATCCTTTGAGCGCCGTCAAAACATTTGTTGGGTCGGTCGGTCGGTCGTTCATCCGAAAACACCAAAGGCAGTGGCAGAAACCGACAGCAAACATTCCGGCAGCAGCCAGTTCAATGCTCGGGAATTGCGTGAGCATAAAATTTCCTAAAAGGATCTCAACGTAACGCAGACCATCGACCTAATGCATGTGTACTCCTCGTACATCCTGCTGCTGCTGCTGCCGCTGCCACATGAAGGACTTGTGTTATATCCAGAAATATTCCCGGTATTATAAATAAATACAACCGTAGAATTTTACTATCGTCTACGACGAGTCTATACGTAAAGCAGCTCGAATCCTTATCGTCGCCGTCCTTGTTGTTGTCGGTTTTCACGGTAGCAAAGCGCCTCATTGCAAAGCTCTCAGCATTACGAAATGCTAAAAAAAAAACCTGTGCAAGGTAGGTTTGGTTCGGCAGGAGGCTCAATCAGGAGGTTACACAGAAAAGGGCTCGCACTTGCAAAAAAAAACGAAGAAATAAGAAAAAAGGATCAACGAGCGACACGAAGGATTCGCAATAAGAAGACAACGCAGAGAACTTGAGCCAAGCAAGGGCAAGGACCTTTTTCGTACACAACAGAATGATATCAACTGTAAGGGGCTTTTTGGAGGGTATTTGGAGGACATTTCCCACCGGAGGATTATTGATGAATACAGACTGAAAATTGGGAAGTGCAGGGAATATTAAAAGAATGCTTTTTCGCTGGACATCCTTGAAGAGATTAAGAACTCGACATGCAATATGCCTATCTTAACAGGAGGTCGCCAGGATTAGTAGAAACGGGGTTTTGCAAGTTTTCCGAGCCGTGACCCTACGCTTTGTAAAATCCTGCTGTTAAAATGGCGACTCAATCTAGGCAACTCTCAAATTCGCTTTTCAGGCTTCACCAATTTTCAAATTTTTAGAAATTCTTCGTCTTAAAAGGAACTGCGATTTCCTCGTTTTTAAACCCCTCGCATTTTTGAGGATTTTGTGACCAATTAAATGTTCTTACCTTTTCAAGTGCCCTCCGACTTAGAGTCTGTGTTGTAGAGAGTAACCACATTTTAAAAGAACCCGAATCTTTTAAGGATTCGCGCATTAAGCGGCATCACGGCTTGAAATAAATCGCGACTTAGAAAACTGCGCGCTTTGGAAGGTTTTACGAGTTGAAAGGTTTTGCAACCTGAAAGGTTTTGCGACTTAGAAAGACCAATCACTGGCGCTTAAGAATATTCGCGTCTTAGGAGGCATCACGGCTTGAAAAAAATCGAGTTTTTGAAGGCTGCGCGCTTTGGAAGGTTTTACGATTTGAAAGGTTTTGCAACCTGATAGGTTTTGCGACTTAGAAAGACCAATCTGTTAAAAGCACTGGCGCTTAAGAATATTCACGCCTTAGGAGGCATCACGACTTGAAATACATCGCGACTTAGAACGCTGCTTACTTTGGAATGTTTTGCGATTCAAAAAGTTTTGCGACCTGGAAGGCTTTGCGGCTTAGAAACGCCAACATGTTAAAAACCCTGGCGCTTAAGAAGGGTCCACATTTTAGAAAAGTTTTCGTTTTGGAAACCCTCTGGACTTACAAGACCGACTTTGGGCGGCCTCGCACATTTTTTACTTTCCTCTTCTATCTAAGGAAAGTATTGTATTCAAGGCGGAGACCGACTCGGGAACGGGGGCAGATAGAAAATTTTTGATTAGTACGAAATCAGTTTCAGGCAAAACTATGAGGATGTCCGTGCATCTGTCTGTCATTCTGTCGGTCTGTCGGTCTATCGGTCTGTCGGTCTGTCGGTCTGTCGGTCTGTCGGTCTGTCGGTCTGTCGGTCTGTCGGTCTGTCGGTCTGTCGGTCTGTCGGTCTGTCGGTCTGTCGGTCTGTCGGTCTGTCGGTCTGTCGGTCTGTCGGTCTGTCGGTCTGTCGGTCTGTCGGTCTGTCGGTCTGTCGGTCTGTCGGTCTGTCGGTCTGTCGGTCTGTCGGTCTGTCAGTCTGTCAGTCTGTCCATTATACGTATCTTAAATAACTCAAGAACGCGTTGAGCCAGCGACTTGAATTTTTTTGAAAATAAGGTTTACGAAAACCTAGTTTTCTATCAACTTTTTGAAATTTTCCGGGAAATCCCAATCTTTAATTGGGACTTGGAGGGCATTGTGATTTTGAAAATTTCTTGACTTTTAAAGACCCGCATGTTGGAAAGTCCTTAAAAAACTATACACAGAAAGAATTCGGTGTGAATTTAACTCCAAAAGTGTCTCAAAAGGGTCCAACGGTTTGAATAACTCAGGGCACCAATCATGTATTCCGACGCGTTTCTGTCTTTCGACTTCGACGCAACTTTTAACTCTTGACTTCGCCATATCAGCAGCTTCAAATTTCTTGGAATGACAGTCAGAATCACGTTTCGATTCATAGTGACGATTCCGCGAAATTTCAAGCTGCAGATATGGCGAAGTCAAGAGTTAAAAGCTACGTCGAAGTCGAAAGACAGAGACGCGTCGGAATACATGATTAGTGCCCTGATTTTTGTCCATTTGGACGAACACGAACAGATAAATAAAAGAATCCAGCAGGTGTTTTTTAAGCTCTACTTTGGTGTTTAAACTTGGAGCATTTTGGGTTTAAAAATTATCCATTAACCCCTAGTTTATTCACAAGGAGTTAAGCCGAGTTAGTGAGTTAAGGGAGTTAGCTAACGTTATTTTCCATGTTAAAGGTGAGTTAAGGGAGTTAAGGCGATTTAACTCCTAGTGAATAAATTGGCCGTTAGAGTTTTAAAAAAACCATTTGGAATTTAAAATAAATCCATTTATTTAAAATTACAGAAACAAAAACCCTACAAATGTTTGTATTTTTACAGAGGTCATGGTGGTAGATTAATAAAACCATTTCTTTCTCATTATGTTTATATTAATATTTTTGTTTATATTTATTTTCCGTATTTTAGTTTTAATTTATTAAATCATAATTTATAAATTTCTATATTTTACTTATCACAACATGATTATATAAGTTGGAAAACTTTTCCAGTGTAGCGGACCGGGCTTGAACCCAGATACTTCGGATTTGAACTCCAGCTACCATACCCAACAGACCATTCAAACAATGCAGCGAAATTCCTCTAAATATGAATAAATAGGTTTTATCCAAAACACTACACGGAGTTTTTTTTCTACCCTAAACCGATTTATATATTTTATTTTTCCAATGACAGGAATTTTTTATTCATATTGGGTAAAATAAAAACGTGTTTAGATAAAATTTCCAGTGTTATGTTTTTAGACACAGTAAAAAAATCGCCCAACGTGCCTAAAGAAGTTATCACTTCAAAAATTTATCCAGCTTTGTAGAGTTAAAAATGTGAAAATAAGTCCACGCGGATTTTAAATTTAAAAAAAAAATTGGATGAAATCGAGTTCACACCGCCAAATTTTTCTGTGTGTACCTTAATTTCTTTTATGACCAGCCCTTACGCTAATGCAAATATCATACGAAAGCACAAATTTTACGTAAAATACGTAAATCCCGACAAAATCAAAATCCCTGTAAAAATCAACAAGGAATCCTGGATGGGGGATGTCGACGCTCTTGAAATCCCAAAATAAACCGACACAAGTTTTTACCCACAAGAAAATCAAAAAGTTATCGAACTCTTGAAGAAGGAACCATCCATAATCACATAAGTCGAGGGCAATGAAATCCCCGAACGGATATTGGGGTAGGTCTAGGAGCAACATTCGTACGGATCGATAAGTTTCGTCTGAAATTTTATGTATGCGTCATAATAAGCCCCCATCATCCTTATTGCGATACTGACGACGACGACAACGGCTACGTCTCACCGTTTGATGCGTCTCACGTAACCCTCCGTTCCGTTGTCGTCCCACGGCCCACCCGTAGTCATGGTCCTGGCAGACATGAACGTCCGGGTGCGAAGGATACCGAGAAACATTCAAGCAAGTTGTATTCGCCATGGGTTTCATTGTGAACGTCTCTCACGCAAAGAAAACTGTGTGTAACGCACACACGCAACGGTGAGGATATGCGTTTCGCAGGAAGAGTGCGCGACGCAGACTGTTGGAAGTCTTGAAAGCTTCTCGCTGGAAAGTTGCGAAAGAAATGTTGCCAAGTGAGAAATTGTTGAGTGCGTGCCACCATCACGATTGTGATGTGTCTCCTTGCGAAACGGCATTCAAGACTATGCGATTATGTTAAAGACGGCACTCACGTTTTTTTATCGTAGTCTGCCGATGAACCAACGCACGAGACCGTTATTATGACAGACACACTACACACAAAATAACGTGCCACGGATGAGAAATTTTCGGATCTCGCGACGAGGTGAAGTCGCAGAAAATGGCTAAGGCCACTCAGGGATCAGTCAGGGCTTTTGGAGTATTGACGATTTACGCCTGACTGTCGGGGGGAGTGTGCGGCGGAATATCAGACAGGGTCAGTCAATGTTGAAACCGTCTCTCAGTCTTCTGGTCTCCCCGAAATAACAACCGATAACCGACGACGAGCGTCGCTGCTGCTGCTCGATTTCGATGCAGCGAAGGATAAACGAAGGAGCCGTGCAAGGAATTGTTTAGGGGTGGTTGACCGGAGTGATTTTTTGGTAACTTTTTTGCCGCACGCCTCCCTCCCAAGTGTGTCTACGCTCACTGTTATGTTGTCTGTAACGTTTTGTTTCGCCTTTTTTGGGAACTGTCGTTCTGCAATCTTTCTTTAAGTTTTTTTTTTTCTCTCCGTTTTTTTTTGGCCTCCTGGTTGTTGCCTCCTGTGTGCCTCTCTACGGGGGTTGTTGTGCCATTCACGGGGTACTGACGTGGGAGCTTATGGTATAAGAGTTCATCCACTTCTGTGCTGTTATATAAGACGTCGGAATCGATTTGAACCGGTTGTGTACCCAAAATAAAGTAAAAATAAAATAGCGAAATGGAGACGGTCTTCGGAGACAGTCAATTTGGAATAATTGACTGCAATTAGAACGTTTATTATAATTTCATATGTATGTACATAGGCAAACGAATCACATAACCTTAACAACCTTCACCTAATTTATTTGCTGAGATTTTTTTTAATTTTTTTGGCAAATACCAATAACACAAATTAGCCTATAAAAAATCATTGGATCGTATGCATAATCGGCTTTAAAGGTGCCGCTTCACATGAGAGTAAATGCCGGCAGCTGCTCGCAAATGGACACCTCTCTGAGAGTCACTCGCAGAAACTCACAAAAACTCGCGAGCTATTTTCTACGAGCTGTCAATTATGGAAGACTTGTTAGCCTTTAATTTTCAAGGTTCGTAGAATAAAAGGAAGTTCCTATTTTGTGAAACCAAATACTTTTTCCGTTTAAACATTTGCCTATTTTGCTGATTATGGACACCTCTCTGAGAGTCACTCGCAGAAACTCACAAAAACTCGCGAGCTATTTTCTACGAGCTGTCAAAAGTGATTCTACTCTCTAGTCGACACGCACTTACTGAACTCTCGAGGAGTTGCTCGCCAGATACGAACGGCATTTGAATTTCGCTAGTAGCTCTCGAGAACTCGCCAAACCAAGATTTCAAAAAAATCAAGATATCGGTCTTTAAAAGAGAAAAATCGCCGAAATTAACTCTCAAATGGACAACCTCCTGCGAGTAACTCTCGAGGGTTTTTGAGAGTTACTCGCGTATTTACTCTCATGTGAAGCGGCACCTTAAAGGCAGTTTTTGTTTAATATGAGTTTCAAATGACAGTTTGCTATGGTTTTCTGTAAGTTTAAACTCATATTAAACAAAAACTGTGTTTAAAAACGACTCTGCATACGCCCCATTATGTTTAACTTACTTGAATATTTTTAAATTTTCCTGTTGAACTTTTCTATAGTTTTTCACATAAAAATGACTAATCTTTGTGCGTGTTGAATTTTCAGACGAACTGGAGACCTAGTATTACGCAATTTATTTCGACCCGGCCAATATTGTCGGGCTTCTTTGAAATACCAACTCTTTATCCAACTATTAACTAAAAATATAGTTTTTTTTGAAACTTTTTGGTAATTTTTTTTCCTTAGTCTGAGAATTTTTGGTGTTTTTGTTGCACTGCAGTCAGTATATTTATACACCCGAGAAGTCATCAAAAAACACGTAAAAAAGATGTCATCAAAAAACACGTAAATGCTTACATTTTGCAATGCAAGAACGCCCCCATAAATTGGTTTAAATTTCAAAATTTAGTTTAAATTTCAAAATTTAAAAATCAGTTTAAATTTCAAAATTTAAAAATCTTGTTCTGGCTTCGGTTCCTAAAATTTGAAAATTTGGTTCTGGTTTTGGTTTTAATTCCTAAAATTTAAAAATTTAAAAATTTAAAAATCTGGTTCTGACTCAGGTTCTTAAAATTTAAAAATTTGGTTTTGGTTTTGTTTTTTTTTTTTGCTTTAGGTTTTTATACCCGTATGCTGAAACCAAAGGGTATACAGTGTAACCTCGTTAGTTCGGATCAATTAAAACGGAGGTGATCCGTACTATCGAAATATCCGGATTACCGAAGAACTTTATTATATTGCTGTAAAAGTTACGAAACAGACTCCCAGTACATCCAAGAAATATATTTTATTGTTGAAGACAAGATATCATAAAAAACAAATCTGTGTATTAAAAAACCCAGTAATATTAGTTTGTTTTACAGTTTTTTTAGTTTGTAAAATGAGTGCAGACTCCCTTAATCTCCTTATAGCAAGGGTGTCTTGTAATGCCGCTTGATTTTCTTCCACCCATTGTAGACATACCACTATCTTCCCTGCCCAGTTTCCAAAATGGTGTTTTTCTCGGCCAGAGACAATGTTTTATGTGATACTTCGAAATCACGTGAATAACCAAATGCAATGCCAGAGACAGGGATGACAGATGCCTACCGAAGAATCACCCTATGGGCTCCAAATAGCTCTAAAATGGAGTGTGAAACCCCCTGTATATTTTCCTTGGTCGGAAATACCTTCAAAATTACTGTCATTCTGTGAATCCGGATTACCAAAATAGTTCAAATCCGGATTACAATATGCATAATGCAATGAATTAGCTTGTCCGAATTATTGAATAATTCGGATTACTGGAGGTCCGGACTAACAAGGTTGCACTGTACTAACTTTGGCTTACCGTTTGTAACGCCAAGATCCCGTGATCACACACAAAAATGAATTACACCAGTGTGTTTAGAATGATAAAAAAAATAGAATTTTGCATGTCCGTCCGTCTGTCTGTCCGTCTGTCTGTCCGTCTGTTTGTCCGTCTGTCCGTCTGTCTGTCTGTCCGTCTGTGGCGCGGATTGCGGGTGCACGGATTGAGCTAGAGACTTGAAATTTTGCGTGGATTCGTTTTTCGTAAAATTCGAGGCTAAATTCGTTAATGGGCAAAAATAGACTATTAGGGGGGGTACCCCCCATACGAACGAAAACGATTTTTGCGAATATCTCAAAAACGGTGCATCTTATCAAAAAAGTCCAAGAACAAAAGTTATTCAGGATATTATTCTACATAAAACTCCCATACATCAAAATCCGATTGGAATAAATTTTAAAAAATCTTATTGGAAAGTTTGACTTCATAGTGGAATTTTGATAAAACTGTTCGCCATTCACTTAAATCACCATACGGGTTTTCAATAATTGCCAGATTGACAATTATAGCTTTTATTATGTTTATTAATAGCTCCTGGTTGTAGTTAATATATTTGATTCCTAAAATTTGAAAAGTTTGTTCTCGCTTTGTTGTAATTTCAAAAATTTTCTTCTAACTTTGGGTTTAGTTTCTAAAATTTAAAAAACCTCAGTTTGTAATTTTACTTTAGATGTAAAAAAAGCAATAAAATTTTCTACAGTGTAGTCTTCTATATTTTACACATGATGTGTTGTAAATTTACGCACTAAGTGTAAAATATGTTAGAGTTCGTAGTATTTTACGTAAACTTACGACAAGAATACACAAAACCAAACATTACGACTTTTTGGCGTATTTTTACTAATTTAAACATAATTTTACCAATGAATTTACGTCAGTTTTAGAGTGATTTTCAATTCATTTTCTACATTGTTTTTTCCAGTTTTTTTACGTTTGTATCAATTTTCGACGATTTTTACGAACATTTTTTTAAATAACTTTTTTTCATCATTTTGCACAACACTTGATATAGAGTATTCGACGATTAGCCTCTGGCAGTTGTTCTTTTGCTTAGGTTTTCAGATTAATTTTACACACTTCCGGCCGTGTTTTTTGAAATTTCTTGAAAATTATGGAAGACTTGTTAGCCTTTAATTTTCAAGGTTCGTAGAATAAAAGGAAGTTCCTATTTTGTGAAACCAAATACTTTTTCCGTTTAAACATTTGCCTATTTTGCTGATTATCATTAAAAACCTGGCTAATTTATTCATTTATCCTCACTTTTCAGAGATCAGAATTTTTTTTAACAATTCCAAACTCTACAAACCATAAAGAAAGTGCGTGTCTACATCCCATAAATGATTAATTGGCACCAATGGTGATTCCCAATGAGTGCATCGTAAAATGCATTCTAATAGAGATGTTGCTGTTCACATGTTTGCCGAGCATCAGGTGCAATTGCGCGTTTACACACGAGTTACGTCAATCGCATATCTTATAAAAAAAACAAGAAAACATGAAAAAAATACAAACGATAGATAAAATACGAGTTGACCATGATGGGTGAAACATCAACGCGGTGGCATCGGAATATTTCATGGTACCGACGTAAGTGTAATTATCGCATCACGGCCATTTGATGCAATTCAATTTAGAATTTAACTTAACGTGAGTAAAATATGCACGTATAGATATATAAAAAATTAATTATTTGTAATAATTATGTCCATATAAACTGCTTAATGATTTATAATTGAACAAAAGAGAATTTTAACGCAATGATGGTCGCGCACACACACACAAACTGTTTGTCAAGAGAAAAGGAGCATCGGCAACAGGAAAGAGTCTACCAAAGCAGGATTTCCCCACGTATTCCTATTGGAACTTGATAGACCGAACCAGGAAAGTGCTTCCCTGTCTTTAATTATGCGACATAATGATGGCGAAGAGCACGTCTAAATTGAATCGCAAAGTGTATCGTGATCGACATCGGTCAACGTTTGTTCCGGGACAGGTAAAAAACAGAAAATCCTGGAACATCCATACAATTTCGCCATGACTTCAATAGAGAATTTAAAATACTTGAAAAATACTTGGAAAAAAAACACCTGCCGTGCACTAGACGTTGGAAACCTTTTGAATAATCAACGAAGTTCAATTAAAATCCTTCTTCCGGTACACTTCATCCAGCAGTTTCCAAAGCCAGGACTTGGTAGGTTACCGCCTCCGGGAGAAAACCAAACGAGTCTCAGTCCTAATCACCACCGCCGGAATGGGAAACAGGAGTTTCTCCATCAGTACTCGGGGCTACCTTGAAAAATTCAAGCTACCGAAAAAGAAACTTTCACCCATCCCCTAACTGTCTCTGACCAATAGTGTGGATAAAATATCAGCCCAGAAAAATGGATTCTTGCAACAAAAAGGAACCTACCAGAATTTTAACCGAACTGAACAGGAGAGTCACCGACGCAAATCGTCGGATGAAATTTAAAAACGCTGCCTGGCTGGCTGGCTGTTTCTTGTGAAATATTTTCATCAGAAAATAACTCAGGTGAAGCTGAAAACTCTTTATAGAAAACCCACATCTCTGAATTCACTTCCCATATAGAAACTGGAAATTGTGCAAATTTGTTACGTGAACACACACGACGATCGAATAACGACAAAAATCGAAACGTGAGGAACGGGGCCAGGGGTGAATATACAGAGAGAACTAACAACGAATTCCATCAAAGGGAATTACGTTCGACTGTGAAATAACCATCATCCGAAACCTCTCCTGCCCCTCACTCTTCGACGAGAAACAGAATTCGAGAATTCTGTCCAGGATGCGAACGGAACCCAAACCAATCGAAGGCCGGTTATAGAATGAAATTCATCTCTCGAAGCAGAGCTTCAAACCATTTATTTACTAGTCCTAAATCAGCCCCTGCTCCCTCTGCCGTATCGGCTTCATCAGCATGATCAGGACAACACCTCCTCCAACGCCTCCAACGAGCACCACTTCCCAGTTATTCCTTAGCCCCACAGCGAAATGAAACGTCCTTCTGGATCCTGACGACGAAGAACTCTGGGAACAACAAGGACGGTAGGTGGGCAGAAGTCGAACGTCGTTTGGCACGCTCGGCTGGTTGGCCTCGTTGGTTGATTTGGCAGGTTGGCTGCTTGGTTAGTTGCGTTACCTACCCCCGTATTCCTTGTGCAGCTTAAAACAGTACACGAAAAACGAAAATAGGTTTCATTGAGCCAAGTCAACCGAGTCCGATATCTATATGTGCATATATTTTTGCTATATCCAATACTACGTTCGACATACACACATTCTATTGTACAAAAAGAGATCAGAAATTCGAGAATTCCTTCTTTTGCAAAAGAGTTGCAGATTTTGAGGTTCTCATGATGGATTTAAACGCTGCATTGGAAACAAAAAAATCAATAAAGCTTCGCTGTAAGAAAATTTCGAAAAAATCCGTACATTGGTTTGGAGTTAGCAGGACAGAGAATTAGTTCAATTTCCAACCGCCCTGCCGATTCGATTGAAATTTTTGTAAAAACCCTATGAGCATTTTTCTGAAGTCCCACCTTCGATATCCGTCCAGTAGTTGGTGCCATACCCCAAAAATGCTAGTAAGGAGCCAAACCTGTTGTTCTAAACAAACTTTTACTTTTAGGGGTTTTTGGAAATAAGAACTAGCTTAAAAAACGTTCAAAAGCGAGAAGAACCAACTTTTAATAAAAAAAACCTCGAAAAGCGGCAAAGTCGAAGCGTGCATTAAAGTTACTCTTATAAATTTCCCCTTTTCATTTTGACCCCTCATCTGCTATTTATTAGATCGCTGAGAGAATTTTAATGGGGTTTTCAACATTAGAAAGATGGCATCTTGAGGCTAGTTTCTGCTCACTAAAATAGACCCCTCCCCTTGAATCTGACCATGAAACTCTTGTCTAACATATCTTTCTTGCCATCTTCCAAAGACCTGAAGAAATTTCAATTCGGTATTCTTCGTGAAAACAATTTTTTTTTAAAAGTGCAGTTCATATAATACGACATATTAATTCTAGCGATTTCCAAGCCCTACTCCTCTTCCTCCCCCTGCTTCCTCCTTTTCACGATTTTTACTGTCCTCTTCTATAGACGGAAAGTATTTTATTCATGACGGAAAACGACTCGAGAATGGAGACAGATAGAAACTTTCTGATAAGTAAGAAGTCCGTTCCAGGCAAAATTATGAGGATGTCCGTCCGTGCATCTGTCTGTCCGTTTTACTTATTTTAAGTAACTCGAAAACCTGTTGACCTAGCGACTTGTAATTTTTTGTGAATAAGAAACCGTAGTTTTCTGTCAACTTTTGGAAAAGTAACGGTAGCTATAACGGGTACCTGAAAAAATATAGTTTTATGCGCTTTTGGAAGAAAACCCATGCGCTTTTGGAAAAAAATGAATATGGCAAAATTTAAAGGATGTAAAATTTTCTAAATTTTTTGCCTTAACGGTTTTTTTTTGGAAATATTACAGTTCTCAAGTTATGTGAAAAAATTAAGTCTTTTAATTTTTTTTTAAATAAAGTCTTCCAATTTTTTGGCATGAGTTACCTTTTGTTTGGGAGTCAATAGCTGCGTTCCCGATCCTACTGCGCAGTACTGGACAGTACTGGGCAGTAATTTTCATTGGGAACACACTTATTAATTAGTACTGCGCAGTACTCCACAGTACTGTCCAGTATTGCGCAGTAGGATCGGGAACGCAGCTAATGTCAAAAAATTTCACTGTCTCGTATATTTCTATTTTTTGTAGAAATTTTTCCTATCATTTCTCTCTGTGTGTACTGTGTGATAAATCCACTGTTATTAAAATGCATTTTTTTTAGTTTTCAGTTTCAATAGAATGTGTAACGAAATAATAACTTTTTTAACGTAACGAAATGACATTTTTTATCGTTACAAAATGAAATAACGTAACGAAATAAAATTTGAATTTCGTTACATAGCGAAATGTATAACGTTACGATTTTTTTTTCGTTTTCCATCCCTAGATCTGAGTGAAAACAGAACATATTAAAGGTCTCAAGAACTCTTTTAGCAATACAGCTACTTTTTTCTATTTGTCACCACAAAGTTCAATTTTGAAAAATATTTTTTTAATTCAAAAACTCATCTTACCGTTCAAACTCGCCATAAGAACCCCAAATTCAGCAAATGCTCGCTCGTCGACTTCTACTCAAAAAACCATTGCCAGCATCAGATACTAATGTGTACTTGCACGAAAAAAAAAATCGAAATCCACATCAGAAAAGCCGAAAGGATAGTCATAGTTAGTGCAAGCCAGTAGTACCACTACCACTGCAAAATACCGACCGCGTCTTAGTCAAACGCCTCAATTATCCATGGAAACTATCTTCCACCCGGACTAAACCCACATCAAAGATCTATGATTGTATCCTCAGTCCACACACATGCCGAATACTATCATCATCCTTTGGACACAACTCGCAAAAGGACGATATAATAACTAAACCCTTTTACCTGTTCTTAGCCCCGGCCCAACTTATTTTCTAATTCGATTCCGTAGCTCCATATAGCCGCCCAGGTAGATTCACAACAATTGGAGTTCTTGTGGGCCGTGTCCACTTATTTTTCTGGTCTCTCCATTCCACCGTCAGCCACCACCCAATGATCAGAAGTTCTTCTCCTGTATCCTTGCTTACTCAGCATCCAGTATCACATCGTCGTATATCTGGTCCTCTGGGGAGCCTCCTACTGAAATGTAATTATTGACGTAAATGTCAGGATTAGGGACGACACATGAAGTAGCATGAAATCCTGCATAGAATCGATCACTACTTGAAATTTGGATGCATAGAGAAATGGATGGGTTTCGGAAATTTCTTCTGCCTCCCGCCATCAAAATTCTTCTTGTCGTTTTTTTTTTGCCTTCAACTCATGTATTTTATGTTCTATTCTCTAATGTTCAGAATAGAATCCTTTAGATCCTGAAATGCAGGCCTAAGTGTGAGGTCCTGGCAGGAAAATTGAACGCCAGCCGAATCGTTACCGATGGACGGTTAGACGGAAGATAGAGAACCAGCACAAGGCATAAATATCCTTGAAATATATCTCGTGATTTTAACAAGGCGTTGTTTCTCTGCATTTTAGACAATGAGTATTTGGAAACCCGGATATTCGTCTATATAAACTGATAGAAACGGCTAAAATAGATTCTAAAATGTAGACGATTGAAATTTTTTGGCCCATCTATCGTATCTAGCTATGGAATATTATCCCTCAGACTCATTTCACTGCATGAATTTGATTTGAAATCCATATTGGAGTGTAGTCAAGTTGAGGCGAATCATTTCGAGTCCTTAGAGTGATGATGCTGCAGTGAAAGATATTGGAAAATATCCTTTTTAGTCTCAGCAAATGTGTGTGGCACTCAAGGATATGGGAAAGTCTTTGTGTGTGCATTTTCAAAATGTTGATGAATATTTGATGCAGAATTTTCCATTTTTGTTCGAAACGGTAAAATTAATTTACTGTTCGTCTTACCCCACAAATAACATACCTTATATTGCACACCTTTTATCATTTCTCCTAGTCCTTCATTTGTTATTATACAAATGAATTGAAAGAATGTCCAATCAGGCATGGTTTTGGTAATTACGAAAGTCTGATTGATATTTGAATTACAAATGAATTATAGTCTTTGCTTTTTATGGTTTCTGCACAAATTCATCAAATTTAGTGAATTGACTAGCTTGCACTCAGAAAAATGTCCAGGTCAACTTTTTGTCAGGTTAACTCTGACCGCTAGCTGGCTGACAGAGGTTTCCATTACATGACATTACATCCTCGAAATGCCTATCTAAGGTCAACTCGTGCAGCTCCCAAGGCCCTACTTCACCTGCTGGTGGCTTAATTTCAGAATTTCTCCGGTCACAGGTCAACACAAGTTTTACTTTCCCTCATGCAGGCGAACGCGCGCCAGCCCGAGGCCAATTACGCCGTATGTAGATCGTCGAGTTAGCCTCCATTTTTCTGAGTGTGCATACCAGTCGTTGACGGATTAACGTTTTTTGCAAAAGTTATAGGAATAACAAAAAAAGATTCCAGATACAGCTGAACTTGGATAAGTGAAGCCTAGGTAAGAAAAAAACCTCCAAAACCAATAGAAACATTTGAAATTTTACAAATGGCAGTAAAATTTCAAATGTTTCTATTGTTTTTGGAGACAAAAAAATATTTTTTAATAGAACCACATTTGGTTATCCCTTGCTTATTTGCTTAGCATGAGTACACACTTTTTGCTATGAGTATCGGAAAAGCTCAAACCCTCGAAACTGCACAACAAATCCAAGATTTCTCCCATGTGCAGTTCTCCGGGGATTACTGTAATTTTAAAAAGCACACATATTTAACAAAAAAATAATGCCTAATATTCTCATCAGAACTGGTTGCAAAAAATGTGGTTCGTTGTTTATAATATAAGAGTTAAATAAAAGCGCCGCAGGCGAAATTATTTATCAATGATTTAACTTTAAATTGTTAAAAAAAAATGCGCTGCAGGCGAACTTTTTTACCCACAATATATGTCTTCAAACTGAAGACTACACATTTCCTAACAGAGAGTAACACTTACTCGTAGTTTCGTCCTTTTTCCTACACTTTTGAATTTTACTAGAACTAATAGTTTTTCTGCAGGAATAGGAAACGTTATCGTAACGTAACGAAATAACGAAAGGAAATAACCATTTTTCGGTTTCTTCCTTAACCCGTTCATTACATGTTTTTTTCTATGGGGGTTAAAAATTCTCTCTATACAAATTAATGATGTTTAAGCTATTAGTATTCATTTAAAACAAAAAATAAATAAATAAAAATTTTTATTTTTTACAAATACCTACGTCCACTGTAGTCCAGCTTTTTACTCAAAAAATCAAAATTGGGTCACAAATGCACTTAAAGGTGCACTGAATGAGAATAAAGTGTTGAAAATAAATAAATAAGAAGTCAATTCAAATTTTTAACTGCGTTGCCATATGGCATCAAAATACCGAATGGGTTAAAATTGCGTTATAACGTTATAGAAATTCAATTCCGTTACAGTAACGAAAAACATTACGAAAACCGAAAAAAATTATTTCGTTTTTCCGTTATTTATTTGTTTTTGCTTTATTTTATTCTTTATCATTTTTTTTTTTTTGAAAAGTTCATCTAATAAACTCCACAGACCATAAAATATAATTAAAAATATTGGGATACCTACTATTTTTAATCATATTTTTATTCTAAATCGGACTTTGTTTTGGCTAGATTTAATCTATTTCTGGAGATCCGAAAAAGAAAATCTTTTAACACGTTCACTCACAGTTGGCGTTTAAGCAGGGATTTGGCAAAGAACGTGTTAAGCAAATTTTTTTGGTTTCGAAAATATTTTCTTTTTGGTGTCTCCAGAAGTAGATTGAGTCTGGCGAAAGCAAAGTCCGATTCAGAAGCAGCGACGTCAAAATATCCTAAAATTCAATATCTCTGATATTGACACAAAAAAGTTTTTTTAATGGACGATTTTTTTCCTTTTATGGTGGATCTCCATTATGGTGGATCTCCATTACTGAAGCATACGTGTGCAAAAATATAGAGACACACTTACGTAAAAAGGCCTTCGTAAAAAAGAGAGAGAACAACGTGTGCAAAAAAAATGCAATACGTCGCCAGATGTCGCATTTGTAGTTTTTTTATAGGATGCACACGTCGCCAGATGTCGCGTTTGTAGATGAAGTTGAACGACTTTAACTTTTCCTATAAAGATCGTGTGCAACTATAAAATTAAGCTCACACATTCTCCGTAAACAAATAGTGAGGTCCAATACATTTAAGTTGTCTTTTGACATTTCTTGTTTGACTGCTGTAAAATTACGCATAGTGGTTCGCGAATCACTACTTGCTTCTCAATTAATGGCCCAACCATTTGGAGAAGCTCTTCAAATTGTGTGGCCGTCATTCGCAAATATTTGCAGAAGAAACTCGGATCGCGTATACAACGTAATGCTCCAAAAACGCTCACAAATGCCCCATTTATGTCCCGATCCTTGTAATATTCATGAACCCAGAACTTTCTCTTTTTTTTACGACACGGTCTTCATTGTCACTGTCACTTGTGCTATCTTCATCGAAAATTATATCAATTAGTAATTTTTTGCTATCCGAATCCATTTTATTACAATAGACGATGTCAACTGTCACACGGTTGGGAGATTTTTTTGAAGTCTAACTAATGTTTGAAAGTTGAGTGTTGTGGTCATGGAATAAGGTTCAAATTCCTATGACGTATATCCTATAAAACTACCTATAAAAACATCGCGTTCGTCTTCTGTCTTCCCACTGACAATTACAGAGATTTGTCTCTTTCTATTTATATGCAATTTTTTGCACACGTCGAATGCTTCAGTAATGGAGATCCACCATTAAGTTTTTTATTGATGTTTTAACTTAAGAATCACTATTTTAGTTTTTTTTTGTTTTTATTTGTATTTTCTTTCTGTTAAGTTTTATTAATTTTTTTATAGAATTTATTTTTCAAAGAATTATGGAATTTAATTTTTAAAGAAACTGAACTGAATTACTTCGTGGTAACTATTATTAAAGTGCAATTTCTTTTTAGTTTTCAGCTTCAGTACAATGTGTAACGAAATAATAACGTTATAACGTAATGAAATGACATTTTTTATCGTAACAAAACGAAATAACAAAAATTTGTCGACGTCTATAATTTCCCATGCATAACATTTGTAAGGCAAAGCAACTCCTTAACAGCAGAGTCCGCGGTAAAAGTCCACATCGATATCTAACAACTGAAGTGACGATCCTAAATTTAATGAAAAATCCCCATTTTTACCATAAACACCTATATAGCCATTGAGCCTCATTTTTATTTATCCCCATTTGATTGCACGCAACAGGATTCACTGCTAATGCAATTGCATGTCACAATTTGACTCCTGCTTCACGTCACAAACGTCAAAGTCACATGGCAGCCGCAAAAAAAACGTGCCCAGCATCGATATGAGGTGCAGAAGGGTCAGAACGCGGCTTTTATCTCGTGGGCTACAGGTGTTAAGACATGCGTGCGTGTGTGGATAATTTCCTGTACATGGCCAGGATAATGATAACTCCCCTTCATGTTCATCGGGATATCACTTAACCGAACCGAACCGATTCCCACTCTCTCGCAACGCTACAAACGAATAGTGATGATGAAAGCCTCTGACGTTCCGCTCTCATGTGCACACGTCAAATTCGCGCCCCATCCGCACAATCACGTCAAACGTGCTGGAAGTCAAGGGAAAGAAAGACTTTCGGAAGCATACGTAAAGCCTACCAAAGTGCAAAGGTTTTTCACAGCGGAGGCTACGGGGGCAATTGGGGTTATCCAGAATTAGCGCTCCAGCCTCGCAACAACGAAACGCCAGGGAAATATCAACACACAGTCAAACACTCGTTATGCATCCCGCTGTGCTTAAATTGCATCTTACGTTGCTGCAACGAAACAGTGTACAAACGGCAATAAAACGGAAGAATCGCGGTTGAATTCTTAGGTCCATAGTGGATCATAATTGACTGCGATATCCCGACACCTGCTGGCTGTGTTTTGCTACCGGTGCCAATTTCTGAATTGATACTTCGGATAGTTGCTGCAAAGTGGTAGGTCAACATTGGAATTTTGTGAGACTTAATTGATGAAACGCGACAATTTGTGAGAAATAAATTAATTAACAGATTAATTTAATATTTCTAATTGAATTCCACAAATTTTCTTGTGAGATTTTTTTGAAATTCTTGACTGAGGCATATTTTTTAAAAATTTTTTGTTGTCGAATTTTTTTAAAATTTTATTTAGCTTGGTTTTTTGTTTGTCTGTCTGTTTGTCAGGGTCAAATATTGTAATCAAGTTTTGACCGATTTCCGTCCATTCGATTGATTGACTTAAAATGTTGCACACATTCGTAACTGCGATGACAATGCAATATATGTGTCTACCTCTCCTCTTGCCAGTCAACCCCTTCACCTGCTCTCTAATGAACCGTTGCAACAATCTTGACGCGGTTTGCGTAATTGCATAAATTGTATCTCAAGGAAAGTTTTCGCTTACTAAAATCTATCCTTCCTCCTACACTCCCAAGTCACCAAATAGGGCGTAAAGTGGTCGTGGCGACTTTAACATCGAATCTTTATGGTCGCCACGACCACTTTACGCCCTATTTGGGTACTTGGGCTATCTCCTGAACCGTTCGACCAATTTTGACGCGGGTTTCACCATTATTGATTAATTGATTAACTTTCATAATAGTTTTATACTAGAATTCAGGCATTACGGAAAGCGAACAACTGGAAAAGTCATCGAATCAACAGTCGCTTGTGACCATACGGAACTCCCACCAAGATTGCTGTTACCCGCCTCATGACGGGACGTAATTCTATAAAATCATTAATAACAAATACAAAAAACGGGGAAAACAAAATGGCGGACAATAGACACTACTTTGCTGATATCGAAGAAACGAGGTACTCACCCTGTTGAGTCTCAAATGAAAGAGCTTTCAGCGTGTATCATCAGCGTGTATTGGAAACTCAAGAAAAAACAAAATGGCGGACGCATTACACCATGTTGTGGAAATCGTAGAACCCACCAAGTGAGGTCTTAAATTAAAGGACTTGGAAAAAGAATCATAATGCCGTATTTTGATCTCGATAAAAAACAAAATGGCTGACGCATCACGCAATTTATTCGTGATCGTCTGGGGCCTTAAATGAATAGGCGTGGCAAAAGCCATACGTCACTTTTGATTTTTAGTCTTACTTATCCAATGCAGAATGACATATAGACGCGAGTGAACTGTATCGACATAAAAATTTAGATAAATAAAGCGAGATAAGTATTTATTTTAGTTCTTATGCTTTTGTCTCACTTTTATTTCTGAAGCACAACGCCCAAAGAATTATTCTTTTCTTTTTAGTACATTTATTAAATAAAAGTTTTTTTTTATTAGTAATAAATTAAGTGAGCCCAAGATTTTGTAATTTTTAATACAATCCGAGCGGATTATTTGTAATTTCCATGATCTTTCATTCACTTCAAAACACAATTACATCAAATTAGCGTCAAATAAAAATGTTGAGAAACTCCTACGGACAAATAAATCCGTTCTAAGTCCATTACAATTGCCACGTCAATTGGATTATCACTTGAACGAATGCGATTCCTATATTGCAGCAATAGGCAGGGACTATAAGCGAGTCTAAGGAGGTTACATAAATGAACTCCCAGTTACAACTGATTTCAACACCTCAGATCTAAATACATTTGCGGTATTGTAAAATTAAATGGTAAGAATAAAAATTACATGCATTCCACAAACAAATAGAAGGGTTAGAATTTATTGAACGAAAGCTTCAAACCACCCTCCCATTGAAGAAAAATTGTGAAACTGAGGGATTTGTCGTGTATTTGCGAGTATTTTCTTAAAAGGGAAAATCTGTTGGCAGCAGTGGCGTAATATAAGTGGGAGGCGCCCACAAAAAAAAAGTGCCAATGAGTAGGTCCCGGGTTCGCCGGAACAGTCCCGGGTTTATGCATGCTGTTTCGGCGTCCTGGAATATAAATAGCAGCCCCCAAAAGAAATCACTCGACCGATTGAATTGAAGTTTTGAATCATGTCTTCTAAGGAAAGAAGTCCAGACCGATAAAGAGAAGAGAAATGTATACCAAATACCCGCCTGAAAGTTTTCTGCTTTCTTAAAGGCTGCCAATAGAACATATCACGTAGATTTTCGCCTTGTCGAACCCCTCCCAATCTCCACCATGAATGTGGAACGTGTTTTATGGACACGTGCTTATGTAAGAATTTCTCACAGATTTTTTAAACCTGGAACTATGAAATAAATTGCTATGGTTTTCCAATTGATGAATGCAATGCATTTTTCCACTGCATTTCACACGATATTTTTACACCCAACCAACCTCGACACCTTCGTAACCATCATTAAAAACCACCTTCGCAACCACGTGAATGAATGTTTGTAACCCCCATTTAGTGGATGCTCACCATGTCAATTTGAACTGCATTTTACTCCCTTCCGATGAAGAATTATTGCAGGGAAAATGCATTTCCCAGCTTAAAAGTGCATTGGCAGCGGATGGTTTAAGGTGTCGGTGTAATCAGGCGGAAGGGTGTTGATGCGTAAACAGAATAAGGGATCCAGTTCTCTTTAAATCGACGACATGTTTCTCACTTGCCATGGATTACATGGTTTTTTTTAAGACAAACTTTTGTAATTTAAAACCGCTCGGCAGGAGTTAACACCTAAGAAATCAGTGGGGCTAGTAGATGAGGCTGATGCCAAAAAACGAGATAAATTACCATGAAAAAAATCTTTACGATATACGCACAAAGATACGCGTTACAATTGATTGGAAATTCAATACCAAACTAGCTCATTAACTCTTAAGTGCGATAAGAAATGGAATAAATTAGATATGTCTGATTTATTCTAATTTTCACATTAAGAACGAGGAAAATAAGTGCAAGTAAAATCGAACAAATGTGCGTTAAGGTTATTTGGGTTCAAATCCGGATCGCATCTTGTTATACACTTGACTCTGCATTTATGAGTTTTGCGTTTCATTCTGTCTACACTTGCAAAATTCCAGACGTTTTCCATGTCTAACGATTCACCTTTACTATTTTCCACACCAACTTTCTCCTAGTCTTATTTCCGAACCTTTTAACCTAGACCCCATGCCACCTCCTAAAAATCCTAGCCTGCTAGCCTGGAGAAAGCTAACAGCCAGCGTTGAAGAAAAAGAGCAAAACAATTACGGATATCTACAAAAGCTCATTTTCAACCCCTAGACATCCTCTATCGTAAATACCAACAGTCCATACGCGGTATTATGTCCCATACATGGCCGTATTGATGATTTGGTTGTAAATCGAAAACTTAAAGGGTGAGAAATCGCTTTGCCTATAAATATACGGGGATATGTTGGAAAGTTCCAGGCCTGGTTAAAATTTGTACCAATTGTTTCCACTCTTTCTGAGATCCATGTCTTTGATGAAGAGATTGAAAATTTCAGAGAGGTTTCCGGATGAGCGAAAATCGATAAAAAAAAACTATGAAGCGGGAAATCTTAGCTCATTGCTTAAAACTTTAAGAAAATATCATAAGTCTCGCATATTTCATGATTTACTGTCCCCGTCCTCCTACCTCGCTTCCCAACTCCTCTCATCCGTACCATCGCCACCTACCGCATACCAGCCTCCCCGCATCCCTAAAAGTGTGACCTTCCTTACCTAAAAACCACGAAACAGATTTTGCTAAAATTCCGGACTATTTTCTCCTCTAATTCCAAAATTACTCGACCGATTTTACTAAAATTTCGATTCGTGCTTCTGAAGTAAGGCAGCTAGAACTACGATGAAAAATTTATTGCAAATCCCGTTTTTTTTTCTTGGCAAGCCAGGAACTTTCCACCTTATCCTCTTAAAAATAGAGTACTAAGTGTCCAAGAAGGAAAAGACGTCTCCATAGACGACCATCGGAGTCTATATGAGGAAAGAGCGTTTCACGGACCACAAAACAAAGCCTCCCCTGAGATCGACTGTGATTCGGATCGGCCTTTTATTCGGTATTGCCCTCGGCTGGATGAACTGCCCTTGCCCACTCTTAATTCTGTCTGCTCGAAAAACTACCCCTAACGTGCTTCTCATTTAGGTCTGTGAAATTCATGCCCTTAACGCTTCCCGTTCCGGCGTCACCCGCCGAAAGTCATCAACGATTGTTGTCACTGTGTTCGTCAACGTCGTTATCATAAGAGTCGTCGTTCCCGACACTAGAAGCACACCTGCGAAAAGCTGGAAATGGAAGAGAGGACAGAGATTTTCTAGGAAAAGGAAAAGTTAAACACACGCATACAATCATACGTTGTTTGCCTACGTGTAGGCTCTACTGGGATCGACTCAAGTCTCAAGGGAATGTTGCCCATTCTCAGGAGGTTGTCTTGGCGTGTTTACGGGATGGGGGTTGCTTTTTGTTTATTGCAAGTTCCCGGCATAAATGCTGACTTCTGTAGGGTGTGGAAATCGTCTGCTGCCGGATAAATTCTATCGTCGGGGTGCCTACTTTTGTGTCGTAGGACGGCTTTTTTAGGGAGATTTCGGGATGGGTTGAATGGTGCCATTGGGATTAAATCGCTAAGGGATTTATTTTGGGAATAATGAGTTGTGGCGGAGATATTTCGGTCGAAGTCCCTTTCGATAGTATTTTGTCTGTACGTGTGTAAATAAATATAATATTTTGGCGTTGTCTGTAATGGGAAATTTATGCAGCCCCATATTTAAAGAATTAATGTCGATAGGGGTTTTGATATTTGCAAAATTGGACACAAAACGCAATGGTTTGGAAATCTAATTAGACAAAAGATTCTGGAAAAGGACGTTATATACGTGAGGAGGTGGTAGAATTTTCAATCTAACATAAGGATCTGGCTTTAATTAGAAGGTGGTTAAGTTTTTCAAACACAGATACAATGATAGCTGCAATAAGCAGTCAGTCACGGGACCAAGATTCCTGTCCGGTTATCCGAGGTGCCCGTTCTCAGAACAGTTTTAAAATTGTAGCTAAGAATTTGGTCATAAGCAATGCGACTGTTTAAAGAATTGTCTGCCTATAGGAAATAGCAGCAAACAAAGCTTTCACTGTATATATTGTAACGATTAATTAAAAATCCGAGACAGCCTTTTGTAAAAAAAATCAAGAAGGAAGATGACCGTCTTTCGCCATGAAGTCTGGAACAAGAAAGATGAAATTCGCCTTAACCCGTTCCAAAACTAGTAGTGAACAAACGCTGAACTACTTATCAATGATCGTCGTGGCACTAGGGAGTATATTTAAATATTAAAATTATAACAATATATGTATTTATTTAAAATATATTTTGCGAAGCAAACTTGTTTTCCGCTGCTGCACTCAAAGTTTTAACTTGGATTACAACCCATGAATTTATTCTCAACATTTGTAAGGTATTAAAACTCACCAACAGCAAAGGCCTTTGTCGCCGGTAACTCAAAAAAATAGCCAAAATTTCTGATTTCTGACAAATCGAGCTAACTTGATCTTACAGAGTCAAAAAATTTGAGAACCACACGAAAAAAAATTTTGAGGCCCCAAAAATTATAAGTTTTGTTATAACTTCTTTTGCCGGCCGAAGGTTTGTTCAATTTTTTACTCTCTTCCTCTTCTTCTCGTTCTTTTTCTTCTTCGGCGCTAAAGCCCAATTCGGACTAACGATTGCGATTACGATTGAGGGTTCTCGACCAATGTGATCAAAGCTTCCAAGATAGAAAAATCAAAGCTTTGATCTCATTGGTCGAGGAAGCTCAATCGTAATCATCATCGCAATCGGTAGTCTGAATTGGGCTTAACACCGGTTTCCAGTTTTAGCCGAAAACAATGGCTCTCGCCATCTATGCATCCCCATTCTCTCCGCGTCTTGGTCAACGTCGTTTTTTGCCTTTATCCAGCAGGCTGTTTTGATTTTACCCGACAACAATACCCCGCAATGCAGAGTCCAAGAAGTTTTTGGAATCCCAAAAATCGATTTCCAAAAAAGGTGTAAAATTGCTCTCAAATAATGAAGTTCAAAGAATTCTTAACATTTTTTAACATTTTCGGTCATCAGCAAAATTTTTTTTAAAGGATTCGCATTTTTAGAGAGCCATGGTTTGCATTAGAGAGCCAAAATTCGGGATTCTGAGCAGATAACCCTGCAAAAAGTCTACAATAATTTGAAGGGCGAGGGTGGGGGGTCGTGGTTTAATCACTGGCGTTATCCACGAAGCCATGTTGTCAATTCTAGGTACTTTGTCCGCAGACTACGCTAACCTTAAAGGGTATTTTAGAATTAGGGAATTGCATTTTTTAGAAAAGAATCCTGACATGAAAAAAACTCTTTTTGTCCTCTCTTCTTTGACAGAGAATTTTCTATGAAATGACACCGCATTGTGATTGTCAAGTGAGATAAATTTTTGCGAGAGAAAACTGAATAAGTTAGTTTTCTCACTTTTTGTTATTGTGGTCACAATAACATGAGAATTCTATAGTGGAATTTCTCACATGAAATGTCAAAAAATCCGCCACCTATTTTGGAAGTGGAAACGACTAGTGAGTTTATTTGGGTGAAATGAATAAAAGCAAAAGCCGTTAGTTTTAATGTAATTTATTTTATTTGAAAACGGGGTAAAATCGGATTTTACACATATGTATATTTGATACAAAAACCTTTCAATTTCCCAACAAATATTATTACACAAATTCCAGTAACACAAAAATGTGGATTCTGTGTTCCTCACTAGTGAGAATTCACTACTTTTGTGTCGTAGGACGGCCTTTAATTTCCAATGTAGAACTCACTAGTGAGAATTCTCATCTTTTTTGATTTTACACGCATGGAAACAAACCTGCAAACAAAATACCATTCAAATGCCAGAAACCTTAAAATAGTTTTCATAAATATTACTAACCGTTTTTTTTTTTAAATAATTTCCACTCATTTACAAAAAAAACATATAAATATACACTTGCACACCGACTCTTTCTCAATTAATCAAATTAATATTATTAGCGAGTACTTTGTTTAAATAAAATTCTAATGTCATTCAATGGTAGATATTATCTGAAAATTACCACTTAGCTACAGTCGACTTTACAGCATCTGCAGATACTTATATTAACAGTGCAAACTCGGCACTGTACATCTAAATGTATGTCCGTATATATCGAATTTATCCGCAGCATATTTACGTTAATGTTGCAACGGTTGAAGCCATCTTGTTGGTACCTTGGGCAAAGTACAAAACGGTTAAGAAATATGCACTGTGAAGCCAAACCGATGATAATTTTCGATTTGTCGACTTTTCAGTGTCGATGAGAATCCACAAATCGGCGAAACCGCGTTCCGCCAAAGACTTTGGAAAATCTTCAAAACAAAATCCATGACTACAGAAATTTCATTTTATTCGCGATTTAACACCTTTGAGGCTGTTCAAAAGGCGATAAAAGTTATCATAAAATCGATAAAATTCACATTCACCGCAGCTACATGGGAATAAACATTTTCAATAGTTGTGAGAGGAAAGGGGGCAAGGGCGAATCACTTCATTTTACCATTTGCTTAGGTCTTAATGTTATTATATGCTTTCAATCTGCTGCTTGGGGTGATTATAGTGATGATTATTTAGGAATAGTAGATTCCGAATGGTGGTGGCTAATATAATAAATGTCTCAAGTGTGACGATTATCGGTGCCATAATGATTTTGTTACGGCCAACTAAATGTCGTCAAAAAAAATGTTTCTTAAATTGTAATTTAAGTGGTGAATAGTCATGTGTGTCTTAACTAAAATCTTTAATTTACAATCGAGTTCAATTTGAGGTGAGGAAATTGTGTAAAATTAGTTAAAATCTTATTTATTTAAAGATTATACTATTTGTGATTGAAATGAATTTACACTTGGTGTGAATTCAGCTGCTTTTCCAAATGTTTATTTTATATCACACTAGCATTGAAAAAAATACCACTTGTGATCAACACAAAACATTCCTCTGCAATATTGAAAAAATATGTAAAACAATTATTTTTTTTCAAACATTTTGAGAACCGTACGGGAAAACCGATAATGGAAAAAATGCAGGAAATTTTATTTCCTTTGAATCTGGTTATATGCATTTTTCATAGTAGTGCACAGTTTACGAAAATTTTTCGAAAAACCGAGAAATTTTTATAAAAAAAACCTAATTTTTTTGAAATATGTTGAGAATCGTTAGAGAAACGTATCGGGTATTTCAACAAGGACATAACAATTTTGTATTTAAATAAAACACAGAATAATTGAGATATCGGGCTGAAAGTTATTCCAGGTGTAGTGGACGACATTTAAGTATGAAATTCGATGTCGCTCATATTGCCACCGCGAGCACGTTTGCAGATTGATTCTTTGGAGCCAATTTTCCACCACTCTTCCACACATATCGGCCGGAACGTTGGCAATTTCGCGTTCGATATTGTTCTTGGCATAAACCAACAACATAACATAACCCCATAAAAAGAAATCCAACGGCGTTAAATCACATGAGCGAGGTGGCCATTCGACCGGACCATTTCTCGAGATTACACGATTACCGAACTTCTCCTTCAATAGATCAATTGTTTGACCAGCTGTATGGCATTGCTCGTTCATGAACTTCACCATGATAAAAATGTAAAGCCTAAACCCCAACTACGCGTTCGTGCGTGCGGCATGATTTTGTTCTGACATCTAGTAGTTGTCACCGCGTCTAAAAGTAGAAACTGAGCCTACTCTACGCGGCACGGACGCGGCAACGCGTCTGAGCAACGCGCAATTATACATTTATTCATTTAAATGCGTAGTTTTTACCTTCACCGCGTGGGTGCCGCACGCACGAACGCGTAATTGGGGTTTAGGCTTAAACCTTGACTCACGTCTTAGCATTGCCAGATCATAAAAAAAGTTTTAGGGTGCGTTTTTATTAAAATACAAAAATGTTATGTCCTTGTTGAAAGACCCTTTATAAACGGTTAAAGCGAAAAATGTAGAAAAGCAGGTATAGTTTTGGTTATATTTTTTCATAGATTTTCAAAAAAGTTAATTTTTTCAAATTCTTGAGAACCGTTAGAGATACAAAAAAACCGTTAAAGCAGATAATGTAGAAAATTTTATATCCTTCAAATTTTGTTATATTCATTTTTTCCCAAAACCGTATAGGTTTCGAGAAACTTTCAAAAAACTGTATTTGTTTTTTTTAAAAGATGTTTGAGAGGTACCCGTTATAGCTACCGTTACTTTTCCAAAAGTTTTCAAGAAACTACGATTTTTGTAAAAGCTATTTACAAAAAATTTCAAGTCGCTAGCTCAACGCGTTCTCGAGTTATTTAAGACACGTACAATGGACAGACCGACAGACAGGTGTACGGACGCCCTCAAAAATTTTCCTGAAACGAATTTCGTACTGATCAAAAATTTTCATTCTGCTTCCGTTCTTGAGTAGATCTCCGTCATGAATACAATAGTAGAAGAAATAGATTGCCGATCCTTTGGCAACTCTAAATTTCTAAAAATACGGTCGCGGGAGAAAACCTACCACAGGAAGAGACTATAAACAGACTTAAATATACTGTATATACCTGCACTTAGATTTCCATGAAATTACGATTCAATGACACTCTGGAGTCCTTTGTTCGTTGTCCCAGATTTTATTAAAGTTTAATTTCCCATAAACAAAGACCGAACAGCAAAAGAAATACATAATTCCGTGCTAAACAAATTAAGTAAACTAAATTTGAATTGCATGATTGGTGTCAAATTAACCGAGTATTAATCTGTAAATAAATTAAAATGCAATTAAGAACTTCAAAGTTTTTCGACGCCATTTGATTTAAAAAAAAGTGCATTCTCACCGTTCAAAACATCAACGTAGTGTCGTTGTCGTCGTCAGGTCATTTTCGCGCTGAGGACACAAAAAAAACAGAAAAAACAACTAACGATCATTCAAATGGCAGCAGACAGTTCAGAACCTCATCAAGGAAACTAAATTCGGAGAACCACCTGTAGTAACTCTTTGGCACTTTACCATTCGCGGTGACTCCTTCTAATCCCGCATTCATTGACCGATTAATTATTTAATTAGCCATCATCCTTCAACCTGCAGTCAGGTCGCATCGCTAGCAAATATACTAAATCTCACCTTCGACGTAATCATCGTCGTCATCTAGGAGAGGAAGTTCCCGACGACCAAATGAACTCCGGTGTGCATCACCGCCACCCACTCGCCTAAGTTATGTGGCAAATCATCCATCCTGAAGACAGAATAGAGTGGGCGTCGCAACATAACGCGGCGGTAAAATAAATAACTTCTCAATATTTCAGTAGTAACCTAGTTTTTTGTTCGCGGAATGCACCTTCAAGTGTCCTTCGATGAAACAACGGCGAACAACAAAACCCCAAAGTTTCGATTTGGACGCCACCGTCTCTTGCAAAGTTTGAGTTCACGAGGTGGTAATCATGGAAAATTTATGAACCCCAGGAAAATATGAACCGACGACGGCCGACGCGACATTACTTTGCTGTGCAATTGGAATATCCTTGGACGTGGAATGAGCTCGAAAAGTGGGTTGTGAAGGACAGCACGCGGGGGTTCAACAAGGATTCACGCGATTGGTTACGATATGGCATTGCGCCAGTTACAATTTCTTTGATTCGAAGAATATAAAAATTCTGGAAAAAAATCCGAGATATTACTTTGTCTTGGAGAGGGTTTCCTACCCTCACCCCCCTACCCATCCCCCAAACCCTTCCGACAATTTTACATTTCAACTTCCCATTCCCGACATTCACAGAACATTACCTTCCCGTCTGCGTCCTAGTTTCACTGCGAATTGCCATTAATCCCAACAGACCTGCTGGCGGTCGATAACCTCGCGTGTTTACCATCTGCATAGCTCATCCTTAATGTGACACTTGCCGAAAAATACGAAATGTGCCTGGATTCTAGCGTCGGCGGTGCCATCAGACGACGAAAATTTAAAAGACACAAAAAACCCACCAAACCATGGAAAATTCTGCGAGGGACATAATGACACCTTCACCAGGACGCGAGGTAATGTAAATATTTTAAAAACGGAATTTCTTTCTTAACGAAACGGAAGTATCCTTTATGCTCGTCTCGACTTCATTTATTCGCTCGTATTGCCGGTGCTTTTATTTATGGTCTGAAACTTTTTGAACAGCCCTCGTTTTTGTGTATTCGCTTCGTCTCCACGAAAACTGTTGGTTATCCTGGAAAGGGATGTGAGTTGGCTTCCATGTCAGAATGAAATTCTATGATGGGTGCAAAGGGCTTCACGTTACAAGGAGAATTCCTTTATGCCGTCATAAGTTTCCGAAAAAGGCTTTTTCGGGAGTCATTAACCCACGGTACCACTGCAAAAAAAAAAGACCTAACTCCTTTTTGGACACACGATTTTGGGGAATTTGTATTTCATACTTCAATCAAGACTACTTCATGGAGGTTTTCCCATTTTATTTGAAGTTCTCAGTTTATCCTCGTCTTCTCAATTTTTATTTTGTAAATTTTTAGAATAGTGAGTTTTAAAATTCGATGCCTGATGAAATTTCAATTTTAGCCCTTATTTGAGAAACATTTTTTGAACATGAGATCGAGTAACACTGAATAGACTTACCGTCGGTAGGCGCAATCCTTGACTGAGGGAGGTTGCTGACGTGGCCCAAAACAAAGTGCCTTGAGAGGATTTTTCCATTACGTAGAGGTGGCCGTCTATCTGCCAAATTAATGGATTTTCCCGATAGTTGTTTGTTCAAGGAAAACATTTGCAGATCGTCGATAAAAGAAAAAAACGCTGGGAAATCAAATGGATTTTGACCCAACGAGGGTAGGGTAAAAAATTCCAGGCGTGGATTTTAAAAAGATTTTTAGTTATTCCTCGTTACTTTTTATACTCTACTAGCAGACCCTTCGTTGGCAGCTAAAAGTTTTTTTGTGTAAATTTTAGAATGCCAAAAAACCATAAAATAACTTATAGGACCTTCCGTTTCGAATTTTGAAATTCCAACTCCAGATTCGTGATAAGCAACCCTGAAAACCTCCCAAAGCCTGTTTTTTTGCGAGAAAAATTGGAAAAAGGACATTTGCGTTATCCTTACAGGACCTTCCGTTTCGAATTTTGAAAATCTAATACCAGATTCATGATCAGCGACACCAAAAACCCCCTTATGCCGATTTTTCCGAGGAAAAACGGGAAAAAGGATATTTATCCTTACAGGACCTTTCGTTTCGAATTTTGAAAATCTAATATCGGATTCGTGATCAGCGATCCCAAACATAATGCCAATGTTCCCGGGGAATAATGGGAAAAAGGATATTTTCATTATCCTTACAGGACCTTCCGTTTCGAATTTTGAAAATCTACATAGCTAAAAACCTACTCCTGGCAACACAGATCATTTTGCAAAAAACCGCGTAAAAATCGGTCCAGTAGTTTTTGAGTTTTGTAATCTCAGACAGACAGACAAACAGACAAACATCAATTTTTATATATATAGATATGTATATATTGCAATGTATGACGAAACATCAGTAATTTATCCCCTCCTCTCTCCACTTCCTCCCTCCACTACCACCCTCCTACCACTTCTTTCTTCCCCCCTTCCCCTTCCCCTTCCCCTTCCCCTTCCCCTTCCCCTTCCCCTTCCCTTCCCCTTCCCCTTCCCCTTCCCCTTCCCCTTCCCCTTCCCCTTCCCCTTCCCCTTCCCCTTCCCCTTCCCCTTCCCCTTCCCCTTCCCCTTCCCCTTCCCCTTCCCCTTCCCCTTCCCCTTCCCCTTCCCCTTCCCCTTCCCCTTCCCCTTCCCCTTCCCCTTCCCCTTCCCCTTCCCCTTCCCCTTCCCCTTCCCCTTCCCCTTCCCCTTCCCCTTCCCCTTCCCCTTCCCCTTCCCCTTCCCCTACCACCCATCGCTTCCCCCCTTCGCTTCCCCCCTTCCCCCCTGGGGGGGTAGATATTATTGGGCGAAAAATCTCCCTAAGGGCTGACCTTCCTAAAGGAGAAAACCGAATCCGAATCTCTCATTGTTGTAGAAGGTAGCTGGCGAGGGGGTTTACTGAGAGGAGGGAGGGTAGATATTAGTGGGCGAAAAATTTCCTTGAGGAATGACTTCTATATTAATGAAAGCCGCACCCCAATCGGTTGAACGGTTCGAAAGTTATCAGGGAAGGGGTACCGAAGGAGAGGGGAAGGTCAATAAAAAGTAGCCTATGTCACTCGGGAATAGTGTAGCTTTCTATCAGTGAAAGAATTTTCAGAATCGGATCAGTGGTTCCAGAGATTACCCTGCACAAACAAACAAACAAACAAACAAACTTTACCTCTTTATATAATTAGTATAGATATGATATCATATTTATACTCTATATAATATATCATATAGAAGTACATTGGACATGACAACTTTCGACAGCATTGAGTTAGAGACCTGAAATTTTGTATAGTTACGTTTCTCGTAAATGGATAGGCTAAGTTCTTGAACCGGCAAAATTGGATTATTCCTTCCCCCTCCCTCATACAAACGAAACAGTTTTTTTGCAATTTTCTCGAAAACGGTGAGTCATATTGAAAAATTTATTAAGGTAAAATGTGTTTAGAATATAATTTTACATAACTTATTTACACATCAAAACTCAGTCGGACCACTCCTTCTCCCCTCTCCCATACAAATTGCATGGCTTGTTTTTTAAAAATCCCACCCAAAAAACCACAAAAAATTGCATCAAAACACTGTTTAAAAATTTTAATTTTTCTGGAAAACAAACTTTTTTCATTAATTTTTTCATTAAGTGATTTGGTCACAAAGGATAATTAAAAATTGAAAAATTGATTTATATAATTTATGTTCTAAATATTTTTGATTTTTCTTATTTATGTTAGAGAATACGAATACCTGTTATAAATTATAGAGTTTAACGTTTTATTTGCAATAGAAAAATCCAAGATAATTAATTTTTAATTGATGTTAGTCAAAATGTTTTTAAAAACCCATAAAAACCCAATAAAACCGAAAATAGACAATAAGACCCAAAAAAAACCTGGGTTGGGCTTTTTAAAATAAAACCCCCGGATTTTCCACAACTCTGCCAAAAACTGTGATTTTCAGCTAGAAAGATTGGAAAAATTGAAAAAATATAAATGAAAATGCGACTCTTATAGATTTTCATACCCAGATAATTCCCTTACATCCTCAATTCTATTATTTGGTTTTCTTTAAAAATTATAATATCTATATCTGATGATGCCAAAATTCGCATAAAATTGTGATATTTACTGGAATTTACGATCAATTGCGAATGTAACTCTTGATATTCATGGGGTAGCAAAGAAACAAAAACAAATCACCACTGAATCTAAAATGAATCATGTTGCATTAAAGACGAGATTCTTTTGCATTTACACATAAAAACATGAATCTTTGGCATCGATTTCAATGTTAACTTTGGCCCAACATCTCCTTTGACTTCTTCGATTAGGAAACGTGGATTGGATTGGAGTGTAGCACATGTGTTAGCCGTGTGTACCAAAACGATGCCAACTGATAACCACACACTAAAGAAAGGAGCCTTCTAGCAACTTTCAGGGATTTTTTTTTCTAATCTTACCTAGAAATTTATATACAAAAATATTCACTTAAAGTTTTGCCACAATGACTCTATGGTTATGCGTTAAGGGAGTTTCTTTATTTCAGCTATTTTTTTCTTATTGGAAAACATTTGCAGACGAGGCATATCTTTGGTATCTATTCGGACGTTAATATGTAATTCCAGTTCTATTGTTCTAAGTCCACGAGGAACATCCACGATGCCCGAAGAAGCTTCATCAAGTCCAGTCCAGTCCCAGTCCAGTCCGATGTGGTCCCGCGGGATTCCGTATACAATTCCAGCACAAGGTCCAGCCGTAGATCGCCGTCCATCTGGGTTAGCGAATTGCATTCAATAGGAATATCGAAATAATGTGAAGATTATGCAGACCCAGCGGCAACATCTTAATTTTCCATCTTCAGTTGCTGGGTGACTTCGCCGAGGCAGATTCAAAAAACGGAAATTAACTTCTTTCCTGATTATATTATCGCGTACCGCAGATATCTTATTCAATTCGATAAAGTTGATGATGAAGATCTCGGATTATGCTGATGTTGATGGTTCCTAAGGCTGTGTCATCCATCCAAAGACAGATCAATTGATAAATAGATAGATCTGTTTGGTAGATGAATTGAAACTATCTGTGAGGGGCATATAAATTTCATGTGATTTATTCCAAAATTTAAGTCACCAATTGAATGATTTATTAATGCAGACAACCATATTGTCTTATTTAGTAGCTTTTAAGAACTAATTTTTCAGTTTTTATTTAGTTTTCAATTTTTAACATGCCCGATTATGTGTTTTGAGTGCAAGTTTATAAACACAAATCTACAAATAAACGCATTTGCCTTTTAAATTTTTCAAACCAACAAACCGTTTTCAAGATAACCCCAAGCATTTTTTTTAAATATGAAAATCGCACAGTTTTCGACAAATTCTCAAGAAACTTTTTTTTTGTTGAGAACCGTTACAAAAAAAGTGGTCCGATTGGATTTTGGTGTATGAAATGGTTATGTAAAATCATATTCTAAACACATTTCATCTTTATAAATTATTCGATACGATGTAATTGAAAACTTTGCATTGTATCGAAGAGAAAAAGTATTCCATTTGTATGGGAGAGGGGGAAAAAGTGGTCCAATGTTGTCCATTCAAAAACTTAGCCTAGTAATTTACGAGAAACGTAGCTATACAAAGCTTCAACTTATGGTGTTCACGGACGGACAGACAGACAGACAGACAGTCGGACGGACGGACGGACGGACAGACGGACAAACGGACAGACGGACGGACGGAAAATAGAAAAAAAAATCTGGCAAAAACATTTGATGAAAAAAATCCCAAAAAATGAGGGAACCATTTGTTTAAAAAACACTTCAAAAAATTAAAATCAAGATTTTTGAAATTAAATCGAAGCTAAACAATTCTTGATTTTTTTTTAAATCCAGAAAAACTGATTTTCAACAGAAGTGATCTTTAAATTTGTTTTGAAAATTCTTCAACGGCTTGCCTCCTGACTTATTTGCGGCAATATTTTCTTTCGATCATGTTTAAAATTCCGTTAAAACAACCTGTAGAAAAATATGCAAAAAATCTTTTGTACTAACATTCAAATAAATATTTTTACGATGCGATTTATCCCGAATGGTTAAACATTTAAATAGTGGACGAGAGATGCATGCGACCCTTTGGCCCTTAAATCATCGGCATTGAGCCAAACTTCTGGATTCTGGACGGAAACTTGAAGGAAATGCGATCGTTTGATTAAAACATCAGCAATTGACGAATACAAAATGTCCCCCAGCGGATCGAATGCTATGTAAATTTTATGCAACATCATAAACTTTGTCCAGACGTCATCCTTGGAATATGCGAGAATTCATTGGAAAAAGAGGGAGGCGGAAAGTGCAAACGTAGTCGTCGAAGTGGACTTTTCTGTCGAATAGTGGAAGTTTCTAAGGTTCGGCGTCTGAATTCGGGTGGCTTCCCTCTGCCAATTCTCAGAAATTCCCGAATTCCGAACCGATTTTTGTATAGAATCCAACGAGGTAAAACCAAAAACCTTCAGAAAAAAAGTATAAATCGAACGACCATGGTTGAAAAACTCTAGAGATATATCATTCACAAGAAAATCAATCACAGAGAAATGAAAAAAAAATCCACAGCAAATCGGAAGAAAAAAAGATAAAAGGAACCCGAACTACCAGAATTTGGAATAACCCGGAGGATAGAGTTGAATGGTGAGTTGAGTGAGCGCTAAGGGAGCATGACCACCACCACTCCAGACCTTGGATACTATACTTCACTTTTGCATCAACATCCGTCCAGTCCATCTACATATTATCATCCAACATATATTCGTAGAGATTCATATGTGGCAATGTTTAATGCTTTTATGTTTGCTTAGCATTCAGTTTTGAGTTTAGTATAGTTTGGTAGTCAATAGCCTTTGGCCCGACAGTCACTCAAAAATTCTCATACCGGAAACAATTTATGCACGAAGACGGATATTCGGGAAAAATCTATTTTCCTTCATGCTGGGGGAAGTATTCTACTTAAAGTCTTTGTAACCAGTAGGGAGAAAATTTTTATGAAAAAGTAAAAGAAAATATTATTCAAAATTTACTTCACTTGCATAGTCTTAAATTTCTTTTACGTCTTATGAGATTTCCTGTTATCGAGAAGAACTACAGATGCATATTAGATCTGAAGGTGATCAAAGATATCTATTTTAAAAAACATAATTGTCCGGAGCCAATCGTCAAATACACCACCAATACCTCGCATAGTCCGGATAATCGGTTCCATCGATTTCTCGGAGTGTCTGAAGCCGGACTAATCGAAGAACGTCCAAAACTAATCATACTAATATACAATAAAAATATAAAATAAAAAACATAACAAAAGCTATAATTGCCAATCTGGCAATCATTGGAGACCCGTATGGTGATATTCGTATCAAAATTCGAACAGTTGTACCAAAATTCCACTTTGAAGTCAAACTTTCCAATAAGAATTTTTAAAATTTATTCCAATCGGATTTTTATGTATGGGAGTTTTATGTAGAATCATATCCTAAATAACTTTTGTTCTTGGACTTTTTTGATAAGATGCACCGTTTTCGAGATATTCACAAAAAACGTTTTCGTTCGTATGGGGGTACCCCCCCTAATGGTCCAATTTTGCCCATTAACGAACTTAGCCGCGCATTTTACGAAAAACGGATCTGCGCAAAATTTCAAGTCTCTAGCTCAATCCGTGCGCCCGCAATCCGCGCCACAGACGGACAGACAGACGGACGGACATGCAAAATTCAACTTTTTCCATGATTCTAAACACACTGGTGTAATTCATTTTTTTGTGTGATGACGGGATCTTGGCGTTACAAACGGTAAGGCAAAGTTAATATACCCTTTGGTTTCACCATACGGGTATAATGAGTTGGTGTCTGTCTGTCTGTCTGTCTGTTCCTCTTTCACGCAAAAACGGCTGAACCGATTGACTTGAAATTTGACATGAGTGTCTGTGGTAGTTCTGGTTCCAACATAGACATACGGAAAAGTAGCGCGAGGTGTGGGGGGAGTAAGGGGAGGGGATAAAGTAATCTCGAAACTTGGTTTTCTCCCTATGTTACTCTTTCGCGGGGAAACTACTGAATCGATTGGCCTGAAATTTGGCATAGATGTTCGTCGGGGGTCCAGCCCCAACATAGGTAGCCCGAGAAAGTAGCCCGAGAGGTGGGGGAGTAAGGGGGGTAAAGTGATCTTAACGCTTAACTCTTCCTCTATGTTACCCTTTCGCGGGGAAACTACCGAGCCGATTGGCCTGAAGTTTAGCTCCAACATAGACCATCAAAAAATAAAAATTAAAATTTGAAAAAACTTAGCCAGGCAGCGACGGGTATGCAAGCTAGTAGATTAAAAAAGTAAATTCAACATTAAAGTACACAAATGTCTATTGAGTACGTACTTCATAGCTTACACATTAAGACGTTAAAGGGCAACCCCAGAAAAACTGAGTATTTGTATCACATAACCTAAAAAAATTAAGATTTAAAGCCGGACTATAGGAAATCCGGACTGATCGAAGCTGGACTATGCGAAATATTGCTATATATGAGAACATACATCGTTTTTCTTTAAAAAAAATCTGATGTGATCAGCACATGACGTTCTTATACAAAATCTACGTTTCTGCACAATTTACCTGACGAATAAAATATTAGTTTATTTTATAAACAAGAAATTTTTATTTTACAAAATCTGAAATATCTCGATACCGGTAAAATATAGATTTGCTGTAAAAGGCAAAAAAAAATGTAGGGAATTTCAATACCTTTAATCTGTTTTTTTTTTTCGAAAAAACCGTTAGTTTGCAAGCAATTCTCAAAAATATATTTTTTTAATTTTTAATGATATCTCGATAACGGTAAAAGATATCGGATAACGGTAAAAGACAAAATTATGGCAAACATCATTCTCTTCAATTCATCTCATACATTAAACCACCGAAAACCCCTTATTTTTCGAGGTAATCCCAAAAAAATTATTTATTTAAAATAACGGTATATTTCGATAAGGGCTTGAGATACGGAGTTCTAGTAAAAGACAAAGATGTAGAAAATTTTATTGTCTCAAACTTTTGTTATAAATAAACCTGCTAAAAAATGCGCAGTTTCGGAGTAAATAACAAAAAACAAAATTGCAATTTCTAAAAAGCCGCCATTTTGATTACTTTCGGTTAACGAATTTCCACCAAAAGTTGATAGTATTTTTCCATTCCAGGACCAAATATGCCTATAAAATTTCATGACTCTAGCTGAATTAGTTTTTGAGAAATCTTGGACACAACTCCCTGGTCACTGCGACCTTAAGGTCTGAAAAAATAACGCGAATATTCTGTTTTTTAATTTTTTCTCCGCAAAATTATTACCCGGGAGTTTTTGAATTCACTGATGTCATGTCAAAATTACGAAATTTTTACCCAAAGGTCCTGTTATGACAACATAGTGTTCTCAACTGTCTCAAGAAAGCGATTTTTGAAATGTTTCCATATTTCTAAAGCTCAATCTTCATACAGCCGACTTCCTTATCTGATGGGAAAAATCAGAAAACCAGAAAGGGATCAATTTTAATTTCAGCGTAAACCCAATGGCATACAAATCAATCCCTAATCACATCTTGCTATAAGGAAATTGCTTATGTGTGGCGGTCTTGTTTGCGGTTATTGTGACGGTATGCAACTGCAGATGAAAATGCCAAAAATTAGACGAAAAAGTTCATCTATTGTTGAGATGAATCATCTGCAGATCGAACATCGGTTGGGGAAATTAGAACTTTTTAGAACTGCAGAAGACGACAAAATTTGTAGGATGATTATTTTCTCCCTTTCGGTACAAGCTGACTTTGCATAAGTGCATCCCATTCTTTTATCAAATTAAAAAATCGGCTGTATGAAGATCGGGCCTAAAACGCATATCTTATAATATAATACGAGGAATGTCTGTCTGTCTGTCTGTCTGTCTGTCTGCACAAAAGGTCTCGAAAACCCGCCTAACGATTTTCACGAAACTTGGGGGTTAGGGATTTTCGGGGACAAGGAATCGATCTAGATAGGTCTCACCTCTGAGAAAATTCCCCTCGATTCCCCTCGCCTGGTGTCTTCGAATTGGGTGGTCCGATCTTAATGAAACTTTAGAGTATTACTAAGGGGGCTAATGGTTTTCGATTTTTCCAATACAAACCTAACTTTTCCCTCCCCTCGATACCCCTCGCCTGGTATCTTCGAATTGGGTGGTCCGATCTTAATGAAACTTTACAGTATTACTAAGGGGGCTAATGGTTTTCGATTTTTGCAATACAAACCTGACTTTTCCCTCCCCTCGATAACCCTCACCTGGTGTCTCAAAACAACGTTTCAAAAATCGGTGACAGCGATTACTCAATAACCACTCAACCGATTTCTATGAAATTTTGTTATCGCGCGTTAGTTTTAGTTCTAGCTTTCTAGGTCGGAAATTTAAAAATTCTGGAAAAACTCTGTAAAGATAATGGAAATTTAGTTTTTCCCCAAAAATCAGCAAAAGTAGGATTTTGAGGTCGCCGAGCATGACTCGGTCTTCCTAGTACTAAAATACTTTAATCCGGCAACGTCAATATGGGTCCAAATTCTAGATTTCAAAAACAGTATTTTAAAATGTATGAAATATACTTTACTTTAGATATAAAAATGACATTTTTCGTACGTAATTCAAAACAGTTCGGCTCATGAAAGTTAACCAAGCTTTCAACAGAAAGTTTATTAAAATAACAAACAAAAAATAATAAATCGCTTTCTGTTTTTACAATCAACTCGGCCTCTCCCTATCTACCCTACCCATCCTCAACAATTCATAACTGAAAATCAAGTTGTTGATCAATGAATCATTTCTTAAAGTTTCCTTAAGAAAAAGTAAGTAGTATAAGGACAGACCGACAACTTGAATTAATACTTCATTGCCATCAATTATGAATGAAATTAATATTTTCCAATTTTTTTTTCTGTGTCGTTTTCGTTGTTGTTATGCATCGCATGAATTGAATTTGTGAATTTGAAATCAAAAACTCAAAAACTTTGTCCTCTGCATGTAAGTTTGTATAAACTCTTAAAGCAATAATGCCACTGCACATTAGACATGCAAGTTTTACACAACTTTTACAAAATTCCGAGGTATGGGTATGGGTGAGTTTCATATTTGTCCAATTTGAAGTTAACCCGGAGAAATCCGACGCTGCCATGTTATGAAATTGAAACCAAAATCACACACTGAACATTTAAAAAAATCGAATGCGACCAGCATTGAATTATTCATTGCGAGGTTTTGGGAATTTTCTTAACAACTTTTTGCGGATTTTTAAATAAGAGCGTACGGAGTTCAAAATTAACGCTAGTTTGACTAAAGTGCTCGAATTTATACTGAGCAAAGATGACCTCTGCAGTTGATAGGCGGTAACAGAATAAAACCTTACAAATGTTACAAGACTTCAATGGTTCGCAATCGATGTAAAACTATGAATGCGCGCAGTGGAAGTTTATTTAACTTTAATTCAACATATTTCAGATCTACGATTCATGTATTCAAGCGGCCATAAGCAGCGAAGTCCCTGCCCGAAAGGTTTCGTAAAGTTCATACTTTAAAACTCCAGATGAGATTTTTTCCGGAAAATTGGAGAAAAGGGATTATCACGTTATCCTTACAGGACCTTCCGTTATCCTTACAGACTTCTTAACGCCAGAGTTCGATTCAGTAACTCCAAAAACCCAAGATGAGATTTTTTCTGGAAAATTTGAGAAAAATGAAAAGCACGTTATCCTTACTGGACCTTCCGTTATCCTTACAAGGACGAAGTAGTGAAAATATTGTATTGTCGTCGGACTTACGTATTTGTGCCAAATTTCAAATCAAACCGTGGAAGGGGGTGAAAGTTAGATTACAAGATATGACCCTGACTAACAGACAAACTCACAGATACGAAAGTAAGCTGAATAAAACCTTTTAAAAAGCATAACTTTGTCGCCACCGCAATTCTTGTCTATTTCTCTATGGCAATAGAAAAATCGCAGAAAATCGCAGTTTGGGAACGGGGGTTGATAGGGTTAAAATACCGGAGAAGAAAAATGAAAACTTCAAAAATTAAATCCATTTAAGGGTAGTTCTTTGCAAGGCCATGCCACCTCCTTTACTCAGCAGATTGAAACGAAAAACGTGAGAAATGGGACGCTTTCTCCCAATCTAATATTCAGCCCAACCCCACCCAGAACTCAATAGCACTGCACTGCATCACATGTACAGCGCTATCTAACTATAAAATAGTCTCGTTCTTCTCGTACAATTCCCAGTGTATAAATTTCACCGTAAAAGTGCTGTAACAACTTTTCTGGGATGTCGTGAACGGAAACAATTCGTCTTTGGCAGCCATGACATATTGAAAAATCACTCGAGTTTTTCCTCCCGAAATTTTCACAAAGCATGCGAAAATTTTTCCCGTTCGCTGTCGTTGTTGTTTTCTATTATTTCTTTTTACATCTTTCATTTTTTTTTGTGTTCTTTACAAAATTTTCCATCGGATTACGACAACGATGGATCGACTTAACCCTCTCCCAACCCACTTTACTTCCACCCGAATGCAATCTTCTGGGTTATTTTTTTAAATGGCGAAAAAAAGAATAGAAAAAAACCCCGCACTTTAAACCCATTGCACGTCTACCTTAAAATACAGAAATACCCACTCTGTAACCTGCATATAGGTTTATAGGACTTGGAATAATATTCGAAGTTTTTTCTTTTTTTGCTTCGAAAAATTCGTTCTATTCCCAGTGGGCCCGAAGGAAAAAAAAAACTGGTTTCTGAATATCGGGATGGATTTGGATTTCTTTTATTTTACAATTCTTTCAAGTATTATCGCTCGAATGCCATTTTGGATATTTTTCAACAATTTTCCGCCGATGTTTTATTTTTCAGCTGAATTTTCTCAGTTTTTTTTTCTCTAATCGACCTGTGGGTATGTTGCAATCTGGCATGCATTTCCTAATACTGCCGTATTCTACCCATTCCCCTCTTCCCTGTTTACAGCCCATTATTGTGTAATACCAATGAAACCTGGAAAATAAGAGAAAAATCGGGAACGAACTACTGGACTGTGTATAGAAAATGCCTTGAATTCGGAGTTTTCAGAACTCAGAAAAAAACCTCCTAAAACTCACTCAGTTTTGAGTTTATGTGGCATGTACGCCATTCTTGCTTGAACTTTCCATACATTAATTCCGCTATCTTGTAAGTTTTTCCTGGCTCGAGTACAAACATCGTCCAATTGTTTCAACAAAACAGCAATATTGTGGATTATAAACAGCAACCGACAACCAGCAACCATCAACTCGATGGAAAATACCACCTTTCGAATTATGATGGGGTAATTTCACCAGTTTTACCCACATTTCTGCATATGGTGGCAGATGGGCGCATTTGAACAGCAATGTCAGACACTAATCGAGATGGTTGCCTTAAACAGCCCAAAAAGTCCCCATCATACATGGTTGGAAAAAGTCTACTAGCACTAAAAATGGATAACGAATGGAAAACTTTTCGACTATGGTACCAATCGTGTAATTTGGAAATAAATTCAGGTCTCGTTGAATGCCGTCGAGCATAAGTCGCAAGTCTGTCTGGTCCTACGGAATATTTTTTTGGCAGGATAAGAACTTTTTTGTGGATTACTGTTTTCGGCATTCTACAGATTTTTTTTCCTTTTTGCATTTTATTTTAAAATTTGTTTAGTTGCAGAAATCGGAGTTTTGTAATGGCATTTAGAAAATTAAGAATTTTTAGCACTATTAATTAATTGAAGCTATAGTTTTAAAAATTTTTATATAAATTTTTTTTTAAACAAAAGCTTTTTTGGATTTTTTTTATTTTATAATTTTTAGCCATTTTATTCTTATTAGTGTGACTAAAAATCCGAAATAACGTCTGTCTTCCGCCACGCTTGTTTATACTTCGAATATATACCTTCGAATATATACCCTTGATACGTTTGAGATATGTATTTTTAACTCCAGAATCGGATTCAACAATCCTAAAAATCCCCAAATGAGATTATCTCCGGAAAATTTGAGAAAAGGATAATCAAGTCACCCTAACAGGACCTTCTGTTATTAATGTCAGAATCGGATCCAGCGAACCCAAAATCCCGCAGATGGGATTTTTTCCGGAATATGCGGGGAAAATGATAATCACGGTATCCTCACAGGATCTTCTGTTATCTTTACAGAATTCTTAATGCCAGAATCGGATTCAGAGACCCCAGAACCCCCAGATGAAATTTTTCTGGAAAATTTGAGAAAAACGACAAGCACGTTATCCTTACCGGACCTTTCGTTATCCTTCAAAGGACGAAGTAGTAAACATATTATATTGTCGTCGGATTTACGTATGTGTGAAAAATTTCAAGTCAATCGGACGAGTGGAAGTGGGTCAATATTAGATTACAAGATTTGGCCCTGACAGACAAACAAACAGATACGAGGGCAAGCTAAATAAAAGCTTTTAAAGACATCTTTCCGTCTGTTAGTCGATCAGTCTGTGTACAAGCTTTCACAAAAAATAATACAGCTAGAGCCCTAAAATTTTACAAAGATGTTTCATCCGGAAATGGAACGATCCTATCAACTTTTGATTTAAATTCGTTAACCGGAAATAACCAAAATGGCGGCTTTTTAAAATTCTCTTTTTCATTTTTCGCATTTTACGCACCATTTACACTTTTTTCTTGAATTTCTCCGCGAATTTCATTCAGAATTTGTTCCGCGAATTTTATTTATCTATTTGACCATGTTCAGATTGGTTGAAATAGTCCGCCTAATTCTGACAAAAACTAACAACATTAAGTCAAGGTGAGGAAGTGGGGGTCAGTCCCACTTACTCACCTTTCCGAAATGTTGCAAGTTTTTGTCAGAATTAGGTGGACTATTTCAACCAATGTGAACAGGCTCTTACAGAATAAAATCACTTAGGAAAAAATGCCAAAATTTGAATTCGTTCAGACAGTTTTATATGAAGAAATTCGAGTTCGGGCGTCTTTTAGGAATAAACTCCTGAATTTTGTGTCGTAGTGTAAACGGTTATGCAAAAAGAATTTAGTGTCGAGGAACATTCTATGCAGCATATAGAATATTAAATTTAAAGCGAATATCTGTTCTTTTCGTTAAATATAGTAGTTTTGTTTCTGCTGATGACACGTGACTGTAAAAACGTGAATAACGAAAAAAACATACTTTTACGCTTTGAGATATTTACGGTTTTCCAATTCACTCTTTTCATCATAGGATTCGCAAAAAGTTGCACATTGCAAAACACAATTGAGCAAAATACCTTAAGGAAATTGAACCGAAAGAATCAAATCACATAATAAAGAAAATTTTCAAATCTTCACAACTTAGCATTTACGAAACTAACCCCCAAAGACTTTGTGTGAAAGAGTAGAAAATCTTGAATATTAAAAATAATTGTAAAAAGTTCATTTGATTACCTGAACGACTGCACTCCTTCATCGCGTTTCCCTGACCCTGCACCAAATCGAATAAATGTTGCACAGATTTTCCATTGGTTGTTTTAGAGCTCGTGCAGTTTTCTACCTCTAGAAATAGAATTGTTTATAGGACATTATGTGTAGTGTCTTATGGTTTCATGGGTCTAGAAAAGATACTAAAAGATACATTTCTGTCTTGGGATTTTGCATCATAATCGTGCACTTTGTTTAGTGTATCGCACTTGAGGGCACGCACGACTTATTGGGCGATGAATATATAGGAGAATTCTTTTTTTTTTATATAACAAAAAAAACTCCAATTCCAACTGAATTCATTTGTGAATAAGAGAAACCAAACAAATCTAAGAAAACGTAGAAAAATTAAGAAAAAAATAAGATATTTGTACCTTAAAAAAGTATTTGTGAATGCTTCCATAGTGAAATGGTCAACACTATACAAATGGCAGTGCAAGAAAATTATTTAAATAAAGAGTAATTCAAGGAATGCCACAGTTAATGTACTTGGAATTTGTATTTTATTTAAATTTTGGAACTGTGAAGCATATAAGATATTCACCCTGAGAACTATTTAAAGTGATGTGTATAGTAATATAATTTCAAATAGAACGAAAAAAACACATAATATACCGAAATATGACAAAGCAACATGAAATATTATTTCTAAACAGTTTTTTTTGTGTTCTTTTTTCTTAATAACTTTAAAAAAACAACCCAATTAGCACCGGAGGGTAAGGTGCCCTCTCTAAGGACTACCCGTCTTATTATCGGACGAGAGGTCCAATTTACGCCCTATTTAAATTCCTCAAAGACCTCTTTTCTTAATAGACATAACTGTTGGACGAGAAGAAGACCGAATGATATCAGTTTAGGCCTTGTTCGAAATATCGTCCAATAAAGCCTGAATGAGGCCTCAGTTCTTAGAAACGCACAAACGGAAAGCACAAACTGACAAATTGATATCTTATAGGACGTAATTTCGGTCTAAAATTCCCTATTGGGCATTCGCCTATTAGAGCGAAACAGAAAAAAAAACGTGAAGTTTGCCATTTCCTTTGAAAGTAAGCCACATTTAAATATATTGGAAATTTAAATTAAGTCAACAAAATTTATATTATTTTCCAATCGACTTTATTTCAAATTTTAAAAAGTTAATTATTCTATTTCAAAATTTATTTATAAATGATTTACAAAATTGGCAAATTTAATGTGGAACTATTAGATACAAGTCGTTTGTCATACCTTTAAGGGAGAGGAAAACTTAAGCTGGAAGTATTTATTATATAGAAGAAAATTTGTAATACCTTTAAGGGAGAGTGAGTCCCCAAAGGCTAAAATTACCGACCATTTTACAGTAAAGTGGCTATATAAAACTAGAGTGTGGTCATCGTGAAACTCATGATCTTAGAAATTTTCAAATTGACCGTTGAAATTTTCAAAGATATTTGACCAAAAAATGTCTTAATAAATTAACTTAAGTAGGGTCAGGCAGGGTGAAGTGGTCCACGTTTTTATTAATGGCCATAAAATGATCAAAAATTGTAATTTTTGCATGATAAGATAGTCAAATCGCAAGCGCAGGACCTAAGCTAACTTTCTGCAATCACAGATTGCCAACTTTTTGACATTAAATTTAATTTTGAGGCATTTATCGAAAACTTTGATTTTTCGATTTTTTCCAAATGGTAGGGAGAAGTGGTCCACCCACAAAATTTTTTCCAGAAATCGCATAGACATAAAAATAAATGACAAATAAAAATATAATGAAGTTTGATCGAAAATATGGTTTATTCTAAAGTAACAAATGAAGGTTTGGTCTGTTTTGGTGTTGGTTTCTTCGGTGTAGATGTAAGACGTTGCTTTCCTGCGGCTTTTTCTGCTTCTCTAATTCAGCTCGATTTTCGGGAGAAGTTATAATGGAGCTTCGCATCGATTTTCGGCCACGATTTGAAACACTCAAAATAACTCATAAAAAAACTTGAAAACAAGAAATATAACATTGACAGGGTGGACCACTTCACCCTACCAAACGTGGACCACTTCTCCCTACCGACGCTATTTTTTGTGGAATGACGCTGCTTCAACAATTGTGAAAAAGTGCAGAAATTCGTTGGATTTACAAAGTTCATAATGTAAACAACATTTTAGATTAATTACCTTATTGAAATTGCTGAATAATTCGTCAAAATGTTGTTGAATGTGAATACTTGCGAAAATTTTTCACAATGTTTTTTTGGCATTGGTCTGTGAGAGTGAGTAAATATACGTTTTCACACTTCAATGACTAATAAAAAACAAGCTGTCATCAAGAGCAACCGATGAGAGTCGGTTTAATGTCACTATTACTAAAAAATATTTGTGGTGGACCACTTCTCCCTACGAACCACTTCTCCCTACGGACCACTTCGCCCTACCTGACCCTACAATTTTCCTGGATCAAGGGCTTAAAAAGTTTATAATATAATAAATTATTTAAAAAAAAACTGAAAACAAAGTTGATTTTTTGAACAAAATTTTCGAAATAAGTTTTGAACCGTCTTCTTTCGAAAACGGTTTTCCGATTACCACACTCTTATTTTATATAGTCACTCTATTTTACAGACACCGGATCTAATTTTCCATAGCTTCCATTTTAACCCATTTGATCAGTGTTTAAATTTTTACCGCGCTCTTATTGGAGCGAATTTTTTCCCTTTGATTCGCTCTCTGTCTTGGGAACGAAAATGTAATTTGGAAAAAAATTCATGCCAAAAATTCCAGTGCCTAATTTCTCTAGAGTTGGCTTCCTATCAAAATTTTAGAGAAATTGGATCCGGCTTAACTTTTAGCGGTTTTAGAGTTAAAGACAGCATCTAGTCACAGAATTTTGAGTAGTCAGACAAAGGGTTTGCAAAAAGTTCATCAAAAATATTTACCGAATATAAATTTTTATTTTTTTTAACATCTTTCGGTTAAGTTTGAACCGTAGTTGGTTTCCGGACAAATATCTATTTTTTCCGGATTAAAGTTGTTTTTCGCCGCATAAATGAAATGACCGGACAAAAGTGTCAAAGTCAACCGAAAACTTCCAGGCAAATGTTTATTTTATTAAAATTTTTAATTGAAAATAAGGTAAGACTTTTTTGTATCCCCACAAACCACTAAAGTTTGGAAAAACTCATCAATCTCAAGATTGCATCCCACAAAAACTAAGAAAAACTATTCCAAACCGCCCTCCCCTCAACGAATTCTCTCTAATCCTAATTATTTTCATCCAATCGGAAAAAAAATCTCTACTTACATTTAACAGCTGCCAATATGTATGGTCGAATCATAAATTTCCCTTGATTTCCGTCTCGTGAAACATTTAATGTTTAACAAACACATTCTCCGATACGACATAATTTAACATTAAAATTTTAAAATCGTAAATTAAGTCCAACAACAAAATTTAATGTATCAGAATTGCACGAATCACGGTAAATTTTATCGTATTTGATTCGCAACAAGAAAACTGCGTACAACATTGGAAAACATACACAAATCAAAAACGCATGTCTGTCGCCCGTATATGACCTGCAAAATATATGTTAAAATTTATCAATTTCTAAGATTATGTTGTACCGAAAAAAATTAACCAACCAACAGTGAAAAAATTACCCAAGAGATCGACGATTTTCAATGAGGAATAGGCAGAGATACGAGTCGGGGTAATGGTGGATAAATTACCCTGGCTTCGTATTTCTTGTCAAGCGAGACACACTAATGCGAAACTAATGAACGCAAAAGAGATAGACAGATTGAGAATTCTCAAATTGGAAGATCATCCAAGTAGATCTTCGCTGCAACAGCATAATATCGTGATTTAATGAAATATGCTAATCGCACCATGCCTTCTTCTCTTTCCGCATAGCATAGTAAATTGCGAATTTATAGAGAAATTACCCCAAACCAGGTATATGCATGCACCACAAGAACTTTTAGTACCGTAAACACAACATAACGACCAGATTTTCGTATACTACGACCGTGCGCGATTTGCTATTATCAAACTAATATTTAAGATGTCAACCACAATCTTGAGACAAACCATTCGCGTATGATCATTTGAAGATAGATACTGTTTCCTCACAACCTCGTCTTTATTGATCCCCGATCCTTAGTTTCGTCTTGAAAATCTGTTATTTTTTTAGACTCCTTGCACCGCATTTGATACAAAGTACAACGTCGTCAACTACAAGATCATTGCAGCGATCGCGGCGACCGAGAACACACCTGGAAATATCACACGAATCGCTAGCTTAACGATTAGGTATTTCGAGTTCTTCACTAACGCTTCGGTTATTTTTTGCCTGTATTTCGTTTTATTTTTAGCAAATTTCACGTGTTTTTTGTGCACCTTTCCAGCATTTCTTTAGCGATCTTCAGTGAAGCTCGTCGGATCCGCGTGTCCCAACATCACGACATCTCGAAACGCATTCAAAATTGTTCGGTGCATTTTCCACCTTTTCTACACTCTAGAAAATTTTATTGTAATTTTACCCCTATTATCGTAGGAAACCATTTTCCTACGATAATAGGGGTAAAATTACACCGAGTCGTAATGGCTTAAAAGCTATGCATTTTTACTCATTTTGTGGCGTACAAAAGCCTCTTTTACGGGGGAACTTTAAGCTAAATAAGAAGTAAAAGTACAATACGGCTGTAATTTTACGACATGGATGTTTAAAATTACCACATTTTTGTTGTAATTTTCCTCCTATTTGGTAGCAAAACCGCGTCTTAACCTTCTTCCGTCCCTCGGGTCTATTTTGACCCAAACAGAAATTAGTTTGCTTGTACCTTTAAAAATATTTATATTACGAACCTGAAATTTTTTGACTTTGCCTTATTTATTGTAAACTAGCAGTATGCAAAAATTTGGCAACTTCCGATTACCCGTTACACTGCTACAAAAATAGTCACACTAAAGACCTTCGGGTCTAAAATGACCCAAGGCAGTTATTCGTATAAGAAATGTTTAATTTAGTCATATTATATTATATTAGTTAGTGTTTGTAAACTATATCTAGAATGCGGATCTAAAATCTTTGACCGAACGGGGTGATTTCTCGGGTATAAGAAACCGATTTTGTTGGATGTCAATTGGGAAAAACTCAACTGCCATATTTCTCAATTTTTGTATGAAGTTTTTTGACCGCTATTTTCGGGGAGAGTTCATTAGAACAATATATAAGTCTTTTGGGTTATACATATGTTGTTGTATGTTGTAAAAATTTCAAAAAACATAAAAAAACTCGTTTTTTGATTTTTGTATACACTAAACCTTTATGGGTCAAAATAGACCCGAGGAACTTTAGTGTGATTTTTTTTGAGGGACGGATGAAGGTTAAAGGTGTAATTTTACGACATTTTTTGTTTAAAATTACACCGAAAATGGTATTAGAATTTCTCGGTCTGCAAAAACAAAAATATTATATTATTTTTGCGGATGTTTTCACATCCAAATTTCCCGGGCATGTCTGTCATGTGGCAGGCGCCACACAGGATTTTGGTAGAGTAAAACTCGATTCGAGTATTTATACTCCGATGCCACAAACCTTATGCGAATTATAAGGTTAAGGTTAAATTGTCCGTACAATAATGCAAAAATACCCTGCGAGCGTGTTTTTACACCAAAATGAGAGTAAAAATACGAATATTGGTCGAAATTTTACGCAAGGTTTAAAATTACCCTATTTCTAGTGTAAGATTAATGTTTTTTGGGTGATTTTACAACTTAAATGGTGTGCGAGCTAAATTCTGATTTTTTTTCGCAATTTTACGACGTTTTTGCAAATTTACCTCGTTTTTACCCCAGTTTTCGGTTTAAATTCAAATTAATTTTCTACAGTGTACACCATATACGGGGCGCTATATATTTTACCTGATTTACCTGCACGTTTGATTACTATGGTTTGCTGACAAACAGAACAAATTCATGTCCAAACGCTGATGAAAGATTTGTCCGTAAAATTCTGTTAATTTATCGTTTCTTAACGTCGCTCAAATTAATCGCAATGTGATGTCCTTTTAATAGATTTAGTAATCAAATTGATCTCATCTTCTCAGATAAGTAATTCAATCTGACTTAACTCCATCTGGCTTTCAAGACGCAAGGGTAATTTTTTCCAAGCGAGGGTAATTTTTTAGTTAATTTTAGATGTTTGCATTTCTGGATCTGATGGAGCTTCGAATTGATTTAATCGTGTGGTGGTGATCTATTGAATCTTTGAGACGGAACACGATTTAACCTCAAAAAGGGAAAATTCATTTCAAGAATTCGCTTTATTTTTCCCACGACTTTTTCACGAAGTTTTGAGCGTATAGAGTTCTAATGTGGAATTTTAAAATCTAACAGTTTTAGCCAGATTCACATTTGTTAAAAAGTCAGTCATGTTTGGAAAAGAAATTATGTACAGTAAAATACGATACAAACGGAACTAAAAGATGTGTTCATTATATCCAGTTTTTATTTATGTATGGCTTCAAATTTAATTATATATGACTTTAATCTCTTTCTTTCTCTTGGATGGATCGATTTAGACATACAGTGGAAACTTGTAATAACTATATTTAAGAGAGTAAAAATTTTGATGCTTATTACGAAAAGAAAAGTCTCTAGAAGTGATTGAGGCTACTCGCGTACCCCATAACATTTTACCCCCTCCTCCACTGTATTCCGAACCGTTAAAGTAATTTTGATGTGGGTTTTTCTATTGGACTGGCCGTACTACAAGAAAAACAACTACTAAAATAATCCCTCCTCCCCTCGCTAAGTTAAACCACTCCTTCCTAATTCCCCTTTTGTGGTTGAGATTTTTTTATTTTTCGGTTAAAAAAATGTTTTTATAAATTTTTTTATACGATGCACAGATTTCGAAAAAAACAGGAAAAAATTATTCCATTTGTATAAGAGTGGGGGAGGAGGGGGAAGATTGGATTTTGACGTATGGCTGAGTTATGTAGAATCCTATTCTAAACAAGTTCTATCTTTATAAATTTTTCAATATGATTCACCGTTTTCGAGAAAATTGCAAAAAACTGTATGGAAGAGGGGGAAAGAAATGGTCCAACTATGCCCGTTCAAGAACTTATCCTACCCATTTACAAGAAACGTAAGTGTACAAGTCTCTAGCTCAATCCTTTCGAAAGTTATGGTGTTGACGGATAGACAGTTGAACAGACAGACGGAAACACTGACGAACGGACAGACGGAGTGACAGACGGGTGGACAGACAGACGGACAGACGGCTGGGCATGCGGAAATCAAAATCTTTTGTCATCTCTAACACCCTGGTGCAGTTCATTTTTGTGTCTAATAATTGGTTCGATGCGTTACAAACGACATACGACATAAATGCGATACGTTATGCGTTATATACGACGCAAATTTCTAATTCAATCAAGAAAAAATGCTGAGAAAAAATTAAAAAACTTAAAAATTTTTAACAGTTGATTTTTTGGTAATTACACTACACAGTTGCGTAACTATGGAAGGGGGGCATACCCTCCAATGGAAGGGGACATCCTAGCCCAGTAATACTAATGTGCGAGTCTGCAATAAAAAATGTCTGCTTCAAAAGTTTTTTCTTTGAAAAAAAAATCACCTGCGGCGCATTTAATAACAAAATTTCCGAAAAATCTTTTCTGTAGCGCTATCTGTGTTGTATTTCAAAAATAAATCAGCGTCTTTTGGAAAACAGTAAAATACAGCTTTTAGCTCAAGCACCGCTTTGCCTTGTTGAGTACTTTTGGATTAATTTCGAGACATTGGAAAGATTTCTTTTTTCCACTCCCTCACCGATTCTCTGTCCTGGATTGCTTAATTGTACTAGATTTTAATCCCAATGTTAAATATAGTGACAAAATCTGTAACTGCGTGCGTGTGTTCCAAAATAAGTAAAAAAAATCACCTGCGGCTCATTTTATTCAGGGGTACTCGTAGACATTTATTCGTAGAAAATGAGTGGAATCATATCATCTTGGCATGAGTGCTGTAACTATGGCTTTTATCACAATTAAAGTGCTGTCACCATACAGAACAATATAATTTTTCCAAACAAGTGGCCCCAGTGAGATTTTCGCAAGGGGGAAGCAAGGGGGAAGGAAGGGGGGGGGGGGGGCTTCGATTCTTAGGAACGCCGCTTTCTTGTATGTATTTTCGATTGAGCTTTCGATAGTATCTAAAAATAGAAATATAAATAAAACCCAAAATCCAGTCGGTTAAATTGTTCCCAAAGCAGAACCATAAAATGCATCAGAAATGATGATTAACAGAAGATCATGTTAACTGGAACCAGCTTCCAAACCAACTATCATTATGTATCTCCGCTAGGAAAAACGGAAAAGAAAAAAACTGAAAATAAAAAAAAAACTGTTCAACAGCTGGTAGTGCAAATGATGCAAATGAACGCGTCGCACGGCAGAAGATTCCCTCTGGATTAGACTTTGGGCTTCCAACCACGTACGAACTCCACGCGGATCCTCATCAACCGTCGTCAACGTGATTCGTGCGAACGAAGGTAGAACTCCATCATCACCACCAGAAGTCACATATGCTGAGCTCAGACTTTTTTTTTAAAATTCGAACCTGAGCTGGAATCAGGATTGGGATGTGATGCATTCATTTTCTCACTCCCACACGATCGTGTCGTTTTAAAGACGACCCAAAGTTGCTGATGTTCTCGTTTAGTTTCAATTTTCCGTGGAAATCTTAGTATGGCACCATCACCATCTCCAGACCTCCTCGTGAATTATTTTCTCTGTTCTGATACTGATTTGGAGTCAGTTTCCATGTAAAAATCCTCATCGACACAATGCAGTTTTGTTAGCAGAGTGCGGGAGGCGATATCCCGCAAGATCGGTACGCAAATAAGACAAATCTAAATTGCGACAATGGTACACAGTTCCAGAAAAATCGTATTAAATCTCCTTGCCATTCGTACGATACTTACTTATTACCAGGGCCCGGATATTTAAGGCAAAAAGGCATTTTGCCTATTTTGCTTTTTTCGTTCATTTTTGTATAATAACTGCCTTTTAGGCATTTTTGCTTATTTTCCCACTTTTTCGACCATTTAGCCTTTTTTTATGCCTTTTTTAATAATTCCGATCTTAAAAAGATTTATAAATTCTTAAATACCCATAAAAATTATCGTTTTTTTTTTTTGATTTGGCAATGCCTATATTGATGACAGTTGCGCCAATGTGCGATCAGTTTAGTTTTGGTAGTAAATTGAAAACTTAGAAATGCCAAAAATCACACGAGAAAACCGCCTTATACTCGTGAACCTTGTAAATACATTTGGCAAAGACTGTTTCTCGACAGACGGGAGTTTGCTTTTCTGCAATATTTGCGAAAAAGTAGTGAATCATTCAAAAAAGCATTTTGTGACACAACACATAAAAATTGCCAAACACAGGAATTTATTGCAGAAAGCAAGTTCAAAAAAAGTCGCGTTATTCAAAAATGCAATCAGCAGAACAAGCGACTCATCATTTTCTAAAGATTTATGTATGGCATAAATCCACTTTGGAAATTGAATAATAATATTTTGAAAGAGTTTTTTCAAAAATATTGTCATGAAAAAAATCCAGATGAATCAAAGTTACGAAAGAATTATTGGAGACCTGCTATTTAGAAACAATTTCGCGGATTAGAAAATAACTTTTAGGTAAGTTTTAGTTGACTTAATTATTTCTTGCAATCAGTATTAGATCCGTATTACCTATTATGATTGTCAATGCACCTAAAGTAACGTCACTATAACAAGTTGTAGGTAAAAAGCAGCGAACACTCATATTACTTAAAGGAAGTGAGACTCTTTATACGGCTATTAGCTTTTTATATATTTTTTTAAATTTATTTATATGAATTTAATTTATCTGAAATTATTTGCAAGCGTTCAGCGTTCAATTTTGTGATACATGATATGTAATATTCGTGCAATGAAAATGCCTTTTGGTTAAATAAATGCCTTTTTTTTGAAAAAATAATGCTTATTCAGTCTTTTATACTGCCTTTTTGCCTGCCTTTTTTCGCATTTTATAAGTGCCTTAAATCCGGGCCCTACTTATTACCATTCTCAACCGCATTTAAAACAATTGAATCAACAACGTCAGTGAAAAGATTCTAAAGGTTTTAGACGCAAATTACAAAACTGGATTTAAATAACGTTACACTTTGCAGTGATACCAATTTCAGTTGGCACAAAATTGACTCTCAATCACTTTCAAAAACTCTAACTCGAAAAGACTCCACGAGAGCAAAAGGAGAGAAGAAAAGTTGGTTAAACATTATGATTTTTTATGCTAGAAACCACCGGAATAAGAGTATTGCAGTACCGCGAAAAAAGCTTTAAAATTTTTGGGAAAAATTGCTTTAAAAAGTTCTCTCCAAGTCCTTGAATTTTTAGTTGTCGAAAGAAGTTCTAACCAGGATTTTAATTTCTTCGTCGTGCAAAAATTTTGGGAAAGGAAGGAGGGAAGGGTGCAAAAGTTTTGGAAAAAGAAGAAAGGAAGAGCAAAACTTGTGGTAACGCTACTGCTTGCCAGGTCCCCAAAACTTTTTACCCTAACCAAGTGGACATTTCCAATGAAACTTTTTCGGAACTATGTGAATAGGAAAAATTTTTCCCCCGGACAGCAATGAAATAATTCATACTAGCTTGCATATCCGTCGTTGCCGGGTTAAATTTTTTGTCTAAGTTTTAGAATACGGAGAAAACCGGAAAGGACTTAAAAACTTTTTAATTGGTCTATGTTGGGGCTGGACCCCCGACGAACATCTATGCCAAATTTCAGGCCAATCGGTTCAGTAGTTTCCCCGCGAAAGAGTAACATAGCGCAAAAACTAAGTTTCGAAATCACTTTACCCCCTCCCCTTACTCCCCCCACCACTCGCGCTATTTTTCCGTATGCCTATGTTGGAACCAGAACTACCACATACACTCATGTCAAATTTCAAGTCAATCGGTTCAGCCGTTTTTGCGTGAAAGAGGAACAGACAGACAGACACCAACTCATTTTTATATATTAGTATGATTTAACCCTCCGTCTACCATTGGGGTCAATTTGACTTGACCCCACAGCGATAAAATTTTTCTCTAATTCTAGCCGTAATAGTTTTTGGACTTTGTAACTTCTTGACATTGTTTCTTTAAAAATTCTTCATTGTATTTTGCTGGAATCTATTGACATTATTGAAGTTTTTTCTAAGCGTACTCAGACATTTTCAATAACAACTAAAGGAAAATGGCTTATTACCGATTGGGGTCTAATTGACCCCAACGGTAGTTCTAGCAGGTTTTTTTTTCGGTAGACGGAGGGTTAAAGATTGGCCCCTGGCAATTGTAGGTTTTCTTATGTTTTCTGTGTATTTTGTGTGATTTTTGATATTTTTAATTTCAGTTTTTCGGCTTTTAACCCACTTCGACATAAATGTAAATTGAATTTGGCATCACTGCCACCTCCGATAAGTAACTCCAAAATACACACAATTACTTTTAAACATTTCCACAAATCTCAACTGAGTCTCCACTCAATCGTAGCATCATCCAGCATAATTTAATTTAAAACATTCAAATTAAACTCAAATACAGGCAGGATCACCCTCGTCGACATTTTGTGTGTTAATGAGTCTTGTCTAAGACCGAAAACTCTCGAGATTAGTCGCGATTACTTAGAATTCAAGCCGTAATATTAGGCCTGGGCATGTTTAATTGTTATGTGTGGATCAGATATATATCCAGAATCTTCAAGCTTCGTGCAATTTCCTCCTTCATCACTTCCTTAGCTTGGTTAAATGCAATCCACCCTCAACTGCACCTCAACGGATTCATGGCTGGCTTTTGAAAAAAAGAATCTGCACTACGAAGTGAATCACATTCCGAATTCGATCCCATCCTATATTCTATCCACAACACAGATGAATCGAACTGAGGCGGATTAATGGTCTCACGGGCTCCTCTCAATCTTGGCAAAAATCATTTCTCGTGACAAATGGAAATTACCTACTTTGCCATCGACGTCTACGTCGACGGTACAGAAATATAACTGGATGTTTGGTCGTCGTTAAGTATTTTGGTGCGTCTCCAATAGGGCTTAACTTGGCATCCAACTTAGAGGTCAATCCGAGTGCATTACTGGAAAGTGGGCTTAGAGTGAGGATGGGGTGGGGTTCGATGGTATGAAGCAGCAACAGCAGCATAGATCTTTATTTTGAAATCGTTAAATCGCCTCTTTTACAAAATATATATACCTGATGGCTAGCTGGCTGGCAGGTATAGAGGTAGGCATCCATTACCTGGCATATATTTAAAACGCTAATATCTCGCAATCAACATGCGCGCAGGTTCGTTACCATTTCGCAGGAATCAACTTCACGATGTGCACTATTTCGGTCCCATGGGACTGTCTGTCTGCATTGGACCCATAATAGTTTGTGAAAATTGTCATAAATGGTGCAGTGACCGACCTTAAGAAGTTACCAAATCCAAATCTCAGCGTCGATGGATCATTTTTCTTTAAGAGGCGCTAATAATTCTCTTGCGTTTCGTAGCTGAAGTCGAACTCATTTAAAACGGAGAATATCTTCAAATTCATTAGATAATTTCTCGTCCGCCGACTGCAGTCGAGTATCCAGTGTGGCTCCACTTTCCTTACGATGAACGTGTGATGAACTGAAGAACGAATTGGAGCTGATCCAGTAAACGAGCTCCAGATAATAGAACGGAGGGCTAAAATCGTGACGCTTGATAAACCCACGTCTTAATTTTTCTTCTATAGTCAGGAACATTCCTACAACTTGGTCTGTGTAAACTGCGCCTGGATTCCCTCTTGCATCGGGATAGTCACAGGGACGGGGTTCCGGATGGTTTAGGATCCAAACGATATTCCAACCAAATCCATTTCAATGTCTTCTTAATTTTATTTCCTTTAAAAATCTTTTATTTTAATTTCTTCTATTGCCGCCCGGTTGTAACGTTACGAATTCCATACTATAACTAAGTCCAGCTTCCTTACTCTTATAACGTGTGTGGCATTTTATACAAATCTCTGCCAGTTCACGACGATAAACAACCGAAACGGGGCCAGGGATATTAATTGTCTTTAGCAGGGAAAAGACAATGATGATTGCAGGTTAATTGTTTAAAACCTTACTGATGGCATGTCATTAGGTAAACCGTTTCTTGAATTGGTCACCATTTATCTTACGTTCAACAAGTGATTTTTTTGAAAATGCGTAAAAATTGCAACAGTTTTCTTTTATTATTATTAAACTAATAAATTTTGTAGCTTTTTAAAATTTAAGATACATTTTTTTATCTTTTTTTTCGATTTAAAAAAAAAATTTAAACATTTTTTTACTTTTTTTTCGTAACAAAATTTTAGAAAAAATTTATGTACATTTCATAATACAAAACTTAATTAAAGTGCAATAACTAATAAACAGCCAACAATACAAAATACAATCACCACCAACCCGGTTAGTCAGAGGACGAGACGCGCTTTTGGATCATCATCGAAATTTCCAACTTCCTTGGCCGATTCACAGTCCGAATCTTCACTTTTTTGGGATCCTGTTTGTTGGGCAAACGCGGGGAAAGTCTGTAATTTTTTGAAGTAAAATTATTATTCAACGTAAGTTAGTGTAAGCAAAAAATTTATTAGTTGAGAAAAATCTGTTTTTAGCAAAAAAAACTATTTTTAAGAAAAAATCCCAAAGAAAGAAAATACATTGAAACCTCGAATCGAGGGGTATACGCTACTGAGGGGGGAAAATATTGTTATTATTTCAATCAGGGATGTGGAGTCCCAACTCTGATTCCGACTCTGGAGTCGCAAGTTCCTGAAAAATCCCCAACTCTGATTCCGACTCTGGGGTCGCAAATTTCTCCGACTCGGACCCTGATTTTAATTTCAAATGTACACCAATTTCGGCAAGACACCCAAAACGCGAAGAGAACTGGGATGCAAAACTGGAGAAAATCAGCACTTCTGGCAAAAAGGTCGAAAACCGAGGGCAACGCCGACAAGGAAGAAAAAATTAAAAAACAACAACTCACCTCTTTATTCGAATTATCACTCAAACGATTGACGAAACTTTGTTGACTTGATCCTTCCATCTTTACTCGAGTTTGCTCATTCCGTCTAACAGAACCACCCCTTGCTCTAGCCAAAGGATTTTGAAAATGCATGCTAATATTCAGTTTTCCATGTCCATTACGCCTTCGATATACAAAAAACCCGACTAATGCTAATAAAACCAACACGGAAAGCGTCCAAGCGATTGCAGCGCCACTTCCCCCTGAAGACTTCGGTTCAGATATTATCTCACTGGCTTCGACAACTTCTCCCATATCAATGCATGGCACGCCACCCGCAATGACTTTTCCGTTGTGGCAAATACACTTTGGTCCGCGATCAGCCTGGACACAAACCACAGAGCACTTATGGCCCGCGCAAACATTTGTCACATTCTTCTGTTTCGATTTCCCCACCACGACAATCTCCTCCGAATTGTAGACGTTCAGACTCAGTCCTTGGCACGCCTTGTCACCAAACAATTTGCACTTAGCAGCATGTGGAGATCCAGTGTTGACGATGTACGCGTGATTCTCGTAGATACTCAGCCCGTTTGGGCTCGTTATGGCTGAGTCCTTTTTCACAACAAATGAAGAAAGACTTCCTTCATAGTCCACCGACTTTAGTGTTTTCGAATGCATGTCAACATAGTATAGCAGTTTCTTGTAAAGATCGCAACCCAGCGCAGAAATATAGAAGCCGTCATTCACGATCACCTGCGGACGACTTCCATCCAAACCTACTCTGTATATTGAACTTTTCGGGGTTCCCAGCGTCCAGTAATGCATAGAGGAGTAAAATAAATACTTATTGACCGCATCAATGGCTATTGCTTTGATAACCTCCCTGGATTTCAATTTCACAATTCGTGCGCAGGCCGCCATGCCGTGGAAACTACAAACGTTGATCGAATCGGAGTTCTCGTGGTTCACATAGTAAACATTTCCCGTGATCCAATCGACGGCCACTTTCTTAGGGTTTCCAACGTTCATAATACGCAATCCGTGGGTTTTCAGACCATATTCGAAGAGTCCCCCCGAATCCTGGATCGTGAAGTACGCCTTGTCCAAGCCAACATCGACGTCAAGGCCAGAAATTCTGGAATCATTGCTAGACCAAGCGACCCGCATGGCGATCGGATTCTCACTCAACATCCTCACCTCATTTGAACTGCTAAACAGGATATAGTGTTCGCTATCGACTGATTTGCATGTCTGTTTATCATTCCGCAACATGAATCCAGGATAACAACCACACCGATAGGATCCCTCAGTATTTTCACACAGTTGAGCACAAGGAGAGAATTCCTTACATTCGTTGATATCTTCGCAGGATTTATGGTCGCTCTTAAGTCGGTATCCATCAAAACAACTGCAGATGGGACCAAGAGGCCATTTAGTGCATCGTTGCTGGCAGGGATTGTTATTGCAGGCGGTCTTGCATGTTGGATTCTCATCATCTCCTTTGGCACAATCGGAAACTCCGTCGCAGACTCGAAGTTGATCGATGCAGTCTCCATCCTCGCAGTGAAACATTCCGTCCTGGCACATCTTAGTGAAGTGATGGAACAGACTGGCATTATAGTGGCCGCAATCCATTTCATCGCTTCCATCGTGGCAGTCCTTCTGTTCGTCGCACTTGAATTCCTTCAAGATACACTGCTTCTTATCAGCGCACTGGAATTCGTGGACACTGCACCCCGAGCAGTCAACTTCATCTTCGCCGCGAGGACATTCAGCAGTTCCATTGCATCGAACTGCAATGTCCAAACACTTAGTCGGGTCGGACGGACATTGGAATTTCGTAGGATCTTCAGATTCACTGTTGCCATTCCCACAAACGATCCTCTTGTTCAAATCGCAGTTCATTTCGTCAGATCCGTCGCCACAATCGTTGTGCCTATCGCAGACCAATTTCTTGTCAATGCAGTGACCCATCCGGCATTTGAAGAATCCTTCCGGGCAATCCTTAACCGCTGCAATTATAAAAAAATGTTAATAAATCAGGAGAAAAGAATCAATAATGCAAGCGGCAAGAGAAGACACAAGCAGCTAAAAACAGAAATGTGATAGAAACTTACGACATTTGCTGTGCTCATCAGACCCATCCATACAGTCGTTATGTCCATCGCACTCCCATACCTTTGGGATGCATTGACCAGAAGTACATCGAAATTGCCTTTTTCCGCACAATGACTTGGATCTTGATGTGCAAGTTTTCTCATCAGACATATCTCCACAATCGTTCATTCCATCGCAAAGAGTCGTCATGTCAACGCATTTTTTGTTCGCGCATTGAAACTGAAACTTATGGCATTTGGTTTTTTGATCTACAAATGAGAAGAATTAAAATCATAAAGAATTTCGCAACCAAATCTTTGGCTCTACCAAAATTCTCGCAATGATCCTCATCCGATTTATCGTTGCAATCGTAGTTGTGGTCACACTTCATCTCCGAACTCACACATTGCTTTCCGTCATGACAGGCGAATTCATCAAGACTGCAGGTCTTGTGTTTTCCATTGCAGTCAGTTTCATCAGATCCGTCTGCGCAGTCCTTATGCCCATTACACTGACGAGACTGCGTTAAACATTCACCAGATCCGCACCGGAATTCGCAGTCAAGAGCTTCAATGCAAGTCCGGTTGCTACTGTCCTTGAAAACAAAACCAGGTGGGCACAAACAGGATGACGCTTGCGGGCCTAAGGAGAGACAAATATGCGAACAACCACCATTTCCGATCGAGCAACGAGGATTAGCAATGCGCAGTGGCCGCGACGACGTTAGAATTATTTCATCGGGGAAACTAAAGTATGGAGGCTTCTCGATTTCAAAGGATTTTATGGACCCCATGTTACTCTTGTGCGTATAGTAGATGGTATTTGAACGACGTATTGACCACACAATATCTTCTTCAAGGACAGCCATGGAGACAGGATCTCTCAATTGAGCCCTCATCAGGAATCGAAATGATCCTCTATAGTCTGTGAATTCGATTTTACCACCCGCACTGTCCAGCCAGAACAGAGTCTTGGAGTAGTAATCAATAGCAAATTCGTATCCCGAATTTCCCAATCGGTCTTCTGCGATATGACTATGGATACCACGTCCGTTTATTGATTGAATATCAATGTGGGTGTGTTGATTAGACCGGAGCGCTACGTACATTTTACTGCAGACGAGAGTTTTAAATATATATATTTTTTAAATTTTGGAATTTATTGTGGAGAACTCACCCAACCTCAGGGTTAACGACAAGACCGATAGGCTCATCATTTCCGACAAAATGATAGACAATTCCACGCAATTTCTTATTGATTGAATAGACTTCGATTGTCCGGCGTTCACTGTCCGACCAGTAGAGATTGTTTGCCATGAAATCTGGAAGAGAGACAGATTATTGCATTGGGAAAGAAACCAAGAAACAGATTCTTACCAAAGGATAATGCCGAGATGTTCCCCAGATTTGATTCGATCAGTTTATTCGACGTTTGCTTGACAGGATCTATCTCGTATATTGCCTTCTGGACGTTGTCAGCTACAAAAATCGTTCCAGTGAGAGAGTTAAACTCCATCCTGTGGATATAAATGTGAAGAGGAATCGCCGCTGTTATATTATGACGTCCAAATGAAGAATGCTCCATGCGTATCAAATAATTGGCCGCGCCGATGTACAATTGATGTTTCTTAGAATTCGACCTGCAAGTAAGTTGATCGACGCCTAGCGTCATTCCCACAGGGCAAGCACAAGTCGAAGTAGAGTTTTCAGCCAGAAGACAGAGGTGGGAGCATTTGTGGGATAAGCAGGAATGATTCCCTTTTGGCTGCAGTGCCGAATGGTAAATGTGGATATCGTAGATAGTTCGGTCCTTCAGGAATACTTCATGATCCTTTCCAGTAAACTTATTGCACGTATGAATGCTCTTCGTGTTCCAATCCGACCAATACAAACGATCCCCAAATACAGAGATTCCGTAGGGATGCTTCAGAGTATCTCGCAGGATAACGCGGCGATCAGTTCCGTCTATTCTAACCGCCTCCATTGTTGCGGTTTTCGCATCCACCCAATACAGTCGATCACTTGGTAGGTCGAGCGCGATTCCGTTTGGCCACTTGATACCATCCTTGACCAAAGCGATCATATTCGTCCCGTCCATTGAAGCTCTTCCGATCATCGGCTTCTTGCCCCAATCTGTCCAGAACATTTGACCCTTGTGCGGATGCAAGGCGATTCCACGTGGCGCATGTACGTTATCCATAACCAGAATTAGACAATGGGTTCCACTATTCGAGCATACAGCGATGTGTTGATGAGCGTTGTCCGTGAAGTAGATATTTCCGGTTAACCAATCTACCGCGAGATCTTCAGGTAATTCCAATCCGGAAGACACAATAACTTCCTGTTTACTGCCGTCTTCCCTCGCCTTCACTATGCTCTCCGCTCGATGTTTAATGTCCGTCCAATAAATGTTCAACCCATCGTAAGTGACACCTATCACTTGGGAGAGATTTGCGGCAACGTGGTAAATATGCCGGGATTGAATGTAGACTCCAGTCACGGTTTTTTGCGTTGTATAGAGAAGCAACGCTTCGCCATTTTGTACCGCACATGTTCTTCTATCGTTCTGTAAATTGAATTTCTCAATACATTCACATCGGTAGGATCCTGGAGTGTTGATACAACGCTGACTGCATTTTCCATAGATCTCACACTCGTCGATGTCAATGCAGTGGCCCTTGTCCTGATGGTTGCGAAATCCCAAAGGACATACACAGGCAGGTCCCGAGGGAAGCACCTCGCATTCTCCAGGGCATACTAAAGACTTGCATGATCCAGTGTCGCATGATCCACCCTCGTCACTTCCATCCGGACAATCTTTCGTCTTATCGCAAACTTTGCTTAAGGCGATACAAGTGTCATTGTCTTTGCACAAAAATTTCTTATCTTCCAACAAACATTTTTTCTCTGGCAAGAAAAAAACAAGCAATGAATTATTTTTAATATTTGGAATGATATACAAATCGATTTCGTTTTAGACTAAAAAATGAATCATTCATTTTTTGAAACAAAATTTATAAAATATTTTAACCCTTTCGCACCTATTGGGACATATGTGTCCCAGTGAATGTTCACAAAGACCTAATATGTAAAATTTTTACTTTAAATGGGTCAAATATGTCCGATGCCAAACACCTGCTGGGACATATATGTCCCATCACCACCCAAAAATATTTTCTCAGGGAAAAACGCTATATATTAATTCAATATGCATGTCTCTGTTAAATTAACCCATTATAATAATTTGAAACTAATTAAGTCCCCCGTACCGTAAGGATTAAAAGGAAACACACGATTTGTAACTATTTTTTTCTTCCTTCGGGGACCAAAAGATACGAACAAAAGTTTCAATTCAATCGGTCAAATGGTTTTATGATGCCTTAGAGCCGGATCTCCCAAGCATGAGTTTTTAAATACCCACGAAGCTCTCATGTAATTTACACAGGAATTTCCATGCGCATTTCAAACTTACGAATGCGAAATTCAACCCCACCGGAATTTTACTTTACCGTAATAAACATTTACGAGATGCAGACGGATAAACTGAAGAACAGTTTCATTTTTCTATCAGTTTTAGATGTTTTAAAATATTTTGAAGTAAAACCTAATTCAGTTCCTTCAGATTTCAAATTTCAACCGGAGCAATCTTCAAAATATTGAAAGTGTAACCTCACTTTTATCTTTTAAAACATAAAAATAACTTACTACAATTCAATTCATCACTTCCGTCGCCGCAATCGTCGATTCCATCGCACCTCCACTCCGTGCTCTCCAAACAACGTTTATTTTTACAGACAAACCCCTTGCATTTGGACTCAATTCCGATGCAGCCGACACTTTCGTCAGAATCATCCGAACAGTCCGTTTTTCCATCGCAGACCAAATCTAACGGGATGCAACTTTTATCCGAACACGTGAATTCATACTCGTTACAACCGATATTTCGTTTCGTCGCAATACCATCGCAATTTGCCTCGTCATCGCCATGAGGACACGTTTCAACACCATCGCATAGAAATTCACTGGAGATGCATGTTTCGTTGTCTCTGCACCAATACCAATTCGGTTTGCGACATAATCGGAAATCTGCAGGGAAAACGCGACATTGAAAAGAAATTTCTTAAACGTATAAGAACTTAAAATGCGATTTCAACTCAGGTAACACAAGATGGCGTAAAATTGACGCCATATTTTAAAATTTGTCGTGCGTTCCGTAATGAAACTCAATGAAAGCATAATCACATGTCTGTGAAATTCCTAACCTCAAACTTCACATCATCACTTACCGCAATTTTCCTCATCTGAATTGTCCGGGCAATCCTTGCTTCCATCGCACATCTCTGATCGTTTAATACAGGTGCCATCGTGACACGGAAATTGATCTGCAGTACATATCGAAAATGCAACGCACTTAACAGCAACCACGCTACATAAAATTAACGCCAAACGAATCAGGAGCATCTTCCTAATTATTTAATTTAAATGTTTTTAGAATTTAAAACGAAAAATTTATTTGAAATAAACTAACCGAAATGAAGAACTCCGTGGTTTGGAAATTTCACAATTCACAAAACCCAGAAGAAATTTAAACAACACAAAATTAAAGACAATGAAACTTTCCTAGCTTACCACCCAACGGACCAAAGCCAAATGATATCAGATTTTCAATCTTTCAGCGAGTGCAGTTAGAATTTATTGTTTAATGATTTATTAGAGGTGCCAGCAGATGAAATTTGGACAAGTCATGAAGGATTCTAGAATTGTCTGTAAGCCTTGAATTTAAAAAAAAAACCATGCGAAATATTTTTTTAAAATCCGCAAAAAGTTTAAGATTTTGGAAACAAGAGTTATGAAAAGAATTTGATTCATGTTGCCGTCAATTTGAATAATTTAAAGAAATAGATCCAAAATTGGTAACTTTTTTTCAAAAATTTCAAATTTTTCGCGATTTGAAATCATTTAGCCAGACAGACTTTTTGACTGTCTGAAAATCAATCAGAATTTCTATTAGAATTTTTCTGTCCTATAAAAATGTTCGAATTCTCGAAATTACAGTAATATAATGTAATTTTCGATCGTCACATAATTTTATACTCTATATGATATATCATACAGAAGTATATCAAATTTAGTATACCGTTTATAACTCATCGAACCAATCTTCGGACACAAAAATGAACTGCACCATGGTGTTAGGGATGACAAAAGATTTTGATTTCCGCACGTCCATCCGTCTGTCCGTCCGTCAGTGTTTCCGTCTGTCTGTTCGACTGTCTATCCGTCAACACCATAACTTTCGAAAGGATTGAGCTAAAGACTTGTACACTTACGTTTCTTGTAAATGGGTAGGATAAGTTCTTGAACGGGCAAAGTTGGACCATTTCTTTCCCCCTCTTCCGTACAAACGAAACAGTTTTTTGCAATTTTCTCGAAAACGGTGAATCATATTGAAAAATTTATAAAGATAGAACTTGTTTAGAATAGGATTTTACATAACTCATCCATACATAAAAATCAGATCACTGCTTCCCCATCTCCCATACAAATGGAATACTTTTTTCCTGTTTTCTCGAAACCTGTGCATCGTATCGAAAAATTTATAAAGATAAAATGTGTTTAGAATAGAATTCTATAAAACTTATTTATACATCAAAATTCAGTATGACCACTCCTTATCCCCTCCCCCATACAAATTGTATACTTTTTTTTCATTTTCTCGAAAACGGTGAGTCGTATTGAAAAATTTTCATACATCAAAATCCAATAGGACCACTCCTTTCCCCCTCTCCTATACAAATGAATTAATAAACATTTTGTCTGTCATCATATAGAGTATTTGATGATTGGCCCCAGGCAATTGTAGCTTTTCTGATATTTTAAACCCGTAGTTGTGAGCAACAAAATTATTACAAAACATTATTTGAGGAAACCCAATCTCACGTCAGTGTGAAGTGCCAAGAAGACAAAAATAAATTTGATCAGGAGTGAGCACAAAAAAACAGGGTTGAAGGTGTAGGTTAAAGAAGGTCCAGAGAGAAGGGAGATTAAATAAATATATTTATAAAATACAAAAATTGTTTTTTAAATCCAATTTCTACCTACTTTACTGTTTACCTTTCGTGATTTTCTAAAATACAAAAAATCTTACATACTTTCAGGCGAATTTCTAGAGTAGGGTAAAGCCAACATCTCTCCCTCAGTATTTTCACACAAAAAAGTTCCTGCCAGTTTTCTTGTGGACAAGTTAACCCATTAAGTCCCAATATGTTTGATTTTCATCGTTTTTTAAAATCTTTAAATATTTCATATTTATAGGATCATTTTGAATTGGAAAATAAATTGTTAAGCTGATATTCATGTCAGGAAATGATTTATGTTCTGTTCTACAAAAAAGAATACTGTAATTTACGGAAATAGGATTTCTGATTAAATGAACGTACTTCAACAAGCAAATTACCTTGTCTTATAGGACGCTGGGACCTAATTTGGTTATTCTGTGCCAGATATTCCCATAGACAGGATTGTAGAAAACAACAATCTTTCACTCACTTGGGCGGAACAAAATAAGATTAATTCTGGTGATCTGCGTGCGTGAAAGAAGCAATGATGTATGCTCGGAAATAAGATATATAGAAGTACATATATTAGATTTTGTATACGATTTGTAACGCATCGAACCAATCATCGGACACAAAAATGAACAAAAGATTTTGATTTCCGCATGTCCGTCCATCTGTCTGTCCGTCCGTCTGTCTGTCAATCCGTGAACACCATAACTTTCGAAAGGATTGAATTTTGTATAGTTACGTTTCTCGTAAATGGCTAGACCTTGAACGGGTTAAATTGGACCATTCCTTCTCCTTCCCCCTTACAAATGAAACAGAATGTTACAAATGCCGCCAACAGTGTGAGACGCGGCAGAAGAAGTTCGATTCTCCAGTTTCTGCAGTTCGGAGAGGCACTCTCTGAAGCCAATCAGGAACTCATCGGCATTCTCATTGTTGAACACCATTGGAGGCTTTAGTTTAATCACATTATCGTTAGGTCCATCTGAGCTAACTAGGATTTTGTGGACGTCCTTCATTCGGTTCACAACCCATCGTGCTTCCGAAGTCGCGGGTTCGCGAGTATTCCGATTTTTCACCAATTCGACGCCGATGAACAGACCACTACCTCTCACATCTCCAACAAAATCAAAATCGTCCTTCAGTTCCATGCACTGCTTCAGTAAATAGTTGCCGACATTAAGAGCGTTCTCCTGCAGCTTCTCATCGTCGATTACTTCAAAAGAAACGATAAAATATTACTAAAAATTATGTTCGAAACTAAATTATTAAAAATAAAATCTTTCTTTTCTTGAATGGCACGACAGTTTAAATCAGGTTTTTACTTAAAAATCGCTAACACGGAGAAAAAAAATTTGCTATGTAAGGTAAAAAAAATTAGAATTAAAAATTAAAAAATAATATACACAAATATACATGTAGAAAATTAGAAGGAGTTAAAATCAGAGTACGGAAAAATTCGAAAAACAAAATTCTTTCGCATTTGCGAAACGACTCGTATAGAGTAGAATTCGAGAATGATTGAAACCGATTTTTAAAAGCTTTTATTTGGCTTGCTTTCGTATCTGTCTGTCTGTCTGTTTGTTTGCCTGTTTGTCAGGGTCAAATCTTGCGTTCTGATTTTGACCCATTCCCACCCATCTGATTGAAACTACACATATATACATAAGTCCGATGACAATACAATATTTTCTCTACTTCGTCCTTGTAAGAATAAAAGAAGGTCCTGTAAGGATAACGTGATTATTCCTTTCCTTAAATTTTTCGAAAAAATCTCATCTGAGAGTTTTTGGAGTTTACTACAATAGAGAGAGAGTTTAGTATGTACTACAATAATACGAAATGACTAAAAAAAATAAAATAAAACAAAAAATTTAAAAAAAGGATTCATCTTTTATTTTTAAAAAAAATGTACTAAAAAGGAAAAAATAATTTTTTGGGCGCTGTGTATCAAAAATAAAGCAACATAAAAGCCTGAAAAATAAAATATTGATACACAATATGTCCCCATCCTCCAAAAAATTTCATCCCTTTGCATCCCGTCCATCTTCCCCTCCCAATTCACCATCACCAGGCCGAATTATGATATTTTTTCGTTTTAATTATTTCATACAAAAATTTAATTCGCGAAACATTGGTTTGCCATAAATTCGGAAACGAATCATAATTTCGGATCTCGGAAGCTAACGAATCGAAAAGAATGATTCTCCGTACGCTCAAACTAATTAATTTATTAAAATTAATTCATTTGCTTGAGAGCAACACCTTAACCGATGCGTTGCGCTCTCGTATTCCATCATTTTTTTAAGAAAGCGGAACAAATTTAGACGGTTTTTCTTCTGCAAAAGGTTTGCATTTGCTTATCCAAACCAATAAATTAAGAAAAACAAATATTATTCAAATAATAACCTTTTGTAGAATGGAAAAGGTCTGAATTGGTTTGGCTTTCATAACTCTGACTGAATAGAAAATGTATTTCATCACTGCCTAAGTCCCGGCGCGCACCACGTCGGGAAGCACCTAGAATGGTACCGAACTAGCATATCGATAGTATTTCAGCGTCCATAGAGGAAGTAGAAGAAGGTAGTCAAATTGAATGCACTTTAATGCCATTCTACATGCTTGCCAACGTTGTGTGCCTGCACTAAGATTCTTTGATTATTCAGTCACAAATTTTTAAAATTCGACCTGGAAATCTAAAAAAAATAAAACACCAAATGCATTTTTTATAGTTTTTTTATTTTTATTACTTTATCTTTTTTAAGTACTGTTTTAGGTTTTTAAAATCGACAAAAATTACACCCAAAAATATGTTTCCTTGGAATTTCGTAGAATCTTCAGATTCACTGTTGCCATTCCCACAAACCATCCTCTTGTTCAAATCGCAGTTCATTTCGTCAGATCCGTCGCAATCCATTTCATCGCTTCCATCGTGGCAGTCCTTCTGTTCGTCGCACTTGAATTCCTTCAAGATACACTGCTTCTTATCAGCGCACTGGAATTCGTGGACACTGCACCCCGGGCAGTCAACTTCATCTTCGCCGCGAGGACATTCAGCAGTTCCATTGCATCGAACTGCAATGTCCAAACACTTAGTCGGGTCGGACGGACATTGAAATTTCGTAGGATCTTCAGATTCACTGTTTCCATTCCCACAAACGATCCTCTTGTTCAAATCGCAGTTCATTTCGTCAGATCCATCGCCACAATCGTTGTGCCTATCGCAGACAAATTTTTTTTCAATGCAGTAACCCATCCGGCATTTGAAGAATCCTTCCAGGCAGTCGTTAGCCGCTGCAATTATAAAAAAAGTTAATAAATCAGAAGAAAAGAATCAATAATGCAAGCGGCAAGAGATGACACAGGCCAACATATAGGCAGACTTTCACCTTGCTAGAAATAGAAACTTACGACATTTGCTGTGCTCATCAGACCCATCCATACAGTCGTTATGGCCATCGCACTCCCACACCTTTGGGATGCATTGACCAGAGGTACATCGAAATTGACTTTCTCTGCACAAAGGCTTGGATCTTGATGTGCAAGTTTTCTCATCAGACATATCTCCACAATCGTTCATTCCATCGCAAAGAGTCGTCATGTCAACGCATTTTTTGTTCGCGCATTGAAACTGAAACTTATGGCATTTGGTTTTTTGATCTACAAATAAGAAGAATTAAAATCATAAAGAATTTCGCAACCAAACCTTTGGCTCTACCAAAATTCTCGCAATGATCCTCATCCGATTTATCGTTGCAATCGTAGTTGTGGTCACACTTCATCTCCGAACTCACACATTGCTTTCCGTCATGACAGGCGAATTCATCAAGACTGCAGGTCTTGTGTTTTCCATTGCAGTCAGTTTCATCAGATCCGTCTGCGCAGTCCTTATGCCCATTACACTGACGAGACTGCGTTAAACATTCACCAGATCCGCACCGGAATTCGCAGTCAAGAGCTTCAATGCAAGTCCGGTTGCTACTGTCCTTGAAAACAAAACCAGGTGGGCACAAACAGGATGACGCTTGCGGGCCTAAGGAGAGACAAATATGCGAACAACCACCATTTCCGATCGAGCAACGAGGATTAGCAATGCGCAGTGGCCGCGACGACGTTAGAATTATTTCATCGGGGAAACTAAAGTATGGAGGCTTCTCGATTTCAAAGGATTTTATGGACCCCATGTTACTCTTGTGCGTATAGTAGATGGTATTTGAACGACGTATTGACCACACAATATCTTCTTCAAGGACAGCCATGGAGACAGGATCTCTCAATTGAGCCCTCATCAGGAATCGAAATGATCCTCTATAGTCTGTGAATTCGATTTTACCACCCGCACTGTCCAGCCAGAACAGAGTCTTGAAGTAGTCATCAAGAGCAAATTCGTATCCCGAATTTCCCAATCGGTCTTCTGCGATATGACTATGGATTCCACGTCCGTTTATTGATTGAATATCAATGTGGGTGTGTTGATTAGACCGGAGCGCTACGTACATTTTACTGCAGACGAGAGTTTTAAATAAATTTTTTTTTTTTTTGATTTTGGAATTAATTGTGGAGAACTCACCCAACCTCAGGGTTAACGACAAGACCGATAGGCTCATCATTTCCGACAAAATGATAGACAATTCCACGCAATTTCTTATTGATTGAATATACTTCGATTGTCCGGCGTTCACTGTCCGACCAGTAGAGATTGTTTGCCATGAAATCTGGAAGAGAGACAGATTATTGCATTGGAAAAGAAATCAAGGAACAGATTCTTACCAAACGATAATGCCGAGATGTTCCCCAGATTTGATCCAATCAGTTTATTCGATGTTTGCGTAACAGGATCTACTTCGTATATTGCCTTCTGGACGTTGTCAGCTACGAAAATCGTTCCAGTGAGAGAGTTAAACTCCATCCTGTGGATATAAATGTGAAGAGGAATCGTCGCTGTTATATTATGACGTCCAAATGAAGAATGCTCCATGCGTATCAAATAATTGGCCGCGCCGATGTACAATTGATGTTTCTTAGAATTCGACCTGCAAGTAAGTTGATCGACGCCTAGCGTCATTCCTACAGGGCAAGCACAAGTCGAAGTAGAGTTTTCAGCCAGAAGACAGAGGTGGGAGCATTTGTGGGATAAGCAGGAATGATTCCCTTTTGGCTGCAGTCCCGAATGATAAATGTGGATATCATAGATAGTTCGGTCCTTCAGGAATACTTCATGATCCTTTCCAGTAAACTTATTGCACGAATGAATGCTCTTCGTGCTCCAATCCGACCAATACAAACGATCCCCAAATACAGAGATTCCGTAGGGATGCTTCAGAGTATCTCGCAGGATAACGCGGCGATCAGTTCCGTCTATTCTAACCGCCTCCATTGTTGCGGTTTTCGCATCCACCCAATACAGTCGATCACTTGGTAGGTCCAGCGCGATTCCATTCGGCCACTTGATACCATCCTTGACCAAAGCGATCATATTCGTCCCGTCCATTGAAGCTCTTCCGATCATCGGCTTCTTGCCCCAATCTGTCCAGAACATTTGACCCTTGTGCGGATGTAAGGCGATTCCACGTGGTGCATGTACGTTATCCATAACAAGGATTAGACAATGGATTCCACTATTCGAGCATACAGCGATGTGTTGATGGGCGTTGTCCGTGAAGTAGATATTTCCGGTTAACCAATCTACCGCGAGATCTTCAGGTAAATCCAATCCAGTAGACACAATAACTTCCTGTTTACTGCCGTCTACCTCCGCCTTCACTATACTCTCCGCTCGATGTTTAATGTCCGTCCAATAAATGTTCAACCCATCGTAAGTGACACCAACCACTTGTGAGAGATTCGCGGCAACGTGGTAAATATGCCGTGATTGAATGTAGACTCCAGTCACGGTTTTTTGCGTTGTATAGAGAAGCAACGCTTCGCCATTTTGTACCGCACATGTTCTTCCATCGTTCTGTAAATTGAATTTCTCAATACATTCACATCGGTAGGATCCTGGAGTGTTGATGCAACGCTGACTGCATTTTCCATAGATCTCACACTCGTCGATGTCAATGCAGTGGCCCTTGTCCTGATGGTTGCGGAATCCCAAAGGACATACACAGGCAGCTCCCGAGGGAAGCACCTCGCATTCTGCAGGGCATACTAAAGACTTGCATGATCCAGTGTCGCATGATCCACCCTCGTCACTTCCATCCGGACAATCTTTCGTCTTATCGCAAACTTTGCTTAAGGCGATACAAGTTTCATTGTCTTTGCACAAAAATTTCTTATCTTCCAACAAACATTTATTCTCTGGCAAGAAAAAAACCAGCAATGAATTATTTTTAATATTTGGAATGATATACAAATTGATTTCATTTAAGACTAAAAAATGAATCATTAATTTTTTGAAACAAAATTTATAAAATATTTTAACCCTTTCGCACCTATTGGGACATATGTGTCCCAGTGAATGTTCACAAAGACCTAATATGTAAAATTTTTACATATGTAAAATTTTTACGATGCCAAACACCTGCTGGGACATATATGTCCCAGCACCACCCACCAATATTTTCCTAAGGAAGAACGCTATATATTAGTTCAATATGCATATCTCTGTTCGATTAACGCATTATAATAATTTGAAACTAATTAATCGTCCCCGTACCGCAAGGGTTAAAAGGAAACACACGATTTGTAACTATTTTTTCTTCCTTCGGGGACCAAAAGATACGAGCAAAAGTTTCAATTCAATTGGTCAATTGATTTTATGATGCCTTAGACCCGGATCTCTCAAGCGTGAGTTTTTAAATACCCACGAAGCTCTCATTTAATTTACACAGGAATTTCCGTGCGCATTTCAAACTTACGAATGCGAAATTCGACCCCTGATGAAATCATACCGGAATTTTACCTTACCGTAATAAACATTTACGAGATGCAGACGGATAAACAGAAGAACAGTTTAATTTTTCTATCAATTTGTGAAAGCCCTTTTTGTTAACTTTTTTAAATAGTTTTTAAAAATTTGGTTAGTTTTAGATGTTTTAAAATATTTTGAAGCAAAACATAATTCAGTTCATTTAGATTTCAAATTTCAACCGCAACAATCTTCATAATATTTAAAGTGTAACCTCACTTTTATCTTTTAAAACATAAAAATAACTTACTACAATTCAATTCATCACTTCCGTCGCCGCAATCGTCGATTCCATCGCACCTCCACTCCGTGCTCTCCAAACAACGTTTATTTTTACAGACAAACCCCTTGCATTTGGACTCAATTCCGATGCAGCCGACACTTTCGTCAGAATCATCCGAACAGTCCGTTTTTCCATCGCAGACCAAATCTAACGGGATGCAACTTTTATCCGAACACGTGAATTCATACTCGTTACAACCGATATTTCGTTTCGTCGCAATGCCATCGCAATTTGCCTCGTCATCGCCATGAGGACACGTTTCAACACCATCGCATAGAAATTCACTGGAGATGCATGTTTCGTTGTCTCTGCACCAATACCAATTCGGTTTGCGGCATAATCGGAAATCTGCACGGAAAACGCGACATTGAAAAAAAAATTTCTCAAACGTATAAGAACTTAAAATGCGATTTCAACTCAGGTAACACAAGATAGCGTAAAATTGACGCCATGTTTTAAAATTTGTCGTGCGTTCCCTATGAAACTCAATGAAACCATAATCACATGTCTGCGAAATTCCTAACCTCTAACTTCGCATCATTACTTACCGCAATTTTCCTCATCTGAATTGTCCGGGCAATCCTTGCTTCCATCGCACACCTCTGATCGCTTAATACAGGTGCCATCGTGACACGGAAATTGATCTGCAGTACATATCGAAAATGCAACGCACTTAACAGCAACCACGCTACATAAAATTAACGCCAAACGAATCAGGAGCATCTTCCTAATTATTTAATTTAAATGTTTTTAGAATTTAAAAAAAAATTATTTGAAATAAACTAACCGAAATGAAGAACTCCTTGGTTTGGAAATTTCACAATTCACAAAACACGAAAGAAATTTAAACACAAAATTAAAGACAATGAAACTTTCCTAGCTTCCCACCCAAAGGAGCAAAGCCAAATTATCTAGAATTTATTGTTTAATGAGTAATTAGAGGTGCCTGCAGATGATAAAATTTAGACAAGTCATGAAGGATTCTAGAATTATCTATAAGTGTAGGATTTAAAAAAAACAAACGAAATATTTTTTTAAAAATCCGCAAAAATTTTAAGAATTTGCAAACAAAAGTTATGAAAAGAATTTTATTCATGTTGCCGTCAATTTGAATGATTTAAAAACATAAATCCAAAATTGGTAACCATATTTATTTATTTTTTTTTTTTTTTTTTTCAAAAATCTAAATTTTTTTCGGGATTTTAAAGTATTTAGCCAAACAGATGTCGTATGATTTTTTTGCATTCCGTAGGTGAAATCAAATTAAGAAGTCATTTTCACCTTTTTTTTGTTTTATATAGTTCAAATAATTTTATCACATACCTAATTTGTTTTTTAAAGACATAAACTCTTTTACAATTTTATTTCATTTTATGCCTTATTTGATCCACAACGATCCGAACTTGTTGAAATCTTAATCGCGACTCCCCGTCTTTCATTTTTAGCCGCCCGGAATTTCCATTCACGTTTCCGATATCTGCATGCTCCACCTAATTTGCTTATCAGCAGCGCATCCAGGAATTTTCCTATGTGAAAATTGTAAGCTCAGCGCAGACGTCGTTTCAAATATCTGCATGCACTGCATTATTTGCTTCGTTTCAAAGACGTCATTTCAAATATCTGCATGCACTGCTTTCGTTGCTTAATCAGCAACGCAACCAAGTATTTTTCAATATGAAATTATGGAAACGGATATCGGCCATGACACTTGTTGACTGTCTGAAACAGTATAAGAATTTCTTTCAGAATTTTTCTGTCCTATAAATATGTATATTCGAATTCTCGATATTACAACAATATAATGTACTAGCTTGCAGACCCGTCGTTGCCGCGTTAAGTTTTTGGGGAACAGGATACTTGCGTTATCCTTACAGGACCTTTCTTTTCTAATTTCGAAAATCTAACACCGGATTCGTGATCAGCAACCCCGAACATCCTTACAGGACCTTCCGTTTCTAATTTTGTGCACTTACGTTTCTCGTAAATCGCTAGGCTAAGTTCTTGAACAGGCAAAATTGGACCATTTCTTTCAATGTCCCTCATACAGACGAAACAGTTTTCTGCAATTTTCTCAAAAACGGTAAATCATATTGAAAAATTTATGGAAATATAGCGTGTTTAGAAAAGGATTTTACATAACTCATCCATACAATAAAATCCCATCAGATCACTGCTTCCCCATCTCCCATTCAAATGGAATACTTTTTTCCTATTTCCTCTAAAACTGTGAGTCGTATTGAAAAATTTCCATACATCAAAACCCAATCTGACCACTACTTCCCCCTATCCCATTCAATTTGATTTTTTAACAAACACTTTGTCTGTCATCATATAGAGTATTTAACGATTGCCCCCTTGTAGCTTTTTCATATAGAGTATTTAACGATTGGCAATTGTAGCTTTTCTTATATTTTAAAACAGTAATTGTGAGCAACAAAATTGTTACAAAACCTTATTTGAGGAAACCCAATCTCACCTCAGTGTGAAGTGCCAAGAAGACAAAAATAAATTTGATCAGAAGTGAGCACAAAAAAACAGGGTTGAAGGTGTAGGTTAAAGAGGGTTCGGGGAGAAGGGTGGTTAAATAAATATTATTTATAAAATACAAAAATTGTTTCTTAAGTCCAATTTCTACCTACTTTACTGTTTACCTTTCGTAGTTTTCTAAAATACAAAAAATCTTACATACTTTCAGGCGAATTTCTAGAGTAGGGTAAAGCCAACATCTCTCCCTCAGTATCTTCACACAAAAAATTTCCTACCAGTTTTCTTGTCGACAAGTTAACGCATTCAGTCCCAAAAGGTCTTATTTTCATCGTTTCTTAAGATCTTTAGATATTTCATATTTATAGGACCATTTTGAATTGGAAAACAAATTGTTAAGCTGATATTCATGTCAGGACACGATTTATGTTCTGTTCTACAAAAAAGAATACTGGAATTTACGGAAATAGGATTTCTGATTAAATGAACGTACTTCAACAAACAAATTACCTTGTCTTATAGGACGCTGGGACCTAATTTGGTTATTCTGTGCCAGATATTCCCATAGACAGGATTGTAGAAAACAACAATCTTTCACTCACTTGGGCGGAACAAAATAAGATTAATTCTGGTGATCTGCGTGCGTGAAAGAAGCAATGATGTATGCTCGGAAATAAGATATATAGAAGTATATTAGATTTTGTATACGATTTGTAACGCATCAAACCAATCATCGGACACAAAAATGAACTACATCAGGGTGTTAGGGATGACAAAAGATATTGATTTCCGCATGTCCATCCGTCTGTCTGTCAGTCCGTGAACACCATAACTTTTGAAAGGATTGAATTTTGTATAGTTACGTTTCTCGTAAATGGCTAGACCTTGAACGGGTTAAATTGGACCATTCCTTCCCCTTCCCCCTTACAAATGAAACAGTTTTTTGTAATTTTCCCGAAAACGGTGAATCATATTGAAAAAACTGCACAATGCAAATATAAAAATTTCATTTTATTTCTTCATCAGCTTTTCAAATGTATTTGTTCAAAAATTCTAGGAAACATTAAAAAACTTACTGAATTTTAAAAATTTTAGATATTGAAAAAACATTCTTTTAACAACTATTATTATTAAAAATTTATTGCGAAAAAGCAGTGCGTAACAACAATTTGAGCTTAAATTTTTCTTATACTTAACGAGCATAAAAATTACACCAATATCGTAGTTTATTAAAACAAGAAAAGTTATAACACTTATTGAATTCTAGATGCTAGAAATGATATAAAATTGAACTTAATTTTAAAATTATTGTAGTATCTGCTATAAATAATTTTCTCTTATTTCCTTTTACTCTTAATTCCCATTCTGATTTTTCTCTTATTTCTCTTATTTCTTTTATATCTCTTATTTCTCTTTTTCTACTTTTATACCTCTTTTATAATATTCTTTTCTAAATTTCATAGAACTGATTTTTCTTAACCCTTTTCTTACTCATCTTACTTATTTTCTACTTTTTACTTTTCTCTTAATCTTTATCTTCACTCTTCATTTAAACCGACTTCACGAGATTATCACGTTTCTCTTGAATTTTATTCGTTGGAATGTTACAAATGCCACCAACAGTATGAGACGCAGCCGAAGAAGTTCGATTCTCCAGTTTCTGCAGTTCGGAGAGGCACTCCCTGAAGCCAATCAGGAACTCATCGGCATTCTCATTGTTGAAAACCATTGGAGGCTTTAGTTTAATCACATTATCGTTAGGTCCATCTGAGCTAACTAGGATTTTGTGGACGTCCTTCATTCGGTTCACAACCCATCGTGCTTCCGAAGTCGCGGGTTCGCGAGTATTCCGATTTTTCACCAATTCGACGCCGATGAACAGACCACTACCTCTCACATCTCCAACAAAATCAAAATCGTCCTTCAGTTCCATGCACTGCTTCAGTAAATAGTTGCCGACATTAAGAGCGTTCTCCTGCAGCTTCTCATCGTCGATTACTTCAAAAGAAACGATAAAATATTACTAAAAATTATGTTCGAAACTAAATTATCAAAAATAAAATCTTTCTTTTCTTGAATGGCACGAAAGTCTAAATTAAGTTTTAAATTCCTTAAATTAATGCCTGAAACACATATGTTTCCGCCGCACCTACAGTCTTACATGGAATTCGAACCATGATTCGAATGCAATATTTGTAAAGTCCGTCCCACAATAACGCGCTACGCGTTGGAGCGCGGCGCGCTGAGGTGAGTGCGGCATGGGAACAACCGCAGTCATTGCCTAAACCCCAATTACGCGGTGCGGATGCGGTGCGGTGATAGCTCGATTTGTGTTCTCATAACCTACGCGCGCTGCCGCGGTTAACACGGACTCATATAAACCTGTAGCTTCTACTACCAGCTGTCACCGCTCCGTGCCGCGCCACGCTGCATAGCGCATTATTCTGAGACAGCTTTAAGATCTCTAAAACTCACCTTTCATCACGGCATTTGCGATGGCACAGGATACAGGATTACCGCCGTATGTGTTGAAGTAACTAACACCAGTGGCAGCGAAACTCTCCGCGATTTCGGGGGTGGTAACAACAGCTCCTACAGGATGACCATTTCCCATCGGTTTGGCCACAGTTACAATATCGGGAATGACGTCATGAGCTTCGAATGACCAATAGTGCCGTCCAACGCGTCCGAATCCCACCTGAACCTCATCCGCAATGCAGACGCCTCCGGCTTCTCGAACCACCTTGTAAACACGTTGGAAATAGTCTCCGGGTGGGATTATTTGACCACCGCAGCTTTGCATACTTTCAGCTATGTAACCAGCAACTCCCTTGCCTTTCTCTTGCAGTCCATTGATAATGTCCTCCACATCCTGTGCGTATAATTTTCCCAAGTTCTCATTGGGATACTCTTGTTTCGTGTATTTGCCGCGATAAACATCTGGACTTGGCGCCTAAAATATAAATTTTCCCAATTAGATACAAAATTGTGATAGGAATAATTTTTTAAGTCGTTTTACCACATGAATGTAGCTGGGTTTCGGCTCGCCCCCGGGTTGATTGAATTTGTACGGGGAGATCTCCATCACTGAAGTCAAATGACCGTGATAGGCACTGAAAATAATTTAGTACGTTAGAATTTTTTTAAAAAAATGAGCGAACAATTGACTTTCTTGGACTGTTTTAATGTATTTTAGACATTTTTTTTAAAAAACACGTTTAAAAATATAAAATACGTCCCGCATTTAACGATAGAAAAAAGTTCCGGTATGAAATTGTAAACAAAAACCCTCAAGAACAGGATTAGGAAGGAAAAAGGAAAAGGGATAGCGGGGAGGGAGGGAGAGGTCCAAAAAGAACAAAAATAATTTACGGACAACGTTTAAGTAAAAATTCGATTTTTAAAAGCCCCAGCAAGCCATGTTGTTTGGACATCTCTGATCTAGACTTTTAAATTAAAACAGGGATTTCGCTGTTCTGTGAAAATGTGTAAAATTTCTACTTACTGGTCCAATGTAATGATATCCTGTTGCTTCGTATGGTTCCTGGCTAATCTCAGCGCTAAATCATTCGCTTCAGATCCAGAATTGACAAAGAAACAAATTGACAATTTTCCTGGCATCTTTTCAGATAGCCTTTGAGCGCATTGTACAAGGTCATCGTGTAAGAATCTACAATTTGTAGATAAAGTTGCAAGTTGTTGAGAACCAGCTTCCACAACTTTTGGATGGCAATGTCCCACTAGAAATTTAAAAGAAATTAGTAAAATTTGAAGAAGAAAGTAAAATTTTTTTTTTAATTATTCCTACTTTTTAACAATTAACAATGGCGTAACTATGAGAGCCCTCCCCCCTGAAGGTTTTGAAGTCCCAAAGGGTTTTGAAGTCCTAATAGGTTTTGAAGTCCCAAAAACATAAAATTTTCGGACGCCCATAGAGGATTTAAAAAAAAAACTTTAAATTTCTGGAAAGTCCTTTTTTTACGGAATCCAAAAAATTGTACTTACGCATGAGTGATTGTGCATAAATTTTACAGAGAAACTAAATCCCCGTGTATTGAGTAATCTTTGCAAGTGGAAAATATTAGATTTTACTCGATTGAAAAACTTTTCCACTGATAAGAAGGGCAACTGACCGAGAAGTCAAAGCATGTTCCTCACATTTCCTCGATCTAGTCTCGTGCTGATAAAATGTGATCCCAATTGACAATATTTACACTCATGTTGATGTCAATTGATTTAATTTTACTAAAGAAAATGGATAGACGTCAACAAGTTATTTACAATTGAAGATCGTATATTTAAGAAATCAAATATCAAAGTTATGGCATACCCACAGATCCAGAATTGACAAAGAATCAAACTGATAAATTTTCTTGGCATCTTTTCAAGCCGCTTTTGAGCGCATTGTACGTTGCCGCATTATGCAATTTTTAAAGACAGCCAAACAAATTTAGACCTTTTGCTTTCTACAAACGGTTTATATTTGTCTAACAAAAAAAACGTAAAGTTTATTCTGAAACCCTATTAGGAGCCTGTTTCTGGTACGGAAGCTTGCTCACCGTCATCAGAGGCTGCTTTACTAGCTTCCACGCAGGCTTACAGAATTTGGGTGCTAGTCAGGAAAATGTTATACAGTAGAATCCCGATAATTCGTATTTCAAGGGACCAGCAAATTCATACGAATTAGCGGGATATACGAATTATCGGGGTACTAATTATCGGGATTTTTTTCAAGGGACCAGCAAATTCTTACGAATTAGCGGGATATACGAATTATCGGGGTACGAATTATTGGGATTCTACTGTACTTCCAAATTAATCGTGAAAATTTAATTTTGAAAGTCCGTTCAGGTCAGATGGAAAAGGGTTGGTTTCAATTTTTGTAATTAGTTTAAGATTTTTTAAAAAGTGTCATACGTGTTTCATGTTTGCAAAATACAATAAAAATAGCGCCGAAGGTAAAACTTTTTGAAACAAACATTCCATTATTGAAAACTACTTATTAAAATGCGCTGCAGGCGAATTTTTTAAGAGTAATGCGCTACAGGCAATAAATTGTGAGGAAACTTCGTCGTGGGCGAAAATGTTTTGGGTTTCGAGGTCAATTTTTTAGGATTAAGAAATTACAACGCTAGATTGCATAATTCTGGGACACAAGTTTAGTTTCCGGTACGCCACGGCGCCGGAACAACATTTCTAAATCCGGGACGATCAGATTTTAGAACGTATGGTCACCCTATTTATACACCTTTTAGTAAAAAGCTTTCTCATCTATAACGAGAAAGGTTTTTTCCAGTTATTATGTTTTTTGTAGGTATTTGTTTTTTTAATATTCATGATTTTTTGTAATTTTTAATTTTCATATTTTTTTTGTGTTGCCACAGAAACATGCTGTGGCAACACAGAAAAAGGTGACTTGTTACATGTAAATATATTAAAAAATTGTTTTTTTTTTTATTGAAAATCGAAAAACATCTTCAATTTTTAGTGTGTTAAAAGATCAGTCTTTTTTATTAACGTAAAAAAAAATCTAATATAATTATCCAGCAATTTTTCGAATTTAGCTTTATTTTTCGCCATTTCCAGGGATGAGCAATCGCCACCCCCCTGCTGACACTCATGCTCTTGGCTATATTAATTATTAGTCTCTATCGGCTATAATTTCCATAAAAATTGTGAACTATTAAAACTGTAATGTTTCAATGGAATTTCCATGAAAATAAAGAAATAATTTTGTGCGAAACATCTTAAATCGATTTTCAAAACAGTTTAATATCGCCTGAAAATCGACTTAAGATGTTTTGCATTTTTCCCACCGTCTTTATACAAATGTAAACCAAGTCCAGGACAAATGTTTTGTTTATTCGCACATTTCTTTTTTATCGCCTTCCCAAAAACATTTTAATTTCTCAATGACGTAACCGAGATTTTAAACCACCGCGCAACAGCTTGAAAATCAACCATTGGCAACTGAATCATAAGAAATCATACCCGCAATTTACTTTGTCAACAATGAAAATATTTTGACCTGTGGTAGATTACAAGAAACGTTGCGAAATCATGATTACAAACGCGTTTGTAAAAATCATTCCTCAGCGCATTAGGTCATTCGCTATTTTCAATTTAAAGCAATCGCACTGATAACGGTCAAATTAATTAAATGACCCTATAGTATAAAACTCTCACTCTGAAAATACCCCCCTCTATGAAGATGACACGTGAATACCGACTGCGCGACCGCATTTGGCAAATAAAAAACGTGATTATCAGCGATTGTAAAACTAATCCAATCCGAGTATTGTGTAAATTTAAACCGTGTGTACTCTTAGTTCATATACAAGTACACAATCCGACAAAACAACTTAATAATAAACACGAGTGAGCGTATTATAGAGACCAGAAATATGCTGTAACGAACGAGGTCGTTTAAAAATGGGCATAATTTTACAATAGTCACTTTACAGACGCCATGCCCTCTCCGGTTATCAAATTATTAACGCTAAAGTAAACAAATAGTCAAGCATGTAGTCAAGTGACAATCACGCCTAAATGGGTCGAATGATCATTCAGAAAAAAAATGTTTTTTTAAAGAAATTTCCGCCTCAGCTAAATCTAAAACGCTCTGAAAAATATCCAATTTTAGAACATCACGTTTTTAGATCGTTGGGCCCGATGTGATAACGCAACGCGTTGTGCTAAATTTGGATAAGACATTTCTTGCTAAAAACTGCCTTATGTAAGGTTAATAACGCTTAATTACTTTTAATCGGGAAAGTTAGATTTCTAGGGTTAGGAAAGATTGAAGTAATTTTTGACAAATCTTGTACATAAATTGGCCAACAAAAATGAAACTACTATTGAATCTTGCGTCCGGGATCAAACTTTAAATTTTAAATGTGTTTCTAGCGAAAATTTGCGATTTTTACTTTCTTATACAGAATTGCATTCATGAAAAATTTCGACCTTTAATTTTGCCTAAAAACATTTGCCATGCACTACTCAGTCGATTGTAGCATTATTACAAAAATGTCTTTCTGTCTGTTAAATAACTAAAGAAGATAAGAAACAACATAACTTTTCATAAAACAATTAAAATGTGTCGGGAAGTATGAATCTCAATCAAGTAACGCATGGAATTTAAATACTTTTATTTTTCGACAGTTCACAGGAAAAAAAAATTTTTGCCACTCATATTGAAGATTCTATTTCCACTGTCGGATTTTTTTGAGACACCAATATTTCTTCTAGGATTCTTATCTTTATTTACCTAATCTTTGCTGTTAGTCTGTTAGTCTGTTAGTCTGTTAGTCTGTTAGTCTGTTATTCTGTTAGTCTGTTAGTCTGTTAGTCTGTTAGTCTGTTAGTCTGTTATTCTGTTAGTCTGTTAGTCTGTTAGTTTGTTAGTTTGTTAGTTTGTTAGTCTCTTAGTCTGTTAGTCTGTTAGTCTGTTAGTCTGTTAGTCTGTTAGTCTGTTAGTCTGTTAGTCTGTTAGTCTGTTAATCTGTTAGTCTGTTAGTCTGTTATTCTGTTAGTCTGTTAGTCTGTTAGTCTGTTAGTCTGTTAGTCTGCTAGTCTGTTAGTCTGTTAGTCTGTTAGTCTGTTAATCTGTTAGTCTGTCATTCTATGTACAAGATTTCCCAAAAACTCATAGAGCTGGAGTGGAAATCCGTTAATCGGAAGTAACCAAAATGGCGGCTTTTTGTTTCTTGCTGTTTACTCTGAAACAACGCATTTTTCTGTAGAATTTTGTTTGGCAAAAGTTGGAGACCATAAATTTTCCTGCGGTTTTGTCTTTTACTGGAACTTCGTATCTCAAGCCGTTATCGAAATATACCGTTATTTTAAAAAAATAATTTTTTTCCGATTATCTGTAATATTTTATTTGACGTGTTATATTGTAAATTGCGCAGGAACGTAGATTTTGTATAAGATAGTCATGTGCTGTTCACATTCTAATTTTTTATTTAATTTTCTTTCATGCAGAGAAATAAAAATAGTGAATCTAACTATTTAATGATCGAGAATCGCGGGTTTTACTAAAATATGTAATTTCGATTACAAAATAATTAATTTGAATTACAAAAATAATTAATTTACCCACAAAATAGTTAATTTTACCACAAAGTTGTTAAATTTATTATACAAACTATTTTTGTAATTGAAATTAACTATTCCCCATTATAAAATAGTTAGATTTGTTTGTTTTTCTTTGTATGTGCCTCGAGTAGAAAATGTTCAGCTTTCGAGGGTTAAGACGCCACTTTACTCAAAAAAAACGTGATAAGTCTGGTGCCACTGACATCATTTGAAGTTTGATCATCACGTGAAACTCACGAGTCCGTCAGAAGCTAATAACAGACATTATTTCTCTTATCTGGTCTATTTTTGAAAAAAAAAACTGACAAGAAATTAGACTTTCTTGAAGATTTATTTAAAAGTTTGTATGCCCTTGTCCGCAATAACAAGATTTTCCCCAAAAATTGTGACAAAAGTCAAAAGTACAACAACAGCAACCATTTGTGGAATTGATAACGCCTGTAATCAATTTACCACTAATTATGATAAACAATCGTGATTCAAAAAAAAAATTTGAATGGTTGAAAATCAGTCTAAAACACCCAATTATCTAAATGAAGTACATATCAATCAGAAAAACAATGAATTTGAATTTTTCATACACTTTCATATCTCATTAATTCTTTTAAATCATATTCAAGATTATTAGGCTTCAAACAGAAATTTTTAATCGCATACTACGTAAGCAATTTAATGGCGGTAACAAATTTGAATTTTATTTATTGTTATTTAACAATTTAACTACGAGTACTTTTACGCACGGAGTATAGATAGACAAAATCCACTTAATTCTTCTTTTGCTACGCTGTGATTTTGAATACGATTTTGTCAAGATGAAACGCAATACAAAATTGCGAATAAAAAAATGATTGCGTAAATATTGCGAATTTGACTTTGACCTACGATAGCCCCTAAATGGTAAAAACCATTTAGATTATTTTGGGGACAACTCAGGTCGTTGCAAAGGAAATGAATTTTAATACTGGATGTCAAATGGGACACGTTTTTTTATCACAATTTTTTTTTAGAAATCCAGTACCATTTAATAGCAAAAGTGTGGAAATTCTCATTACGTTTAAATCTCTTTTGACCTCGACTTTGATTTTTGGTTAGGATTTTTGGTTAGGAATCACGAAAGAGTCGAGTCAAAGGCACGAAATTTAATGCAGTGGCTTAAAAATAGTCACGCCCTCTGCTGTTGATGGGTTGCAAACCTTAGAAATGTAGCAATTCCGTTGATAATTCGCAATCCATGTAGGACTGTAAATCTGGTAGCGGAGAAGAATAATTTGATAAAACCCTAATTAGAAGAGACCCAATTTTATTTTGGAATCCCCCGAATTGGATTTTTCCTAATACCGATTTAAGATTTCATAATTTTACGACTAATAGTTTTTTCTCCAATTACCATGTGCAACGTTGTTAATGCAGTCCAGGTAACGAGTTCCCTCTTCATCAAACATATATTGCCCTTGGCCACGGACAATTTTCAAGGGATCGGTTTTGTAGAATAATTGACATGATCGCCTAAAAAGAAAAAAAAAACAAAAATGATTAGAAATTTTATATTGCTGTCATAAAATGATATCAGAAAAAAATCCCAAAACCTGAAAATTAAAATCATTAGCATTAGAATATTTAAGCATTTCAAAAATTCTAATGAGAGAATTTTCCAGAGGAACTTCCATTCAATTACTTCTTTATAATTACCAACAGATTCCGACAATTAAGCAGATAATAAAAGAAATTTGAAAATCTATTAACCCTTTCGTCCCCGGTGTCCTTTTCAGAAGTCATACTCTAGTTTTCAGGTTTGAAAAGGTATATGTAGTTGTGAAATATAATTTCCTCGAGACTGAAGAGTTAAGCCAATCGAATTTTATGCCTGTTCCTAATCAAAGATGGATCAAAAGTAGGGTCAGGTAGGGTGAAGTGGTCCACGTTTTTATTATTGACCATAAAATGGTCAAAAATTGCAATTTTTGCATGATTTGATAGTCAAATCGCAAGCGCAGGACCTAAGCTAACTTTCTGCATTCACAGATTGCCAACTTTTTTACATTAAATTTAATTTTTAGGCATTTATCGAAAACTTTGATTTTTCGACTTTTTCAAAATGGTAGGGAGAAGTGGTCCACCCTCAAAAACTTTCCAGAAATCGCATAAACATAAAATTAAATGACAAATAAAAGTATAATCATGAAGTTTGATCAAAAATATGGTTTATTCGAAAGTAACAAATGAGCGTTTGGTCTGTTTTGGTGTTGGTTTCTTTGGTGTAGTTGTTAAGCGTCGTTTTCCGGCGCCTTGTTCTACTACTCTAATTCATCGCGATTTTTGGGAGAAGTTATAATCGAGCTTCGCATTGATTTTCGGTCACGATTTGAAACACTCAAAATAACTCATAAAAAAAACTTGAAAACACGAAATATGACATTGACAGGGTGGACCACTTCACCCTACCAAACGTGGACCACTTCTCCCTACCGACGCTATTTTGCGCGGAATGACGCTGCTTCAACAATTGTGGAAAAAGTGCAGAAATTCGGTTGGTTTACAAAGTTCATAATGTAAACAACATTTTAGATTAATTAGCTTATTGAAATTGATGAAGAATTCGTCAAAATTTTGTTGAATGTGAATACTTGCGAAAACTTTCAACAATGTTTTTTTGGCACTGGTCTGTTAGAGTGAGTAAATATACGTCTGCACACTTCAATGACTAATAAAAAACAAGCTGTCATCAAGAGCAACCGATGGGAGTTGCATATTCTGTTCTAATAGCACTATTGTTAACAAAAATGGTGGTGGACCACTTCTCCCTACGGACCACTTCACCTTACCCGACCTTATATTATCCCTTGATTCTTGCCATGTACCAAACACCATTTTTGACTTTTTCAACTAATGATGGGAGTTGGATTTTGAACCAACCTCTTTCTAACACGCCAGGTCCCGAAATTCTAGCGCTTTCGGTAGCCGAGAAAAACACTATAAAAGAACCGTTAGTTTTCCTGAAAAATCCGAAAACAATTTTTTCACACGGTAATGAGAATATCTCGAGAACGGACAAAGATAAAAATTGACGATCAAAAACAAGTAGTGGGAACTATTAAATCCTTTAATTTATTTCTTGTACAGCACCATAAAACCCGTTAATTTTCGATGAAAACTCCAAAAATCAAATTTTTAGAAATAACGGTAAATCTCGAAAACGGTTGGAGATATGGAGTTCTTGTGAAAAGCAAAAATATGCCAAATATTAATATCTTCAATTTCCTTCATGAGAACCAAACGCAAAAAAACAAATCTAGTTTTTCTGCAAATTCAATTTTTGGTTTTTCGTAGTATAACGTTTTGAAAACGAAATTTTTGAAAATCCCGTTACTGTCAAAATATTGCTGCGATGAAAATCTGTTGCCGTAAATCAGTTTCAGGGTTTAAAAAATTGAAAATTTCGCAGTTTCGCACTGTTTTCGCACTGTTTTTCCGCAATTTCCCATCAAAGGTCAAAAGTTGATTATCTCAAAATTATATTTTGGCATTTGGTATAATATAAGAATCAAGGAACGATCATACAACCAACGAAAACTTTTTTTTTACTAGCTTTTGAATCCGGCGTTGACGAGTTTAGGTTTCTTTCAATCAGATAGCCTAAACAAACGATTTTCTTTTTCCAACGTCACCCCGCTTTCAACAAAATATTTTGCAAAGATGCAACCCATCAAAATTTTTCTGGCAGGCGGAGAAAGGGGGGAAATGTTTAAACGGATAGAAACGCAAAATATTTAATTTCCGAGTAGTGATAAAACAATTTAACCAATCTAACCAATTAGCATTTCATTAAATGATTATCGCTTAACAGATGATAAAAAGATACACATTTGCTTAAATAGGCTACAAAAAACTAGAGTAAATTTAAAAAAAAATGCCTGTTTTTGTTTTTACGTCAAGAGTTTTTTTCAATCGACGTTTTGAAGTTTAAACAGTTGGAAATTAAAGAATTTTCACCGTGTTTTTTTTTGTGATAAAAAAAACAAGAAATTTGTTTTTCCATCGAAGCAAGAAAAAACGTCTTTTATACTTCAAGAAAAAATGAATCAAGAAAAAATGTCGTACTCCAGGAAAAAAATTAAAAATATATCTATGTTTTCAAACATTTCAATATTAAAGTATTTTCTAGCATTTCTAGTCCCTTTATACGAAAAATATTTAAATAATCTTCAACCATCTAAAAGAGTTTGATGTAATTCCTTCGATTAATTGAAAATCTATATAATATGCTTATAACAGACACAAAATACACATTAGAGTGGATATCTAGCACGGAATCCATCTATTATCTTTTCAAAAAGTGTTAAAATAAATACGAAATAACCGTTGACGAAAGCACGCATGCCACACTAACAAAAAAAAACCTCCCTTGCAAAAAACGCTCAAGGTCAAATGTGTTTTTTTGGCATCATGCCCTGTTTGACGCACACTCACACGCTCCATCTCACCCCAAAATAGCAAAAGCCACCGATAAAACAGATGATTCTAAGCACTTTTCATCGAATAGTTTTTAGAATTTAAAAAATTCAATACGACTTAAAAATTAAATATAACTCACCCGATGTGTTTATTCCTTAATTTAATGGTGTCAGATTTTGCCATTTGCTCCTTAGCCTCAGTATTTTGCAACATTTTCGACTTTGTTTTTTTTTTAGGTATTAACAGGAAGAAAAAAAAATCAGGATGATTTGTTAAATATGAAAATTCGGTCTTATCTCCACTATCACAAAACTTCAAATATAAACAAGTGACCGAAACTAAACAAACTTTTAGTTTAAACTAAAGTGGACCGCCTAATGACTGAAACACATGCGACCAACCACCTTAAATAGCTTTGGTCGTCTGAAAACACTTTGAATTTCGAGTGCTATACGACAATTTGATTGTAAACTCAAGCCCATATGACGAACGGGGATGATATTTGGACTTTTCGAAGATGTCTTTGTCGCACACCGTATAATAGTGTTGTAACTTTTAATGTATTTGGATGATTATCGAATCAGCTGTAACTTTAAAAAATATCAGTTGTGATCAACATAAAACTTTCCTCTGCAATATTTAGTTTCGGAAAAAATTATGTGAAAAATAATATTTTTTCATATATCTTGAAAACCGTCGAGTAAATAATTTTTTTCTAATATGTTAAAAACCGTATAAAATACAAGAAATTTTTAAAAAAACTTAATTTTTTCTAATATTTTGAGAACCGTTAAAGATAAGTAAAACCCGTTGAAGTAAAAAATGTAGAAAATTGTATTTCCTTTAAATTTAGTAATATTCATTCTTTCCCAAAAGCCCAAAGTTTTCAAGAAATTTTCAAAAAACTGTATTTAAAAAAAACTTGTATGGGAGATACCCGTTATAGCTACCGTTACTTTTCTAAAAATTGATAGAAACCTACGATTTTCGTAAAACCCACTCATTTCACTCACCCTAAGAATTTCGTAAAACTCACTCATTTCAAGTCGCTAAGTCAACGCGTTCTCGAGTTATTGAAGATAGATACATAACCGACAGAAGCACGGACATCCGTCTACTTTTGCATGAAACGGATTTTGTACTGATCAAAAAGTTTCCATCTGCCCCCGTTTACGAGTCGAGTCGGTCTCCGTCATGAATACAATACTTTCCCTCTATGGCAGAGGAAAATAAAAATCCACAACAAACAGCCTCCCAATTGACCAATGTTGGAATTTTTGTACCGTGTCCAAATTGGTTTTCCAACAAATTTGGTCAATTGGGCTAATCATTTTTTTCCCACAAATTTTAGACCTTTTTTTTTCTTTAATCAATCGTTTTTTCCACAAATTTTACACCGTTTTTCCCTCAAATCTTTCCAATGATCGATCTTTCAAACTACACCTATACAAAAATTCATTTTTAACACTTTTTTGGGAAGAAAAAGGAGGTGGCAGATACAGGTTTAGCCCCGGGCGCCCCCGTGACTTCACATCCCCATCGTAAAGGACAAAATTTATAACTTTGTGCGTGTTTTTCCAAGAATTCGAGAAGAGATTTCGCGTGCGGCGCATTTTATCGAGTGTGTCTGGTGTATTTGAAGGAAAGAAGTGGAATCGTACCATTTTAGCACGAGCACTGCAAGTATGGCCTCTATCACCATTGTTAGCAGAATGATTTGCCCAAAATATCGCGCGTGAGGAGGGGGGGGGGCGATTCCTAGTTATGCCACTGCTAAAACTCTATTTCAATAATTCTATGTCGAATCTCGTTTCAATAATTTACAATTTATAACACTTTACAATAAAAAAAATGTTGAAAAAATGACACTTCGAACCAGGAGTGATATTCCGTAACTTGTTTCAAGCGTTTGTTTCGAGTTAGAAGAACAAGAAGTATTCGCTGTCTCTGTTTCGACCGAAATAAATGACAGAGAGAAACCGAGATAGCAAATACTACTTTTTCTTCTAACTCGAAACAAACGCTTGAATCAAGTTACGGAATACCACTCCAGTTGTCGATGGCTATTACTAAAACATTTCGTAAAGGAAGTTGCGTAGACTTGATATCACAGTGGCCAACAGGCGAAAAACGAGCCCGACATTATAGCGCCTGGAATATCTGCGGCTTGTAATTTATAACAGCAATTTCAAAAAATCTATGCTGCACCCCACGACGCAATTGTACCTTCCCAAAATAAGCGTTCGTCATTATTTTCTTCTCCACTGCCGCACCTGAAGTATTGCATCTACCGCGTTTTATATGTAAATGGCATTGCAACATTTATACAATTTGCAAACCCGTCAACAGCAGCGGTTAAAATGTACCACAACAGCGCTATTCAAAATTCAAAATTTAATACGAATTCACTTTTTCATCCCTCTCGACGATTGTATAATTTTGAGTTTTCTTATCATCTCATGCGCAGATTATAAACACGGCGTGTGCCAAGTTCCTATGGGACTTGTCTATTATTCTCATGGGAGCGGAATTTTTCCCCCTGAATGGAAAAATCGCCAATCCAAGAGGTTCACTTGAAAATTTTGGCATATGAAATGTTTATCTCAATTATGTATTTGAGTGGACACTAACGTTTCCTATGATGCACTTTTTTTTATCATTATCGTCTTTGAAGCTCGTCGATTGAATCTCACTGTTTAAAGACAAAGGTGTCGAAAATATGATAAACTCCGTGATCAGCTGGAACCTTTGCCCGGAATCAACACAATTTTTTTTCTAATCTTGGTGTCTTTTCAACAAATAATAAATTGTGTGTGTTGCTAGCTTTGCTAAAAAAAATCTTATCTCTTAAGATTTATATTAGCGAATGCTTTGATTTAATTTTTTGTATGTTTTAATAATCTAGTTTTTCGCTTCGGTTTTCGTCATTTTCAAATAGAATTTTCTCTTATTACCAAAAAAAAAACGATCAACGCGACTTTTCATTCAGTTTGAAGCGGCTCGCAATTCAAGAAATTTTCTTTATTACATTTAATAAAATGATAAGACGAAAAATTATTATTGAGAGGAAAATATTTGCTTTTGGAAATGAACACGCGGTGAATGGGAGCCGTCTACAAGTTTATTTGCTAATTAAATTATACCTCGTTATAGAATTGGGTGAATAAAGATTAAAAACCTCAACCGATATTCTTTGTTCTGCTCTACAATGTTTCATATTCAACGTATTAAAACTACGGAAAATATAAAATAATTTGCGACGAAATTCTTTTCATTAATTTATAATAAATTTGCATATGCTTTGATAAATTTGCGTCAGTTACCACATAATATATTATTTTTTGTGTATTTATTTTGGCATACCTAAAAAATTACTGTAAGAATTTTTCAATGATTTTTGTAGGATAATTTACGAAAGGTATTTGCCCCGTCTGGAATCGTGGAATTTTATCGTACTGAACCCTAACAAAAATTTATCTATACTAAAATAGTAGGACTACCAAAATTTTGATTCAACCCCCCTACCCTCTCCTTTTTTGTTACTTTTAAAACACCATTTATTATTCCAAATTTTGATTATCTTGGATCAACTCTGAAAGTTATTGTGGATCTGTTCAAATTTACGAAAATTTTCAGATATGCGAATTATATTGACACAATCAGCACATTTTAGAAACAGTTTTTTTGTAGGTGAACTAAACTTTTGAGCTAGCGTCGTTTCTCACACAAGATTTACTCCTTATAATTTATACATCGTCTACAAAGTGTACCTCAGAAATCTATGACAAGTCCCTGGAACAATCAGTTATACATAGGGTGACCACAAGTCCCGGATTTAGACATTTAGTGGCATCCCGAAAACTAAACTTTTGTCCCAGAATTATACAATCTACTATTGTATTTTCTTAATCAGTGAAAATGTTTTTCTCGAAATCCAAAATAAAAGTTGCCTGCGGCGCAGTATCCATTTTAAAATTGTATTTTTCATTGTGTCAGAAAAATTTATTTTATTTTATTTTTAATGGTTTTATTTCGCTTTTATTTCTGAATCACAGCGCCAAAAAAAATTACTTTTTCATTTTTAGTGATTTTTTTTAAAAAAAAGGCTTTTTTTTATTTTTTTAATTTTGTCCTTTTAAGTCATTTCGTATTTGATCAGTTTTTCTCCGGAAACGATGCGGAAAAAATAATCACGCTATTTTCACAGGACCTTCCATTATCCTTACAGACTTCTAAACGTCAGAATCTGATTCAGCGACCTCAAAAACCCCTAGATGAGATCTTCCTGGAAAATTTGAGGACACGAAGGTAAAAATAAAAGCTTTTAAAAATTGAAACAAACCTCGGCCTCCCGAAATTTTCACGATTAATTTCTAAGCAAGAATAATTTCCTTCCACTTTGTAGGTCCCTCATTTGAGCCACAAATATATATATAGGAGCAAACACCACAGTCTATTTTCGAAGAAAAACACGAACTATTACTGAATTCAGCATAAGACAATTTTTTATACCCGTAAGGTAAAACCGAAGGGTATATTAACTTTGCCTTACCGTTTGTAACGCCGAGATCCCGTCATCACACACAAAAATGAATTAAACCGGTGTGTTTAGAATGATAAAAATAATTAATTTTTGCATGTCCGTTAGGGTGGAGCGAAAAACACTAAAATTGTCGGATCGGAACCGTTGGGGTCGCAAAAGTTGTGTTGTGCTCTCAACAAAACATAAAAAAAATTTGAGCTTCCTGCGATGATATCTTTTGCCCCCGAAAGTTCGCCAAAGTTTTGATTTTTTGCGGAAAAGTACCGAAAATGTCAGGTGTTGAAGGCAGTCTTTTTTAGTCTTTATACTGTTTCTAGTATACTATTTTTTTATGTAAGGCATCCAATTTAGATATAAAACGTCTCTAGTTATTAATCCGTTGGACTTAGAACTACTAAGAAACAAAAAAAAATCACGTAAAAGTGCCAAAAATCTCGCCGAAATTAAGGGCAAGGCATAATTTTTACTCAGTGCGAAATTACCCATGAAACCTTCTTTAACTCCGGACCCATCCCCATCTTTGTAGGATCTTTCGTTTCAGAAGTTCATAATAGAAGTTTATAATTCATTACTCAATCCTCATATGTTATTTATTGGGTTAGATGTTTATTGACTTTGCGACGTACATACCTCAACATTATTTGCTTTCGTCCATTAATTATATATTGTTAACCATGGAGAAAACAATAGCCAAAGCTTCGAAATTTAAACTTAGATCAACATTTGAGTGTCCCTTGTTTAGAACACCTAAAGATTTTTCAGGACATCAGCTTCCCACATATAGTGATCGAATTATGGGAAAAATATTCCTATTTCTTCGATGTGTAATATTTTTAATAATAATTTTAACAAAATTGACTTTAATATGTCATCATATGTGTTAAAGAAGAACTTAAAAAATTGTTAAAACTAAATCTACTATATTTTTTTTTGTTTTTATTGCATTTTAACTTTAATTTGTATAGTCTATGAGAACTGCTCTGTATGGCTGATAGTAAAGAAATAAATAATTAGATGTTGTGCCTTCGAGCGCATGATTCTCGCTCCTGGCGAGGGAAATAAAGAGCCCTACTTTACTGACATTGCCAACAATGTCATAACTAAAGTCCTAGCACTTTACGAAAAGGCATCAATTCCATCTGTTAGCGAATCTAGAATTCGAGTTCTTATCAAAAAATATCACACTGAATATCTTAATGTTAGGAAATCACTTTCTAAGTCAGAATCTTACGAAAGAATCGCTGCTAATGTTCAGAATTTTAAAGAAAGCGCCAGCAAACTTTTTGACTTCTCGGCGTGCAAATGTAATGACTTCGCATCTTGTAGATGTGACAAGTTGAAAAAGATTCCTTCGAGAAACACACATTCATATAACTTAGATTTTCGCAATTTTTGCGTGATTTTTTTTTGTTTTTTAGTAGTTTTAGGTCCAACGGATTAATAACTAGAGACGTTTTATATCTAAATTGGATGCCTTACATCAGGCCTCGGCACCATGTATGTAGTGATTTACTACTACTCGAAAAATTTTTATGTTTCTTCATATACTATAACACAAAATGAGAAAACGCATCATTTTCATTTTTTACGCTCTTTCGCTTTTGATGGAGACGTTTAGGAACAGTGAACTACACAATCTATCATTATGCAATTTCATAATCATTTGTTCCGCCTAAAGGAAATTTCTCTAAAAAAACTTTCTTTAAGTTGTCAACCTGTCATACTCTTTCTACTTAATTGCATCGGGCAAAATCGAACTTATGACAGCTGTTGTAATGGCGTTTTAGATTGAATTTTTTATTCGACATGTAACTGCAAACTAGACATTGACGGTTATCATTATTTGTGGTTATTAAATATTTGTTTTCCCAATCCCACGACATAGTATTTGAATTTGAATATGAGCGCTTCATAATGGAAAAGGAAAACTAAAAAAATCAAATTTCTGAAAAAATTTCGTACATCAGTGTTCTTTGGGAAGCAATTATAATTTTGGAGAGCAAATGTATACACCCGTACGCATCAACAGCAGGAATCATACTGAATGACTGTCGTAGGCTCGCTCCATCGATTGTTAGTCAATCGTTTGATTTCGGCTGCCGAAGTGGCCGTCGTCTACCAACACGTATCATTGCGTTGGAGAGTCGAGTAAAAACGTTCATACATTGATTGTAATCTCGTAAAATTTGAATAAAAATGTTATCGTATTGAGGAGCCAGACGAGCCAAGCAGTGCCGAGGCTTGCCTTACATAAAAAATTAGTATACTAGAAACAGTATAAAGCAGAGGTCGGCACTGCTTGGCTCGTCTGGCTCCTCAATACGATAACATTTTTATTCAAATTTTACGAGATTACAATCAATGTATGAACGTTTTTACTCGACTCTCCAACGCAATGATACGTGTTGGTTGACGACGGCCACTTCGGCAGCCGAAATCAAACGATTGACTAACAATCGATGGAGCGAGCCTACGACAGTCATTCAGTATGATTTCTGCGGTTGATGCGTACGGGTGTATACATTTGCTCTCCAAAATTATAATTGCTTCCCAAAGAACACTGATGTACGAAATTTTTTCAGAAATTTGATTTTTTTAGTTTTCCTTTTCCATTATGAAGCGCTCATATTCAAATTCAAATACTATGTCGTGGGATTGGGAAAACAAATATTTAATAACCACAAATAATGATAACCGTCAATGTCTAGTTTGCAGTTACATGTCGAATAAAAAATTCAATCTAAAACGCCATTACAACAGCTGTCATAAGTTCGATTTTGCCCGATGCAATGAAGTAGAAAGAGTAAGACAGGTTGACAACTCAAAGAAAGTTTTTTTAGAGAAATTTCCTGTAGGCGGAACAAATGATTCTAAAATTGCATAATGATAAATTGTATAGTTCACTGTTCCTAAACGTCTCCATCAAAAGCGAAAGAGCGTAAAAAATGAAAATGATGCGTTTTCTCATTTTGTGTTATAGTATATGAAGAAACATAAAATTTTTTCTAGTAGTAGTAAATCACTACATACATGGTGCCGAGGCCTGATTTAAAATGTGCAGTAAAATACAGGCATAGTCAACAATTTTTGCCACCATTAAAAAAGTTTATTACTTCTTGTCAATATATACATATCTTGTTGAGACAATATTATCCGAGATAAGAATCTTGATATTTTTTTTGTGACTAACTACTAAATGGGATGGTATTATTATTGCAATATTTAGTTGATAATTTAAAAAAAAAATATAGTTAAAAATCGGTAACACGGAGAAAGAAAATTTGCGATGTAAGATAAAAAAATTAGAACAAAAAATTAAAAAATGTACAAATAATATCTACAGTGAGCGAAATAAATATACGGCCACCCTTATATCCGAATTTCACAAGTGCATGTATTGGGCTATGAAAGTCAACAAAAACCGTTATGTTTTTTTTTGTGTCCTTTATTAACTGATCATTCAATTTAGTGCATTTCGTCACACCATTGCCGTTGTATTCGGATGTTTTCAATATTTTTTTTTCATACATGTGCTTTTTCTTGAGTTTTGAGTGCGAAATAAATATAAAGCCATTCAATAAAAAACCCGCAAAAACATTGTTTTAAACAAATTAACTAAGTAGGAATGAATAAATTTAATCAAGAATAGTCTTAAAATTTCTTTTTTTTTGTGGATTTCTTAAATTTTTTTAGAAATGGGCCGTGCAAAACCTTTAAATGATGAAGAGAGGGCTAAAATTGAACTTTTAAAGGAAAATGGACATTCTTATCGACAAATTGCCATTAAAATATAAAGATCACATTGCGTGGTGGACAATTTTATGAAATTAAAAGATTTCTATGGGTAAAGAACATCAAGCGGTCGACCAAAACTAGTTTCTGCAAAACAAAAAAAACGGATTTTTTGTTAGACCCGGGGAAACCATTTAACGTGGGCTCAAATAAAGGATGAACTACAATTGACAGTAGAGAACAGAAGGATTCAACAAATTTTACAATCCTGCCCAACTCTGAAATATGCAAAAAGACCTAAAAAACCTACATTATTACAAGCTCACAAATCCGCAAGACTTGGTTTTGTCAGAAATCACATGTCATGGACGCAAGAATGGCCCAGGGTCATATTTAGTGACGAAAAAAAGTTTAATCTGAAGTTTAAAAGATTAAATTTTAAACAGTCTTAAAGATTAAACTTTTTTTCGTCACTAAATATGACCCTGGGCCATTCTTGCGTCCATGACATGTGATTTCTGACAAAACCAAGTCTTGCGGATTTGTGAGCTTGTAATAATGTAGGTTTTTTAGGTCTTTTTGCATATTTCAGAGTTGGGCAGGATTGTAAAATTTGTTGAATCCTTCTGTTCTCTACTGTCAATTGTAGTTCATCCTTTATTTGAGCCCACGTTAAATGGTTTCCCCGGGTCTAACAAAAAATCCGTTTTTTTTGTTTTGCAGAAACTAGTTTTGGTCGACCGCTTGATGTTCTTTACCCATAGAAATCTTTTAATTTCATAAAATTGTCCACCACGCAATGTGATCTTTATATTTTAATGGCAATTTGTCGATAAGAATGTCCATTTTCCTTTAAAAGTTCAATTTTAGCCCTCTCTTCATCATTTAAAGGTTTTGCACGGCCCATTTCTAAAAAAATTTAAGAAATCCACAAAAAAAAAGAAATTTTAAGACTATTCTTGATTAAATTTATTCATTCCTACTTAGTTAATTTGTTTAAAACAATGTTTTTGCGGGTTTTTTATTGAATGGCTTTATATTTATTTCGCACTCAAAACTCAAGAAAAAGCACATGTATGAAAAAAAAATATTGAAAACATCCGAATACAACGGCAATGGTGTGACGAAATGCACTAAATTGAATGATCAGTTAATAAAGGACACAAAAAAAAACATAACGGTTTTTGTTGACTTTCATAGCCCAATACATGCACTTGTGAAATTCGGATATAAGGGTGGCCGTATATTTATTTCGCTCACTGTATATATAGAAAACTTGAAGGAGTTAAAATCAGGATATGAGAAAATTCGAATCGCGAATAGACAAACCAAATTCTTTCGCATTTGAATCATTTGCGAAACGAATCGTTTAAAGTAGAATTCGCGAATTGACACCGGTTTTTAAAAGCTTTTATTTGGCTTGCTTTCGCATCTGTCTGTCTGTCTGTTTGTTTGCCTGTTTGTCAGCAATCTTGCAATCTAATTTTGAGCCATTTCAACGCATCTGATAGACTTGAAATTTTACACATATACATAAGACCGATGACAAGACAATATTTTCACTACTTCGTCCTTCTAAGGATAAGGGAAGGTCCTGTAAGGATAACGTAATTATCCTTTTCCTCAAAATTTTCGGGAAAAAAATCTCATTTGGGAGTCTTCGGGTTCCCTAAATCCGATTCTGGCATTAAAAGGTCTGTAAGGATAACGGACGGTGGCGGCTTTATAGGGGAGCCAACGGAGGCATTGCCTCCTCATAACATTTTATAAAAATGTTTTTCTAACGTATGCATTTAATTTTTTATACCATAATGGACTGTATAAAAATCTGTATGCTCAGAAAATAATAATTTAAAAGAAAATCCTATTCTCTAATGTCGAATTCTCTAAAACATAAACTACAAATTATCTTCATAGAGGCTAGCCTCCGATTCGTTGCCTCCTCATTTCAAATATACACGAGCCGCCACTGATACCGGAAGGTCCTATAACGCTAACGTGATCATCATTTTCCTTAATTTTTCCGGAAAAAATCCCATCTAGGAGTTTTTGAGGTCGATAAATCCGATTTGGACATTAAGATGTCTGTAAGGATTTTTCAAAAGCTAATACTTAAAATATATATTCAAGACTAAAAAGTATAAACAACCGTGCCGAAATATAGACGTCATTTTGGCTTTTTAGTCATACTACAATACAATATTACAAAATGAGTAAAAAGAATAAAATAAAACTAAAAATTTAAACAAAATGTTTCATCTTATATTTTAAAAAAATGACTAAAAAGGAAAAAATAATTTTTTGGGCGCTTTGTATCAGAAATAAAAGTTCCCTCCAAAAAAATTCATTCCTTTGCATCCACCGTCCATCTTCCCTCCTCGCCCTTCCGCATCTCCTGGCTGAATTGTGACATTCTTTCGTTTTAAATATTTCATACAAAAATTTGATTCGCGAATCATTCGTTTGCAATAAATTCGCAAACGAATCATATTTTTGATACTCGTAAACTAATGAATCAAAAAGAATGAATCTCCGTACTTTCAAACTAATTAATTCATTTGTTTGAGAGTAACACCTTAGAGGCAGGAATACAATGGGCCCGACACAACATTCACGGCGACATTTCAGATTTTGAACTCATAGCACCCTATGCTTCTGTATACAATCAATCGGACCAACTTAGTCGTCGTAAAAAGTTGAACCAAATTTAACTTTTGTCGGTCAGCTCGCCGACAAAATCTCATGCTTGATTCATAAAATCTAAATTTCGTCACTCGAGAGGAAATTAAAGAAAGTGTTAGGAAATATAGTTCGTATGCCGTGTTGCTTACATTCACATTCCTATTATGTATGGTAATGGGTAACGGTGAGCCACATATAACATTTTTATATATGGCTCACCTTCCGACTATCAAAATCAAATGAAAAGCAAATGACGTTTAAAACCATGGCCGAATTATACAAGGTCTGCTTGACAGCTCAGTCTCTCTTGGCTCTGACGTCATCGGCAAGAAATTCTTATAAGACTCAATGGGAATTTTCCCTAATTCTCAAATCTAGCTAACATCTAGCTAAACAACTCCGTACGCACAATCAATATTACAAAGAATTTCGTGCCGATGACGTAGCAAAATGGTGGCTGTCAAAAAATAACCAGCAGACCTTGTATAATTCGGCCATGGTTTAAAACAACAAAGGGTGCGCAGTTGTATGTTGAGGATAACATTGTCGCCGTAATCTGTCGCCGTAAATGTTGCAATCTGTCAAATATGCGTTGCGCTCTCGTATTCCATCACTATTTTTAAGAAAGAGAAACAAATTTAGACGGTTTTTCTTCTACAAACGTTTTATATTTGCATAACCAAACAAAGAGAAGAACAAATATTATGCAAATAACAACCTTATGTAGAATGGAAAAGGCCCAAATTTATTTGGCTTTCATAGCTCTGACTGAATAGAAAATTTATAATTTTACCACTGTCTAAGTCCCGGCGAGCAACGCATCGACAAGCATGTAGAATGGTGCCGAAGTAGCAATTTAAGATTTTTAAATTCATTAAAACTAGTATTTCAGCGTTCACAGAGGAAGGTTTAAGTAGAAGAAAGTAGTAACTAAGTAAGTAGAAAAATGCTTTAATGCAAGCCCACATATTTTTGTCTTTCAACGTTTCAAAATCTCAAATTCACACTTGAATGCCATTCGACATGCTTGCCAACGCGGTATGCACCTGCACTAAGATTCGTTGATTTTTCAGTCACAAGTTTTTAAATTTCGACCTGAAAACCTAAAAAAAATAAAATACCAAATGCACTTTTTATAGTTTTTTTTATTTTTTATGTATTTTTTATGTTTTTTTTTCACCTTATCTTTTTTAAGTATTGTTTATGGTTTTTAAAATCGAAAAAAGTTACACCCAAAAACTTGTTTGCTTGTTTTACCTTTTTTTCAGAAATTCTTTCTTCCTTCCAATTTAGCTTTAATTTTTTTGCTTAGTTTTCTCCTCTTTAAATAATTGTTTCGTTTTTTAAAATTTCATTTTTTTTTTGTTGTGGTGAAGAACACTTTTTGCTTTTTTTATATTAATATTATTTCAGTTGCTTATTTTTACCAACTATCCTACAAACTACGACATTGATTTTTCTTAAATATTACTTCTAATTTTTTTTTTTTTGTTTAAATATAATGTTAATATTTTTCACTACGAATTTTAATGGGATTATTTATATTATAGTAAAATCAATAATTTTCAAGAATGCCCATAAAGCGTTTAGATTTTTTTTCTTTGCGGTTTAAAATCCAATTAATTTTTTTTAAATAAATATTAGTATTTTTTATATTTTTAATTTTTACAAATAAACAAGTTAATATTCTGACAATTATAAAAATATTACATAAATTTGAAGTTTATCGCTTTTTTACAATGAGAAATTAATGTGCGTTTTATGGGAGATTTAAATACACAATGATTGAAAACTTCATGGCATTTTCTAAAAATTCTTCCAGTTGGGCAAAAATGTATGAAAATAAGTGATTTTCTATTGAAATTTATAGGTACTAAAAAATAATGTTTACGATTATCTATAATTACTAAATACAAATCTCGTTCAATATTGCAGTGATTTCTGGTTAAGCAATGAAAAAACGCAATTGATAGCAATACACTATTTTGGTTGGAACGAAATACGGAAAGAATGGAAAAAAAATTTAAATTAATTTTAAAATTTTTCGCAATCGAAAACTAATTTTATTTGGTAAAAAACTGATATTTGGGGATTTCCGGGTTTTTCAATCTCATTCAGTTTAGAGACTCATTTCGTATTTGACAAATATTACAAATTTTTAGCAAAAATTAGTCCAATTTAAAATAATTGAGAAGTTAGAGCTGAAAATGAAACTTTTCAAGGAAGAAATGCAATAATTATTGACTCTGTTGCGTGAAATTTTGTTTGTTTGAAAATTTAATCGTTACCGGACCCTTGAACCAAAAAATATTAAAATTTTGACCCTCCGATTCCTAAATTTTTCAAAACCCTCTCTCCCCTCACCTCCCCTTACCTCCCCTCACCTCCCCTTACCTCCCCTCACCTCCCCTCACCTCCCCTCACCTCCCTTCCCTCCTGCACTCCACTGCCTTTAAAGAATATAGAACAGATAACCGGAAAATTAATTTCTGATTTCAAACTTGTACTTGTTGTATTACAATAGGCCGCACAATAGATGTCGTGTATTAAATTTGGACAGATTCCTTAACCTAATATTCCGCGACGTCTACTTTTACCCTCTTGTAGCATAATTAATTGCAGAAGCATACAGTAAGCACCATTCCAAGCAGTGGCGTAGCCAGAAACTGTGGACTTGCGAGAAATTTAAACATTCATAAAATCATTTTCTAGCGACCAGAAATTTAAAAACATTGCAGGGTTTTTTACCCTTTGATTTAAAAAACAAGGCTTTGACGCCTCTGGATTCACAACACAAACTCACTGTTAAAAAATTTCTAAAAAAATGTGTTTAATCTGGTCTAGGGGCCACGCAAGATCACTTTAAAATTTTGTCCAAATCGATTTAACCCCATTTGCGACAACTATTCTTAAAAAATTAAGTTAAACTTAGCTTATTTAAACCATAGAAATTCTAGGATTTAAATATTTACGTTGAGCTTAAGTTGTTAAGTTTCGTTGGTGTAAACAGCCATGAGTAGTTCTCGAGTTTTAAGCAAAGAAACAGGGAGAGATACCACACCGACAGAGAGAGACTAAACCATCAGAGAGAAACAAGAGAGTGAGAGAGAGATCAGCCCTAAAATGCTAAAAAAAACTCGAAATAAAAGACATATCGGGCTGCACGAAATTTTTAGCCACTGTTAAATCGACATAGCTGTCGAAGTTCAAGCAAAAGAGCAGAATAACCCGGCCCTTACACGCGTCTGTAGAGCTGACACAGTCGCTGACACAGTCTCCTGTAAATGCACTGACTGCCAGTTCGCTAAATGTATTTTAATGCGTTGTCAGTAATTTGACATTTGAAGTCTGTGCTACTGACAGACTTTATAGTCGCGTGTAAGGGCCGGGTAACTTGATTTAGTATCACTAAAGTTTCGTGAGACGCGCCATTTTTAAATATTAACGAACTAAAATTGTATGAACGACAGAGTCAGTTTGACTTGTTTTGAATAATACTTCCTGCAATATTGAAGATAATATAAACGCCTAAAGGTATGTTGCTTCGTATTTAAGGGCTAATTTGCACTATCAGAGTTATTTAGAAATACAATAATTTTGTAAGACCCAAAATTTTCTCATAAACTAAAACTTAATTTTTTCCTAATCTCCATGCAAAATAGCTCCCAAAAATAATTCATTAAAATTCATTTTTACAGCGTAAAAAACTCAATATTTGTTGTAAAAAATGTCATCACAAAAAAGTACATTCCGAAAATGTTGTGAAGCAATAAATCAAACCGTTAGTAATATAATGTGTATAGAGAATAAATTTTTTCTGAGATTTCTTTTTACAAATATTATTTTTTTACCTTGAGGCATTTTTTTAAAAATACGTTTGCATTTAGTTTTTTCTTTTTGCTTTTTTAAAAAAATAGTTATTATATACACCAAATATATTTTTTGTTTTACTTAAATACTTTTTTTTCTTTCATTTTATAATATATTATAATAATTTTGCAAAATTTTTGATTTACATCCAAAATCTGTAAAATTAAACACAAATTTTGTAATTTCTCAAAATGTTTCTAAACACATTTTTTTCCAAATACTAATGGTTTTGTTACCGTTAAGAGTGTGTAAAAAAAATATCAACCTCTTGAATTTCCTGCAACAATCAAAAATTTTGCATTCTAATTTATAGTTTCCATTTTTTTTTTTTTTTGCTAGTATTTATTCAGTAATTTCTAATTTTAAAAGCATCATAATAGTTATTGCGACATTAAAATCATTATCTTATAATTTATTTATTTATGTTTCTAATTTTACCATTTTATATTTTAAAGATTTCTTTTTTGTCAGTGTTTGGGTTTTCACAATTTCCATTTTGATTCAATGATGTTTCCATGAGAAAAACATGAATGAGAACTCACGTTTTTGTTAATATTATATAAACTCTGCTGTTTGATGTACAAATAAATATGTTTTATTATAGTTTACAATTTTTTTTTCTTGATTTTTTTTTATTAAATTCATAAAATTTATAATTTTTTGTTGTGTTTCTTTTTTTTTGTCAAAGTCTAATCGCTACAACATTTAAGAGATTAAGAGAAAAAAATTATTTTGGTTGTGTCTTTTTTTTTAAATTTCTTTTATATGTGTATATATATTTTTTCATTATTTATATATTTATATGTATAGTAAGTGTATATTTAAATATTTCAATTTATTTGTTTCAATATATATATTATGTATATGAAAAGCTTTTTTTTTCTTTAATAATTTTTAACTATTGTAAAAGTAATTTCTATAAGTAACAGATATTTTCACTTCATTTTTTTTACTTCACTTTTTTATGAGTGTAGATCCTTGTTTGATAAAAAATAATTTACCTTTTTCACTCTAGAATACTCCAGTTCCACTTCTCGTCTCATTTCCCACTAAAATTGTGCTTATATCCGTATAATTTTACTACCTTTAATACACGTTATAAGCCTTATTCAAAGAATATTCATAAAGAAATCATTTTTGATTTTTTTATGTGTGAAAATCACTACTATTATTTAATAAAAATTCAGTTAAATGAAACTCTTGTGTTCATTGTTCGGATGTGTTTTTTTCTTTCTTTATTTTTGTTTTTTGATTACCTTTTCCATGTTTTCGGATAAAAATTTGAGAGATCTCTATTATTTTTTACTAAAAATATTTTCTATTTTGATTCCAATTGTTGGAAATACATTGAAAGAACACATAAAATATTCAATTTTTACATGTCTATTGCTTTCTTGTGATGAGAGATTTTTTTTAATGATTTTAATAAATTTATTATTTGAATTTCTCGGCCATATAAATTTATCAACAAATATTTAACAAATTTATACATCAGAAAACAAGTTTTTTGAATTTATTTTACTTTCATATTCATGGACAAAATAATCTCAGGAAAAAAACTAATAGAATTCTCCATATAGAATGTGGTAAAAAGACAATCCAGACTGTGATTTAATATTCAACGAAAAAACCAAATCCTGGAAAAAAAAAATTCGCTTTTAACTCGAAAAATAAAAATTTTAAATATTACGCTACTTTTTTTAAAGAAATATACGTTAAAACACTTTATACCAAAACAGGTTGCTTCCATTTAAGCGAATTATTCGCAGGAAAAATCTGAACATATGAAAAAAGCACTGAAAATCTTGCTTTGCTTATGATTTCGTGTTGCTGCGAATATATTTACTTGTTCTGAAATTAACAGCGACAAAAATTTGCCATAATTCGAAAATATGAACGAGAACTCGCCTTTGTTTCGAAATTAGAAGCGAAAATGTGGTTTTGGTTGGAAAATTGGGGCGAAAACATTTGCTTGCTTCGAAAATTTCGATTAGCTCCGAATATAGCAACAAAATTTTCAGGCCCCGTTTACACTTGCGTTTTTTTCTTCTTGAATTTCTCCGCGAATTTTATTCATCTATTGCTGAATAAATTCACTTACGGCCAATTTATTCACTAGGAGTTAAATCGCCTTAACTCCCTTAACTCACCTTTTACATGGAAAATAACACTAGCTAACTCCCTTAACTCACTAACTCGGCTTAACTCCTAGTGAATAAATTAGGGGTTAGCAAAAGTTGTCAAAATTGGAACTTATTGAGCCTGTTCACATTGATTGAAATAGTCCGCCTAATTCTGATAGAAACTAGCAACATTAGGGCAAGGTGAGGAAGTGGGACTCAGCCCCACTTCCTCACCTTGCCCTAATGTTGCTAGTTTCTGTCAGAATTAGGCGGACTATTTCAACCAATCTGAACATGGTCATTTGGGCGCCTTTATATGGAAAAATTCGAGTTCGGGCGTCTTTCAGGAATAAATTTCTGAATTTTTTTGTCAAACGGTTGTAGAAACAGGAATTTAGTGTCGAAGAATCATTCATTTAGTGTCGACTGAAGCATTCGACGTGTGCAAAAAATTGCATATAAATAGAAAGAGACAAGTCTCTGTAATTGTCAGTGGGAAAGACAGAAGACGAACGCGATGTTTTTTAGGTAGTTTTATAGGATATACGTCATAGGAATTTGAACCTTATTCCATGACCACAACACTCAACTTTCAAATATTAGCTAGACTTCAAAAAAATCTCCCAACCGTGTGACAGTTGACATCGTCTTTAAATATTGTAATAAAATGGATTCGGATAGCAAAAAATTACTAATCGATATAATCTTCGATGAAGATAGCACAAGTGACAGTGACAATGAAGACCGTGTCGTAAAAAAAGAGAAAGTTCTGGGTTCATGAATATTACAAGGATCGGGACATAAAGTGGGCATTTGTCAGCGTTTTTGGAGCATTACGTTGTATACGTAAGGCTCCCATCTCATTTTGGCTAAAATACAGGATAAACCTGCCAAAAATTAAGGATTTTACATGATTTTACAGGATAAATTTTTCAATATACAGGATAAATACAGGATACAGTTCCAAGTCATTTATTTAAAAAAAAATTACATAAAAAATGCAATACACTTGTGAATGTAATTATTATTGTATCATTGATTAAGTGTAAAATCATTGCTTTTGTCGTCATTGTCAATTTCGAGAGTTTTATTATCAACTCACGTGTTGTATTTGTCTTTAGAAGCTATTTTCCGAAGCATTTCCGGCTGCGACGTCAGGAATTCATAGAATTCCAAGCAAGATAGTTTCATATTGGTTTTGATCGTGAGAATCGCTTTTAATGTTTCAATTTATAAATTGAATATAAAATTTATATTCGGATACACAAAACGAACTGTAATAATATCTTGCACAGTGTTACCAGCTTGTTTCTTGCGAGAGGCTATTTATTCTCTAGTCGATACGAATAGAGTGCCAAGTGTTCATAACATTTGTGCTAGTCTGAGCAAAACAGGAACGATATACGATATTTTCCTCATTAAATCTCGGTTATACAGGCAAATACAGGATAAATACAGGTTTTTGAAAAAAAAAACAGGATCGAAAAAAAAATACAGGAAAAATACAGGATAGAAAAAAAATACAGGATTGCACTCAAAAATACAGGATAAACCTGTAAAATACAGGATAGATGGGAGCCTTATGTATACGCGATCCGAGTTTCTTCTGCAAATATTTGCGAATGACGGCCACACAATTTGAAGAGCTTCTCCAAATGGTTGGGCCATTAATTGAGAAGCAAGTAGTGATTCGCGAACCACTATGCGTAATTTTACAGCAGTCAAACAAGAAATGTCAAAACACAACTTAAATGTATTGGACCTCACTATTTGTTTACGGAGAATGTGTGAGTTTAATTTTATAGTTGCACACGATCTTTATAGGAAAAGTTAAAGTCGTTCAACTTCATCTACAAACGCGACATCTGGCGACGTGTGCATCCTATAAAAAAAACTACAAATACGACATCTGGCGACGTATTGCATTTTTTTTGCACACGTTCTCTCTCTTTTTTACGAAGGCCTTTTTACGTAAGTGTGTCTCTATATTTTTGCACACGTCGAATGCTTCAGTAATGGAGATCCACCATAAAATTCACGGAAAAAAGTGAGGTGTAAACGGCACCTAAAATTGCCAAGGAAAATCGCCAAGGAAAATCTCGATTGCGAAAATATAAGCAGATTAATTTGTGTCGAGAATTGTTACGAAAATTTTGAATTACTTTTAAATTAGAAGCAAAATGATTGCCTTGTTTCAAATGGACAATCCACTCTGGCAAAGATTCTATGTTGCTTTAAAAATATCGCGTTCCTTTGAAATGGCCAGTAAAAATGTTTCCTTTGCGTCGCTTTTACGCCAATTTTCTGAAAAGAAATGGAAATTGCTCTCCAAAATTTGAAATTGAATGGAAATTGAAAAAAAAAATCGAATGGTAATTTTTTCGTAGAGTCCGTCAATGACTGCGTTCAGACGCAGTGGAAACTGGTTGACTTCAACCAGTTTCCACCAAGTCTCAACGCGGCCAATCGAATACGAGCTTTCGAAGCGAGCAATTTTCAAGCAAGATCAAGCCGTTTAAATACGTTAATAGACTTCTGGCAACGACTTTTCTATTCTTTTTTTATAACCGAAAAAAATACTGGAAAAACTAAAACAGGACTAGAACTAGATTTTTTATCTATTGATATTCGAAAGCCTTTTCCGGAATATTATTGGCGGTACTATGGCAAAATCCCTACAAAAATTTAGGAATATAAATCACCGATGAGCAACAGGACTTATAAAGCATGTTTTATGATCCATCCTTGGAAAAATCGATAGAATTATTCTGTATAAATATCCAAAAATTTAAACTAAATTCAGGGATTTTCTAACCAATTTTATCCAAAGAAACCTGCAAAATAAAATAACCACCAAAAAATGAGAATTAAGAAATAAAAAAAAAGTACTGTTGTTCCATATAAATATATATATATTTGTTTCTAAAAAAAAAATTTTTTTTGTAAAAAATATAACTGCTTTCTAAGAAATGAAAATAAACACAATCGCTGTGGGGTTGAAAATTTAATAAAAAAAATAAAAAATCAAAAAAATGTATAAGAAATAAAATCAATCTAAAATATAAATATATATTAAATTTAAAATATGAATATGTAAAATAAATCTGTGTGTATTTCAATTAAACGCCTTTTAGATACAGTCATCTAAAAAAAAGGGGGGAAACAAAAACATTTAAATTTTACCATTATTGAGGCCCGTTTGCTGAAACAAGTCATAACAATTTAAGTTGTGCTTAGCCTACTTAAGCCGTAGAAATTCTGGGTCTTAAATAATTTAAGTTGAACATAAGACGCTATGACTTGTTTCAGCAAACGGGCCTAACACCGCGTCTTGACCTGGGATTTTTCATCGCAGAGATTTTTGATTGACCAATCAGAGCTCGAGTTGACGGAGGGGAAAAATCCCAGAGAGAAATTTCTTGAAATCTTGCAATAGCAAAATTTCTTGGAATTTCACAATTCAAGATGGCGGAATCCAATTTCTCCCGACAAGTAATTGCAAAAATAACTAATTTTTACAAAATACGATACAAAAAGCTTTGGAAGAGAATATATAACATTAAGGGGTTTTTCTTTTCGTCTGTTCTTCTGTTTCAGCCTTTTCAATTTCACGTATTGCATTAATTACGAGAGCGGCGACTGGGTGTTTTTTTCATTGCCAATTTAAGAAATAAAATTTCAAGAGATTTTCGGCCCAGATGTCAAAAAAATCTCATTGCGGTGAGATATTTCTTCGGATGAAAAATTGTTAATCAAGACGCGGTGTAAGTCAAAATTACAATTTTTTCTCGTGTGATTTGTTGTTATTTTCAAGTGTTTTTACGAAAAAAAAAATAAAAATTATTCATAATAAAAAAAAAAAATAATAAAACTATATATGAACACATTTCAATTTGTTTCTAGGGCAACGACATAAAATCATAAAGTGGCTATTGAAAATAAACAAAATGGTATTAAAAAAAAGAACAATTGAACAAAAAATCGAGACGGAATTGAGGGATGTTCATTACTATTTCTTTGCTTGTTGAAGCTAAATTTGGTTTTCTATTTAAGAAACCTTTAAAAAAAACTGTAGTTGAGTGGGTGATTTCTTAAATTATGAGATCAAACAGGTTTAGTTTTCTAAATTTATTGAATTCACTTTGTGTCGTGCCATTGTTATTTCGCTTTAGTTTTTATGCACTCACAAAATGCTAATGGTATTATCGAGTGTGATAACGTAACGTTTTGCGTTAACATTGCGTTAATATTTCGTTAACATTGCGTTAACATTGCGATTCATAATTTAAGGTTTATCTTAAAATCTTTTGTTGCAAAAAAAACGTATTTTCCTATAAAACAATTCGTTTGAAACGCTTTTTGTGAATTACAAAAAAATGCGTCGCGTTAACGCACTCAACATATCATGCACATAAAAAAAATTTCAACTATTGTAGAAATTCGCAAAAAGTTCAAGTTTTTTTATTTTAAAAATTAGCCTTAGTGGAAAGGCAGTCAGAGGAACTGTAAAAATCGCGAAAAGCTAGACGATGGGTGAAGGGAGAGAAAGTCCGAGACATATTTTATGGACAACTTTTTACCAAAGTTTTTTTTTTAACTTTTTATATCCCATCACTTCTTTGCCTCTTTCCCATAGCCAAAAAACATTCACCCCGATTGCGTGTCGTGTCGTTTTCGACAAGAGTGGTTTCACGTGTTGTTGTTAGCGTTTTTCTACCAACAACAACACGTAAAACGACTCTTGTCGAAAACGACACGACACTCGCAATCGGGGTGATTGGTTACGCAAATTTTGTCCGGAAAAAAGGACTTTATCTGCAATAAGTGAACTTTTGGCCAGAATAAAACTACAAACAAAAATCTCAAACTAAAATCGACATTTGTCCGGAAATTCTGGATAACGGTCCATTTTATTTTGAGACTTTTTTCCGGAATTTACTTATTTTTGTCCAGAGATCTTTTATCCGGAAAACTTGAATTTTTGTCCGGAAAGAGGGAAAAATTACTTTTTGTATAATTCGATGTGGGGGGGGGAAGGTTGAAATTTTTCGAATACACCAAATTAAAGGTAAATGTCTAAATTATTAAGTTAAACCAGTTCTGAGACCGTGGCCCCAAAACTAACAGCTGCCTTCCGTTTAAACCGTTTTTTTCTAGTATTAAGCTCCTTCCCAATTTTTTAAAAGAAAAATCCCAGTAGAAAAATGAATTGCCAACAAAAAGCACGCGCCTCTACTAATAGACTAGTCCCTCGTAAAAAAATACTGAATAAGTATGATGGATTTTTATCCGAAAATTTTTCCCGGACAAAAGTCTACTTTTTTCTAGACAAAAGACCCGCACCCGAAACATTGATGTCAACCATGCCGTTAACAGTTGACATAATTCGTCAACCACTAACGCCACGATTGACATAATTACTGATTAGGTCGCCTGTTATCTTCTAAACCATGCAACGAATTTCGGTACGATTTTCGCTATTAAATTGGAAACTCCTTGAGGCGAGAAATTTCATACATGATTCGCAATCTATGTAAAAGCATAGGTGCGATAGCAAAGAAGAAAGTTGTTGAAAAACCACCAATTGGTGGAGTCTAATTCCGGTTTGAGATGTCAATCAATCTCAATGTGCGCTGCGAGTTTGTTGGAAGCAACAAACTTTAGTGGCAGCAGCTGAAGTTAGGCCACCGTCACCAGATGGCACTTGGCCCATTGCCAGTGCCGCTTTGAGATGTCAATCAATCTCAATGTGCCTTGCGAATTCTATAAAAGCAACAAACTTTAGTGAACTTCGGCCACGGGATTCTGTTTCCGGTTAAATGTCAAGACAAAAAAGAAACCAAAGTTACAGAATCGACATTATTCTTGTCTTCTGCGAATTTCACACCAAAAAATTGAAAAAAAACTTTCGTTTTGGAGTGCATAATAAATTTCAATTGGAATAAAAACTGTTTTTTATTCATTCTCTATCGCGTGGTAAAAATTATTACTACTTACAATTTAAAACAAAACGCATTTTATGATGAAGAAATTAACTAAGAAATAATTTTTTAGCGATAGTCATTACTTACACTAATTTACAAATACAATATTTAAATTTAGCTTAATCGAAATGTGTCCCACAAAAAATGGGACTCGGTTTTATCTAAATATGCAGTCTGTCAAAAAAAATGAAAAGAGAATTGTTTTATTAAATGGACAAAGAAAGAAATGAAAATAATATTTGTTGAAATTATGTTGAAGAAAATTTAACATAACTAAAAATAAACTAGAAAATTTAGTGGAAAAGCGAAAAATGATTTTCTTAAGGTTTGGGCTATTTGCGGTTTGCTCGGTTGATTAAAATGTGGATTCAATGGGGAAATACCAACGAAATTAAAAGAATAATCGTTGCTTAAGATATTTTTGTCTCATCGGGATAGTTTTTACCATGCACAAAACAATTCTCAAGCGACGAAATATTGAAAAATTCAAAACTTTTCATTGACGATAATTAATTTTGTTGAATCAATTATTGAAGCATTGGATTAAAAGTAATCCAGTATTGGTTTAACAAAAATTGGCTATTTTTATGGCCAACTGAATTGTTTTTGGGTAAAAATAACCAAAATTGCAGTATTTGCATTTAAACCTTTAAAAGGGAAACCGAAGTTCCAGGTAGAGGTTCAACTATTGCAGAAATTTGCAAAAAAATTAAGTTTTTTTTCATTTTAAAATAGAAGAACGAAATTCCTAGAAGATGCTCTACCAGAAGAGTTCCGGCGCTTCAATTGAGTTAAATTTAGATATTTTGTGAAAAAATCAACACTTGCGGGTTCTTCCACACACTCTACATTGTTGATAGCTGACCGCTACCAAAGTTGATTGCAATGATAGAAAGCTGAACTGATACTAAAATTAACATCAGTAGTCAAAAAAGTGTTTCTTTTGCATGACAATTATTTTAGAAACGAAAACTTTTTACAATTTTTTTCGCAAGTTTTTCTTTTTGTTTTTGTTTCTAAAATTTTGTTTACTGACAACTCTTCAAATTTATTTGAAGATCTTTTGTTACTAAAAAAAATTGCTTGCGATTTTTTTAGAACGTTTTTCTTAGAAAACGTTAAATTTTTGAATTCTTGAAAACGTTTTTGTAGCCGAAAAATTCTTATCTAATTTTTAAAAACGTCTAGCGATGAATTTTCCTTGAAAATTCATAGACTCTTATATGGTATGCATAAAATGTTAAATTTCTCGAAAAATTTTCATTTAACACAACCTGTGTTGTGTTAAAAATTTTCATTTAAAACAACCTGCATTGGATCGTATTTCAGGACTTCTACAAAGGGTTTGGCCACAGCTTCAGGCTAAGAAAAATTAATAATAACGTCTGATTTCGCAAAATCGCTTCAATGCTATATTTCAGTCGTTAACAGCTAAAAAATGGACCTCAAAAATTGGAACGCCGCTCGCCAGTGTTAAATTTTTCACAACCCTTCGACATTTCTTTCCAAAAAAAAAAAATTCCCCCTGAATCCAAACTAAGCCAACCATAAAAGAGGACAAGAATAATTAGAACAAAGTTATAAAAAATCTCATTGAACGTAAAAGATCTGACACAATCATTTCTGCTTGTCCCGCAGATCAAGCATAGTGGCAGCAGCTGAAGTTAGACCACCGCCACCAGATGGCACTTGGCCCATTGCCAGTGCATTTTGCTGTTGCTGCTGCGATTGTTGCTGGTGTTGCTGTGTGTGTTGTTGTTGCACTTGTTGCGGTGGTGGGGGTTGCTGATTCGACTGTGCAGCGGCTGGAGGTAGACAATTAACGGTGAAATTTCCAAAGTCAACGACAATCGGAGCCGCAATCACGTTCAAATTTTGATTGGTGGCCGATGATGGAGCAGCGATTGCCAGCATCGCTGTGGTCGGATAAACAGACGGCGGAGGCGGTGGCGGGGGACCTGTGGGCGGCTGTTGTTGTTGTTGTTGTTGTTGTTGTTGTTGTTGCTGCGTGGCGGCCGCCGCTGCTGCTGCTGCCATTGCAGCGATTGATGTCGGCTGGACAACTCCCCCGGCACCGCCGCCCACACCCTGATCCGGCCCCGAGGACATGTGGCCGTGCGATGATGAATGATGCAAATGATGCTGCACAACCGAAACGACGTTGTTTTTGTTAATTGTGGCTGATGATGAAGCAGCCGCTACCGCTGCTGCCTGTGTGGATGATGATGGCGCTGCTGCTGCTGCTGCCGCCGACGCATGTGAGTGATGATGATGATGGAACGTTGTTGACGTTGATGATGTTTGATTGCTTGTATTTCCTGATGAATTGCCTGAAATTAGTTCGGAACTTACCGAATCTATTCTTTGTCATTTAGAGTTACTTTGCAGTGCCGCATTGATTTGCGCCCAAAGATCTTTCTTGCATGATTTCGATCTGATGCGGTCGGTTGGTCGGTAGTGTTGGTTGTGGTTGTTTGGTTCGGCATAAAACAGAAAACAGAAAACAAAGCGAAAACGAAAAGAAGAGAAATTTCCCAGATTAGTAATATGTTGTGAAAAGATATACAGATAAAGACTTGGAATTGGACTTCATACCTTCTGATCGATTGTAGCCAATCTTTGAATTGGGCGTTGCCTTCTGGCGTGATCTGGAATGCTGCCCGCGCTGCCAAAATTATGCTGGCGAAGTCCTCGTAATCCGACTGTGTCAAGTGGTATAATTTCTGATGGATGCATTGAATATACCTAAAAACATTTAAAATTGTATAAGCAATAGACAACAATTTCTTTATTATCAAGCTTTGAACTAAATTTTTGACGTGGCTGACCGCTACCAGCATTATTTGCATTAATTGAACGACTAATGTATGGGAAAATAGCAAATTTTCTGCAAAAAATATGTAAAAGAACAACCTGCGATTTCCCCAGCACTCCCGAGTATTTTGGAGTCATATTACAAAAATGTGTTTCTGTCTGTCAGTCTGTCATCAGTTTGTCATCAGTCTATCAGTTTGTCAGTCTGTGTACAAGATTTCTGAAAAACTCGACCTTCTAGCATTAAATTCTATTGAAATTTCTTGGCTTATAGGTCTTCAAAAACAAAAAATAATCTAACAAATATTATATTAAGTTTGTGGATGTTTCACATCCAATTCCCTCCAACAGGTCAGGCATGTTTGCCCTGAAACCCCATTAGGAGCCTGTTTCTGGCATGGAACCTGGCTTCTTGCAAATTTCCTCAATTTTCTTTCAATTATTGCAAATTTTCTCAATTTTCAAAATATGGGGACGAAAAAGCAATTGCGCTTAGCTACATGTGCGGGAATATCCGTTAAAGTCCTGTAAAAAAATAGCTTTTTTTCAGAAATTGTTAATAAAGCAATTTTCGAAGTTTTGTTAGATATCTCCAAAACATATACAAAATAATTTAACCCGGCAATTATGGGTCCACATTTTAGTTTCTAATTCCAAAAACGTTGGATTTTATTTAAAAAAAAAACAAGCACCGTAAACTTAGCTTAAGAAGACGTAATATTAGAAATATTCCGAGAACTTTTACTGAACTAGAGAAAAATAAAATCTGTTTAATACAAATTTGACTTTAAAAAAAACTTCCCCATGAGTTCAACTTACATTTGCTGGCACTTCTGAACCAGCGGTGTCAGTGCAGACCGAAGATGCTGCATAACCAGCGATGGATTATTCCTCCCCAAATAATGTGCGGACTCAATCGCCACATCGTGCAGCACAAATGGACTCACAATGGAGTTCACTGCACAGACGCAGAACTGATGCAGATATTGAGTGCCCAACTTCTTCGAGATCCTCAACAGCCACTTGACATCTTCTCCATATGGTGGATGTCGAGCGTACTTTGCTTGCGGACGATCATCGTGGACTCGTCGCGCTAGAGTTTCCATTGCCAGCATTCCGACATTGTAGGCGGCCAGCAAGTAGCGCAGTTGTGTTGGGCTAAAATTGTAAATTGAAGAGTTTTAAGGGGTGAATCTTCAAGAGTTTAAAAAACAGGAATTCCTCGATTTACGATGACGATTTGCAATACGTTTCTTTCGATATACGATATTGTGTTTCGAAATATTATACGATTTTCAAATACAACGCTTTGACCATTTGACATATGATGCTTTTAAAAACGACGCTTTGACTTTGAAAAACGTGTTTTCAAATACGACGCTTTAACATACGACGCTCCAACTTACGCCACGGATTTTTCCCCCATTTTTCAACACAACATCGTATATCGAAAAATGCCTGCGCTATCAAAACCTTAACAACTCCTACCTGTACTGATGTGGATGTCTCTGCCGAACTGTCGGCTGCTGCTGTACAAACGGATAGACAACACCGTGATGTTGCGGTGGCGCGCGCATATTATTCGGTGGCGGAGGGGCTGGAATCGTCATCGGCTGACTGTAGTACTGCACATTCTGCGGCATTTGCTGCGGAGGGGGTTGAGAAGTCACCTGAACAGGCATCTGAACGCCAACGCCCGGATACGGCTGATTTGCACCATTCGCGGGACACGGCATTGGCTGGTGGTAAGCCTGCGGTTGGACTTGCGGGTGCGGCATCGGTTGGAACGTGCCTGGCTGTGGATAGGGAGGTGGTGGCGCCGATTGAGTTAGAGGGGGTTGCGGGGGCGGGGGATATTGATAAGCCTGAGGTGTCGAGATGTACATTTGCATCTGATTAGCGGGATAGGTCAGATTGTGATGATGATAGATTCCCTGGCAAAAGCTGTACGGGGGATAGGGAGCGATGCCTATCGGTGCAAGGGTTGTGACTCCCTGCTGGAACGGAGGACTCGTTGTGACCACAACCTGCTGATTGGGAGGCGCTGCTGCTGCCTGTGGCTGTTCCTGCGGTTCGATCAGCGCATTCAGACTGACGTTATGGTCGAGATGCATGTCGTTGACGTCGTGTTCGTGCTCACCGTTGGGGGTGTTGCGAACGTACAACTCGTACCAGTATTTCGCGACTTGGAACAGGACTTCCGGATATACACCGCCCCCCTTGGCCGCATTTTCCACTGTGATGCAGGCGCGTTCGAGCATTTGATCGCTCTGTTCCTTGCACTGCAGGATAGCCCGTTGAATCTCATTGGGATTCAGCGCGGCGGCGTGAGGGAGGACGGAAAGTGCCAACTCTGCCGCTGGGTAAATCATGTTGTTGTCCCATCCACGCGATGCACGATCAGCCATGGATGCGGTTTCGGGAGGCGTCAAATGTCCCTCCCAGGTGTCGATCAAGAATGAAATCGCCGGCGCTCCGATCTCCATCGCCTGTCCAATGATCCAGGAAACATGCGAAGAGTAAGTCCGCGATAGCCAATTCGGACTGACACAATTGTGAAGTCCAAGGGCGTAGAGACCCAACTGAAACGCGCACATATGCAACGCCCGATGGGGTCCGTGGTGATTCTGATTGGTCGAGGCCTGCGTAAATAGCGACGTGGAGCTCGTACCGCCAGCCTTTGTCAGGACATTCTTTGCCAATTCAAACATGAAATGTGCACTGGCCTCCGACGGTTGATTGGGGATCGAAGGATACGCCCGCTTACCTTTGTAGCGACTATCCTTGGACCGCGTCGTGGCCCCTTGCACAGAAGTCGACGCAGCCATCGGCTGACCAGTCGAACATGACGGATTCGCTTGTGAAATGCTCAACGCATTCATTCCAACGTCCAATTCGGCGCTGGTACTACTGTGTGGACGGCTATTAGCCCCGAAATCTGTCTGGAAAATATCCGCGTTGGCGTACTGCGCGTGCGGCAGAATTTCTTGCTCTTCGCGTCGCACATGTGATGTTGGCGTTCGCACTGGCGGGTTGTTTGAGTAGTAAGCAGAGAGCGGTGGTGTTTTTATCAACATGTGGATGTCTCTGTCCAGGAGTTTCTCCATGATTTTCGCAATCTTTCGCGGTTCGTCTTTGTAGTACGAAAGCAGAGTTAACGCGAGATCCCCGCGTTGACGGCGAGTTCCTTCGCATAGCAAAGGATGTTCCGCTTCAGACACATTCGCTTTGAGACCTAACGCAGCAACCGCCGCTTCGAATCCAAGATTCTCGTCCGTCGGAATGCGATACGACATGGACATGACTTTGTTTCGTGTCTCCTTGCCCGTGATTGATGGCATAACCAACGCGTCGAATATGAAACTCGCTAGCATGATGGGTAGAAGGGCTTCCCCCCGTGATTTCAACAATCCATCGCGTAGCTGTTCCGCTCGCTCGCGAATTACTCGCAATTCTGGTTGATTCAATGGGATTCTCTTCAGGAGCGCTAGTAAATCGGCTTCCTGATTTGCCAGTTTCACTTCCAATGGTTTCGTGCTTGCTGGAGGACGTGGCATTTCCAATGCAAACAAGCAGATCCTGAACGCCAAGTGATAGTGCTCGGAGTTCTCGGCCAAAACTGTGCATAGAAAAGCGCACTTGGCGAGAGTCGCTGACGCCAGGACACTCAATTGATGAGAGATCGGATTTATGTTCTGCTTCTTGCCCTTGCGCTTCGGAGGCGGTGGGAGTTCCACCATTAAATTCGGTGGATTGGCCAGCATCTCCTCGGCTAGGCGAACCGCCAAAATGCAAGCCTCTCTGCCGTGTCCGTGGGCGTGTAAGCCTTCAGCGCGAGCGAATAAAATGTCCCATGCATCCTCGGTAGGTTTGATGTTGGAGAAAATCTGCTTTGTAGCAGTTTCTCCGCCAGGTTTTGCAATTGCGCCGCTGCCACTTTGTAGGACCGGGTGTGCAAGGAGTGGTGGTTTGCAGGTGGCGGGTTCTGGGATGTTGCTGTTGTTATTTTGACCACTGCTTGACGCCTGTACTTCATTTATCTTGAATTTTGCGTCGATTGGGTCCAAGTCTGCACCAGACGTGACTACTGCGTTTGCAGGCGACGCTTTCGGGTCATAAAAGTAGTTATACTCGTCACCTGAACTCGACAGCGACTCATCCTTGGACGATCGACGATTCTCAGCGATTTCAACCGCAACTGTTGGGATTGCCTTCGCCGGCATCAACTGTGCGTCCTTCTTATCCGCATCAGACGCCCTAGCGGATGAATACGGTGTATTCGAGAGCTCATCGTTGGATTGATTGCTGGCCGCTGCAGATGTTGTGGACGACGCAGACGATGAAGACGACATGGACAGCGACGACGATGACGAAAGAGAGGACGATGCCAGCAATTCAGCAGGAGCACTACCACCACCCACAGTACTGACATTCGCGCTGCCGATGTCATTGGCACTTTTTTGATTTACACTTAAATTATTACAATTGTTCACTTGCTTACATACATTTGATAACAATTTACTATCGTTCTTCGCGCAACTCCCTTGAATTTGATCTAATTTACATAATTTACTTGATGTCGCTAAATTATTAGCCGATGATGCTTCACCTAAACTACAACTAGTTCGTATTATGCTAATATTACTTGCAATATTCTCGTTTATTTTACAACTAAAAGTACTCGAGTTCAATACATCGCCACTGGCACAGCTGAGCGCGGAGATTTCGCCGCTTCCCTGCGAATCGGATTCACTTTCCGGTGACATTGCCTGCTGTTGCTGTTTCTGCTGCTGCTGCTGCTGCTGCTTCTGATGGTGCAACTGATGCTGGTGAATCCCACCAGTCGTCGTAGTCGTCGTCGTAGTTGTGGTTTTCCCAGTTTGTGACGATGGCGATGAGGTCTGTTGCGTTGGCGGTGGAGCCATCGCTCGACCCCCCTCAGCGCCCATATTGTTGCCACTGCTGTCTCCCCCGAAATCGTCATTCTCGCAGAAACCCTCACTACTCGCACTCGATCGATTCCCATCATCCCGATGGTGATGATGATTATCCCGAGACATTGCTGCCAGCTGATGTGCCTGCAGACGAACATTCACGCTATCGCTACTACTGTTACTGCTGTTATTACTACTCGACACATAGCACCGATCCCTGAATGGTCGCTCGTAGCGATTCTTCAACTGATGATGATGATCGGTGCTTATGTAATTGTAGTGTTTGTTATTCGCCATAACTGCTTGCGTTGCATTTACCTAAAAGTAACGAAATATTTCAATTAAATGTCAACAAATATAAATGAGTAAAAAATCCAAATTGTTAGCTCATCTCACCTGGCTATTACAATCGAATTTCGAATCTGTATGCTTGAAACAGGTGAACGGGCAGTGGTACATTGGATTTGTGTCCTGAGTATGGGTGATACCCGTTATCGGGTAATCCTCCCAGTCCAAATAGCACGCCTCAATTGCCGGCTTGAATCCAATAAAGAGTTCAGCGTCGGTTCTGCAATGAGAAAAGATTCTTGCGAAAAACCTTTTTACAGAAAAACGTTAAAAAATTAATCTTTTTTTACAAAACCAAAAATTTTTTTAACTAAAATTAATCCTATTATAATCCTATTTATGAGGAACAGATTGAGAAAATAATTGCCGATTGGAATATTTTCCCTGAATTTTGGAAATTTTTTAACAATCGAAAAACACAAGAAATTTGTCCCAAAATTTCAAAGCGAAATTTTTCTCGATTTTTAGAGACATTTTGCATGACGAGAGATTTTTGTACACGTTTTTTCAGCGCGTAATAGTTGAAAGGGTGGCTTTTTCTAATAGAATTACGAGTTTTTAAGAAGCCGTAGCTCCGCAAAAGCTATACCATTTTCAGAGACAAGGAACCTCCGATAGAAGTCGACGCAGCCATCGGCTGACCAGTCGAACATGACGGATTCGCTTGTGAAATGCTCAACGCATTCATTCCAACGTCCAATTCGGCGCTGGTACTACTGTGTGGACGGCTATTAGCCCCAAAATGAACCTCCGATTATCTTCGCATTCACATATGTTATAGCACTCAAAACACTAAGCGACATGTGTATTTTTACAGTCCTGGCCAATTGAGCCGTAGCAAGCTCTTTTTATACCCGTATGGTGAAACCAAAGGGTATATTAACTTTGCCTTATCGTTTGTAACGCCAAGATCCCGTCATCACACACAAAAATGAATTACACCAGTGTGTTTAGAATGATAAAAATAATTAATTTCTGCATGTCCGTCCGTCTGTCCGTCTGTATGTCCGTCTGTCTGTCTGTCCGTCCGTCTGTGGCGCGAATTGCGGGCGCACGGATTGAGCTAGAGACTTGAAATTTTGCACAGATCCGTTTTTCGTAAAATGCGAGGCTAAGTTCGTTAATGGCCAATCTGGCAATTATTGAATACCCGTATGGTGATTTAAGTGAACAGCGAACAGTTGTATCAAAATTCCACTTTGAAGTCAAATTTTCCAATAAGATTTTTTAAAATTTATTCCAATCTTCATGTATGGGAGTTTTATGTAGAATCATATCCTAAATAACTTTTGTTCTTGGACTTTTTTGATAAAATCCACCGTTTTTGAGATATTCAGAAAAAAAGTTTTCGTTCGTATAATGGTCCATTTTTGCCCATTAACGAACTTAGCCTCACATTTTACGAAAAACGGATCTGTGCAAAATTTGAAGTCTCTAGCTCAATCCGTGCGCCCGCAATCCGCGCCACAGACAGACGGACAGACGGACGGACGGACGGACAGACGGACGGACGGACAGACGGACGGACGGACATGCTAAATTCAACTTTTTTTATCATTCTAAACACAATGGTGTAATTCATTTTTTTGTGTGATGACGGGATCTTGGCGTTACAAACGGTAAGGCAAATCTAATATACCCTTTGGTTTCACCATACGGGTATAAAAATAACGAGGTAATCTGCGAAAGAATGACAAGGGGAAGGGGGATCGAAAAGAGCCAAATTTAGCGTAACGTATTTTATGAACAGTCAAAGGGCTGTTCCTCTAGAAAAAAAAAACTTGTGCCTTTTTCCAATTATCAAAATGAACTCTACGTTGATGTGAACAAAAAATCTGTATAAAGTCGTTTCGAAAGTAAAGTCAAACCCCCTTTGAAACCTATCTTCCAAACTAAAGCTGCACATGCATAAAAATTCCATTTCATACCTTGAATTCTGTTGCTGTTTGCTGCTATATGACGATGTCTGCATACGACATTTGACCACCCGATCAAGAATCTTCAAATGCCATGCGGTAAACTGGGCATGCAGCATATCCCGTTCATCAGGGGCCAGCCCTGGATTCAAAGCGGCCAAACGCCAAAGGATAACAATCTCATCGCACAGTGAGCTGCAGGCATGCTGCGATGCATTCGAATTACTGTGAGTGTTGCTATGCTTGCCGCCGCTGTGGCCACCAGTGCCAACGAGTAGCGAAAGTTTCGTGTAGAACCACCAGATCAGAATTTGATCGCAAGCCATACACTCTTCCGTTATGATCTCCAGCAAACGTACAGCGTTTCGATCGCATCTACGATACATTTCACGTACGATGGACAAGAGATTCCACATCCCTTCCGGTTCACGTCCACGTAACGGTCGCAGCAGAGAACTCCATTCGGCAGCAGCGGGCGGTGCGGAGTTTGTCAAGTAATTCACGTCACTGAAATGCGACAAAGAACAAATTTTTTTTTTAAAAAGGTTCTGAGAAAAATGTTTTGTGAAATACCTAAAGACAATTGGAGCTGGTAAACAAAACTTAATCAAGATCCTTTTGATATTATCGTGTAGGGTTTTCTCATCCAAATACCAATTCGTTTGATCATTCGCGGAAGCACCAGCAGTGGGATCCGGTGCTCCACAAACAGTATTAATCGCTGTCGGCTGGGAGCTTAGCAACTCATCCAGAAGACGCTGTGCCGTTGGCAAAATCTGCTGTGGCAGTTCGCTGATCAAATACTGAGCAAATTTCTGCAGTTGATCGCGCTGGAGGCGAGTCAGAGACTCCGAAACTGGTGCCCGAAGACAAACTTCATGTGGCTGCAAAGGAAATTCAAAAAAAAAATTGTTAGAAAATGATAGGATTTTCAAAATTTCTTGAAATTTACGCAATGAATCCTGTGTAGGCAAACAGCCACAACATGGGAACACCAGTAAGCCGACGATGCACACGTGCAATTGCACGACGATATCCTGCGACGATCAAAAGTCACAGCCACATTGAACTGAGCCCGTGGCTGTAGACTTATTACGGTGGCGGATAGATGGAAACCTGCAAACAACGTTTAAAGTTAATAAAATTCTATTAAAAATATTAATTATTGTTAGTCAAACCAATCTGTAGTGGCTCTTTGACTGAACGATTTTTAAAGAGTTGTTCGCCTCGCTGGAATTCATCTGCGGAGCTATTGGCCAAGCATGAATAGAGCCGAATGTCCTCTTCATTGTCGGGGAAACTCCAAAATGCAATCCTCAACTGTAATTGCTCGGGTACTGGCGGGAATACGTGCTCGACAAGCTCAAATGGGATGAAAGAGGCTACGCATTTTGCCGCTAGCTCCGTTAATGTTGATAAATTATCTAAAAAAGAATATAAAAAAAAGTTATTAAAAATCGTAAAAAAAAAACGAAAGCAGGTGAGGTTTTTTGAAAGTTTTGATTAAAGAAATGCAACTTTTTTTCGGTCTCAAAGTAACATGTGAGAAAAACCGATACAGTTAACCAAGCCGCAGATATTCCAGAAATTTTTCGATAACATAAAAAATTATTTAAATTGTTTTTCCCTCATCTCAGTTTTTATGCAAACCTTTGGCTTCGGTCACAGGTTAGGTTAGGTTCGGTGGCGGCCTGCTCGATTGCAGGGCCTCGCATAGACCGCTAGGGTCCATAGCGCTACCACAAAGGATGCCTAAGTCCTGTTGTCCGTTGTGGCTATGTCTTTGTGAGATCAAAGACTCCCGTAGCCATCGCGAAGTTTAAGATGTTTTTCAGATCGAACTTGGCAGCTACCTCTAGGCTACCAAGCGAGTGGTCAAAGGTTAAGAAAAGGCGGAAGTTCGGCTTCGGAGGACCTTTGGTCAGATTCTATTGACAGCTTTTGCTAAGTGATTTTGAATAAAATTCACGGAGAAATTCTAGAAAAAACCGCAAGTGCAAACGGCACCTTAAATGGGGCCTTAAACCACATAAAGCCTAATTCAGACTAACGATTACGATTACGATTACGATTACGATTACGATTACGATTACGATTACGATTACGATTACGATTACGATTACGATTGCGATTACGATTGCGATTACAATTGCGATTACGATTGCGATTACGATTACGATTACGATTACGATTACGATTACGATTACGATTACGATTACGATTACGATTACGATTACGATTACGATTACGATTACGATTACGATTACGATTACGATTACGATTACGATTACGATTACGATTACGATTGAAGTTTCTCGACCAATGAGATCAAAGCTTTCAACGATAGGGACATGAAAGCTTTGATCTCATTGGTCGAGGAAGTTCAATCGTAATCGGAATCGTAATCGCAATCGTTAGTATGAATTGAGCTTAACACTATGCAAATATTGCTGGCCGGGTTAACTTTGATTAGCCTCAAAATTGAAAAAGCTTCTATAGGTACTTAACATTTGTTTGGTTTTTGCTTTTGCCTTTATCAATCGTGAAGTTATTAAACAGTCAAAAAATTTTGCATTTGCAAAAAAGCACGTAAATATAAGCTTCTAACGGTTGGTTTTTCTTCGCTCTCTTTCTTTTGAAGCTTTTGTACTTAGAATTACTTTTCGGGTGGGCTAATTGTGTTGTGGGTGATTTGGGTTTGCATTGTTGTTGTTTTTTAATGCAATTTATGCGGAGATTACGGGGGAGTCGAAAGCCTGAAAATTAGCGGGACATATTTTATGATCAGCCAATTACCAGGAAATTTTTCTTGTTTCGATGATTTTTTCTCATTTCTTAAAACGAAATAGTTTCAGAAAAAAAATCATATTCGTTCCTACAAAAAATCACCTATTAGATATAAATCTCATCTTAATATTCTTGAAGCAATTTTAATTCTAACACAGAAGAACTTTCAAATCTGACAACCACAAAATGTAAAGTAAATCCCGCTATAATTACTTTGCATTTGCAATTATGTATCAAAATGTCTCTCCGTCAAATCCGAAAACAACAACAAAATGAATAAATCGCTATCGCTTAGAGCAGTTTTTTTTTCTCTGTTTTCTTCTTGTAAATCGCAGAGGGGCCCAAACTAACTGCCATTAACCTTTGAGCACTTTTCAACTTCGGACAAAGAAAACTGTGATTCATCAAAACATTCATCCAAGAGTTCTATGCCATGCAATACCATGTTATGCTTTGATATGTTTCGCTGTTTTTTTTTTCGATTTCTTTTTTGTTTTTTGTTTGCAATTCCCTACAGTCCCAAAGGCCTTTTTGTACTATTCTGTTTTATTGGAGCGATTCCACACACCAAAAAAAGCCACAAAACTTTAAAACATTAATTCCAGGCCGTTACATTGAGTGTTGGTGCTGTTCGAGTTGTGAGTTGAACTGGAGTTGAGCCAAGCCGGGTTAAATTATAATGAATACTTGTTTGGTTTTCTTTAGAATTTTCATAGCGAAGGGCCTGCACCTGGCAATTTTTGCGTTGGCTACATGCCATCATTGGAAAATTTTAGTAGGCAAGTGCACTTTTGTCAATAAAAGGCTGTGAAACACGTCACGCATTCAAGGGAAGGGTAATACTCCTAATTTCACACATTTCGTAAATTACAGACATTTTAAACATTTAACGCCAACACCTTTGGGGCTGTCCATAAATAAGTCACGGTAATTATAGCATTCTCTAAGATCACTCCCCTATGTCCAACTTTTCGACACTATTGGTATGCGATTTAAGTGCGGGCGCGCACCGCATTGGCAAGCATGCAGTACGACGCCAAAGCAGTAATTTGAGTGTTTAAAACAACTTCAAAGTAGATTTAAATAGAAATATGCAAGTAGTAAATAAGTAAGACGAAATACACTTCGTTGCCAGCTCCCATATTGGTTTACAAGCGATTTAAGAACTAAAATTGCCACATTATTCTCCGAATTTCGTAAATCACAGAGATTTTAAATATTTCACAAGTTACAGCGATATGGCACGCACTGCTTTCTAACGCGACGCTTACACCAACACGACCATCACACTGTCGCATACCCCCTGCCCCTAAATGTATGTCGTTTTTTATCAACAGTCCCTTTTTTTAAAAAGAAATATGTTCTGAAAATTTCAACTCAATCAGACTAGAGATTGTCGAGTCAAAGCTTTTGAAATATATTTAAATTCAGCCACATTTTTGAGCAAGTTTGCTTTGAAAGGCAAAAAATACGTAACGAGCATAACTCGAAAACTACTTAACCGATGATTGATTGAGCTGACAGTTTAGGTGGCCTATTATGGAATACGATCGTAATCGTAACGATTGACATTTGCCTGTTGTTGTTAGTAGAAAACACTAACAACAACAGGCAAATCCCAATCGTTACGATTACGCTCGTATTCCATAAAAGACCCCTAGCTCATATATTCTGAGAAAAAGAGTCCCAGAATGGGAAAAAAGGATCTACAACGTTGAATGATGAATTCTGTGGTCACAAGGAAAAACTGCTTAAGTCGAAAAAGCGTGTTTTGAGTAATTTGGGTTTAAAGTTTTGATTATTTTTTTTTGCAAGCAAAACTGACTTAGGTTATATGGTTTTTGCTCTGCCATTCCTCAGAGGGGTACAGCATGAAAACCAAATTTTGACAGAATATAGAACTGGATAAGGAGAATTCAAATATGCACCAACCTTTAAAACTACATAACTCGACTTAAGCGGTTTTTCCTTGTGACCACAGAATTCTTTCTAAAATCCTTAGCGCATGCGCGCACTGTGATTGTGAATATGTGAGATGGAGCTGAAGAGACAAGCGCAGACGAGTATGACAGACGACATGGCGCTCCCTGCTATTTCGATGCCAGACTACAATTCCGCTAGTGTGAACTTGTCACTGCAGTTTCGTTAGACGCTGTCCAAAAATACGACACGCCAATTTCAGAGATGACAAAAGATTTTCCGTCCATCCATACATCCCGATCCATCTCAATATCCATCCCAATCCATCCGTGCGTCCGTCCCTCCGTCCGTCTGTCCGTCCGTGCTTCCGTCCGACTTTCCGTCTTTCCGTCCGTCCATTTGTCTGTCTGTCCGTCCGTCCGTCCGTCCGTCCGTCCGTCCGCCCATACCCCCTGCCCCTAAATCAAATCTCAAAAACTGGAAAACGAATTCCGCCAAACTACTTCCAGATTCGTATTAGGTGACATCAAATGATCTTAAAATGATTTAAATATCCACGGCAACAACAAAAAAAGAATTCAGTTTATATGGATTTTAAAAAAATCTTTTTTTGGACTTTTCTCAAAAACTAGAGCCAATCTGGCCAAACCGCTCACAGATTCGGAACCAGCGACGTCAAATTACCTTAAATAGATAGTAAAATTATTTGCAGAAAAATGGCTGTTGTGCAGTGCTATTAAAGTGCATTTTTTTAGTTTTCAATTTCAATACAATGTGTAACGAAATAATAACGTTATAACGTAGCAAAATAAAAAATTTTATCGTTACAAAACGAAATAACGTAACGGAATAAAATTTGAATTTGGTTACATATCGAAATGTATAGCGTTACGATTTTTTTGCGTTTGCCATCCCTGCTAACAACAACACGTAAAACGACTTTTGTCGAAAACGACACGACTATCAGAATCGGGGTGATAGAAAGAGCCTGTTTACATTAGGACTTATTTCAGGCGTGACGTCTTTCGTCCTTTTTCTGCCGTGTGCACACGCTTTGCCTTTTTCATTCGCTTCGTCTTTCGCCTTTTTGACGTTCAAGATATTGCGATGAAAATAACCTCAAAATTCAACTCAGTTGTGAAATTATTGCAGTGAAATTTGTTAAATTTTAATGAAAATATGGATCATATAATTGCAGTAACAAGTTTATAATGTTGTGACGTCTCAAATTTTGTCCAATTAGTCATTTTGTACAACAAATTTAAAGAAAAAAATCGGAATTTTCAGATGCGCACGACACCAGAGCAAACAACGAAATGACAAATAAAAGCAAAAAGAGCCACAAACCGGTTAAGCGACTGAAAATTTTAAGTGAATCTAAATTTCGTTTGCTCCTTTTGGTTTCCCTCCCCACTGCGTCCCTCACCATTACTTGGCCGGAGCGAATGACGGAGCGAACCAAAATGAGTCTCCATGTAAACAGGCTCATATGATCATTCAGCGGTCTCCCACACTCCTTCCCCAATCGCACTCCCCGCTCCCTCTCCCAAAAACTTTTTTTTTTCAAGAAAATTTAAAGAATGAAAGTTAATTTATTTCTTTGTCTATACGTTAACACGTTATAGACAATATACGTTAGCCACGTCAGTCAAAAAGAGCTGACACCTAACTGTTATGTACAGTGAAACAATGAAAATTATTAAAGTGTTCGCTGCAACCGCAACGATATTTTGTAGTTGCACACATTTTATGGTAATAAAATTACATTTAGGTATAATTTTGTTTCAATTTTTTTTTCGTTTAGTGCATCCTTTTTGACTGACAACTAAATATTCGAAAAAGGCTTGAAACTGTCGTGGCAGTTAGAGTGTTAATGTGTCGTGGCTCCCTGGAGAACAGCTGATCGAGTTACACAAATAATTTGAAGAGAATATTCATGAAAGACTCCGGGTAAAAATACCCAAATACGAAATGGGTAATTTTATCTGGTTACGTGAATCTTTGATTCTAAAACTTCTCCCCATTGAAGACCCACCATTAGTCAACAAACCAGCAACCAACTGCCAAGATCGTCCCTACAATAAGATGCTATTGAACTATTTGTGTTTTATTATGGTTTCTCTTTCCTTCAACTCGTCTTGAAAATTATTCCCATTTATTTGTTTTCTTTTTAGCTTATAATAGGTAGGTACTTTAAATATCATGATGCTGGTCGATTACTCTGATCCGATGCCATTGCACTAAATAAAATAAAAATTAAATAAGGACCGATGAAGGTTCAAGAACTTTTTTTTTTCTTACGTTTTATTGCTTGTCCATGATATATTTCTTACAGTTCTCTTCGCCCAATCTATTCGAGACTGAATAGTTTCCCGGCTGATTACGATACAAATAAAAATAACAACAACAAAAGTACATATCCATGCTGTGATGTCGTCCATACAATTTTTGAGCCAACTCGGGGTAAAAGAAGAAAAACAACGAGGATCTTAAGCTGGTTTTCGTTGGGGTTTCTTTAATTTTTGGTCTTGGTTTCATTTTCATTTTGCGCCCCATGCCAAACGCTGTCTTCCCTGATCCCTTGTCTCGTTTGTCCAAAGATTCGTTCTTTTAGTGGTGGATCATTGGCTGTTGCTTGATCCATTCCGTGCAGGTTGGTTGGTAGATTGGTTGAACTTCTTTTCATTGTTGGTCATGTCTTTGTCGTGTAAATAGTTTTTTTCTGTTTGCCTCTCTGGTCGTATTAATCTTCTTGGCTCGATTGGATTCGGTTGATTCTTTATGCAGTTTTTTTTTATAGTGTTTGCATCTTCTGAGCCACTTTAAGTCAAAGAACTTTCAAGGATGCATCGGAGTTTGTTTTCTTATGTGTTCTCAATTGAACTGATCTGAAGTGCTGGCCTCCATGTGACTCACGAGCGTGTAATGTTTACATTTTTGTCTGTTCCGTTCGCTGTTGACCCCCAGAGGTTCCACTTTTTGGCCCTGCTGTGTGGTTCTCTTTTGTTATTCTTGTTCTCATAACCATCAAGAATCAACAGAACGCGCAACAGAGCCATAAAAAATGGTAGTTTGCCAATGGAAATTGTAAAAGCCGTGTCAACTAAAAATAATATAAAATCCTACTTCATCACATTTTATTTTCATTTTCATCGTGCCATCGTCGTCTTGGATGTAAGGTTTATGCTTTATGTTGGCTAAGGCCAAGTTTTGGTTCCTTTGTTCCAAAGTGTTGGTCATTTTGATCGAGACTCTGGTTGAGTCCTCTTCGTCCTGCCAATCGAAGTCATTTGTGGCTCTTTTATATTTTTTACGAGGCCAACTGTTGCTTTTTTTCCATCTTTTGTTACAACATTTTTCGTTGTTCGTTTGCCGTCTTCGTATTTTGTATATTTCCGATTGGAATAAATGCACCTCCGTCGATTACTTGTTGTTCATAATTCAATGTCGAAGCCCCAACTTCAGCCCCGTACAATGGAAGTGATTAGTGATGCAGTAGGATATTTTGTATCGTCAGCCAGCAGTCAGTCTTTCAGTGGTAAATAATTGAAAATCGATATTGTAAAAGAATTACTGCAGAATTTCACTTGCAATCCACTTTTCTGCACTCTTCGTCATATCAAAGTGGGATAGAATTAACTTCAAAACAAATATCTGATGGTTATAATGCGATTAGAGTGGAAAGTGAATAAGAATAGACGATTATTAAATTCTCATTTATGATGAAAATTATTAATTACCGTACAGAAGCGATTTTCTTAATTTTCTTTGTAACGACTTTATAATGCGATGATGGAAATTTCAAACCTATGACATTTTTAAAGACAACCAAAAGATATCTTATGTGAACAGCACATAACTTTCTTATACAAAATATACGTTCTTACGTAATTTATGAGTACACCATGATAACCCGGCAAATAAAATTTTAGTTTATGTATATAAAAACATGAATTTTTGTTTTACAAAATCTGAAATATCTCGATAACGGTAAAAAAATATATTCAATTCTTCCTTTAATTTTTTTTTCCAAAAAACCGTTAGTTTGCAAGCAATTCGCAAAAATCTTTTTTTTTTACATTTGAATAAAAATACCTCAATAACGGTAAAAGATAGCGGATAACAGTAAAAGACAGAATTGTGGCAAACATTATTTTCTTCAAGTCACCTCATACATTAAACCACCAAAAACCAGTTATTTTTCGAGATAATCGCAAAAAACTGATTTTTTTTTATAATAACGGTATATTTGGATACTGATTTGAGACATCAAGTTCAAGTGAAAGACAAAAATGTAGAAAATTTTAATGTCTCCAACTTTTGTTACAAATAAGACTGCTCAAAAACGCGTAGTTTCAGAGTAAATAACAAAAAACGAAATTGCGATTTTTAAAAAGTCGCCATTTTGGTTAATTCCGGTTACGGGATTTTCACCAAAAGTTGATAGTGCCTGTTTACATTAGGACTCACTTTGAGGTGGCACGTCATTCATGATGGTGAGGGACGCAGTGGGGAGGGAAACCAAAAAGAGCGAACGAAGTTTAGATTCAAAATTATCGGTCGCAAACCGGTTTTTGAGTCTGGTCGTTGAAACCTGTCGTTTAGTTTTGTTGATGAAACCGGTTTATGAATCCAGATAAAGCGAACCGTGTGCACACGACAGAAAAATGAGGAAAGAAAAATGAGGTGCCGCCTCAAAGTGAATCCCAATGTAAACACATTCATAGAATTGTCACAATCTAAAACCAAACATTCCTGTAAAATTTCATACCTTTAGCTCCAGTAGTTTTTGAAAAATCTTGTACACAGACCGTCAGACCGACAGACTGATGAACTGACAGACTGATAAACTGGAGAACTGACAGACTGATGAACTGACAGACTGACAAACTGACAGACTGACAGACTGATGAACTGACAGACTGACAGACTGATGAACTGACAGACTGATGAACTGACAGACTGACAGACTGATGAACTGACAGACTGACAGACTGATGAACTGACAGACTGACAGACTGATGAACTGACAGACTGACAGACTGATGAACTGACAGACTGATGAACTGACAGACTGACAGACTGATGAACTGACAGACTGGCAGACTGATGAACTGACAGACTGAGAGACTGACAAATGGAATACTTTTTTCCTGTTTTATGTAAAATTATGTAAAATTACATTCTTGCATACATCAAAATCCAATCGGATCCTTTCTTCCCCTCCTCCCCTTCCGGACAAATCGGTTTTTTTTTATCAAAATTCTGTCTCTCCTCATATAGTGTTTCACGATTGGCCCCTGAAAATTTTAGCTTTTATGTTTTAAAATAAATATTATGCAGGTATTTTCTAGGTCTTGTCGCTCTCCTCCTGCCTTCCCGTCTTTCCAGGCCTTGGAAAGGAGTTCAACTTTTAATACCGAAAGAACCAACTTTCTTCTATCTCCGAGTATTTATCGGTTGTTTTTATGTTGCAAAACACACTCGTATGTATGGATCCCATATAAAGTCATATGAGGAATATCTATACAATATTATATCTATCTATAAGTATATCTGATGGGAATTTACCATATGAAAGTTACAAAAACAAAAAAAAAGCTAAACGGAGAGAAAAAAAAGAATATCAAAAGAAATCCATCCTAACGAAATGAATGTCGTAATGAAAACGCAAAGTTGACTCTAGTAAAAAAAAAGTATGACGACGAAAGGTTTTGTTGATGATGGCGTTTGGTGACGATGACGCTGTGTGAAGTTTTGTAATACACACGGTTTCATTTTAAAAAAAACACCCATGACATCCGTGAGAAAACTCCCATCCGTGGGTATCCGTGGAACGTAGGGTGGGGGAGGCAAGCATAAATGAAAGAGTCATAATATACTAGTATGACATAAGATACATCCATGCGTATAAATAAATACCAAATGTAAATCAATGTGTTTTTTGTACTCTACTGTTTTGGTTGCTGTCACTGAATCTCAATATGAATTTCAGTCTAGGTGCGTATAATAAATTCGGAAATAAAAATGAATATTTCCATTTGGTTTTGCTGGTTATGTGGAATTTAACCAGGCCTAATGGCTTGCTTTGTCTGTTGGTTGCGTTGTTTGGTTGTTTGTCTGTCTGTCACTGTAATCGCTCTTCATTACACAATTTTTATGGTTTTGAATTCCCTTTTTTCCAGGGGTGTGGAGTCGTTCTGAAAAAGCACCAACTCCGACTCCGACTTCGGAATCGCAAATTTTTAAAGACCAACTCCGACTCTGACCCTGACTTTAACACTAAAGTGTACACCAAAACCTCGATTTGCGTCGTCTTCCTCTGGTCCCAATTAACGATGCAAAGGATGTTTTGGTGTATTCTATTAAGATAAAGAATCGGCTAAGCTATTTCTAAGCTATTTATTTAGATGAAAATGAAACTAAAGTGCGTAACAGATTGACCGGCAGTAGCAGTAGCAGTGGCAGCAAAATGTTCTGATTGGCTGAAATCCGACAACATGTCGGATTTCGTCGGATTTCAGCCAATCAGAACATTTTGCTGCCACTGCTACTGCTACTGCCGGTCAATCTGTTACGGACTTAAGATAATTTTTAAAAAAATTAAAAAGCTTTTATTTTTAAAAAATGTACTAAAAAGGAACAAATAATTTTTTGGGCGCTGTGTCAGAAATAAAAGCGTGATAAATATTTATTTTATTTTATTTTTTATGCTTTATCCGACAAAAAAAATTTTGACACGAAAAAACAACTCCGACTCCGCGACTCCAACTTCACACCCCTGCTTTTTTCGGTCATAATTTCAATGCTATTACAATTTCTATAGAAATGATGTTGTTTTCACTTGTTTCGCTTATATTTTTATTCCTTTCGCTTTGGGAGTCTCTGCTGGTTTTTCTGTTCGGTTCATTGTTGCTATCGCCTCATCGTTATTTTTTTTTCAACTTTTTAATTTTATGATGGACATAAAATGATTTATGTTGGACAATTTACTTAATGTCAGTGAATTCGATTTGAAAAAAGAATAATTTTAAATTATTATTGTGGTATCCATTCAATCGATAAATAATTTTTTACTGCCACAATTTCAACATAGTCCGGTAGTTTGAGGAGCGAGCAGAAAAATAACTACTGTTGCTGGGAGTTGCAGATTTTAGTGGGCGAAAAACTTCCTTAACCCTACAAAGCGCGATTTTTTTAAATAAAAACAACGAAATATTTGTGCGTAAAACATATACTAAAACATGTAAAAAACATAACAAAAGCTATAATTGCCAATCTGGCAATCATTGGAGACCCGTATGTTGATATTCGTATCAAAATTCGAACAGTTGTACCAAAATTCCACTTTGAAGTCAAACTTTCCAATAAGATTTTTTAAAATTTATTCCAATCAGATTTTGATGTATGGGAGTTTAATGTAGAATCATATCCTAAATAATTTTTGTTCTTGCACTTTTTTTGATAAAATGCACCGTTTTTCAGATATTTGCAAAAACCGTTTTCGTTCGTATGGGGGATACCCCCCCCCCCTATTTTTTGCCCATTAACGAACTTAGCCTCGTATTTTACGAAAAACGGATCTGCACAAAATTTCAAGTCTGTAGCTCAACCCGTGCGCCCGCAATCCGCGCCACAGACAGACGGACGGACAGACAGACGGACAGAGAGACGGACAGACAGACGGACAGACAGACGGACAGACAGACACACAGACGGACAGACGGACAGACGGACAGACGGACAGACGGACAGTTGGACAAACGGACAGACGGACAGACAGACGTACAGCCGGACACACAGACGGACAGACGGACGGATGGACATGCAAAAATTAATTATTTTTATCATTCTAAACACACTGGTGTAATTCATTTTTGTGTGTATGACGGGATCTAGGCGTTACAAACGGTAAGGCCAAGTTAATATACCCTTTGGTTTCACTATACCGGACTATACCGGATTATGTTGAAATTGTGGCAGTAAAAAATTATGCTCTCTTTTTTTTACTTTCTAATCTTACAACTAATAAAATCTAATATATTTCTGTATGATTCTGATATAGAGTATAAAAACTTGCATTTGTTTTGGCATTCTTTACGAAATGAACAACAATCAAACTACAGTTTTCCCCGGATAACTGCACATGGAAAAAATTCTGGATCTCTTGTGGAGTTACGAGGGTTTGCGCTTATCCGACAATCCATTAACAACAAAAATTGTGCACTTATGCGTGACCCTTGTTACTGCACGAAATTGTGCACTTATCAGAGTTCCTAGATGCGAAAAAATGTGCATTTACAATACTTTCTAGGATTGTGAGATCACAATATAATTGCACTGAATTCCACCCTTTCCAATGGGGTATAAAGATACATACACACGATAAAGAAATATGACAAAATAAAGTATTAAAAATAAAAAATGCATTTTAACACTTATCCGAGACAAAATATATGACGGAGAAACTTAATTGAAGAGTATTTTTTGTGCAGTAATATGGGTTTTGCTTTTAAGCGGGTTGAAATTAAGCGGGTTGCAATTAAGCGGTAACTTTTGTATGGAATTCTCAAAAATATGCACGGGGTGCTGTTGCACTTAAAAGGATTGTGCAGCCATCCGAGAAGCAGTTATCCGGGGATTACTGTATATGATAAAATATTTTTGCTTATACCTTTGAAAAAAAGTATACACATATATTCATTGTTTCATGAAAATTATAAATGAAAATTCTTTTCCACCTGTAGTTTCGCATACTACAAAACTTAAAAATTCGTAATTTAAGTTACTGAAACTACTTCTTTGAAACTACTACACTATTCACTATTCAATTCACAGCAGCAACCCTTATGCAACAGTAAACATTTTGTAAATTTCCCTACAATAAACATCTTACAGGCACCTCCATTTTGTCCTCAACTCCTGGAAATCGAGATGGAAGCTCATAATAATTCAAACCAAGTGTTAAATGCGGGTGGCCACAGATTGGAACGAAAAACTTAGAGCTCCATCAATTTTCAACAAATAAATGAATATGGCTTGAGGGTGGACGCCCATGGCCCAGTAGTAAATGAATAGATTCTATAAAATGAAGATGAGAGGAAGGTAAGGAAGGTGAGGTCTGTTTCACTGCATGGATGGTTGGTAATAACTACTCGTAAATGAGGTGCTAGTATGACTTAATTCCACATCGTTTGAGTCAATGTTTGATCCTGTATGGAAAGAAGATTCCCGTCCCCCACGGATAGTTTTTCTCCCATTTACAACTCGTGTCCTTTTTCCGGCTTCCGTTGCCATTTCAATGAAAAGAAAAATAGTTTGCAGATGTTTTCCCTAAAGTAACCTCCACTGAAAGGTGAAAACATGTTGGGCTCGTAGAAATTCAGCTGCATTTGCAGATCGCCCTCCTTTCCTTCTTCCAAAAGCTCTTATGATGCTGTTTTTGTCATAACAGTTTTTCTATTCATCGAATAGTTTTTCATCCCTTCTGGTAAATTCTATTTACAAACTCAGAAAAAAAATCGAAATTCTTTTTTACTCAAATGAATGAAAACTTTGACCTTCCTGAGGCTTTTTACATATTTTAAACGTAAATTTCATGATTCGTTTTTAATGAACGCCATATCATGCACAACGCATAGAAAATATTTCAGAAATCAAAAAAAATGTTTTGTTAATGGTTAGAGAATGATGCATTAAAAATTATCCTTAGAAAGTTTTTAATTGGAAAAAAAATTAAAATTTTTTGACTGGTTCGGTTCGGTTAGCATTTGAATTTTTTGGATTATTTTTTTTTTAATTTTCGACTAGGGGCTTCATCCTTGACCGCTTCGTGATCCAACCCCCATTGGAGAATTTTGTCAAAATTCTGATTTCTTAATGGTGTCAATACAAACATTCTCTGAAAGTTTCAATCAGTAATCCCAACGCATTTTGTTAATGGTTGTTAATGATTTCATGGTACATGAGTTAGCAGGGTTGGGACGGGGAATCTTGGAGCAACTGGTGACCTAAAGCAGTGCTCCGCAACCTTTATTTGCATACGGCACACCAATTGTTTTTTCTGGAAATCCGGGGCACACCACAAAAGAAAATATGAAAAAAAATTGTGTATAAAATATTTATAATGAAAAAATTAAAAAAAAAAAATCCTGAAAGAATTATTAAATAGCTATTTGAAATGTTTACCGCGGCACACCTAATATCATTACCCGGCACACCACTGTGCCGCGGCACACTGGTTGCGGAGCACTGACCTAAAGCACGCTTATTGATGCCAGTAAGCTCCCCTCAGTTTAGTGATTCTCAAGTTATAGGCGAACAGACAGACAAAAAAACAGAAAGTAATATACATAAATCGAGGAAACTGGTAAGAATTAAGGAAAACTCTGTGGTCTAAAACCCGCCTATTGTCGCTTCTATGTTTTTCAGGGAAACTTGTTTCATCCAAATCGGTTCAGTGGGTCTTGAGTTTTAAGCGAACAGACAGGCAGACAAACACACAAGCTTATTCTTGCCGGGTTAAGTTTTAAAATACGAAGAAACCCGGAAAGAACTTAAAAACTTTTGAGAAAAATTTTATCCTTGCAGGACTCTCCGTTGCGAATTAGTGTAACACCGGATTCATGATCAGTGGCCCCAAAAACCCCTAATGCTATTTTTCCCCGGAAAAAATGGGAAAAAGGATATTTGCGTTATCCTTACAGGACCTTCCGTTTCTAATTTTGAAATTCTAACACCGGATTTGTGATCAGCGACTCCGAAAACCCCCGAGTGAAACTTTTCAGTCTCCTATTGAGCAGGATTCATGATGGCGAAAATCACGATTTAAAAACACCCAAACCTCCCGTTTACCCCCTTAGCGGTAAAGTTTCGGAAAACCACGCTTTAGTGAGCGCCCACGTGATGGTTGGGACATGCTGTGAAAGTTTCAAGTTTTTAGCTTCAGGGGTTTGGGCTGGGCGTTGATGAGTCAATCAGTCAGTCAATCAGTCAGTCAATCAGTCAGTCAATCAATCAGTCAGTCAATCAGTCTGTCAATCAGTCTGTCAATCAGTCAGTCAATCAGTCAGTCAATCAGTCAGTCAATCAGTCAGTCAATCTGTCAGTCAATCAGTCAGTCAATCAGTCAGTCAATCAGTCAGTCAATCAGTCAGTCAGGTTAAACGATATATATAGATTATGGACCAGATTTAGAGTCTAGGTCAATGTTATGTAAAAGGTCAATGTATGTAGGTCAATGTATGTTTATGTAAAAGAAACGATCAGGAAAAGCTAAAACCACTGAATAAAAATCAAAAACCACTGAGCCATTGAAATTTTGGGGAATCAAAACCAGACCCGAATTTTTAAGATTAAAGAGCCTGTTCACATTGGTTGAAATAGTCCGCCTAGTTCTGACAGAAACTGGCAACATGAAGGCAAGATGAGGAAGTGGGAATCAGTCAGTCATACTTCCTCATCTTGCCTAAATGTTTCCAGTTTCTGTCAGAAATAAGCGGACTATTTCAACCAATGTGAACAGGCTCTAAGAAACCAGAACCAAATTTTTGAATTTTTAGAAACCAAAATCAGACCCAAATTTTTAAGATTCCAGGAACCAAAATCAGAAATCCAATTCAGCCTTGAACCAAAACCGAACCATATTCGAAAAACTTTTGTTTTGCATCTCTGATCACAAAGTATTGCGTAAAACGTGGCAAATGTGGCCCTAGCATAAGAGATTAATGAATAATCTGATAAATAATCGAAGAAAACGTCTGTCAGTTATTATTCTCTAGGGTAAATGAACCTATCAACTTAGTTGAGTTAATTAGTGACTAATTGCGTTAATTGTGAGGAAAAAATATGCGGCAAAAAAAAGCTAGAAAAGTGGTATATCATAGCAAATGGGTTTTTTTGTTGTAATGATCGTATTTTTAATTCAACATAATGGGATAAAATCTAGTAAATGCTTTTACTGCGGATTTAGCTAAAGTACGAAATTTTTATGGAATTCCCTACTAAAATATGGTAAATTGATTGGTTCGATGTTGTTTAAAGTCATTTCAAAGTGATTTTTTAATGAGATTTTCAATTTTTTTTTGTTGTTTTCAACGTAAAGGGTCTTTCAATAAGGACGCTTGAAGTTTGTTAGGTTATAGCGGTCATGTTGTTAAAGCAACATCTGTAACATTTGTTGTGAATTGTTCAGTAGTGTATGGTAAATCACCATTTTTCATGTACGTCTGCCTATCTGGCTGCCCGTCTGTCTGTCCATCTATCTGTCTGTCTGTCTCTCTGTCTGTCCGTAGACACGATATCTAGAGAACGAATTATGCTAGAAACTTGAAAAAGGGTCTTAAAAGAGAGTATTGTATGGTAAATCACCATGGAAGGCTATAGCGTTAAACAACGTGTGCAACTCATCAAACTTGTTGCAGTTGGAAGTTGACCCAAATTTCGCCAAAAAAAAACCCCATCTTTAGCAACGAGCCTCATTTTTAGATGAATGGATATGTGAACACGCAAAATTGTCAGATTCGGGGCGATATCAATCCACACGAGATACACCAGCACCAAATGCATCCCGAGAAAGTCACTGTTTGGTGCGGATTTTGGTCTGACGAAATCATCAGTCCGTACTTCTTCCAAAACGAAACTGACATTGCCATAACCGTCAACGGCGAGCGCTACAGGTCGATGATAAGTAACTTCTTGTGGCCTAAACTGGATCATATGGATACCGACAACATGTGGTTCCAACAGGACGACGCTACATGCCACACAGTGCATACCACGATGGACATGTGGCACGAGCGATTTGAGGGCATGGTTATCTCGCGCGGCGCCAAACTGGTGACTTTACCACCAAGCTCGTGCGATTTAACGCCTTTAAACTACTTCCTTTGGGGCTATCTTAAATTGCAGGTCTGTGCGAATAAACCGCAAACAATTGATGACCTCAAAGCCAACATAACGAACGACATGCATCAAATTCAGCCAGATTTATGCAACAAAGTCATCGAAAATTGGACCTTCCGAATACGTGACAGCAAGCAAAGCCGCGGGGGACATTTGAACATGACGTTATATTCCATACTTAATGCCATAAAATATTCTTTCAAACCGCAATTCAGCATCCTTATTTTAACAAAATTTAATCCACCTTCCCGATTAGATGCCTAAATTAGTAACAATTTACAATTTTCAATAATGAATTGTAATTTTAGATTATTATCTCATCACATTAATTTAATTGATTATTTTGCATTTTTAATGCTCGGCCATCATAATTAACCCCCCACAAAGTACACATTTTGATGGTTGAATGAATGGTTGAATGTTTCGTATCTTTATATTGGAATACGTAATGAAATGACTCTTAAATTGTAGTATTCTCCATATTTCATTAAGGAAATTACATTCGTATGGGGTATTTAGAGTCAACCATAGCAAGCATAAACAATAATTTAACATTATGAATTCTCATAAAAGAATTAAAACATTCTGTGTAATGGAATTGAAGGAAATTGCATTTTACTATTGACTAATCGAGTTCCAAGGCAAAGTTAGGGCCAGAAATTGTTAAAAACATGAGACCTTTTCCATTTATAGCCAGACTTTGTTCTTTATCCGTTTGAAGTTGTATGTTTTGATGACGTCACCCCTGAGCATTCGTGATCTAGAGATTTTTGTTGATGGAATACAAAATTGTCTTCACGGAGACGGAATTATCGTCAAATGAAGAAGCATTTGAGGGTCTTTAGGGGCAGTTTTGGGGTCGTTGATGAGAATGATTTCCAGGATGTTGTTTTCATAATAAAAAATAAATTTTTAACTATTTCTGGTGCATCCCTAGAAACCACCACTATTGGCTCATCGCCGCCTCAAAATGTAAACAATAACAATGGGACCTCCAACTTACCATCATCGCAATTCTTCCGCTGTCCATTCCCGAAGGCGCTGTTTATCATCTGCTTCTTCCAGCCCCGCCAATTGTTGCACAGACTTTCCGGCTCGGAGCTCCAGCTGCACAGTGAATCCTCCTCGAATCGGTCTGAATCATCGAAGCTAAATCGATCGCATTCCTCTGGGTTCCAGTCCTGCGGAGCGCCCGAATCATTGTTGGCCCCGTTTCGATCTTGTTGGGCCGCCTGCTGATGACCATTGTTGGCGGCGGCCGACTGAGCAGCTCCCCCTCCACCTCCGTTGCCCCCGTTCGCCAGTGTGCTTGCCTGGATACACTGGGACAACTAATCTAACCAAAACCTTATCCAGCAATTGGGATTCCCTGCGATTTGTTCAAGTGTACGCGAAAAGTTTCAAACACTTACCCCCCTTCGACCACCCGTCTGTTCTTTGCAGTCTGCTGCGACTTTCGCTAGCAGTCCCACAAACCAAATAAAACGAAAAACGAAAACAACACAAAAGAACTCCGACGACTCCAAATCAAACTCGAAACTCGAAACTCGCACACAACACTATTTACTTCCTTGATTTTTTTTCTTTCTCTTGCGCCCTTTCACTGCTGCCTTTTTTTCGCTAGCTACTTCTCCCGAATCAATAATTAAGCCCCCCAAATGTCGACATTTGATTAAGTGCTGCACTGCCAAATGAACGAAATTTCCGTGAAAATTTCGAGAAAAGCGATTCGCTGATTGTTTGCTGATGGCTTTGGATTTATTCCGTTTTGCAGGCGAATCGAATCGGGATTCGAGAGAAAACAAAAATCACCAACTAAAATCAGAAACTCTTCGCTTTTTTTTCTTAGCTTTGCTTTGGCCCTTTGTTCCCAAAGACACAGGACTAGACAAATTTCCTGGGCTTCGCGCGATCGAATTCGACACAATTAAACACGGCCACCATTTCCACTTGTTCAGTGTCCTTGTTTTAATCCTTTGAGTGCCTTTTCAGCAACGCGAAAACTCGGAAAAATAATCAAAAAACTTTCTCCCTTCAACACTTTTCGGGCGAAGAAACTAGCTAATATTTACCTGGGAGCTACAATATCTCGAGCATAGCATTCGCTATAGTTCGAATTTGGAGTAACCCAGTGAACTTTTGTTACCAGAAGATTGTTTGCAATTGTTTCCAGTTGAAATAGAGTGACTTTATAATAGAGAATGTTGCCAATCAAGCGATTGGGTCCGCTATACACCTAAAGCGTCATTGAGACCATTCAAATAGATTGAAAGCCACTAGACATTCAGCCAGATTCAGTCATCTACACGTTTCAATTTTCCCTTTCAAGTGGATCGAAAACATAACCTAAAATTTTCTGAGAAAAGATATCACGACACTTTTTTGGACAAAATATATAAGAATTTCACATGAAACTGTTTGTTGCCGGCGGGTTTATTATATTCGTGTTGTTTTTTCGATAAAATATTAAGACGTTCTCTAGAGTGTAAATATAAAACGATAGTGTAGTCAAAGGAAAACAGATTTCGAAATAAAACCGTATTATTTCGAAAATTTTGTTCCAAAAAAAAAACTTTTTTTGCTAGAAACATCGCTCACATGCTTAGCTCACCTGAACGGTTTTTATTTCAGGTAGACTGTGTTTAAATTGAGACTCTCCAGACGCCTGCTTCTGCTATATTTCGCTTTACAAAAATGGTTAATTAGTAAAACAGCTGAATCCGAATCGGTAGTTTTAAATTGAGTTTTAATATTTAAAGAAAAGTTTTATGAAACCAGTAATTTGCCTGGTAAAATCATTTCATTTCCAAAAATACTGATTTTATATATTTGTAATTGTTAGGAATAATAGGTGGTATTGATGGTTGCCACAAAAAGATCGATGCACCAAAATACTACCCAAGGTCATACATAAATAGAAAAGCATTTCTTGCAATTCTTCTACAAGGAATTTGATGAAATTTCTGAACATTTACGTTGGTGGCTCAATCCATGATGCATGTATATTTAAAAGATCGGATATTTTCAGAAGGAATTATGACAATGAAGTAGAAATTCTGAGTGATGAAAATTTAGTTGGAATTTTTGATGGTGCCTTTCAAAAACTTTAAAAACCTTAATGGCAGTAAAGTCATATTCAATTATTAAAATGTGTAAAAATATAACAAGGATTTGGATTATTAAAGTATAAATCCCGACTTAAATACTAAAAGACTGAGCATCGCAGTTCAGCTAATAAGGCATTTATAAATAAATAAATAATATTAACTACTTGTGCAATTCAATTTAGTTTAGACTTTAACCAAGAAACATATTACAAACTAAATTAGTTTAGACACACACCATAATATAGCAAAAAGGAGCCTTTACTAGAATTCAACTAAGCGTTTTTATTAAGCGCTTGGTTTCAACTCGGGCGCTAAGTTTTAGCGATAGAAAATTGTATAGCGATTAGCGAGGATGAATACGCCCATTGATGTAAGGTGAACGGATAAGAACGCAGCTATTAATAAATTGTCTATTTTAAGTAATAGATTTAGTCAGTAGGGTATAAAAGTAGCAGATCTACTACTGTGAAGTCCAACCCTGCTGGAAATCTGCTCGTTCTTTTCTTCGCCACGCGGAAATCGACTTGTCGACGGAAGTTTTTTGTAAGCATTTTTACCAATTTCTCGTTAAAATCAGTGAAAAAATGAACTTTCCGACAATTCAATCTTAAGTTCAAACAGTTTTCCACGTACATTTCCAAAGAATGTTTTGGTTTTCGCTGATTTCGTCCCCGAAAAACCGATTGAAAATCATCCATGTTTAACCTCACTTTTTCTTGCAGGAATAAACTATGGCCCCAAGGAAGAATAAAACTCAGAAAGAAGAGGTCCAAGTCTCACTAGGACCCCAAGTTCGTGAGGGCGAGATTGTGTTTGGCGTCGCCCACATTTACGCAAGTTTCAACGACACATTCGTCCATGTGACGGATATTTCTGGCCGGGAAACCATCGCCCGAGTCACTGGTGGAATGAAAGTGAAGGCCGATCGTGATGAGGCTTCGCCCTACGCTGCTATGTTGGCTGCACAGGTATTTATTTATAGCAAGTGGTTTTTGGTTGTTTCTAATGTGAGATTTTGTTTTTGGTTCTAGGATGTTGCCGAAAAATGCAAATCGCTGGGTATTGCTGCTCTTCACATCAAATTGCGGGCAACCGGAGGTAACAAGACAAAGACTCCAGGGCCTGGGGCACAGTCGGCTCTCCGGGCTTTGGCTCGGTCTTCAATGAAGATTGGCCGAATTGAAGATGTCACTCCCATTCCATCTGATTCTACACGGAGGAAGGGTGGACGACGCGGTCGTAGATTGTAATCTTTTTCAGATATGTTTTACAAAATTTGTTCGCTTTGTATTTTAATGGAAAAGGAAATATAGAAGTGAAGTATAATTCAGTTTTGTGTTTATTTAGTTTTAAATGCAAAACAGTGAAAATGCATGAAATTTCATAAGATGAGTTCAAACTCTGATGGAAGAAGAAGGGAAATAAAATTGTTTACAGGACGTACACTTCTATAAAATCACTAGCTAAGATTTTTTGGATGTTTTTCTTTGTATTTTTCATCTTTTTGTTACCATTCGACCGATTGAAGTTCTTTTGATCTTGATTTCAATTTTAATTGCTGCAAATTGGTTTAGAAACCAAAACATTGTGTTGAATCAAAAGGCGATGCAATTTTTGGATTTAAAAAAAATTGTAGGCTGCTAGAAACCGCGTCCCTGCCCGATTCGCACATATAGATAGGTAATATTGAAGTTTAGTAAATTTATGAATATTTTCACCCCTGCCAGACCAATCATTTATTTAAATGCAATTATGTATAAGGGTTGAGCGAAACCTCCTATAGCCTATAACCTTCTCGGATACCTTACCACATATAGAAAAAAGCTGCATCAAAATCGGTTGTGTGGTTTTCGACCTAAGTCGAGACAGCAACCGTTTGTTGGTTACTTCCACTTATTTCTGCCAAAAGTTGATAGGATCGTTCTATTCCTGTAAAACTTCATGGCACTAGCTCTATTAGTTTTTGAGAAATCTTGTACAGAAACGGACGGACAGACAGAAAGACATTTTTGTAAAGGTGCCGCTCCACATAAGAGTAAAGCAGGGTTTAGACGAAGCAAAAGTAACTCGCTGCAAGTAGACGTAAATACACGCAATTTGAGCTAGTGTGCGACGCTCGCATATGTGTGAGAATACTCGCTTCTCTCTCAAAAATAATAGAAAGCCATTCTATTGTTCTAGCAAGTAAAAACCAATACAAGAACGTGGAACCGCGTACAAATGAGGTGGTTTTATGTGTGTGTGTTTCGGTTCATTTTATATTTGCTGCTTTGCCAGAAAACGTCGTAACATTTTAAGGAAAAAACGACACGCGTATAAAAAACTCGTCGGCAACAAACAGTTTTAGGTCGAAATTCGCAAATTTTTCCACAAAAAAGAGTCGTGATATTTTTTCTCAGAAAATTTTAGGTTATGTTTTCCTTCGGCTGTCATTCTACTTGCAACGATTTACTCGCATCGTGTAAACGAAGCAAACTACTTGCCTCTCTTTACTCGCAGCGAGTTACTCGCTGTGTATAAACCCTGCTTAAATGCCGGCGAGAACCTCTCGATAGCAGCTACTCGCAAATGGACACGTCTCTGAGAGTCGCTCGCAGAAACTCGCAAGCTAGTTTCTGCGAGCTGTCAAAAGTCATTCTACTCTCTAGTTGACAGGCCTCTACTGAACTCTCGAAGAGTAGCTCACCAGATACGAACAGCGTTTAAATTTCGCTAGTAGCTCTCGAGAACGAAGCTCGATTTCGCTAGTAGCGATAGAAAAATCGCCGAAATTAACTCTCAAATGGACAACCTCCTGCGAGTAACTCTCGAGAGTTACTCGCGTATTTATTCTCATGTAGAGCGGCACCTTAATAATGCTCCAATCGACTCGGGGGTGCTCAAGAAATGTTTTTTTTTGTTAATATGCACTTTATTATTCTCCGTACTTAGTATAAGAAACTAGAAGACAACCATTGGAATATTTCAATCTTTTAAATTCATATCCGCTTTCATTGCAAGTGCATTTCCGTTCAAATAAAACACCAAATTGCAGTTAAATAAATTTAATTTCAATACGATGTGAAAAAATCTCAAAATATTACATTATTATGAAAAATTAAACGATTATATCGTAAGCTAAAGCGTAAAAAAAACTTTATAGCAAATTCTCTATTCATGGGAAATGCTTCCAACATTCACATAAACTCGTGCAGTGAGAGCGTGTTGGACCGGCTCCTTTTTATCCGGCGTATTCGGCACGGTGTTCACGTAAGTGTATTGCAGAGTGAATCCGGCGACAACATCATCGCCAGGCTTCAAATCCGCATCGGGTGTTATAAAAACTTTAATCGATGCCTTGTTAGCTTTGCGCCAGATCAAAAATCTAGAAACAAATTCAATCATCAATAAAGATGTATTAAAATGTGGTCAAATCAATTCAAACTTGGGTTCATCGCGTTGCTCCTGAACGTCTTCATCAAACTCTGCTGAATCGTCGCGATGATGCAACATAAACGAAGAATCCGGAAGTTGTAACACTGCAGATGCACGCTTATCAGCAAATCTAGGATCCTCACTGAGAGAAGTCTGCCTAGACAATTGCGAACTGAGTGCGGGGGCAGCAGACAGTGCCACCTGTGTTGCGAAATTCTTCTTCAATTCATCGATAATCAACGACTCTTCGGTTTCCGTGGGTAAATCCATCATAGTTATGGTCGAGTCGTGCATTGTTGGATTGGTCATCTTCAGGACCACCTTGCACGGTGTTCCTGGCTTCAATGGTTCACAACTGACCAACCGAACGTCAATCACATGATAGCTGGCGAATAGCTGAATGCGATACTTAATTGATCCGGGATGATATTCCGGTTTAATAACGTTGTGCTCGCATTGGCGGCACCGTAGAGATCGCTTTATCCAAAGGCTCTTGTGCTGTGGAAATAACTTATTCACCGTGAACGGTTGATCTGCTGGCTGTCCATGTCTCTGCTTGATTGTTGTTACTGAAATAGAAGCAGAAATGCAATCCATCTTTCAATTTAGTAAAAAAAACGAAGAAAATTACTATTTTTCAAGTTCAACTTTTGGGTAAAAATCGATGCTGGTAGCTGGGTTACATCAGCAGTCGCTGCAGATGGCACAATCGTACTCTGCTTCGGTTTTGGAGGATTCTTATCTGGCCATCCAATTTGACGACGAATCAAAGACACCGTTAATCCCGTTCGATCCTAAAAATAGTCGTTTTTTTCAAACTTCTGATGAAAAAAACCACTCCTTACCGAAATGCTCGGATATTTATGCTGCTTTGGAGTTTTGCGCCGCCAAAAGTCTTGCTTCTCCTGCTTTTCTTGAATCACCACGGTTTGGTAGTGCTCCAAGACCTGCTGAAAGCGAATCTGGTTGATATATTCACATTCGGGCCACGATCCCGTTGCTGACAACAATTAATATCGGTAAGCCCAGTTTCTTTTATTAACAAACTAACGGTCCCTGTACTTACGAACAGTTTGGTCCGGAATACCAACATCCCTCGAAGTCCAACGACATGCGAGGCAGGCCAAATAATACATCTTCCGGCTCAACACTTTGTCCCCTTCCGCTGCCTCCTTTTCTGTACTTTCCGGCTTTTCAGCATCCTCAGGTTTCCTACAAAGGGAATTTTCGTTTCAATTTTCTACAATTTAGAGGAGTTCGTCTCTTTTTTTCTTACTTTGGAACCGTTACAACGGTTGCCCGCGCGGAGAGAGTGTGCTGGCAACTGGGACAATCGAAACAGCTATTGCAGCGATTCTTTTTATGTCTAGCCTCCGACGATGGAATATTTTCAAGGCAATTCGAACAGAAATGGGAATCCACCTGTAAAATATCAAAAGTTATTCAATTGATTCGATTTTTCGAATGAGTTTTCTTACCTCATGACAGACACAGAAACCACACCTAATTTTCAGGCAATGTCGACAGAAATACAGTTTCGTGATTGAATTTAAGATGCCGCAGGAGCAGACATAACTAACAATTGTTGGCTGCATAAAAACAGCCATGTTGAGTGCGATTTATTCGTGAAAAACCAGAAAATAAATCAACGATGGAAAATTGCGAAAAACTTTGACAGAAATGACACAATGGTGTTTGTGGTAGGGTTGGTATTCACGCAATAATGGTATACACCACTTTGCACCAAAAAAATCTTTTAAAATTTTATGAATATGAGTTTTGTACAAAATTTCGAATTTTTTCAGATGTATTTATATGATTGCGCCAAAAAAAAGAGTTATTTTTCACCAATTTTTTCATAATTTAACAAAAAAAAAGCCCTTTGTGGAAACGTAACTTCAATTCGATTGACATAACAATTATCACATAACTCCACATAGAGTTTGCTATTCTCATAGTCGCGAGAATCGACAATTTAAATCTATAGCTGAATATCTATCTCACAGAATAATGAGCAGTGGAAATTTCCAAATATGTATTTATCTTACGTTTTCTTTTCATCCGTTCCATTTAACTGGGCGGCACGAGTACTCACTACCAGTTTAGCGGTGACAGAAATGTCATTTGTCTCGCCAATTGTCGACAAATTCTCCAATTGTGGATTCGCTCGCCAATAAAAATACCAAAATCGAAATGACGTGACAAATTGTCGTGTAGTTCGCCATTTGGAATGGTAATGATTGTTGTTGGCCCCTCGTTTTTATGCAAGAAGTTTTTTCCAAAGAAACTTGTTTAGATTTTTCAGTAAAATTTTATGGATATACTGAAAAAGATTGATTAAGTTATTTTTTGTTGACTACATTTTTTATATTATTAAATATCTCTTTGTTATAAAAACAAATTTCAAATTTTCTACATTTCAGTACAAAAACCTTTTCAGTTGAGTTGGCACCCTTCTTCAAACACTCTAAACGCACTCTAAACTCTTCAAATTCATCCATCCGATCGTTAAATTTTCGTATTGACTTTGAACTGAATTTTGATTGCTGCTTAATTTGCGTAAGTTTCTGTAAGTGTTCTGCATTTTAAAATATAATTTAAATAAAATACCGGTCGTGCCTTGTAGATGGTTAAAAATTGTGTAAAACATGAGCGATAAATCCCTGGGAAACTTGATTGATTTGGGCGAAGAAATTCCGTTAGACGTTTTTGGTTCACTAAACAATGCAGAAGCCACAAATCCGTTCGACGTAGCTGAAAATCAGGCTCAAGTGCCAGATGATGTCTTTGAAATGGTGGTGAGGGAGGCTGAACGGTCACGAGATAAAGCAGCGCCGAATGTGAAGACTGAAAACCTTCTTTTGCTCGACGACTTGGCCCCACTGTCGTCAGCAGAGCTCCCTTCGAAGGAACTTGTTGGGGAGAAGCCGAGTACACAGTTAACTGTTCCTGATATCGGCCGTTTAGGGTCAGTTACCTCGAATAGGAGCATTTCTGCGTCCAGCATGATTTCCGGAGATTTCAGTGCTGTTTCGCCCATTTCGCCCTATTTGCACTCCTTCAAGAATGAGAGCTCAATAACCTTGAATAAAGGATTTCTGGGAGTCGACAGCACCATTTCAAATGGGGGCGGCAGCGACAAGAGCGAAATAAACAGTAAACTGAACAAAGCATTTATGGTTAGCTCATTGGAGTCGACAGATAACTCAGCGTTCGCTAATAACACACCAGAGGATAGACGGAAATCTGAGTCTGAGCACCTGGTCATGCAGGTGAAAAAGATTCGGTCGAGTTCGTTGACAAACAGCACTTTGTCTCCCAGCCAGAGGAATCATCTGTTGAAACTTAGTTTGTCCAATTCTTCTTTAAATTCTCCACTGCGCCGATTGGGGGGAGCATCCACTGATAGTTCCGATAAGACCGTCTTCTTTGAGGCCAGCTACCTTGCTGATCGCCTGTCCCAAATGGTTGTTTCGATTTCGCCAAGACTTTCGATAGATTCCTGCGATGATTTGAATGCCATTAACCCGAATTGGGTCGATTCGGAGACTGATCTGGACAGTGATTTGGAGATGTTTCAAATTCCGATTTTGCAGAAGATCGTGTCTCCAAACTGTCAGGATCAGATTTTCACGGAAAATGTTATAAAAAAGTTTGAGAAGCACAAAGAAGTCTATGTTGAGAACATCAAACAGGAACAACCAGAAGAAGCTGCAGAAACTGCAGAAATCAATAATGACCCAGACAGTGATGATGAAAGCTTCGAAAATCTCCTTAAGAATCTCAAGAACAAAATTTTAAAATGCAGCGATCCGAATCAGAAAAGTAAAGCAAATACGCTTCTCGAGAATCTCAGCTTAGTTCTTCACAGCGGCCACGTGAATTCGATTGATAGTGACACACAGAAAACTGACGAATTGATGGTGCCAGCGCCAATTATTCGGCAAGGAACATTCGATTTGGACAAGCGAGAGCCACGCGATAAAATCGATCATAAATCCGAGGAAGATCACGATCAGACGCTCGAGAATTCGCCAGAGAAAGTGTCGCCAGAAGTTAACAAAATCGTCGAACACATTGGCAAGCTCTTCGGCAGTCAAAATGTAAGCGTTTTGGAGTCTTCATCATTGAGTAGTGCTTCCGCAGCTGCCAATCCAACTTATATCGTCGTCATGGGGACATCTTCAGCCCCAGGCTATCGTTCAAATGCGCCTGATTTGAACAGTTCTTCCCAGATGCGTACTCGACGTAGTCAATCGGTTAGCATTCACGATAAACCGAGAACACCCACGGTGGAACCGATAAATCCAAGGCCAGGTTATCCCAACAATTTCACAACTCCAGTCCGTCCAGTTCGCCGGAATTCAATTAGTAACTCTCCAAGGACATCGTTGGCTGCCAATTCTCGTCGATTAATTGCGCCGCCGCCTCCTCAAAATCAGCGACGATCCATCTTGGCGCCAGTTCCACAGGAGAAGTCACTTCCGTTTAAACCAGAAATCAACTTCAAGAATCTTCGGATGAAGGCCAGCGAATCAACAAACCGTCCACAAGGTCCTTTAAAAGCCAGAATGGCTCCGATGATGGTTACTCCATCCGTTTCCTCGCCTATCGATGGACGTAGTTCAAAGCCGGTCACTAGTACACCACTTGTGAGTCCCTTGAATGCCTTTCCAAAGGCCTGCTCGACACCTACACCGGCACAGGTACAATGTGAGACTTCTCCATCTCATGCGTTATCGAATTTAAGGCGGAAAGTCCGCTATTCCAACTATCAATCAGCGACGCCGAATCCCAAGGCCAATATTGGCCATTCTTCGTCCATGTTTAACCGTCGCAGATCGATGTCGACGGAGATTAAGTCACCGAGGAAAGGCGGAGAATCTGTGGTTTTTGAGAAGCCGCAGGTTAGACCTCTTAAATTACCCGAAGATCTTCCCAAGTCAAGAATCGGTAGCCAACGGCGATCAATTTCTAACGTAACTATATTTGAGTGCTTTTTATTGGTGCAGCTTTTAATAACAATTTTAAAACAATTTCAGATGTGTTTGGGAAAACCTAGAAGCGAATTTGGATCTTTTAAGAACAAAGAGAACAAACTTTCCAAGTGAAATCATCTGTTTCTGCTATTTTGGGTTTTTTTAAATGAAAATTTTCAATTTTTTGTTTGTTGTAATTGTTTTGTTTTTTCACTATCAAAATATGTTTAGTTTTAGAGGCGATAACAAGTCCATAACTTTTGATTTTTTCACTTGAGATTGATTTCTATTGTCCATAGAGATTTAAAATTTAAGTCTGCATGTAAATCGTTATAAAACACTTTCAAGAAATATAAATTATGAACGAAATTGATTATTGCCACTAGGAGTAAAAATTTTGAAGAAGTTTAGTTCAAAAATCATTCCATTCAACTGTGAAAGACTTTTTTAATTTAAGTACTTAATTTTATATACTCAATATTTTTTTGTCACTTTGTTGAAATCGATTTGTGATAATTTGTATAGATTGTAACTCGCATTTAAAGAACATGACTGTAAAAAAAGAAAATTTCTTATGTATAAGACATCAATTAAATTGAATTTTATTAAGAGAAAAGTGTTTTTTTTTTAAAAGCTGGCGGAGTTTTTGTTAAAACCTCTTTTCAACTATACCATAAATGTCCCGTCGAGATACCAATTTTACTTTCTGATGTGAAGTACGTAGTATTCCTCCAATTTTAGATAACAAATTGACAACTATTCGCTTGTTTGAGTAAATAGAATTTGGGATTCTGGGTAACAAGTTTAGAGACGTTAAAAAGGTAGCGCCTTTTAACTTTCGTGGTGATTTTTTTAAAGAGATTTTGCTATTTTAGATAAAAGTTAACTGACGATTCTAACATCGGGAACCTCTTAACTGAACTGCTCTTCCCGATCACCTATTACGATCTTTTAACTTAAAACTTACGAAATAGGTTTCCGGAAGGCTTTAACAACATTTCGATGTTTAGAAAAGTTATGTAAAATTATATTCTGAACATTTTGTGGCCTGTTCATTTTTCGATCAACTTCACCGTTTTGAAGAAAATCGGAATTTGCATGGAAAACAGGAGGAAAGTCAACATTTTTACATTTTTTCTGTAAAATTCATGAAAGTTTGTTTCTTCTTCACATTTAAAGCCAGCAAAAACGAATTTTTACTTGAGTGGAACGACTTTTAAAACAGAATTACCTTCCAATAGAAGAAAATTATGATTTTTTTGAAAAACAGATTTTATTTAAAAAAAATACAAAAAAGGCCCCTTTTGGGCAATGTGTATCAGAAATTAAAGGGATTTTTTTTCCTTTTTAGTACATTTTGTTTAAATAAAAGTTTTTTTCTTCAATTTTTTTTTAAATTTTATCTGTTTTAGGCCCGTTTGCGCGTATTATTCTTAAAAAATTAAGTTGTGGTTAGCCTACTTAACCTTCTAACCGGAATATTTCCGAAAAAAATTCACCAAAATATGACTTTCAACTTGCGACAGACCGTAACCAAGACAACGTACAGGGCTAAATTTTTTCCAGAATGTACAGCGATAACTTACAAAAGTCAGTGTAACACGTTCCGGCGATTTCCGACGATTAAAATTGTTACCCGTTATAAACAAGCGAATTCCCTGAAGCCCGCCTTTCCGGCTAGAGGGTTAAACCGTAGAAATTCTTCGACTTTTTTTTAAGTTGTACATAAGTTGCTAAGTTTTGTTGGTGTAAACGGCACTTAGTCATTTTGCATTTGATTAGTCAGACTAAAAATCAATTATCACGTTATCCTTGCTGGACCTTTCGTTGTCCTTTCGGACTTCTTTACGTCAGAATCGAATTCAGCGACCTTTTTTTTCTTTTCCTGAAAATTTTAGGAAAAGGATAATCACGTCATTATTACAGGACCTTCCGTTGTGTTAAATTAAGTGCTGTTAAGCCCCAAGCGAAAATTAACTTAATTTTTCACGCTCTTTACATTTCATAAATAATGGCGAAAATTGTAAAAATACCAATAAAGACAAAAGCACTGCAAGCGAAATAATTTGATATACATGCGTTATTTGTAGGAAATCGTTGAAAAAAATGCGCCACAGGCGAAAAACAACAATTTACAGCATTCTCCAGCCAAAGTAGAGTACCTTTTTTTACATATTTCTTACTGATTTCATTAGCGTTTGATAAATTATTATAGTGAATTAAAATATCTGGAACAAAAGTTTAGTTTCCGGGACGCCGGAACAAAATATCTAAATACGGGACTGTCAGGGCGCTTCCGAGAAGTATGGTCACCCTATGCTTAAGGTAACTGCTGGTAAATTATTAAATGGAGCAAAAATATAATTTAATATACGATTTCAGTTGGTTGTGCAGCGAACACCTCCGGACTTTAGAAGAACCGTCACTGTCCTTGGGAATGGCGCCCAAATTATATTGATGGTGTATATTGTTCCTATAAAAAAAAATGCGAAACGGTTCTACGTAGCAGTTGTGCGTCCTCTTCCGGCGGCCAATTTATCATTGTTAACTGCAAAAGAAAAGTACAGTAGAACACGCTTAAATGCACATCGAATTTCGCAGAATTTTATGTGCATTTGTCCGTGTTTTGCATTTATACGTAGCACGGAAGCACGGATAAATGCACATTAATGTGCAATTATGCGAGTAAAAGATAAACATGCAACTTTAATATTCCTTTAATAAACATTTAAATTCAGCGAGGCTACACAAAAACAAAGAATCTAATTAAGAATTCATTTTATCAAATTAAAATAACAATAATAACTTTTTTTTGGTAATCACATTTCATTTTTGCACATGTGCATTTAAGCGTGTAAAATTTCATATAATTTATACTTTTGCGGATGTGAAAGTGGTTGCATTTAAGCAAGTATTGCAATTAAGCGTGTTTCATTTATCCGTGTATATTTATATGAAAAATGCTTGAAAATCTTCCATGCACAAATTTTGCGTGCAATGACACGAGTTTTGCATTTACGCGTGTTGCATTTAAGCGCGTTCTACTGTATCTGATATTAACCCATTCAGTACGATTTTCGAAATAGCTAAATAAAAAATCAATCTTAGTGTTTATTTTAATATGTATAGGACTAAAAAATATTTTCTGTAAAAAAATGGTCCTTGGGTTATTCAGGATATTTCTAGGATTTGTTGCCATATGGTAACACCTAATTTCCACTAATGTTTGTTATGACTTAAATAAACAAATTCCACAAAACTTCTCATAATTCTTGAAATTAAAATCATTTTGTAGATATTAATTTGATACTTTGAGGTTTTTTAAGCTAATCTAGTAAATGTTACCGTATGGTAACAAAAATATTGAAAGGTTAAAAGCCACCACAGTCACAAAAACTTGAGGAAACGAATTGTCAACGAATTTCTTCTTCTGAAAATTTTCGACTCATGTTATTTGAAAAATAATTTCCAACGGCTCAATTCTTTTCATTGCTATTACCCTGAAGATACTAAAGTGAGTTCCTTTTTGTACTCCTTTGGGAACAAAAAGAAGTTTAGCGATATTTGGTATAGGACAATAGATCAAAAGCTTCAAACAATAGATTCTTAAATAGGCGATCGGAAAGTTCTTTCTTTGCTTGCGTCCCTCCTTTTGATTGTAGACTGTAGGTAGGCATTGACGAAATTAACGTCTAGTTGACATCTCTGGTAACAAAATAAAAAAAATAAATGCTATACATATTTTAAAAAGTAACTTTTATTAACATAAAATGGAAATTTTCAATATCAGTTCTAATACTCTTTGTTTTTTTTAAACTACAATATTAAATTAATCTAAATAATTAAGTTACTGGAATACTACACAAATTATTAATTTAAAAATATATATATAGTTGTATTCTGAAATCCTCAATGAGTTTCAGGTCAAAAATATCAGACTTTCAATTAAGCAAAATTGAAGAAAATTTTCCTTCAGTTCTCAGTTCAATTAATTTCAGTTCAGTTCAATTTGTTATCAGTTCAGTTTTAGATTATCAGTTCGATTCAAATCAGTTCATTGATAGGAAATACAAAAAAGTGTATATATTTAAATTCATATTTCCGTTGATAGGTGATTGTTTTTTTTTCATTAGTTCCCCGTCAATGAAGTTAGACTGACACGTCTTGAAGGTGCGGCACTAGGACCCTTTGGAACCTTTGGTAGGAAGAATGCTAGTAGCCCGCATACAATCAAAGAAATCCCCGAGGTCATAAATGCTGTAATGCAGCTATTGTCAAGTAAAACACCCATCAGATTCGCCCCAACAACGCTCCCCAGTCGGCCCATCATTAATGAAATGCAAACAGCCATTGCTCTGCAAATACACATAAATCAGAGATAGTTCATAAACAATTTACCTGCTAAATACGTATGCGTGGAAAAAAAGAAATTTATTTACCTTAGGTGGGTGGGAAATAGATCAACGGTTGCTGCATTTACTATGGTTATCCCGAGACCGCATGCTAAGAGAATTAAATAGAAGTAAATGGCGTACATTGGAGTCTCAATTAGGACGGCCACAATTCCCGATGCTCCACAAAGAACCAAAACAAATACTGAAATGAAAACAATTAAAAAAATATTTTTAAAAAAATTGATTTTAAATAATGAAAACTGGTACGTTTTGGGAAGGGAAAAATTATACATAAAACTTTAAAAAAATGAAGACATTTTTATAAAAACTCCAACTCACCCAAAATACTCAATTTCCCCACAGTATTAATGATGAAACCAATCACAGCGAATCCTAGAGCGTAAAGCATTTCCAGGACTAAGGTGTATTGGTATGTTGAAATTTCCAGGCTTTCATTTACCAGGGGATTCTGTAAAAAGAAATTTTTAAAATTGAGACATAATTTTTTTTAACATTTTTTTTTGTTTTTTATACGATTTTTCAAAAAAGAAGAGTATATGCGTTCGGTTGTAGCTGTCAAAAAAGGATGTTCCCCTGTAACTTTTGAAACCCTCAATGCAGAACATTGAACCCACAGAACTATATAACATAGAACAACTGTCACCATACAAAGCTCTGCTGAAAAATGGTCCCAAAAATATTTACCTCTTTATCGTACTTGAACGCATCCACTGAACTGTATAAGGTCGCGAAATTCAAATTTAGTTTGCCGCGAAATTCAAATTTCACAAGTTTGAGACTAACTTTAGGCGCAAACAAATAACTTTAGGCGCCAACACCATTCCGAAAGTCTATTTTCCTTTGACAGCTCACGGTTTAAACGAGAGGACTATATTTATTTTTATACGGTTATCTGGCTCTTACTTGACTCGTTTTGATTCACTGAACTGTATTGAAATGGGACCATTTGAGACAGCAAATCGAGTGATCTAGTATATCTATGATTGAACCACATTGCGTTGAAATGATTGAAATGGCGCGGATGTTTTCCGCCATGTTCGCAGCAGGAATCTCTCTTCCCTTTGACGCCCTCGCCATCTAAAGGTAGAAATAGATGCTGCGATGGTCGTACCGACTTGTGTTGGACCGATATCGGGTCGACGGTCGTATATAGCATACACACGATACGATTTATTTGCGATTTTGATCGAATAATCAGTTTTTACTAGCAAATATCTCTCGAACAACACAGCCACAACGCATGGCAGACCACAAACGATACAATCTGTTGCATGCGCCCGCAGGTTTTGGCTCAGCTACGAACGACCGTGCGATATCGCATACAACCGTCATTTCGTGCACACACACGATACAATTATCGCATGCGACCGCAAATTGGCCCGACGGTTGTACCGATAATTGCAGCGTCTATTTCCAGCTTAAGACCCCTTAAGACTGATAAAATATTTCTTAAATTTATTCCGCAATTTCCGATAGTTCAGACAAAATTTTGACAAAATTATGAGGATGTCTGTGCATCTGTCTGTCTGGCTATATCTTAGATAACTTGAGAATGCGTTGAGCTGGCGACTTGAAATTTTTTGTACATGGGTTTTACGAAAATCGTAGTTTTCTGTCAACTTTTGGAAAGGTAACGGTAGATAAAACGGATACCATCCCTACTTCGAAACAATTTTGCTTCTCCCCTTCCGCTCTCCCTAAATACTTACACATTTGTTTTGCGAAATACTCAAATCCATTTGTTTGTGATACAAAATATTGCAAATCGACGTATGATTATTTGGATTTTCCTTAATATACTCAAAAACTATGTTTAAAATATCTGGAAACCACATGTACATTCCATTCGATGTTGCAAAAATTCCAAATTGTATGGCACACGCTACCAGGGTTGTACGAAGGTGCGGCCTCATAAAAAGTGGAGCAGTTTGGTCCCACATGGACCGGAAGAGGGCCACGGCGGGATTTGATTTCCTGTCGGAAGTGACTCGATTGGTGCGATCGTCAAAGTCTTGCTCTATGGAAGTTATCTGAAAAAATATTTATTTTTCATCAAATGTTTTGTTTTTTAATTGAAATTTGAACTTTTTTTTAAAAAAAAACTTAAAACTCACAGTAAATTCATTTCTATCCTTCCCCGTGTTTGCCGAGTATACGGTTTGTAAAACTTTTAAAGCGTCTTCCATTCGTTTTTGTGACATCATGAATTTCGGACTTTCAGGTATTTTGAACAGACAGAGAGCACAGAAAAGTCCGGGAATTCCGCAGACAATCATAAAAAGTCTCCATGGCCGATAAATAATATCCAAATATGGAATGTAGAAATTCCATTCTTGATTAATTACCACCCATGCTATTGTCGGAAGTAACATACAGCCGACACCAAAAATAAACGATGCTCCCATTATGGCACGCGAACGAGTTTTGGAAGTGTGAAATTCACCCAAATAAACATAAACAGTGGCCGAGCCTCCAGAAATACTGTAAAGGTGTAAAAAGTATATTATTAGAAAAGAAGAAATCTTTCTTGAGAATATCATAAATTATTTATAATTAACTTTAAGAAATCTTTCTTGAAAATATCATAAATTAATTTCGAATTCAAACACAATTATCTTAAAATTCTTAAGGCACACACACACACGGAAATAACCTTGAAATCGCAAATTTAAATTTTGAAGCCTTAAATTTGCGCCTGATGGAGAGAATCGCTATTGTCAGCAATTTTATATATGGTATTTAATCTACAAAAGTAATAATTCTTAAGTTACCACGGTTTAACGCATTTAATTTTCGTGAGAAAGAAAAATCAGGTTTATTTACATTACATACAGCATAAAATCACCGGAAGTCTCATTCTGTGCCAGAAAAATTCAATACTAATTAAATTTAACGATTTTTAATTGTTTTGGTGGAGTTTTTACTTTCAAAACTAATGTGACGCAAAAATTTAACGGTTTTTTAGCAAAATTCCAACTTACAAAAAATTTAAAATGAAACTTACAAAATGCCATTCAAAAATCTCAAAATCACCAACGGCCAGAAGCTATTCATGAAGCTGGAAATAATCGTTAATATGAATCCTATGATTAGAGTTGGTCGAATGACCCTCCTTCTCCCCGTTGTGTCTGCCAAAAAACCCCACAAATGCGAGCTCGTTATAATACCGGCAAATCCAATAGCACTCAAAATGCCTTTTTGTTGTGTTGAGAAATTCAAATCGCAATCAGAGACTGGTAAAACGAAACTGATTCCCAATGTCTCCAAAAGGACATTTGTAAGGACTAATCCAGCAATTATTATCAAGCAGTAGTTAAATTTACCGAATGCTGTGGAAAAAAGTTAAATATTTCTAATTCAATATTTAAGTAAAAAAAAAAAGGTTTTCTTACTGGTTTCCGCCAAAGCGACTTCAAAATTCACGGATCGTGCTTTTTTGACTTCTGTAGACATTGCGCCATTTTCGACGGTTGCGACGGTCTTGTTTGAACCTAAGAAATTTTAAAAACAATGGTATTTTAATAATAGTGTGGAATGTTCGTTTGAATTTATACATATTTAGGACTTATTGCTGGAAGAAAAACTTTCGGTCAAAGAAAATAATAAAAACAAATCGTAATTCACAACTTTTCAAAAATTTTGGGGTAATTTTCAATTCGTTGGGGTAAATTCTAATTTTTGGGGTAATTTGCATTTTTTTGGGATCAAAAAATACCCTAGTTTTTAATCGTTCGTCAAAAATGTCGCTTACGTACAAAATTTCTGAAAATCTGTTCATTGTTTTTCAATTTCACAGTTACTCTGTTTATCTAATTACGATTGTTTGTAAAAATTTTCCAAAATATCCTAACACAAAACTGTTTTTTTCAATTGAACAAACAATGAATTTGCAATTTAACATTTCGCGTAACTCATCAAATTTAAACACACATCCTCCCACAATTTTAGCCGTTGGACCTGGCAGATCATAAATTTTGTTGGGAAAAAATAAATATTTAATCTTGTTATTAGCTTTAATTGCTTAGATATTTGGGATAAAATACGGTAGTACTTAGTTTTTATCTTCTTGCGATGATAATTACGGCAAGACAAAACTTTTGATTTCTAAAATGTTTTTTTTTCGGTAGTTGTTTGGTGAATAAAAAATATTTTTTTCGGGATAGATTATTTTTATGAATGTGTTTTGGGGGATAATTCATGACCTACCTTATTTCGTCTGTTTGGAATCGTTTATTAACCTCAAATTTCAGATAAATGCATTTTTTTTTTCAACAGATGTGTTTCAAATGGTTTTCTTTATTTGCAAAATTAAATCATGGAAAGTTTCTTATTAATTTTGTTGTAAACAATTTTTTTGTTGCTGCTTTTTGTGACCGTGATCTTAACATTGAACTTGTTTTTAGAAAGAATTTCGTACAAAATAATTTTCGTATAAAAAATGTTTTTTTATTTTAATTTTTTAAAGAAAACATTTGTTTTTATCTATGCAAATGAATAAAATATTTCAACTTGCGATAGACTGGCGTTATACTACGAATTGATTCCCGAAATATATCAAATAACTGACTCTTATTATTTAATTAAATCAATTTTTGAACGACACCAAAAATTCAATTAATACTCCATTTTGTTTTTCAGCTATCAGATACCGAAAAATAATTTCAATTGAATTACTAAATTTCAATCAATTCATTTTGATGCGCAATTTTTCAAATTTATATAATTGTAGTTATAAAACAAATTTTCGAAATTGGGTACACCTTTGATTTACAAAGTTTTTTCTTCTGAAATGTGCATTAATTGGAAATGATTCACAGTGTCGTAACTATAACTTCTGCCCCTCCCTGCTGTCGGATAATTTAATGGCGGAGCATTTAAATATCCTTTATTAAATGTTTTTTAAGGACCTTTTCTGGAAAAATGGTGCACGCGACCACAAAAACTTATAGACAAAGTTAAAAGATAGAAAAGCCACAATTGCCAAGAGCCAGTCGTCAAACACTCTACATACTATATATCGGGTCTTTTAAAAACACAGAATAATTGAGATATCGGGCTGAAATTTATTCCAGGTGTAGTGGACATGTTACATTTAAGTATGAAATTCGATGTCGTTCATATGCCCACCGCGAGCACGTTTGCTGATTGATTCTTTGGAGCCAATTTTCCACCACTCTTCCACACATATAGGCCGGAACGTTGGCAATTTCGCGTTCGATATTGTTCCTGAGCTCCTCTAACGTTGTTGGCTTGTTGGCATAAACCAACGACTTAACATAACCCCATAAAAAGAAATCCAACGGCGTTAAATCGCATGAGGGGTGCGGCCATTCGACCAGACCATTTCTCGAGATTACACGATTACCGAATAGATCAATTGTTTGACCAGCTGTGTGGCATTGCTCGTTCGTGAACTTCACCATGATAAAAATGTAAACCTTAACTGACGTTTTAGCATTGCCAGATCATAAAAAAAGTTTTAGGGTGCGTTTTTATTAAAATACAAAATTGTTATGTTCTTATTGAAAGACCCTTTAAGAGAGCAGACAAAATTTTTATGAAAAAAATCCATTTTGGACTGGTGCAATTGGATTTGGATGTATGGAACGGTTATGTGAAAATCATATTTTAAACACAATTTACCTTTATAAATTTTTTAATATGATTTACTGTTTTCGAGAAAACTGTAAAAAACTGTTTCGTTTGTATGATGGAGGGGAAGGAAAGGTTTGATTTGCCCGTTCAAGAAGTTAGCCTTACCATTTACGACCATTTACTGGTTCAAAAATTGTCATGAAATTCGTATGAGATTTTTTAAATAACCAAATATCTATGATTTATTGAAGGCTTTAGGAGATTTTTTCAAAATTTCACGTAGGGTCAGGGAACGTGGGATTTGTTTGTTTTACTTTTTAAATTCCCCACGAAATATATTCCTGTGCACAAAATAATTTCGAAGCAAGCACAGTTAACTTTGATAAGTAGAATCTGGTGGACCAGAAAAAAACTTCGAGTTACCGAGGTACTCGATTTACGAAGGTTCAAATTATCGAGGTTCTTCTGTATTTATGACCTGAGTTTCTATCTAGTGAAATATAAAACCTGTATCACGAATTTTTTACCTCCGAAAGTCAGAAAGATTCAAGTTCCACTGTAATTTTTTCCAAATTTCAGGGATGCGAAACGAAAAATATCAGTTGTGGTCAACACAAAACTTTCTTCTACAAAATCTACGACCCTGCGCAATTTACGCTAGAGCCCTGTCGCGTTGTCAACCTAAGACGACCTCCCAATAAATTCTTGGTTTATTCAAAAATATCAAAAACGTACAAAATTTGAGATAACTTGAGAACTGTAAAAGATATCAATTTACGGTAAATGGCAAAAATGTAGAAAATGTTAACATCTTTAATTATTCTTTTAACTGAATTGTCGAAAAACCGTTAGTTTGCAAATTATTCGCAAAAATATGATTTTTTACATATTAATGAAAATATCTCAATAACGGTAAAATATAACGGATAACGGTAAAAGACAAAATTGTGCAGAATGCCATTCTCATTAATTCACCGCAAAAACCCGTTAGTTTTCGAGATAATCGCAAAAAACTGTTTTTTTTTTTTGGAAATAACGGTTTATCTCGATAACATTTTCTCCAAGTTTTGTCATACTTAAGGCCACTAAAATGTCGGGGAAAAAAAGCTACACCTTTTGTTATGTAACGAAATTCAAATCTTGTTTCGTTACGTTATTTTGATATTTAACGAAATACCACATTCTATTATCTAGTGCGTGATATAAACTTAAACTTTGTTTGTGAAACGTGCAAGTTTTTAGGATACTCCCGACAAAAAAATCTTGAAAAAGGCTCTGTTTGAACCCGATTAAACTCAAACGGTTGAAAAAGAACTTTCAGTGGTAATCCCAATCGGTCGTTTTCGAACATCTCCCTAATTTCATCCCTATTGATCCGTTTTACCAAAATTGATTTTTTTCCTGTTTCTTGGCACATTCTAACATATGATGCTTCGAAAAAAAAAGTTTTGGGAAGATAGGAGTTTTAAATTTAGCTGAATTAAGGGTCTAAATGGGTTAACGACATCTATGAGAAGGAATTTCAAATCTCTTATTCTCGTGTCCGTTTTATAAATTTATCAAAACTTTGCAGGTACGCTTTTATGAAGCACACAAGATTTTGTGGGTTTTTTCGATTATCTCGATTACTCTAATTGAACCGAAAATTCAGTAGTAGGAAACTCGTTGTTGAAAAAGAGATTGACCGACGGGAAGACACATGGATGGATGGACAAAGTTTAATAGCAAAGATTTGTTAGAGGATAAAAATTAATTGAATCAAAAAAAAATTCCCGAAAAACATACTTCACTTTCAGAGGATCAAAAGGGTTCCGAATGATTAATATTTACAAATAAACTCAATATTTTTATAAACTTTAATATTGTCTTATTAAGACTTTACTCCTAATTGTACTCACCCGATGCCTCGTTATCATTTTTCTCCTTGAATTCACACATTTTAAATTCTTTATTGTACTGAATCACAAACTCACAAAATATTTTTGTAACTTTTTAAATTTAAATTTTATTTTATAAAAGGTATTTCAAGAATGAGGATATATCGAAATAGTCAATAAAATATGCACGCCATAATAATTTGCAATAAAACTTTTTTTTTTCAAAAATCCTTTATGAAAAGTTTAATAATGTTTTTCAAAACCTTTTTCGCCCAGTCAAATTCACATCAAATAACTCAGTCTTATGATATTCTTTTAATAAAAATTCTTATGATTGTCACTATCAGTTTTATTTTGAACGATTCTTCTAGATACTGAAGCGCAAACTGATTTGAATTAATTAAGTTCACATTATATATAGATTCCCCCGGGTAATTGTCCCAACTAAGTCAAATATGGCTACACATTGGCGTAAAATGTTTATATATACTCGTTTATCATTCATACATATATCTACTCACACAATATATACAAATATCTTAGCGCCTGATGTTTAAAACATAACATTTTCTGTGAAAGAAGAAAAAACCATTGATCGTCAACCCCCCCTACACAATCAAATAGAGATAATATCACTTGATGGCATTATTCGGCCAAAATACACAAAAATTAATTTATAATAGAGGAAAATCATCATCCGAGTCAAACGAAACGAAAAAAGTAGAAAAAATCTTATATCTATGGTTAATTTAATGGTGTTAATCATGCTTAATGATGATCCTCAACATCTTGGAAATCTTATCAGAAAAATGAAAGAATTTAATGACTTGGTTGTTATTTTCAAATTTTGTACAAGCATTTCCTTTTTGCGGGATGAATTGTTATCCAAATTTTGTTATTAATTTTAAGTCAAGGTTTTTTAAAAATAGATTGTTTTTTTTTAGGATATCTTATAATTTTTTCTACTTACTGCGTTGTATTATGCGAAGATTAAACTGTTAGGAATTTGCTTTTGTATTCAATCTACGAAAGAGAAAACATTGTTTTTGTTAACAAAAAATAACTATAAAGCCTATTTAATTTAAAACATTGTTGATATTTTGATGTGTTTACTGGAATTGAAAAAAAGTTGGCCAAAAAATGCACCATTTTTCGTAAGGCGGCGAGAATCATATTTGCATAAGGAAGAGGCAAAAAACTGGAGTAATATTTCGTAACTTGTTTCAAGCGTTTGTTTCGAGTTAGAAGAACAAGAAGTATTCGCTGTCTCTGTTTTGCTCAAAATAAATGACAGAGAGAAACCGAGATAGCAAATACCACTTTTTCTTCTAACTCGAAACAAACGCTTGAATCAAGTTACGGAATACCACTCCTGGTTTAAATTATTTTTTATGTATTGTAAAATTATGGATAAAAAATATTCTAACACATTTTGTGTCGATTCTTTTTTAATTTTCAAAAAAATGACCAAAAACCGGAAATACTCAATCAAAATTACTTGTTTGAGTGAGACTAGTATATCGCTAATTTAATTGCCAATTTTATTGAAATTATGTCTCTTCCGACTGCATTCTAGCTAAAAAAAAACTACCGGTCTTTCGATAAAAGTCGGGTAATGGTTCAACCACAATTGGGGCGGCAAGCGGCAGCGGCGGGCGGCATTTTTTTTGCACTAATGTAGCGCAACGAGAGCTGCTACAATACAGCGGCAACGGCAGCGCACTTTTTCCGTCGCCGCCGAGTTTGAATCAAAGTCAAACTTGCCGCCGCCGCCCAAAATGTCTTCTGAAAACCACCACATTCGGCGCCACATTCTATGACGATTTTTCTTCGTTGTTTAGTGACAACCACCACATTCGGCGCCACATTCTATGCAGATATTTTGACGTTTTGATTTCGCAAGATACCGACAACGAAGAAAAAATTAATCGAGTTCGTGAAAGGAAATCCAATGCTATACGATTTGGCCCATCCTCAATATAAAAGGATAGACATCAAGGAAAATAAATGGAGCGAAGTAGCGGACGAATCAAATAAGTTTTGACGTGCCAATTTTGACAGAAGCATATGCCGACGGTGCCGCTATCATTGTAGCTGGCTCGGCGGTATGTGTGGCGGCGCCATGCCGCCCGCCGTCGCCGCTACCGCTTGCCGCCCCAATTGTGGTTGAACCATAAAAATCATTCCAGAGGTTCAAAAGATAGTAGGGTAGGAACTCGCAAGGATCGATTGGGGTAGATTTTAGAGGACAAGCAAATTCTTTGGGAGTCGGGCTATCTGGTGGCAGAAATCTCAAACCAGCAGCTCCGAAGGTTGCAGAATAGGGGTTACATGGGACGCAATAGGTAAATTTAAGTTGAAAAGTGGATTACGTGAAGCACAACCTATTTAATTATGAAAACCCAATCAAATAAGGTCCACAGGGACGTTGCAGTTAGCAGGTGGAGGGAGACTATCGGATGACGTTGGAGAGAATAGACTTTAGTGGAGAGAAAATTTGACTTGATCAAAATCTTTAAAGGAATTCAGGAACACTTACAATACGACATAAGCTTTAAAGCAGGTTTGGCCAACTTTTCGACATTTCTCGAAAACGGTGAGTGGTACCGAAAAAGTTATGAACACAATAATGTAAATTTACATAAGTGCTTCATACATTGAATTGGGGCAGCTTTAAAAAAAATAGGGTTTTTCACGATTGTCTGGAGTGCGTTCCTTTATGATAGAGTTAAGATTGGGCTGGGTTTGTCAAAGTTCAAACAGCTGATTGCCAAATTTGGACCGCGATTTGGTTAACTTTGACATTTGCCAACTGAAACATTTGAGTGCAAAATAATTCGAAAAGTATTTTCGTCATTAAACGCATCCCTTTCATTTACATATTTTTCTAGTGACTGTTTTTCGCAAAAGACTTGTTCAACACAAATAAAAGTCTAAGATTTTAATAAAAAAAAGTATGCACTTCGAGAGCGCAGTTATTTTTACTTGCATGGCATAGTAAAGTTAATTCTGTGCAACTCTGCTTTTGACCATGTTCAGATTGGTTGAAATAGTCCGCCTAATTCTGACAGAAACTGGCAACATTAAGGCAAGATGAGGAAGTGGGGTTCAGAACATGGTCTTTGACCCGAGTTGAATAGAGAAAACTTTGACATTCAGGAACACGAGTACACCTAATTCTGTTTTTACACGATAGATACGTTCCCGAACAGTACGTGTAAAAAAAATTCGTGTAAAAAAAGACATTGCATATATGGAAAAATAGAAGATTGGTTCCGGACGATGGTTCCGGACCTAAAAAATTACCAAAACAGACCTCGCACCTTGTCCAGTGGCAAGACGATCTAAAATTTGAATTTTAATATCTAAAGAAATCGCTTTCCTTTTCTTTTTTGTTATAGGTGAATTATGTGACATTGTGTACGGGCTACTGAAATATATTTCAGTTGTAATTAATAAGAAAAAGATTTGAAAATTATGTATAATTTACTATTTATTAGCTTTCGACAAAATCAATAAATTGGTACGTGAACGAATGTAATTTTATTATACCCGTATGGTGAAACCAAAGGGTATATTAGATTTGCCTTACCGTTTGTAACGCCAAGATCCCGTCATCACACAAAAAAATGAATTACACCAGTGTGTTTAGAATGATAAAAAAAAAGTTGAATTTAGCATGTCCGTCCGTCCGTCCGTCTGTGGCGCGGATTGCAGGCGCACGGATTGAGCTAGAGACTTGAAATTTTGCACAGATTCGTTTTTCGTAAAATGCGAGGCTAAGTTCGTTAATGGGCAAAAATGGTCCATTAGGGGGGTACCCCCCATACGAACGAAAACGTTTTTTGTGAATATCTCAAAAACGATGCATCTTATCGAAAAAGTGCAAGAACAAAAGTTATTTAGGATATCATTCTACATAAAACTCCCATACATCAAAATCCGATTGGAATAAATTTAAAAAAATCTTTAAAGTGGAATTTTGATACAACTGTTCGCTGTTCACTTAAATCACCATACGGTTTTTCAATAATTGCCACATTGGCAATTATAGCTTTTGTTATGTTTATTAATTTGGCACCTGTCACTTTTAGCACCAAACTCGAAACGCAGGCAAAACGAATTGAGGTTATATAATTGAGGTTATATAATTGAGGTTACATAATTCGGGGAATTCCCCACAAATAGAAATTGCAAATGTAACGAGACGAATTGTGAAGCTGAGTGATGGTGGGGTTGGGAGAAAAATAAGTCATACGCAAAAAAAAATCTTAGAATTGGGGTCGTTCGTGTTAAATCAAAACAACTCGTGGAAAAAGAGAATCAATTTTTTTTTCAATTCGTGTTAAATCAAAATCGTGTAAAAAAAGTTCGTGTAAAAACAGAATTAGGTGTATAGTTAATTCGTCATTAAGGAACACGATTATAGTTAACTACTGTACACCACAAACATTTAGGACTTTCAGTAGAGATTAACTAGGGTTAATAATGGAATGCAGTCCTGGCAATTGTAGGTTTCATCAATAACCCCGATTCTGATAGTCATGTCCTTTTCGACAAGAGTGGTTTTACGTGTTGTTGTTAGTACTTTTCCGCCAATAAAAACACGTAAAATGACTCTTGTCGAAAAGGACATGACTATCAGAATTGGGGTGTATGTTTAATTGTGTATTTGATTTTCTGAAATAGAGTTACTATATAAAACTAGAGTGTGGCCATCGTGAAGGTGAAGTCCGTTGAATTTTTTAAATAAAAAAATAATATCACATATTTTATCGAAAAATGTCTTAATCGATTCATTTAAGTACCGTATTCCTGGATCAAAGGCTTAAAAATTTTAAAAATAATAACTTATTTAAAAAAACTGAAGACAAAGTTCATTTTTTGAACAAAATTTTCAAAAAAAGACGGTTAAATTTTTTTCGAACCGTCTTATTTTGTAAACGGTCTTTCGATGGCAAGACTCTAATTTTCAGTGTTCCGCGGACGACGGATTGAGAACCACGGATCTACACAATATGTTTGAAGAATTAAATTTTGTCCCAGACAAAAATCGCCTCAGAACCAAAACTATTTTTTACAAAATAATTTTTTTTTAAATATTAATCTACTTTCCGAATTTTCATTACTTGTGAAATTCTCATATGATTTTCCTAGGTTCTAAGAAACTTTCAATTGTAATTGGACAGAACTTCTGAAATCTGGTTCTAACTATGATGAAACAAAATGTTCGTACTATAATTCGAACCGCTTTTCAAGGCATACACTCGCGTATTATCAATGTGGAAAGTTCTAGTTTTTGTTTTTCACTGACTTCCAATGAAATTAAATTAATTAATTTAAATGCTTCCATCATGGAGAACTTTGAATTCAATTTTTTTTTTTCTATCTTAATTGAAGAAAATTAATTTTTGGACAAAGTTTGATGTCGCTCTGCTAAACAAATATTAGTGGCGCAGAGTCCTAAAAATTCTTGGTCTCGTGCGCAAATGAATATTAAATAAGAAACTACGTATAAAGCTTAAATGATCATTCATCCACCTGACACCATTGTTTAACATGAGGGAAAGATTTAGTAGAATCAGCACCCCAAAAAAATCCAAGTTCTATTTACACATTTTTAACAAAATGTTAACGAAAATCACACAATTTTCCACAACTAATGTATAATTTAGGATTTCCATGTCGATTGATTTAGTAGAAAATTATTTGTTCAAAAAGTCGTCTCGTTTTTGTGTTTTCTGTTTGATACGACATGCTGATTCCTCTTTTTTATCTACGTTGGGGGAACAAATAAATAAATTACTGTATAATGGGTTGATGCGATATATAGAGGGAGGCTAACTTTGAATAATTTTTTTTTTGCCAATTTTCATAATTTTGCTAACCACAGAAATTTTTTAAAGATAATTTTTCTTATAAGAAAATTTTTCTTGTGGCAAACAAAATAATAGATTAAAATTGCCGGCAAGAACAAACAATTACGGTGAATACCGTCAATGTATATGTAATCACGTATACCACATAAAAACTTGAAGATATCCGCAATCTTAAATATGGAAAATGTCTTAATCTTAAATCGTTTTGATTTAGTAGAAAAGTGTTTACCTGCTATTATCGTAGACAGTAAGCAATTTGCTTTTGAATTTTCTTAAACTCATGAGTTTTTGCTGTTGTGAAGCTTGCAAATAGCTTCATTAGTCGTCTTACCCCTCGATTAGGGGTTGGAATTGTTGCAAAAACAAAACTCATTCGATTTTCCTCAACCTTGAGCAGATCATTTTCCTATTAGGTATTACGATGGATAAAAACAACAATTACTTGTGGGGGTAATCGCAAATGCAATATGAAGACAAACAACTTTTTTAGGGAAACGCGCCACAAAATTTAGAATTGCTTACTCAGAATTGCTTCATGGGGGTATTTTTTGCTGCAGTATTATTTTTTTTTTGTTAAAACACAGTATTGGATTTTTTGTTATTATTAAATGCGTATTTTCGAGTGCATTTGAGTAAATTAACAATTTTTTAAAGAAACATCAGAAAACCTACAATTGTCAGGGGTCAATCGTCAAATACTTGATATGATAACAGACAAAATGTTTATTTAAAAAAAAATATTTGTATTATGCTACATTTACACGAATGACAAATTTGTCATTTTTTTCTTGTCATTATGTTAATTCCCGTATAAATGGCATAATTTTTGTAATTTTTTCTGTCAGAAAATGTCAATCTCTCATAAAAGAATGAACTTGTCCATTCTTTTATGTCAGATTGTCATTCGTGCAAACGCAATATTAGTTATGACAACTTTAGTATTCAACTTTTGTCATAACTAATATTGCGTTTGTACGAATGACAATCTGGCATAAAAGAATGGACAAGTTCATTCTTTTATGAGAGATTGACATTTTCTGACAGAAAAAATTACAAAAATTATGCCATTTACACGGGAATTAACATAATGACAAGAAAAAAATGACAAATTTGTCATTCGTGTAAATGTAGCATAACACTTAAGTCTGTCATTTTTTCCTTCAATTGTGACTTTTACTAGATCTAACGGATATTCTAAAACTTCGTTTCAGAAATAGATTCTCGGGATTGTAACTATTGGTTTGGGGAATATGTTCGTAGCGTTTTTATATTTTCTTTTGTTTTACAACGATTTTTTGCTGTTAGACAAAGTGTATAATATTCATTCGATAGAGATTTTTCTGGTCTACAAGACTGTGCTAATCATTTTTTTGAGTAATTTATTTTTTTATTATTTTTCTGGCTTGGAAATGGAATATCCAGGAGGTAAAAATCAGCATTTTCGACACCTGCTCTTCTTCGCTTTTCAACGAGGCCAAAAAGCTGCTGAAGCAACCCGGGACATTTGCAACGTATACGGAGAAGGTGTCATAGGCGAGTCTACAGCACGAAAATGGTTTGCAAAGTTCAAATATGGCGATTTTGACGTCGACGACATGCCCCGCAGCGGAAGACCTTCTGAATTCGACGAAGAGCGTCTCAAAGCACTTTTGAAGGAGGACGGTAGGCAAATGCTCGAAAGGAATGCCACGGTCAACAAAGAGCTCTACATAGCCTAGCTACACCGCGTGAAAGATGCTATTCGACTGAAAAGACCCCATCGACAAGGCCAAACCATACTCCTTCATGACAACGCCAGGCCCCATGTTGCACAAGTCGTCAAAGCCGCACTCCAAGAGCTCGAATGGGAGGTTCTTCAGCATCCACCGTATTCTCCGGACCTTGCACCGACGGATTACCATCTTTTCCGCTCCCTGACGAACCATATGAGGGGCGTTACCATCGACAATGAAGAGGACCTTAAAAACTGGCTCAACCACTTCTTCGATACCAGACCCGGCGATTTTTGGCGCAACGGCATCGTCAAATTGGTCGAGAGGTGGGAGGAAAAAGCAACGGCGAATACATAATTGATTAATTTATTGTTATAATTATTGATTTTTGTTTAAATAAAAGTCTTAAAGGTAAAACGCTACGAACTTATTCCCCAACCCAATAGATGTTTCCTAGCAAACATTTTTCCAGTTTCTCACTGTTTGCATTTAAATTTAATGTCATTGTGTTTTTTAATTGTGGCCATGAAAAATCTGATACTCAAATAGAAATGATTTCGATAGAAACAAAAAAAATATTCTAACATGACCTATAGTCCGAAAGTTATCAAAAATTAAAATATTAAAAATTCCTACAGGTCGAGAAATTCAAATAATATTCATTTCAAGTTTAAAGGAAGAGTTTGCTCGATAAAAACCATAATTAAAATGAAATGTTTTTAAAATGTGTTCAAAATTGCATAACAGTCATAAAAAAAATATTTCGAATGAATGTAAAATATTTATTATCTCTGATGAAAGATAAAAAATTCTCGAAAATTTGTTATGATCTCGAAATTATGTCCAAAGTTGCAATAAACTAGTGGGAAGTGATTTTAGTAACATAATTTCTTATCTAACACGTGGATCAAATGTACTATCACTGATTTGGGTTTTCTCAGATATAAAAACGTTTCTTAAGCTAAAATGGGTTTTTCTCCATGTGATTTCTTTAGAATATTACAAATTTTCAAGATTCTCACAATCAATATTATACCGTTTTCCTAGTAAGCGCCACTAAGGTTAAAAATATAACTTTTTCGAAAACATTTTTGTGTGGATTTCAAACTTAATCCATGGTGTGTTAAATGAGATTAAAAAATTGTTTACTTGTAGTATGATTAGCAATTTTTTGAACTCGGTGAAATTTCTGGATGAAATTCAAGAACCCCAGCGGAGAGATAGTCAGTGAGGCCAGTGGCGCTCACAAGATTTTATTTGGGGGAAGAGTTAATTACGAAACAAATGCAATGCAAATTTAAAATGAAGTCATAACATACTTGAAAAATACGATTTCAATTAAAAACATTAAACAAATAATACGCCGCAGGCGAAAATTTATGCAGATCAATGCATATCCCTTAAAATTGATGGCTAAACAGTTCCCAAAGTAGAGTAAAACTTAGTTTTGTCCTTTTCATGTTATACAAAGAATACTATCCACCTTGTCGATGTTGTATCAAGGAAAAACAAGAAGAAATTAATAACATTGTACAGCAGCTAATACCTTTTATTTATGACAATCTTAATCCGAATTTTGTTCAAAAGATCTTAAAAGGGTATTCACACTAGGGATGTCAAAAAAGAACCGGTTAAACCGGTTACCCGGTGTTTTTGCTTCGGTTAACCGGTTTTTTCGGTGTTTTTGCACGGTTAACCAAAAACCGTTCAAAAAACCGATCATTTTTTTGTACGGAAAAATAATTTTAAACTAATTTTCGTGCAACCGATTTGTTAGAAACACTTCTTTTTAGGCACTCTAAACCAAATACAATATTATATTGTGCCATTTATGCCCTTTTAATGGATTATATGGCACTTCACGTCTTTTGTTTGTATTATAGTGTATTTTTTGCGTCTAAGACCTAGCCAACCCAATTTGAACAAAACGGTTTTTTGGTGTTTTAATAACCGGTTTTTTGACCCGGTTAAACCGGCCCGGTTTAAATCGAAGTCTTAAAAACCGGTTTAGCCGAAAACCGGTTTTTTTTCAAAAATTTGACATCCCTAATTCACACTTGCTTGCTAAAATAGTATTATTTTTTAAAGTTTTGCTCCAAACCGTGAACGCACTTTTTCGCGGCTGTAGTAAAATCGAAAAGATATCGATATTTTTACCCCTCCCCCTTTCCACCCCCCCCCCCCCCCCCCCCCCCCTCCCCTTCACACACACCTCTCTGGATGCGCCACTGAGTGAAGCGTAAACCCAGCCCATATCCGGCATTATTTAGGACTCTGTTTATTTACCTTTACATTTTAAAGTCACCTGAATTAAAATCTCCAGCGCCAAATATGTTGTGACTTTTAATATTTTTAAATTTTTCGTATCTTAAATTTTTTCTTTCGTTTTTCAGAATCAAAAGCAACGTCTTCAAGTTAATTTCTGTGATTTCTTTGACGCATTTTGCAAATGATGCGAGCGATATCATATCTGTTTGATATTCTAAGTAAAAAAAAAATAATACCCAAGAGTTGGAAACAGAAGTTTATTGTCATCTGAAATCGTCTAATTTTAGAGATAAACAAGATCTATTTTTTTTTGCATTAAACGCACATGTTTTCCATTATTTTTATCGTAAAATGTATATTTAAAGTTATCACTCTGACTAAGAAGGTAAGTTTACTTTGAATTTTTCTTATTATTTCAACGTAAATGGAAATTGAAAATAAATGCAAATCATATTGTAATATGGAAGATATCAACTCCACACTTATTTCATTGTAGTTGAGCGAATAAAATTTGTTTTGTGTGATATTTGATTGAGTTTGACTTGAGTTCGATACAGAATGAAAGATAATCAAATAAAAAATAATAAATTTCAATTAAAACATATGTGGATTCTTAATTGAAATGGTTCTAGATCAATATAAAATAAGTTTTTGATTTCATTTACTTAGACGGTTATTTCGTTTTAAATTTTACAGAACAACACTGGCACGTTTTACATTATTTGATGGTGAAGCTGCGAATTAAAAAAAAAAAGTATTGTGCGAGTTCAGAAATTAAATTGTATAATATTTAAAAGTTTGTGGTCATCGCCTCTTTTGTATGCGGTAATAATTTTATTGTAAAGATCGGTTAGTGGTTCATTTTCTAGTTTTTTTCTTCTCATAGATGGTTTATGGAAATTTTGAATACTTGAAACGGAAAATTCCAACCACTTGGAAAATGCTGCCTCCATGATGCCTAATACATGAGTTTTTTTTAGTTATATTAACCGATTTCAGTTGTTTTGGCAATTATTTGTAACAATAAATCAATTTTTTAAAGTTTTTCGCGCTCTTTTTCAGCTTGGCGGCCATTTGTAGACCTAAAATAAAGAAAAATTGCAGAAAATTAGAGGGAATCTACTTCCTAATGAACTTTTTTGTTAGATGTTGACAGTTGTACTCCAATTGAATTTCTTATTTTTCTAAAACAACAGTTTTCAAAAATTTCTAAAAGAGCGTTTGAAATTATTAAAAGAAAGAAAAATGTTTTGCCTGCTTCTAGAAGACTTTTACGGCTTCAATGAGCCAGAAAGGGTACAAATTGAGTTATGGATGTGTGATATATCGACGAGGACATGAAGACACGATGACAATGTTTGTAAAAGTATAAAAACAGTAAAAAAGAGCCTTAACTTTAACACACTGCCCTAGACGTGCGGTCTCTCAGACCGCTATTTAAATTGACCTGCAACTTTCAAAAGAAATTATAGTTTTAGATCTATTTTTCTAATATATAGGGATGTTGATGTGAATAAAATAATAAGTGAAGTCCAGTGAAGTATAAGTGAAGTGAATATAATAAGAAGTGATTTCAGACTTCTTTTGTATTTATTGAAAAAATAACAATATTAACTAACTTTTAGACTTATTTGGCACGAGGTACTTCAAAGGAACATATTTTCTTTAACCCTCATACTGTCCTCGGGTCATTTCTGACCCAAATTCGATTTTAATTAAAAGTATCTTCTCAACTACATGAACAATGTTTGTATGGTGTAGGCTCTGTGAACAAATTTCTTTTGAATACCGAAAACAATAATCTATTTGTTCATATTTTAATCCATTGAAGAGCACTGTAGTCTTCATGGGTCATAAATGGGTCATAATGGGTCATTCTTGACCCACGAAGACATCATACGTTATTTTTCTTAAGGACAGTATGAGGGTTAAAACAAACAAAAACCTAAAATTTAATTATTTTACTTAAAGTCTAAAATATATAAGACAACTTAATCACAATAGGTGCGTGACAAAAACGGGAGAGGCGAAGTAGGGTTTTTATGCAAAAAACGAAAACTTGCTGGTGTCAACCAGACCGTATGCCCATGGTTAAAGGTTAAAACCAGTACTAGTCTTAAGTCTCTGACATTGTATACCTCTGTATGTCAAATAAATAAAGAAATAAAAAGGTAGATTTTATTCTTTGTTGATTTCAAAAGCATTTGGCGACTTTGTAAAAATCACAAAATTTTCCTGCCACTTTATTATCAATTATTTTTATAATAATCATTTCATTTATTACAAAAAAGCTAATTATTTTCTGCTTCAGTGAAAGTTTAAAAAAAAGGAGCAGAAAAAACCGCCATTTTACTGGAGTTTTCGTTATCCGCCAAATTTTGAATTTTTTTTAGTATTGCCAGTATTGATTTTAGCAATTTTTTGACATCCCAGCGCTTTTTCGTTTTGCAGCACCAATCACAGTCGAAAGTCAAGGCGGCTGTCAAAGTTTTTCTTTGTTTTCGCAGTTTTTGCAAGTAACTTTCTCATTTTTTTAAATAATTTAACCATTTTTATAATAAAACCGTTTTACAATATAAAAGTAAACTTCTTATTCAAAAAAAAAGCAGGTAGCTCATTAAGGGCGGATTCTACTGGTCAATGAAGTTATCAATTGAATCAATCTTCGTTTTGTGGGAGTAAAACGAGCAGGAAGTTCTAATAAAGTTGATAAAAGCTACTGAAACAATGTCGCCGAGTGTCTCAAAAGTCACTTCCAACTTGGCTGCAGTTACCTTCTTTGCGAAGTCCCACCCAGGCGATGTCTGCGGAAGTAATGGCCTTCCGTTGACCCCAAATTCCATTGCGATTTTGGGCAGAAGTATGAGATTAAGATCAATTCAGCATCCCAATTTGTGTGAATATTTGGATATAATTAGAGGAAAACACGGTTAATATTAATGCAATAGTGTAAATTAATTGAAATTGAGTTTAATTGATGTTTTCTAGAACGAACAATAATCGTGTCTGAGTATTCTGGCGCTCCACTGGAAGAGAAGTCCAAAATCTCTGGGGACATAACGAAGGTTTTGCGGATTTTTTACCAAATTGTCACCGGTTTAGAGGAAATCCACCAACAAGGATTCGTTAATCATAATTTAGAACCAAGCAATATCCTTTTAGATGATTTAAATAACGTGAAATTGTTTAATTACGGTTGGTTTTATATGACCAACTATGGGGAATACGTTTCATTTCCAATTGGGTACGATTTTTAACATATTTCAATGAATTTATATAACTGAAAATCGTATTTTTTTAGGAACATTCGATACATGTCACCGGAAAGATTGCTTGGCGCCCAGTGTAACATAAAAAGTGATATTTGGAGCACTGGAATAATAATAGCAGAACTTCTTCTCGAATGTCAATTGTGGTCCTCGCTGAAAATTTACCACATCATCCGGAAAATCCTCTCATTCTGCAATACGAAGAACATTTTTGAGAAAATCGCCAGAGAACACAATTGCCTTGATAAATATATGCAAATTGATGAGGATGTCCGAGAATTGGTCGAGAGGTGTCTATCGATTAATGTGGCTACAAGGCTTTTGCCCACCGAAATCCTGAATCACAAGATTTTTCAAAGCAATCTCAACGTTTTCGTGTACAAACCGCCAGGGAAGGCAAGCGAGCTTATTTTGCGATGTCCTTTGAAGCAGATTTATTATCTGTGGCAGTTGGCAGGCGGAGACGTTCAAACGGAGTTGAAAAAAGAAGGTTTGATACGCAGCGAAGCTCCGATTTTAGCAATGCCGAAAGTTGTTTGTCTCAGCGGTCAAACAATCGGACCGAAGCGAAGTCAAAGTTATTTAGTGGACAATCGAATTGTGATGCTACGATTGAATAATTTAATTGAGAGGCTGAAGAAGATTCCCAGTCAAGCCTACTTCCCGTTGATTCACTCGCCGAAATTTGCCGTTAAATATGGTGCCGGAATGGAGCAACTACCTCTCATAATTCGGGAAAAGGACACCGAATATCAATTCTATCGGGTGATGCTGTTTTCTAGGCTCTTGAAGGTTTGTTTTTGTTAACAAAAATGTGTTCTGTTAAAAATTTATACATTCCAGGGCTATCCATTTACACGTGATTTGATTATCCAAGAATCTCAGGCGGATATTCCGCCGCTTCTTCGCGGTCCAGTGTGGGCATGTCTGCTTGATGTCATCGAGAATGGAAACTATGAGAAAATTGACAAAGTGACACCGACTTCTACTGATCGACAGGTTTTCATTTCTTAAAAAAATTCACTTTCTGGTCTTTGTAAAGTAATTTTTGTTATAAAATTTCTAGATCGAAGTTGATATTCCTCGCTGCCATCAGTACGATGAGTTACTCTCGTCGCCGGAAGGACACCGGAAGCTCAAGAGGCTGCTCAAAGCGTGGGTCACTTCACATCCTCAGTATGTCTACTGGCAGGGATTGGATTCGCTAACGGCGCCGTTTTTATATCTAAATTTTAATAATGAAGGTACGATTTTAGTTGTTTTGAATGAAAAGCGCTTTAAGTTTTCCCGCTATACTGAAAACGACTTGAAAAAAAAATGGAGAAACTTTTTCTGGCTCGAAAACAATCATAAAAATTTAAATTTTATAAAAAAAAACCCCTGAAATGTAAAAAAAATGAAAATTATCAGCTAAATATTATTTAATTTTCCATTACAGAGCTGGCGTTTTTAAGTCTCTACAAATTCATCCCGAAATACCTTCACTGGTTCTTTCTGAAGGATAATTCAGCTGTGATCAAGGAATATTTGTGCAAATTCTCCCAATTAACGGCATTTCACGAACCAATTTTAGCAAAACACTTAAATGGAATTAATTTCATACCGGAATTGTTTGCTATCCCGTGGTTCCTGACAATGTTCTCACGTAAGTGGAAATTTTTCCCAAATAAAATAATTTTTTCTATGAAATTTCCTTATAGATGTCTTTCCGCTGCATAAAATCATTCATTTATGGGACAAACTGATGCTAGGCGACAATTCATATCCGCTTTTCATTGGAATTTCCGTTTTAAAGCAATTAAAAACGACTCTTCTTTCATCTGGATTTAATGAATGCATTCTACTGTTCTCCGATTTACCGGACATTGTGATGGAAACTTGTGTCATTGATTCACAGGAAATGTACGTCTCGACGCCGAAGAGTATTTCCTATCGGAAGCACGTGATTCATGAGTTGGAATTGGGAGAATTTGTAAATTTAATCATTTTATAATTTTTTTTCATACTTACAATTTGTGGTAACTTCCAGGACATGTCCGAAGTCTATTTGTCTGATTTGCAACGTGAAATAAGCCCTCGAATCAGCGCCAATGACTTGGCAGACTTAATTTTAAACAACCCGACGAAAATTGAAATCATCGACATTCGAGGGACTCTGGAATATAATCGCGTTCGAGTTGAAAATAGCATTAATATTCCATTTTCGTCGGTATCACTTGGAGATACCAGACTAGAATCGTTAAATATTCCGGATTTAGACAAAATGCTCAAGGATAAAATCGTGGCGGTCGTTAGTTCTGTTCATGAGAACGGGGTGCTGGTAAGAAAACCGAAATCCTCCAATATGCTTGAAATATATCAACTAAAAGATTGTTATTTTCAGTTTTCCAAATTCCTAGTCGAATGTGGTGTCGAAAAAGTGTGCATCCTTCATAATGGATTCCAAATCCTGCACTCGATGGTGCCAAATGTGCTAATTTCATTGTAAAATGTGCGTTGAACGTAATTGTATTATACTCGTATTATTTATTAATTGAATAATAAATGAATTTATATCTGAAAAATATTTCTAAAGAAAATCAAAACACCGCATTTAAGGTTTCAAGTCATTTTATTGAAATTCCTTTCAATTTACGGTGAAATTGTCACTGATTTATGCTTCGACGTTTCTCACACCGCCACCGGGCTTGTGAGTTTGGGCCAGGAACTCAGCATACTCTTGGTACGGGGTCTTGCCGAGTGGCATCTCCTTCCAGAAGTCTGGTGTCAAGTATGCGTAGGTCTTCGCAATGGCGGCGTAAGTGGCCTTCGCGAAATTACCCAGAGTTCCGGTAGATCCACGCGCTGAGGTGTAGCAATCCTCGATTCCCGCCATTGTGAGTAACTTCTTGGGAACTGGCGCCGAGACGATGCCAGTACCACGGGGAGCGGGGATCAAACGCACCGAAACCGAACCGCATTTGCCAGTGACCTACAAGTAGAAAATAATCAAAATTAGTTAAGAAATACAGTGAAATCTTTCAAATATTATTAAGATTCTAACGAGTCAGACATCTTTGACCATCACTAGCGAACTTCTGGTGGAAACCGCAAAAGAATCAAACGAATTCATCATAGAAAGTACAAAGAATTTCAAACGCTACAAAGAAGTGCAATTACCTTGCATGGCACGGTGTGGGGCTTGCCGATCTTGTTACCCCAATAACCCCGACGAATAGGAACAACGGATAATTTGGCAAGGATGATTGCGCCTCGGATAGCTGTTGCGACTTCCTTGCTGCATTTAACGCCAAGACCGATGTGGCCGTTGTTGTCTCCTATCGCTACGAAGGCCTTGAATCTGGTACGTTGACCAGCACGAGTTTGCTTCTGTACTGGCATGATCTTCAGCACTTCATCCTTGAGATTCTGTCCCAAGAAGAAGTCAATGATCTCAGACTCTTTGATGGGAAGCGAGTACAAGTAGATCTCTTCGATGTTGCGGATCTTGCCATCACGAACCAAGCGGCCGAGTTTGGTCACTGGGACCCACTCCTTCTGGTCCTCCTTGCCGCGTCCTCTGCCTCGGTTGCCCCTTCCTCGTCCTCTACCGCCGCGACCGCGTCCTCCACGGCCACCAAATCCACCTCGAAAACCACCACGGGCTGGAGCTGCGTCCGCCATTCTGTCAAAATGCAAAAAATTGTGTGGTTAGAGAGAATCCAACATGGCTCCTGAATCTGCGGAGCACCCCGAATTGAAATTTAGCAATTTCGGGAGTTTTTCAGACGCCTTTGGCCATCTTTAGGACGAATCCTTCTGGTGGAAACCGCAAAAGGAAATCGAAGCAATCATCATGGAAATTGAAAAGGATATCAGAAGAACCCAACCACGACGCAAAAATCACCACGCGGTTCAGGAATTTATTGAAAAATCATTGAAATTTGCCATTTCTTGCGATTCCTTGTTTCTCAGGTGCGTGAAAGGTTCTTCCGGTATCCACTTTTGATAATTTTAAACACGTCTAATGGGAATATTTTACTTACTTTTTGGGTATGCAAGTTGTCTCGGTGAAAGAAAAAAACCGAATGGAAGCGATGACAATTTTCACTTTGTGAATTGGGACAAAGTGAAACGAAATTGCTTGTACTAAAATTAGTGGATGCAAATTTGAGTCGAATGTCGAAAGCACACGCAATAGACTGGTTTAAGTAGGAAATACACGCTCACTCATGCCCTACAACCACGGCATACAGACAACCAAGGTATGCTGTAAACTTTTGATAGTCAGGTGTGACGTCATTTGTGCCGACTTTTTTTAATTAATTTTTATGTTTATTGATCACTATTTAATGCAATCAGTCCACTAATTTACAAATATCTTATTTAAATCGCACAAATTTAAAAAAAACCATCCAGAATACAAAATTCCCTTTGCACTTGACGAACTAATCGGCACAAGTGACGTTGCAAAGAAATGTCAGATTTGAGTTTACGGCATACCTTGGTTGTCTGTATGCCGTGCCCTACAACATGCTGTCACTCCAAAAGTTGGTTTTGCTACACACGTATCGATCATGTTGTCAGTCTTCATTCGTTTCCAACTTTTCAAGGAGATAAGATCGTAAAAGAGAATTTTGAATTTGCAAAATGAGGATGAAGCATTTCGAAAAATTCTTCCCAAAATGTTTTGTCTTTCAAAGAAGCCATTTTTATTATTTTATTGCCCTTCTAATTGTTTTCTTGAATTCACTTTTTCACTTCAACAGATGTTACTCGTTCAAAAATTTCCCAAGAATGAACGAATGTCCTACATCACAGCAATACACCTGCGATCATGTTGGCCAACCTAAAGCCACGCCCACAAAATCAAAGATCGTTTGATATTTGGCGATCATGATCGCCAACACGAGTTTTTGTTGTCCGTCAGCACTACACACGCTCAAATTGGCGTGACAACATGAAATGTTGTAGGGCATGCGTGAGCGTCTATTGCCTGCTTTACGCATCTCATAATTTACAACGACTAAAAGGGTTGCCAGCTTCAAAAATTTTATCAATTTGACTTTAGTTTTCCCAGAATGTTTTTTGTAACTTTTTTCAAAAATCTTTGCTCAAAAAACTGGAAGCTCAAAAAAGTGAATCGTATTAATTATAGTATGCTAAACTAGCCTCGAACCGCTCCACGTTCATCACCACCTCTCGAGAAAAGAACTTTCAAGACTGTATTGTGAATAATCAGAAGCGTAAACCAGTTTATGCCGTGTGCTTTTGACTTTCGACTCAAATTTGCATCCACTAATTTTAGTACAAGCAATTTCGTTTCACTTTGTCCCAATTCACAAAGTGAAAATTGTCATCGCTTCCATTCGGTTTTTTTCTTTCACCGAGACAACTTGCATACCCAATAAGTAAGTAAAATATTCCCAGTAAATGTGTTTAAAATTATCAAAAGTGGATACCGGAAGAACCTTTCACGCACCTGAGAAACAAGGAATCGCAAGAAATGGCAAATTTCAGTGATTTTTCAATAAATTCCTGAACCGCGTGGTGATTTTTGCGCCGTGGTTGGGTTCTTCTGATATCCTTTTCAATTTCCATGATGATTGCTTCGATTTCCTTTTGCGGTTTCCACCAGAAGGATTCGTCCTAAAGATGGCCAAAGGCGTCTGAAAAACTCCCGAAATTGCTAAATTTCAATTCGGGGTGCTCCGCAGATTCAGGAGCCATGTTGGATTCTCTCTAACCACACAATTTTTTGCATTTTGACAGAATGGCGGACGCAGCTCCAGCCCGTGGTGGTTTTCGAGGTGGATTTGGAGGCCGTGGAGGACGCGGTCGCGGCGGCAGAGGACGAGGAAGGGGCAACCGAGGCAGAGGACGCGGCAAGGAGGACCAGAAGGAGTGGGTCCCAGTGACCAAACTCGGCCGCTTGGTTCGTGATGGCAAGATCCGCAACATCGAAGAGATCTACTTGTACTCGCTTCCCATCAAAGAGTCTGAGATCATTGACTTCTTCTTGGGACAGAATCTCAAGGATGAAGTGCTGAAGATCATGCCAGTACAGAAGCAAACTCGTGCTGGTCAACGTACCAGATTCAAGGCCTTCGTAGCGATAGGAGACAACAACGGCCACATCGGTCTTGGCGTTAAATGCAGCAAGGAAGTCGCAACAGCTATCCGAGGCGCAATCATCCTTGCCAAATTATCCGTTGTTCCTATTCGTCGGGGTTATTGGGGTAACAAGATCGGCAAGCCCCACACCGTGCCATGCAAGGTAATTGCACTTCTTTGTAGCGTTTGAAATTCTTTGTACTTTCTATGATGAATTCGATTGATTCTTTTGCGGTTTCCACCAGAAGTTCGCTAGTGATGGTCAAAGATGTCTGACTCTTTAGAATCTTAATAATATTTAAAGATTTCACTGATTTTCTTAACTAATTTTGATTATTTTCTACTTGTAGGTCACTGGCAAATGCGGTTCGGTTTCTGTGCGTTTGATCCCCGCTCCCCGTGGTACTGGCATCGTCTCGGCGCCTGTTCCCAAGAAGTTGCTCACAATGGCGGGAATCGAGGATTGCTACACCTCAGCGCGTGGATCTACCGGAACTCTGGGTAATTTCGCGAAGGCCACTTACGCCGCCATTGCGAAGACCTACGCATACTTGACACCAGACTTCTGGAAGGAGATGCCACTCGGGAAGACCCCGTACCAAGAGTATGCTGAGTTCCTGGCCCAAACTCACAAGCCCGGTGGCGGTGTGAGAAACGTCGAAGCATAAATCAGTGACAATTTCACCGTAAATGAAAGAAATTTCAATAAAATGACTTGAAATTGAATTTTTGTTTTATTTGTTTTTGTTTTCAGCGGAAATCGTTTCCAAAGGTCCAGTAAAAATATTTATAAATTGATTTCAATATTCAGCAATGTACAAATTAAAAGCAAATTTTTTGATTGATCATGCAAGCTCGATGTAGCAGATGCATTTACTTTGTAATCTCGAAATGTTTTTGCAATTGGTGAAATTTTAAAATTATATAAAAGGGCTCTACTGCACTCTAGAAAATTTTATTGTAATTTTACCCCTATTATCGTAGGAAACCATTTTCCTACGATAATAGGGGTAAAATTACACCGAGTCGTAATGGCTTAAAAGCTATGCATTTTTACTCATTTTGTGGCGTACAAAAGCCTCTTTTACGGGGGAACTTTAAGCTAAATAAGAAGTAAAAGTACAATACGGGTGTAATTTTACGACATGGAAGTTTAAAATTACCACATTTTTGTTGTAATTTTCCTCCTATTTGGTAGCAAAACCGCGTCTTAAAGGTGTAATTTTACGACATTTTTTGTTTAAAATTACACCGAAAATGGTACAGTAGAACGCGCTTAAATGCAACACGCGTAAATGCAAAACTCGTGTAATTGCACGCAAAATTTGTGCATGGAGGATTTTTAAGCATTTTTCATATAAATATACACGGATAAATGAAACACGCTTAATTGCAATATGCTTAAATGCAACCATTTTCACATCCGCAAAAGTATAAATTATATGAAATTTTACACGCTTAAATGCATATGTGCAAAAATGAAATGTAATTACACAAAAAAAAGTGATTATTGTTATTTTTATTTGATAAAATGAATTCTTAATTAGGTTCTTTGTTTTTGTGTAGCCTTGTTGAATTTAAATGTTTATTACAGGAATATTAAAGTTGCATGTTTATCTTTTACTCGCATAATTGCACATTAATGTGCATTTATCCGTGCTTCCGTGCTACGTATAGATGCAAAACACGGATAAATGCACATAAAATTCTGCGAAATCCGATGTGCATTTAAGCGTGTTCTACTGTATTAGAATTTCTCGGCTTATACGGTCTGAAAAAAAAATAATATATTATTTTTGCGGATGTTTTCACATCCAAATTTCCCGGGCATGTCTGCCATGTGGCAGGCGCCACACAGGATTTTGGTAGAGTAAAACTCGATTCGAGTATTTATACTCCGACGCCACAAACCTTATGCGAATTATAAGGTTAAGGTTAAATTTTCCGTACAATAATGCAAAAATACCCTGCGAGCGTGTTTTCACACCAAAATGAGAGTAAAAATACGAATATTGGTCGAAATTTTACGCAAGGTTTAAAATTACCCTATTTCTAGTGTAAGATTAATGTTTTTTGGGTGATTTTACAACTTAAATGGTGTGCGAGCTAAATTCTGATTTTTTTTCGAAATTTTACGACGTTTTTGCAAATTTACCCCGTTTTTACCCCATTTTTCGGTTTAAATTCAAATTCATTTTCTACAGTGTGGGTCGCATCTTCAACCTCCTTTTCATCCAGCATATATCCATGATCCTATGTTCATTGAGATAACGACTTATTGATCCGCTGGTCTATTTTCGCTTCTTATGAAGATTTCTTTGTAATAATTTCAACTTGAGATGGTAGGGATTGTGATAGATAAGATCACTAGATAGATAGATTCATTTTATTTTCAAATTCAGAAAAAAAAAACGATTTAGTACATAATTTTCCACATAAACATAAGAAAAGCTACAATCGCCAGGGGCCACTCTATATGATGGCAAACAAAGTGTTCGAAAAAAATATTTCCCGCTTAGAAAAGGTCTCGGATATATTTTTCCTACTAAGAACAAGCCACTAAAAATTCAAGAAAAATATTCCCCGGATAGAAAAGGTCTCGGAAATATTTTTCCTACCCACAACAAGCCTCTAAAAATTCGAGAAAAATATTTCCCGGGTGGAAAAGGTCTCGGAAGCATTTTTCCTACTAAGAACAAACCTCTAAAAATTCCAAAAAAATATTTGGTGGGTGGAAAAGGTCTCGGAAATATTTTTTCTACAAAGAACAAGCGTCTAAAAATTCTCACTACTGGTATCAAGAAATATTAGTGATAGTGCGCAGAGCCCAAGTATAAGTGTTTAGTAAAAGGTATGCTTGGTGCGTTCTCCCATATTAGTTTTCTCGAATTGTCAGCATGATTCTGATGTTTAACAAATTCGCGATAATTAAAAAAAATCTTATATGAACAGCACATGATCCTCTTATACAAAAAAATCTGCGTGTCTGCGCAATTTTGTAAATTAAATTGCAATTATTTAAAAGGAGTAAATTTGGTCACTTGGGGTTAAAGGCTATCAAAACTTGATAGGATCGTCCCATTCCAGGTTCAAACATTCTTGTAAAATTTCATGGCTCTAACTGTATTAATTTTTGAGAAATTTTGTACACAGACTGACAGACTAACAGATAGAAAGACATTTTTGTAATAATTCTTCGACCGAACTCAGGAGTGCTCGGAAAATGTTTTTTAAGGAAAAATTTAGAGGTTGAAATTTTTTATGATCCGAGTAAATTATGATACTTGGTAAAACGTACTTCGTATAAGAAAGTAAAAACGTATCACATTTTTACTGGCATTATTGGTGTATGGCACGTATCTGCCACTAAAAGTGTATCTAATATCGTGGCAGATACGTGTCATACACGAGAAGTGACTATGGTCAAATTTGGATTATATTATGAGCAAAATTTTCAGAATTGGGTCTCCAGTTTTTTTGTAACGCCGAATTTTTAAGGAGGGCATCGAGGGAGATAAAACGTTTGGAAGCCACTGTTTAAGTTGAAGACATTTTATCATTTTCTATGTTCTGATTTTTTCAAGTACTAAATTAAAGCTTTTTTTTGGGAAACGAATAAATAAAACAACCTGCAGTTTCTTTTGGCCATTTTTCATTGTACATTTTTTTCATTTGTATATTTTAATGCAATTAGTAAAAAAATGTTTAATTAATCATCTAATAATTTATTGAAATCATAAAAAAAAACAAAAAAATTATAATTAAAATAATAAAACTCTTTAATAATTAATAATAATATAATTATCATTATCAGCAATAATAAAAAAAAACATTTTTTCTACAATTTTGTTTAAATGTTCGTCCTTAATACATAAAAATTGATAGACGGAAATTATTTACAGGATAAGAGGTTATGTTATTAACATTCATTCTCAATTATTTAATCATCTTTTCATTTTTATATTAATCAATTTCTTTAATTATCATTTGAATTTATTTATTTTCAAAAAAAAATTACAAGATTCATTTAATTATACATTTATATATATATATAGATTTTTAGATATAAAAACAACTATGTATAATATTTATGTATAATGGGTAATAGATAAAAAAAGATTCTTGTATTAAAAAGCATTACAAAAAAAAATATAAACAGAGAACTTTTTTAAATAAACAGTAAGAAAATTGTAAAAATTTTCTTAGAAAAACATTTTTAAAAGTAGAGATTCATTTTTTTAGAGTTTCTTCACAATAATTATTCGAGATGTTTTTTTTAAATTTATTTTTTTTTTACATTTAAAACGATTTTTAAAATTTTTAAATACAATTTTTATTACGTTTAGATTTTGTTCATTTTTGCGCGTAGTTAATTTTTGTATTTATTATTTGAAAAGTCAAAACAAAAGAGGAGAAAATATAAAAATAATTTCATTGAATGCGAAATAAATTTATTTATTCGTGGCAATGGAAAATTTGTTTTAAAATTTTTGCAGTCCTTTCTGCAAATATTTCGGGAAAACAAAAATACTTAATAAATTTATTGATAAATAATTTAAGACTTAATACTGCAATTGAAATTATTATAGAACAATACTTTGATGGACATTTATAAAACATAAAATTATACCTTTTCGGTGCCATGAAATAAATAAATTTAATTCACCAAACGTATTTTTTAAATTAATATTAAATTACGATTTTTTTAGTGTAAATATTTAACAATATTGCAACTATACAATTATTATTACAATTTATTGTGTTTAGTTTTTTTTTTAAGTCGTAGGGTGGACAGTCAAAGAGATTTTATTTTTATAAAAAATTTAAATGTAAGAAATAACATTTTATATTATTAATAAAATTTACCACTAATAAAATAAAATAAAAATTAAAATAATAAAATTAGAAAAAAAGAACTTAAAACAATACTAATATATAGGGATGGAATATGTTAGCATTTTATTTACTTTTTTTTTGTTAAATTTACATTCCTGATTCAGCAATACCTTCGTCATCTGAAAAGAGTTTTTAAAATTTACAATTAGCCAATTGTTTTCCATGAATATGAATTAAATTCTAAAAAGTAATAAATATACAGTGATTATTTTGTACATAAAAAAGCTAGCTACGAAAATTGAAACATTTTGTTATTTTAGAAAATTAAAACTAAAAAATCAATTGAAAAGCCGCTCCAAATTACTATAGGACAAAAAGGAAAAGAGAAATGCTTGAATTAAAAAAAAAAGGATTAGATATGGTTACTTTCGCAGCGATGCACGGAGAAAAACCGTCAATTTTTGCAGCCGCTGCAGTTTTTCTTCGTGCATCGCAGCGAAAGCAGCCATATCTGATCTAGGCATAACGGATGCATTTGCCGCAATGCGAAGCGCTTTACGAAATTCAGGGTATATTAAAAGTAGAGTGCTATATAATACTAGAGTGTGGCTATCGGAAAACCGTTTCAACCCGACTTATTTCGAAAAATTTGTTCAAAAAATTACTTTGTTTTCAGTTTTTTTTTGCAAAAAATTTGATCCAACTGCGCGGTTTTTAATTGCACGGTTAAGTATTTAATACCAAAATTTCGAATTGCGCGATAAAAATTTCGCAGCTGCGCGGTTTTTTTTTTATAATTTTTGTTTTAAAAAACATGTTCTGAATATATATTTTTGTGAATCCCCGACAAGAAGGAATCAGCTGGTAATTTGGTATCTTTGTACATATTTGGTAATTTCGTGCTTATATTTAGTGCGAAAAACTAGCAAATTTTTTAATGCTTGGTAGTCAACTTGAATAAGAAGCTCTTAATATGAACCCTGATATGGAGCGTGTCTTAAAATTTTGGTGAAATTTGACAGCCGCTTTAGCCCCATACGCAGAAATGCATAATGAAAAACAAAAATCGGGTAATCAATCACAAATAAACACTTTTTTCTATTTTTTTTTTGAATTTTTCTAATAATTGGGATCTAACTCCAAAATGTCATACACAGTAGGGTTCACAGTCCGCGGTTTCGGTTTGCGCGCTCTTTTTGTGGAACGTATCTACCGCGCAGTTGGAGGGATTACTGTATTTGAAACTTTTTGAGCCGTTCATCCAGGAAAACTGTACTTAAAAACATTTTTCGTTCAAATACGTAATGACATAAAAGTTTGAAAATTTCAAGGGACATCCCTTTTACGATGACCACACTCTGATTTTATATAGACACCCAAAATTAAATGGCCTCTCCACTAGAGCGACTTAGGTTGTGTGCGAAAGAGTCTAATTGCATGCTGACTCTCGTTCTAATTTCAGTTTTTAATTGGAGAGTTTCCATGCTAGAGAGCCTATAATCTAGATAGCGGACAATGGGACGTTGCAAAATGGCCGCCAAGCTGAAAAAGAGATCCAGCCATTGATACTCAGGATCGAAACTTGATGTTTCCTTTAAAAAAATCTTCATTGTTTTCATGAAAAATTAAATTTTATTGTATTATTCGAGAAATCTGGTACTTGAATAGAAATGGTTTCAATAGAAACGAAAAAAAAAATTCTAGCATGTCTTATCTAAGGTATCTACCAGGACATTTCGAAACTGCATTTCTCTCACTTACGTATTTAGACTTAGACCGTGTTTCCACATGGGATTTTCATCGCAGAGATTTTTGATTGACCAATCAGAGCCCGAGTTCAGAAAATCGCAGAGATTTTTGATTGGTCAATCAAAAATCTCTGCGATGAAAAATCCCAAGTGAAGACATGGTGTTAAAAGTCGTAAAACTAACGGGATATCCGAACAAGGAGTTTTTATAATAGAGGTAAAAGGGATTTTGTAATAGAGGTAAAGTGGTTCTATAATAGATGTTTTTCGTTGCGGAAAATTGGGAAATTATCTTTCAAGAAACTTCAAAGCTATTTAAATTTATTTTGCAAATAGAACAATAAAAGCATAAAATGTCTACAAAAGTGGTTAGCAAAAAATACTTGAGAAATTTAAAGTTATTTCAATGGAATAAAATAAAAAATACTTCAAAGCAAAATGATTTCAAATTTAAAAATAATAGAAGGAAAAAATTAAAAATTAAAAAAATGTTTTACCAACCCAGAAAGGGATTAGCATATATTCCATCACCACCATTAATTTTATTTAGATCATCGGTAATAACGACAGTGCAATCGTCATTCCTATTGCTGATCAGCTGATCATAGCAGCTAACATCCGTGCTGATCACATCGATGTCCTCCTCGTCATCGTCCTTTTCTAGACTATTCCGTTGCATCGGATTTGAATCCTCGTAGCTGCCGCCGCCACTATCGTCCGCGTTCACCACCTCCAAATTGGAATTGGTGTCGTAGTCTTCGTCTTCGTTATCGTCCTCTTTCTGCCGCTCATCGTCATCCATTTCGTTGTCGTCCTGATCATTCCCGTAATCTTCGTCCTGATGCGGATCCTCGTCGTCGTCCTGTTGATGGAAATTCTCATAGCTGTGCCCATTGACGAAAATCAAGTCACGACTGTAGCTGATGGGAATATCACAGGGTGACGTGCTTCCGTAGATTATCTGCGAATCCTCGCGCTTCAAAGGCGAATCCTGGCCGGGTTCGTCCTTTTTGTCGTGCTGATGCTGCGGCTGATGATGGTGCTGTTGTTTGTCATCAACGAGAACGATAACAATGTTGTTATTATCGTTCTCGTTGAGCTCTTGTCATCTCTCCGTCTTCCATTGGTTCGATTGATCTCCTTCAACGATCGGCGATTGTTCAACGTCTGGCGTTATGCTGCCATTCGATTTTGACATTTTTTCTAACGTTGCAAATCGTTTGAAATTTGTTCGTTTCAATTCAAAATTTGGTCGAATTTGTTCATTTGTTCGAAGTCAGTCAAGTTTGTTCACATTTGTTTCAATCGAAGCAAATTATTCAAATTATCCAAATTTTTTGCACCAAATTTTAAGATTTTCAACATTTTATTTGTATTTTGAAACAGTATTTATTTATTTTTGATTCGAATTCATTGAAGTTTTGATCAAATTTGTTTGTAGAAGTTAAACGCGCGTAGTTCCATTTTGATTATATTTTTGTTCAAATATATTCAATTTGAAGAGTAGAATGTGTCAATATTTATGTTCGAGTGCGATTTAGTGTGTCCCAACACCAAAATTAAGTGCATTTTAATTTATTTAGAAGATAGTTTTTTGATTTTTTTGTTCCCAGCAATGAAAAGTAGCCGAAAGCACAAAAATAGAAAGAATATTTCGGTTTTTATTAACAAAAAAGCTTATTCGGTGCTAGAAATTTACGTAGTATTTTTTATTTGTAAATTTTTAGCAATGTTAGTTACATAAAGTGTCAAAAACCGCCTTTGAAGTTCAAATTTTCTTCATGCCAGAAAATAGTGGAGATTTTTTTGTTAACTTTCGTGGAGTTAACCGCATTTTTTTATCGTTAGGTTTATCTAAATTTTATTGGAAATATTTAGCGTTTTTTTCGAAAATTGCAAAACGCGGCGTAACGCAATAACAAATATTTTTGGAAAATTGTTGTTAAATGAAAGCTCCAGAACTATTCGTAGATTTACCTTTTTTTTTATTAATTCCTCGATTTAAATAGTTTTCGGTTACACGGTTTTGTTCCATCATGGGGTCTTGAGTACCACGCCGTCGAGTTAGGCGCCGTTGAGTTACGCGTCGTTAAGTTAGGCGCCGTTGAGTTACGCGTCGTTGAGTTACGCGCCGTTGAGTTACGCGGTTTTTATACGGTAATTATCTACGCTCTTTCCAGAGCAAAATACTCGCTAATATGAAAAATGGGGCTACGTAAAATAAGTACAAGATTAATAGATTTTTTGGGTTTTCTAGCAGAATAAAAAGTATATTAAAATAAAAAAACGATTATAATTCGCGGCGGGGGTTCTAATTTTGGGAAATTTTTCTGGCATGAAAATACATTTTTGACTACTTTAACATAAATTCAATTTTTCTTTCACATCTACTTTACTGGAATTTTTGAAAACTTTGGAAAAATATTTCCTTTCAAAGGCTTTTTGACTGGTAATCTCAATCTCAATTTATAGTTAGTAAACCGAATCAAAATTGAAGCTACATAAATATTTAAAGCGCTACAATCCCAAAAGCACACGGAAATCACTTACCTTCGTAGCCTTGATTGTCATGAATTTCTCTAGGAGGGCCGACCACGTTCTCTTTGCCTTCCAGCACTGCCAGCAGACACTGATGGATGCAAATATATTGCTGTTCAGTTTGAACCATCCAGACACGTTCTGAAATATAGAAAAAAAAGTCAGTTAGCAAAAATTTCATAAAAAATTTGAAGTTTTAAGAGTCACCATACCACTTTGTTAGCCGCGTCTCCGACAAAAATATTTGGAAATACAAAAATTCACTGGACTTAAGTAAAAAAGATGGGATTTTCGCAGTATTTGGAAGCAGAACAGCCAGCGAAATGTAAACTGCCCTCTGTTTGGGATTCCTCAAATTGAGGTTTCATCACAATTTTGTTTTCCTTTGCCGCACCTACGGTTTTACATAGACTGCGAATAACCATGCGTAACGACATTTTTAAGGCTTAAAGCTTCATCAACAGCAAAGGCAGCGTAAAGTCCAATTCAGACTAACGATTGCAATTACGATTACGATTGAAGCTTCTCGATCAATGAGATCAAGGCTTTCAACGATAGGAAAATGAAAGCTTTGATCTCATTGGTCAAGGAAGCTGAATCGTATCCGCAATCGTAATCGCAATCGTTACTCTGAATTGGGCTTAAGGCAATGATGAATAGTATTGAAGAGTAGATCTTTTTACTGATATTCAGTAAAACAAAATTGCTTAGGCCAGAAAAAACCGCATCACCAGTGGCGTTACTAGTGGGTGCATATGATCGCAATGGAGGGTGTGAACATATCGACGTTTTGAAGGATCACTGAATACATCCTTCCAAAAAACTGTGTCGTAATTTTCTGTATGCCAAAAGCATTTTCAAGTTTTCGGTTAAAAAAGGGTTTTAATTCTTACGAAGCCCATAAATATTTTTCGTCGGAAAAGAGGGGAGGAGGGGGTGGGTTAAATTCGTAGTTAAGCCATTGTAGCCGACACAGACTGATATCGAACTGCTGACCTTCGCAAATTGGGTGCTTAAAAATCGCTGGCTACTAAAATTGCGAATACAATAGCGGCCGTGAAGGAGTTAATTTTAAGAAACCCAAAAACCTACCTTTTCGCATTGCCCAGACAATTCCAAAGATGTCCACGTAATCGGCGACCTGGATTTGCTGAAGTATCCGATCGAGAGTGATGAAAGTTCCGGATCTTCCGACACCGGCACTACAGTGGACGACAATCGGCCGTTGGTCGGGCCCGACTCGTTCTCTAAACGCTCGCACGAATCGCGCCAACGTTTGAGGCGGATTCGGCACACCGAAATCGGGCCATGTTGTAAAGTGGAAGTGTCGAATGATGCGTTGTTCATTGCCCTAAAAAAAGATTTTTTTCGTTGATTTAATTAAAATAAACGACAGTTTTTCAGAGAGAATTATTCGGAGAGAAATAAAAAAACATTTTAAATAAAATTTTTTTTCTCTAAAACATAATGAAACCTCCATCTTGTTTTTACATCTCTGCCTGATTTCAAACAAAAAAAAAATCCCACTCACCCGACAAATCATGAATTCGGTCATGACCCAATCCGGATAATGGCTATCGTTGAGTATTTGGACTTTAATATCTCCATAAAATACTGGTACAGTGTCATGCGGCCAATAGTGGTCACATTTCTCTCGTCCCTTCTCAAAGCATCTCGTGAGCATGACAATCGCTCGAGAGTTGCTCTCCCAGCACATGCGCCAGAAGTCGTCGCGCGTCGAATGCAACGGACCTTGCGTCACGATAAATTCGCGCGGCGAATTATGTCCAGGTACGTAGTTTGCGTTAATATAGTCAGATCCTTCGTCATCATCGACTGGTTGCAGTTTGAATCTCGAGTGATCGTAGGGTAAAATGTTGGTAAATCTATTTTTCGGTCGATTGCATGGCAGATCAGCAAATGTGCAGGGTTGATCCCGGCCAACGTGTTTTAATTCCTCAAACTCCTCGCTGAACCGGAAATCCGAGTCCGCCGACATCAGACGATAGTGCTCTGCGAAGCTTTTGATGGGAATCGGTCGATTCGTTTCGATGACGCTATCCGGCAGAGACATATTATCGTTTGCACGCGCCTCCTTGGCAGTTTTTCGACCACTATTGCGACGTCGTCGTAGGAAAATTATCGTCACGAAGAGAACTAGGATCAGTATAAGTGGCACTGTGATGGCTACTATTAGTGAAGTGTTGTCTTGATCTGTGGGAAAAGCATGGAAAACATTAGCTTTGGATCATAAAGAATTTAAGTTTATCACACAATAAATTAACAAAAAAAATTACAACCACAAATTAGGGACGAATGTACTTTGATTGAAGATTCCGCAAACTTACCCTTTGATAAGAGTCCTTCAATAGTTGTAAGACATATAAAAAATGATTGAAAAAATCGATTATTTATTTTCTTGATTGAAATAAATTTTGGATTGTTGCGAGCAATAGAGAAAAAATGCTGAAAGCCTCGAAAATAAAATAGAAAATGCGCACGTTTTCTTCACACATAAAATGTTTTCACAGATTATTATCGCAAAATGTGATTATTGAGTGATTTTTAAATCGTTTAGTAAATAATTTATCTTTCTTTTTTTATCTTGGTTTCAATTTATAATTAGAGACGTACCCGGATTTACGACGTTTCGATAAACGACGCAAAATGACGCTATTTGGCTCGTTCAAAAACGTCGTAAATCAAGGGACGCCAATGTTGAAAAATTTCACAAAAACTAAGGAAATTTTTTTAAAATATGAAACAAAATCACCCACTGAGCTGCTATTAATGTTTTTGCAGAGAATAAGCTGGAATTAAGTCGCTGAAACTCACAAATTTTGTTAAATTTGGTTAGTAAAAAAGAAGAAATTTTCAGCATTATTGCGAATTGCGGTTTAGTTTAAAAAAATTCAAATGAATGTAAAATTATTCATGTTTTAGATAGAGATATGACATAACGAGAGTGTTATCGCAACGTAACGCAATTTTTCTAACTTAGCATTAGGGGCCAACGGGTAACTGGAATCTTGATTATAAGAAAATTTTGTAGTGTCATCCTATAGATTGCAATTTAAAAAAAAAAAAAACAAAAAAAAACTCCTTTGATTTTTTACTTTTCTGAACCGTGTCTATGGTAAATTTGTTGACTGGCAAGGAGCGGGGTTGATCTTAGTGTACGAAAATCTTCTTTGCGGGTCGATTTACCCAATGGCGAAAACCACATTGAAATCACTTTAACGTTTCAGGAAATAGCAGGTGAGGGGTTTACAAGGGGTCGTTATTAGTCTTGTCTTTAAGATAGTCGAAGGGGGGTGGGGGGAAGGGGTTATGCATGGAGAGCACATGCAAGTAGATAAAATGTTCTTTTGGGGGACGAATTACGGAATAGAAAAAACCACGTTGAAATCTCTCCAGCGGTTCCAGAAATAGCCCAAGAGAGGTTTACAGCCAAGGGAAGGAGTCGAAAGATTTCTTAAGTGGAAACCAACTCTAGGGCGAAAAGCGTGAGCGGAACACGTCGCTTTGCTGCTACACTAGCTTCCTATTCCCTCCACCCGCTGCCGTCTCACCTACTGCTAGCGGATGGCGACGTGATGGCATACACTTTTTACAAGACAGACCGTATAGGACGGCTTGTTGTGTTCTAGACCAAAATTTGTCGCTAACATTTATTTGTTCGTCGTGCGACATCTGTATAACTTCAATCACTGGAAAAATCATTTGTATTCACCACAATTTTGGTAACAATGCCAGTTTTCATTAAAAAATTGTATATTTGCAAAATTATAGTCAAAATATTGATAAAAAAAGTGGGAAAAGTAAATGTAATTCTAGACGAATAGATTAGCGTGACATTTGTTGTGTCGCAGGCCTATAAAAAGTGGCTTAATTTTTCTATTTTTAAATATTAGAGTTGAAAAGTTAAGATGGTTGGATTTGAAAATTTCACTTCTATCACTCCATTAACTGGTCGATTATCTTAGACGCGTCACTTTTCGTGACTCGAATTTGCCTGTTGTTTTTGGTACAAACGCATCTAAGATAATCGACCTGTAAGATTAATTCAAATTTTAACAAAAATCTTATAGGTGATTTCTTGCAAACGGGATGCAAGGCCCCGCAAGGCGCCGAAGTTTCAGGGGCACCAAAGATTGGGCCTCTCAAAAAAAGCTGTCAAATTTTCGCTCTAAAAAAATCTTGTGGAAATTTACTCGCCAAAAGATGATTGACCAATGGTTGTAATTTTTAGTGGGCCCACAAAAACGGCGTACATCCATTCCTTGATATAACGTCCTAGATACGTCCCAAAAATACAGGCCGTATATCGAAACGCCGATAATGCAAAAGCTATGGCATACCGAAAGCATTGCGTTGCTCGTTGCGCCATTTTTACTTACAACCAAAAAAATTTAGGTGTTTTTCCTTCGACTAAAGGTTTATATTTGCATAATCTTTCATGTTTTGGTGATTGGAATTTAGGGCAAAACTCTTAAACACACACTCGAGAAATATTAGCAAGTCGTTATTAAAAATAATCGGATTTTTTTTATGAGGCTGCATTTTCAAATTCGATTTCATTCTGCACACATGACTGTTAAAAAGTTTATGTTTAAATGCTGCTAAAATTATCGTTATTAAAAAATCATCAAAGAGTAGCCTCGTAGCGACAGGGTATGAATGAAAATTTACAACAAAAACATCACGGTCGATTCTTACCTGTTTGTATTGGAAAACTGTACGCAGTGTCGGTAAATTTGTCAGGAGCGGTAAACGCTCTCACCTTCACTTTGTAAGTAGTGCCAGATTTCAGTTGTCCATTGCAGTATCCTGTCTGCCGTGCATCGCAGTTTTCCGCTCCGATAGTGAAGTCCTCAATTGAACTATTCTTGAAGGGATAGTAGGGCTCAATGACTTGATATGGCGGCCAAACGCTGTACGACTGAACGTCCCTCCAGCTTGGCATTTCTAATCCCGAGGCATTCTTCGTGTCGTCTTCGGCTACGATTATTGTGTACATTATCACCTGAAAGAAAGAACATTTTTATTAAAATTCTGTGTTTAACAAGAAGAAATTGCATAATTACAGCTCCATTTTGATCGGAGAAGTAGTTTTTCCTGAAACGAATTTGAATCGAGGACGAACTGCGATATACTTCGGTCGGAACGACTTGAGTTCCTGGCCGTGGGGGTGCAAGGATCGGCATTTTCTGTTTGTAAACAGTTTCGGGACCGAATCCTATTACGGTTTTCGCTTGAATCCTAAAGGTGTAAGTTTTGCCGGGGATCAGGTACTTTAAAATACCCCGCGTTTCCGTCGCATCAAAATCTACGACTTGCGTATGCGGAGATCCTTCGAGGCCGTATGTTATTGAAAACTTCCTAATAATGCCGTTTTGCTCGCTAGATGGCAGCGACCACTTGAAAGCGATCTCGCTGGGTTGAACGTCGTACGGCTGGAAGGTATCGACTCGTCCTGGAACGGCTTCTTTGGTGGTAAAGCTGGCCGAAACTGGAGAGCTATTCCGAAGGACACTTGATTCCGTTCCTGATCTCACGACAACCGTGAATGTATAGTTCCGATGTGGCTTAAGATCAGTGATCGTGACCGAATCTTGCATGGTGAGATTCTGAATGTATGAGGATTCGGTTTTTAGGTACTGAACTTCGAACGCGTTGTGCTCGCCCTGGGGAATATCCCACTTGAGCGTGATCTCCGTGTCTGTAATTCGCGTCGCATTGAGTTGCGTGATCGGCTCTGGGTACAAACGATCTTGTCGTTGGATCGGAAGGCTCGCTACTCCCCCGCTAACCGTCCAAACTGTAATATTGTAGAGCCGGCCAGGGACAAGTCCTGTGAATGTAACCTTTCTGTCAGTGTCATTCGCAAGCTTCTCCTTGTCGGAGATGTCGGGATCGCCCAACGAGAATCGATACAGGTCGAATTTCGAAGATGCCTGAGGGGTTGGCGTGTAGCTTAAGGTAACGGTATCTCTTACGTGTAAATTATTAACTACGAAAACTTCGGATTGTATCAGTGGCATGGTTCTGGTCGATAGGTGGGTTGTGTCACTTGTAAGGCCATATGAAATCGTGTAAATATCAAATTTGTACTGAACGCCAGGCATTAGTTCGCCGATCAATATTCGAACGGTCGGATGCTCTTCGATTGTTTTGTTTGAATTCTCGGAGAGTAAAATTGGGGCTGAAAAATGATATAAAATTAACAAATGGAAGGTAACAACCATCAGGATTCCAATTTAAACTCACCGACATGCGCTTCAGAGACATTTTTCATGTGAATTTTGTTTGGATTCTCCGTTGGCCACCATCGCAAGACATAAGTTTCGACGCGTCCCTCTGGTCTTGGCCACTCCAGCGTGATATTCGTTGAGTCCACCAAGGGAATGATGTTGGAGACGGGATTCGGGATAACGGTTTGATTCACCTGCTGCGGATTTGGGCTCTCGACGCTATGGCTCACGGTGTTCACCTGAATTGTGTATTTCTCACCGGGAGTCATATCCGTCACATCAGCCTCCGTCGAGCGTACGGAAGGCAGCCGAACCCACTGTCTTTCACTCTCAGTTCGATAGCGGATTGAGTATTCTGAGAATTCACTGCGTTCCGGTGGCATCCAATGGACAAGAACTGAATTGCTGGTCACCTTCTCGATGGTCATGTTGCGAGGTGGGTTTGGATCTGAAACGCAAGGAAATTAACGAACTTGATCTTCTCTCTGGAAAATAAAAAATCTACTTACAAACAGCTTGAAAGAACGCGTGCGGCTCACTTCGAAGCCCATGACTGACTGCAAATACCTTGACTTCATATTTGGCACCTGGAAATAAGTTCTTAATGATCATCCGCAGATCTGTTGTCAGGATCGTTCGGACTTCGGAAGTCCCATTTCGCGTGTACAGAACTTCGTATTTCTCTTGCCTGGAATTGACGTCGCTCTTCCAGCTGATGTTGAGTCCTTCCTTAACCGATTTCAGATCCTCAATGATCGGCGAAGAGGGTCGGGTGACCACGTAGATCGTGGTCTCATTGGATTCCATCTTTTTGGAGATCGCCTGCACCGTCATCGAGTAGTTTCTCCCCGGAAGCAGACTCTCCAAGCTATACGCCGTCATATCCGTGCTAGTTGTCGACGCATCTCCATTGTCCCCCGTCTCCACTTCGTGGTAACTAATTTTGTACTCTTCCTGTGTGCTGGAGGAATCAGGATCCCAAGCGATCAACAGACCACCGGTTTTATTATCTGTCGCCGATCGGAGATTAAGTACTGGAAGCGGCTGTAGAGTGACGTCACCAGTAGCCGGCCATGACGTCACTTTCCCTGAGACTGTCTTAACGATTACTTGATATGTCTTGCCCGGCTCGAGATTCTCTCTGAACTCGACCCAGGCGATTGGTTCACTCGTTCTAGGAACGGTCAGTTGGCGTCTGGATGTGGACAAGGACACTTGGTATTTGTCGAATTCGCTGGTGCCCTTCGGCGCCTCCCACATTACTTTGAAGGAATTTGCCGTGATTGAGTCACGATCGAAGGTTACGTTCATGGGCCGCAAGGGCACCGTTCGATATTGCGCGGTAGTTGGCAGCGATATTTCGTCCTCCGACATTGTCTGAACTGATATGTTGTACGCTCGACCCGGAACAAGCCCTTTGAAGGCCGCTTGCGCGGGTCCTGGCGGTTCGCCTTCTTTTTCTACATAGAGGACACTTTCGAGGGCGTCCGGTGGTTCGATTGAGACTTTGTAGTGGGTGTAGATCCCTGCCGGATATGGCGGCTGCCACAGGACCAAGAGGGTTGTCTCGTTACGGAACCAAACGATGAACTTACCCGGAGTGTTGGGTTCTGTGCGGGGAAACGGTGAAAAATTCATTAGAAATTTTGTAGGTGTGAGAGACTATTTTGTTACAAGAAAAATATTTAAACATGCTTTTTAAGATAGTCCTTTTTTGTATTTACAAACAAAATATCGAAATATGTGCGCTATTAATTTTTTTTAAAGCGAGATTGAATTTGATTGTTAATTCTAGAAAAAAAATCCAACACCAAACAAACAACAAAAAAAAACTTTAACAGCAGTTTTTCTTTTTTACAAAATCGCCAACAAATTGTCGTTTTACCTGCCGAAGTCATTAATTTAGCATTTATTTTGAGTATTTCTCAATGCCCGAATTTATTCGAGCGTGGATATATCTGCAAGTTTATTCGCACGTGGCAACATTGCTTAGTAGAAAACACTCAGTCTTTGGCCCAAAGATCATAAATTTAATTTTATATTTAAACGCCATTTACCTTTTCGGGCCATCACGAGCTATCGCGAATTTATCCAGTGTACATTTTCAAATACTAAAATATTTTGCACATAGGCAGAGGATTTTCTCTACGTCGTCACCCTTAGGCCTCGTTTCCACTCAAGAAATCTTTGCATTTAACAGAAATTTTGCATTTAGCGAGCAATTTCGTAAGTAAAAGCACCTTAAGTTCTTAAATAAAGACCTAAAATCCAATAAAAATCAGTAAAAACTTTTTAACTTTTCAAAAAAACTGTGACGAACGTTTCTGAGGCAAATTTTAGGTGTTTTTACTTGTTAATTGATTCGCCGAGAGCACAACTTCTGCAAGTTTTTGTTTGTGAAAATGAGGCATTAGGTTTGATTTCACACTGTGGTACTTTGTATTTCCGAGTTTACGTATCTTGTTTTAATCTTGTTGACAGGCAGAAAATCCTTACAAATTTTTCAATGCCGTGTAAAATTGTGGGTGCTGCAGCGGAGATAAAACATTGCCACGAGACATGAATTCAAGTAGGTTTAGGCTTCATTTGGGCTGGTGCGTTATAGTAATTTGCTCGAGTTAATTCGAGTGCAGATATTGGAAGAACATCCGCATCTCTGGGAGCCAAGTTATATGTAGCTTATAGCTTTATTCTGGTAACTGATGACTGATAACAGCTCGATTATAACATTTTTGTATTTCCTCTGCCTTGTATTTTTCCAATCTGAGATGTGAAAAACTTCCCACTTCATTTATCACGGAAAAAATCACTGGAAAATTATCATCTTTTGTGCCAAAATCCTTATACAGATGGTGACTTATGGCCAGTCACAACACCAGAATAGGTCCATTAGACTGACATTTTAAGACCCGAGTTAATTCGAGTGTGCGCATTTTTGTCAACATCTTTCCTCGAGTTAATTCGAGTGTTTTGTTAAGGCATTAATTTTTTCATCGTAATCCTATTAGAAATTCTGTGCATTTGTTAAATCATGCCAGGCGTGTTCAAATACTTTTACGAAACATACTTTTACAAAACGTGAAATTCTTCACAAACATTGGGTTAAAAAACTACATTTAAAAATAATTTAAAATAATGTTTACTAATTTATTTACAGTTGGGCATGCATTTTACAAAATTCAAGTTTAAAATACAGTAAAATGGCAACCAAAAACACCTTTTAATCATGCACAATAGAAACCACTTAAGAAACCATGTTATTTACCTCTTAGAATTTTAATATCCAGCAAGTCCTTGTGACGGACTCGTTTCACTATTTATGATGTGAATTAATACAATTTTGTGAATGTTAGCAATTTTAAATGGTAAGCACAAGGAAGAAAATGAAAGAAAAAACAAAAAAAAAAATGGTTTAATCAAGAGTTAAGTCCTCTCCCAGAAAATTAATTTTGTTAGTTGATTTTCCTTTTGCCCAAAAAAAAAAAAATAATCCAAAGAATGGTAAAAAAAGGATCCAGAAATTAGGATCCAACCCAATTCCAATGAATGAAAGGTAATTAATATATCATGACTTACTTGTTGTAAAATTTCGACTGGTGTACGCCACCGACTCCTTTCCATCGTAGACGGTGTAGGCTTGCACCTGATAAGTGGCACCTGGCGTCAGATCGCGTAGATGATAGAGTAGGGAGCCATCCTCAATCCTGATAGTTCGGTTCGTCTCGAATGCGTCCGAGAGGCCAAGGATTTTGATTTTGAAGGACGTGTAGTTGCCTTGGGTCGGCGGACTCCACGAGATGGTGGCAGTCTTTCCACTTCGCACAACCACCGATAAATTCGAGGGTGGATCCGGTGCTGGAAAATTGATGGGGAAAAATACGAGAAGAATTAACGATCAGAAAAATAAATGAGAGAAGTTTCTTGTGTTCATAACGGGATTACGAGATTATAGCGGAGTAGAGTGGAGAACTCGTTACGAAGTTAGTCAGTCAATTTGCTTAAAGGATTCAATGGGGCAGAAAGGATTTAATCGAAACGGGAATAACCTCCCGTATTACACAGTCTCGATGTTAATGGTATACTATTGATAGGTTAAGGGGTTATTCTATGGAAATTGGATTTTCTTCTAAAGTTTAATTAAATTATGTGCAAAAAAATCAAAAAAAAAATTTTTTATGGTCTTATCGCGATTTTATTTCTGATACACAGTGCCCAAAAAATAATTTTTCCCTTTTTAGTGCATTTTTGCATAAAAAAACTTTTTTTTATTAAAATTTTTTTTTAAAATTTTTAACCTGTTTTAGTCATTTTGTGATTGTTTAGAATGATAAAAAATCCAAAATGAAAAGGGCAATTGGATTATCCTAACAGAACCTTCCCTTATCCTTATAGACTTGTTAATGTCAGAATCAGAATCGCCGATCACAAAAATCCCCAGATCAGATGTTCTCCGAAAAATTCGAGGAAAAGGATAATCCTTACAGGACCTCTCGTTATCCTTCCGGAATTTTTAAATCCAGAACCAGACTCGGCGGTCCCAAAAAACCCCCAGAGTAGATTTTTTCCTGGGAAATTTGAGAAAAAGGGTTGTCACGTTATCCTTTCAGGATTTTTCGTTATCCTTACAGATTTATTATTGCCAGGATCGGATTTAGCGACCCCAAAAACCCCCAGAATAGATTTTTTCCTGGACAATTTAAGGGAATCCTTACAAGAAATCCTTATATTATCCTTACAGGACCTCGCTTTATCCTTACAAGGACGAAGTATTAAAAATATTATATTGTCATCGGACTTTCGTATGTGTGCAAAATTTCAAGTCATTCGGATGATTGGGAGTGGGTCAAAATTGGATTGGCAGATTTGACCCTGACAGACAGACAAACAAACAGATACATTTTTAGGTGGGCAGGAGGGCGAGGGGGTGGTTCTGCGGTATTATGAAGGCAGTACTAAATGCCATACAAAAAAATATGAAAAATGGGGTGCGTGGTACGAAAAGCCTAAAATAAGCGTGAATGGTCCTCTAGATTATTCAGGAAATATCAGGGGAAAGGATGAGAATGAAAGCTTGGACAAGATCGAAAACTATCCCATCTTCATTAAGCTCCCAGGTAGAATCGCAGCCTTAAGGTGCCGCTCCACATGAGAGTAAATACGCGAGTAACTCTCAAAAACTCTCGAGAGTTACTCGCAGGAGGTTGTCCATTTGAGAGTTAATTTCGGCGATTTTTCTATCGCTACTAGCGAAATCGAGCTGTTAGCTTCTAGCCTTCTCAAGAGCTACTACCGAAATTCAAACGCTGTTCGTCGTATCTGGAGAGCTACTCTCCGAGAGTTCAGTGGAGGCCTGTCAACTAGAGAGTAGAATCACTTTTGACAGCTCGCAGAAACTAGCTAGCGTTTTTTTTTCGAGTTTCTGCGAGCGACTCTCAGAGACGTGTCCATTTGCGAGTAGCTGCTATCGAGAGGTTCTCGCCGGCATTTACTCTCATGTGGAGCGGCACCTTTAGAAAATCCAATAATTTCCATATAAAATCTTGCACAACGTTCTTATTTTCAAGTTTTCATCACTTTCTAACTAAATGAGCAAAAAAAAACCCCTTTACAGCCATTTACTTATTTATTTGAGCTCTTCGTATTTGAGTATATCTGATGGTTGAACTTTTCAGTTTATCTGAAGTTTCCAGCAAAATCGTTCGATTGTCATCTAAAGTTTTTTGTCTGGCGAGTCCTTTTTTAATCCATGTTCAAAATATTCACATCAGCATAAAACCGAGTCCTCTTCAAACAAAAAAAAGAGATGTCACAGGGTTTGAACTTCTTATCCCTAATCAAAGGATCTACAAATTTTATGGTGGCGACAAAAAACAAAGAAAATTTCAATTTAGACAGTCGTTAGTGTAAAATATCAACGTGTACTTAGGAAACTAATTTAATTATAATGAAACAGAGCTACCATCCAACGATAATAATCTCGACATTAAGGGAAGTTGGAGGACAAAAAAACTAGTGATATTTAAAAGGCATATAGCGCTTAAAGGGAAAATCCGACAAAGGGGCAATGGTGTGTCTCAGAGCTACGATAAGATGTGTTTTTGTATTGTCACTTCCTGGTATCGTTGGCGATAGCGATAGAACACATCACCCAATTAATCGCGTTTTATGGGCCTCGACACAAACGCATGTGAGGAAAGATCCTTTATGTCAGACACTGAACTGCGAAACCACTAGCCACTAACGAGGCTTAAGATGTTGTACCCCTCTGTCCCCTCTCAGATCACATCACATTTGCTTGTTCTCTTCTTGTCGGTGAAGGATTTTAGGGGGATGGAAGCGATCGTAGATAAAACGCGAGACATGTCTGAAGAAGTGATTGCTGTGCGTGTCAAGTTTCCTTCCCCCAGCACCATAATTTCCCTAATTAAGGAAGACATCAACCCGAGTGTCCTTTTTAGATTCATTTTGATTCCATGGTTTTTGCCACATGAAACGTTCTGCCTGTAAAACTCTTTCATCCCTCGAAAGTTGACTTGGTTTTTGACCATTCATCGCGATTTTGACTACCGACTGACGACTGATGGTGGCTGCGTTTTTTTTACTACTGGACTTGAGTTTTGCTGTTTTTTTGTGGGGGATTAATTAGATTTGAGCGAAAGTGTCCGGAGCGATAAAATAATTTGAAGTGAAAGTTTTTGGACACGACATAAAAGTGATTTAGACGATAGTGGAGTCCAATTAAGCAATTACACGACAACCCTCTAAATCCTTTTCCGCTCCAGACGAGTTTTATTTTTTTTCTATTTTGGGATTCGATTTTTGTTGCGGAACGTGGAAGGGTGGGATTTTGGTACAATTTGGAGTTTTGCAGATGGTGAAGTGGTTCATAAAGACTTAATTTGCCACTTTGATATTCAGATAAATTTGAATCTGAAGAGTTTTTTTTATGAAGAGTGGAAGGAAACAGCGCCAGTCCAAAAGGACTTTTCTTTGAAATTTTTTTTTTACCCTATTTAAAAGTCAAATCTAGTCGGGCATTGTTACCAAACAGTAGATCGCGGTGGTCACCAAACATTTTTAGGAAAACGGGGTAAGAGGCGCCCTCTTACGGGCTGTGATGTCTACGGCGGTATGTTTTTATGAAATAATTTTTTAATGAAATAAAAAAACGGATCCACTAAAAAACTAATACTAAGCAGATTATTTAAGAAACATAAGAAAAACTATTAATTGCCAGGGCCTATCGCCAATTACCCTATAAAGATGACACACAAAATGTGCTAAATTTTGCCTAATTTCTTGCCTTGCAATTAAGATAACACATGCAGACAGATTTTTTCCGAATATTTTCATCCAAGACGTCAAAAATGTCCTGAAAAAAGCTGTCTTCACGGGAAGTTTTTTTTGAAGGACCTGAAAATATGCAAAATTTATGTCTAATCAAAACGAAGTCTTAAAAACTTTTTCTTAAAAATTTTTCTTAACCTCTGGAGCCCAATGAACGCAACGCGAACGCAACTGCAACGCTGTGAACTGTCACGCAGCGCAACATTTCAGCGGCAGAGCCCAATGGCATCTCGTAAAGTAGTACAAGTGAGATAATAAAAAGTGGTATAAAGTTGGCAAAATTACAAAAATGGATAGTTTTGAAGCGATAATTTGCTTTGTTGGTCTTTATCTTTGTTATTTATTGTTTTTTGCACTAAGGCTATTAATTTTTTCTCGAACAACATTTCCCTAACCTCACTTTATGAACTGTCAACGCAGAATTGCTGCGGCAAAGTTAGAAGTTTGCAAACTTTTGCGCTGTAGGTGCGTTCACTGCGTTCACTGTGCTCACTTTAAATGATTTCTATGGAACAAACTTGTAAGTGCCAGTTTCTGCGTTCGCGTTGCGTTCATTGAGCTCCAGGCATAAAGGTCTTGAAAAATTTTAGGTCTCGATTAGACATAAATTGCTTTTTTTTCATGGCTTGTCGTTAAAATTAAACTTGCAGACATATTTTTTCCGAATATTTTCGCCCAAGACATGAAAAAAAAATCTAACAAATTCTGTGCATCGCAGTTTATCGATACGGAGTTTAATATTTAAAAATTGTTTTTCTTCTCGTAGACAAGCTTTTAAGAACATCGCAGTTTGTGATTTAAACTCTCAGCTAAAATCTTTGTTATTGTAAAAACTCGTCCACTCTCTCACATTTAATTTGCATCCCATAAATTTACGATTTAAATTTTAGGTCAATTTTTTATTACTCGAAACTCGTTTTTTATTGACTTATTAGTAAAAAGGTGAAAATCATGCTAATTATAGTCAAATTTCGATCACATGCTTAAGATTTTTTTTTTGTTTTAAACCTCCGATTTCCATAAAATAAAATAAGATTTGAATGCGAAACTTTCAATTTTGGTTCAATTTGGCGCACATTCAATCGAGGTTTTTACTTAATGAATTTTAAAATAAAATGAAAACATTTTGCATATTTGCCCAATATCTCACCTCATTTCTGTCTGTTTAGTGAATTATTTTTTTATGTCGGCAGTCATAAACATGAAATAATATAATATATATTTTCTTTTTAAAAGTTCGATTCGTGTCCACCGAAAAATTAAAATGGATTTAGTTATTATAATATATCGGAAAATTCGTGCTGAATAGCATTTGAGATAAAAGCAATCAGCAAATATATTATCTGAAGGTGAAACTTTTTTGCACCCAAAATTAATTAATTCGTGTCACTATAATTCAATTATTTATTATTAACTTAAATTAATTAACTTAACTTAACTTAAATTAACTTCAATGAGAATTTCCAAATATTTTTAACTAGGAACTGCTCCCCAAATCGCTTCGCGGTTCATCTCTCTACACACAGGTCGGCATTCGGCCTATCTGTCTACGTCGGTACGCAGCCTGCGGCCTCTCCCGATTCTGCCCTCACTAATGTTGGAAACCAGATCGGAATCCCTTCAGGGGAGGTAAATGAAAAGTATCCTATCTTTTATTCTGCAAGTAACTCTACCTGTGTGTAAAGTTTCGTCGAAATCGGTTGGGCCGTTTTCACGTGATGCCGGAACAAACATTCAGACAGACAGACAGGCAAACAAATTTTTTAAAAATGTTTTTTTTTTGGTTGTAGTAAGTTAGGCGTTTACGCTATTTACCATTTAAAGGTCTAAATTTCTGTCTTAGTAAAAAACTAGTTTTCGAGACAACTTCAAAAAATTCTGTCGGCCAGATTGGGCATAAATTACATTTCAACTTTATGCACGAATATCTCGTATACAATACTCAAGTGACGAACTGTTATTCTTTAGCTGGACGTACGAGGGGAGATTTAAAAGCCCTTTGGTTAACAAAAAAAAACTAAATCATACTAATATATAAAAATGAGTTGGTGTCTGTCTGTCTGTTCCCCTTTCACGCAAAAACGGCTGAACCGATTGTCTTGAAATTTGGCATGAGTGTCTGTGGTAGTTCTGGTTCCAACATAGGCATACGGAAAAGTAGCGCGAATGGTGGGGGGAGTAAGGGGAGGGGGTAAAGTGATTTCGAAACTTAGTTTTTGCGCTATGTTACTCTTTCGCGGGGAAACTACTGAACCGATTGGCCTGAAATTTGGCATAGATGTTCGTCGTGGGTCCAGCCCCAACATAGACCCATTAAAAAGTTTGTGAGTTCTTTCCGGTTTTCTTCGTATTCGAAAACTTAGACAAAAAACTTAACCCGGCAACGACGGGTATGCAAGCTAGTCTGTAATAAGTGAAAAGCTATAAATTGGAAACTGCTCGACTGATTGTAATAAAATTTTGCTCATCTCTTCTCTAACTTGGAAATCACTTGGCCGATTGAGCTGAAACTTTTATAATCTCTTCTCTAACTTAGAACTTGAAAATATACTCATATCTTCTCTAAGTTGGAAACCGCTTAACCGATCGAGCTGAAACTTGGCTAAATTCTTCTCCAACTTTGATACTACTCGACCGATTGAGATGAAATTTTTCCTATTTCTTCTCTAAGTTGGAAACCCCCCGATCGATTGAGTTGAAACTTTGTTCATTTCTCCTCTAAAATGGAAACTAGCCGACCGATTGAGCTGAGTGTCAAATTCTGCTACAAATCATATGTTTTCCGTCAATGAACTTTTCAAACTATGTCCTCTCGTATGTTGCTTATTATGATAAATTGATAAATCATCGAATTTAATTCAAAACTAATTATATTACTCACCTGTTGTTATTGTCACTGTCCACGTTAACCAATCGTGGTGGGTTGCATTTGTGTAAAATAACCAAAAATTATATGTTGTGCCTGGTAGGCCATGAGAGAATTGAATCTCATCGCCGACATCTCGAGAGGCTATTGTCGTATTTGGCACAGGATAACCGTATGGTGGGCTATAATCTAAACGATAGTAGGAGTCATCTTGACCCAAATTACCCGGAATCTCGATAACCAGGTCTGCACTGTTGATTGTCTGCAAAAAACAAATTGGAAAAAATGTTAGAAATCGATTACAAGAGATTTTAAAAAAATGTAGTAGATTTTTTAATTAAAAATAACTAAGAAAATGAGGAAATTGGGGCAATTGGAAATTGGGGAAAATGTCGAAGTGGAAATCAAAGGGCTTGGACCTGTTCAAATGTTCAATGAGGTTAATTGAGTGTAATGCTCTATTATTTGAAGTTTTTCCGATTTATAGGCAGACATACACACACACAATTATCTGGCGATGAGTTGAGTGCAGGTGTATGTGGGTAAGGGCTTTAAGGTACTTGAAAGGCATCCCATTAATTACATGTCAGTTCAATTAATGAAAAACGACGTCTAAGCGAAGGGGGAATATTTTTATCGATTTTCGGTAAAGTCGTGGATTTACTGTGATTTTTTTTGGAAAGTATTTTTCGTGGTTGACGACTTGGTTAATTTGTTTGCGCTGTAGTTTGTTTACACTCTGATCACAACGCGTAGGAACAGGTAGTGATAAACCACCCTTTGTGTAGCGACATATGTTGCTGAATTACGTAAAAATCAAAGAACCTCGAATCAGGGTAAATTACTTGATAATGAAAATAATAATTTCATTCGATAAGCATAAATCCAATTGTTGTACTCAATCATAATTTTGATAAGGGTAGATAAGCAAATTATGTTGCTGTTAATTAAAATGTGGTGGCAATTACTTGAAAAATGTTTTTAAGCCTTGAGTGAAGAAGAAGCAATTTCAGATGCTAGGAAATGAATCGAACAGTACTCAAGCATTTTAAAAAAATTGTACTCGAAAGGATTCGACAGAAATTAAAAATTGAAAAAAAACCAGCCGGCAGTGTTTTCGGAAGAAATTTTTTTTTGATGCAGAATAATTGTACTAAATTGTACCGTAAAGAAAAAAAAGTGTACTAGTACAGTTTTCTCAAAAATCGAAAAAAAAATATTTTTTGGTTTCGGAAGAAATTTTTTTTCGTAGAATAATTGTACTAAAATTGTACTAAATTGTACCACAAAGGAAAAAAAATTTACTCGTTCAGGTTCCTCGGAAATTGAAAAAAATCGAAAAAAACGATTTCTCGCGAAAAATCGTTTTTTTTTTGATTTTTTTCAATTTCCCAGGAACCTGAACGAGTACAATTTTTTTCCTTTGTGGTACAATTTAGTACAATTTTAGTACAATTATTCTGCAGAAACATTTTTTCCTTCCGAAACAAGACTGTCGATTTCTCGCGAAAAATCGTTTTTTTCGATTTTTTTTTCAATTTCCGAGGAACCTGAACGAGTACAATTTTTTTCCTTTGTGGTACAATTTAGTACAATTATTCTACGAAAAAAAAATTTCTTCCGAAACCAAAAAATATTTTTTTTTTCGATTTTTGAGAAAACTGTACTAGTACACTTTTTTTTCTTTGCGGTACAATTTAGTACAATTATTCTGCAGAAACATTTTTTCCTTCCGAAACAAGACTGTCGATTTCTCGCGAAAAATCGTTTTTTTCGATTTTTTTCAATTTCCGAGGAACCTGAACGAGTACAATTTTTTTCCTTTGTGGTACAATTTAGTACAATTTTAGTACAATTATTCTACGAAAAAAAATTTCTTCCGAAACCAAAAAATATTTTTTTTTTCGATTTTTGAGAAAACTGTACTAGTACACTTTTTTTTCTTTGCGGTACAATTTAGTACAATTTTAGTACAATTATTCTGCAGAAACATTTTTTCCTTCCGAAACAAGACTGCCGATTTCTCGCGAAAAATCGTTTTTTTTCGATTTTTTTCAATTTCCGAGGAACCTGAACGAGTACAATTTTTTTCCTTTTTGGTACAATTTAGTACAATTTTAGTACAATTATTCTGCATCAAAAAAAATTTCTTCCGAAAACACTGCCGGCTGGTCTTTTTTCAATTTTTAATTTCTGTCGAATCCTTTCGAGTACAATTTTTTTTAAATGCAGTACAATTTAGTACAATTTTAGTACAATTTTTTCATGTAAATTTTATTTCGAGTTTCCGCACTTCGCTTACAAAACTACCTCTAAGTTCACATAGGTCTCAACAAGGCAAAGTACTTTACGCACGAAGAACTGCAAAACTATATTTTACGCGCCTCTCTGTCTTTTTTAAAAAAAACATGTAGTTTGTTTCTTTACAAAACATAACTAATTACTCCGTATGCACAAATTTAAGCAAAATTATCTCAGAATCGAAAAATTCGCTACAAAACGCGCCGCAGGCGAGAAAAAACGCACTAAAGACAGAAATTCTTCAAAAAAAAAAAAAAAAAAAAGCGCCGCAGGCGACAGTTTGTAGGTTTTAAGACTACATCGAAAACCCGGAACAAAAATTTCGTTCCCGGGACAACATGCCTAAATTCGGAACTAGCGGACTAATTCGGGACGTATGGTTACCTGAGCCACACACCAAAAATTCTACTAGGGTCGAAGGGATGTTATTAGATTGAAATTGTTGGATAACAGGTAGAGTTTTGTAAGCGACTCATTAAAAAGTATGCCACATGCAAAGATGCAAACCAGTTTTTCAAACGAACTAAAAACTAACCCTTGAAATTGGAATAAATAAAAACAAAACCATGAAAGGAACTACTGTGAAAAAAAGATGTCTGAACCGAACCAAAACCAAAACATTTTTAAAAAAAAGGCGGCCGTATCTAACCAAAACCAAATAAATGCTCTAACCAACCAAAAACTAGAGTTTTTTTTTTTGAGTGGTTCCGTTCGATTCAAATTCGAATTTTTAGGATCGAAAAATTCTTTTGATTTTCTATTTTCGATCAGATTTAGAGTCCAGCACTTTTTTTATGTTAATCTAGTACCAAAAAACATTTCAAATGCTTTCTACTATTCTTTTTGTGTAAGAATCAAAACCACTAAACTATTAAATATTCAGTGAACCAAAACCAGAACCAAAACCAAATCTCTGAAATCTTAGGAACCAAAACAAAAACCAGAACCAAATTTTTGGAATTTTAGAAACCAAAACCAAAACAAGAACATTTTTGAAATTCAAGAAACTAAAAATAGACCCGAATTTTGAAATTTTGTGAACTAATATCAAAAACGAGAAATCCAATTTATCCTTGAACCAAAACTGAAAAAACTTTTGGTCTGCATCTCTGGTCACATGTCTAGGAGAAAAAGGTTTCCTCAGAAAATATTGTGACAAGCAAAACGTTTAAAAAAATTCAAAATTCCGAAATTTATTCCAGAAAAACAGAGGAACCGGATTTTTTTTATCGCCTAAATAAATTCCAACTTTATCTACTTTTGCTCAGTGAATTTATTCTGTGATAGATGAACAAAATTCAGGGAAAAATTCAAGAAAAAATCGCAAATGTAAACGGGGCCTAAAAAAATTGAAAAAACAATTCTGAAAATACTAGAAAGATCCCTCTAGCTTTTAAAAACATTAAAAAAATTAACTTTAAAAAAACTCAAAAAATTTGGAAAAAAAATCCTGGATAAAAAACGTATTTGAAAAAATGTACAAACAATGAGAAGGAAAATAAAAAATTGTTTTGATTGGAAACAACTTTCTGATATGAAAATGTTTTTTTTTTGTCATCAATCCTATAGTATTTTGTGTCGGGCTGAAAACATATCTATAACGCATCCCCACTAATTTTTTCTCGTCATACGAGGTACAAAAAAAAGGTTTCATTTTACAAATTAGGCGCAATTTTTCAAATCACCCATCAATTTAATTATTAAAGTACTTAAAAGCTTTTAGTAATAAAATCAAATAAAACGATTGAAAACTTCCTCCTTTGAAATCATTAAAAAGGGGGAAAAATCTACATTCCGTGCTAATAAACCTTCCAGAAAATTTAAAACATCCCCGAAGAATAAAACGCTGACAAATAGCCACCTGCTCCATAAAGATTAGGCTCAAAAAAGGTAGGCATAACGATGATGGATTCCAGTTCAAAATGTGATCCCTTTTTTTCATTTGACGCATTCATCTATTTGAGAAAGGCACAGAATTAATGTTTTCAGTTTTTCATTTGTAGGGAAAAAAGGGAATTTTACAAAAACAATAAATGGGAAAAAAACGATAGGACTGCAAATGATTAAGTCAAATACAAATAGACGAGACGATGAATAATGTAAAAAAAGGTTCAGGCGTGGGATTAGGATTGGGTCATCCAACATCCCTTCGAAGCAACAGAAAATTGTAATCAAATGAGTTCATTTGCTGTGGAATTTTGTCTCTCTTTGAACGTGTAATTGAGTTCAGATGTTGAAAAAACAAATACTACACTGGAGAAAAATAGTATTTTTGAAGTGTAATAGATTTGGTCACACCAAATTATGTTTGGAGGAAATGTGAAACTACAAAAATTTCAGTCAAAATTGTCTTTATCCGCTTTCAAAGGCTGTAACTCCGAAATCGCTAGACCGATTTAGGTGAAATTTTGCAGAAAATGTGAAACTATGAAAATCTTAGTCAAAATTGGGTTTATCCGCTTTCAAATGCTGTAACTCCGAAACCGCTAGACCGATTAAACTGAAATTTGGTTCATATTTCGTCTTTATTTTGAAAACTATTCGACCGATTGAGTTGAAATTTTGAATAATGTTTTCTAGGAGAAGGGGTTCAGGGGGAAAAGAAGAAATGCGCTATCAACAATTAGCAAAACCTTACAAATGTCGCAAGAATTTTTCTTTTTGTTTTTTTAAATCGCAATTTTTGTAGTGTAAGATATTAGACAAATTCAAGCACGAGATGTCAATTAACACGGAGACACATTCCACATCGAATGTACTTACATCATCGCCAAGGATTCCCGTATTGAGGCATGAGATTCTACTCAACCAGAAATTTCTTGTCGACATTTCTCTATCAATTTTCCGTCTGTAAAGTTAAGTCCTTGACTTTTGAATGAGATAAAATAATAAAATTTTGCCTTCAGCAGCGGCAACAGCGGCAGGAAGAATGCTCATAGCCCATCTTGAATGCCTATTAAGCGTTACTAGATTCTAAGTTTTAAATTATTTAAATGTAGACGTGTTGACTTCTTCGCTAGCCAAATTGGAGAAACTTTTATTCGAAAAATTTAAAATTCCAGCCACAGCTTCGGCTATAAATTCTTCCAGTAAAACAGACACCGACCAAACACCTCCAGCTTCAGTTTTTCACCCCCTGGGGCCTTCTTATAAACGTCAAGGCAGCCACTATTTGTGTTTCTGCTTCTTAGTCGGTGTTTATAGGCGCTGCTGGATGAGTGCAACATCGCTGGACGGTTGTAAATCGCAGAAGTCATGGAATGGCATCGAATCTAACGTCTGCCATGGTCACGACCAGTAATGTCCATGGAGTAACACTTCCCGTAATGAATAGACCGGCATATAGAACTGAGACCACACAAAAACGTGGCGGCGGCATAATCGAAAAATCAATGATCCACAGTGGGGTTAAATTTAAGTGAAATGTGGACAGTTCTTCCATGGAGCAATGTTTGTGGATTTCTTATAAAATTTCAGGATTTATTTCATACCAGAGACAGATTTAAATAATATTAAATAAATAAGAAAATATTTTTAATTGTAGGTCTTTTGGCTATACATGCGGGTCGTTTGAAAAGCTATGAACTTAGCACGAAACGCAAATGAAAATTTTTGTTGAGTTTACAGGTTTAGGCCATATAGACGCCCAAAGTGTCCTCTCCGTGTTACCCCCTCCTCTGCTATCTTCCAAACCGTTAATGTAATTTCGATTTGTTTTGAATGAAACACAGGTTGTTTTTCAAGAACAATATCTACCCACTCAAATTTACCCGACCTGAAACCCTTCTGCTTTTCCTGATATTATAAAGGGATTTTGATCCACGTTTTTTTTTGTATTTGTGTTAGGTTTGCCCACTTATACTATATGACCATGTCTGGGAGTTAATCTTTTCACACTGCACTTAAATAGTGCAGCGAGTAGGTTTTATGAAATAATATTTTTACACGTGCGCCATGACACGTATAATCTGGCGTGTACAGTCGGGATCACGACCGACACCCGAGCCCTCCTGGAACACACAACTCTGCACTCTAAAGACACTCAAAATGGCGATTCCTCCGACCGGTACCAATCTCGACGACTCCAGTCAGCAACTCGAGAGAGACTGTGATCCACGTTTTGTCATTGTGCACGTGAATCTCTGAGGGAATTTTTGACATACTAACCACCATTACCCAATTTGTGTGAGCCTTTCAAAAGTTAAAAATTTCGTTAAATCTTTTTTAGACGACCCAAAACTTCAGGACATTCCTAACAAAAATCTTAAAAAAATTTAAGAGCCAAAATTTTAAGACATTATTGGAAGTCTTAAAAACTTTAAGGTTGGTGTTTTACGGGGTCTGTACTCCTAGTTATAGTCGTATCACATTAACGATTACTTTTGCGATTGAGGCTACGATTGGCCTTTTCGACCAATGAGAGCACAGCGGGCTACGATTGCCAGTTTAGACTTGAGTCTAATTGGTCGAAAAAGCCAATCGTAGCCTCAATCGCAAAAGTAATCGTTAGTGTGATACGGCTATTAGACAATTATCCCTAGTTATCTCCCAAAAAACATTGCTTCTATTCACACAAAAAAGTTGTTAAAAATCTTATTTTCTGGTAATATTTTTACTTTCCTCTTGTATAGAGGGAAAGTATCGTATTCGTGATGGAGACCGACTCGTGAACGAGGGCAGATAGAAAATTTCTGATCGGTACGAAATCCGTTTCAGGCAAAATTATGAGGATGTCCGGTCCGTGCATCTGTCTGTCACTCTTTCGGTTTGTCTGTCTTACGTATCTTCAATAACTCGAGAACGTGTTAACTTAGCGACTTGAAATTTTTTATAAATAAGGTTTACAAAAATCGTAGTTTTCGGTTAAGTTTTGGAAAAAAGTAACGGTAGCTATAACGGGTACCTCCCATATAATTTTTTTTTTGGAAAAAATACCGTTTTTTTGATAATACCGTTTTTTTGAAACATATGCGCTTTTGGGGAAAAATGAGTACAGCAAAATTCAAAGGATATAAAATTTTCTATATCTTTTGCTTTAACGGTTTTTCTGTATCTCTAACGGTTCTCAAGATATTTGAAAAAAATCAGTTTTTGAAAATTTCTCGAAAATTATGCGCTATTATGAAAAAATGCATTTAACCAAATTCAAAGGAAATAAAATTTCCTGCATATTTCCTTTGACGGTTTTACGTATTTTTAACGATTCCCAAGATATTTGAAAAAATATCATTGTTTACATATTTCTTCCGAAACTGAATATTGCAGAAGAACGTTTTGTGTTGATCAAAACTAATATTTTTTTTTTCAAATTTACCCACTGTGCCACCATTAAACTTTCCTCGGTACGTGCCACTTTTTAGAATAGAAACAAAGAACAACCAGTAGTTTCTAACGACATGACGTACAATACACCTTGGCACAACACTTTTCTAATTGAATTACCTTCCGCCTTGTGAGTACCGCGTGAATCAACGTCGGATGCACATTTGTCCTCCTGTTCAATGTACCTGACATCCCTGGCTGACTATCACACAGTGAGACGCCTAATATTTGCAACTTCCGTTTCAGAACAATGGTTGGAAACGTGTAGCAAACATGGCCAAGTATCCTGCAGACTGGGGAATACTTTCCGAGTAACTCTTTTTTTTTAACACAATTTCACCGTGTGTGTGTTTAATCCTGTGTAACATGGAGACCACTTTGTACCGCGCCATAAAACTCCCAAGTGATGAATTGCACATCGTTTAAAATTTTCATAGTTTTTCTAACTTCCGCCATTATAGGAGGAGACTTTAAATGAGTTGGGATGATGAATTCATACAAAAACATTGGGTTGGTCTCCTCTGCACGTTAATGAAATTTTTAATGAAAAGCATTTTGTCTCCGCAATAATAAAATGCTTAATAATGTTTTTGTTGTTGGAGCATATGTATGTAAAGAGCGCATAAACGCAGTCGTAAAAATCACCTGTAACCTTGCCACAGCAACATGTTCTGCAGTTTTTCTTGCTAATTTTTATTCTGTGTGCTTGAAAAGTTTTATAGTTGGCGGAACAATAAAAAAAAGTCAAATTACATTCTGCTGTGAAGGAGGATTAACGCATTTTAGTGGCCGATTAAAAGTTCACGAGGATGAATGAGGAGAGTTTCTTGAAAAAATTCTGTAATGACGAATGGAAAAACTCGGAAAACTTTTATGAGACACTTTTTGATTGTTTAATTGCTGAGATGTTAACAATTACTGCTAGGACAATTGATGGCATAATTTTACCATTTCCCATTTTACAAAAGTCCTTAAAGATGTTTTTGTAAGTGGAAATTGTAATTAAGGACGCTCTTTCGAGTATTTTTGAACGTTAATTAGATATCATAAAATATAGGCACATTCACCTAATGGAAATGTAATTTGATTAGCGGGAAATTTTGCTGACGTTAAGTTGGTATGGAAAAGTTTTATTGTAAAATTTTTTTGCTCTATAAAATGATTGAGCATCTGTGGAACTGGAGTGTCCCAATGGAAGTGTTGCTAAGTGTGACGATTTATCGTTATTTCGACGATTTTAGTACCTCTTCGACGACTCACGGCTTTGGAAGCTTATTTCAATTAAATTGACGTTTTTTAAGTTGTGAAGGTGGTTTTTACCACTGTCTTTAAATAAATAAAAAAAAATTAGTTGTGATCAACACAAAACTTTCCTCTGCAATATTTAGTTTCGGAAAAAAATACAGAATTAAATTTTTTCAAATATTTTGAGAACCGTTGTAGATTTGTAAAAGCCTTTAAGGGAAAAAATGCAGGAAATTTTATTTCCCTTGAATTTTGTTATATCAATTTTTTTCCAAATGCCCATAATTTTCGAGAAATTTTCAATTCTTTTAAAATATGTAAGAGATACGTAAAACCCGTTAAGGCAAAAAATGTAAAAAAAATATTTTTTACTTTAAGTTTGATTTTTTGCATTATTTAGGTACATTGTTGAGCACACTGATTTTTTTCTCTGTATTTGCGAGAAAGTGAGATTCAGCCTAATAAATAAGAACGAGAATAAAAAAAGGTAGGAAAGTTAAGCTGTTTATTCTTGCAAAAATTATGCACAATAAAGGAGTCGTCAAGTGGTCGTAAACTAGTCGTCGGGATGTCTTTATGTGGTTGTCAAGATGTAGCCAGGTGATCGTAAAAAATTGACAGTTAGTCGTCAGGTGGTTGTGAGGACGCTTTTTTCATATAAAGACCAATTATGTTTTTTTACGTATCCTGCGAGTCGTTTTTGTAATCACGCTGTTTCTTCATTCCAAAATTTTCAAGCACCGGACTTTATTCAATTTTTTTAAAGAGTTTTTTATGCTAAACTTTCTTATTTGATTCTTATGCTCTATATGAGAAGAATATAGTATATTTGATTTATTATACCGTTTATAACGCATCAAATCAATCGTCGGACAAAAATATGAACTACACCAGGGTGTTTGTGCTGACCAAAGATTTTGATTTCCGCCTGTCCGTCCGTGAATACCGTAACTTTCGACGAAAAAAAATGAGCTAGAGACTTAAAGTTTTATACAGAAAATTTTCTATTAATGTAGGGTAGGAGCGGGCATGTTGAATTACTTTTTAGAATTTAGGTTGTAGCGCGCACATAAAGTCACATATCGCTCCAATGGTTAAGCCATTCGATAGAGTGATTCCTTGACTACATTTCATAGAAGAAATTTTTTTTAAATGTTTTATTAACTGCCCTCCAGTTCAATTTAAAGGGTGATTCAACATGCCCGCCGATTTGCAAGTGGTGCGGGTAAGTTGAATAATTGTAAGTTTTCATACTTAAGAATGAAAAAACGTTAGTTCTTAAGAAACAAAGAATGAAATAAAGTATTTTATTAAGCAAAAAAAAATTTAATATACATTATATAATGTAAATATGAAAAAAAAATGAAATTTACAATTTAGTTAATCGCTTATTTGGTTTTTTTAGTTGACCAATTTTGGATTGTTTTCCTGCTGCGTTTTTATAAAAAATGCAAAAAATCATCAAGAAACAAACAAAAATTTATAAAAGAACAAAGGAAATGTGAAACCAACGTCAAAAAACCAAAAAATACGCAAGAAAAAAATGATTCAACTTGCCCCCCAAGCCGTTATTCAACTTACCCGCAATCCACTTTTTTGATATTTTCTCTTAGAAAAATCACAAAAACAATAAATTTGACTGTCCCACGAGGGTTTTTTTTATTCTAGAGGTGTTGCACAACACTTTTAATACAAAAAATTTCCAGATTGACAAAAATTTGTATGAGAAATGGGTAAATCACTGTATAGTCTAATATTTACTTTTAGAGCCAAAAAGACACATATTCCTGTCACTTACGATATAAATAAGGTATCGCTGTCAAAATTTTATGGCAAGTAGAGGACATCAGTACTAACAACATACTAAAAAAAATGACTGAGTAGTTTTTTTAAATTTTGCAATAATTCAACATGCCCGGTAATTCAACATGCCCGCTCCTACCCTATTGTATGTACAAATGAAATAGTTTTATGCGATTTTCTCGAAAATGGTGAGTCATATCAAAAAATTAAATTCGAAAATAATATAACTGACCTCGATTCATTACTTATTACGAAATATGTTTAGAAAATGATTTTACATAATGGTTCTATACATCCAAATTCAATCGAGTCACTCTTTATCCTCTCTATACAAATTGCTTTTTTCTCATATAGAGTATTTAACGATTGACTCCTGGCAATTGCAGCTTTTCTTATGTTCCAAATTATTTCCTCTCGTTACGTGTTATTTTTTTCAAATATAGTTTACTATTGCCCAGGTAAATAATCAAATTAACAAATTCCACAATATATCTACCTACAAAGCATTCCACCCTCACAAAAACACAGAAAGGCTTTTACACATCTCTCTCATTCGAATTGTCATTTGAAAATAAAATATTTTATGATGATTGACACTCGCTCCATTTTTTTATTATCACCATTTTCCATTTCATACCAATTTAGTTGCAGCATCAAATCAAAAAATGCTTTTAAATTTTTATAGCCGCGGAATAAAAGCGTAATTTAAAAACAATTACGTTTGAGAAAATTAATGACAGTGGAAAATTCCCTTCTGGAGGGATGAAAACTCGTTTAATCGACGCTGCGTAGATCTCAATGATTTTCACATCAAGGTAACTAGATATTCTAATCTCTGCACATTATTTATCAAGAAGAAAACAGGGAAAATGCAAACAAATAACTGTAGCTAAGAGGGAATTTTTCAAAATAAATTCACCATTCATTATAAATTTTAAAAAAATATGCAAACACATCATTTTCAATTTGTGTATTTTAAAGGGAGTCGCGTTTGTTTTTGCCTAATTTTCTGTGATAAAAAAAACTTAATTTGCATATGAAGAGGCGAACGAGTAAAAGGGATCCTGCAGACATCGCCGTTTTTGTGCGGCTCTGAAAATATTTGCGATGTGGTGAATTTATGATATCATCCCAATCTCATTTGAAATAAAAATTATAAATGCTTTGTGGTTCATCCTTCAGCGGCATAAAAACGCGAAGGAGAGTAAAAACCGGTGTGTGATGTAAAAAGCATACAAATAAATCTACTCCTATACATATGTTAATATATTATTCACAAAAGGCAAACATAAAAAGGTGGGTCATAAAAAATGTATTTCCCAAGAAAAAAAAAATACTTAACTGCGCTAGGGCTTCATTTTTAACGCTTTCCTACTTGAGTAGTTCTATTTTTGGATTTCACTTCCTTGGGTTGCTGTTTGTTTATCAAGGAGCATGATTTCTTATCAATTTTTAACATATTTACAATTGATCAAAAATACATTGTAGAAAAATCGAAGCACACGACGACAGTCTCATCGGGATTTATATTCATTTTTTGACCATATTTTCTGACATATTTTAGTACATTCAGTGAAATTGTGTCACTCAAAGGATAGTAAATAAGGGAGTTTGGGAATGTTTTGCTTATTTTGGGGGGGTTTTTTGTAGGCATTGAGACAACAGAAAAAGGGATTTTGTATAATAATATGATCTACTATCACGTTCTAGTTATAGGGGAGAAGCAGTTATATTAGAGACTAGAATTTGGACCCGGCTTCGCCCGGCTAAAAGCGTGAACAGAAAAAAAACTTAGGAAAACTCAATTCATTTGGTTAAAAATTAGGTAGCCTGCATGCTGTTCGTTAGTTTTTTCTCTTCGGAAAATGATTAACCCATTCGGTATTTTGATGCCATATGGCAACGCAGTTAAAAATTTGAATTGACTTATTATTTATTTATTTTCAACACTCTATTCTCATTCAGTGCACCTTTAAGTGCATTTGTGACCCAATTTTGATTTTTTGAGTAAAAAGCTGGACTACAGTGGACGTATTTGTAAAAAATAAAAATTTCTAATTTTTTTTTATATTTTTTTTTTGTTTTAAATGAATACTGATAGCGTAAACATCATTAATTTGTATAGAGAGTATTTTTAACCCCCATAGAAAAAAACATGTACCGAACGGGTTAACAAACTAACAAAAAATTCCAGCACTTGCATTCGGTATTACTTTACCCCCCTCCGCTTACTCTCCCACCTATCGGGCTACTTTTTAATGGGTCTATGTTGGTGCTGGACCCGCGACGAACATCTATGCCAAATGTCAGGCCAATCGGTTCAGTAGTTTCCTCGCGAAAGAGTAACATAGCGCAAAAACTAAGTTTCGAAATCACTTTACCCCGTCCCCTTATTCCCCCCACCGCTCGGGCTACTTTTTAATGGGTCTGTGTTGGGGCTGGACCCTCGACGAACATCTATGCCAAATTTCAGGCCAATCGGTTCAGTAGTTTCCCCGCGAAAGAGTAACATAGCGCAAAAACTAAGTTTCGAAATCACTTGACCCCCTCCCCTTACTCCCCTCACCACGCGCGCTACTTTTCCGTATGCCTATGTTGGAACCAGAACTACCACAGACACTCATGCCCAATGTCAAGTCAATCGGTTCAGCCGTTTTTGAGAGGAACAGACAGACAGACAGACAGACAGACAGACAGACAGACACCAACTCATTTTTATATATTATATGGTGAACTCCACCTCAACTCATACTCACGTTTACAGTCATGTTCGATTTCTTAACTTTTTTCATTTGGATGTTGTTAGGGACTTAAAAAAAAGTTACCCGTATTTTTTTGTTTCGCGGAATAACGTCCGGTAGGCGGAGGGGAGGGGGTCAAAGTCGGCGAAAACTGGAAATCACAAAAACTTTAAAAATTTGTAACTTCTGAACGGCTTTACCGATTGTGATGATATTAAACATTTTGGAAAGGTAATTAAATTACCTTGTCACACAAAAATACTTTTTGACTCCCTCCCCCTCACTTTTATATTGTAAAATTCAATTTAGTGACAAAATTTAAAATATCTCGAGAAAGACATTTTTTTTCTTTTGAAATTTTTTCTGTAAATACCTACCATTATACCATACAAATTCGCTAAATAAAATTTGGGGGTAAATGCGTTGTTGATTTTTAAAAAAATTTCAAAAAAAATCGAATGCAAGATTTTTCATATATTTTACTGATTTTCGATTGGTTTTTATGTTTTATGTACATAATATTATTGAAAAAGTTTTAAGAGATTAAAATTAATTAGAAATTCATTTAAAAGACGTTATTCCACGTTATTCCACCAAACAAAAAAATACGGGTAATTTTTTTTTAAGTCCCTAAAAACATCCAAATGAAAAAAGTTAAAAAAACAGAGGTGACTTCCAAGCTCCATACAAGTCGAGTATGAGTTGGTGTGGAATTCACCATATATGATATGATATGATATGATATGATGATTAGTATGATTAGTATGATTTTGTTTTCATGACTCAAATGAATAATAAATTTTAGGTTGCGCAAAAGATTTTTAATATTTTTTTCCAATTTTTAACAATTTCTGCATTAAATTTTTTTTCAAAAGCGGTTTTCACATAAAGTTTTGTTTAAATAAAACGGTTTCGGAACCTAACCCCACTTTTCAATGTGGTGTTAGTCTCGTATAATGCGGTGTTTTCAGGAACGTAACCGTGTTTTACGACCATTTACTGTACATTTTAAAAACGAAAAAACCCAAAATATGTTTTATACATTTTTAAAAGCTTATATTTAGCTTGTCTTCTTATCTGTCTGGCTGTCTGTCTGTCAGGGTCAAATCTTGCAATACAATTTTGACCCACTTCCACTCATCCGACAGGCTTGAAATTTTGCACACATACGTAAATCCGATGGAAATACAATATTTTCACCACTTGTAACGGTAACGGAGGTCCTGTAAGGATAACGTGACTATTTTTTCCCAAAATTTTCGGGAAAAATCTCATTTGGTGGTTTTTTGGATCACTGAATCCGATTCTGACGTTAAGAAATCTGTAAGGATAGCGGAAGGTCCTGTAAGGATAACATAATTATCCTTTTCCTCAAATTTTTAGTTTAGGCCATTTTTTTACAGAGTTGTGGCAAATTTTTGGAACTTTTGCAACCAAAATTTTGTTTTATTAATTTTTTGAAAATTCTTAAAATTAATATTCAAATTCAAACGCGCATTTATTCCCTTCTCCACTACAGCAACCAATCTTCAAGGACTATGAACTCATTTTCTTTACGACTTTGAACTTCTTCGGCTAAGATCAAACCTTTCCGGAATGTTTAGAAGCAATTTCCTGTTGTTGCCTCAAATAATTTCCCATCAACGGTCCTGGTTAGATTTTCTTTTTCTTATTCTCACCCAGCTTAATTTTCCATCTTCTTGCTGGAGCAGAAGCTCTTCGTCCGGGAAAGTTTTGGGTGGTTTTTTTTCAATGGAAAATAGGCGGTACAAGCAAACTGAGTCCACATTTCTAAGGGCTGATGGTAGCTGAAAACTACCCTCTAGGGCCACATGTACACCTCCCCCCGTTTTTTCGGTTGATTGAAAACAGCCTGAAGGCAAAACCCAAGGCATTACGGAAGGACGTTTTCGGTCGGAAAAGGGTAACGTCCTTTTAGGATTTTACGAGTTCAACTTATTTACGGCTTGAGTTCGTTTGTTTGTTTCATTTTTCTGGGGGGCCTTTTGATAACTTATTCGACCCAAAATGAAAACAAACGTACCAGCGATTATTCACTAACAGAAATTCGATTTTATTGCTTTTTTTCGGTGGTCGAGTTTGTAATTAGCACTTTATTATGGCTTACATTAGGTTTCCTGCAAATAAAATGTAGTCAAAAGTAGCAAAAAAAGGTGCAAAAGTTTTTTTTTTAAATTGCGCTTGTTTTACATAAAAACACTGTAAAAGTGTGGCTACCGGAGTGCATCATTATATGAGCTGTGCAATTATTGAAAATAGCATACAGGAATTAATTTCGAATTCCGAATTCAAACGTAATCATAAAATCATTTCATTATTGAACACAAAAACTCAAATGCAGCCCGTAATTATGCTGTAATCAGTATGAAATTCAAAATTATATCAATTACATGATTTTATTGCTTGAGTTTTACAACAATTTTACATTTTCTTTTGCATAAAATGAAAATTTTATGCTTCCACAAATTGTGAATTATTGCAGTTTTCTTCACGTGTAATTTTATCGATCGATCGCAATGTTTAGCGTGGAAAAACAAATTACTGAACATCGTTTCGGAATTATGCTTTTAATTAGTAAATTAGCCTTCAACCGAAGCAATTGTTGTACGTAAAGTTTTTTTAAACACATTTTCCACGGCTTTTCCTTGGGTTTCCAATGTGAAATGCGTTGAGGTTACCGAAATACGCCTTCCCTGAGGAGCGATTTTCGGTTATGCTGGGAGCAGTTGAGGCAATTTCCCTTCGTTTTTTTGGGGGGCTTAAAAGCCTGGCAACGGTGTTTCTAGTGATAAATTGTCGCTTGTTTGTTTTGTAATGCGGATTAATAACAGCGAAAATTTCATGCATCGTATGAGATCATTTAAAATGTTGAGAGAATTCACACAAGGACTTATTAGTCATCGTGTTTTACATCGAATTGAACACGTGTTTAGTAATAGTTTTTTTTTAATGTTTAAAAAGTTTTGGGGTGTTTTTACACAAGTCTTTAAACAAATGTGTTTGCAGGGAGTAAAACCGCTTTTTTTCGTTTGAAATTTTGTGCGATTTTGTGCCATATGTATAGTTTATTGGGCACAAATTACGAATCATTTAAAAAAAACACAAGAAAAACTATAAATGCCGAATACCACTCACTCACTCACTCATCACAGTATCTCACGAACCACCAAACCGATTGCCATGAAATTTTGCACACAGATTCGTCTTACCCATGGGCGTCCGCAGGTACCGTAGGGGGGAGTGAGAGGGAGGGGGGGGGGGGCATTGCATGATATATTTTATAGATAAATAGAGGGACTACACGCTATAATAGCCCCGGATTTAGGTTTGTTGTCCCGGCGTACCGGAAACAAAATTTTTGTCCCGATTTTTTAAAATTAGTGTAAAAATTTTCCAAATATATACAAGAAAAAATGGTCAATAAATATGAAAAGCGTACTCTATTTCGGATGAAAAATGGTCAATAAATATGAAAAGCGTACTCTACTGCGGCACATTTTTTCAACAATTTTCCATAAGAGTTTCATTCCCAAGGTAACAATTTGAGGTTACATTCCGGTTAAGAAACGTATTTGAAACCATGGTAACAAAACACAAAAGTTTCACATGTGGTTTCTGTAACCTTTCAGAAACCCCCATTTAGAAGCTGGTTTCAAAATAACCGTTTTTGGCGGGTTTATTCGGAAACCATCTAAAATGTAATCTAAATTGAAGGTTTTTTTGTAACTACGGTTACAAATTGTTTCATGGGTTATCTGAAATATTGTGGCCTGCGGCACATCTCTCATTACATTACTGTTATTTTTATTTACAATTTCAATCTCAAACCCTAAAACCGAAACGCCATCGGTTTTTTTTGTTTATAATTTCCGTCCCGACTATTCATAAAACGTAGAGAGCGCACAAAATTAAGGTAATTTTTACTTGGGACTGTGTATGGATTGAAATAACTTGCGCACTCTGTTTAAAAAATTTCGCCTGCGGCGCACATTATTGATTATTTCATTGGTTTTAATCTAAATCAAATTTTATTTTCTATATAAAATTTGCTACTCATCTGGTCCCGAACTGGCCCCAAAAAAGTATGGCACTCTATGGTCTTACCTTATATAGGTAAGAACCGGGTTTTCAAAATTCCGACCCTAAGGGGTAAACGAGGGTAACGGGTTGGTGTTATAAAACATTGATTTTTGCAATGAAGGGTGCCTATTAGGAGACTGAGTAATGTCATTCGGTGGTTTTCGGGGTCGTTGATGACGAATCTGGTGTTGGAATATCACAATTCGAAACGGAAGGTCCTGCAAGGATAACGCAAATATCCCTTTTCCAATTTTTCTTGGAAAATATGGCTTTAGAGGGTTTTCGAGATCGACATTTTTAAGAGAACCGATCTTGAGCTACAAACGCTTGAGCTACAAAGAAAAAAAAAACAAAATAAGTACGTTTTAAAGACGTTTTTTAAGCAAAATTTGGTCTAGGTCAAAATATTTTCTTATACAGTGGAACCTCGGTCCTTATTCGTTCCGGAAAGCCGTTCACAATTCGGGCTTCCACTGTACTTTTGTATTTTGAATCCCCTGTCGATATAAAGTTTTTCAGAAATACCATCGTTAAAAATAATTCAATTATTTTAAATTATCACCATTATGTTCTTATCTTTGTTCACAAGAGCCTCATTAGCTCAATTCCCATTCAAGATCTTAACTCGGCAAATACGATTATCGCAATTTCCATCAATATTTTATCCAGGAACAAAAGAGAAATTTATTTTAATTTCCTGTAATCACCTTCAATTTGACGGACTAGTAGTTGTTTTTAAATTCAAAAAACCTTCGCAAAAATTCAAATTCGATCCAACAATACACTCAAAAGGGTGAGAAGAAGGTTTTGTGCTTGAAGGACAAATCAGTCCACATTATCCTGCAAAGAAGGTCCTGGAAATCCCTGCGAAAGTCGTTGACCCATAATATTCTAAGTCACTCACCCACATCGGAAAGAAATACAATTTCAACAGAATTTGAAGATTTCAGCAAAATTCGTCCTTCAGATTTTCCTCGCCTCAAACACCTCAGCAAGAAAACCTTCACCCAGAAGAAATTGAAAGTGAAAACAGAATTTTATTTGTTTACGGGTGCTGTGAACCCAAAAAATGGAAATTTTCGCAAAGACCAACGACCAACGAAAATGAATGAAAAAATGAAGAGAAAAAAATGGCTAAAGAAAAACTCGTAATCGTTTAATGACTTTCATTTGCGTACAATTTAATGGCCCCGAAAGAATTTGAAAAGAGCCGCCGCCTGCCTCATCCCCTTTGCCTGATTTCGTTCCGCTCTTAAGAAAATCAGCAACAGTGTTCCAAGAAAAACCAACCCAATCTCAAACCTAAAACCGAAACGCCATCGGCAGTAGCTTAATCTGTTGCATAACTCCCTTAGGATTGCGTAAGGGAGACCACTTACTCGCTATACGACGCGTATCCAAGTATCTAAATTTTGTGTGCTCGTTAAATTCGCTAGCTTTGGTACGGACGGCACTGTGCTGAACGAGGGGCACGTGCTTTCATGTGGAAAACTCGTTAAACAAAACGGCATACATTCAACGAAAAACACTTCCAGAATTCTTTAAATGCGGGATTTTTCGAATAATACTGCGGTTGGATCAAAAACACGCCACTGCATTGGGAATTTAGGTTAGGAGCGAACGAACAGTCCTTCTCGGCCAGTGATGGAGTTCAAGGTTGTTCATTTTAACGATGTTCATTCCGTGGAGTAAATAAACGACTGAATGAATGAATATTCGAAAATGAAAAGGACAAGAACCTAATTTTTGATGTAAAACATAGGAAAACATTCGGAAAATGTTCAACTTTTTGTTGAGAAGTTGATGGAAAATGACTGTGTATGAACGTGCTTGGAATAATTTTTCCTATAGAAAAACAAAAATTTACATTTTCAACGATAAATGGGAGACCATGGACAGGCAAGGCGCTCCGGAAAATGTTGTCCTGGAAGCGTTTTCTGTGTTTGAATGTAGAGTGATTGAACATTCAATGGCAGAGGCAGAAAGGGGCATTTCGACCGTACCCAGAAGAGTAGAATTCGGTGAAAGGAGAGAAAATTGGCAACAAAAAAAAAGCATAGGAGGTTTGGAGAAACATTTATGATTAAATGAAACCCCGAAAGATGATAAGGAAAAGAAAAGTTTCTCATTTGTACAGAAGTTTTTCGTTTTAATCAAATAAAATAAAAATAAAGGAGAGCTCCTCACACAAATAATATCAAATTATGGTTTTTACCTTTTAAAAATTCTAAAAATAGATGTAAAGTAGTGTCCTTCTGTGAGAATTTATAAAATGGTTTTCATGGAAGGTAAATATGTTACTATTCCATAATTTATAAGATTTTCCTTTGATCGGAGTGAAAAACGAACTTTGTTATTTATTCTTTTTTGTGCAGAAAAAAAGTTTTTTAATTTTATTTAAAAATATATCTCATGTGAAAAGCATATGACTTTTTTTATACAAAATATACTTCCCTGCGCAATTTTCACTATTTTAAAAATATTTAAAAAAATTGTACATAATCGAAAATAACAGCAAAAAATCGATTTATTGTAAAAAGCATAAATATACCGAATTTTCATATCTGTAATGCTCCTTTAAACTGTTATTATATTCTATACTAGCTTGCATACCCGTCGTTGCCGGGTTAAGTTTTTTAAAATTTTTATTTTTATTTTTTTGATGGTCTATGTTGGAGCTAAACTTTAGGCCAATCGGTTTGGTAGTTTCCCCGCGAAAGGGTAACATAGAGGGAAAAAGAAGTTGCGAGATTACTTTACCTCCTCCTCTTACTCCCCCCACCACTCGGGCTACTTTTTAATGGGTCTATGTTGGGGCTGGACCCCCGACGAATATTTATGTCAAATTTCAGGCCAATCGGTTCAGTAGTTTCCCCGCGAAAGAGTAACATAGCGCAAAAACTAAGTTTGGAAATCACTTTCGCCCCTCCCCTTACTCCCCCCACCCATCGCGCTACTTTTCCGTATGCCTTTGTTGGAACCAGAACTACCACAGACACTCATGCCAAATTTCAAGTCAATCGATTCAGCGGTTTTTGCGTGAAAGAGGAACAGACAGACAGACAGACACCAACTCATTTTTAAAAGCTTTTATTTAGCTTGCCTTCGTGTCTGTTTGTCTGTCTGTCAGATCAAATCTTGCAACCCAATTTTGACCCACTTCCACTTGTCCGATTGACTTGAAATTTTGCACACTTATATAAGTCCGATGACAATACAATATTTGCACTACAAGGATAACGGAAGGTCCTGTAAGGATAACGGAAGGTCCTGTAAGGATAACGTGATTATCCTTTTCTCCAAATTTTCCGGAGAAAAATCTATTCTGGGGGTTTTTGAGGTCGCTGAATCCGAATCTGTTATTAAAAAGTCTGTAAGGATAACGGAAGGTCCTGTAAGGATAACGTGATTATCCTCTTCTCCAAATTTTCCGGAAAAAAATCTATTCTGGGAGTTTTTGGGGTCGCTGAATACGATTCTCAAGTTAAAAAGCCTGTAAGGACATCTCAAATGTAAGGATATATCGCACATGGTCCCGTAGACTGTAGTATCTCAAAATCGGCCATTTTGAGAAAAACGCATTCAAAGTTTTCATTTCAAAATAATTGTTTATGAATAATTGTTTTTTCTGTTGTCTGTACAGTAATATTTCAATTTATTACTCTTTTGATAATAATTTACAGATCATTTGCTTCATTTTCTTTTTTTTTGCAATAATAAAAGATAGAGATAGGTTTGTTTTCCACAAAATCAATTTAAATTTTAAAAAATGGGAATTTAAAAAACCAAAAAAAAATAAATTTTAGGACTACGTTTACATTTAAATTTGTTTTTCATTTGATTCAGTCAATTTTCCTTTACATAATGGAATAATTACTCAAAAACACATTTTTTTGAGATACTACAGTCTACGGGACCATGTGCGATATATTCGAACACTAAAAAGAATAAAATAAAAAAAATAAAATAAAATTTTTAAAAAAAAGCTTTTATTAAAAAAGAATGCACTAAAAAGAAAAAAATAATTTTCTGGACGCTGTGTATCACAAATATAAAAGCTTTTAAAAAGCGAGATAAAGCATAAAACAATAAAATAAAAATTTATCTCGCTTTTTAAAAGCTTTTATATTTGTGATACACAGCGTCCAGAAAATTATTTTTTTCTTTTTAGTGCATTCTTTTTTAATAAAAGCTTTTTTAAAAATTTTTTTTTTTTATATATTAGTATGATGATATATCATATAGGAGCATATTAAATTTAATATACCGTTTGTAACGCATCGAACCAATCATCGGACACGAAAATGAACTACACTAGGATGTTACAGGAGACAAAAGATTTTGATTTCTGGATACTCCATCCGTTTGTCTGTCTCTCCGTCCGTCTGTCTATCCGAACGTCTTCGTCTGTGTTTCCGTGAACACCATAACTTTCGAGAGGATTGAGCTAGAGACTTGAAATTTCGTATAGTTGTGTTTCTCGTAAATATCTAGGCTAAGTTCTTGAACGGGCAAAATTAGACCTTTCCTTTTGCATCCCCCAAACAAATGAAACAGTTTATTACAATTTTCTCGAAAACGGTGGGTCATATTGATAAATTTATAAAGATGAAATGTGTTTAGAATATGATTTTATATAACTTATCTATACATCAAAATCCAATCAGACCACTCCTTTCCCCCTCTCCTATACAAATGGATTTTTTTTAAATAAACATTTTGTCCCCCATCAATGCACCAAACCGTGCGTCTTGGGTCCAAACGTTATTGTATCGAGGACAGACAGATGGACGGACATGCGGAAATCAAAATCTTGTGTCATCTCAAACACCCTGGTATAGTTCATTCTTGTGTCCGACGATTGGTTCAATGCGTTACAAACAGTAGTAAATCTAATATACTTCTATATCACGGCATACAGACAAACTAGGTATGCTGTAAACTTTTGATAGTCAGGTGTGACGTCATTTGTGCCGATTTTTTTAAATTAATTTTTATGTTTATTGATCACGATTTAATGCAATCAGTCCACTAATTTACAAATATCTTATTTAGATCGCAAAAATTTAAAAAAAACCACCCAGAATACAAAATTCCTTCTGCACTTGACGAACTAATCGGCACAAGTGACGTAGCAACGAAATGTCAGATTTGAGTTTACAGCATACCTTGTTTGTCTCTATGCCGTGCTTCTATATGATATATCATATATAGAGTATACAAACTAATATGAATATATTATTTTATGAATAAGGCCTAATCATTTAAAGAAAACAAATTCGGTAAAAATTTCTAATGTTTTTTTTTCAATGTTTACTAATTATAGTTGCTATGCCGCTTGCGGTTTTAACTAGTTTTTTTTAAAGAATATTTTCATTAAATTTTCACTATTTTACAAAAATAATTTCATTGCCTATTAGAATCCACTGTTAATTAGCAAACAAAAGTCTCAATATGTAAATATTTAACTGTGTCAATGGACAAAAAAATATTATCTTTCACACCTGCATTTATTGATCCAGTTTGAAATAGTAAATGTTAGAAAAAACTCACATTGAATGCGGTTTTGGTTTTAAAAGTGGGCAAAGTCTAATATGGCTTTTTTTCAATATTATTTTCTATCAGCCTACCCATTCATTCACCTTCAACAAATATTGAAAATATCAAATTCTGTATGATTTTCTATAGCAAAAAAATGTGTTAAACCATCAGATAGCCAGATGATCCATCACCACAAACTGCATGACGTCTCATTGCACGGTGTCTATTCTCAGCTTCTCAAATAACGCCGCCACTCATTCGAAAGGCCACCGAGAAGGTTAATATATCACGAAATATCGCGGAAAAAAATCAAATTACAATAATTTCCACAACAACAACAAAAAAAAATTAATAGAGAAATATAAATATTGTGCATGAAAACCGGAACTACATATGATGGAAAATGATTAAAAAATTCATTTGTTTTTTCAGTATCTAAAGAAAAACAAAGAAATTCCAATTAAAGCGAGCATTTTTTTTTTGGGTGCTTTTTATAATTATTGTTTAGAAACGTAAAAGCCAATAATAAACAAATAATCTGAACGACATGCAGGATTTATTGCACGAAACCAAACCAAATAAAGCGAATGAAGCTAAGGTAAACTTTATATTGGAAACTTAAACAAAAACCTTTTCTTTGGATTATGGCAATTAAGATAAGATTTTCTAATGGATGTCTTATATGTATTAAAGCCCACTTAGACCGTATTGTTGTTTACATACTGGCCACAAATGACGGTTTGTTGTGCATAATAAAAAGGTTTTCTTAGATGCTTTAAGCAATAATTCCAATAGGGTTTGTATTTATTGCTGTGCCCAAAAAGTATCAGCTTTTTTAACCCTCATACTGTCCTCGGGTCATTTCTGACCCAAATTCGATTTTAATTAAAAGTGTCTTCTCAACTACATGAAAAATGTTTGTATGGTGTAGGCCCAGTGAACAAATTTCTTTTGAATACCGAAAACAATAATCTATTTGTTCATATTTTAATCCATTGAAGAGCACTGATAATTGTGACGGGTGTAGTCTTCATGGGTCATAAAATATGTAGAGGGTCATTCTTGACCCACGAAGACATCATACGTTAGTTTTCTTAAGGAAAGTATGAGGGTTAAAGGGAAAATCTTTATTTATTCTTTTGGAAAATCTTTATTAAATCTATTTCATCGCTTTCAAAGTACTCTCCATTCGAGACAATGCACTTATGCCAACGCATTTTCCAATTCTCAGAAGAGCGCAAAAAGTCACTTTCCGGAATAGCCTTTGTATCTCTTCTACGGTCTCGAAACGGTGTCCTCGGAGCGGTATTTTACAGACCTTTTTTTGGTACATTCGATATTCGAGTTTTTTTTTAAACCCTCGCTGACTTCGAGTCTGGCAGTATTTTGGCTGGATCAGCTCTAGTTTTTAAAATATGTAGGATGGTTCAAAAATGGTTCAAATATTTTTTTTGAGTATTTATGGGTATTATTATCGATACAAAATTATTCAAAACGACTCTAATATCGAGTGCAAATAATTGGCGGTGTGAAGAATTAAAAGCTTAAGGGATCGTTTAAACCTGACAATTTATGCCGCAAATTTTATTCTTCGACATAAAATTCAGAAATTTTTTCCTGAAAAACTGGAGCTTTTTCATATAAAACTGGCAGAATAAATTCAAAATTTGACAACTTTTGCTAAGTTCGTGATAGACAAAACACTTTCGCGCAATAAATTCTGAATAAAATACACGAAGAAATTCCAAAAAAATCCTGAAGATTTCAAACAATTATTACCGATTTGTGAAATGGGGCGGAGAGAAAAATCATTGTTTGATTCAACTACGTTTCGTGATTAACCAACAATACCATCAACATGGTGTAATTAACTATGAGCGTGATAAAATCAACTATGCAGCATGATTAAATCAAGTAACGACTCATTGCTGATTAATTTTTTTTTAAAAGATCACGAAAATTATTGATTTTAACACAAACGTAGTTGATTTGATCACGAACGTGTTAAATAGTGAAGCCATGTTTCGTACCACCGTTTGCACACCAATCCGTGCGTATTGTAAAACCATAAATCAGAAATAATTCAATGGTTAAACAAAAACAGTAAAAGTTGCTTTCGTTGACTGAGCAATTTTTGGGCTTTCTTTATAATTCTCATGTGGTTTTGGTAATCGGAATATAAGTATTTAAGCCGAGTTCTTATGCCGCGTACCCATCGGAGTTCGCGAACAGTTCCCAAAGCGTTCACATCAAAGAAAGATTTTCGGATTTTTATTTATGCTCCCCTCACCCCCCATCCCCCCAAATGAGAGACGTTTTTTAGACAGTCCCTAACTGAGTGATTTCGTTTCAAACGGTCTAACTTGAAAATTACTCAACCGATTGAGCTTGAATTCCGGCTCATTGCATTTTGTAGCCAGGAACTTACAGGGGAGAGGTGAGTTTTGTTATAAATAGCGTGTTTTCCTTTGGAGGCTTTTTTTTCTTTTTTTCAGTGGTAATAAAAAAATCCCGCTCCGATCACCATAGAGCTACGGCTTAAAATATTGTATACTGAATTTGATTTCATTCTACTCTTGTTGGACTCCCCTCAGAAAAATCTTTTCTAATTGGGACAAGAAGAATTCGGTTCTCACGTATATTCTTTGGAATTCATTTATTTTCTCGTAATTGCGTGTGCCCATCCAGGTGTTATGCAATCCAACATTCTTCTCAATAAAAGAATTCAATACCCCAAACTACCTGCTCACCTGTGGTAAATACTAGCGAGTCTTTTGTACACAGTAAAAGGTATTTTCGCCTGGATTTGGTTGATTGATCAATCGATGAATGGCAAAGTAAGATGAGGTGAATGTCGATTGAATTCTAAATTAACAAAAAAAAACCCCCCCACAGATTCAAATCGCCACACCACCAAGTTATTCCAGTGTTGCTGACATTTATTACTAGGCGTATAAAGCCAAAATGGAGAACCGCAGGTAAATATGTGGACAGAAAATAAGTAAAATGGATAGAATATTTGGTTGAAACGTATTTGAATTATCGATTGATCGTGGATAACAACAGGTACAATATCAAATAGGCAAATTGGTGGAAAAACCAAAAGTTTTTTGTTATGAATTGCGTTAAATTTTGGGCCGTATGTAGAGATAATTAGACAGAAATTTCTAGTAATTCACAAAAAAAATTAACGACTTTTCCAGTGCATTTAAATTGGAATTCGAATATCTCAGCCTAAAAACATTCCAGTGTCACAAAGTGTAGAGAAATGTGAAAGCCGAGTTTTGGGCAAATTGCAAAAGCCACGAAAAACATGTAATATGAGTACGATTGCGGTTTAATTTCTGAAAGTCACTCTTTGCCTCTCTGCATTTCACGTGACTTTGTGGCTATAATTCATAACAAGTGAGTGAAGGGTCGGATGGCAAATCTACCGGGCGGTGGCCAATGCATTATTGTCGTTTCACGATTACCTGTTGCCTGCCTGCCTGATTATTGGGCACAGGTGATCTAGCCGAGATTTTCACTTTGCCGTGAAGTAGGTCTCAAGTTGAGTCGACGTTTACTTCTCCATCTCTTCTCACCTTCTCACCTGAACGGAAAATTTCCAGGTGTGGGGAAGGAAGGAATGGAAAAGGGGGTTTTTACATTCGTGTTCATTGGAGCATTTTTTTGTCATCGCCCAGTGGAACTAAGCGGTGGTTGTCACATGAAAAGTTTCCATTCGAGTATTTTTTTTTATTTATTTGAGTTTTTGGCACATTCTCAACGGAATTCCAATGATTTTTATTTGCATTATTTTACTCGGAGAATGTTCAACCCGCCTGTTTATCACGAATAATTGCAGTAATTAAGCTAAAACATCGAATTGCATATAAATTTTAATTTATTTACAATAAAAAAACGCACATTTGGAGACATGAGTTGGGAGTGACCTGGTAAAATGCCAAAAAAAACTAATATTATTGGACTCACAGGTTGTCGTTTCTAAGTAAATTTGTAAATAAAATATGCAAATGGCACAAAAGCGTTTGTATATATTTCAAATATTTATTTACAGGCATTTCTTGGGCGAGAAAATTGTTCCTGGTTATTAAAAGATTTGTTAATTGGTGTTTTTACTTTTTTATACGTAGGAAAATAAAGTTATGTATTCATGAAAAATGTCGACTTTTTAATTTTGTCTAAAAAACATTTCCTGAGCACTCCCGAGTGGATTGAAGTGATATTACAAACATAAGAAAAGCTACAATTGCATGATGACAGACAAAATGCTTTACTTTACATGATTACAGACAAAATGTTTATTTAAAAAAAAACCATTTGTATAGGAGAGGTGAAAAGGAGTGGTCCAATTGGATTTTGATGTATGGAACGGTTATGTAAAGTCCTATTATAAGCGCATTTTATCTCCAAAGATTTTTCAATATGACTCGCCGTTTTCGAGAAAATTGCAAAAAACTGTTTCGTTGGTATGGGGGAGGGGGGAAGGAATGGTCCAATTGTGACCGTTCGAGCTAGAACCTAACCTAGCCATTAACAAGAAACGTAACTATGCAAAATTTCAAGTCTCTAGCTCAATCCTTTCGAAAGTTATGGTGTTCACGGACAGGGGGACAGACAGACGGACATGCGGAAATCAAAATCTTTTGTCATCTCTAACACTATCATATAGAGCAGTGCTCCGCAACCAGTGTGCCGCGGCACACTGGTGTGCCGGGAAATGATATTAGGTGTGCCGCGGTAAACATTTCAAAAAGCTATTTAATAATTCTTTCAGGATTTTTTTTTCAAATTTTTTCATTATAAATATTTTATACACAAATTTTTTTATATTTTCTTTTGTGGTGTGCCCCGGATTTCCAGAAAACAAAATTGGTGTGCCGTATGCAAATAAAGGTTGCGGAGCACTGATATAGAGTATAAATATGTCTTTTTGGCTGTCAGTCTGTGTACAAGATTTCTCAAAAACTACTGGAGCTAGAGCCATGAAATTTCACAGGAATGTTGGGTCTTGGAATGGGAAGACCCTATCAGCTTTCGGTGGAAGTCCGTTAACCGGAAGTAAACAAAATGGCGTAATCGCAATTACGTTTTTCATTTTTCGGGATAATAAAATTTCCCACATTTTTGTCTTTCACTAGAACTGCATATCTCAACCCGTTATTCATATATCCCGTTATCCAGATATGTCGTTTTAAAAAAAATCAGCTTTTAGCGATTATCCAAAAAAATAACAGGTTTTTGGTGGTTTAACATATCAGATGAATTGAAGAGAATAAAATTTGCCACAGTTTTTTCTTTTACTGTTATTCGCTATATTTTACCATTATTGAGATATCTTCATTAAAAGGTAAGAAAAAAGATTTTTGAAAATTGCTAGCAAACTAACGATTTTTCGAAAAAAGAGTTTAAAGAAAAAATTAAAGATACTAAAATTCTCTAAATTTTTGCCCTTTTACCGTAAATGAATATCTTTTACCGTTATCGAGATATTTCAGATTTTGTAAACATTCATATTGTTATAACTACACTGAGAGAAAAAATGGTCATATGTATAAAATCATTGTTAAATTAACCAAATGTTTGTTCAAATGACAAAAAAATTGTCAATAGGAACAAATATTTTTAGACGGAAATCTTTGTTAAACGAAAGAAAAATTGTTATTTTAACAGAAATAAACTTACAAATGATCTTTTGCTAAATCAATAAAACAATTGTGAAATTAACAATACCTAGTTTGTCAAAATGACAAAAAATTGTTATATTTACAAATTTTTGTTTTTCAAATAATTCTTTTATCAATTTAACAAAACAAAACTTCTTGAAATTCAATAAAACAAATTTTGTCAATAGGAACGAGGTTTTTGTGTAAAAACTAATATTTTTTCGTCGGGCTATAGTGTAAATATTCTGCTCGGGTTATAGTAAAACGTAGTTTTTATACGAAAGCTATGTGAAAGTCACATATTTTATTATTATTTTCGCAAACTGAGCACAAATCATATATTTTTATATTTTTTAAATATGAAACATATTTTTTGACATTTGCCATCTACTTGCTTATTCAGAATTTGTTATTGCTAATCAAATGAATTAAAATAACACCAGGAAACTAATGCCCATTTAATGAAATAATTTTTTTTTTCCCAATCGACATGCTTCCAATTTGATGTCATTTAACTAAAGTACTTTGTAGTCATGGCACGAATATAGCATTCAGCACCGAGACAATTTTAAGGAACCGGGTTTCGGTGCTAGAATCTTCGAGAACCGGGTACCCGGTTCTGGAACCGGTGCTGAAAATGTAAAGAAAAAATAAGAAATTACCAGTAAAAAATTGCAATTGCAACATTAAATTTAAACCTATACCACGGAACAATTACTATTATAGAAAGAAAAGCTCTAACAAAATTTTTTGCGTTGGAAGCGTACATCCGAAAATTACAGTTAAAAAATTCACATTTTGAATGACTGTGGGTGGCATTATAAGAAAACATCATATTTGATTTTTTTTCATCGAGTGTATGACAGCAGAAAGGAGAAGTAACACAGGGACTACATTAGGTTTTATTTCTGGTATACCAGCAAAATTGCTCGCTAAAAAGCCTGTGTGGACCAATCTGGTTTACCAGTTTTTCTGGTAAGACCGCATTGGTATACCATTTTCGTAGACAGCGCTGGTATACCAGGAGTGGAATTCCGTAACTTTACTTTTTCTTCTAACTCGAAACAAGCGTTTGTTTCGAGTTAGAAGAAAAAGTAGTATTCGCTGTCTCTGTTTCGACCAAAATAAATGACAGGGCAAAACAGAGCTAGCGAATACTACTTTTTCTTCTAACTCGATACAAACGCTTGAAGCAAGTTATGGAATATCACTCCAGATTTTGACATTTCAATTGATTAAAATGGCGGAAACGAAATTTTCACGGAGCGAAATTATTAAATTGATAAATATTTTTCGCGACAAAGAATGGTTGTGAATTGAGTTTAATTGTGGAAAGTGTGAAAAAGAAAATGAAAGGAATTCGTTCGTATATCATATTTAGCTTCGATATCATATTTATCCCGTAATGCTAAAAAGGGATTTACCCAATATTGTCTTCGTTTTTTCAAATTTATCAAAAGTTCTTCTTCCTCCAAACATTTTAAAGCCAATATTTTGGCAATTTTAATTTTCTGTTCGCGGTTTAACGACATGTCAAAATTCAAAATCATACTGAAATGTCATACCAGAATTGGCCCACGCAAAAAAAACTAGTAGGCTATTATTTTTGGTGAACCAGCTAGTATACCAGAAATAAAACCTAATGTAGTCCCTGTGTAAGACAACAAAACCAATTTCTATAGTGTAGTGCTTACTCTAGTGGAAGTTAATGAGGAAAGGTCTTATTTTCCATTCTATATAATAGTTGTTCACTGCCTATACATAAAAAAACCATTTTAACTTTACAGGAAATTTAATACTTTCTGTGAACGCATATAAATCTATTATATTGTCGTTGTTTTAAAGAGACTTTGTAAAAAAAATGTAATCGGATGGCTTAATTTTGCATTAATCTTTTAATTTACAGTTTAACAGAAATATGTACTTACAAATATGTATTTCGTACATATTCAGCAGCGAACGAACAGTATTTTGATATTTTAGCATGTAAGAAATTGCTTGCTTTCAGCACCGAAAACCGGGTAATTTTACCCAATTCAAACCCGGTTTTCGGTTCCAGAAAATGGCCGGGATTCCCGGGTACCCGGGTTTCGGGTACCCGGGATTGAATGCTCTAGGCACGAACCAATTCTCTGGCAAATCCAATTGAACATTGGGCACGTGTAACAATCGTTCTTAAACCAAAACCTAAAAGGAATGATATGAAAAAAAATAGGAAAATAAAATCCCCAAAGAAACGAACGGATGGATATTCTCCAGTCTGCCTAACAATTTCCAAGTCAAAGTCGGCAATTCACATCCATATTCAAGTGCATTGCACTTCTAAGCATCTAAATCGATTCACTTAAGACAAAATGGATAAACATATCGATACAAAATATACACAAAGGGCTGACTGTTAGATAGAAAAATACACAAACGAAAGACGAGAAGAAAATGAGGAATTTTTCCCAAAAATTGCTACGTAATTCGATCGGATTGAATTTCCATATTACGAAAGAATTTTCTTAAAGGTAAACATCCTTGTCGGTGTGTGGAACATGTGTTCGATATGTTTTCGGTCTAAATTAAACTTTGCTGAGGGGGGATACAAAAGGGATTCGCCAAGATATTGAATTAACCGACAAAGAAGAGTTTCCTTATATTATAACAAGGAGTGGAAAACTAGTAACCGACATAGCAGTAGGGATGAAACAAAAAAGCAAGGCAAGGCATATCGAGTGAACAGGGCAATAAGGGATCATAAACTTCGACACCAGATGTCCACAACCCTACGAAAATTTTGGTTTATTTTCACTTTGTGATTCGGACTTATCAGCCGGAGCAGATGGGGTCAAACTGGATGTTTATAGTTTATTGCATTTCCCGGAAAATCCACTGAATTGACAAATTCAATTATTCTACTTTAATTCCTTAAAGTCATATGTATTTACTTTTATTTTGAGAGGTAGAAACAGTGTGGGGTGAAAAGTTTCGGGATTGGCAAAATTTTCGACGAAAGTGAAGACTGAGTTTAGGAGATGTCCATAAATTACGTCATACATTTAAGGGAGGAGAGAGAGAGAGGATTCGAAAATGTGAAAATTAGAATGACGTGTGGTCACATTATTGCAATGGGGGAGGTGATTTAGTTATTGTAATTGCTGTTACTAAATTCCACACAAAAAATCGCGAAAAAGCTTTTATTTTGTTAAATAGCTTTATTTTAAAAAGAAAAAAAAATTTTTTTTTGGGTATCAGAAATAAAAGCGAGATAAATAGGAAAATGATAATCACGTTTTCCTTAGAGGCCCTTCCGTTATCCTTACGGTTTTTTAAAGCCAGAATCGAAGTCAGTGACCCCAAAAACCTCCAGAATAGATTTTTCCCCGGAAAATGTAAGAAAGAGGATAATCCCGTTATCCTTACAGGACATACCCTTAACCTCACAAGGATAAATTAGTTAAAATATTGTATTGTCATCGGACGTACGTATGTGTGCAAAGTTTCAAGTCAATCGGATGAGTGTAAGTGGGTCAAAATTGGATTGCAAGATTTGAATCTGACAAACAGGCAAAGAAACAGATACGAGAGCAAGCTAAAGAAAAGGTTTTAAAAACGCTTTTTGTTTTCTTAGGAAAATTTAGCCAACGTTCTTGAAATTGAAACTGGTCAGTCTCTTGTAATAAACTATACGTCACGTAATAAAATTGAACAAAACCCAATTGGATTTATTTTTATAAATTATGTGTTTTTTGCGATCCGGAGAAATCGGTATTTAATAGTGTTCTCCATCCTGTTCCACTCTCCCCGATTTCCTGTGCATAAATCTGAATTTTGATATTTTCCCCATGGAATGTGAAATTTTAAAATTTTTTTCTCAACAATTTTTCACCTTAGAATATATCAAGGAATTTTAATTAAACACAAGAAGGCAGAAAACCAACTCAAATAAAAGAATATCAAATTAATGATAATTTCTATTTAAATTTTATTGCTTTAAAAAGATTATTAAACGCTTAACGTAATAAAACTCTAAAAAAAAGCAATGATTCTGTTGTGTACATTAAGATTACCTGAAGTTAAATAAAATCTAAGAGAAGATTTATTTACACGAGATAAACGAGAAATTTGTTTACATGTTTTTCTGTTTACTTTGGAAATTTACTTCAGCTAAAGGAACTCAGTATGTCACGTTCCTTTTGTTGTTTTAGCAATACGAGTCGAGTTTCATCAAAGATTTCAATTTTAAAATTATTTTGGAAATCAGGTTGCTTTGTGTGCGCTAAAAGTTGAAGAACTTTTAATTAAATTAATAAATAGGTATAAAAACTTTTGGATATGCGAATTATATTGAAACAACAAGTAGTTTTAAGAGACATTTTTAGGTATGAGCTATAAAGAGACGCGTGGTGGGCTAAAGTGGCGCCAAAACCAAAATTCTGCTGAAATTCAAATTGGCACCCAACATTTTTCGACTGCGGCGCATTTCTTTTTGCAATTTTCGATTTTTGGGATCTTTCTTTTTAAAAAAAATTTGCCTACGGCGCAATTTTTGGTGAGCTAAAGACTAATAGTTTTTTTAAACATATATATTACAATAGTTATTAGCAAAAATTGAAAGAATTGCTTTTTTCTCTGATCGGACTTTCAAAAATTCCAAGTACAGGGTGGGCCAGAATAGACGCCTTGGGCAATTTAAAATGGACCTGTACACAATAGAACAACGAACCGGTGGGCGGTGGGCTCAATGGCTCTTTTACGGGACATGTTTGGCGGACGCATTATTTCGAAAAGTTGCGGTTTCAATTGGCCTCCGCGTTCACCAGATCTAACGACTCCAGATTGTTTCCTTTGGGGATATTTGAAAGAAAAGGTGTACGTCAACAAGCCAACAACCATCAGCCAATTGAAAACCAACATTCGCAGTGAAATCGAGGCTATAACACGAAAGGTTATGGAAAATGTCTTGGAAAGAGCACGGATTTGCGAAGCAGAAAATACCACCACTTGCGGGATATAATTTTCCATGTTTAGACCAAAAATATTCCCCATCAATCAACTACATGTATTTGAAAAAAAAATTATAGGTTTCGCTAAAATAAAAAAAAGAATTCAAACCCCCGCGTCTATTCTTACCCACCCTGTATAATAAAAATTTTATGAAAAATAAAAGTACGATAAAAGCGTTGAGAGTTTTTGCGTATTAATTTTTATCTTGCTTTTATTTTTTGCCTAAATACGTAGATTTTTTTTTTTTTTTTTAAATTTTATATAATGTTTTTAATTACCCGTTGGTTTTTTTTCTGAGTTATTTTTCAAAACTCCTTCATTTAATACCCCACACGATCGTTACTTCGTTAATTCGATTTGGATAAAGTTGGCGACAGGATTTCTGAGGACATTTCTACTGTCTTAGACAAAAATGTTCTAAAAAAATCGGCCGGTAAGTCTCATTTTAATGGCAAACCATGAAAATAACCAAAACTTTTGTCTAATCGAGACTTAGAATGAAAATATTTTTAACATAACAATTCAACCTTTACATTTCTTAACGAAAAAAAAAAATTTTAAAAACCATTTCTGTGATCACGAAAGTCATAAAACCAAGGCTATTATCATAAAAATGGTAATAATTTTATAGGTTTAAAATTCCAAATTTTGAATTATTGAAATTTTTTATCATTAAAAAATACCTCAATGGAATTGTCGTGATTTTCACAGTAATTTGTATTGACATTCTTTCCTTATGATACTTTTACAATATTTAAAACTTTAGAAATTCTTAAAAAAAAAAACATAAAAAAATTACAATTGCCAATTTGGCAATAGTGGCATACCTTATATGGTGATATTAAAAAATATCAGTTGTGATCATCACAAAACTTGCTCTGCAATATTAAAGATACGTAAAAACCCTTTTGAGTTTGGCTATAGGCATTTTTCTCAAAAACGCGTAATTTTAGAAAATATTTCAAAAACTCAATTTTTTCAAATATTTTAAGAACCGTTACAGATACGTAAAAATCGCTAAAGCAAAGAATACAGAAAATTTTATTTTCTTTTAATTTGGTTATATAATTTTTTTCATAAAAGGTCACAGTTTTCGAGAAATTTTCAAAAAACTGTCTTTAAAAAAATGTATGGGAGATACCCGTTATACCCAACGTTACTTTTTCAAAAGTTGACAGAAAACTACGATTTTCGTAAAATTTATTTACAAAGAATTTCTAGTCGCTAGCTCAACGCGTTCTCGAGTTATTGAAGATAGATACAGACCGACAGACAGATGCATGGACGACATCCTAAAAATTTTGCTGGTACGACAAAATTTTGCCGGTTTTTCGATACTTACACATGCTGGTTTCATTAATTCAAAAAAATTAAATGCGTGTTACACTCTCTTTACTATTTTTTGCATTTTGACCATTAACGAACTGGACCTCACATTTCATGAAAAAAATGGTTTGCAAATCCTCAGTTTTATCAAATTTCAAGTCTTTAGCTTTATTCGTTTTTAAGGTATCGTGATCACGGATAAATTTTCTACATTTTTGCTTTAACGGTTTTTTTTTGTATCTCTAACGGTTCTCAAGATATTTGAAAAAAAAAAACAGTTTTTTAAAAATCTTTCGAAAACTATGCACTTTTATGAAAAAATGCATATAATCAAATTTATAGCAAATAATATTTTCTACATTTATTGCTTTAACAGTTCATACAAATACCTAACGGTTCTTGACATATTTAAAAAAAATCAAGTTTTTTGAAAATTTTTCGGAAACTGCGCTTTTATAAAAAACCACATTTAACCAAATTCAAAGGAAATAAAATTTTCTGCATTTTTTCCTTTGACGGTTTTTAGGTATTCTTAACGGTTCCCAAGATATTTGAAGAAAATTTTTTAGCATATTTTTTTCCAAAACTAAATATTGCAGAGGAAAGTTTTGTGTTGATCACAACTGATATTTTTTAAATGCATATTAAAAATGTGAATATAAAAAACCCGAAGAGTAAGGCGGTTGACGATTATTTTATGTTATTTTCTTTACGGTGCAGGGACATGGCAACTAGGGCCTGCAAAAATACCGGGTTTCGGATTTACCGGTAAACGGTAAATATTTTTAGTAAAAACCGGTTTACCGGTATTTACCGGTAAATCGCTATTTAGATAAAACAAATCATGTATAGCATATTAGTGACAGTGAGAGGAAAAAAAACGTACGAAGAAATAAGTAACAATAATTTTATAATATTTATAGTGTAAATCATAAAATCAAGAAAACAAGAACACATAATTATAACAATTCAATAATAAAACCAAAATACGTTAATTACGGCTACAAATGCCAAATATGGTTGTTTTTTCTTTTCTGTTTTGTTTTGATTTTTTTTCTCTAATGTAATATCGTCGGCTAAAAGTGAAATTGTGCTAAGTCCATTTGGTATAATTTTCCAGAAGAGCAATGAAAACCTTATTAAATCGTTTTAATTCTCTTTCAATAAACCTGAGTTTTTTTTAAATGAAAAAAATTGGGCTCAGTTTTCTTTAAATGAGACTCTGTTTTCTTTAAATGAAAATTAAAATTATTTAACAAGGTTTTTTATTGCTCTTCTGTCAAATTTGGTATAATGGACTTAGCACAATTTCACTTTTAGCCGACGATTTACTTATATACATGTACTAGAAGTATACTTCAGTTTGCTCTTACATTCGGAAAGCTTGTAAATATTGGGCTTTTTCGATAATTAAGGTTTTTACAAAAAAATTTACGATTTTGACATTTTTGAATTATCAGAAAAGCCCATTTTCATAAGTTATTTCATTAAAACATTTGAAGACTTCGGTGCAAAAAGCGGTCACCTCCACTTTTTGACGAAAATGAGTTATTGCAGTTGGCGCAAGAATAAAAGAATGCGCATATTTGGCTGCAAACTCCGGACTCGTTGGAGGACTGTGTAAAAAGTTATTAAAGAAAAGGAGACGACTGAAAGCATTGTTTCATATAATTTGACGCAGAATTTTTTTTTCAAAAAATCTTTAATTTTTTCTGAGAGTTTTGTTTTGTGAAATTGAATATTTTTTTATTTGTTTATTTTTGAACGCTATTGAACATATTTTGGACTGTATTTTGTAGCCAATAATGCATTTTGAAAACCGCTAATATCCTCTTGGGTGCCAGAAACAGCTATCTCCAAAATTTAAAATGTCTATAACTTTTTCGAAAAAAAAAATAGATTTATCTCAAATTAAAACGATGTAAGAATACATGTTTGATTTAAATTGTAATTTTTTAACTTTGTCCCAAAGCAAAAACTTCACGCTAATATCTTTTTTGTCTCTCCTGAAAAATTTGAAAAAGTGGGGATGACCGCTTTTTACACCGAGGTCTTCATTTAGAAAAAAAAATTACCAGAAGTTATGTTTTAATTGTCAGCCTGTCGTTTCGAGCCTTGTTTTGGCTCATTTTTAATGTAACATTTCCACAAAGTTTTTACGGCTAAATATTAACAGTTATAACTAGGGCCCGGATTTAAGGCACTTATAAAATGGGAAAAAAGGCAGGCAAAAAGGCAGTATAAAAGACTGAATAAGCATTAATTTTTCAAAAAAAAAGGCATTTATTTAAACAAAAGGCATTTTCATTGCACGAATATGACATATCATGTATCACAAAATTGAACGCAGAACGCTTGCAAAAAATTTCAGATAAATTAAATTCATATAAATAAATTTAAAAAAATATATAAAAAGCTAATAGCCGTATAAAGAGCCTCACTTCATTTAAGTAATATAAGTGTTCGCTGCTTTTTACCTACAACTTGTGATAGTGACGTTACTTTAGGTGCATTAAGAATCATAATAGGTAATACGGATCTAATACTGATTGCAAGAAATAATTAAGTGAACTAATAAAACTTACCTAAAAGTTCTTTTCTAATCCCCGAAATTGTTTCTAAATAGCAGGTTTCCAATTCTTTCGTAACGTTGATTCATCTGGAATTTTTTCATGGCAATATTTTTGAAAAAAACTCTTTCAAAATATAATTATTCAATTTCCAAAGTGGAATATTTGCTTTAACAAATGCCATACATAAATCTCTAAAAAATTATGAGTCGCTTCTTCTGCTGATTGCATTTTTGAATATCCCGACTTTTTTTGAACTTGCTTTCTGCAATAAATTCTTGTGTATGGCAATTTTTATGTGTTGTGTCACAAAATACTTTTTTGAATGATTCACTACTTTTTCGCAAATTTTGCAGAAAAGCAAACTCCCGTCTGTCGAGAAACAGTCTTTACCAAATGTATTTACAAGGTTCACGAGTATAAGGCGGTTTTCTCGTGTGATTTTTGGCATTTCTAAGATTTCAATTTACTACCAAAACTAAACTGATCGTACATTGGCGCAACTGTCATAAATATAGGCATTGCCAAATCAAAAAAAAAATAATGATAATTTTTATGGGTACTTAAATTACCCTAAAAGGAATTTATAAATCTTTTTAAGATCGGAATTATTAAAAAAGGCATTAAAAAAAGGCTAAATGGTCGAAAAAGTGGGAAAATAAGCAAAAATGCCTAAAAGGCAGTTATTATACAAAAATGAACGAAAAAAGCAAAATAGGCAAAATGCCTTTTTGCCTTAAATATCCGGGCCCTGGTTATAACATATTGAATTTAAATGGTCGTTTAACGCCTTTGAAGATGAACCAAAACAAGGCTCGAAACGTCAGGCTGGAAAATTAAAACACAACTTTTGCTTTTATTTCTTAAAATTGGACCGCTAAGCCCGCCAAACTAATACAAAAAAAAAACCGAAATACCGGTATTTTTTAAAAAAAATTACCGGTAATTTCGGTAGTAAAATTGGCCGGTAAAACCGGTAAACCGGTAAACCGGTTTCCGGTATTGCAGCCCCTAATGGCAACAAATATTGATATTATCCAAATTATGAAACATTAAAAATTTGCATTTTCTCGTATAAAATCTGTAACAAAACCCACATAAATTTTGTCCCTTAGGGAAATATGTGCAAAGCCCAATTTGAAATTTCTTGTACTTTACAGTTAAAATATTACTGAAGGGACCAACTGAAAGTCAAAAGTTAATTAACATTCAGACGCAGGTAACATAATGCGGTATCCATGTTTGAAATCAATTAAAATGTTTGCTCGTGTAAATCCAGATCCCAAGTACTTGTAAAGTCCAGCGATATCCCATAATTTAATCCAGGATAGATCTCTCCATTGAAGGTCGGCAGGTACTGAATATATTTCTGCCATCTAAGGATGACTGTCCTCGATTCCTGTCTATCCTATGCTTAAGTGGTCGATTAAGAATAACCAACAGCGACGGATGAGCGACCAGTTGAAGGACCAAAGAACGATCTGGTGGACTTCATAAACATAAATTGTCTCCTGATATCAAGTCCCCAACGTCATAAACTGCTCTTCCGTATGGGAATGCGGAAAGCAAACATCCCAAGGGGGACAGGGGCGAGGAAAATCGAGCAGAGTTATCACTTCCGGAGGTTTCAACAGTCGTACAAAGGGGTAAACAACCCCAGAGCCGACCGGGTAAAACGGACCGCATCCGGAAGGACTGAAGTTTTCCACCACATCGGATTATTTTGTAACAAAGCTGGGTGAATGGATTTCATTTCGTTAGGATATTCCTCCATGCTATCTTCATTTTTGTGTTGGGCAAAGTGAATTTTATCCTCCTGAGATGTTGTCGGAAATACACACCAAAGGTGGATCCTGTGTGGTCGCTGAAGCTCCAGAAGGTTTCAAATTCAGTAAGAAACAGTAGCCACTGCCGAGACTTTAATCTTATTCTTTGGTGTTTGCCATCAGGATTTACGTATTCTTTCAGAAAGAAAGACACAGGAGACGTAGAAGGGACCACAGACAACCCAAGGGTTGGCCTCATAACAAACATACTTAAGCATCTTCCTTACTTCTATAATCCGACGTTAATTAATTTCGTGGAATTAGGAGCTTACGCTGGAGATTAGTCGCATTCCGAATTCAGCAGCTAAAATATTTTGCAGACATCTTTTTTTGGAGAGGATATTTTAGACATTTTCATGATTTTAAAGTTGGAAAAATGGTTTTAGTTGGAAAATTTCGCTCGTTGCAAATCTTTTTCTACTTTTTTTTTTGGTTAAAAATGCGATTAAAGGAACTTTTGAGACACAAACTGATGCACTTATCACCAAAAACAAGGTGTAGGAAAGTTTACCAACTTTTTTTTAGTTAATACTAATAGAGCTATTACGTAAAAGAACTTTTCCAAACGTTACAGGAATTTTGTGCCAGATGTAGACGTGATGGATAATTTTTCGACAATTTTTTACTGATATTTTTTTTGCAAAAAAAAATTTATTTGTTCAACTTTTTAAACGCGCGAGTCAGGGAATTTTTTTCCGCCAATTTAAAACATTTCCTTAACTTTAGGCGTACTCAGGATTTTATTTACGGGGATGGGGAGAGGGGTTTTGAGTTAATGTAAAAAGAAAAACAAATGTAATATAAATTTATAATAAAGTCTTTAAAAAATGCGCCGCAGGCCAAGTTTTTTTTCGAAAGAGAGTGATTTTACGCTTACGATTTTTGAATTGAATGTCTCCGCGGAATATTCTGCAAAAAGTGTGACGAGGGGCAGGGTCCAAAAAGCATAAAATTATCCTGACGTATTTTAGACAACCTCCACATTTTTTTCGTGGTTTATTGAAGACGAAAAGGAAATGTTCAAAAGTTATGGAAAACTTTGTTACCAGATTTTGAATTTTATTTTCAATTTTTGGGCCGTATGCATATAAATGAACATATGCTTATAGTCTACATTTTTGGAGCGAATTTTTGAATTGATATGAACAAAAGTGGGCAAATGCTTTTGCTTGAGATTTGACAATAAACACCTGCTTCCGAAGTACAGCATTTGCTCACTTTTGTTCTTATAAATTCGAAAATTTGCTCCAAAAAAGTTGATAAAAAGTCATAAAAATTGGAGAATTTGCTCCGAAAAAGTAAAGTATAAGCATATGCTCATTTTTATGCATATGGGCCATTATTTTGGTAATATTTGATTGTTCTAATTTTTAAAAAAGTTTTCTATCAAGACAAGTTGCTTTGCATGGTTTTAAAGACATTTTGTGTGTTTAACTGGTCATATTTCGCAGAATGTCAAATAATTGTTATTTCAAAGACACAATAATTGTAATTTCAGTTAAATTTTATAAATTATCATCTCACAAAACATCCGACAGTTCAACATCCTGTGAAAAGTTGCCATTAAATCGACATTAAGAAAGTATTTTACTTTTCAACACGACATAGTTTTTTTTTCTGATTGTGGAACTCTCTAAAGCATGAAAGTACCATCTGTTGGTTACGGATGTATCCCTCGGGATCATAATATTCTCCCACGGATGGATCGATTCCCGGTTTAATCCTACAGCATCAACGGGAAAGAGTCAAGTGACATAAAGCTAGAATCGGGATGGCGTCAGGAATGGGAAGTTCGCAGGCAAGCGAATAGTAAATAATAAGGAATATAACTTCTCCCCCTTCTTCATAGGACCATCTAATGCTAATGTTGATGCTGACATGGTTAAAGTTTCAGGTTGAGTTGTGAAGTTACACACAAGACACAATTCTCCTGTCTCTTATATTGACATAAAAAACCATATGACGACCATTTTTATAAAAGTTATTCCTGTTTTATTCCTGTTATTCCCCATGTTTTTCATAACATTTCATATTCCATTTCTCTTTATGTCGTATGTGTCCATAATTTACAGCATGCGAAATGTGATTATTTCTCGACGCGTTCGAATGTGATGTAGCGGAAGGGATGTGAATGAATGTTGCTGGGAAAGACTCTTCGGGGCCACATCCGGAGAGTAAGGTGGTTGCTTTGTGAAGTGCTTTTTCTCGGGGTGGCTGGGGATGCGTTACGCTTTTAAATGGAGTTTTTCCCATCTATTGAGGTCGGGATTAAATGAACTCTTTCCGCATTACGCCTATGCGATAAGCACGCAAGGATCCGACCTGATCCTCAATTCAAATCTGGAGGCAGGACGACATCTCGAAAAAGGATTTCCCTGAATTGTCGATAAATGCTGTGACGACGATGAGGCAATGGAAGTTGAATTGTGGAAATGAAGGCTGAGGGTTATGTAAGAAAGGATTTACTGCGTTATCATATGAATATTTAATCAAATGGGCGATGATCTGGAATGATTCGCCTTGAGGAGGAAAGCAGGAAAATGTAGGAGGAATAAATTCTCTTCCAGCACTGTTACACAGAATACGCAGGTTAATTTTGTTTTCATTAATTGAATTCGAAAACGTTTTATGGAAAACACTTTGATTTGTTTTTCATTCAAGTATTTATTATTCCAGGATTTTTGTCAATTCCGCTCTTTTAAATTATTGGTGGAATAAATTAGGGGGGCGAAAGTATACACGAAAAACGACGCATAAAATTTTAATGAATTCGGGTTATATTGGAAATTCCCTTTTATTTTAAGAAAATTTCGTTTATTTCTCCACCTCCCAGTGTCAAATTTCGGTTGAGATTTTCCATCGAAATAAATGTCCTTCTTCTACTTTCAGTCATGTTCGAAATTTCTTCTTTAATCTCATTTCACACAAATTTAATGTGAAACTCCTGCAGCAGGACGTGGAAAAAGGAAACTTCGTATAGATATCGTCTATAAAATGGAGTTTTTTTTCGGCAAAATTGACTGAAAAAGTTTTTCTCTGCTGGAAGAAAACTTACGAGTTAAGGGTGAACACAGACGAGTTCGAGTACGATTTTCCATAGAGATTTTCTTGAGGGCGCGCGAATTGAGTTTCTTTTCTACTTTTCGCAAGATTTTTTTCTTTCCGTTTTACGAGTTTGAAAGATTTATGAGGCTAACATGCAAATTGATTGTGTTGAGTTTGCTATCCACATAATGAAATCGCACTGAATGGGAGATATGTTGGCGGGAGGATGCAGGGGAAAGTGATATATTATGGCTCGCCTCAGCCAAATTTTATATTGTGGAAAAAAATGTGTGCGAAAATTTGTCTATAAAATAATAAAATCTTGTTAAGTTCTGAATGAGTTTTTCCACCTGAAGTTCTCCTAGGAAATTGAGTTTTCAAAGTGTTGCAAAAAATTTAAGAAGTTTTCAAGACCGGCCATAAAAAATGTTGAAAAATGGTACATTTTCGAAGAGGAAAAAAAGTTCTAGGTTACACTTACGATTTTTTCTTGAATTTGTCCGTGAATTGAAGGGCTTGCAGCAATAAGGGGGTAACTCCATTTATGGCACTTTTGGGAAATTTGAAAAAAAAAACGTTTTAAAACTTCAATTTTCAATCTTCATTAAAAAAATGTGTTTTGCCACCATTCACTTGCACAGAAAGCACTTTTATTTCATTTTGCTTCAAGTCACATGTTTCAAGCTCTAAAACTTCCATTACAACTACAGGGTGGGCCAGAATAGACGCGGGGGTTTGAATTCTTTATAAATTTTTTATTTTAGCGAAACCTATAATTTTTTTTTCAAATACATGTAGTTGATTGATGGGGAATATTTTTGGTCTAAACATGGAAAATTATATCCCGCAAGTGTTGGCCATTTTCTGCTTCGCAAATCCGTGCTCTTTCCAAGACATTTTCCATAGCCTCGATTTCACTGCGAATGTTGGTTTTCAATTGGCTGATGGTTGTTGGCTTGTTGACGTACACCTTTTCTTTCAAATATCCCCAAAGGAAACAATCTGGAGTCGTTAGATCAGGTGAACGCGGAGGCCAATTGAAATCGCTTCTTTTCGAAATAATGCGTCCGCCAAACATGTCCCGTAAAAGAGCCATTGAGCCCACCGCCCACCGGTTCGTTGTTCTATTGTGTACAGGTCCATTTTAAATTGCCCAAGTCTTCTTAACAAAATGCTGAAACAAAATTAAAAAAATAAAAATAAAAAAAAAAGTTATAAAGACTTCAAACCCCTGCGTCTATTCTGGCCCACCCTGTACAACCCACTCTAAAATATATTTGCCAACCATGAAAAATTTTCGGTTGTGCGAATTATATAACGAAGGTAAATCTTTTTCGTCCCTCCCCCCGCCCCCTCCTCGTCTTACTTTTTAGTATTTTTTTGTATGGAGTTTATTTACCACCGTCTTATTACCGCAGATCCCTCCCCCCTAAAAGTGAAGCATTTGATACTTTATTCCGTGATTTTAGTGAAACAAAATTCAAGTTCCACAACTGTTTACACTATTTATTCCTGAAAGACATCGAAACTCGAATTTTTTGATAAAAAGTCGCCAGAAAAAATTCAAATTTTGACCACTTTCGCTAAGCGAATTTATTCTGCGATAGATTAATAAAATTGCAAGGCTTGCAGCAAGAAGAGGGTAGCTCCACTTTTGGGAAAATTGACTTAATTTATTCCTGCTGAAGCTATCTATTTATCTATTGTATTATATTGTATGTCTATCTATCTGTTCGCTTAAAACTCGAGAACCAGTGAACCGATTTGGATTAAACTTTCAGGGAAGCCCTAAATTTTAATAAGAAAACCATTTACGGTGCACGAATTAGGGTTTTACCATAGTTTATTAACCAAATCCCTTGCCTGTATAGCATAAAGGATAAAAGTGGAAAAAATCGAGATGAATTCCTGACAAACAAGAAAAACGTCGAAACAATGACGAACATGTGTTCAGTGGGCCAATTGACGGCTGTAATTCTAGGATGACGTCGAGCGGAAGCAGTGTACCAGAAATAAATCATCAAACGAATCCCGCCACCCCATAATCCCAAACCAACAGGACCAGATACAGAAGCTAATGGCATCATTCATGAATTGACGAAGGAGGAGAGTCCTTCATTTCGCCATTATTCGCAGAGATTCCATTCATTCGAACGTTTCGAACTCTCAATCCTGTCTGTTATATTCCATTATCCCATAATATCCCGAGAACTGTATTGAAGCTAGGAAAGGAAAAAAAATTATTCACATCCACAAAGTGGAAATCAAGGAACCGTAAGAAGAGAGTAATAAACACATAAATAAACCGTCAGGGTAACGCCATTTCTCATCCCATTCGTGCCCCGCACGGAATTCATCATTCCCAAATCATAATCAGCGTAAAGTTTAATAATGTCGACTCCATATGGATAATAAATAGGGAAGCTTTTAATATTACAGAGCTGAATAGAGGAAAATAATCTTCATTATTACCCGACAAATTAAAGAAATGAGGACATCACGTTCCTGTGGGTGAATCTACAACAGTAAAAAAAAAATTTCCACCAGGAATCGCTGGATCCTCAAGCATAAAGCCTGAATTCTTGGGATAAAACACTTCCAGACCCGTGTAGATAACAATAGGCTTTTTGTTTAAAATTCTTTTCTTTTATTTTTTCAACTTTGGTCTGATGCGGAAATGTGCACTCATTCGCTATTATTTACTGAATTCAACATCTGGGCTGTGGTCAAAAGCGTAAAAATTCAGGTGAGTAGGACGAATCTATAGAGTATCTGAATGCAATGTCCTACTTGTAGCGTTGTAGTAAAATGTGAAGAATTGTTAAAAATTAATTAATCTGAGGCGCAGATAGACATTCACGGCGGTGTGTCAAGCATTCTCACCGAAGTAAAACTCACCGAAAAAACTCACCAAAAAAAACTCACCGAAAAAACTCGCCAAAAAAACTCACCGAAAGGAAATTTCACCGAAAACAAAACTCACCGAAAGGAAATTTCACCGAAAGGAAATTTCACCGAAAACCAAACTCATCAAATGCAAAACTTTTAGAAATGTTAAATTCACCGAAAACAAAAATCACCGAGATTCACTGAAATTTCAAATTCATTGAAAACCAAACTGACCAAAAGAAAATTTACGAGTTTTTCATTTTCACATTTCGGCTAGTTTTCCATTCGGGAGTTCGGTTCTAGGTGAGTTTTATTACAGTAAGTTTTCTTTCGGTAAGTTTTGGTGTAACGTATAAACGGCCGCCTGGTGCCGCTTTTTCGGGGACGGTGCTTAAAATGGGATTCTGCTTAAACGGGTGCAAATTTTGCCCTGGGCGTTCTGACGTCAATTGCAACTGGTTGTATTCTAATTTTTATGGAACAATCCTGCAAAATTTCTGTCTTATCAAAACCCCTTCATTTTGCAAATTTTTGGGAGATCAAAATATTTGAACTGTTAAATGCTTTTCTTAAAATTGAATAATGAGGGAATTCACAGTCCTCTTTTAAATTGCGGGTAAATTTACCGCTCGGTAATTCAGTCAAATTTAACAGATTTTTACCGAGACGGTAACTTGGTTCATGTAAAAATGAATTACCGGATTCGGTAATTGTATACATGCCTCGAGTCGTGTTTTTCAGCCTCGGTATTCGGTATCAAGAATCAACCGCGAGTCGCGCTAGTAATGTTTTTAGTTGTCAAATTTTCTCGCTGGCTTTTTGTTAATCTCATCGGACTGATGCAAATTTTTTCAATTTTGATAGCCGTTGCCACAATAGAAATTCAAAAGAATACATCAAACATATGGATTTAAAGGTATGTGATATATTTTACAATCAAATTCGCAGTTCATGATTTGGTCACGTATCAAATAAAAGCGCTGTTCTCAAATCTGTGCTGTGGGATGTTCACAGCAGAATATTTTCAGTCTTTTAATATTACCGAAAATACCGAATACCGACTACCGAAGAGGATTGTGAATACCCTCAATAAATACGCTTTCCATTTTTACGTAATTAGCAAACACACAAACAATTTGTTGTTTATCTCCCTTATAATTACCTGGTAACAAAAAAAAACCAAAAAAAAAAACGCCGTACAAAAAAGTATTTTTCAGATCTGCTACCGTTGCTACCACAAGGCCATTCAACGAAACCACTACCTTGACTAATAATTGAAAAATTAACAAAAAACAAATTTTAAAAAAATTACAAACAAACTGTTTTCCAAAGTCAGCATAAAATCATCGCGGTGTCCAATTAATCTCTGTGGATGGCGGTAAAATGAGCAATTTTGAGCGGTAAAATTCCGCTTTCAATCACGACTGTTTCCATAACATTCAGTTCCGCTTCGGTTCCGATTGCGGGCAGTAAACTTTATGATAGCCCATCAGTGATGTCAGAGTACTGGGAAATGTTGGCACGTGAAAGTGGGTGGAAAATTGCCCATTCGATGAAGATTACCCTAACCAAAACTGAATCAAATGAATCCAAAAAAAACGCATAATAAAATATTTTTCCCAGACAGATGAAATGAAATGCTGTTTAATGATGACAGCGATTTCTGCTTGTAAGCCGATGAAATGCGATTTTCCGGACAGGTGAATGCGAGATATTTTACCGACAGAGTGAATGAATAAATGGCCTTGGAAAAATACCAACCGAGAGCTACAGCGATAGGGCGATGAGTTTTCCAGATGTCCATCGTCAGAAGCACCAGAAAATGATGGAAACTCATGAAAAGTGGAAAGAACCACAGATAACCGTCAAGAACTGTGGAAAAAAACAAATGCTCTAGACAGCAGGTGAAATTGAGGTGTTATTGACATTCTGCGGTCAAATATTTGATTTTTATCTGGAAAATCACCGGCAATAATGGGTTAGCGTTTTATTGCTCTTTTTCCGATTTTTCCCCACGGGATCGACGTTTAAATAATCCAGTCGACAGTTAAAAGATAATTCTAATTTTGCTCTGACGAAACTGAGGACATCACTCTAAAAATTGTTCCTCCTTCCAAGGTTTAGCGGGAGGAAAGGAGGAACGAATCAGATTAAGGGCTTCGGTAAATTTTTCCGTACTTCGTTTACGGCATTCTTACACACATTTCTCCTGAACGTTTTAATTTTCATATCCCCTCGGCAAAAGTCCGCCAAAAGTTCAAATGGATTCGGTTACCTGCTGGAATTCCGACTTCAATTTATCATTGTCGCGAGGGGTAATTTCTTGGCATTCGCCAAGCGGCTTAAAGTATTAGCCGTAAAGCGTATTTAAAATGTTTTCCTTTCATCGTTTTAGTTTTTCTTCACATTTTCCGACATCGCATCGTGTCGACCATTCACCAAGAATGTATGAAAAATGATCCAACTTTGGGGTACAAATGACATTTAAAGGTGGGTAGTTTTGATTTAAATACCCCACAACTATTTCCTTGCTAGAGTAATTAACAATCCAGCGATTTGTTCGGTTTTAATCTGCTTTAATGATAGCAAAACTGTCTAGCCAGACCACCATTATTTGTTTCGCTGCAACGTTCTGATAAGCGCGACGTACATAGATACAGAAACTCACAGTCGGGAATTAATTTTTCGGTGGGTGTTTTTGCCCTTTTGATTTTTTTTTTGTTGAATTTCTGGATGGACTGAAGTTTCTGTTAGCCTTGCAAATAGAATTTTTTCCTACCAGAAGGACGACGTTTTTCTCACATCGTCCACTGTCCGTCGGTCCGGAAATAATCGAAAAAGTTTTACATTTTCGAATGGGGATTGAATTTTAGATGGTGGCGAACGTTAGGATTCTTATTTTGGCGATGGGGTATGTGGGAAAGCTCTTCTCTAGAAATTCAATGTCTATATAGTGACTTTTAGAAAAAAAAACGTCAAGCAAAAAAAAAAGTGGTAAACATGCGATAACATAAACTTTTTCCATTCGAAATTTTCTCAATTTTTCACTGTCGACTGAAGGTTTTGGTGGAAATTTTACAGTTTCCCGAAAAGCTGTTGGTTTTATTGTAGTTTTTTCATATGTCTGCTGCCAATGGAAAGTTCTGGAGTGTCGGAAAATTGAAAATTCAATTTTCTCAAGCATTTAAAAAAAATATTTTTCTTGTTCCTAGAAAATTGTCAGACTGCGGCTAAAACAAGTCATTTTTATGAGTTGCACGACTCATAAAAATGAGTTGGAGATTTTGTCGGTGAAAATTTGAAAATATTTCTGTGGCCACAAACAATAACTGCTTTAGTAGATTTTCAGGTGTAGTAAATATTCTTTTTGTAGTATTAAATACAGTAAATATTGGCTTGTCGAGTTAAATCGGCTTAAGAGGGCGGTTATTGCTCTGGCCACATATTTCTTCAACACTTTTGTGACATTTTTGTTAAAATTAGAATGAGGACTTGCTATTGCCGAGTTAAAGTATTTTGTATATACGGTTAATAAATATGGAAATCAGTTTCTTAAACATTTTTGAAAAAACCGCCATTATTATAGGATTTTTATGTAAAATTTCCAATTTTTGGCACTGGATTCGCTATTTGCGACGCCAAACATCTCTCAATATTATTTTTTTTTTAGAAAATTAGAGAAAAAAAGGATATTTGCGTTATCCTTACAGGACCGTAACAAATTTTCCCAAAGATTAGATCTAGCGCAGTCGCTTTTCCGGTCCGAAAAACATTTTAGGAATTTAGTATATGTTGAAAATAGTGAACTCAAAAAAATCAAGACTATTCACTATATCGAATTGTTTACTTTATCGAGCATGTTCTATAATTTGCAAGAATTTAGGAAATTTTCGCGTTCGTTTTCAAATAACTCCCATGGTATACAGGTACTCTGCTTATTAGATGTCGTTCATTTTCACTGGTATCTACTTCGATTGGATTTAAAACGTTCAAATAAATACTAGGCTGAAAGTGAAAATCGCGAGAAAAATATTTATTTTATTTTTTAAATCTTTTTAAATCTTTGTGCAAACCTACATAATGCTAGCTTTCGGTTCAAGGAAGAATAATTTAAATCGAGATCCTTATATTTAGGGATTTTTGAAAATCCTCATTTTTGAAAGCTTTTATTTAGCTGACGTTCGTATCTGTTTGTTTGTTGGTCTGTCTTGTCTGTCTGTCATCTTGCAATCTAACTTTGATCCACTTCCACTCATCCGATTGACTTGAAATTTTGCACATATACATAAGTCCAATGACAATACAATAAATTCAAAACCTGGTAAGGATAAGAAAAGGCCCTGTAAGGATAACGTGATTATCCTTTTCCTCAAATTTTCCGGAAAAAATCTCATCTGGGGGTTTTTGGGGTCGTTGAATCCGGTTTTCACGATAAGAAGTTTGTAAGAATAACAGAAGGTCCTGTTAGGATAACGTGATTATGCTTTTCCTCAAATTTTCCGGAAAAAATCTCATCTGGGGGTTTTAGGAGTCGCTGAATTCGATTCTGGGGTCAAAAAGTCCTATCTGAAAGGTAAAGATTATATTCGAAGACTAAAATATAAGTTTAAGAGTGGCGCAAGACCAAAACAAACGTCTTTTTGGATTTGTAGTCATACTAATCAAATACAAAATTACTAAAAAAGGCAAAATAAAAAAAAATTTTTGAGAAAAGCTTTTATTTTTAAAAATAATACTTAAAAGAAAGAAATATTTTTTGGGCTTTGTGTCAGAAATAAAAGCGAGATAAAAACATAAAAAATAAAATAAATATTTATCTCGCTTTTATTGCTGATACACAGCGCACAAAAAATTATTTATTTCTTTTTAGTATACTCAGAAAAATGGAGGCTAACTCGACGACCTACATACGGCGTAATTAGCCTCGGGCAGGCGCGCGTTCGCCTGCATGCGGGCAAGTAAAACTGAGTTGACCTGTGGTCGGAGAAATTCTGAAATTAAGCCACCAGCAGGTGAAGTAGGGCATTGGGACCTGCACGATTCGACCTTAGATAGGTTAACTCTGACCGCTAGCCGGCTTACAGAAACCTCTGTAAGGTCAGAGTTAACCTGACAAAAAGTTGACCTGGACATTTTTCTGAGTGTAGGTACATTTTTTTTTAAATAAAAGTTTTTTTTATTTTTATACATATTGATTTTTTTTTTATAAATAAAGTTCGTAAACAAAAGTTGCTAAAAAGATTAGGTAAATAAATTGTGAAACATTTCCCTACCCTTGAAAAATATAAAAAAAAATATTTATAAAAAGTGTCTTGAAAAAATGATAAAAAACAGCATAAAAGTGAATTCTTAATGTGAAAAAACTCTCTTAAAAACCAGCAAATCTAAATAATAAAAAAAAACTTCCAAAAAGCATCCACAACTTTATTTTTCAAGTGTTGTGAAAACATCTTTTCGATATCCCACAACTCAATAGAAAACCTTTCCTTAATGCCATCGAGGCTTGTTTAGATTTTTCATTTAAGCATTAAATGGGCCAATACTTTTTCCATTTTCCGTCAATATTTTTTTGGCATCATCTGAACGCCTTAACATGTAGAAAACAAGAATAAGAACCACACAAAAGAACAAGACGAAGGACAACGGCAAAGAAACGAAAGATGTCGAGAGTATTCCTGTTATCGGAACACAGGAATTGTCATTCTATCAAAATAGCAGAAAAAAGAGGAATAGACACAGACCACTAAAACACAATTTCACCCCGAAATATCTACAGAAAATGATACTCGTTTGAGGCAGCCAAAATATCCAGAAGGGGTGGATGGATATTTCTTGCCATTGGAAGTTTGCCAAATGTTTTTGTAGCTGTTATTGTCATCCTGGATGATGCTGGTCTCGGTTTCGATTGCTGGTTATTGGTGGTAAATGGTATCCAAGAAAGGATATCGGAGAACTGCCTGATGCTCACATTTTGGGGCCCATTTCGGGTGATCCTTTGACATGGGGGCGGCTTTTCTGATACATTTGGAAGTTTTCCCAAGATGTTGCAAGTTCTTGATGTCGAGGATAATATGAACATAACCTAGAGTCGTTATGGCAATCCAGTTTGGGGAGCGCCAATCGACCTCACTTACTATATTGTATATATATAGTATTATTAGCTATAGTATAGTTATCTGTGTTATCCTTGATAAATACGACTTTACCGATCAGGCTATATGCTGGCAACGGTTTTGTAATTTAGAAACTTTTCCAAGTCCTTTTTCTACGATGGACGAGGGAGGTGATTCTCTCGTGTGTGGCTCATCGTGACATGTGAGATGGATTAACTTGTCCTGTCAATCGGGATAGTAGATAAGATAGACGTCTTTCAAATGTGAAGATTTTCCTAGATTCGTGGGTTACGGATCTGTCTACATATATGCTGGATGCTCTTGGATTTGGGATTCATTTGCTAAGGGTTAGACCCTGAGATTTGGTCTTTTAATGGGAGAGCACTGATAGATTGACGTGACATGCCTTTAATGAGACAATTTTAAAGAAATTCTGCAAGAAAATAATTAGAAAAAAAAAACTTAAATTCGATCAAATATGATTAATAGTTTTTTCTTTATCATTTTTAAATTTTGACTGATAATGACAATTTTTAACATTTAAAAAAAAAACTTTTCCTCAATGTTAACAAAATTTTGCTTTATTATTTATGGAAATTGTTTGTGCTTTGGTTTTGAAATTTTCCAATGTTTGAATTATTTTTAACGACAAAAATAAACTTTATTATGGCCGCAATTCCTTTACGGTAAACATTCATTTCAGGTTTCATGAAAACCTTCGGCTTCGGCCGAAGATTAAGAAAAAGGCCGAAGTTCGGCTTCTGTTTCAGCCAACAACTGACTTTCAGTCGGACTCTAGCGACAATAGCCTAATGATAATTTTCCCGTATTTCCACCTTTCATTGGGAATTTTAAAATTTCGACATTAGATTCTGGATCAGTGATCTGTAAAACACCTTAAAAATTGAAAAAGGATTATTTGCGTTGTCCTAACAGGACTTTAAGGAATTTTCCCGAAGGTGAGTCCAATCGGTTTTTCGTTCTTGATTTTTTTTGGAAATTTTTGGGTTCGTTTTTAACACGTTAGTGACATCGTGTACCACTGGTGGTACATGTACAGTTTTTTAAAACCGCGCGAGTAAATAGTGCGGTAAGTAAAATAACTATAATAGGTATCTAATAAGTAGTTTTTGTAACTTTTTTGTCGTGTACCACCGATGGCGCACAACCGCCAGAAAACAAATCGCTAGTGTAGGGTAGACCGGGGCTAGTAGACCCACTTTTTATAATCTACTTTATAGAGGTTTTCCTGTAATTATTTCAGGTGCAGTAAAGACGTTTTTGGTTGGTTTATTCAATTGTGTTTCTTAGTCAATCTTTTATTTTGACTAATTATAAGTGTTTCAAATATTTTTTTTCATTTTAAAAAAAGTTGTTCGATGAGTCGACTAACCCCGTGTCTGGGGTTTGTTGACTCTGTGAACGGGGTTATTTGACTCTATACTTTTTTTGGGAAAATGTGTTGGAACATATTAAAAAACTGTAATAATTCTGAAAAAATGTATTCTTTAAAAAATTAATAACATTTCAGATTAACATAAATTAACACCCCGATTGCGAGTGTCGTGTCGTTTTCGACAAGAGTCGTTTTACGTGTTGTTGTTGGTAGAAAAACACTAACAACAACACGTAAAACGACTCTTGTCGAAAACGACACGACACTCGCAATCGGGGTGTAAATTTCATCTAATTTTAAAAAATAAAATTAATTAACAAAAAAATATAGGTAATTCATATCGAGTCATTTAACCCCAGTATACTGTGAGTCAACTACCCCGAGCCTCCATTTTATTTTTAACACACTCGTGAGAAAAAATGAAAAAGTATGGGTCAGAAAATGCTTCACTAACTCGTTAACTCATACATAAATTTTCACTTGAAATCACTGACGAGTTCAATACAATGAAAGTGTAAGCTACAAAACAATTTAATTAACAAGCAAAAAAATTACTCAGACGCTTGAAATTTCGTTTTTTCCCCTCACAGTCCGTTCCAAGAGCACTGTGGTCTAACGACGTTGGTTCACTGATAGCTGTCAGTCGACTGAATAAACATTCCAATTCACGCTGGTTTGTTTTTAACCGTGGTTGACTTAACCGCAATGAGTCTACTTACCCCTATAGCCAACTAATCCCGGTCAGCCCTACCGCCCGTGGTACACGATGTCCAAATGTAAAAAAAGTTGAAAAAGCAAATGTCACGAACGTGTTAAATGATTGGTAGACCTCTCTAGCATAGAGGTACTCTACTCATTCAGTATAGGTCATCTACCCGGCAATAATTGTGGAAATTTATATGATGTTCATTTACTTCTCGAATGGATTCAGAAAGTCTAAACAAATAGTAGATGAATGTGGAAATCGCAACCTTTAAGATTTTTGTGCAAACCTACATAGTGGTGCCTTTCGTTTAAATGGAGGATCATTTAAATTGGTTTAGCAGAACTCCATAACTAAGGATGTATGAAAATCCTTGTCTTTTACAATATAAATAAAGATTTCTTCGTAGTTCAATTCTAAAATGTCGTTGTTAAGAAAGGCTGATTAAGCGTTTATCAAAAAATCTCTTTTTTGACCATCAAAAAAGTGAAAAATAGTTAAAATTATATTTTTTTTCTCTTTTGTACAATAAAATGTTTTATTAGACTACCAAAAAAAAAGTCTATTATCATAAACCCAATAGCCTATAAAAATAGCTACAAAAGAACCAAACCACCCTGCCACCGACCATAAAAATAATTCAATTCGTCCATTTATTGACTGAATGAGCATCCCTTAAATAATGGCCTTGACTATTCTTTTATGAATGAAATCTTGAATCAAAATCACGTCCTGTCGGGCAATTTCATCCCCGACACAACTACACGCGTCTACAAGTGTATGAAAACAGCACAATCCCTGAGACACGACAGGACTTTGTTAGCTTCTCCGATTTCCGCCATTGAAAAACGGCAACAATGCAGGAAATCTAACGACATGTGCCTAAACGTAAACTCTATACTGGTATTGAAGATGTTCTGGGGGTGGTGGTGGTGGAATTATAGAGATTTACGTGGTTACCACCTCAACAAACGCTGATAAACGGCAACGGCCGCCATGGCAACCTGCGCTCGGAAAGCTTCAGTCAATGTAAAGCTTTTCATGTCTGCCACTAATGTCCTGGCAGTGGATTTTTCCTGCTATAGAAACTGTAGCTCCTGCTTGCCCTTTCCAAGGATGCGGGCGGTCGACTACCTCGTCGAGAGAGAAGAATGATTTACTCTTACTCCTAGCGTTTTTGGAAACCCAACCTTTGTGTGGCTGTCGTTGTGTCTGTTGATGGCAAAAGCACTCAAGCTGGTTGAAAGTTACTGCAATTTTGTGCCGTATGTAGAAAATGTAGAGCACAATTTTTCAAAATTTTGGAAATGGACAAAACGATATTTGTATCAACAGACGAAATTGTAACAATTTGGGAGCTTTTGTTTCCATTTGTATTTCAATTTCCTTTTGTATTTGTGCTTTCAAATTAGATGTGGATGGTGGGGGATGGTTTCCAGTGTGCGTAGATTTCCCAAAATGTATTCAAGCGATTTCCCACATCTGCGGCGATTTTACATTACATCTTGTGAAGGGGTGGAACAGACGGGGTGGTATCCGCATGTTGCTGATGTTATGTGTTTCGGAATGTGTATCTAACAATCCCCCACCCTAAAGCATTAAGAAAACATTACGACCATCCCCTACCCCTCGTGATTTTAGTACCGATCCTTTGTTGTGTTTTTGTTTAGGGATGAATGGGGTTTGTTAGGGTGGATGCACACCTGCCTATTGTCTGTGCTGATTCTGCACGTTGAATGTTTTTCTTTCGACAATTTCTGTTTATTTATTGAGTGTGGTTGGGGGGTTTTAACTCGCTCCAAGTCCTGTAGGGACTCAACAAAGGGATGCTTCAAACATAACAATCGAAAAGTAGAAAGTTTAATTTTAGTAGAACCGCTCCCGAAAATAGACAAAGTTAAAGGGGATGCTGGAAAATTCTCTGGAACTTCTTCTACATTTTCCTTCGATTTTCACATCCTCTGGCACTGTCGGTGGTGGACATTAACCACCCTGTCGGATCCTGCAGGAAAGTTTCGTCGGTGAAATATGGAAAATGTGAAAAATGTAAATGAGGCACCCACGAATAATCGAAAGAGCTTGTATTGATGTTGGAATTGTCGGGAAATTTTCACAGGATAAGGACGAGAAAATGTAAACTTTTCACTACAAATAAGTTCCCATTAAAGGCGTTTTCACCCCATGAGTGATGAATTGCCAGCGATTTAAGGCATTTAATGGGCTCAACTCCCTTTTCATCTTTTAAACATTGCCGCGATAAGAGGATTCCGATTGAAAGGATTCTGTTTTCTAGAAGAATGAAATCAAAATTTCCTCACTTATCGCGAACCTCATGGTCGTACAGTTTGAAAAAGTTTTATTGTTGCGGGAAACGAAGATATTCCCGAAATGTTCACCCTATTTTGAGGATTGGATGAAAAGTTTCACGTCCGGGAATAAAAATGCGAGATTTGTGAGGAATTTGCTACCAGAGCTAGACTTTTGATTAAATACGAAATTTGAGTGAAATTTTGAGTGAAAACTTCAGTTCAATCGGTTTAGGGGTTTCCAAGTTAGAAAATACATGAGTCAAAATTTCAAGTCGTTCGCCCGATAGATCTGAAATTCCGGTTAATATCTTCTGAGGTCTGCCTCGAGAATCCCTCAACCCTTTGAGTATAAGTTTTAACTCAACCCGTTTGCGACTGAAAAGCGACTCAAAGAGTTGAAACTTTCATTCTTAATTAGTCGTTAGAGAGAAGTTTAGCTGAAAGACGAAACATTTCCTCCAATTTTGCCGTTTTCCTTATCAGGCCCGGAATTTTTCACCCAACCCTCGTCAGTTTTTGGTTAATTATGAGAATAATTTCACATAATTTACATGTTTTCCTCGAACTTTCTTCTCCCCTTGTCAACCACGTCTTCTGATATTTCCCCTTTTTCCCGGTTAAATGTTTTCCTATTAGCGTAAAAGCTTCTGTGAAAACGCCATAAGCTTACTTTAAATGCACTGATTTTCTTTGATGTTGTAAAAGTCTACTTTCCCCCCTCGATGGTAAATTTTTCTTTAAATTCACAGGCCTAAGGGATGATATTGAAATGATTGCTGATGGATTTCGATTTTCATGAAAATTCTTAACATTCAAATCACCCACACTATCCAACGCACTCTTAGAAAATTTCGTTTAGATTCATTTTGTTCATGAAAAATTTGGAATTTGTCGAAGAATGCGAGGGATTGAAAAGTTTTTGAAAGGAATTTTCAACCTGAACAGAAGTCTGGCTTCTCTTGTAAAAAAATGGGAGGCAGGTAGGAAGTTTTTTCTTTACAAGAAAATCGGGAGATACTTTTAAATGTCCATACGTAGGTTAAAAAAGTGAAAATCTAACAAATTAAACCGATGAGCTGTTAGGGCGTACAAAGATGGGGAGTGGTTTTAAAAATGTCACAAAGTTTTTCGTAAAAATAACTTTTTAAGATTCTGCGAAATGAGATAATGCTCTTTGCTCAAGTTTTAAGGTGATGTTATCAATTTTTTTTTCATAAAGAATTTTGATTTATTTTTAACAAAATGGTTTCATGCGAAATCAAATTAAGTGGTTTTATTAAATCTTAGATAAAGTTTGGTATTTGTTTTTGATATTACATTGGAGTTTTCATAAATATAAGATTCTTGTGTTACAACATCCACCGTATTGATCTGATTTGGCCCCTCGTAACGCTTTTTTTGTTTGTTTCTACTAGCCATTTTGATGACGGGCATGTAACTGCCACTAGAAATGCATGTTTTTTAGTGGCAGATACGTGGCGATTACCAAAACTGTTAGTAGCGTTGGAGATCAAAAGTAAAACTGCAGAGTTTATAAGAAACTCCCTTAAAATGGGTTTTTAATACCTCTCAGCCGGTGGCGCAGTAGGTAGAGAGGGGTAAAACAGTAGATGGGGGAGAGATTGTTTGAATTTTTGGTTTTTAAAAAAAAAGGTCTTAAAATTTTCGGTCACCTAAAGAAGATTTTTGCAATAGGCTTGTTTTTTTTGTAATTTTGCTTCCAACCGTAAGATCTTCATCTGGTGAAGTGGATGGACCGCGGAGAAACCTAAATTGAATACAAGTCTTAAAAAAATTCTTTTTTTTTGGCTCGAAAACTAGGGTGGTATGAGGCCTCTTGGAATTCAAAGGAGGGAGAGAGGAAGTGAACATGTCGCTTTGGAAGTGGATTTCTGGAAATTTTAATATTTTTCTCGGGAGCCCCCATTTTTTTGCCTATTCGAATGGTTTTATTCGGAAATTTGGAATGATCGATCGGAGAGTTTGTCTGAATTTTTGTCTGTGATTATCTAAATAGAAAAATTTAATAGCATCTTAGCTCTTAGGTCTACAACAAAAACTGCGCCCCTGTAAAATTAAAAAAAAATCACAATATAAAACATATACGCCGCAGGCAAAATTTTAATTGAGAAAATCCATTATAGGCAGAAATTACTAATAAAAGTGCGCTGCAGACAAAAAATATTAAATGCCGACGATTTTTTTCATAAATTTCCGTGGGTTCAGCCTTCTAGCTCTTCCTGACTACAGACTTGGTTTTGGTACTCTTGTATGTAATGTCAAATATCCCTACTTTATTTTGAAATTATTTTTTTAAAAGTTAGAAAAGTTAGCTTAACCCTTTCGTGGCCGAAGTTTCTTACGACCAAATTTTTATAACTGTTTTTCAGACAGCAGTAAAAATTTCAAAATTTGCATGAGGCCAATCTAGAACAGAAATTGGTAAAAAAAAATTGTAACGGCAGGAGAAAAGTCGGGCATGAAAGATAAAATTTCCATGTTTTTCTATTAAAATAAATCAAGAGTAATTAAACAACTTATAAGTGCTTGCGGTTTAAAACTTCCCCGAATTTCAATAAATCTGCTGTTTTTAATTTATTTTACGTTAATTTAAGATTTTATCAACTTAATTTGTATCTTTATTAAACCAGTTCCAAAGTATTGTAGGTAAACAAAAAATAGCTGAAAGTGCGTCACAAAAGTTTTTTTCCTACAATTTTGTTATATAAATTTCAATAACAATAATTATGGTGATAGCAGATTGAAAAACCCGTATTAGGGAAATAAATTTAATTTTACCCCTTTATCACAAATACATTTAGAATTAACCGCAAATTATTAATTATTATTTATGTAGGTTTTTTTATATAAAATAGCAAAACATGGTGACCTGTTTGACCTCCTCCGCCCATTCACCTTGGCGTCGTGCAGGTAATCAGAAATGCCGAAGCGTATCCGGTTTATCCCCAATCAGAATCACGTATGTGTGGGGAAAGTAAAGAGAATTCCCGAATGCTGGTGCTGATTTCCCAATCGTAAATCGCAACAGACAAAACTTTTAAACTGTAAACTCGAATTTCAGGCAATTTTGCAGCAGCAGCAATGGCAGGTTTTCCACCAGGTAGCCGGGGCATGGTTTGAGATTCGTGAGATCCGCGTGACTTTAATTTTCCTCGCCGCTTCGATTGCATTTGGTTTTCCATCATTTTCTTGATTACAGTTTTGCAAATAATGGCAGAAAATTGTTGAATGCAGAAATTAAAGTTGAGTGGTGGCTGGTTTTGCGGTTGAATTCAGGTAAGTTTAGTAAAAGGTGGTACTAGAAGTGTGCAAAAGTGAATTCGGTTTTTTTTCGACAACAGGAAAGTCACATTTTCAGAGGAGAGGGGAGTCGTGGATAGTCTGACTGAATATAAATTTTTGTTTTAAAGAAAAGAGTTAACGGGATGGAAGGGATTGGGCAGAAAAGAGCTAGGGTAAAATTTACAAAAGCTAAAATTCGGGTGACGTTCATTTTTTTAAAAAATTTTTAACATGAAAAATTATTCTTATATTACTTAAAGCGGCTGCTCGTAAAATACGTCACACTTTCAGGAGGGAGTGGAGTAAGGGGAGTGTGACGGCGGTACTGAGCCATATACCAGTGTTTCCCAACAAGGGCAAATCGGTTGGTTCCAGGACTGACTGATTTATCAACGCCCAGCCCAAACTCCTGAAGCTAGAAACTTGAAATGTTCATAGTATGCTCACAAAGGTGGGGGTTTTGGAAATTTTACCGCTGAGAGGGTAAACGGGGGGTAAAGAGTGTTTGGGGGTTTTAAAACCTTGATTTTCGCCATGAATCCTGCACCTTAGGAGGCTGAAAATTGTCACTCGGGGGTTTTAGGGGTCGCTGATCACAAATCCGGTGTTAGAATTTTAAAATTCAAAACCGAAGGTCCTGTAAAAATAATGCAAATATCCTTGGCCGTTTTTCTCGATTAGTAGGTTTTCAGGGTCGCTGATCAAGAATCTGGTATTAGACTAATTCTTTTAAGAAAAATATAAGATTTTTCTCAAAAAGTTTTTCCGTTTTTTTGGTACAAAAAACTTTAGCCTGGCAACGATGGGTATGCAAGGTACAATTTTGCGATACAGTTCATGCCAACAATTTGGAAAGAATGGTAAAAGGGGGGTAAATCTTGCTTGTTACGGGGTCGCAAAAAAAATCGCAAAAAAGTGACGAAGTGGGGAAAAGGAGGATTCGAAAGTCCGAAAGTTAGCGTAACGTTATTTTATGGAGAGCCTCTAAGCCAACTGATGTAAACTCCTCGGGAAGATTTTCATAAAGATAATGCCTAGGAAAAATTTCAATCCAATCGGTTTAGGCGTTTTCGCCTCAAAAAGTTTTAGATATGGGAATCCTCGTGAATGAACTATCCAAATTTGTATAGAGAATCCTTTACACTACCCTCGTAAGTTTACGCGACGATTTTGGTGTGCAAACAACCTCGTAAAATTACGCCAACGTGAAATACTGAGATTTCGAGATGTGAAATTCTCCAGCAACGATAAGAATTTACTTGGCTCAAGTAAACTGTTTTTCCTCGGGGCATTTCTAGGGTTCCTGTTTGGTGAAAAATTTTGTCTGCGTGAAAGTTGTCCACTCTACGCTACGCATTTTCATGTGAAGAGTTACAAGCAGGCCAAAATATCCCAAGTATTTTCGACTCACTCTAAAAAAAAATTTAAAACTCTGCCGATTTTTTCCACTTAAATTTTTGAAACTTTAGGTTTTCCGACAAAATACAGGCGTAGACTGGAAAACAGTAAACTCGCAGTGCAAGTGAAAAAACCGCACGGTGCAGCTGTTATTATTATTAGATATTACTTTTTTTTTTAAATTTCACCGGAGTTGCTGATTTTTCCATTGCCAATTGCTGTCATGATTTCTTTCTAACAGTGAATTTTCCGCGCTGTTCATTTGCCTATGACACCGCATAATCAGCAATTTTCCACATTTTCCTGCCTGTTTCATTCCCATTATTTTGTTGTTTTTTTTGCATTTTAATTTTTTTTAATTTACTTGTTAAGATTTTCATTTGTTTCCTATTCAATTGCGAAACTGATTACGACAAGTTACAATAACTGCCAGACTCTCTCGTCGAGTGAAATGAAAAACCTGGAAATCATATGATGAAAATGGGAAAAACATTTCGTTGTCATTGTGTGTGAAAAGCGGTGGTCGCGATAATCCGACATTCACATAAAACATCCGTCCGTTTCTGATATCACCTGAAGAGAAACGAAACGAAATACTCGCAGGCAACGTGATTTTCCATGGGGGAAAGTTTGAGTAAATCCGGAAATGAAGGCCTTATGTTTCACGGACGTGACAAGGTGATCAACTCAGGTCTGTAATTTTTGCGAATTCTCCACCGTTTCTTGAGAAAGGAAGATTTATTTCTGTTTCATTTTCGGATGAAACCAAAAATGTTGGGGTAAAGAATTTTCCCAAGTTGTGCGGCTGCAAGGATTCCCGGTACTAGTTTTTTTTTCAGTAAATATTTTATAATGGAAAGAGAAATTTCCGCTTTTTTCCACCCCTCTATCCCCGCGCTTAGACACTTTCATCCATTTTTCTTTTGTTATTATGGCCAGGACTTAGTGGCAATAAAACCCGAGTAAAAGAAAAATAAATGCCTGTTGGCCATTGAATATAAACGACACGAAAGTGAGTGAGGGTGGATTTCTCTTGGACAGCAGCAGGACGATGGACATGTCCATGTCGAAAACATGAACAGATTAACCACGTAAAAAAATTGTTTTCGGGCTAAGAAAAATATAAGCAGGACGAAGCGAGGGCGAAGAAAATGAGTGTAAATTTTGTCTGGGTGGAATTTTATGTTTATATTGGGTAACTTTTCACTGTGGAGAACGATTGACGACCGAAAGGACTCCGGATTTCGCCCTTGTGAACGCAAATGGATAGCAACAGGATAAGAAATGAAATGAAAGCAAGGACTTAGGCAATGAAATATATTCTCCCTTTGGGTTCACGAATATGCCTTACGCCCAGCCACAGCCGACAGTTTTTCCCTTGGTTTTTATTCTTGAGGGATGATGATAAGGTATTTACTACCCCACCCCTTCTCCCCAACCAATTCTTCAATTCCGAACGGACGAAAGTTACCTTTGTCGACTATACTGTTGCCAGGAATCCGTAAATTCCACCCCCGATTATCAACAGAATTTCGTTCTTGTTGGCAACCAACCACGTCTTGGCTTGCTCAACCATTAATCAAATGAGTTTCACTTTTCTTTCGGCTGCAAGCTTCCGGTACAGTCAAGGGTGTAAAAGATCGGACTGCATTTTCGGATAGTGCGGCCTATGTGGCACTCGAAATTTTTGGGGTGGATTTCAACCGTTTTCATCGTCGGAAAAATCATAGTAAATTCTATTTGGGGCTCATGGGGCTCACAATTTCTGCCACTTTAATAAGGAGTAATGGAGGCGCGTGTTGCTTTTAGACAAAATGATTGCTAACTGGTCTTCTGTAATTTCTAAGATTAAACACTGCGATAAAACGCACTGAATTTGATTATTTATGATAATTTTTATTCGTAATTTATTCACCAAGTGTGCAATTATGCTTCGATGCTGAAACTTTTAACGCCAGAGATTCATAGACTGCGGCGTATTCAACATGTTGCGAGTTACGAAAATTAATTAATTTTTTTTTACTAAACACAAGCACTTGAACGTTGGTGGTAATTTATATTTCAACACGTTTCAAGATTTATGAAATTGTAAGAAAAAAATTTGTAGATCACCTACTGTTTTACGTAAGCATTAGATTCTATAATTTTATCAAATTCTTTTGTAAAGCCGCGTCATTCCTTTTGTCTAAAACTTTCGAAATAGTCATACTTAAAAAGTGTCACTATTTTTATCCTTTTAGCACCTTGCCCCTCTCGCCCTTGTTTCCGCCTCGCCATTGCGTGGACAAGAAAAATTTCAAAGCGCCATCACTCTACCGACTGACTCTACCGTCACTCTACCGATTGACTCTACCGTCACTCTACCGACTGACTCTACCGTCACTCTACCGACTGACTCTACCGTCACTCTACCGACTGACTCTACCGTCACTCTACCGACTGACTCTCCCATCATTCTACCGACTGACTCTACCGTCACTCTACCCACTGGCTGTACCGTCACTCTACCTTCCGCTAAATATGAAACGTGTTTTATGAGCATTTTTCTATGCACTTTTCACGAAAACGGTTTTGAAAAATTTACAAGGTGCGACTCCTACAAAAAGCGTAATCGTATTTTCAGTTCCTACAAATAGATTTAAATCGGGTTAAGTTTTCACACTGAGAGAAATGGAGTAAAGGTTTTAAGCCTCTGTTGCAGGACTATTTTAGCGAGTACCGGCTAAGTTCCCCTATAGGAGATGAAGAATGTCTTAGCCGTTATCGAGATATACCGTTATTTTAAAAAAAAATTGCGATTATCTCGAAAAATAACGGGTTTTTGATGGTTTCATGTACGAGGTGAATTGAAGAGAAAAATGTTTGCCTTATTTTTGTTTTTTGCCGTTATTGTGATATTATCATTAAAAATTAAAAAAATATATTTTTGCGAATTGCTTGTAAGCTAACGGTTTTTTGAAAAAAAAAAGTTAATGGCAGAATTAAAGGTATTAAAATTTTCTACATCTTTGCCTTGTACCGTAAATCAATATCTTTTACCGTTGTCGAGTTATCTCAGATTTTGTAAAATAAAAATTGATATTCAGGGTATTCACAGTCCTCTTTTAAATTGCGAGTAATTTTACCGCTCGGTAATTCAGTCAAATTTAACAGATTTTTACCGAGACGGTAATTTGGTTCATGTAAAAATGAATTACCGGATACGGTAATTGTAGACATGCCTTGAGTCGTGTTTTCCGGCCCGGTTATTCGGTATCAAGAATGAACCGCGGGTGGCGCTAGTAATGTTTTTAGTTGTCAAATTTTCTCGCTGGTTTTTTGTTAATCTCATCGGACTGATGCAAATTTTTTCAATTTTGATAGCCACAATAGAAATTCAAAAGAATACATCAAACATGGATTTAAATGTATGTGACAATCAAATTCGCAGTTCATGATTTGGTCACGTATCAAATAAAAGCGCTGTTCTCAAATCTGTGCTGTGGGATGTTCACAGCAGAATATTTTCAATCTTTTAATATTACCGAAAATACCGAATACCGAAAATTAAAAGAGGATTGTGAATACCCTGATAGATTGTGTATAAGAAAGTCGTGTGCTGTTGACATAAGATATTTTTTAAAATAATTTAATGCAAAAACATTAATCACATAAATTGTTTTATCTAAATTAATTGATGAAAGGTATTTTAACCCATGTTTTTTTACTCTAATAATTGCTAATTTCCTTATGGCATGTCCAACAAACATTAAAAAAGAGAAAACAAGACAGAATTATATCATTTTTCTGCCCTCTTATTTGTTTTCTTTTGTATTTACACTTCCTTGTTCAGTTCTGTGTTTTTCAATTTTATTTTTTACTGATTTTTCGCTTTAGGAAAAGCATCGCCGAGTAAAAAAAAACTTCCATTACAAAGGATTTTAGTTCATTTTTCACACTATTTTCCCAGCATCCCGGATAGTATAGAAACTGAAACACGACCCGTTCGTCACAAATTCCATATGGGGATCATAGAACGAAGAGAGCGGAAAATGCACGGAAAAAGTGACATTACTTTGAAAGGCACAGAACGATTCCTCATCCGAGGCTATGACACTACAAACTATAGTCCTGGAAAAATAGCACATTAGCCACCGACAAATGGAAGTGGCACAGAAATGGCATTTGGAGCAAGATAAAAGCACATGGGGCAAATCGCCAGAGTCAACGTCGTCTTTCCCATCCCCCTTCCCCCCTTTTCCTCTTTTATTAGTGTCGAAAGGACAACGACATGACAGAACGGATGACGGCGAAGTAACTGGGCTAATGAAAAACTCATCCTGGATATCCTGACACATAAACGGGGCAATGTTCTTTCATCATCGGTTAAAGAAATTATAAAAAAAAGTCCTGATTCCCACATAACATTTTCCGCTTGATATGCGTGTCAGTGACATTTTGTTCCGTTGACCCTTCAACCAGGATTTCTTTTTATTTCATCCTTTGTTGAATTTATCCTGGCTGCTATTGAAGATCTCCAAGAAAATCACATGCATTGGCAATTCAACAATTCCTGTTGATCGTCCATAAAATCAACAAAAAAAAATTAGGAAGTTGTAAAGTCTAACCTTTTCAGGTGATTGTTTTGCGTGTATTGAAACTTATCAGATGATTGTATTTTTGCAATGAAATCTGGGCTTACCTGGAAATTAAAAAAATAAAATGTTAGACAAATTATGGATTGAAAATTTTTAAAGTTTTCAAATATTAAAATCAGATTTCATTCACACTTTTATAAATTTTTAATGAAATTCAGAGACGTAAAAAATTTCCATTTTTATCCAAAATTTTCTGTATAAAAATATCTGATGTGAACAACACATGACTTTCTTATACAAAAGCTATGGTTCTGCACAATTTACACTATAACACGACAAATAAAATATTAGCTTATAAAGGGTCTTTCAACAAGAACATAACAATTTTGTATTTTAATAAAAACGCACCATAAAACTTTTTTTTATGATCTGGCAATGCTAAAACGTCAGTCAAGGTTTACATTTTTATCATGGTGAAGTTCACGAACGAGCAACGTTTGGAAATTATTAAAACTTACAACCGAAATTCTGAGTCCGATGAAATGATAATGAAAATGATGAATGAAATGATGGTCCGGTCGAATGGCTACCTCGCTCATGCGATTTAACGCCGTTGGATTTCTTTTTATGGGGTTATGTTAAGTCGTTGGTTTATGCCAACAAGCCAACAATGTTAGAGCAGCTCAGGAGCAATATCGAACGCGAAATTGCCAACGTTCCGGCCGATATGTGTGGAAGAGTGGTGGAAAATTGGCTCCAAAGAATCAATCAGTGCAAACGTGCTCGCGGTGGCCATATGATCGACATCGAATTTCATACTTAAATGTAACATGTCCACTACACCTGGAATAAATTTCAGCCCGATATCTCAATTATTCTGTGTTTTATTTAAATACAAAATTGTTATGTCCTTGTTGAAGCACCCGATATGAAAATATGAATTTTTATTTTTATTTTACAAAATCTGAAATATCTCGATAACGGTAAAAGATATCGATTTACGGTAAAATTGTCAAAAGCCCGTCATTTTCCACCAAAAGTTGAAAAACTTTTGCCTGTAAAATTTCATAGCTCTAGCTCTATTATTTTTTAAGAAATTTGGACACAGACTGACAGACAGAAAGGTATTTTTGTAATAATGCTCTAATCGACTCATGAGTGAAATTTTTCATGAATAAGAAATAAAGTCGTTGAAAGGTTAGGGGGAAAAACCTAACAGTTCCACAAAGATAAAAAAATCCTCAAAAAGTTTGTAAAATTTGTTGACATTCATGTATTACACGGTCAATATTTTTGCTTCATCCATAACAAAGTTCATGTCGCTAGCTCAACGCGTTCTTGAGTTATTTGAGATACGTACATCGGACAGACAGAAAGACACACAGGCAGAGACACAGATTCACGGGCATCCTCATAATTTTTCTTGAAACGGATTTCGTACTAATCAGAAAGATGTTATCTGTCTCAGTTCTCGAGTCGGTCCCCGTCATAAATACAATACTTTCCCTCTAAAGCAGAGGAAAGTAAAAAATTAATGTCACATTGATTTAAATTTGACTAAAGGTATTTTAAACATTTCCCACAAATGGTCAATTTACGAAACCAAACAACAGAAACCATTTTGTTTTTTAATTTAACTTTAATTGCACTTTAGAATTTCAAATTTGTTTCATAAATGGGAAAACATTCACAAGTTTTGTAACCTGAAAAAAGAATTTAAAAAAAACTTTTATCCAGCGAGAGTATTTATTCGGGAACAAAAGCAGTCTACCAACTCCCGATTATCCGAATTCATCCCTGAGGGAATCTTCGTTAGCCACTTATCCTTCAACCCTCATCCCTTTATTCAAGGGTAACTGGAGAAACTATCTTTCAACTTTTGTCCAACCGGAGAATTATGTGGCTTACAATCAGCAGACAATTTAGAAGCATAGAAGATAAACTTTTTACAGCATAAACAAATTGCACTGCAAGAAATATGGAATTGTGCGGAGGCGAAAGGCGTTTAACGGGGATGAAGTTGAATAGGGAAGGAATTTTACTTATTTATTTTATTTCATCATGAAATTCCAAACGAAATAAAAGGTACGCCATAAGCAAATAAACAAATGCACTATGGGTGCATTCACCCCTAATAAAAAGTGAATGCAAGAAAATCCTAAGCAAAGACCGTCACCTATCCATCGACTGGGCCCAGCTGGAGTTTCTCTCCTGGCGCAGGGCTCACAATGCAATCAACAGAAGGTTAGTCTATCCAAGCAAATCTTATATAGAAAGCATACCTTGGAAAATGGCAAATGAATTCACTCATCATGAACCCTTGTCGACAGCTTCGTCATCATAAACAACAAGGACTCAAGCCCATCCTTCGAGCGGGTGAGCGGGTGAAACGTTGAACGGTGCCCAACGTTTCAAACACGAGGTTCGGGTGAAAAGTTTCGGTCCTAGCAGAAGCACATAATTTGTGAGGAAATTTTCCTCTACCCCTGGACTTTTGTTTTAGGACAAGTGATTGAAAAAGTGATTGAGCTTAATCGGTCGACTGGTTTTCGGGACTGTTTTTAAAATACGTTTTGAAAATACGGCTTTTCGAACACCTCTGGTGTCACTTTTCTCGATCTCTTATTTGGTGTTTAGCCGCCACACTATCTCAGATCGTTTTATGAACTTTATGAACAGCTCCTTAGAGCTTTTGAAAGGTAGTAACTTCGAGCTACTTTTCATCACGATTTTCCACTTAATTTTACATACGGTCTTACTCGGAGACCACTCGACCGATTAAGCTGAAATTTTGCAAGTATTCTTTCTGCAGGAACCGGCTTTGGTGGAAGTAGAAAATTGCGTCCACGTTTCTCTTGCCAGTCCCGAAACTTTATACATTACCCTTTTATAAGGCAGCCTAATTCAATGCAAAACTTAGGGGAGATTGGGATCAGTTGATCCCTTTGTTCAACAGTTAAATTTTTTTCAAAAACTGCCTGCCGAATCGACGCAAAGATTGAAAAAGCGTTGCTACTAGCATGACCAAGGATAAATCCATTGCAAAAATTAGCGCGTCTGAAATATTTGCGAAGGGGCAATTCGTCGAGTTATAGTCCAAATTTTGCAGAAACGTATAAGAAAGCTGTTCAAATCAGATATTTTTTTCTTATGAACAGAATTTTCCTAAAATAATTTTTTATTTATTTTCCGTAAGACAACCAAGCCCGATCTCCCCTACTCATAAGAGCCGCTCACGGAAAACAGTCATCAACGTCAGGTGCAACTTTGCAGTTCGTCACGACCGAGAAACATAACGGAGACAAGGCACGGCGAGGATTTTCGTAAGGCATCATCGTCAAATCATTCTTCGAAACGTCAACGTCGGGTCGGTCGTCGGATTGAATGGGTTTTCTTGTGTTTACATTGGAAACGCGTCGCTCTTGGCGTCTCAATGAGATCCTTAACTTCGTCTTGTCGTCATCATTCTTCACTTGACTCACAAGTTGCCGTCAAGGAGTAGAACTTGCAAGTCGCGAGACCTGCAAATCTTGCATATCTCCCCATTTTTTCGCGATGGTGGTTGAAGAAAAGGAACATCAAAACGTATACGTGAAATTATCCTGCTTAAGAGTAAGGACTGTAGCCACTTCATACTCATTCAGGCGAATACGTGAGTTGACATTATTTTCGTTTGAGAATGCAATTCCACACATATTACGCATAGTCGCAGGATGAAGTGGGATTCGATACTGAATCGCGAGAATAACCTGGCAATGAGCCCTTTTTGCGTGCATCGTTGCTGTTGTCTTGGAACAATCCTGGAATAATGTCGGTTAAACAAAGAATGTTTTTCCTCTATGGAAAAGAAATGTTTATTCGGTTTTTGCTATCGTGCATCTTATTAGGACTGAAAGGATGAGAGAAAGCAACATCTACTGTAGTTGCAGACAGGAGGAATGAATTAATGCACCCAAGAATCACCGAAAGAACGATGAGACGGATGGAGATTTCCTTTGACGACAACTTTTTTTCTGCACAGGACTTTTGATTCGCCAATCCCTCATCCTTTCGCATTCCGTCATTAAGAATCTTTCATCAACTCTGCTTGAGGTCTACTCCAGACTGAAGTCACAGCGTGAGGTCGGCATTGAGACACTTTAGGGACTCCCGCCAAGGATTTTGTCACGAGACTGACTACATTTTTATAACAAGTGAAACTAATCCAAGTTGAGTTCTACTAGGTGTAAATCTGATAAATTAATAGTTTTTTTTCAGTTTGTTAAGGACTTTTAGAGTGCAATTGGGAAATTGTTGTCTTCCCTGCTGGGAATTTCAGGATCAGACTGGAAGAAATGAAAAATAATTAATAAAACAATGGAAACAAGATACTTTCTTCTGATTTTTGTGTAATTCTGTTGGTTATTAATTTCTTCCACAGTTTTTCGTTTTTTTTTTCAAAAAATTACTTAGCGTCCTCTAGGTTTGGAAGTCAGAAATTCTTTTTGGGATACCCAAGCAGATTTGAGCCATGAAGATTTCTGTTTGGGCGATTAATACCTTCTTCAGATGGAGAATAAAATGGCTCTTTACAAAAGGGTTTTTATGCAGCAATATATTTTGTTTGAGATAAATATAATGTTGCTACTTTTAGAGGAATAAACAGAATTATATTCATGGTGAACGAATGTTATTTGGGGCAAACACAATTTTGGTTGTTGCAACATGGCTGCAACAAAAATTATTTTTTTCTGTGTACTTTATCTGTCATATAAAGGTGTCTTCCAATAGCTGAAATATAGCAAATATAAGAAAAATTCTACTCTTTATTCTTTAGGTAAGCAAGTAAAAAAAATATCAAACCGTTCAAAATGTACCCTTTTGCGTTCAAACAGTTCTTTAAACGATCTGGCTTTTAAGGTCGCTGTTTCATCAAATCATCTTTTAAGGATTCGATATTTCGATGAAATTTAAGCAGGCTTTCTTTTCCCTCTAAAATTTTTTACAATCGATAGTCCAATCAGGGTTGAGATTCTCTACAATCAGAGTTGAGATTCTCTACAATCAGGGTTGAGATTCTCTACAATCAGGGTTAAGATTCTCTACAATCAGGGTTGAGATACTCTACAATCAGGGTTGAGATTCTCTACAATCAGGGTTGAGATACTCTACAATCAGGGTTGAGATACTCTACAATCAGGGTTGAGAATTGAACTTTCGGACCTTCAGAAGTGAAACCTTCAGAAGTGATAAATTCATCCAGGAAAACCAGTTAGTATTCGAGAGTAAAAAACGGTTTTTTTAAATAACGGTATATATCGACACCGATTTGAGATAAAGAGTTCTAGTAAAAGACTAAAGTGTAGGTGAAAGACAAAAGAGAAGGAAATTTCACTGGTCTTGAAACTACTGAAAAACGCGGAGCTTCGGAGTAAATAGCGAAAAACGAAATTGGGATTTTTAAAAAGTCGGCATTTTGGTTAATTCCGGTTGACAGATTTCCACCAAAACTTGATGGGACCCATTCTAGAACCAAACATCTTTGTAAAATTTCATGCTCTTAGGTCCAACAGTTTTTGACAATTTCTTGTAGACAGACTGAGATACTGTGAGATTGACTGTCATTTTTGTAATGATGATCATTATTCCTAAAGTTTCAAGAAAATTTCCTATTTTTTGGCATGAACTTTTTGTAGCAATTTGTCCTATTATTTCTCTCCAAGCGTTGAAAAAAGTTATGATATTTCAATGTTATTTATATCACCTTAAATTGTGCACAATTCCAATTCAATTGGCGCTTTTTAGCGCTTTTCACGCTTTTTTGAATAATGACACAACCTTTTATCGTCTACCCAACGAGACAAAAAAATGGTACAAAATCTCGTTGTCTGTGAATTCTTAGAGAAATGTTTTGGTGTCAATTGTATCTAAGATAGAAAAATAAAAATTTCTCGACGCCAATTTATTGCCAACAAAAGTGCCTTCAATTAGTGTTTTTTTTGCGTAATTTCACTGAGTTTCAAGCACTTTTTTAATTTTTTTCCGTTTGCTTCCATTGTTGAAGAAAATCAAAGGGAAATCAAGAAATTCTCAACAGTTAATGGTGTATGTCATTATAATGTCGAATTCGATATCGAATTGTCTATCATAACGGATTCTAAAAGTTCAGCAAAATTTTAACACATTTTGATATGTCGAAATTTTTGCTGAATTCACATTTCATTTTAGTTTGCGTTGCATATAAATTGATTGGAATCGTTGGATTGCAAGATAGATTTCACCAAAACTTCAAAAAGTCATAAATAAATGCAGACAGAGGAACTTCATTTAAAATCATTGAGATTTTTCATCTTCCGCATCAATTGGGTGGTATTGGGGTTAATATTGAATGGATGTCGAGTGTTAATTTGGCAGCAAGTGGACTTTGCGAGATTTTTACCCCATTTAAAGTTTTTTTTTGTGGTGGGTCATTGTATGCGTGGCTCATTCTCCGCGACCATGTTTTTTTTTGTAATTTCGGACAATCAACCCCCAACTTTTAACCCTCTTCCAACTCAGTTTATCAGCCAAATTCGACTCCATGGACCTGCAGCGTCGGAATGAACCCAAAAATCCCTTTATTGTTCATTGATCGGGGATGATTTTCATCTGTCTAGCATGTCTGCGATGTCTGCTATATTCCTCCCAATCGATGTAAAACACTTCCAGTTCCACAAATCATCCAGACACGGGTTAATCCGCGTCTTTACTCATTCCTACGGGTTTTTCAATTTTCAACCCTTCGCGGATGGTTTTTGTTTGCTTGCTGCCTTCTGGTTGATTCGCATAATCCGCATGCTTAAGGGTTGATTCGGTGCAATTTGATCTGCCGTGGCCTATTTACCAGTGAAAGGGATGGATGGAAGGACCCGGAAAATCATTCTGCAAACAAACAAACAAAAAAAAAGTGCCGACCTAGGGTATTTTTAGCGTCTATTGAGCTGTTCGGCTAAGGGCGATGATGTCTGGAATAAATTCACCCCCGATTGGCATCGAAGATTTGCACGGGGTTGGCTTGAAGGCCTTTTAGTTGTGCTTCGCTTGTAATTTTCTATTCGTAATGCACTTCCGTATGGATTCTTAACTTAAATGAGTCGAAAAAAGAGTTGTTTAAGAAGAGTTTTAGATGAAAGGATGTTCAATTCTGGTAGATTGAGGGTGAGTTTACATCAAAGACAGGTTTACAAATGCGAGTTTTTTTTAAGTACTTAATTTTCTCAACAAATTCGATAGAGGATTTCAGTAAAAAACTGTGCATTCGAAAGTTGTAACTATTGTGCGGTTACATTTAAATCACATGGAGCTGTCTATAAGAAACATCACTCATTTAGCGAAGAGGGGATCTGAGGTAGTGTGATAACGGTATAAGGTCCCACACGTGAGAGTCGGCAGTGGTTATAGGGGAAAGGGGGGTGGCAGGGCCTTCCAGCCCCTGGAATAGTAAAAAAAAAGAAAAAAAATTGTTAGATGAATAACATTGGGTGTATTTGACCTTGGTATTTAAAATTTTTCACCTGCGGCGCAATTTCCTTTCATAGTTACTGTATATATCGCTCATTTGCAACAACACTGTCATAACACTTCAAAAAATGTGATTTTTTTAGAAGAAACTTTTTAGGGTTTTGGATTGCGTGATTTTGTACCAAATTCTGTAAGTACAAACATGTTACAGATGTTTTCCCATGGCGAGTATTTCTTGTAGGTAGAGCTAAGACGTTTTGGCAGATGAGAAAACAAGTCAAAAAAATGTCATTCTGCATCATTACCTAACATTGCTAATTTTTGAGTAAGTGTCGCAAATGAGCAATATCCATTTTTTTTTAAATCTGTCTGCGGCGAAATTTTTGTTACACTAAGTTTGGTTAGTGCAAACGGCACTTAATATCATAAACTCTGTGGTCACAAGGAAAAACTGCTTAAGTCGAAAAAGCGTGTTTTGAGTAAGTAATTTGGGTTTAAAGTTTTGATTATTTTTTTTTGAAAGCAAAACTGACTTAGGTTATATGGTTTTTGTTCTGTCATTCCTCATAGGGGTACAGCATGAAAACCAAACTTTGACAGAATATAGAACTGTATAGGGAGAATTCAAATATGCACCAACCTTTAAAAGTACATAACTTGAGTTAAGCGGTTTTTCCTTGTGACCACAGAACTTATTAAACTCTAAACGCAGTACTTTGGCAAAAATGTACAATTTTTCCATATATTTCACCAGCCGACTTTATTATCCATCCGCCATTTATACCTACTGTCAAATTTTGTCTTTAGAAATTTTCGTCAAGATGTTTTCATCAATGCCTTGGATTTTTGTCCAAGACTTTAAAATTTTTATATAAAAGACATTTTAATGGCAGGGAATGGACAAAAAAAATTTGATTCCAATTGAGATCTCAAATTTCGTACCGAAATTTTATTTGGAATTTCTTTAAAACAATGAAAATTTGTGCAAATTTCTTAGACTGACTAAAAAATCAAAATGGAACTATACCTTAATATTATCAGTAAAAAACTTCCACCATAAAACAGAAGAAATTAAGGGATTGACATTTTAAACTGACTAAAACTCAACTCGTCACGCTGAGGCTAATTAACGATTAAGGGGTTGTATTTTGTGACTGGCTCGAGTATGGGGTGGGAAAACCTTTGAGATATGCGTAGAATTTTCAATTTTTCATCATCCACTCTCGTCCACTCGACTTTTTCACATGACAATTGAAAGAGCGTTTTTTGTAACCCAACAACACAGGAAGCGACCACACAACTCGGAAGAGGTTAAGCATGTCATTGTCCCCGAAGTGTCCAGTCCAAACCACTTCGGTCCAATGAAATTCCCATTAATCCCTTGTGAAATCCCATGTAATCGCTTAATTGAGGCAACATTTGGATTTATTGCGGAAGAGGAAAAACTTCCTGCCGCAAAGAACCGTCATTAGGATCTGTCTGTCACCTGCAGTTCGTTTTTAATCCAGAAGTGGTGGTACTTAACCCTTGAAACTTCAAAACATTGTTGTAAAATTACCTCATACCCATTTTTTATTGCTGGATAAATGAATTTTTAAACTATACCACATTATGATACAAAATTATGCCTCCTCCAAATTCAAGTTTTTAGTCGACAAATCGTCGCCCGAGAATTTAATTGTTGTATGTTGTTCGACATTTAAAGCAATACGACAAATAAATTCTCCGGGCGACGAGATAACAAAATTTCTATCCATTGAAACTTTGTCGAGTCATCAGAAAACTTCGATTTCGAATAAATGCACAGAAATTGACTGAATTTCAAATTGAGATGTGGAAAATTAATTCCGAATTCCGTAGCATTGCATCCGGGAATTGTTTGTCGGATGGCGGAAAAGCTCATGTGAGAGTTTTCCAATTAAAAAGAAAAAGAAATTTCCCACACAAAGATTGAATGCGGTGCATTTAATTGACCCATCAGTGAAGCATTCATTGCAGTCGTGGGTATTTCGCGCGGTTCGGCGGGGGTAAAATTGGTGACTGTACCCTATTTGTCGTAGACATGATGGGTAATTTACGTTTCGCGACTGTTTTGACGCCGATCGGCCTGGCGTTGAACCGCTATGATTCATACAGAAAAGAAAATAAAACGAAATTGTCCGTTGTCAATCAATTAAGCTATTAAGATGGGAACAGATCCGAGACGATTTGATTTCTTGGCATCATGCTATTTTCTTGTGAACTGCAGCAACTTTGTCTGCTGTCTCGCTCACTCCTCTCTCTCTCGAGCTGTCATTTGAAATGACCCCAAAGCGGAGAGAGATCTGTGGACAAGTTCGTTCGTTGTTTGCCAGCCATAGTGTTGCATAATTGAATTGAAGAAGCGATTTTGCTACTATTTCCTGTTATGCTTCTTTGTTTTCCTTAAAGATGCTCGCCATGTTGATACCCAACCCAATGTTGATGATGGGGTTAAGAAGTGAACCGTTTCCTTATTTGTTTGTCACTAACGCTGACGGGTTTTTCGCTGCGTTGCGGTGCGGTTGACGTTTTGTCTCCCTGGAAGGGTGAACTTAATTAATTTTGTGGTTATGATGCCGGAAATTATCTCGGCTCGTCGATAATAATTTCGAAATCATAACCGTTGCCAGTGGTTTCGTTACAGTTGGAAATTAATTGAAATTTCGTAGCATCGTGGAAGTTTTTAATGAGGAAAACTTTTAAGAAATAATTTCAAATCCAGGAACAGAAAATAATTGTTAAACGGGCTTGAATGGGGAGGTAGTAAATAGAATTGTGAGAGAGGAGTTTAGATCAAAGAATAAGTGGAATAATTAAGCAAAAGTGCAGAAAAAAGTTTTTTCCAAAGTTTAACGGCAGGTATTTCTTTTTTCTGGTAACGATTTTTGTGTCATAAAATTTGATTGAAGTGTCTCTTGAAATACCATATTTTCAGCCAACCAACCAATGGTTTTGCTGGGCGGGAGAGAGAAGGAATTTTCCAACCTTATTCCGATGTATAGAATAGAATAGTTGGGTTATGGCTTCATTAGTTTTTTGATTAAACCAACCGTTTTCGAGAAAATCAAGAAACCGTTTTCGAGAAAATCAAGAAACCGTTTTTGAAAAAATCGTTTTTTTGTTGGCTTGGGGCTGCACATAAAATTACGTCATACTTTTAGGGGATGAGGAGGGGAAGTGTCAGCGATAGTGGACGGCGTTGCCAAACTCCATCAAAGAATTTATTCAAGGGGGTAGGGAGGAGACTAACATTGTACGAAAAGACTAACATTAGCTTGGCGTATTTTATGGACTACTCCTGCGGTAAAATGTGGAAAGAGTCAAAATTTAAACGTTTGTATATTTTCCCAATGATTTGTAGAAGGTTTTGTGTATGTGTTTTTTTTAAATTAAAGTTGATAAAATATCGATTACGGTAAGTGGAAACTAGATTTTTCAGGGTTTTTGAGGTTGTGAAAAAAATCTTATCTCGAACCGTTATCGAAATTTACCGTTATCGAGATTTACCGTTTTTTCTAACAATTTGGTTTTTGCATTTTTATCAAAAACTAACGGGTTTTTATGGTGCTATGTAAGAAATAAATTAAAGGAAATAATAGTTCCCACAACTTGTTTTTACCGTTCTCGAGATTTCTCATTACCGTGTGAAAAAATTGATTTTAGCAATTTTCTTACAAACGAACGGTTCTTTCATAATGGTTTTCTCGGCTACCAAAAGAGCTAGAACTCTAGGACTTGGCGCGTTTAAAAGAGGCTGGACCAAAATCCATCCTCCCATTATTAGTTGAAAAAGTCAAAAATAGTGTTTGGTACACGATAAGAATCAAGGGACGATATGTCGACAATATTTTGTTCACGAATGAAATATTGGTTGCGGAAATACCCAAAAAATTACTTCAATTTCCCATTTAAAATGGCGCTAAATCAGATAAGTATGATCGGTGCTTGGATACCAATAAAGAAACATATGCTTTATGTCACAAACATACGATATATATTTCTAAACGTGCATTAATGTTTGCGGAAAAAACCTTAAAATTATTTGGAACTACGCTTTAAGTTGCATTATATTCTTAGGGTATAATTTCATCCTTAGCCAACGAAATTTTCTAGAAAATTGGAAAAGCTCCAAGAATTAATCCTCTTTGAAATTTACTTCCTGAACAAAAATGTTGCAATTAACATTTGAACACAGACAATTTCTGTATTATTTTCCAGTTAAATGCTGACTAATTGGAAGGCATTACGAATGGTAGATATACGAGTATTAAGTTAGATATCTACTTAGTAAATTACTTATTTGCCAGAGGCTAACGAAAACCTATTACGAGGAAAAACTATTGAAAACTTGCATTTTCCATTAGACACGGTCCGTTAGATTTCCATCTGGACATCGAATAAACGTCCAATAACTCTGATAAGAAAGTTATGGGCGAGTATAGAATGAAAGTGAAGGGAAAACCGGGATAGTATTAAGAATGAGAAAATTAAATAAATTGGAATGAAAGCAAAAATGGATATACGAGTATGTAGTAATGGAGTAAAAAAAAACCAAGTGAAAATCAATTACGTTTCTTTCTCTCAGTGATATTAAATGAATTATTAAGAATTTATTTTATTTCAAAAGAGATTTAATGGAACATTTAACCTTGATCTTAATATACGTACGTAACTAAATTAGATTTGGCGTTCTTCCCTGTTTCCAGTCCAATTCTATCTCATATCCAAGCGCCTTCGAATGTGTGATCGGGGATGCCAAGGATGTAAAAGGGACTTTGGCCAAAAATATAATAAAAGTTGGGGTAGTAGCGAAGTTACATTACTCCCGTTCAATCCATATTCCCAGTCCACCCACGGGCTACCAACCAAATGAGGGTGGATCAGGACTGAATACTTTTTTTGTCCTTTTTTTATCCCCACAACCACTTCTGTTTATATGTGCGTTGGCTTATTCCATTTTACGACTATCATTTCTGTGTCCTATCATATCGTGTCCTGGCGCTCATGTTTCCTTTGAAAAAAAGGAAATTTCCCGAAATAAGACGATATCCAAACTAACATGAGATATTTTTGGGCCAACGACCCCCAGCCCAGTAAAATCACCCTCAGACGTCAAAACTTATACAAATAACAATGACAACAACAATAATAAGTGATTTTTTTTCTATTTCGGTTAAGTAATGTTTCCAGGACTTTTGGTATGCTGTAGGATAAAAAATGCCATTTCAAATGTTTTTGGTATGTCGTTTTGGGTGTCTCCTGGAAAGGCCCAACAGGAATGAGGCGACCTTATCGCAATGAAACACAGTGAAAAACGTATACTATCGAATCGGTAACAATTGTAAATGATGGAATTTGTTTGCCAGACAGGACAATGGATGTCGAAAAAGGGTTCAGCAGGATCGTTACAAAAAATTCAGGAGAAACGAAAGGAGGAAAAACTCTTTTCGTAACAAAAGAAACAAATCGAAAGAAGGGCAAAAGGACAGAAATATCCTCGTTGAATTGTCGTTTGTATCCTTTTTTATTCGGAAATTGTTTTTTTTTTCACCTTCCCAGGCCGAATCCATGTAATTTTTTTTCAATTTCACAATCGCCACGTGACAAACTATTTTTGCTTGGAATTCTGTCAGCAACAGCAGCACGCGATCTTAAATGGGTGACAAACGCGTCGATGACGTCTTTGGATTTAATTTTAAAAATAAAATCAGGGGTGCGCTCTTGAAACACTTTGAGTCCTTAATGTTGGAACGTGGCTGGCATTTTTCTTCGTCGTTACATTTTTGTTTTTGTTATTTTTTTACGTCACAGCAAGATTCTCACAAGGAATTGAAGCTGACGACTGCACGTTTTTTATTAAAAATAAAAACATTTTTGTTAAATTAAAAAACTATTGTTTTTGCCAAGTACCTTAAGTTATTTTATGCAGCGAACCATTTCTGCGTGCAGACAGATTTGAACTCCAGTGGGTACCAAAATAAAGTACTCGCGCGAATGCTGGTTGAAATCCACTTTTTTGGGAGGGCACAATTTTGTTTTTCAATACATTTGAGAGGACTCAAAATTTTAAGACCGCACAAAAGCCGTCGGTGTCAAATGAATTCTAAGGAAGTCAAATTCTAGTTTTTAAAACACTTCAGGTTTTTGGTGATTTTTGAACTCACTGAGAAAAGATTGAAAAAGGACCATTTTTGATCCAATTTTTTCCAACGAGATAAAAAAGCGAGGTTAACCAGGAAGCGGACAAAACCTTCTGGGTAGTCGAAACACATAACGACATAACAATAGTCGAAAACACATTCCTCAGGTTGTTGCGAAGTTAAGAACGATGCACGGTGAAGGGAAATTCACATTAATCTGGCAACAGTTGCATTTTGACTTTTGAGCAATAAAAACGAGAAACTCTTCCTTGTTTCTACAGTAAAATACCCTGTGATTCTGATAGTCAGGTAGTTTTCGACAACAGTCGTTTTACGTGTTTACGACACGACTATCAGAATCGGGATGATAACATCATTCCAAACAATATTTTAGTATCACAAGATATTTATTTCGGCAAGAAATCAAATTACCCTCTTATTCTTGCGCCTCTGGTGTTGAGCACATAAAATTTATCGACTCGAGTGTATGGATAGGGTGACCATATTAATTTTGGCTCAATTCGGGACAAGACAAGCTGGAAAGAGGGCATGGGGGAGAGGAGGCCTGGAACAAAATACCAACGAAATAACAAATTTTGTGTAAAAAAGAAATGTGCGCCGCAGGCGAAATTTCGCTTGCAAAATCCGGGATAATATTTTAAATCAAAGATACATAGAAATACACAGTCCCAAGCGAAAATCAATCAAAATTTTCACGCTCTTAATGATCCATGAATAATCGCAATGGGAAACGCAAAAACTTAAACTAAGAGAAATGCTCCCCAGGCGAAGGAAATCTAATTTATTGCAAATCCTAAACAAAGCAGAGTATGTTTTGTATATTTAGTGACCATTTTTTCTAGCGTTTGATAAATTATGAATTGAAAAATTATAAATTGAAAAATTCGGGACAAAAGTTTAGTTCCCGGGACCCCGGGACAATATGCCTAAATCCGGGACTGCCCCGGTCATTCTGGGATGTATCGTCACTCTATGTATAGACGAGTTGCAATGGAGAACACAGTTAATATACAACATTTCCTCCTTTGGATTTTTTTTCTCAATACATCTAACCGTTTTCGAGAAAAAAAACCTGAAAATAATTAAATTTTTCTGAGGATGTATTAAATTTTTATTCGTCCTTTTGTGTTCGGTTTTCCATGCGAATACGGTATAAAAAACCATCTCTGGGTAACAACCGTAAAATGACTGTAAATTCGTTGAGGTGCCATTGCTAAGGATTAAAATTCATTCCTCGAAATTTAATACAATTTTAAACAGCTTTTGTAGAATTTCAATTCAAGTGAAACGTCAACAACATCACATCACGGTTCCCCTCCAACATTTTTTTCGACATTTTTTGTGTATAAGGAAAGAAGGAAGAAAAAAACAACAACAGGATAACACCGGCTGATTGAGTTTTTCCCTTAATTTTTATTTTCTTTAGTGCGTATTTATTTCTTGAACGTCTGTTTACTTGACGTCTGTCTGTTCCTTTTTGGACATAACTGTCACACTTTCACTGCGAAAAAAAAAATAAGATCGTAAAATCCTGAAGGTTTCATTAGATGGGATTAAAAACAAGTCGAGTTCTTATGCCGCGTAGACACCAGAGTCCGAAAACAGACGTCCACGCGAAACAAAGTTTTAGTGATGTTTATTTATGCTTCCCCTTCCCTTTAAATTTTAATACAGATTATAGAGATTATTCTGTTATGAGAAATGATCGTTTTTTTAAGGAGTTGACAATGAACGTGTTCGCCAGTTGACAATAAACATGATTATTTAATTACGCAAAGTAGTTATGTTAAATAATGTAATTTGTATCAATGTGATAAGTGACAACGTGTCCTTGGTTGAATTGATCACGAACGAAGTTGACGCAAAATCAACTAAGGTTTGTAGGTGATTTTACCAATGTATTTCTCTTCGTGTGTCTATAAAATACGTTACGTTAATTTTCAGACCCCCGCCCCACACTCTTCCTTCGACCTATTCGTTTTTTTATTTTCAAAAAATACATTTCTGTTTTCATCCCAAACAATTCAAGTATTCTTTTACTCCATTAAACCCGTCTAATTGCACCTTAAAATACAATTTATGGGATTTTCTTTCCTTTTAGAGCACCCAAATTGAAGGGTGGCATAGCAGTTAAAGATTGCAGAACTGTCGAAAGAAAAGGCGAAAGGAAAATGCAAGAAAACACTTTTCCTGTTTGTCACAGGGAATTGCTTCCTATCACCTACTTGTACAAAAGATATCTACCAACCTATCCAGGTAGATCAAGGGCTTTGATAAAAGGGCAGGAAGAAAAAAAAACACCAACCCTCATTGTCTATTGAAGAAAAAGCAAAGGAAATTAACGTACAATGAGAGGGAAATTCAAGCCAGAACAGACATTTTCCCCTCTGAATTTCTATTGCAGAAAAAAAGCAGCGTCTAATTTATTTTTACCACCACATCCCGCACTCCCCTATTTGCGATTTTCTTCACCAGTGTTCAATTTAAGAATGAAAATGATATCCGTATCTTCATTTCAGCAATATTGACAAGTGACAAGTGCAGACGGCGTGACGACATCAATTGAAGGAAATATTGAAAGGAAAATATCGAAAATAAAGAAAAATGGCAGAAGGAAAAATGGCGAATTTAAGGATAACGGAAATCTCGTAAAAAAATTGAAGGGTATTAGAAAAAAAAACAAATCCTTTTGGAAAATAAATTAATCTTACAAAAAATTCCATTTTCCCGAAGAACAATGTTGCAAAAAAAAAAATTAATAAATAACGGCAATCGAGTAACGTTAAACGGAAATTGTCCCCCACTCCGTCGCCATAACTGACATTTGTTGCTAGTGACGTCAGTCAAAGTGCGTTTACATCTGGTTCACAATTTGTATTTGTGTTGCCGTGCGCCAACATTTATCAATAATATTGGAGACGAGTCAACAAGCGATATTTGACAAATAAAATGTTATGTGCCAATATTTGCGACAATATATCGTGTTGTCATGTGCGGATTCGCTTTTTTTTCCATACATTCGAAGACAGCATTCTTGTAAGCCATTTGCAAGGCAATTTTTTTTTATTTTCAATTGAAAATTAAATCGAAAAAATACACAAAAATTCGCGTACAATAAAATAACACCCAGCGGAAAGCGAAAATTTCCCAAAGACCATGAAAAATGCAAAAAAAAAGAAAATAAATAAAAACAAATTGCCTGCTATTTGAATATTTTTCTGTCAATAAGGCCATAAAAAGTGTGTTTTTCCACCAAACTGTTTTTAAAATTGGTACAGGGATTGTAAGAAAAAAAAAGATTCTTGAAAAACATCTGTGCAATTTTTTAAGAAGTACAAATTTAGATTCAATTGATGTTTTATTGACCTCTTTAAGGAATTGCGATAATGCAATCTAAATATCTAAGTTAGACCTGCTTTACACGTCCAATATTTTTGCTTCAATCTTAGGGCACGAAGAATTATTCTTTTCGATTTGTTCGCTTGGGAATAATTCTCGCGCGAATTTTACTTTTGATTAATTCGCGAATTTAATTTTTTGATTGTCGTGTTTAAAAAATTCCATTCGCGAACCGAATTGAAAATTTCGTGAATTGAAAATATGATTCGTTCGCGAATTTATCGCAAAAGAATGATTCGCGAATCAAATTATTGTATGAAGTATTTAAAACGAAAATATGTCCTTATGTTGGACAGGAAACAGGTCGGGCGAACGGGAATTATGGTGGAGAAGAGGGACGAGTCGGTTGAGGGGCTGGTGGAAGGAGAGGGGGGAATTATTTGAGTGTGGGAGTGGGTAAATGGGTGGTGTCTCCCCTCACACCCCCTCTCCCAACCACCCACACGCCTACCCCAATCACACACCCCTTCCGAGAATGTGTGATCGGCTTGGGTTAACGCCCAATTGATGTTCATAACCAGACGCTACAACATGGTCGCCAACATTAGGCTGTGATCTCAGCTCAACCTTGTTTTCAACATCACATATCAATCACCAACAAGCCCGCAGACGTTCAAAATCCACTTCAACACGGCAAATTGACAACCATATCGACAACAAGGTTGATCGTTTGTGGGTGGCCTTAGGATAAAGGGTCTGCGGTAGTGAAACAATGGCATAAGTTTGTGAAAAATTGATGAATTGCGCCATTTGTAAGGTTTTTCTTTGTAACCCACCCCTCAAACGCGGAGGTCATGATCAGAGGAGCAACTCAAAAGTTTTAAGAGTGTGGTTCGATTTTGGTTCAAAGGTGAATTGGGTTTCTGATTTTTGATCCTGGCGTTGGTTTCTAAAACTTCAAAAAATTTGTTCTGATTTCGGTTTTACAAAATTCCCTAAAATTTCAAAAGTTCAGCAGTTTTTGATTTTTGCTTCCAATTTAGTGACATATTAGTTACCGTTTTTATACCCGTATGGTGAAACCAAAATCAATCACACCAGTGTGTTTAGAATGATAAAAAAAAGTTGAATTTTGCATGTCCGTCCGTCCGTCTGTGGCGCGGATTGCGGGCGCATGGATTGAGCTAGAGACTTGAAATTTTTCGCAGATCCGTTTTTCGTAAAATGCGAGGCCAAATTCGTTCATGAGCAAAAATGGACCATTAGGGGGTACCCCCCATACGAACGAAATCGTTTTTTGCGAATATCTCAAAAACAGTGCGTTTTATTAAAAAAGTGCAAGAACAAAAGTTATTTAGGATATAATTCTACATAAAACTCCCATACATCAAAATCCGATTGGAATAAATCTTATTGGAAAGTTTGACTTCAAAGTGGAATTTTGGTACGAATATCACCATACGGGTTTTCAAGAATTGCCAGATTGGCAATATAGCTTTTGTTATGCTTGAGTCAGAGTTTATCGAGAAAGTTTTTTGTACTTGATTAACGTAAAAAGTGCTAGAATCTAAATCAGATCGAGAGTAGAGAAAACAACAATTTTTCAATCCTAGAAATTCAAATATGAACCGAACTACTACAAAATTTCTAGTTTCGTTACAGCATTGGTTTTTAAAATTGCGTTGCTTTTTTGAAAATGGGTTAGGTTTTAGTTCAAAAATTTCAATGGTTCAGTGGTTTTTGGTTCTCTTCAAGAAAAACTTTTTTGAACTCTGGCCGTGATAGCAGTCTATGGACAGATGGTGTCGTTAGCACCAAGCAGTAACTATCATTACCTCATTTCAATAAAGCAAGTTTAGTGGACTTGAAATGACAGAGCCCCTCAGGCGAGGTATGAACCTCGACTTCCGGCCTACAGGCCTAAGTGGTTTAACTTGTAAGCCTCAATGGAAATTGCAACTACCAAAGCATAAATAAGACCTCTGCTTATTTAGTCGACCACAGGTCCCAAAGTTTTATTTTAGGGTCCCTAAAGATCGTTTTCCGACAAAAGGGTTTTTAAAATTTTCGGTCTCCGGAAAAAAAGTCATTAAATTTTCAGTCGTTGACAGATAATTGGATTTATTTTTTGGGTCATCCAAAAAAATTTGGGAGGAGGTACAAAACTTATAATTACCGGTAACGGGCACTGGTTTTTTTTTAAATATCATAAAAAACACTCAAAAACCACTCTGATTTTCATAGAAGAAAAATCGTGATTTTCCCAAATATTCGCATTTTAGTGAGATTTATCGCATTTTTAAATATTTAATGGCATTTTCAAAACTCAAATGGTCTTCACTAAAATTTTTGTGACAATTTCTCTCTGACTTTCGCATTATCCAAATATCGCAAAACTTTCCCCTATATTTTTCATAACTACTGAAATTTTCACAGAATTATGTAAGAACTTTCCACATTTCAAAAATATAAAATTCAATAATTCCGCTATGAAAAATCCATAAAAAAATTTTCAACCCACACCGAAACAAGATTAGATGAGAGTTGATTTTTGTTCATTCTTCGGGTAACGATACTCAAGAGAGTCCCGGAAATTTTACTATTGGATTCAATGCCCTCTTGCTCCTTCATCCGTAAACCGTTCTTTGCAATTTTCGCAAGATGACAGTTTCGAAAGGATCTCTAATGTCCCATTATTCCTACCCTTCACTTCGATTTACTCACAATCGGTCGTCTCTATGCTGTTGGGAAAACTCCCCGCCAAACTATAGACGATGAAAATCGATATTTTTACCTTATTATACTTTTTCACTGATATTGCAAATAGGGTGATTTATTAAGGAGAAGGGATGCTATCCGACAGAGATAACAATAAATCATATTTTCGGGTGTCTGATTGTTAATACGGACCTTTCATTGTTTCGATCTATGTTTGCTGATGCTCGACAGAAATAATGACTTCAAATCGGTATAATGCTTTTTTCTGTCAATGTTTTTGATGGATGTTGTGAGGCCGGTTTTATTTAGAAAATATGACGATTTGAATTTTGGGTGGTTTTTTATATTTTTGAAAAGTTTTCAAGAGTTTCTTTCGTTTAATGACGAAGTTCGGTTTTTTTCTGGCAACCCTATTTGCACATGTATTTAGAATGATAAGAATCGACAGGAGATTTAGGAGAGTCTATTGTAGAAAAAACTTATTTTTGATGCGAAAAACCTTTAAAATCGCCACAATACCGCTTCTAATTGATGGTTAATTCGTGGGTCAAGCATTCACCGTCAATGAGAGAAGGTATTGTGGTATTGTGGCGATTTTAAAGATTTATCGTGGCCTCATTTGGTTGATGAATGTCTAAAACATAAGTTTTACTAACAATACGACGGTACTTCGAAATTTAGGATTAATTGGTCAGTAATTTAAATAATATTTGCTTCTTTCGAAATCAATATGACGCTACATAGTAAAAAGATAGTAAAAGAATTGCTCTTTTACAAAAAAAGGTTTCCTGGATGCGTAAATTTCACCTGACATAGTATGACTAACCATTTGATTCCACTCCCCTCTCTCATCCAACTTCCTCTTCTTTCGAATAATTTTATGAAATCACACACGAATTGTTTGTGAAATAAAGTAATTATTCCATTTATTCACATAAAACTATAATTGAGTCCATTAAAAAACCAAATTAAAATACAATTTTTCAAGAGTACGTTCCACTCTGATATAATATAATGTGCCGAATAATTCACTAAAATGTCATCGCCCAGACCACTTACTTCTCATCCCTGGACGAATTGTGTTTAATTTCCAACGCAGTGCGGATTCCCAACCCCTCTTATGTCGAAATTGCAAAATATTATCGGCAGTCCATGCCGTCTGACACTGGCCTGACTGAACAGTAGCCTCACAAGTATTGCAGGGGTGCGAAAATAATTTCGCAGAATCAAATTAAACTTGTCCGTCACCCTAACCCTAACCCTAACCCTAACCCTCACCCTAAATTCCCAATTTTGCCACTTGTAACCACGGTCGGCGATAAACCTTCACCCTAAAAAAACGCAATTCCAGAATAATTGCACCATCTCTCACTGGATTTGAAATCGGGTCCGTCGGGGACGCGCGTTTCTGTTGAAATTTGTTGTGTTTTTATCTGTTGGCAATCTTTCCGTTCCACAGGCGGATGTGTTGCATTTTCCTGGATCTGTTTGGCCGTGAATCATTTAAAATATACGAAATGTGGTCACATCGGAACAGGAAAGACGAAATTATTGGGCGGCATGTGAAGTGCTTCAGATTCTGCTGAATGATTGACCCTCCAGACGCACAAATCATGAACTCTCCACGCGAAAAAGCATTCGTCAATGAAAATTGGTCTGCCGCCACTATCTCCCCGTTTAGTGAAAATTCTGGGTAATTTTTGAATTAACCAGGGGTCGGCGGTAGGGAAATTAACGAAATCAAGGGTCATTGTGGTCAAATATGATGGCATAAAACATGACACAAGGTTGTGGTTGAAAATTAAATTCATTTTGATATTAAGTGAAATGATTTTCGGCATTTCGGTTGACAAAAGTGATGCAAGTGAATTGGGACTGATGAATAAAGTTTTATTAATTCCAGTGAACCGCATTTTTATCATCTCACATGGGAAAATTGACAGTGAAAAAAATGATCAACGTAACAATTTGATTAAAATTTTTTTTTATATACCTTTTTATAGTCAAAAGTTTAAGAACACATAGCAAAAAATTTTTGTAGCTATGTTTTGTTAAACTTTAATTTAGTGGAACTACTGTTTGTGAACGCTTCCATTAATGAACATTCGTGGTTCTACTCTACCCGAATTTTTGAACGTAATACGATTTTATTGGGTGTTCATTAATGGAAGCATTCACAAACTGTAGTTCCCCTAAAGTTTAAAAAACCCTAGCTAAAAAAGGTACCAGAACACTGTAATGTAAACTTGTTGCTGCTGGAATACGAGAAAATTCCAGAAATCACTTTCTTAACAATTTTTGAGAAAATAACATAAGATATTCAAAATGTTGACACTAAATTCATGATAAGTGACTCAAACACCACCTTATAAAAATTGTTACTAGAAAAAGTGAAAGCAAGGATATGTGTGAGGTCCTTGGCAAATTTTCCGGGAAGATAAAACCTAGTCCTCTAAAAAGATTTTTAAAATTTGTAAGAATTTGGGACATTTTCGCGGTCATTTTTACCTTAGGAAAGTTATACAAAACCAGATAGGTGGGCAAAAACGGGCACATATTCAAACTTGGCGCTTAAAAATCCTGTCAAGTCTACCCAGTGCCATTTGGATTGGTATCAGCTAGCTTACTGCAGTTACAGAGAATCAGCTGGCTGTATTAAATAACAGTTCTATGCGGAATAGTAGTTTTTGAGGCGGTCCGATCTCATATTGTTATTGGCGTTTGATGAGCTTTATTGGAAATTCTGTAGGGTGAGTGTATACCTGCTAGTATACATAAAGTTACTTGATTGTTTAGTGAAAAAAATTGGCTATACGAAAGCTGAGACAGCTAAACAGTTGCCGTTCTTTCTAAATAGCTTTCCTGGATAAAACCGCTCGGGGTCAAATTGGGTATACCAGTTTTCCCCCGTATGCGTGTGTTAAGTTTTGCTACCGTGTAGATCCGTGGTTCCCAAACTGGGTGGCGTGGGGCCAGGGCCAGGGGGCGTGAAGCAATTTCAGCCGTGCCCCCCTTTGGGGGGCGTAGAGCTACGGACGGTAGTCGTGAAGAAATTTGAAATTCACATTTCAAGTGTACCCCCCACACGCAAAGAAAAACTTAGGTGAAAATAGCCAAAATCCTGGTATAGTTTACCCAAGATCTTGGTTGAATTACAGCCTACCAAGATTTTTGGTGTTTCACCCAAAATTCTTTGGTATAAAATGAGATTTGGCAAAATAACCAAGGGTTTTGTAATTTAACCCATAAAACAAATCTCTCTTGTTGATATGGAATCTCTTTCTGTTTCTTGCTTAGTGTGTGTTCATAGAATTTAATATATGCAACTAATGAGCGGAAATTGTTTTAGTGTGATGACTTTAAAAATTAAGAGATGCGTGTTTGTTTCTGATAGTTTCTACATTGAATATTCGTATGGAGGAAATGTTTTATCACGGCCAATATGATGCGAAATGGAAATAATTTATTTTGAATGATTTTTCTTACAAAAACTTCGAACGAATGAATTCTCTCGGCGAACGTTGTTGTGTTACCTCGAAAAAATACTATTCCCGTTTAGTATTTTTCGAAAATGGGAAAAAATTATCGAAATCTGAAAAAAATGGGCATAAAAAATATTTCAAAAAAGCATTCCAACTAATGTCTAAACTAAGAAATGCTTTCCCAAAACTGATTTTTTGCATCAGTTTTATGAAAAATTATTGGAATCGCTTTAAAATCGAGTTTTTAGAACTGGCGAATCGACTAACAAAATCGTCGCCATTTTTTCGTCATGCACAAGTGTGGCGCAGTTCTACTAGTAGTCTAATTACCTGCTGCAGGCATCCAAAAATTAACAGCAGGGAATTGTTCACTATAACCCTGGCCTTGGGTAAATTTTGGGAAATATTTTGCACAAAATCTTGGGTGATTCTACCAATATTTTTTTGGTATTTTACCAAATTTTTTACGCTGGTATTTCAACCAATTTTTTCGATAATTTAACCAAAAAAAATTAGATAACCAAAATTTCATACAAAACTCATTTACCAAAGACGCCTTGGGTAATATCCCTATGTATATTTTTTTCCGTGCATACGAACGAAAACGTTTTTTGCGAATATCTCAAAAATGGTGCATCTTATCAAAAAAGTGCAAGAACAAAAGTTATTTAGGATATGATTCTACATAAAAATCCCATACATCAAAATCCGATTGGAATAAATTTTGAAAAATCTTATTGGAAAGTTTGACTTCAAAGTGGAATTTTGGTACAACTGTTCGAATTTTGATACGAATATCACCATACGGGTTTTCAATAATTGCCAGATTGGCAATTATAGCTTTTGTTATGTTTAGTCTTCGAATATATATCTTGTAGCGAAAGACGGACGTCATTTTGGATATCTAGTCATACTAATCAAACACAAAATGACTAAAAAGGATAAAATATAAAAAAATAAAAAAAGGTTTATTAAAAAAAAATGTAGGTACTAAATAGAAAAAGAAATTTTCTGGGTGCTGTGTATCAGAAATAAAAGCAAGATAAAAACATAAGAAATAAAATAAATATCTCGCTTTTATTTATGATACATAGCGTTCAAAAAAAATTTTTTTTTGATTTTTTTTTTTGATTTTTTAAAATTTATATTGTACAAAAATTCTACTTTCACGTGGAATTTTCTCCCGACATTCCACCGGCATCAAATGAAGAATTTTTCATCCTGGACCACCACACCAGGATTTGTTGCGTAATAATTCATGGTCGATTTGATAAACATATCGCTTCCAATAAAATTCAACATTTATCCATGTTTAATACCGGTATTCTTTAATCTTTTCTATTTGATTTAACATCAACAAAACACCACACAACAAAAAAGTTATTTGCTTGGAAATCATTAAATTATCTCAGCCTCGACAGGAAAATTGTGTGTAATGTTGAGGGATACAGTAGCTTTCAGGGATCCAACAGGATGCCAAAAAAAATCCATCCCGAAAAGCCTTCCAGTCACTTACTTTTCACCCCGCCAAAGGCTCGTCATCCTTCAGTATCCTTCATCAGGCGCATGGGAATAATATTCGTGCTGCTTAACTTTTGGGAATGGGACATAATCATAATCGGTACAATGAACAACACAACATAACACCTGAGCACCTCCGTTAGGTACGATACGTTATGGTACAGTGGAACAGGTGAAAGGATTAAATTTTCCACATCACTTGTGCCAAATTCTATGGATCGATCGATGATAGCAACAAATTATGGTGAGTTGAGAGAAAAATTACGGATTTTAAACTTGAATTCGTTTCAGCTGACCCCACTGATGGGAGTACATACCGAAAAACCAAACCTGGTAGGAAAATCTCAATCGATCAACAAATGATCCAAGGGGCACCAATAAAAAATTAATTTTTCATCAAATAATCCAAAATATTAAATAAAAACCGCACATTTTTTCCCTGAAATTCCTGACCATATTTCATATTTTATTTCCCGGATTCATGTCAGACGAATTGAGAAAAGTTAATTAAAAGTGAAATTAAAGGAAAAATTCATTAGGCGTCAATGTCCGAAAAGTAAAAGTTTTTTCTTCTTCTCCCCATCTCACTTTCACTGGTTGGCATTGAGTTTCTCTTTCAGTTTTTCGCTGTCGGAAAAGTTCTGTTGGAAAACGTAAGGAATTTCTGATCTCATCGTATATCCGTCTGCTTAATTACGAAGTCGTCAGTATAGCCAACGGCCATGAAATTCATCCCTAAGGACACCTCAAAGTTTTCCGCCCTCAATTGAATGAATTTTCAGACTTTCACTACAGTTTTTCACGGAGGAAAACCGTAGTGAAAGCAAGGGGAAGGTGATGAGTTTTGGCTATTACTGCTTTAGACAAATTTATTTATTTCCACTACAAACAGAATTTTTGATTAATTTGGAAAGAACTTTGACTCGTCCCACTCCTCCTATATTCTTGAATTACATCGTCTGGACGACTTCGGAATTGTTATTTACTTAAAGCGGAATTCATTTTTGGCGAAAATTAAGATATAGAATTCTTGTTTGAAAAGGAGTTTCTTTTTTTTATAGTTTCAGCCAGAGTTTAGGGGAAGACCCTTAAAAAATGCGAAAAAACGTGACGAATTTGCTGAAATTGAAATGTTTAAGGCCAAAAGTGCAATCGGTTTTAATAAATTGGGAAAATTTATGGAGACTTGGGGTAAGGTTGTGTTAAGGCAAAGTGGCACCTAAGAAAAACCTGTATTTGGTGACCCTCCCTTTTCTCCTCCCTCAAAAAATTGAAAAAAATGCATTTTTGTGTGGTTGAAAATTTTCAAAGACCGGTCAGAGAGAAGAAAGTTTGTCTCAATTTTTGTTTGTGCTTATTTAGATAAAACGGTTATTTTAGTTCTTCGGTATGCAACGAAAATTGGTCCGAAGTCGTGCTCAGCGACCCCTACACCGAGGGAAATCGGGCATGTGGTAGAATCAAGAGCTGTCATTTGATTTAATTGATTTTAATTTATACTCCAATATCAAATATTTTTTTTATTTGAATTAAAAGAGAAAATAGTAAAAACAAATACTAAACCATTCATTTTAAATGCAGGTATTTGATTTAAATGCATCTAAAATTATTTAAATGAAAATTATTAAAAACAAAAACCCAATCAGTAAATTTGACTGTCTGGCAGAGAGCGCTTTCTTACCTCATGCAGTCAAAACAAATAACCAAGAATATTAAGTGCTACCACAGATAAATATATAAATACATCCCATCAACATTCACTAAAAATAAAGAAAATAAACAAGAAGAGAGGTTACTGTGTTGTCTCTCTCTCTCTCTCTATCTCTCTATCAAAAAAAAACAATCATTTGGTTTAAATACTTTTCATTTAAATCAAACTCAAAAACCGTTGTCGTAAATATAGCGACTTTTTTATTTGATTCAGCTGCTTTTTGTTGAATCTAACGACAATTTTTCTTCAGTATATTTAAGAAACTTAACTGGTTGCCAGTCTAGTTTTGGTTGTTGCACAGAGTTACTCTTTCATTTTCTGAATTTTTTTATTAATATCAAAATCCATAAATCACGTTTTATTTTCTAACTCAGGATTCAGACGGAAACCTAAAATTAAGTTATGAGGGAATTCAGGGGACGAATCTCTAAAAAAAAAATTGAAAAAAATTCGATTTTTGAATTATTTGAACACATTTAGAGAAAACTCTTTTTTCGTTCAAAATTACATCAAATTTTTGTCTCATTTTTTTTTGGTTAGCCCAACAATTTCTAAGAAAACATCGGTTTTTATATCTTCATCTTGAATGAACAGTTTGGAAGATACAAATTTTTGAAAACGGGAGAAACGGAAAAATTTTTTTTAGTCTTGTTCAAGTTCCTATAAAACCGAAACTATGGGCCACATGCTCAAAGAACAAAAATACGGGTATCCTTTATTTCTATAAAGAAAATATCTGCAAAATTTCGGAGGGGCTCGTGCTGTGCGATTTCGTATGGAATCATTCCAGTTTGTGAAGTCACACGTTTAAAGTTCGAATCGGTCATAAAAATTGTTGCAAAAATTTATATCCGGCGAGTGGCGATTTTGACCCTCTCCCCTTCGGCGCGGCCTTGATTCCATAAAACATTTCAGCACTACAAGATATAAGGAAAAATAAATACCCTTTCACTCAGGCGCCTCTAGTGTTGCGCACATAAAATTTATCGGGTAGAGTGAAAACATGACCATTTAACTTCTGGGTTTCTCTGAACTGTATGAAAATATTTTTCTAATTTCTTCAGACTGGAATATATTCTAACTGCATCGTGGCAATGGAGATTTTTTCAAGTATTAATAATGCATAAAATCGAATTTTGAAATACTTTTCGAAAAATCCATAAATTATTCGAAAATTGAATTGCAAAATGATAACAAGAAATAAAGAAAAACTCGAATAAATCTCTTGAGTGCCTTTAAAATGAAAATGAGGCCCCATATACCAACTTGTTGGGCCATTTACCAATAAATATCCCACCGAAAACGATTTGACCCACTCCGGTTTTAAAATTCATCATTAAAACATCAGCACAGAGCGAAAGAACCAACGAAAAAAAAAACACAAGTTTTAAACTGGTTTTGAGAGTAGCCACCAACCGCTTTAATTGTGGTTATTTTGCTAATCAATTCACTGACTCTGGCAACACAGCGGCAACTCATTCGCCCAAATGAATTGCGGGAAAATGTTTAAATTCTCGCGGACTTACGGGGGGTAGCAAAATGGCTCCCCGGTAGAAGAGGCGGCATATTTGAAAATATTTAAGGTTGACTGGTAGGTTTTTTTTTGCTATTCGCCATTATTATTATTTATTATTGTTTTTTTTCAGATTTTTTCTCTCAACGGAGGAGTTTGCAAACAGGGTCAAATCCCACAAACAACCAAACCTCGCAACCAACACAGTTGAATTTTGCTCAAAAATTTCGCATATTCAATTTTAAAAAGAGTTGGGGGGCCCCACAAATCAAATCCCTCTTCGTCCCGTCTCGTATTTTCTAAACGCCAAGCAAACCGAACTGAAGTTTAGATTCACACACAGCATAAATTTCTGCTACTCTTGCTATGTTGCCAAACGCCACGAGCATAAAATCACATTTTTTTCGTATTTTATGCCGCCAAAAGTAGCGAACACTCAGATTTCATTCTGGTTTTTTATTAATTTCGCTTCGCATTCAAAAAGCACTCCGTCAGCAGATTTCGGTAGGGTAGAGGGGGCCTAGATTGAAACGGTGGACCTCACTTGCTCACGATTCGCGATGATTTATTTATTTCCACTCGTTTTGCTGGCGTATGTTTTTCGGGGGCGCTGCGGTGCCAGTTTCGAAGGCCTCCGGCCACACTGTGCATAAGTCAGTCCCCGATGGAGTATTAGTCAGAAGAGGGACATGTGGGAGGAATATTTTGTAGCTAGTGGCCCCAGCAGCAACAACGTGGTCACAAGTACCGGTTTAATGTTGTTACTCAACTTTCATGCGAGATCTTTAAGATTCGTAGCGGATCTCTATATACATATGACAAAAATCTACCCGGCAAACTAAAACAATTGGGAATCGTGGAATATAATTCGCAAATGTTAAACCGAATATAGGTTTTTAGGTTGTTAAATTTTAATTTTTAAATTAAGTAATTCTCTAGGAGAGTTAATTGTTTCTGAAGACGTTTTTTAAGCTCGAAAATTCTTTTCAGTTTTGTAAGAAATTTTCATGTTAAAGTTTTGTTTTTGAATTTCTTGGCCACTTTTTGCTAACTTTGGAAATATACAGAGAATACAGAGAATGTGAGATGACAGCTATTGTTAGAAAATTCCGCTGCCCGCCGTTGCCGCTTGCTGTTGACGCTCGCATTCTGTTTGGCAGCTGACCATCCCCCTGCAGTTCTCCATGACCATCCCCCGAATATTTCGAAGTATTTAAAAACTGCCTAACTTAAGGCACATATAGAAGGTGCTTAAGAATACGTATTTCCTGGCTTTTTTAGTTATTTTAGACATTTTTCTAAAACAAAAAAATATAAAATTTTGGGATAGTCGAATTTTTATGAAAATCTTAATTTTGGCCAAAATTTAGACCAAATTCGACACTACGTCGGTCGTCAGAAAAAATATAATTTACAGCAAACTCCAGCCAAAGTAGATTATTTTCCATTGTGTAGTGTTCAAAAAAAGTTGACCCTAAAATTAGATCCGGGACAAAAGTTTATATTCTGGAACAAGATTTTGGATGTATAATGACCCTAATTTTAGTAAATTTTTTCCAATATTTTTAAAGATGGTTAATTTGCCTTGGCGTATCTTGGTGGTTTATCTAAACTGGATTTTAGTTCAAGCAAAACAAATTGCGTACTTTTATTGAAAAAAAGATCCAAACACTTCTCGCTAAATTGTTTCTTGGGCTTTTCCCGCATAACGACTTTGAAATCCCACGATGGATGTTGGCGCGATTTTTTCAAATCTGCCAACGAACTTAACTTCCATAGTGTCTGAATCTCTTCGGTCCAATGATTTGTGCCGTCGGAGAAGATTTCTTTTTTTTTTTGCTGACTTCTTATTTATGTTTAAATTTTTCGAATTATGCGAGTAGTTCGACGAGTGGAACATTTTCCAGCAGATGTCGAGGCTTGGGCTGAGAACGTGGAGATTCCCCGCTATTATCTTTAAAACGCGTCCGCTAACAAAGTCTTAATGTGTCACTGTCAAGTGTAACGTCGGCCGTCTTGCCCAGAGATACCCATCATAATTTCTTCATTCTCGTCATTCCTTGATTTTTAATTTTTTTTTGATAATGAACGATGGCCCTTATTTTCATCAAAATAAAAAAAGAATTATAATTGAAACGCAAGCCCGCTTTATTCTCAAATTACAGAGAATTTTTCAGCTCCCGTCGACCGTAGCACCGTCGAGGCTGTGTTGATTAAAAACACTTTGAAGTATGAAAGTTAACAACTTATTGGCGCCTTTCAACATGAACACATAATTGGGTAAGGTCAGGCTTAATTTCGGAAATTATTCCTCTGTTTAATCACAAGAAAAAAAATTATACTCAAGGCTGCTGGTGAATTAGGTTTGGGCTTGAAATTTCTTCTGGATTTTTTCTAATAAAATTTACTCAACAATTCGGTATTTTTCAAAGGTTTTTTTTGAAGAACTTTGTTATGTTTTGCCGATATTTTTAACAGAAATGTTTATGATTTTTGGAAATCTTCGAAAAGTTTCACAGGTGAAAAATCATTGTTCGTTGATTCGTTGATTTTTCTGCATATTTCTACTTCAATTCATAAAAGAGTTTTACTGATTTTGGTTAGGAACGAAAATTTGGTGTCTAAATTTGGTTTTTTTGATTAGAAAACAATAAAATCTTGTAACGGTGACAAAACAGAAGACACATCCGTACCAGACTAATGCGAAGTATAATAAAGTACGCATTGTAATACAACTATTTAAAAATCAAAAATTCGAAAAAATATTGACCAAACGTGCCTGTTCTGTTGTCAATCCCAGGCAAACAAACGCGAAAAAATTGCAACGAGAAGTTTTAACCTCAAAAACGTCTCTGTATCAACAAAAATCGGGCGCTTTGCCAGCCATGCATTGCTACGCGTTATACGCAATCGAACATAAGTGTCATTTTGTTGAAACGCAGCGAATTCAAGAATAAGGCGAGAAACATAATTGGCGCAGTAACGACGACGCATGCATCAAACGCGTGTATTCTTATTGTTGCAGACACAATTGATATTGCAGGAGCAACGCATGCGTCTGCATCGACGCAGTGTTTTGAAAAATAATGCTTATCCACATATGCGTGTTTTCTGTGTGCGCAATCATAAATTTGTTTTCAAATGACATTTGACACTGCACTGCAGCGCTGCATCAATTGTGTCATCAACCAACGCTGCTGCATGCATTCTATTGCGTGAACGCACAGCGCTGCAGGACGCTGCGTCAATTGTGTTTCTCGCCTAACAATTTCGTTCGATTGAGGTTGATTGGATAATTTGATGTCGCTGGGTTTAAATCTGGAAATGGTTTGACTAGGAGCCCTATCGCCGAATACGATTTGAGTGGTTCGTTGTTGTTGATATAACACACTAATTAATGTTGTTGTTGTTGATATAAAACACTAACGACATTAAATTTACGATTCGAACTACTCGTGTCGTAGTCGACGATAGATTTCCAGTTTTTTTTTAAAAACCAAATTTTCTTTTTTCATTATCTTAGAAACTAGAGCCAATCTGACCAAACCACTTGGAGGTTCAGAATCAGTGACGCCAAATAATGTTGTAATATCCTTAACAACACAAAAGAGGTAACTTTTTGTTAAGCAGTGTAATCCCTTTTGAACACCCAAATGGCTTTTCCGACTAGAAACTGATTTTCACTGCAATAAACTCCCAAAAATCAACTGACAAATGCATCCAATTTGTAACAAAACTTGAAACTGATAACCTTTTAACATCAACAAAGGGTCTTCGATTTCCGATAATAATTTGAGATACATGCAAGTAAAAAAAATCTCAACATAAGAACATATCACGGATTCGACAATTCGATTGTTAAGAATTTCTCATTAAAATAAAATGCAATAAAAAATATATTTTGTGGAAAATCTATGAAAATGTGCTACAAAATAGTTTCGTCGTTGTTAATTGAAAAATCGTGTGTGGCGATACCAATAGAAATAAATTTAGGGAGAATTATTTTAATGGGACAGTGGACCAGCCATTTAACAGATAGAAAAAAAAATAAAATATCTGACAACAAATGGTGATTTTCCGGCATATTCTCGAAAAACTTTCCCCAGCTGAAATCCGTTTGGGTGTTGTGGAAAAATCACTGTGAGATGGAAATTTTTCAACCAGCGAGCGGCTGAAATAATTTTTTTTAGCGAAAATTGATGACAAGTTTACGAGATGTTTTAGTCGCGGAAATCTCGTTTGCAAAACAGAATGACGAGCTTTAAACAAACATTTGTTTATTTTAGTTTTCACTAAGCTTTTATAAAAAAAAATGCAAATTGATTTTAATTCCGTTCGGTTGGAGCTGTGCTGCAATGATGTTTAATTTGAGCAAATATTGGCTTAGCCTAACACAATACCCGGTCGGTTGGTCGGTCAACAAAATTCTTGGAGAACTTCGGAAAATTTTATTTTCTACAAGGCGGAAGTGGTTTTGTGGGGGTACATACATATTTTGTGCAACGATAGAAAATTGGGCGATTTTTTTTTGGATTGTCGTTCTAGGGATGTCGGAAATTAATTTCGTAAAAAAGGAGTTTTTGCAGGAAGTATGAAGAAAATTGAATCGGAAATTTTAAGACGCTAAAGGTTTTACCGCGTATGTTTCTAAGGCTCCGTTTACACTTGCGATTTTTTATTGAATTGCTTCACGAATTTTATTCAGAATTTATTTAGCAAATTTTATTTATCTTTCGCAGAATAAATTTACTTAGCAATTTATATTATTCCCGATATGAAAAGATTCGAGCTCGGGTGTCTTTCCCCTTTTTTCTTCGCTTGGCACAAAACGATTTGGAGACGTTTTATTGGCTTTCCTCGTATGTGTTAGGTAAGGATTTTGTGGGGCGGGGTGTATCGGAGGGAACAAAGGAGGAGAAACGTAACACTTAAGTTTTTCTTTTGTGCAATCAAAAAGAAAATATCAAAACCCTCGTTCCTATTGACAAAATTTGTTTTTGACAAAAAAGAAAAAACATATTTTACATATTAAATATTTAAAACATTTTTTAAACATATATTTAATTAAATAAAAATCCAGTCCCTAGTTATGATAATAAAAGACATTTGTGGATCCGTTCAAAGGAACTTAAGCCCTACCGCACTCACCGAATAACTTCTGGTGCTAGAGACAAGTTTTATCTACTACCTAAACAGCGTTTATGTGAACCGCGATGTCACGGCTGACATATTGCTTGGATAACATTCCTGCTACTAGAAGTACATCTTCTTGAGTGATATAAACGTACCATAGACTGAAAATGTTATTAGGGTAGAAATAGATATACGAATTTTCCGTTCGATTCGGTAACTTTCTTAAACATTCACTTTAAAGAGAAAAATTACAGGAAACTTCAAAAAAATATGACGGCCCATTCCTTCACATAAAACATCACATCCTAACAATATTAAAAAAAAAACAATTACTTATCTAACAAGTCAATTGCCAGCCCTAAAAACCGTCATTGATTTCAATGAAAATCTGACAAAAAAACGCGAATTTCTACCCGTCCGTAAACTGATATACGCGCTAAGAAATTGGAATGTTTTTCTTTCAAAAGTCTTGTCGTTGCATAATTTGAGGTTGTTTTCACGTTTTTGTTGACGTTCATGGCGAGTTTTTTTTTCTCGTGCTGCGTCAAACGTACACAGAAATATGTGAAAGGTGAAGAAACAGATAAAAAAAAATTGGAAGAGAAAAAAAACAGAAAAAATTTAGCAGCTAAATGAAGGAGACTAGAAAATTCATTAAGGTAAAAAAACAGGTAATCCACAGGTAGATAGTTTTTAGTTTCCTTTTAATTATGATCACGTTGTTACGTTAATCGCACCTTTAATTGCCATGCAGTTACACCGCGCACACGTCAAAAAGTCGCTCTTTGGGGACAAAATTGAACGTCCAATGAACTTTCAATTTGAAACTAATAAACGTTTTCGGACAGTTCTCTGGGTCGCTCTCGAAATGGTCGCTAATGGAAATGCGTGTGAGTTGTGAAAAGTGACGACATCACCGGAGGCGAAATTAACAGAAATTATGATGATTCCAAGTATTTTTTTTATGTTATAATAATATTTCATGTATTTTTTTTATGTGTGTTTAGTAGGAAAATCTTACTTTACAAAAACGCATTCATTGGACAAAAAAAATTGAAAAAGCCTATAAGGATAACGTGATTATCCTTTTCCTCAAATTTTCCGGGGAAATTCTCATCTGGAGGTTTTTGGGGTCGCTGAATCCTATTCTGGAGTCAAAAGATCCGTAAGAATAACACTTGTTTATACTTCCTTGCTTTTGAAGGAAGAATAGCGAAAAGCCAGTCATTTTGGATTTTCAGTCATACTAATCAAATACGAAATGACTAAAATGGATGAACCTAAAATTTTTTTTAAAAAGGCTTTTATTTTAAAAAAATGCACTAAAAAGGGAAAAATAACTTTTTGGGCGCTGTGTATCAGAAATAAAAGCGAAATAAATATTAATTTTATTTTTTATGCTTTTATCTCGTTTTTATTTCTGCTACACAGCGTCCAAAAAAATATTTTTTCCTTTTTAGTGCATTTTTTTTAAATTAAACGCTTTTTTAGAGATCGAACACTACATTCTGCTAGCTCTTCAGCTCTTTATTTCTTGTCTCTTTCTCATCAGATGGACCTTGGGAGCAATTTCTTATAACAGGCAGATATCGGTCTGTTATAAGAAATTACAAAAAATGGTTTTAAAATTGAGGCGTTAAAAGCTAGAGTGGACCAACCCACATGTCGAAATCGTGATTTTTTTTGTGTTTGAATCATTATTACGAGTGAGTTTTTAGATAAAAATGTTTGGATGCACAAAAGAACATTTCAACATTGAGTAATAAAGTCCAGAGAATTTTTTTTCCAAAAATTTACAGTCAATAATAGTACAAAAGTGGAAAAGCTTCAAAAACTCGATTATGTGGCTTGGTCTACTCTAGCTTTTAACGCCTCAATTGTCTGCAGGAATTTCCTTAGTGCAGACGCGCACTGCGTTTGCAAGCATGTAGAATGGCATTAACACGTTCGTGACATTTGCTTTTTCAACTTTTTTTACATTTGGACATCGTGTACCACGGGTGGTACACTAGCGATTCGTTTTCTGGCGGTTGTGCGCCATCGGTGGTACACGGTGCGTGTTTTTGTATTACTTCCACAAAAAAAAACTACCGCACTGTTTACTCGCGCGGTTTTAAAAAACTGTACATGTACCACCAGTGGTACACGATGTCATGAACGTGTTAAAGTGGAAATTTGAGTTTTTGAGATGCTTAACACGTTGAGCGCCACGTGCCCACCGGTGAACATTTTAATTTTCCAACAGAGGACCAAGTGACCACCGGTGGTCATTATTAGATGTCGATGGTGGGACAACGTGACCACCCTGTGGTCACACTACGTGTTTCATTTCGAGACATCGTGACCACCAGTGGGAACCTTTTACATATATTTAGCTTTGAGAAATATGAAGTTTGGTCCCAGAATGTAAACCTATTTTACTTGGAATTGGCAGTACTTGCAATAAATCAATAAAAAAAATGTTGGTCCTAGAATGTGAACCAAGGAATACCCGTTCGTAAGCATGCGGTCTACTGTGTAATTCAAAGAATGACCACCGGTGGGCACGTGGCGCTCAATGTGTTAAAAACCAATATATTTCTATTTATTCAGAAAAAATTTGACACCGTCTAAATTTAAAGGATATAAATGCTGAAATATTAGTTTTAATGGGTTTAAAAAACTAAAGTTATCACTGCTGGCCAATGCGATGCGAACCTGCACTTAGGAGCAGCAAATTTTGATATCCACCTTGTCACTCCAATGTTGCCCATAGTATTTTTTCTACAATTCTCCAGTTTTTATATAACATCGTTCAGGGTATTTCACGATTTCCTCTTGTCTTACATAGTGTCTTACATTTCATGTGTAATTTCTTACACACATCGGAAAAAAACCTGCAAAAGTAAGAAATGTACCCCTGTGGTAATCAATTATGTCCTTTTGCACCACCATCATCGATTCAGTTCCATCCCTTAGTGCCCTCCCCACCTTCCCCCGCGTTTCTCCTTCGTAAATTGTGTCTACGACTGGCTTAAAAGTTCAACCTGATGTTGCCTACCAAGTCGTTTATATGCTAATCAAGTGAAAACTTGGAATGATAAACTTTACTTCGCATGGATTCGCAGCTTTTTTTCTCCCGGTGTGTTTTTTGGTGTTGCTTTTATTGGAATTTATTGAAATGCTAATATTTTTGTTACAAAGTAGCAGCACAGAATTTTTCTTTGCGCCTCTGCCTTTTCGATTTTCTGCACAAAAAGGAAGTTGTTTTTAATCTAATGTTTATATTACTTTCCTCTTCTATAGAGGGAAAGTATTGTATTTATGACCGAGATCGACTCGAGAACGGGGGAAGATATGTAGAAACTTTCTGATCAGTACGAAATTTGTTTCAGGTAAAATTATGAGGATGTCCGTGCATCTGTCTGCCGGTCTGTCAGTCTATCCGTTTTCCGTACCTTAAATAACTCTAGAATGCGTTGACTTAGCGACTTGAAATTTTTTGTAAATAAGTTTTACGAAAATCGTAGTTTTCTATCAACTTTTGGAAAATTAACGGTAGTTATAATGGATACCCCCCATACAATTTTTGTGAAAAAATACCGTTTTTTGAAAATTTCTCGAAATCTATGCACTTTTGGGGAAAAAACGAATATAACAAAATTTAAAGGATCTACAATTTCCTACATTTCTTGCTTATCGGTTTTTTTGTGTCTCTAACGGTTCTCAAGATATTTGAAAAAAATTAACCTTTTTGAAAATTATCTGGAAAATTATGCGTGGTTTTGGGGAAAAAATGCATATAACCAAATTTAAAGGAAATTAAATTTTCAGCATGTTTTTCTTTGACGGTTTTTACGTATCTTAAACGGTTCTCGAGATATTTGAGAAAATATTTTTTTTACATTTTTTTTTTCGGAAACTAAATATTGCAGAAGAAAGTTTTGTGTTGATCACAAAAGATGTTTTTTTGTCTTCCAAAATAAAAAAAAAAACATTTTACAACTTTTCCAGTGTAGGTGCATAGAAATAACTTCATTAAACTTGGTTGAAATTTTCCCAAAAAAAAGGAAAGGAAAACGAAGAATATTTGCTAAACACAATTTTAGTGCGGTTTAAGTAACTCCAAACCATGTGTAAGAAGAATTTCAATAAATTTCATGTTTGCTTGTAGGCTTACGGCTGTGGGTGGTGTTTTTCGAAGGTTTCATTTTGATTTACATTTAAGATGAATTTTATTAAAATTAAATCTCCCATTTTAGTTATTTACACACTTTTAGCATCTGAACAAATTGAAAACTCCTACGGAGAACTTTTCAAACTCAATTATTTTGCGAGGCGGAAGCGGAACGAATGAATGGTTCGAATTTCAGCCCTAATTTCTATGAGATTTTACTGTATTTTGTCGAGACCTACGTTTCGTTTGTTACTTGTTCATGAAAAGGTGTTGAATTAATCTACTGTAAGTGTTCTATTTCTTTTTTTTTCGTAGTCGTATTTTTGTTTTGTTATTCGTAACTTTAGTCATTCATTCATTAATTTATTATTCCTACGCCCGTTTTCATGCGAACTGGAAGCCATAAGATGAGGGTTTCTCCCTTTTGAGTGCTTTTAAGGGAAAATTCATGTTTCGTATCGAAAATTAAATAGGCTTAAGTTTCCTTATTCAGAAGTTTTTACATCACAAGATAATATTAACTATGTTGGAGTATGTTATCACGTCTTTTATTGCCGTTGATGGGTCGTAATACCTTACAAATGTTGTACTTTCATCTATAACTCACAATCCTAATGAAACCGATAGTGTGTCATGGGGAAAAACGGTAAAGAAAGTTAACTTTGAAGTGACCAAGGTCTAAAAAGGCATGTCACTGCCCCCGGCCCCCTATTTTCCCTCATCAAATTTTTTTAATCCAAAATACTGCGTTCATTTTAGTTCATCAACCGAATCAAAAGTTTATTCAATTTCCAAAAAAAAAAACACTCAACTTTAACTTTGTTGATGATTACGAAATTAAATCGTTTTAAATTACTCTATTTCGTGATCAATCTGTCTATAATTTTCAGCTAACAAAACTCAACAACAAAAAACAACTCAAAGCGATCATAAAATGAGCATCCGTGCCAAGATCGTGATGGCCATCTCGATCGATTGTTCATAAAATTGAATGAAATAAATTCCAATAGTTCTTTTTTTCGCATTTTTTTAGCTGGATCTGCGAGAGCTCTTGACCACCTTCAAATTTAAAACGATTTGTTCATCTCTGGAAGTCATTGTCGCCATTCACCACGTTTCACTTTTCGAGTGAGCAATGAAAATGACGCCAATTTGTAGATTATGGAAAGTAATTTAGAAATAATTCAGGTTTTTATATTAATTTTTGATAAATTTCACATTTTCCAATGGGTTGCATGTTGTAGGTGGGAATTACTTACTACACAGAGAGAAATCCAAATAGGAGTATACGAGACAGTGGACTCTTCTGCAATGATTTTCTAAAAAAACCCCATTTTTTCCTATAATTTTGAGAAAATTTTATATTTTTTTGGCATGAATTTGACATAGTCTTCTTTTAGGATGACACACTTCATCCAAAGATTCTCCAATTTTTTGATACTCTACGAATAATACGATTTCTCGGAGTTCTCAAAAAATACCTCTATTTCAGCGATGACTTCCTCGTTCGATCCAAATCTCTTGCCACCGAGCGATTTTTTTCAAGTTTGAAAATAGATAATAGTCGAAGGAGGTCAAATCTGGACAATACGGTGGATGAGGATCCGATTCCTAGTGCAATTCATGAAATTTTGCCATTATGACTGCCGACTTGTGCATTGTCCTGGTGGAAGAGCACTTTTTACTTTCTTCTACGGAGTATAATAAAGTATTGTATTCATGAAAAATTTCGACCTTTTAATTTTGCCTAAAAAACATTTCCCGATCACTCTTGAGTCAATTGGAGTCATATTTAAAAAATTTTTAGTGGCCTTAAGTATGACAAAACTTGGAGAAAATAAAATTTCCCACACTTTTGTCTTTAGCTATAACTCGATATCTCAACCTGTTATCGAGATAAACCGTTATTTCCAAAAAAAAAAAAACAGTTTTTTGCGATTACCTCGAAAATTAAATGGTTTTTGCTGACTGAATGTATGAAGTGAATTAATGAGAATGGCATTCTGCACAATTTTGTCTTTTACCGTTATCCGTTATATTTTACCGTTATTGAGATATTTTCATTAATATGTAAAAAATCATATTGTTGCGAATAATTTGCAAACTAACGGTTTTTCGACAAATCAGTTAAAAGATTAATTAAAGATGTTAACATTTTCTACATTTTTGCCATTTACCGTAAATTGATATCTTTTACAGTTCTCAAGTTATCTCAAATTTTGTACGTTTTTGATATTTTTGAATAAACCAAGAATTTATTGGGAGGTCGTCTTAGGTTGACAACACGACAGGGCTCTAGCGTAAATTGCGCAGGGTCGTAGATTTTGTAGAAGAAAGTTTTGTGTTGACCACAACTGATTTTTTCTTCACCAAATGAGGCCGCTTTCGCATCAAATCGGCGCCGAATCGATCCGGCAACTTTGCATAATATACGCGCTGATGATCCTTTTACCCTTTTCAAGGTAATCGATGTGAATCCCAAAAAAACTGTGGCCATGACCTTGTTGGCTCACAGATCCACTTAGGCCTTCTTCGGCTTCGATTCGCCAGGGGAAGTCTACTATTTTGACTGCTCCTTGGTCAAACAGTACGCTTTATCGACGCATGAAATGCGGCAAGCAAAGTGCCTAGATAGTAACTTTGCTGTATCGGTATGTAAATTTGCATGAGTGATGTAATTTTCAGTTTTCAAAGTTGGCGCTATTTTTGCCAATTTTGAATGTTATTATTTTTTTTGTCGACTTAAGTCAAATTACCAATATGAACTGTATTGTAATTAGAAGAATGACTATTTTTGCTTCACATGAAAATCAACTTAAGCGGTTTTTACTTGTGGCCAAAAATTTTATTAATCGTAGATATTTTTTGGTGGCACACCCTTTCGTTATATTTTTATTTTGAGAATAAAAAGCAGGTCACCTGTTGGTCATGTCGGTGTCACTATATTTCTTAATAATGTAAAGAATTTCCTCAATCGTTTTGAAAAGAATTTTCCTCCGCATTGAAAAATCAAATTCTCTCACACGTTTCCCAGTCTCGTTTTTGCTAACTTGACCAGAATTCGACGGAAAGATTAAAAGATGATATTTTTGACCTGCGCAGGCCACCTTTTCCGATGAATAATTGCAAACATCTGGCCATAGCCATCGATACGTGTTGGACCGACGCGACGTCAGTCAATTTTTCGTTCGACTGGGAGTGAAATCATCGCTGCAATTATTTTAAAATCACACACAAAACCGCATAATGACGAGTTTTTCTAAAAAAAAAAATTGACGGACGTCGCGTGGAAATCACTTTAAAATCATTGATTAAAAATGTTACTCATGCTGTTGTCGCAATCTTGATCGCAATCTACATAAAACTGTAGGTGCACCAACGGAGAAAATACAATTTGATCTTACGCGATCAAAGGTCATGGTCCCAAAATAATTTTTCCCATCTTAAAATATTTTCTTTATCTGCGTTTTTTTTCCTACCTACCACAAGATGTTATCATTCACCCTCTTATGAAATCGAGAAACATTTTCACATTTCTCTTGTGATTTTCTTTGCTTTTCTCATTTCGGGTGACATCTAAAATTAAAACGTCTGCACACGTGTGAGTAATTTAAATAGATCTCAATGACTTCCTTGTCACTTTCTCGAATGTCAGATGCATGCGTTCGCAAGTGTGTTTTCGATCTGTGTAATGGTTGGCTATGGTTTTTACATTAGAATCTCACTATGGACACTAAGGTTTTATTTGCCCCCTTAAGAAGTTCAGTTTGATATAATTTTTCCCACTTGGAATATGAATTTTCTTCTAAATCAAAACCGCATCGAACCATTTGTTTGACTTCCGGTATTATAGACGTCATAATATCAACATTTGGTTGTCGTCATTTTGGAGAAAATTACTTTCCTTCGACTTGCAGGAATTTCTTCAGATTTATTCCCCCAAATATGATAATTTTCTTGATGATTCTTTGATAATTTTCCACAGTCATTAGAATAATTTTTATTACAAGTCATAAAAGAAGATTAGATCTTAAACTACGAGGGGGACATGTTATTTAATATCTGACGAAGTCTTTTGCTGGATACCTGTCGCTTTGAGATTGATCTTGGATATTAATTATTGGCTGGATTTTATGAAAAGTCTTCTACCATAGGTTATCCAAAACTAGGCGACGCACAGTGCAAAATTTTCGAGATCTAGTTGGAAAAAAATCGATTTTGGAACTTCCTTAAATTCAAAAAACTTTCTAAATCTTACATTTTATTTCAAAGAAATCTAATTCAAGTGGCGTAATCAGAGAGAGGGGAAACTTTTTTGTTCTAAAATAAATTTTTGTTTATTTAGAAAGGAGAGCGGTTCAGTGGGTTTGTGACGAAATATTTTAGAGTGTTGGTCGGATTTATTCTTTTTTTTATAGTTCTAGCCAGAGCTTAGGGAAAGACCCTTTAATGCCGAAGCACAGCTCAGGATGGTCGGAAGAACGAAAGCAGATGTGGTTTTATGTTCTCCTTGAACTTCTGCAGGTTATAGTCCGCGGGGCACACATCGTATGTTAAATCGTTCCAAAGTCTTATTGTTCGCGGAATGAAGGAACTCCTAAACTTTACTGTACGAAAACGGGTAGGCTCAAGGAAGAAGTCGTGCGCGCGTTCACCTGCACGAGAGGGTCTAGGAAGTAGGGGAGACCGGGTATGGTTGTCACACGGGTTGGATGTCACAGCGGCCATAACAGAAAACTGAACGAACGAATGAGTTTATTAATCGGCGTCGAATGAGTGCTATAGCAACACTTCTCTACCTACTTCACTTCAGCCTGCTCTAAAATGCAGTGACGTAGATATATGCAATTGTTTTTTTTGGACAGCGAAAGTAATTTTTTGTGCATCTGTGTCGAGTCTCGTAAGCATAATTAAATAATACATAGTAATATACCTTTTCGTGTATTTATGATGTTAAATATGTGTGTCATGATATTGTTATATGATTTTTCAAATAAACATTGATTGAACTTTATTTTGGGAGGTTATGTACAAAAATGTGTTTTGGGGCAGGTTGTCTCAGGTTGACTGGGGTTGGTAGTCTCATATAATTCCATTAAGTTAGGTATTTTGAATTAAAAAATATTACGTCCAAAGAAATTATAGACTTACTATGATTATATTTTTGTTATTTTCGTTACCAGAATTTTGGTTATTGTTTTTTATTATGAATTATGCATTTTTTTTATTATTATTATGAATAAAAATTTTGGTTATTGTTTTTTATTAAGAATAAGACATTTTTCGTTCTTTTCTTGGGTAAAATTAATTACATACAACATTTTACCTTTAATAAAGATACTCATTTGATTTAAATAAGTATTTATTTTTATATTCCCCCTTTAATTTGCTATGTGACTACCTACCCCAGACACTGTGACAACCATCCCTGACACGGGGTTAAAAGTCACACTTTTATTTTTTCAAAAAAATTATAATTGTTCCTCAATAGATAATGCTAGAGAAATAGTCTTTATTTATTTTTAAACTAGAATAAGTATAGTATCTACTGATATATAAAAATCCTGCTAAACTAAGAACATGGCCACTAAAAATACAAAAGAACAAAAAATGTGACAACCATACCCGGTCTCCCCTACTAAGAGGTATTATGAGTACTCTTTACAGTACTATGAGTTTAAAATCTGAAATGTCGCCCTAAATGTTGTGTCGGACAAGTTGTGTTTTGCGCTTAAATGTTGCAGAAACGTTGCTATGACGTCGCAGCAACCAATTTGTAACCACATATATTTTGCAACTCAAATTATAACCGGTATGTGACCATTTTTGGTTACTTGGACATAGCAGAAATTTGTTGCATCTCGAATTTTTGTCGCGTGATTTGTCTTAATTTTATCAAAATTTCCCAGTATCACGTATCACGTTATTATAGGAAAAACCATAAAATATCCACAACCATAAGACTGTTCTGATAAAACATGAAGAAATCCGAAGCGTCATATTTTTTTTTCTTTCTATAATAATTTGTCTGTTATTTGACCGTATAAATTGATGAGGTCAAGCACAGGCTAAACATACGCGTACATAATTTCCATTTAGTTATTTTTTCTTATACGGAAAGCTCAGCCGAACACTTAATAATGCTGTGACACTTCATAGGGTAAGCGGCTTAGAAAGAAATTCTGATTCAACACCGATACTGAGTTGTTTTATGAATAATCGGCTTACAGAGACCGCTGAAAAGTGTGGATATGAAATTTTCCAATGGTGTGCAATTGACTTGATGTTGTCTAGTCATTAATTTTTATTTTTATTATTCTTTTATGAGAAAGAGTTTTTGCACTCGAAGTTTTTGCTCCCAGCGTACAAAAGCGAATTGCGTATGACCCAAATGTATTACCAGAAGACGGACAAGCGATTCAATTGAGAGGAAAATGATATTAAATTGCTTAGTAGAGTTAAATGGAGAAGATATTTTGATGGAAAATGAATTAAAATTATTCAAACGATGTCGTAAGTAATATTTTGTTTATTTCTTATAAGGATTTTATAAAAAAAATATGAGTTTTTGATAAAAAAAAATTTAAGAAATGTTTGATTTTCGAAAATTAAAAACAAAATTCCGACAAGACAAATTTATTTGGCCTGAATTTATGGTAGAATCAACACAATAGGGTAATAACTTCACTAACTAGAAATCTCTCCAGTTAAAACCCTACGTGATGTTTTATAACAGCAAACTTTAAGAACAATTCAAACATTAAACCATCATTAAATTTTAAATTCCGTCCCCTCGAATAGAAGCCAATTTGACTCACATTTAACGGCGAATTGATGTTCCCACAAGATTGAATTTTCACAAAACCCATCAGAGATTTCCACATGAATTTCCATCTTCCTCTATTCTCCTCGTTATTATTCTAATTTCCCTCCAGCCACCATCATTACACGCAGTTAAAACTACTGCCACATCGCGCCCTCATTTCTCATCTCTAGTGCACTTCGTTTATGTTTTTGTCGTAATTTAATTTTCGAAGCGCTAAACAGACGTTTTTGGCACTTGATAACTTGTTCAGAAATTCAATTTCGTATGCGAATCTTAATTGCATTCAACAGAAGCCACCGAATGTGCACCACCAGCCACCATATTTTGGTATCGAAATTTCAGAATTTTCCCACGATCTCAAGTCGTTTTGAGATGCGTTTCCTTCGTCTCAGCTGTGAAAATGACTGGATTTCATCTACAAATTAAACAAGTTCAACACGGGGAGAGAGAAAGGTTCTGTCGGTTCAAGATTGCAACATAGGTTTTCGATTTCCACACTAAATGCAAGAAATTCCTAGGACTTTTGTGTCATAAGACATTTGTCGGAGTGTTTTCGTCTAAGGAAATGTCTATACCCTTATGGTGAAACCAAAGGGTACTCGTATATTAGATTTGCCTTACCGTTTGTAACGCCAAGATCCCGTCATCACACAAAAAAACTAATTACACCAGTGTGTTTAGAATGATAAAAAAAAGTTGAATTTAGCATGTCCGTCTGTCTGTCCGTCTGTCCGTCCGTCTGTGGCGCGGATTGCGGGCGCACGGATTGAGCTAGAGACTTGAAATTTTACGCAGATTGGATTTTCGTAAAATGCAAGGCTAAGTTCGTTAATGGGCAAAAATGGACCATTAGGGGAGGTAGCCCCCATACGAACGAAAACATTTTTTGCTGATATCTCAAAAAAGGTGCATCTCATCAAAAAAAGTGCAAGAACAAAAGTTATTTAGGATATGATTCTACATAAAACTCCCATACATCAAAATCCGATTGGAATAAATTAAAAAAAAAATCTTATTGGAAAGTTTGCCTTCAAAGTGAAATTTTGTTCTGGTGGTATCTCAAACCTTCATTTTGTTCTGCAAGGTCAAACTGTGACCGGATCATGATACCGTGACCACATTTTCCCTGTGTACTTACCAATAGCAGCATCATTTCAAGGAAAAAACATAACAAAAGCTATAATTGCCAATCTGGCAATCATTGAAGACCCGTATGGTGATATTCGTATCAAAATTCGAACAGTCATACCAAAATTCCACTTTGAAGTCAAACTGTCCAATAAGATTTTTAAAATGTATTCCAATCGGATTTTGATGTATGGGAGTTTTATGTAGAATTATATCCTAAATAACTTTTGTTCTTGGACTTTTTTGATAAGATGCACCGTTTTTGAGATATTCGCAAAAAACGTTTTCGTTCGTATGGGGGGTACCCCCCCTAATGGTCCATTTTTGCCCATGAACGAACTTAGCCTCGAATTTTACGAAAAACGGATCTGTGCAAAATTTCAAGTCTCTAGCTCAATCCGTGCGCCCGCAATCTGCGCCACAGACAGACGGACAGACGGACGGACGGACAGACGGACGGACGGACATGCTAAATTCAACTTTTTTCATCATTCTAAACACACTGGTGTAATTCATTTTTTTGTGCGATGACGGGATCTTGGCGTTACAAACGGTAAGGCAAAGTTAATATACCCTTTGGTTTCACCATACGGGTATAAAAATATGGTGTTTCAACAGGACGGCGCATCAGGCGATTCTTCAAGGGAAACGATAAATCTTTTGAACGGACATTTTGCTACAGTATGGGGGAAGGGGATTTGGCCTGGAAATCCGTCAGGAACTAGAAGCTCGTTTCGATGATACATGGAATTCCCTACCGCTTGATCTTTTAAGGAAATTATCATCCAGCTTCAAAACAAGGATTGAAACTTCTTGTTTTTTTTCTACAATCCATGGCGGTGGATACACTGGTAAAAATATTTTGTGAAACTTCTTGTTTTTTTTTCTAAAATCACATTTTTTGTACTGTTGATGGTGTGAAACTTTCTTAACACAGTGTATATACTCTGGCTTATTTATAGAATTGTTTTATGAACGTATTGTAAAATTTGTCAGATCTAGGCGTCAAGCTGGCTAGAAATTTATGAAAAACCGCTCTTGGATAACGTTCAATTGCCCTTCTCTGCATTTTCCTACTTAATTTTATGGGACAAATCAGTTTATCTTTTTTATTATCTTGTAATAACTCTTGAATTTACAGACGGATGATAAAAAAAACTCTTATCGTTTTTGCTACCTTAAATAAATAAAAAGTGAAACTAGATTTTTTAAGGTAAATATTTTAATTTATTACTGATCCAATTCTCTATATTTAACGAAAACGTAAAAATTGACAGCTCCTTGCAGTTTTTCTAGGTGAAAACAATCACTCACATCAACGTCCAAGTGGAAATACATAAAAAAAAAAATTCCATTCACTTCACGTTCACCTGCAAACTGCCTTTGCTTTTTTCTTCAGTTGATGATCACGTCGATTTTTGGAATGAAAACATTTCATACACACGCATATACACACCTGTCCGATGCATTCCCACACTCATTACGGTATTCGACTTACCTGTGCACACATTAGCAGCCCCAATAGTCCAATAAACGCCTTTGTGTTGGTCGTCCATGACGGAACTGCAGGGAAAATCGATCGCCGTAATCCAGAAATTCGATCATCGGCCGCCATTATTCGCGAGCGGCGGCAGCAAGGAGTACCGGCGATCCTGGCAGTGGATTTAGTCCTGAAATTGCGAAGAGGCCGTGATTGGTTGTAGTTTGACAGGTAGAGCGAAAAATTTACAGGTACACCTGTTCTATTGGTAGTGGTGTGATCGTGACGATCGTTTTGTGTGTGTAGAAACACACTTTGTTGATGATAAAAGCGGTTTTATTTCAATATAAAATGATGTTTTCTCTTTTCACACAACGATTCGATCGTCGATCGCTAGCCTTTTCTGTTGTTTTCGCTGGTTGTTTGTTTTATAAAAAATGAAATTTCTTATTTTGCTTGCTTAGAAAAAAACGTGCGCTTGCTGGTGTGCGTGGGGAAATATTTATCAATATTTCTTTGATTTTTTTTCGATTTCTTGGCAATATTTTTGAATTTCACAAGGCTAGCTGAAGACTTTCCTGGAATAATCCCCACAATCGCATATAAAAGGGATTTGGCTTTGCTCCGGATGTCCTGCGACTGTTGTTTGGTTTTCTGCGGTTGACTGTTTTAGGCCGAACTGAATTCGTAGCTGGTGCTGATTTTGCTGTTGCTGAAGAAAGGCAGGTAATCCAACAGGTGAGGAGTCCTCTTCAAGTGGCATCTTTATGCTAATTTAGCATATTTTCTGTCACTTGCATTACAAACAAATGAAAATTACCGAGGAAAACGATGCAAATCGACGCCCTATTGACATTTTAACAGAATATCACGATTCACGTTTCTTAAATTGTTATGCAAAATAACAATTTACATATTTCCACTTCATTCATAGACACTTTTTGCACAAAAACAACAACAACAACCTGAAGCACTCAAGCGAAATACGCTTACGGATTACACCTTCTAGCAATTACTGGGAAAATACAAAAAACAGGATTAATTTTTTTTTTTAATTTTCTTCCTATCCACATCGACGAAAACACCAAAAAGGCTCCGAAAACCCACAGGTAAACCTCAGGTGTGGATTTTTTTTCTTCCGCGACTTTCACTCGTTTTTTTTTGTAATATTTTATTCTTGAAAACACAAACACACTTTTTTATGGCAAAATAACTCCCCAGTGGATGGCAACGGTTTTCGCGGCCACTTTGTTTCCGTTTAAGTCCTTCGGAGGACCATTTCGGACATAAATTTGGGCGACTCCACAATTTTTTAATATTTTTCACGCTATTTAGATTTTTAGGCAACCGGAAGTTACAACAAAACTAATGACAGTTTACACTTGTTGATAAAAAAAATCAAAAAAATTAACTGCTCGACCACTTCCTGAGTCCCTCGCTTTTGTTACCGCAAGAGTTTTACCGTTAACACATTCAACGTAAACAGGACATCCTCTCTATTCGCGAAATCACACTCGAATGAGAGACGAATATTTTTATTGCTCTTCTTCTGGTTAAACACGTGTGGTAGATCAAGGGTTGAGTGGACTGCAACGAAGTAGATTCACGAAAAAACTGTGGTTGAACGGTCCGTCAGAGGCTTCACAAAACTGCCACGTCCAATGATGGCCTCACAATCGCATTTGTCGGTGGTTTTGGTAAGCAACCGCTGGCGCTGCCATATTTTGTTTTGAATTTAAACATTCATTTCCGTTATTTTTCATTCTTTTGCAGCAATTTGTGATTAAAACAGCGAAATTCCAGGGATCACATTAATTTTGGGTCAGGATCGACGAATTTCTTGCACTTCTAAATAGTCACTTCTCTGCTCTGTGATTTTCCAAGGTGGATTTCGCTGCTGGTGATTATTTTTTAATTCTAACTAATAAATTTTTCACTAAAGACTAGATAAACACCAAATTAATCACTATCGGGGGCCCAAACGCCTTTGATCTTTCATTACATTTCGTAACTTCTATTTAATTGAATTGTATGGAGCCCATATATTGTATAAAGTCTAATGATTGGTTCTGATAGTATTCCATTATGTCGGTTACGGTCTTTTGTAACAAAAATTTCCGAGAAATTTCATTTCGTCTGTTAGGCCTGCAATCATGAATCAAGGGTTTTGCTATTTACTGATATCTTGCCCATTTCATACTGCATATTATTTTCGAAGCAATCAGGTACAAAATGTAGGCTACAAATTCTCGCAGTTTTTATATTAAATGTATCCTTTCTTTTACAGAAGTTCGTTTATTTCCTCAATAAAAGTTTGTCCTTGGGAAATGTATGGAAGCTCGTCTTTTCACTGCCTTTCTTTTCGTTGTTGCACACGGCACAAACACCCATTTCAATGCCTTAAATATTAAACACTTAGTTCTTGAGGTTAGTTTTGATATTACAGCAATTTTAACTACTTTTCAAGTTGTTCTCGATTGGTAATTATTTGGTACAGCGAGAAAATCTAGTTTTGTTGGTTTCTTATTAGATTTCTCCTTGTGGGACTGAGCCCCACTTCCTCATCTTGCCTTAATGTTGCCAGCTTCTGTCATAATTAGGCGGACTATTACAGCCAATGTGAATAGGCTCTTAGCAATTCAAAACCCAACCAACCCACTTGATGAATCAAGAGAACTGAAAATCTAAAGTTAAGTTTTATCTGGGAAGACCTCTAGAAGTTCCGATTTCGGCCGCGGCACGTTCTTTGTCTACAGAAAAGTTCCTCTTTTAGCCACGGCGCCACGTCCTTTGTACACATTTAGCCTAGACACATCTATCCTAGACACATTTAGCCATGACACAAAACTCAAATTTTGATTTTGAAAACATTTAATAGGTTTATTTGAGTTATTTCTATTACCAGCTAAAGAACCTGATCTTCGAAGTGACAAATAGATGGCGCTGGTATTGTTCAAATTTAATTGGCGGGATACCTATTTGAAAGATTGATTTTCAATATGCATAAAAAAATTGTTTTCACCCTTCCGCTCAAACACAATTCTAAAACCGTTCGTCTGTTATATAGGTCTGCCTAGACTTTCATATAATTTGTATGAAAATGGCCTAAAAAATGTTTTTTTTAAATGAACGCTATTTTTTAGTGAAATGATTTTTTAGTCCAAAAAAAATTGATATTAATTGAAAGCTTCTAATTACAGCTCTAAAGTTTCCATATAGGGCGTACATATATGAATCAAATTGTCATTTTTCTCACATGCATACATACCTAATCATTTTTTTAACGTGAACTTATAGAAAACCTATTATTTGAGACAATCATCTCAGTTCAAATAGAGATCTTATTTTTTTAATTTAGAGATTTTCTGTGTTTAACCATTGAACCATTTCTGATTCATGGTTTTCTCGACCTTCTAGCAAAATAAGAGATTTTCTGTAGAAGAGCCTGAAATTCCATACCAGAAATTGCATGAACAAAGGGGGGATGGAGTTCACAAAAAATATTATGAATGGTCTCTTAAGCGTAGGCGCGCACTGCGTTGGCCGGCATTTAGAATGGCGCTAAATGGCAGTTTTAGGTTTTAAAGCGCGTAAAGACCAATATAGGAGCCGGCAACGAAGTGTATTTCGAGTTATTCATTTACTACTTGCTTAAAATACTAGTTTAAGGGGTTTTAAAAACTGAAATTGCCATTTCGCCATCATTCTTCATGCTTACCAATGCGGTGCGCGCCTGCACTAAGAATTATATTTTTCATTAAATTGAAGAAAAACTCAAATTTTGTCGCGCATTTCATGTTTAGTTATACTTATAAGCAAAAAATTGCTATAAAATGGGTTCGATTAATCGAATATTTAGCTGCAAATCTATTAAACTGCTTCCATGGCCCAAAGTTCACCCCACAGGCGTTTTTTACCGCTTTTACTATGATTGATCTTGGCACGAGCCACAATCTAGAAACGCATCATCAGAAGCGATTTACAGATTTAAACACTTCCGCTTCTTACTTAATGGAGAACAAACGCAGAAACTGCAATTGAATTAACCGTTATTCGACTTTGGTACAATATTTTACGGAAGTTTGATGTTAATTGACGGAGTTTAATAGAATTTTCTACCTAAGAACTCCGTTTTTTAATTCTAATTTCCATGTGACTGAAAGTAGAAAGAAAGAAAATAATTCACAAAAGCGGAAGCATAAGAAACTCTAGGAAAATTTTTACTAATCCAATTTCTTTTAAATAATGTTTTTGTGTTGTTTTAGCGGCAAAAAAATGGCTAAAACAAAACAAAAAAAAAATTAGACAAAAAAAAAAATGGCGTGTGATCTAACAAAGCTTTATTTATTTAAAAAAATCTAAAAAGAAAGGCTACGTGACTTTTGTCCGGACGTCGTCTTTTTTTCGGCACAAAATGGACTTTTATCCGGAAAAATCAGATGTACACAGCGCATGACTTTCTTATACTTTTACACTATAGCCCGACGAACAAAATATTAGTTTATATAAAAATATTATTTTTTTTTTACAAAATCCTAAATATCTCAATAACGGTGATAGAAATAGATTTACGGTAAAAGGAAAAAAAAAAATAGATTTTAATATCTTTAATTCTTTTTTTAACAGGCACGAATTTCAGGAAATTTTAATAGAGTACCTGAAGTATTTGTGGCTTCTAAAAAAATGAAATATTCCACATTGCTTCTTTTTTCATCTAATTTTAATCTAAATTTTTAATTATTTTTATTGAAATTCCAAAAATGATTTGGGCAACTATTGTATTTTTACCATCATATAAACAAGTAACAATTTTACGGCTTTGTTGATGTAACAAAAACTTGTAACCGCCATCAAGTGTAGTAAAATGAAAGATTGTTGAAAACTCTTTATTGTCCAACACCAGTAATTCTTCACTTGTCCACTTAAAGTCATTTTTTTAACACTCGACATTTGACTTTCGTAATTCTGAAATTCAAGTGTCGACTACGAGGAGTGGTGACCATCAATAAACGCGAAAAAACCACAAAAAGTACTTGCCTTTGGCTTCCTTTTCCTCTCGCGTCTGTAATTTCATCAAAACTTTTGTTCCGTCTTGGAGTGTTTTTTCAAGACGTCTGACGATGACGACTTTTCGGATTTTATGTGTGAAATGACACGCAATTTAACCTTGTCATTGTTACGATGTGATGTTACGAGAAAATTACAAAACAATGGCAAACACATGACATCGAGAAGGTAATGAACTCCGAGTAGTTTACAATTTCTTGCCCAGATTCGGATGGATTTATAAAAATTCTAAGAACTATTTCGCATTAAATATGAAACTGAGCAAAATGTGATATTAAAATTTAACATTTCACACTTGAGAATTTAAAATTCTAACAAGGAACATCAAGAGAAACAAAAAATCGAAAAGAATACGCAGAAAAAAATGTTTTTACTTAACGGTGCTGCATTAATTTTCCACGGGGGAATTTCAAGTTTTCATAAATAAGACATCGCTCACATGGACGGCATTGAAATGATCAAATTAATATCGATTACTTGGGGCGCGACGATAATTCGCCCAAAATATCTTCACGTAACCTCAAAACTCTTCTCTTCGATCCAATTTCAAATTTTTTAAAATGGCGCTTTGTCGAAATTTACCACGCCAGCACCCCATATAGTGACCGACCGAATTTTGAATACTTTTTGGTAATTATTTCATAATTTTGTGTTGGTCTTCTTCGAAAATAATTCCCATCCGTATTTTTCTTATAACCTGATGTATATTTCGGTTAATTCGGACGCCATATGGGCCAATAATGAATGCAAAATAATATTTTTTCTTCGCTCAATATGATTTTAGTTCAAATTCGCGGTCCAATTGCTTAATTTATGCCGCTATCGAGGTGTAATTTCTGTTTAAAATTATCATTGCATAAATAATCGATAATTGTAATGAATTTGCATTTTATTTTATTTACGGTAACGGTCTCTCGATATGATTGAAGACCAAAAATAGAGTTTGGCAATTTTAATGTTAGTTATGGGAAGTGCCAATGTCAGGCACTTTACTAATAATTCAGGAAAATATAACGAAAAAAATTTAGGAAAAAATTTGTTAAAGGCAATCTTGTGTTTGGTCGAGGTCAACCATAACCTCATAAATTTAAAATTTTTGAAATGGGCGGTTTTTAGTATTTTTATTAAAATAGGTTTTTATTGCTTATAAAAATTGTGAACAAAATTTAGATTTTAACTACAAATGCGTGTTCAAAATTGACTTTAAAGCTTTTTAAAGCGAAATTCAAAGTAAATTTTTACTAATAATCAGGGAGGTTTATTATCTAACTTAGAATGTTTTTCGACTGGTAAGTAATTAGGGTTTCCACAACACACTTTTAATGAACTAGAGTGCCTAAAATTAATAAATTAATTCAGCCACACAAGTCCTATCGGAAATTTCAGTGCTTTAAGTGCTTTAAACAAAATCACTTTAAAATTGCTTTGAAATGTACCCTTTTCTTAGTTTTAATAGTTTTAGTAAACTAATTTGAATGTTTTTAAAGTGCTTTGAAAAAAGCACTTTAAAAACATTCAAATTAGTTTACTAAAACTATTTTAAAATATCTCGGTAGTTCCCATGAAAGTCCATTCGCATACATTTTTACTTTCTTCTACGGAGTATAATAAAGTATTGTATTCATGAAAAATTTCGACCTCTTAATTTTGCCTAAAAAACATTTCCCGATCACTCCTGAGTCGATTGGAGTCATATTTAAAAAATGTCTTTCTGTCTGTCAGTCTGTCTGTCAGTCTGTCTGTCAGTCTGTCTGTCAGTCTGTCTGTCAGTCTGTCTGTCAGTCTGTCTGTCAGTCTGTCTGTCAGTCTGTCTGTCAGTCTGTCTGTCAGTCTGTCTGTCAGTCTGTCTGTCAGTCTGTCTGTCAGTCTGTCTGTCAGTCTGTCTGTCAGTCTGTCTGTCAGTCTGTCTGTCAGTCTGTCTGTCAGTCTGTCTGTCAGTCTGTCTGTCAGTCTGTCTGTCAGTCTGTCTGTCAGTCTGTCTGTCAGTCTGTCTGTCAGTCTGTCTGTCAGTCTGTCTGTCAGTCTGTCTGTCAGTCTGTCTGTCAGTCTGTCTGTCAGTCTGTCTGTCAGTCTGTCTGTCAGTCTGTCTGTCAGTCTGTCTGTCAGTCTGTCTGTCAGTCTGTCTGTCAGTCTGTCTGTCAGTCTGTCTGTCAGTCTGTCTGTCAGTCTGTCTGTCAGTCTGTCTGTCAGTCTGTCTGTCAGTCTGTCTGTCAGTCTGTCTGTCAGTCTGTCTGTCAGTCTGTCTGTCAGTCTGTCTGTCAGTCTGTCTGTCAGTCTGTCTGTCAGTCTGTCTGTCAGTCTGTCTGTCAGTCTGTCTGTCAGTCTGTCTGTCAGTCTGTCTGTCAGTCTGTCTGTCAGTCTGTCTGTCAGTCTGTCTGTCAGTCTGTCTGTCAGTCTGTCTGTCAGTCTGTGTAGAAGATTTCTCAAAAACTAATAGAGCTAGCGCCATGAAATTTTATAGACATGTTGGGTCCTGAAATGGGACGATCCTATCAACTTTTGGTGGAAATCCGTTAACCGGAAGTATCCAAAATGGCGGTTTTTCAAAAATCGCAATTTCGTTTTTCTCGATTTACTCCCAAACTACGCGTTTTTTAGTGGCCTTAAGTATGACAAAACTTGGAGAAAACAAAATTTCCCACACTTTTGTCTTTAGCTATAATTCGATATCTCCACCTGTTATCGAGATAAACTGTTATTTCCAAAAAAAACAGTTTTTTACGATTATCTCGAAAACTAACGGGTTTTTGCTGACTGAATGTATGAAGTGAATTAATGAGAATGGCATTCTGCACAATTTTGTCTTTTACCGTTATCCGTTATCTTTTACCGTTATTGAGATATTTTCATTAATATGTAAAAAATCATATGTTTGCGAATAATTTGCAAACTAACGGTTTTTCGACAAATCAGTTAAAAGAATAATTAAAGATGTTAACATTTTCTACATTTTTGCCATTTACCGTAAATTGATATCTTTTACAGTTCTCAAGTTATCTCAAATTTTGTACGTTTTTGATATTTTTGAATAAACCAAGAATTTATTGGGAGGTCGTCTTAGGTTGACAACGCGACAGGGCTCTAGCGTAAATTGCGCAGGGTCGTAGATTTTGTAGAAGAAAGTTTTGTGTTGACCACAACTGATATTTTTCTTCGTTTTTCGGATTTCTTAAAATTTTTTTCAATAGAACGTTCTTTGTTTAAATTATGTGATAATCAATTAAATCGGTAACTTGATGGCCATGTTTAAAATCTGGCTTAGTACACTAATTTCGACGAATCATCACCAGATGTTAGGGGCAAATTGTAGAAATAAAACAAACTGCATGGACTGCATGGACTAGGGATCGAATCCGGATTGCGACTTGATTTTTTTTCCATTTTTTTTTTGGTATTTTTTTATTTTTTTATTATTTCTGTAATTTCTTAATCCTTAAGCAGTAATAAGTAATAAACTGCGGCGCAATTTCCTTGCTAATTACTGCTTCTAGGGCATTGTTTGAAAAAAAAAATCGTCCGCGGAGCTATTCATTAAATATTTTTCAATAGTGGGATGTTTGTTTCCAAAAGTTTTGGCTGCGGCGCCATTTTTGTTATGTTTTGAAACTTAAAAGACCCATAACACTTTTTATATAATCACAAACAAAAATTGAAACAAATCCTCAAAATTGTAACGCTTAATATAAAGATTGCCTCGCACTTTGTACCCACCATTCCTGTCTGAGACTGTTCCGGTTTCATAAAAAATCATATGGTCACCCTATGTATAGCCCAAATGGCCCAAAAATACTATAAATATACAAATAATATTTAAAGTTTTTTTAATTTTAGGTTTTTGCGCAAACTATTAAAAACTCTATTCTTGACATCTCTGTACAGAGTAAGAAATTTAATTAACATAACTTTCTAGGTTGTGAATCGTTTTAGGATAACGCACGGTGTCAGATACATTCTAAAATGTATTCTTTCTATTTTTTGCCAGTTATGTTCAAAGGCTTAAAAACACACGCTTTATAAAATCAAACTAGAGAAAATTCTAAGAAATTTATTTGTTAATATTTCCCTACGACGATTTCCGCCATAACTGCAAAAGCACATCAAGGTGTGTATAATTGAAAAATGAAACGGAATGAAAAATGATAAAAACAACTTTTAGTCACAGTAATTTCCTTCATACTTTGATTAAATTCCGAGTTGCAACATTTTTGCAATTTTCTACCACTTTGCATGTGGAAACGAGCTCGCCGATACGACCTTGTGCCAAAGAAGAAGAATTTTCCACACAAGAAAAAGCCGGTGATGATGAAGAAGTTCAAGTCCATTGCGATTTACATACAATCAGCAGAAAAAGCCAGTAATCGCCACCATCAAAGCCGACGACGACGAAGGGAAGTTAAATTTGCAATTCGAAATTGGTGGTAAGATGAGCTCCGCTGGTGGCATGCGATGGCCAGGTAGATAGGCAGGTAGGTTGCACCAGAAACTAAACTGGAACTAAGCCCATCGGCAGCGAGGTGGCAACCATAAATCAATTTCCATAACGAGACGCAATTAATTTAAACAATCAGAGCAGCAATAAGAAGGGCTGTGGGGAACAGGAAGAATGGGCGATCGCTGGAGGTAGAGGGGAGAAAAGGTACTACAAGTTCTGGTTTTGCAAATTGTGCAAATTACGTCGAATAAATGCACTGCACTATCTCTGAATGTTGTCCGGTCTTCAGTGAATGAAGAGCTTAAAAAATGCATGATTCTGCCACGGTCGCTGCGGGATATATCCGCCGGGCGCCGGATGTCGTTCGGGTGGAAAAAGTCATTTAAAATCAACAGAAAAACACGAAAAACGATAAAACTTCATGCTTAGATGGAAGAATCATCATATGGTTTTCTTATAAAAAGTGCATTTGATGAAATTTTAATGTTTTTTAATGTTTTTAATTTGTTAAATGCTATGGCAACACTGCGTTAATTTAGACACATTTAAAGATATTTAGGCCGTATTAGGATAATTACGACCACGCTACCCATAAAATACCTTTCGCCCCCCCCCCCCTCTCTCACCGCCGGAAAAACATCACCCTTACACAAGAATACAATGCAATTCTTGGCATTACATTCAAAGATCCACTTGGACCGTCTCAAATTCAGATTTCACAACAAATTTCTTCTCCGCTACCGCGCCTACTGTTTTACATAAATTGCAATCGATAAATTTGGATTGCAACATTTTTAAGGTACCTACTGTCAACAGCGAACTGTTTATACCCGAACCAAATGATGACTACACAAGGTTTAGTGAAAATCCTTATAAGAATCTAAAAATACAAATAAAGACTTCAGTTAAATAAAATTCTTTCCTCTTGAGCTCTATTTACAAAACTAAAATTTTATAATTTTAAATTCCTTTTAATCCTCTTCCACCGGGCTCTGTCCATCTTCATTTTTGCACCTGGCAAACTCTGTCAGCATAAGATCAACATACAAAGCGGATATTTGACTATTTTTTCGCAATATATTTATCACTTTGCGTCGAATTTGAAGCAAAATTCGTACATCTAAGGTGCAGTCCACATGGATCTTTTGTTGACTTCCATCTTCTACGGATACCTTGAAAAGTTTTCCTCAACCGGTCTAGGTCTAGGCCAAGTCTAGCGTTCGTAGCTGCCCAACTAACAATTTTCGTCTCATAAGACTCTACTAGAGTCTTTTGAGAGTTTTCATACAGGGCTATTTCACCCTTGTAGAATGCTACAATTGTTTTATGAGTGGCTCGTGAGGCTTAAATGGCGCACTTATGAGAACTTTTTTTATCTTATAACAAGACATCAGTTCTTTTTGTAAGAGTCACGAAAGTCTCACAAGAACACTATTTGAATTCTAATGAGAGTTTATTGATATTCTCATAAAACTTTCATAACAAGTACTTTAGATGATATGCTTTGCTAAAAAGAGAAAGAAGGTATATAAAAATATCTAGCCGGTTTTATTTTTGAAGAGTTAAAGTAATTTTTTAAAGAGTAAAAGTTATTTTTGAAGTGTTTATTTATTTTCGGATCCGAGTTATGTCTACGTTTGAGTATGATAATATTGTATTCGATTTTCATATGACATAGATTATAAATTCTTTTTTTTCGGATATATAGACAAAAATTATATGGGGAATGCCATTTTACTGATAATATAACATATTTTACTTCGAAAAAACTCGAAACCCCTCGAAAAAATCGAAAAAGTGAGATATATTATAAATCGGAAATATAATATGGAAAAATTAAATTTTTAATATAATTGATCAAACTGTTTGAATTGTTTTAATGCGTTTTTGTTTTTAAAGAAAATAGCTTTTTGCAGTGTTTTTAGGTCCTAATTTACATATATAAGCTGTTTTTGGAAGTCCAAAGTTTTACTCTTAAAAAAGATCAAGGGAAAATATGGCGCCTGTTGACGAAGTTTTATTTTAAGAATAAAATTCTACTAATAAGAACTTATCTCGCGTTACAAAAGTTCTACACTTTCATTTTACTCATCTGAGAAGATAATGAGAACCAAAGCCCCCGAATGAAGCTTTAAAACTTATTGTGAGATTTAACTTCTCAGTAAGAGTAAAACTCTCCTGTAGAGAGACCTGAAGGTTTGGTATAAGAATTTTGCTCTTGTTGCGAAATCGTAATTCTCACATCAGCTCATTTCACAAGTTGACACGCATATTCGAGTTGACGTCCTCGTGGTTATTAGTGTTTTTAGCAAGGTAAAGTGTAAATTTTGTTCGTGATTTTAACTTACTGATTTTCTTTACATAGTTTTCAGAATGTCATTTAAAGTTGTGCAAACAACAGAACGTGGAGAAGTCTGTCTCACAGCTGTGCCCCACGCTTGGGAGAAGATGGGAACATTGTTTTGGCCAAGCACCAAAAAAGTGTCCCATATTCAGAAACTTTTGAGAGATAAGGACTCCAAACCAGAGGCAACTTGGGGTACACAGATTTGCATAAAAAAAAGGGATAACCTGAAATCTTTTGAAGATGCTGAAGAAGAAATACAAAAAATGGAAAATAACAGTGATACTGACGGAGGAAATGCAGTCACGGAATATCCACCACCAACCAAAAGAAATATGTATTTCAAAGTTCCTGATACTGGTGTTGATTATGATTTCAAGGAAGTTTTGGAGGTAATGTTATTCGTATTATATTATGATGATATAGTCATGGTCATGCAAATAAATTTCCTTACAGCAGGAAACACTTGTAGATTCACGATGGTTTAAAAAACCCGAGATTCCCACTGGTAATTATTTTGCAATATCAACAAACCACCAATCCCAGCGAAGCCTTGAAACTGTTCATTCCGCTGAAGTAAACCAGTGTGAGGAAGTTGATATTAGCACTGTTCTACAAAATATCAGCGAAAGTTTAATGCAAATTCAGCAGACCCAGACTAACATCATTAAGGAGTTGGCAAAACAAAGTGCATTTAAAGATATCGTTATCAGTCGTATTAGCGATTTAGAAAATCTTTTTAAAGCTTGATGACTTATATTAAACTGGATTGCCCAATTCCTTAATTCTGTCCCAAAAACATAATTTTTTTGAAAATTTGAATCAATTAGCTCGTACTCTTCATTACTATCTAGTAGTTCAGAATATCCATAATCATACGGCTACAAATAAATATAAATAATTTTATGTTTCGTTTATTTTAATTTAGACTTACTTGCGATGGTGACATCAGATTTTCAGCAAAAAAACCTCTATCTTGGTTTTTATTCGACAAAATTTGCGTGTTAATTGAATTATTTTGCTCTGCAGGAATATACTTTTCATACAGATCATTCGATGAATCAGATAATAAATCACCTTTAGATAAATTGGGCCTATTAGTTAATTTATAATAACGATTCCGGATATTCCTCCGAAAGTTCGTGGATCTTTTAACTCCCTCCCAATTGAACGAACTCATATTTTTTTAACACACAACTATTATGGTTATACAATGTGAACTTTGACAATTGTCAGTATTGTTATGCGAGTTTAAATCTTTTATGTCTCATATGAGTATTTTAACAAGTATTTTTATACTTAAACTCTTACAACCGCGTTTTTATGAGAATCATACGAATTAACTGCTCATAACATTTTTATTTAAGATTTAAACTCTTTAAGTGTTAAGACTTTATAAAAAATATACAATGAGAACATAAGTTTTTAAAGGCTCGCTACAAGAGTTCAAAAATCGCCTCGCTATAAGGATAAAAGATTCAGTAGCTCTAGTAGCGTCATACTCTTATAAAAAGAACGCTATCAGAAAAAATTAGAGTGTCATTACAAGAACTATGTTATGAGAGTATCCAGTGTGTTAAGAAAGTTTAATGAGAAGATTTCAAAATTCGTAAGAGTTTTGGTCTGGAGAGTTTGTTAGTTGGGTGTTTTGCTCACGCGCAACCTCCACGATTCGCTCAGGTAACCAACGTCTTCGACTACTGCTACTTTACACGATTCTAAGCATGTATGCGTGCCGAGTTATTTGCGAATTTTGTAAGATTTCTGCTAGTGGTTTGTATCGCTCGGTGACTTAATGCCAAGACCAAGTTTGAAAGTGCATTGACTTTAAAACTTGTGCAGAATTTTTCTCGTTCTCTTGATTATTTTGTTGCTTATTTCTAGCTGACATTATTTGCTAAAAAGTTGAATAATCGGTGAATATTGTTGTTTGTGACGTTCGGGTTTCTTTTTATTCATTCTTTTGTTCGTTTCTCTACCATTTCATATTTATTTTCTTTCAAGTTTATTTCTTATGTCAAGTGATTTGTTTGTTTCGATTCTTAAGTTAAAAAAAAGATGATGATAGCACACCAATAAAATTGTCAATTGACCCAATTCTTCATTGAAAGTAATCGCTAAATGCTTTTGTACATCGCTTCCCTGAAAATATATTTTTTTCAATTTATTATTTTGTTGATTTATTTGCGTAATATAGAACGCAATAGATGAGTCTTAAGTTTGAAAAAGTGGTGGAAAAGCACCCAATTTTTAAACTGGTATTAAACTGGTAAACTGGTATAAGGATCACATGCACCGGGTTCAAGTATGTTGTCCCGGGGTCCCGAATACTAATTTTTTGGCCCGGATTATTAGTGCAGGCACACACCGCGTTGGCAAGCATGTAGAATGACATTAAAATGGCTATTTGGGTTTTTTGAAACACTTAAAAATCAATATAGGAACTCCTATCAAAGTATATTTTTAATTACTTAGCTAGAAATTACTTGCTTCTGCTTAAATCTACCTCAATATCCACTGAAATATTGGTTTTAAGGGGTTTACAAACTCAAATTGCCACTTCGGCACCATTCTACATGTTTGCCAATAAGGTGCGCACCTGGACTTAGATTTGTTCTTGAAATCTAGAAATTTTCATCTGCGGTGCAGTTTTTAAAAAAAAATCTGCCTTTAGCGTGTTTCTTCATAAAAAAATATACTGGCGCGTTTTGTAATGGATTTATCGATATTTTCGACATCGAGAACATTTTTCTTCAAAATTTTGTCTGCGGCGCAAATTGTTCACTTTTTTTTGTAGGAGACTCTGGGACGCAAGTTATTGCTTTTGCACCACGTGTACTTTGCCTTGTTAAGTGTTTTTGGATACTTTTCGAAGTATCAAAAATTTCTCTTAATTTACCCCCTTCCCCTCCAGTCATTAGTCACAGATCTAATAAAAAAAAAATCTTGCCAGCCTCTTTTATTTTGGTTAAACGTGAATGTATTTCCGATATTTTCATCATTTGTTCATAGCTTCAAAAATATAATCACATTGGGAAGTTTTTCGACGTAATGAACCATTTTCGAGAAAATCTCAAAATATGGTTTTGTAAAAAGAGTAAAACTTTAAACTTTGCTATTATTCCTGGAATCTTTATCCTTTTCAATGAAAACTTAGTTTTTTCTTTGTCCCCAAATTGAAATTTGATAGTTTAACAAACCAGGTTTCTCGCTTAAATCTTTCGTTTTTATTCCGAAAAATTCTTTTGATAAAGTAAAGATACATAATTTCATTTCAACTCATACTTTTTTTCTTAATTTTTGTACGGTGAATTAGCGACACAACGGCGAGATGGAAAACCGGGCCTGCGTTGCGGGGGTTCCCCCTCGATTTTTGACGTTTTTAGCCAGGTAAGAGTTGGTGATTTTCCGTCGCATATATCGAAACGTCAGATATCGAGGTCTTGTATTTTTTATATAATTTTCTCTGTGTGGTCATTGTGGAAATGATAGAGCTGCAAATTCTGAATAGTGACTTCCTTTAAAACAGATTGATAGTTCAAAGTTTTGAAAATTTCGTTATATTTATTTTTCTGAAAAGCGCATAGGTTTTGAGAAATTTTCAAAAAAAAGTATTTAAAAAATGTATGCTTTTCCAAAAGCTGATAGAAAACTACGATCTTTGTAAGACTTTATCACAAAAAATTTCAAGTCGCTAGCTCAATGCGTTCTCGAGTTATTTAACCCTTAAAGGCTTGGTGGTACACGCGATGTACCACCTTTTTTTGTAACAAATACTGCACGGTGGTATCAAAATTGTACCACCAATTAAACCGTCTTTCATTGCCGTATGATACTTTAAAATTGTACCACTAAAAAAATCAAAAAAAAAAATTTCGAAATAACTCAATAAATTTGGAAAATTTCTCGCTATTAAAATTTCCCGTGTAATCAAAATTATTTCATTACGTTACGATAGCGTTTCCCGTCCAAGCTGTAAATCATTAAAAATTTAAGAAGTTAATTATTTTCCATAAAATATTTCATTTCTGCTTCAAATGCACTCATAAGACCACTGTTAAATTATTTTTAAATATTTTATTGCAATTTTTTGCAAAAATAAATCAACATAACCTAACTTTATCTTAATGGGATTTTTAAAAAAAGTGATGGCCATTAGGTAAATCTGTTTTTTTTTTCAGCAAATTTCTTGGAAACCTTTTATCTGGCGTAGGTACCTGGCGAATTCCAAATTAATATTTTTCCTTTCGTTATCCAGAATTAATTAACCATAATTCTATGTAAATTCAATTTTTTTGTTGTTCAACAACGAATGCAATTTTTATTCAAATCCCGTATTTTATTTTTTCAGCGTATCCAAAAAAGGAGAAAATCATTAAATTTATCTCCAATGTCCAAGATTTTTGTTACTTTTTTGCATTGGGGGTACTTTTAAAACCGGGATCTAGTGTGCATCCGAGCATCTTCCCTGGCCTTCAATTCAGTTGAAGAACGTTCTTCGCCTCATTTGTTTATTGCTTTTCGTGTATTTTTGATTGGTGGTTCTTGCGTTACCGTAAACTTCTCTCCTAGCCGATCTCGTCCTCCTCGGCTTCTTAGAATTCAAATTTCCAGTCCACATTTGGTTTGTCCAGCCAAAACAAGTCCGTTGAAGCGGGCTTCTGTTTGTTTTTCCATTTCGAGAGTTCTTACTGAAGAACAGAACTTTTGCAAAAGTAGGTCATCACAATGGCGTCGATCGCCATATCGTTTTCGTATGGGAAACGTCGTTCATATTATTATTCTATAATAGTTTGTAATCCAGCTGCACTGTTTGTTTTTGTACTCATTTCAGGTTCTAAAAATCTTTATTGGGACACCATCGAATGTTTTTCAGCTGTCAACTGCCAAATTAATGGCGAATCGAATTTTCTTACAGTGGAACTTTTCACGTGTGTGGGCGAAATTTATAAAAATGACTGTTAAATTGTTTACACACACACACACACACATGCATATGCGGAATTTTGTCAGAATATGACATACATGTGTCATATTTTATTCTACGTTCATCCAAGAATTGTGATTCATTATTTTTGATTGAGTAGAACTGCAAGTCAAAAGAACAATAAAAAGCGTTAAAAATCGTTTCTCATTTTTACAAGAAAATGAAATCAATTTAAATCAAGTGTCACGCCATGCCATTTCAATGGATGAAATCATTTTTCTTCACTCTTGAATGTCATTAATCTATTTATTGTGATTTAGCAGTTTTGTAAATTTTTTGTTGAAGAAAAATGTGACCGCAATTGTGGTCGCAAGTTTTTTTTTATTTGTTTTTAACAGTTTTAAACTCTTTGTATGCTTTTGTTTTATCAATAACCAGAATCATATTGTACTTTGAGACCGCGTTCGATAATTATCTCAATCGAACGAACAGAGCGAGCACATCATTTCCGCTTGATCCTATAATCGATATAATTTTGGGACAGTTCGAGTCGTCCTGATAACCTTAAATTTTGAACCTAAATAAAGACATATTTTTGAATCAAAAGTATATTTCAAAGCAATGCGTTACAACTCTTAAGTAATGAAAAAATGTCTCATTTTCTCATTTATTGCGCATTTTTCTAAAGAAACTTTTTGCATTCCACATTTTCTGTTTATTTTATTACTTAATGATTAGCAAATTTCATAAAACTCATTTTCCATTAATTTACCAGCCTAGATTTCTTAATGCATGGTTTTTTCACATTTAATCCAAAAACTGAGGTTATCTCGATGGGTCCCGAGTAAAATTTTTTGCTCAAAATCCTCACCGAACGAATTATTGGAAACAGTTCAGAGTTCTCGGAGAACTTCGAGCGAATAAAGCAGGGTTTAGACGAGACAAGTAACTTGCGGCAAGTAAAGAGAGGCAAGTAGTTTGCTTAGTTTACACGTTTCAAGTAAATCATTTCAAGTAGAATGACAGCCGAAGGAAAACATAACCTAAAATTTTCTGAAAAAAAATATCACGACTCTTTTTTGTGGAAAAATTTGCGAATTTCGACCTAAAACTGTTTGTTGCCGACGAGTTTGTTATACCCGTGTCGTTTTTCCCTTAAAATGTTACGACGTTTTCTGGCAAAGCAGCAAATATAAAATGAACCGAAACACACACACATAAAACCACCTCTTGTCTACACGGTTCCATGTTCTTGTATTGGTTTTACTTGCCACAAAAATAGAATGGCTTTCTATTATTTTCGAGAGAGCGGCAAGTATTCTCACACATATGCGAGCGTCGCACACTAGGTCAAATCGCGTGTATTTACGTCTACTTGCCGCAAGTTACTTGTCTCGTCTAAACCCTGCTTAAAATAACGGATAGAGGGTCGATCAGAGCGTTTAGAGTTCTCTGAGATAATAAAAGAACTCATCCTGAGTGCCTTTAAAAACTCTAGATATTCAGGTACTCTAGCTTAAATAAAGGACGCGGAAAACCGGTGATTTTTTCTAAAATTTTGAAGCTTTTTCACACGTCAAGAATTTTTTAGACATTTTCCAATAGAGTTCAATGCTAAAAAGATCGAGTAAAAACCATTAATTGTTTAGAACAACTTGCTACTTTTTCAAAACTTTATTGCCGCCATTTTGTTTTTACAGATTTCGCTTACCTTCTGGAACATTTAGGGGTACATGCACCCAGGTTGGGAAACACTGATGTACAATTATCACATAATTTCGTGCCATCTTCAACTTCATTTCACGATTCTTTCATCAATTTGTCGTTCGTTATGTTGCAATTGCAGTGTTAATTTTTTATGTAATTTTCCTTACCAAATAAAAATGCCAGTCCATTCGTTTTATGGTCATTTACAAACTTGTGGTTTAATGTTTATTCTTCCACCATGAAAGTAGTATAGCCATTTTTCTTCTAAATATAAATCCCTTGTTGATATTGAGATATATTCTGGAATTTATTATCTTTCCTAGTTTAACTTGTTTGATTTTACATACAATTTACATACAATTTTATTGCTTTCTAGTTAACGCACGATCAAAAGTAATTTAGGTTAAAGTAATAAAGTTCTTTTTTAAATTTAGTTTTCTGTCAAATGGCGTCATAATCTGGAATTTAGAAAAATCACTTAGAACCAGTTTGACTCCCTAAAATAGAAATTCCATTCGTAAAATTACGACTATGGATATAGTTTATTAATCTGGTAAATTGATTCTAATGTGATGAGATAATTGAATCACTATTTTATTTAAATTGCTTTCAATTTATCGAGTCGTTGCGATTATTTTAGTGGTAAAAGATGAAATTATCTGCTTATCCATTTGAGATAAAATTCTGATATTCCTTATAGAGTGGGTAATGAAAATCAATAGTGCTAAGTCTGGCCAATAAGGAGGAATATTTCGTTTAAACCAGTAGTACTCAACCTTTTTCGAATTACGGTAACCTTAAAAAACACGCAACATACCGTGGCACCTGACTTACAATACGCTCACAAAGGCGGATCTAGAGAATCTGAGAACCTAGATGTAGAAAAAAATTGACGCCTTCATGACAATTTGAGGCTCTAAGTGCGAACGTACACGCTTCTTCTCGTCGCGGGGACTTTTATTCCTCAAAATGCCTTTCCGACGTACACGCTTCTTCACTTTTTAGTAGGAAAAACGTGTGTACAACAAGCGATCGCTCATGTGTGTGTGGTTCTCTGTGTTGTATTTCCAGCTCATTCCTTTATTAGCTAGCACCGAGGCAACATCAATTGCCAAAATAGAAACTGCTAACAATAGAAGAATAAGGACTGGTAATTTGTTATTTACCTACCTACCTGAAAAATAAAGCTACCCGCAATTGATATTTCACGATTTGCATTCAATTTTTGTCTATTTGGGATATGTTTACGAGTCGGTGGCTAAGCACCGACTGACTCAATCAAATTACGCACAGATGCATGCTGACGTGCTACACGAGCGACTTCGTTTGTGTGCGTAAAAGAAGAAGTGAAGAACAGTCTTCGCGTGGTATTACACACGGCAACTTTCGGGCTTACTTAAGCCGATTTTTGGGAGAAACGACTGAGGAGGGAAAAGTTGCCACTCGAAATCGTGTGTAATACCGCGCTTATCGGCAGTTTGCATACATGCAAACCGTGTAAACCGGTTTGGGAAAAGTAATAGCCAGAAATCATTTTCGTTCTGACCGTCAGCAGGTAAAGATCTTGGGAAGTATATGAGCAGCAGCAATTTCAATGGTTTGAGTCCACACACACCCATGTAAACTTGTGTAGCATATGCAAACAGGATTGGCTTATTTAAGCCACAAATGTAAGCACATTGGCTTATTAAGCCCAAAAGTTGCCGGCTTAAATAAGCCCGAAAGTTGCCGTGTGTAATACCACGCTTCGAGTGGCGACTTTTCTCCTCTTGTCGCACTCGTTTCTTTCCTACAATTTGGTGAGGCTGAGGCATGCTGAAGACTGAAAGTTGAATCGTGTACGCCCTGGCTAAGTTGTACAACTTTTTCCATGACAATTTGAGGCTCTAAGTTGTACAATATTGTGCTCGACTTATTTTTCGATTGCGATGTAACTTTTGTTAGTATTCATTTAAAAACGTACGATGTAGTGGTGATATGCTGTATATGTAAAGCAATATTCTCGCGAAACCCCTTGGAGCTTTGGACGACACCCCTAGTGCCGCGGCATGCCGGTTGAGAATCACTGGTTGAGACTTTTCTACGAAATTTTTTTAAATAACAAAAGATAACATACATAAAATATAATTAAAAAATACAATCAAAAACCACCTCAAAAAGATCCTTTCTTACCAATAAGCTAAAATCCACTAGAGAATTACCTCCAACCTTGCCATCGTATTCAAACAATAAATTTCAATTACGAGTACCTGACTGAGCCTTTTTTATTCCACTTGTAGACACATTTATTCACTTCAAAAACCAACAAAAACGAAAAAAATAAGAGATATGCGCTCAGTTGCATTACGTAAATCACAATTTCGACTTAAATGTCTAAAAATTTGACATACGAGGTTGAAGTCCATTGTCTGAATGGATTTTTGTCAAGCCGAATTGTTCACAAGTAAATATTTTTATGGTTTATCTTGTCGTGCCTTGTTTTGTCCCAAATGAGGATCAACATCTTTTCATAACAGAATAACACATAAAGAAGGAGAAAAATAACAAGAAACGAAAGAAATGTATGATCGTGGGAGACGCCCGATATGAATCACGATTTACATGTCAGAGGTTTTCCTCTTGTCATTGATTCCTTTGTGCTTATTGTGGTCTCATCTTGAACAAGGTGACATTTATGAAAAAAATATTCTCTTTTTTTTCTGGGCCGGCCAGTTGTTTTCCCCGGAGTGCAGGGATTTTACTTTTTGCACCCTGCGGTGTTCAACTGAACCGGAGACAGGGACACTCCCTATAAAATTTTGGCGTAATGTTTTTGCACTTATGGTTCATTCATTGTGGCAGTATTTACGTTAAGCTGTCGAGAAAAAGCTTTTAAATTATCTATTAAATCAAATTGTCAAATAATTTTATTTATTTCAAAACCAAAAATAAATTTTTTTTTGAAAAATACTTTAAAAATTAAAGTCTTTGTAAATTTTCTTTCAACCACTGAATTTTTTAAGCAGCCAACAATCTGACAATCCTTTTTTGGAGTAAGCCGTTCTTTGGGAGATTCTAAATCCAGCGGGATCGATCTTTAAAAACAGATACTAAAATTTAGAAATCTTTTTGTTTCCAAAAAGTTGATATTCACCAAACTAATAAAATCAGGATAAATAATGATTGTGCAAAATAAGCCTTCTGTTAAAGGAAAATTACCTAAAACTGGGAGGGGGAGAGAGGGAAACGGTTTTACTGTGATACACAATCATTTCTCATACCAAATTCGGGATCGATACGATATCCTGTTTCCAAAAATCCCATTTTATCAAAATCCCGTTTTTTTTTAAATCCGGTTTTTTTAAATCTCGTTTTTCAAAATCCCGTTTTTAGTGTATCCCGTGGAAAATGAGAGAAACGGGATTTTTTAGGTCATTCAAAAAAATAAAACAAATAAAAATTTTACAATATTTAATCAGAGTTATTTATTGTATATAAATTTTAAGATTATAAACAAACTAATTTAAAGCTATATTGTAAGCAATATTTTTAAGAAAATCTATTTTTGGCGATAAATTCATGGAGACTTTTTGTGGGGTATTATTTTATAATGAACTTTTCCTCCGATTGCATGCCGTGATTTTAGTTGCAATTAATTTTCGACAATATTGGATCTGAAATTTAAACAGATTTTAATGGGCCATCAAATTATTTAGTTTTTAACGAAAAATTTCTTTAGTTTTATTCTACCGATTAAATTTATTTTTTCTTTTGCAATGAAATTTTGATGCCAATAAAATTGTGCTGTTTCAAAAATGTCTCCTATCCATCTTTTATACAATTTCCTTCAGTTATTAGCCTGAAATAAGAAATTTAATTCTCGAAGTGAAATCCTTTGCATCAAATGTCAATGTTGAATATGGCGGCTGAAGGCATCAACTTTTTTTTCTTTTGTTTGCAACCCGGGGGCTTTGAGGTAACTAAGGGCAACCGGGTCGACTCTGTTCCCATCACACGCTTCTTCAAAGCGAAACTGGCATTCAGGCTCCACAACTAATCACTGTTTCGATCCGAAAACCATCAAATGCTGCTCTATCGCCCCAGGATTTTCATGAAGCGAATGTTGCCCCAAAGACGAACCGTCGATCACCAATTTCTCCACTAAAGCAATTGTGGCTTTGCAGACGCATTATTAATCAGTGCGTCGTGCTCGTCTTTTCTTACGCTTCTTGTACGAAGATGTGAATTATAGGTGTAAATTTTTAGTCCCGATTGCGTAAATTGCTGCATTTTAAAGTCGCAAAGAACAAATCTCATGTGCCCGTGCCTTTCGATGCTATTTGGGTTGTTTTTTCTCCGAAAAATGTCAATATAATGAACAATAGTTCTGGGAAGTTCATTGCGGTATTTTGGAATTGTAGTTAGTAACCTCATTCAAACCTTTTATCAATGTCGTTTTAAAAGGCAAAAATTACTTTCATTAATCAGGCGCCTGATTAATGAACGTAATTTTTGCCTTTTAAAACGGAATTTTAAAAAACGGGATTCTGAAAAATTGTATTTTAGAAAACGGGATTTTTTTACACGGTATTTTTAAAAACGGGATTTTGGAAAACAGGATTTTAAATACGAGATTATAAAAAACGGGATTTCGTACCCAATCCACCAAATTCACTAAAAACTATCAAAATCTTGAACAAATTCAAATTTTCGTCTCTAAATCGCCGCGTTACTGATCACTTTTATTTGAAATCAAGTAAATTTCACTATCTGGATGCCGCCTAAGCGAAATCATTTTCGAAAATTTGGACCTCCAAGTCATCGAGTTACTCTAGATTCAAATGCACGAAATATTCTATTCCAGGCCTCGGCACCATGTATGTAGTGATTTACTACTACTCGAAAAAATTTTATGTTTCTTCATATACTATAACACAAAATGAGAAAACGCATCATTTTCATTTTTTACGCTCTTTCGCTTTTGATGGAGACGTTTAGGAACAGTGAATTACACAATTTATCATTATGCAATTTCAGAATCATTTGTTCCGCCTAAAGGAAATTTCTCTAAAAAAAACTTTCTTTAAGTTGTCAACCTGTCTTACTCTTTCTACTTCATTGCATCGGGCAAAATCGAACTTATGGCAGCTGTTGTAATGGCGTTTTAGATTGAATTTTTTATTCGACATGTAACTGCAAACTAGACATTGACGGTTATCATTATTTGTGGTTATTAAATATTTGTTTTCCCAATCCCACGACATAGTATTTGAATTTGAATATGAGCGCTTCATAATGGAAAAGGAAAACTAAAAAAATCAAATTTCTGAAAAAATTTCGTACATCAGTGTTCTTTGGGAAGCAATTATAATTTTGGAGAGCAAATGTATACACCCGTACGCATCAACAGCAGAAATCATACTGAATGACTGTCGTAGGCTCGCTCCATCGATTGTTAGTCAATCGTTTGATTTCGGCTGCCGAAGTGGCCGTCGTCAACCAACACGTATCATTGCGTTGGAGAGTCGAGTAAAAACGTTCATACATTGATTGTAATCTCGTAAAATTTGAATAAAAATGTTATCGTATTGAGGAGCCAGACGAGCCAAGCAGTGCCGAGCTCTGTTCTATTCCATTCAATTCTAACTAAACATCAGTTATCTAATTTAATTTTCAAATCATGTTAAGAAAAAGAAAACTTTTTTTGCATTTCACAAAAGGTATAATTAGCATATGTTTGGCATGAACAAAACCTTATCAAAGGCATTATTTGATGGGAATATGGAAGATGAGAAAAGAAATGCGACTTCACGTAATTCCCTCGATCGAATAGAAATTCCCAAGAACGTCGTATAGTGTTCCGTTAATAAGAAAAGTCAATATTCTTTACAAATTTTCTCAACAAAAAAAAATTTTACGATTTTCATGAAAAAAATTTAAAAAAAAAACTAAATCACCTGAATAGAGAAAGCCGAAAAAGAAATTCTTATCTCAGAATTTATATCCTTGGCTTGGAGTCCATTATTTGATGGCGTTTTTCTCTTCTTACATTTGTCGGGGGCATATAAACATTCTGACAGCCAGTAAAACAGTCTGATAGACGAGGTATACATGTAAACAACATAATTATAATTATAAAGACATTATGAGTGATCCCATGAGACTTGTTCGCTCCCAGTCACCGGTTCGGACTGCGGCCATTCGCGCATAAATCGCTTCTTAATGACCGCTACAAAGTCAAAAGTTTATTGTCATTCATGTGGCTATTCAGCGAGTTTTTTCTTATATCTCATGTGTAGTAGGGCAAGCAAGGCGAGGGACGAGGGACCGGTGGTGACTTAAAGAAAAGAAATTCCGCTGCGGAAAATGTCAACCTATTGAAGTGATAAATTTATGTTGTCCAACATCTCAATTTGGGAACATGAAGTGCATTTTGAAGTAACCGCCGCCGCGCCGTAAACTTTAGGGTCCCTAGTTTGTCTGGGATATTTCCCATGCGATCCGCATTAGGTCAACAATGCACCCTAGTAACTTGGGACCCTTGAACAAAACCCGTCTTTCAATGGGTTTCTTAGTCATCCGCGCTGCCCATTAAAATTTTTAAAGTGATTGTGATACGCTGGGCACATACTATAAATTCCGTCGCCACCATTTATTGTCGTCCATTTCGATTTGGATCTCTATGGATACAAGAATTCTTTCTGTAATAGCCGCCGAAATTTATTTCCCTGTGAAAGACAAGACACCAGAGAACACTGGCCCACAAATTGGATCTTTTCAGATGTCCACCATTCAGGGCTCACAATTGAATACCGTTTTCGGTGGTGCATTCCTAAACTCAAAACGTGAATTTTTTTCACAATATTTTTTTTATATTTGAAAATCAAAACTAAGAACTTAATTTACAGATATATCTGCCTAATTGGATTCCATTCGAGAATAAAGATGATCCAATTTCAGGTCTCCATCGATGAAAAAACAAGCATCATTTAGACTTAAATTTATGCAAATGACGGTGAAATTAATAGCGAATCATTAATTTTTGAATTTATTATATTATATTGTAGTTCATTTTTTGTGACTTTAAAGATTTTAGTTTTAAATTTTGTAAGAAAAACAATACAAAATTTCCCCTTCCCCATCACAATTATCAAGTCTCCCATCCATTGGGGAGATTTGATCCTTTTATAACATTTCGGTTTTTCATTAAAAAGTTCAGGTTTGTTTAAAGTTTATGAATTTATGGTATAAAATCGTTGCAGCATAAGTAATGTTTAAAGTTATAACAACAAAAGTTATAGCTAAAAGAAAAATAGGGATCAAGTCTCCCCATTCTCCCCTAACGAGTTTGGTATATCCTTAGAGACTTTTAATAAAATACGTCACACTATTAGTGAAAAGAAAGGAGAGGAAATAGGGGATCTGTCCTGTCGAAAAAGCGTGACGAGGAGGATAAGGGAATCCGAAAAGCCCAAAATTGGCGTGCCAAATTTTATGGACAATACCTTCTTTCAAAAAAATCCGTTTTTAGTTACAAATGCACTCATACAGGTACTCTAAAAACCCCCATTTAAAATTTAAAATCCTAGTAAATGCCAAAAGTTTTATTTATTTCATTTATTTACGCTCAAATTTACACAAAAATATGTAGAAGCCATCTCCAAAGAGGAAATATTTTATTTGGTATCAAAACTTTTTAAGCAGATTTAAAGCCGGCATGGGTAAACGTTTACATAAACTTTTCGTGTTCACGTCGTCAATCAATGTCAGATGTTGACGGCCGATAAAACTGAGAAAATTGTTTTGGTGGCACTCAGTCTTTGTTAAAATTATTTCTAACACGTTATTAGCGTTCATTTCGGAATTGTCCGTGCTCTGAACTTTTAATATGTTTTAATTCAACCATTAAATATTAAAGTTCGGTAATCTGATCAATGACAAGGGTTTGGTATTTTTTAGTGACATTTTCTAGTTTTTTTGTGACATTTTATAGTTTTTTTGTGACATTTTCTAGTTTTTTTGTGACAATTTTTGCTTTAGCAAAAATAACCAATAAAGTAGAGTATTTCCTTTTTTTAAGAAACAAATTTTTTTATATTCAAAAAATTCACCCCAAAAGCACATTTATTTAGATTTTATGGCTTTAAAAAAATGAAAAAAAAAGTGTTTTAATCATTATATCGTTAAAGCCGGTTTCAAGATTAAATTTGCAATTATGAAATGTATTAAAATATAAGGTTAAGATTATCTATTTAAATGATCGAATTACTCAAATCCCGTTATTTAATAAACTAACCTCTATAGATTATATTAAACATATTATCAAATGGTCCGAACCACTTAATATTGTATTTCAGTGTAGAAAATCACGATTTTTAAGATTTTGCTGTATATTTACGACTTGTTTTTCAATATCTGACATAATCCTTTGCAAATTATTAATAAATAGAAAACTAAGTGACACTTTAGAATCTATAATATTTCCTTTTATTTTAGTAAAAATCGAGCACACCCCGTTAGAAAGTTATCCATCGGCAGACTAAAATGGCGGGGTCTTTTTTTTTTTTACCGGAAAGTCAATGTCATTGGAAACAAGTATGACGGGCTTGTCTGAATAGCACTGGAGGCACTTAGTCAGGGCAAGATCAGTTGAAACTTAAATTCATCGTAATGATAGCATTTCAGTTTTTAGCTGCGTTCGATATCTTCTAGACATTATTAACTCACAATTAATGCAAATAAAATTTTTTCTTTTTACCATCCTAACATCGAATCGCCACCAACTTCAGCTCATTATCATAGTTTGCTATGCCGGCGGAACCGCAATTTTTTTCTACAAAAATCAACTGCAATCGCAATCTCGATCATTTTTTTTATCTAACGAAACTAAGAGGTGGTTTTGATTATGGGAACATTGACCTGGTAATCGCCATCGATAGGTGAGACAATTTTACAGTTTATTAAAAAAACACCATGAAAATTTAAACATTTCGCTATTCCGAATTTTCGAACTAACGCAAAAATGACGCTGTCTACTCAATGAATTCAGTTTTTCAACTTTTTACGATCAACGTAGACTTCCTGGTCAATTTTCGGGCACGTTTTGCATATTTTCATCTCCAATTTCGATCACTCGATTATCTCACGAGAATTTGAAGTTATCGAATCGGATTATTGTTTGAGGGCCTTGACACACTTTTTGTGATCGTCAGACGACATTTTCAACAGACAAAATAAAACAGTTGACTGTCTTAACACATCATCTTCGGGTAAGGCAAAAAGAAGAAGAAGAAATAAAAATAAAGAGATGAAAAAAAGAAACAATCATAATGGATGTTGCGGTGAGAAACGGAATCAAGTTGAACGACAAAAAGGGCTGTCAAGGTGGGCAATGGGTCGTTCACCTTGTGCTTTATATTCGTATCAGGCTAATTGTTGGATCTACTTTATAACCATGTGATCAGATTAATCTTTATACGTTAATGAATGGTAACAGAATGTGCATGAGATTGCAGCGATTTGATGTTTTAATTCGATTCAGTTTTCATTTTTGTACTTGAATCTTGCGAAACGGTTAATAAGGGCGTATGCTGCACCTTGACTTCATATCGAGACATTGTCATTAAACATATTATAGATTAGTGTGACGGTGTGATGGTTGAGCGGGGGTTTAAAGCAGTAAAAAATTGTGTGACGTATTTTACGGACAGCTCCCTAGGTATAATATATTTAATTTCCATTAATATGTGTTTATTTTTTTTTTCTATTCCCCAAACTAGCCTTCCGTAATGGCGGTGTGCCAGATTGTCACAAGTTTGATGACCTACGAAAAAAAAATCATTTAATTGAATAAAAATATTAAATCCGATTGCCGTGTGTAACTTTGAACGTGGCTTTGGCGATGAATTCTTGGAATTCATTAAAATGTCAATCACGACGAAAGCGGGCGGAGGTCTGTTTGCTGGCGGCGCGGTGCTTCTTATATCATAAATAACTTTGGGGATTCTGGGCTTGGGGCCTCTATGGTTTTTGGCTTTCCGTCATTGGATGACCTACTTCTGGGCTGATTTTTTTAAACTTCTTTTTTGGGATTAGGAGGAAGTAACACGAAATGGCCAAGGTGTTGATGCGTCTTGGTGAGACTCAGGTAAATTTGTGACTCATTCAGCGTGTAATGAGCGCTGAGTAAATCAACTGAAAAATATGAAAGAAAAATTCTTAGTCACCTGTAATTATTGTATATTGTAACATTAAAACTTTGGTCTGTGATTTGATCAGTATAAAATTTTAATAGTATCCGTTGTAAATGCTAAAAAAATGAAATTGAATCATCGAATTTTGCAGTAATTACGCCGCTTTTAGACCTCAAATTGTGTTGCTTGAAGAAAAGCAACTTTTTGTATTTGAATTTTAGAAAAAAATTTAATAAATAAGATATTCTGGGAAGGTTTGCTTTGTGGGTAATGTAAGGTTGTAGATAGGGAGCCTATAATCTAGAGCCGTGGTTCCCAAACTTTTTTAGTTGACGCCCCCCTTGAACACTTATCAAACAGCTGACGCCCCCCTTTTTTGAAAACCTGTCAAACCTCCGTGGTTCGGATTCTAATATTTTGAGTTAAAAATCCACACACACTTTTACTGTCCATTTCAATTATTTATTTCCCTAGTTTTTACAAAAAAAACTGAAAAAATAGAAAATTAATGCGATGGGTGACACTGTTTTTCTTTCACTAAAATCTGAATATTAGGTCTGATGTTTGACAGCATGGCCGAATTATACAAGGTCTGTTTGACAGCTCTGTTGCTTCTGGCTCTGACGTCATCGGCAAGAAATTCTTATAAGACTGAATGGGAATTTTCCCTAATTCTCAAATCTAGCTAACATCTAGCTAAACAACTCCGTACGCACAATCAACATTACAAAGAATTTCTTGCCGATGACGCAGCAAAATGGTGGCTGTCAAAAAATAACCAGCAGACCTTGTATAATTCGGCCATGGTTTGACAGAGCACACCGGAGATCGCTTTCCAGCTTAAGTGTGCAACACTGCTTTGTTTTTATTAGACAAGACGAGAACAATATCTTGAGATGTTAATTTCCAAATTCTTCACGCCTACCGTCCGTAGCTCTACGCCCCCCAAGGGGGGCGCGGCTGTAATTGCTTCACGCCCCCCTGGCCGAAGCCTCACGCCCCCCAGTTTGGGAACCACGGATCTAGAGAGTGGACAATCGCATTTTATCGGAGGGGGATTGCTCTAAACAGTTCAGGTCCAAAACCTTATCATGCTCAATTTGTCACTCGACTTTAATATTAAGAGTATTTGTGGTCTCTTATCAGTCCAGTGATGTCAAAAAATATTGATAACAACAGATGGCAGTTGTCCATTGTCCATTTACTGATTAACAAGTAATTCATGGAAGTTAAAAGTAATGTATTTTTTTAACTATGCATAAGTATGTTATTGTTTGCCAAAATATTGTAATCAAATTTCGGAATTAATCTCTTTTATAAAATTATTACATATGAAATTTTCGTTGTTGTTAATTTCTGGAATGTAAGGTTATCAATGTAATAATGATAATTAAGAAATGTTACGATTGAAAAGTTAAATCAGTCTTCTTTCTAGCTTCATCATTTGAACAACCCCAAGATGAAGACAATAAAGTTCTTATTGCTTTTATTTATTTTTGCGTGGTGTTTTTGTGTAATTCAGGTTCGTATAAGTAATAGTTTTGCGTAGTTTTCAATAAAAATATATAAATACACCTACTGTTAGTTTAAATAATTTTCACACAATGTGAATGATATAACGATTGATACCGTAAAAAATATAAGGGATGTTACATGATACAAAAAGTGTTAATAGTAAGATATTGCAGAGGTCAACCATACATTTCATATACAAATTTTGTGAAAATCCGTCATTTATCATACTAATATATAAAAATGAGTTGGTGTCTGTCTGTCTGTCTGTCTGTTCCTCTTTCACGCAAAAACGGCTGAACCGATTGACTTGAAATTTGGCATGAGTGTCTGTGGTAGTTCTGGTTCCAACATAGGCATACGAAAAAGTAGCGCGATGGGTGGGGGGGGGGGGGAGTAAGAGGAAGGGGTAAAGTGATTTCGAAACTTAGTTTTTGCGCTATGTTACTCTTTCGTGGGGAAACTACTGGACCGATTGGCCTAAAATTTGGCATAGATGTTCGTCAGGGGTCCCGCCCCAACATAGACCCATTAAAAAGTAGCCCGAGAGGTGGGGGAGTAAGGGGAAGGGGTAAAGTGATCTCGAAACTTAGCTTTTCCTCTATGTTACCCTTTCGCGGGGAAACTACCGAGCCGATTGGCCTGAAATTTAGCTCCAACATAGACCATAAAAAAAAAATTTGAAAAAACTTAACCCGGCAACGACGGGTATGCAAGCTAGTCAAATATAAAAAAAAACATTCAAATATAAAACATAATTGTTTCCGACGTTTTGATTAAAGACGTGAAAGTGACAACAGCATCAGATAAAAACTTGTGTAAAATACGGAAAATAAAGAATATTTTTGCAGCTGCCACATTTTTTCGATTTCAAAATCGAAGAATTTTATTATATTTGATGCAGAAATGTAAAAGACCAGATAAATTTAATGCAAATTGAACACATTTTTGAATAAAAACAAAATAGTTTGTTAAAAAACGGTTTAACCCTTTATCTGGCCATGTGACATTTGAGAGAACTGTAATTTTGCTTTTATTAAACTCTCTCAACGGTAAATTCCAACTCTTAATAGATTGTGACGGTTCTGCAACATCCCGGCACATGCGTTTATCTGCCGTACATGAGGCGAAGTAGCTTAACACGTTCACGCCGGCGCTGTAATTCATGCTCCTCGCTCATTGGCGGCGGCGCTTAAATCTTTTCGCTCTATCGGACGGGAGCTAATCCAGGGTATTATGCGGCATTGACAAAAAATTAAAATTAAAATTTTGTCGAAACGAGAGTGTGACTCTCAGGTCTTCTTTTTCGGCAGTCAAATTGTTAAAGATCTAGATATTTGGTGTTACGTACTGTCTTATAGCATAATCAAATGCGGGCCACCGGTGGTACACGCCGTCCGATGAGACAGTCTAGTGCGAGCCACCGGTGGTGTGCGCCGCGCCGGCGTGAACGTGTTAAGTCGATTTTCATGCTGTATTTGCATTTACGAACAGATCACTTTGGCTTCGCCTAGAAATCAACTTAAGCTACTTTAACATATTATCACAGATTTATGCACAAAATTTTTTTCTAGAATTTTTCTTTTTATTTTGTGTATTTTATAATAATTAATTCGTCTTTGTGTTAAAAATATTCAGTGGTTTTCTCATGAGCATTAATGGGTTAATATTCTTATGTTAAAGTTTAAAAATTCAGAACGGAAAATGTAAAGATAACGACAAGATCCTTTTTTGGGGAAAAATTCCAGACAAAATGCACTACACCGCCTAATTATCGTAATGTTTAAATTTCAAATTATTTAAAGACTAAAAATTGTAAAATTAAAAAAAATATTTAAAAGTTTAACAAAAATAACAAAAAATCTTTAAAAAAAATAGTTGTAAAAATCAGTTTTTTTTAAATATTCACTTTCTAAATGCAATTATGGTACGTATTAATTTTCTAACATATTAAAAAAAAAGTGTTTGGCCTACAAGCCAGATGTTGCAATATGTATTTGTTTAATTGCATGAGTCAGCAACTGGGCAGTGAAACTGTAGAGACTACAATAAATTGAAAATTTCGACAATTTTAATTAATGATCAAAACAAAATATTAGGTTAGAGAATGAATTCCTAGCTAAAATTTTCAGGGTTGCCACATCGTTTTTTTTCTAATTGCAATATTAAACATTTTTCAGGCTGACTTATCCGATTATTACACATCGCTGGCGCAGACTAATAATTCCCGAGATAACATTCGATTTACATATGGAGAAATGGTGAAAAGTCTTCTCAACACCAGCGCAGATCCATGTGATGATTTTTATAACTATGCTTGTGGAAATTACGATGGACGTGTTGGCGTCCTTCTTTACACTTACCAACGAAATTATGAAATGTTTGAGCAACTTCTAGAAAAATACAGCTCGGTAGATAACCTGGAGAACGTTTTTTTGTTCTCCGAGGAACGTGCAAAGCATGGAGTTTTCTTGAGTTTAGCTGAACAAAATTTGATTGCATTTTATAAATCATGCAAATCGGATGAAACGAATGAAATTTTAACGAAAAATTGTCAAAGAATACTCAATAACCTAATATGGTATCCAAAAAGTGGAAATTTCAATCCTAATCAAAAATTTGATTGGATTTCTTTGGTTGCAGATTTACAGATTTTAGGAACCGACGTAATTATAAAACATGAAATTGATACTTTGACAAGAAATGAGGCTAAAATAGTGTTATCAGTTGATTCTGTGATTGCTGAAAATACATTTAAAACAAATGAAGCAGATTGGACTGAAAAAATGAAAGAAGTTCTAGTGACCGAAAAGATTAATGAAAACTGGATAGACGATATAGTGAATTTTTCAACGGAGATTAATAATGCATTTCTAGCGGCCTTCAATAATAGCAGATATTATGAAATCGTTTTAACTTTAAACGAATTATTGGACATAGTCCCGGAAATACCATGGGATCGCTTTTTAAACATTCTTCATGAACGAAATGTTGATAAATCTGAGAAAATACTCGTTAAATGTCTGGAGTGTTTCAAGAACTTCGCATTGACAATTGCAAATTTTGAAAAAGGGAATATAAATAAATTGCAAGAATATTTCTTCTTTAGACATTTTGTACACTATTTTGATCAACCTTTTAAGAGATTCCAATCGAGTTGCTCTGAAATCGCAAGTGAAGTTATGGGAACACCCCTTTCAGCATTGTATTTACGTGAAAATTTCAATGAAAATACTCGCGAAGCGATATTCAAATTAACGACAGAAATTCAAAATCAATTTTCCCGCGCTATACAGAAAAGCTCTTGGATAGCTGATGCCGATAAAGAATTATTTTTGAATAAAGTAAACAAATACAAATTAAATATTGGCTACTCGAAATCACAAAATTTCACCGAAAGGCTTTTCCACGAATACAATTGGATGAGGATGAGTCCAGATCCTGATTCTTATCTGGAAAATCTCCGTAAAGCACGGAAACAATCGAATAGGGAAAAACAGAAATTGGGATATTTTGGTGGAATTTGGCAACCCTTTGACAGTTCGGCATATTATAATCAGGCAACTCACGAAGTGAATATTCCAGCAGGGACCATAATTACTCCATATTATCACAAGGATTTCCCAGAATGGGCGAATTTCGGAGGCCTGGGCACGGTTATAGGCCATGAGCTCATTCATGGGTTTGACACCAACCATTTCCTTTTCACTGGCAATGAGGAGTTCCCACAAGAACTCGAAATGTCCACCATGTCTGCCTTTTTCGAAAGATCACTGTGTTTGGCTCGTCAATATAACAAATACTCACTGGGTGAGAAATATGGAAGGATGGAAGGTCTGGGAGGGATTCCAGAAAATATTGCGGATAACAGTGGATTGTTTTTGGCATTCAAAACGTTTGAAAAGTGGTTGATGGCAAATGATGGAATCGCGGCAAACCAAGTAATAGAAGGACTAGATTTGAGTGCTTTGCAATTATTTTTCGTTCAATTCGCACAAAATTGGTGTGATATTCCTCGTATCGTTACATTTACGAAGAGTCATGCTCCTTCGAAATTTCGAGTGCTGGGAACACTATCGAATTCGAATGAATTCGCTGACGCCTTTCAATGTGCCCGTGGGACGCGAATGAATCCTGAGAAAAAGTGCAAGTTGTATAGTGATTAATGTAAGTAGTTTTGATTGATTAAATAAATGGGAATCCTAATAAAATATTGTCTATAACAATTGTAGTTATTTAGAATTTTGGATATAACTTGAATTTCATCTTTTCCATCGCAAAAAACAAAATGGTGTCTCAGTAACGGCAATTTTCGAGACTTTAGTAAGTCACAAGGTCACAAGAATAATTTTCTAATTTCTTTTTAAAACTTGCACTTCTAGAGCTCGGTTTTAAAGGTTGTGTTGGATGATGTCGTTTATTCTGTAAGGGGTTGTCCATAAAATACGTCGCGCTAAATTTGGCTTTTTCGCCTCCTTTCCTCCCGGCCCGTATCGCAATAGGCGTCCGCAGGTACCGAGTGGTTTGGTGAAATTACCGTGAAAGTCAGGGTTTTTCAGTTTTTACAAATTAGTGTAATAATTTTTCTAACACTAGAAAAAGAATCACTAAATATGAAAAATATACTCTATTTCGGCTGGAAATTGGTCCAAAGTAAGTTTTTTTTTGCCAGCGGTACATTTTTTCAACAATTTTTCACAGAAGGTGCATTATTTCAAAAAACGTGGGTTGTGGCGCATCTTCCTTCATTGCTTTTTTTATTTGCAATTTCCGTGTAGAGCGCGAAAATTTAAGTTAATTCTTGCTTGGGCCTGTGTATCTCTTGATTTAAATAACTGTGCCATATTCTGTTTTAATAATTTCGCCTGCGGCGCACAAGAATGACTTTTCTTCTTGGTTTTAATTTGAATAAAGATTTTTTTCTATATGAAATTTGTTGCTCATATTGCCCTGATTGGCCTCAAAAAAAGTATGCTACCTATAAAAAACCGCTCTACCCATAGAAAAACCAAATTTCTAAAGGGCATCCACACGAAATGCCTGAAATTTTCGGTTCAAAAAACCGATATATTATTAAAGAACTGAAACATTTTTCAGGCTTAAGTAGTTCACAAACCAAAACGTTATCCAACCGCAGTGTTCACAAACCGAGGCTCCACTTTAATGTGCACGACTAATTCATGATTGACAGATTTTTTAGGAAATAGAATTGAACAGTATTTGCATAAAATCCGTTCTAATTAAGACATAATTTCTTACTGAATGCACTTCTGACATTAAATTCACTGGAAAAGTTATTGTTTCGCATTTCTTAATTAAATTTCCCTTGCAACTTCATTGTTTCGTCATTTACGATATGCAAAAATTTCTTGAATTTAAAGCATGGAAAATCTTAAATCTTCACCACCTGGTAATAAATATGCAGCGTCAAGTTCTTAAGGAATGAAAAGATAGAGCCGAATTAATAAGAACCGTTCTATGGAAGAAATCTTAAATCTGGGATTTCTGGAAAAACATGTTTCCGTCGGGGACGTAGAACAGAATCTACACATTTTCATGTTACATGCACTGTTGAGGTTATGCTCAGTGTTGATCATTTATGGCTCATTCACTTGAAAGTCAGTCACCCAGTCTGAAAGATTTTTTCAGCCAATTTTCTGCTACAATTTATGAGACAATTATGCTCAGGGAAAAATTAATTTTCCGCAATTAAGTCGGAGAAGGTAGCCAGCAATTCAACGAGGTAGAAATAGTTGTGTGTGTGTGTTTTTTTTTTCAGGTAGAAATATCAAGAAAAGCAGAAGAAACCGGAAGATAAAACATTTGTGTGAATAAGTGAATTCCTTTTTATCCCAAAACTATGTTCTCAGCATATTCAAACACAGAACTGTAGTATATTGACAAAACTGGCTGAATAATTCCTTTTGGTTCATACAATGTACGCAAAATGTGTCACCAAAAAGTCGTTCTTACACGCAGAGCAAAAAAAATGTCTAACTAGTTTATAATGGGGAATCATGACTATTACTAAAATAGTTGATTTCAATTACAAAATCGTTAATTTCAATTACAAAAATAGTCTATTTAACCACAAAATAGTAAATTTTACTACAAAGTAGTTAAATTTATTTTTAAAATATCCGAAATTGAAACCCCGATACTGTGTACCATCAGTACTGTATATCCCTCGATAGTGTATACATCAAATTTTGTTTAACGTCACACACACACACAAGCAAACCTACGGAAGTGTCACTCTCCGATTTTAATGAAACTTTGCACATTTGAAGTATCTACTATAAAAAATATTCGAAATATTCAATAGATTTTTTTTATTTGATCAGTAATTCGGTTTTAAAGCCGTTTCCCCCTTATGCAAAAAAAAAGTTTTTTGGCAATTATTCACAAAGTAAATGTCTGGCCGAAGCCGAAGTTTAGCCGAAGGTGTGGTTTTCGTGCGAAGGTGGCCGAAGCCAAAGCCGATTAATCGGTCGGACTCTAGTTGTAGTATCTGGAAAAAGTTCTTTTTGCAAAAATAAACAAGAACTAATAGAAACGTCCTGTGAGTAGAAAAAATTTCGGCTCGAAATAAATCCGACATACCCACTTTGATATTTGAAAACCATAACAACATTTCGATTACACCATCGCTATGCTTGGCCGAGAACTTATTTAGCTCCCTCCGTACTAGAATGCATCGACGTAGAAGATGTTCTAATAGAACAGGCTCTTCAGAATAAATTCCGTTCCAACTCATTTTTTACAACATGGCTTACCTGTTGCCCTCTCCTGTTATTAAATTGTTGGTCAGCAATCAGCAGGTGTAGTCGATAGAAAATCCGACGTCGGTCGACTGTAGAAACAACAGGGAAGGAAAAAATGTGCTCCCCATGTAAAAAAGAAGCGGAATCTATATTTCCTGTTGGATAATTTATTATGTTATTGGGGAACTAAAGTCCAGCACTGATTGACGGTTCTCGCATGGATGGCGCTTCAACACCGCCGAGAAATTGACTTGCTAACTTTACAACATAAACTTTTATCTTTCATTATAGAGACATGAAATATTTTGATAGATCTGTTATCCATACCAGGGTGACAGCATTGAATTTAAAAATTCAAATTAAAATTTGGGTCGAACATAGTTTTAAATCACGTGCCAAAATTTTCGTTTGCGTAAATTCGTAAAAAACAGATTTTTGTTCAACAGTTTCTTACAGTTATTAGGAAAATCTACATGAAGGCTAGAAAATTTGACAATTGCAAACATTAATGTAAAAGTTGTGAACAACATATCGATACGATGTCAAAATATTTCAGTCCGTTAGGAGTTTTATATCAATGTCGGAATTTGGTAAATTTCCAATTTTTTTTTCGTTGAAAATTTATGAATGAAATTTTACTTGAATTAAATAACTGTAAATTGAAAAAAAGGACTTTCTAAAACTTCAATTTGTTTTATTGCGACTTTCTATGAAATCATAGACTAGTTAGTAGTCTTTTTAATCTTTCGTCACTGTAGTAGGGTATGACCACCACACCCAACACATCAGCGAAGGGTTAAACTTTTCAAAAACTCCTTGAGCTACACAGTAATGAATTTTCGACTGGCAGATTCAGAGCAAGCTCTATTGCAGAGTAGAGCAAGGTACTCTCAAGCAGATCTCGAGCACCTCTACTTGAGAGTCGAGCATTTCTTGAAAAACATGAAGAAGGAGCTGCACGTGTTCACCTGAGATAGGTATTTCCAAGTTGTAATGACATGTAAGGGATAACTCCGTCTGCATGCTACAGCACAGCGTCGACTTGTCAAAAAGTTGGTTTGGGTCAGTTTTATTATTTTTCTAAGTGTTTGATTGAGTATATGCGTTTTTTGTGTGTGTGTGAATTAAATATCATCAGATCTTTTAAGTCCTTATCCATCATGCAAACTTTTGATATGCGTATTATGTTGGCTATGTATTCGCGGTTGCGTGCGCTTAATTTTAGTGTTCGGTTGTAAGAACGCGCAAAAATATTTACCGTTACAATTCTAGGTAGCGTTTCTTGTATTTTACACAATGACTTTAACAATGTTTGCTACCTCTATTCTCTTTATAGCAGTTCTTATATGGCAACCCCATTCCTATTGCCATATCTAAACAACCAAATCAAATTTAATAATAATCAAAAGTTATTTTCACCATCCTATATCAAATTTTATGTTTGTATGTATTTTTTATTGCTAGTTATCTTTTGTCGATTTTTTTTTTTATTATTTTTGTGTTCCTTGGCTTAAGATATTTTTTCATTGGATAATTTGATTCTTAAATCAGATACTCGAGTGAAGCGAAGCTTTTTATGATAAACTTTCGTACGTGCTCACCTATAAACTATGATTTTATGGACAATGTTTTGACTTAACTAAGCATAACGTAGAACGTAGAGAATAGAACCATATAACAAAGTATAACCTAACCACAAGCACACACAGTGCAGACAGACGTGAGGTTTTGCAGATTTTTTGGTCTTTGGCACTTAATAATATATTAAATATTCTATGCTGGGTTGAATTTGAATTTGAATTTTTTTTTTGGGATTCAAAATGAGGGGCGTCCGGGTGGAAGAACAGCATAGATATTCTAGATCAGAAGTGGATTTTGTCATGTGAGTGGCTTTAGGTTTGTTTGTGCGTAGGTTTTTCGATTTTTCTTCGTTCTTTTATGTTGTTCTAGGCAGGTTCTGGTTCTGTAAAACGGTTACCGCTTTGGGCAATGGTCTGGTGCACCAGAGGCCTATATTTCTGCCCGTAAACCTTCTTTTGTCCCGTCCGTATGGCCCATTGAATACTAATGAGGGCTCACCTATTTACCTTTAAAGTGTTTGGTCACACCTATTTATTTTTCATCTAACATATTTATTTTTCTTTTCTCCTTTTGATTTTCAATTTTATTTGCGATTTATTACTTTTAATTAAAATATTTTACTGTGTTGGCGTTGTTAGATATGCAAAAATTCAATCGAGAATTAATCTATTTTAAAAGGAATGGACGATTTTGCGAAGATAATTTGATACATTGTTGTGATTATTTTTTTATTTTTACTTACAATTTGGGTGTGTTAGATAATTTAGCTACTTCTCTATTTTATGTATTACCATTAGATGCGAAAAATTATAGATTTGAAAACATAATAGGGGTATTCATACTCATAAGTTGACCACTTTGTAAATGAACTGTCAAAATTTGTATGGAAAATCTTTTTCGCGACAAAAAACAACCTGGCAAACGTCAATTACAGAAATTTCGATAAATTGTGAAATTCAGCTGCAATGATAAATTTGTTTCCGCAATTTGTTCCCATATTTTAATTGATTTTGATTTGTCACTGATTGCCGTCATTTTCAACATCTCATACAAAATTGTTGCTGTAGGAGTCGGAGTCGGTGAATTTTTACAAGAGAGTTTAATGGTCGGAGTAAATTTGCCGACCTCGAACCACTTATTTTAGGGATCGTTTATATCTGATACTTTATTCCGCGAATTTTATTCTTCGACACTGAATTCCCACTTCACAGCCGTTTACACTAAACCACAAAAGCCCGGAATTTATTCCTGAAACACGACGGAACTCGAATTTTTGCATACAAAACTGGATGAATAAATTTTAAATTTTGACAACGTGAATTTATTTTTTTTTTTGCAGAAGGAGTTGGAGTTAGACCTTCTAGATTTTCAGGAATCGGAGCCGGATCTTCTAAAATTTTAGAAGTCGAAGGATGAGCTACCGACTCCTGAGCCTTGGTTTTGCTATCAACACAAATTGTTTTGACGCAAAATTGGCGCGAATTCGATTTTTATACCCGTATGGTGCAACCAAAGGGTATATTAACTTTGCCTTACCGTTTGTAACGCCAAGATCCCATCATCGCACAAAAAAATGAATTACACCAGTGTGTTTAGAATGATAAAAATATTTAATTTTTGCATGTCCGTCCGTCTGTCCGTCCGTCTGTCCGTCTGTCCGTCTGTCTGTCTGTCTGTCCGTCTGTGGCGCGGATTGCGGGCGCACGGATTGAGTTAGAGACTTGAAATTTTTCGTGGATTCGTTTTTCGTAAAATACGAGGCTAAGTTCGTTAATGGGCAAAAATGGTTCATTAGGGGGGGTACCCCCCATACGAACGAAATCGTTTTTTGTGAATATCTCAAAAACGGTGCATCTTATCAAAAAAGTCTAAGAACAAAAGTTATTTAGGATATGATTCTACATAAAACTCCCATACATCAAAATCCGATTGGAATAAATTTTAAAAAATCTTATTGGAAAGTTTGACTTCAAAGTGGAATTTTGGTGTAACTGTTCGAATTTTGATACGAATATCACCATACGGGTCTCCAATGATTGCCAGATTGGCAATTATAGCTTTTGTTATGTTTTTTTATTAAAAATGTTTTTGATATGATATTCTGTTAATGGTTTTGATGTTCAATGACGATTACATAATTTATGGAATTGGTAATTTGGCGATTTTTTTAAACTCATTGCTGACAAATGAAAATTTTCTTGCCAGCCACATTGGGATTTTACCAATTCTTTGTTTACATTTATCGAATAATGATAAATTTTTTTAAGCGTACATCGGCAAACAACCAGACAGACGGCATTCAATCAAACAAAAGCCACCATAATTGACTGAAGTTAGCACCTTGTGTTGTAGCCCTCCGTTAACTTTATGACGATCCCTGCATCTTCGCGAAGCAAAGAAGAGAGTCAGGTGTTGATCACTTGAAATGTAAGTCACGAACTTCCATCTCATGCAGTGAAACCGAAATTTTTAAGGATGTTGCGTAACTGACGGGCGGTTTATGAATTGTGCCGAAATTCATAATTCTCGTATAATACGAGAGACATCTTCAGAAAAAACCGTGTTTAACAGCAAATTAATCTTAATTACGGCCTAAATGAACTACGCTATGGAAAAATGCAGTCAAGTGAAATTAAAACAGTGTCGTTACACAGCGGGCGGTGGTGATTAGGAAAAGGCGATGGCCATTTTTTTTAAATTTAAATTCAATGCAACCACAGTCCGTCCGGTCGAGGTAAAAATGTCGAACTTTGTAATATTACTCTGAGTGGCATTAATGACTCTGTACACCTTCACTCAATCAGTGTCGTAAATCTTTATTTGTTTTGCATGAAAATCTCAACGACAGCAGATACAGATACCAGACCAGATAATTTGTAAAAAAACACCCATAAAGTGCCCTTTTTCGAAATGAATCGTCGTCGGCAAAATGACTGAAATCAGTGGATTAACATTCGACAAAAGTCGTTCAATTATCGCCAAGGATGAGGTGCACTTGTAATTTTTTACTCAATTACGTCTTTTTTACTGAGATTCAATTATCTTTACTTGTGATCGATGTCTGCCCTGTGCAGATCGAAATTCACCAAGGACACCAACCTTCCTCATAGCCAACACCCAACCCATAAAATTTGCTCTGTTAATTTGGATTTCTTAAATTTTTATACTCTATATGATATAGCATATAGGAGTATATTAGATTTAGTATACCGTTTGTAACGCATCGAATCAAACATCGGACACAAAAATGAACGACACCAGGGTGTAAGGGATGACAAAAGATTTTTATTTCCGCATGTCCGTCCGTCTATCTGTCTATCAGTCTGTCTGTCTGTCTATGAACACCATAACTTTCGAAAGTATTGAGCTAGGGACTTGAAATTTTTTGTTGTTACGTTTCTCGTAAAATGCTACGATAAGTTCTTGAATGGGCGAAATTGGACTATTCCTTCTCCACTCCCTCATACAAACGAAACAATTTTTTTGCAATTTACTCCAAAAAAGGGAATTATAAAATTATAAGAGTAAAATGTGTTTAGAATAGGATTCTATACAACTTATCCATACATCAAAATCCAATCGAACCATTGCTTCCCCCTCCACCATACAAATTAAATACTTTTTGCCTTTTTTCCCGAAATCTATATCGTATCGAAAAATTTAAAAGGACGAAATGTATTTAGAATATGATTTTACATAACTTATCTATACATCAAAATTTAGTAAGACCACTCCTTCCTACCTCCCCCACACAAATTAAATACAGTTTTCTATTTTCTGGAAAAATTGAATCGTATTGAAATATTTATAAAGGTAAAATCTGTTTAGAATATGATTTTACATAACCGTTCCATACATCAAAATACCAATCGGACTAGTCCTTTTCCCCTCTCCTAGTCCTTTTCCCTTCCCCACTCCTCTCCTATACAAATGGATTTTTTTTAAATAAACATTTTGTCTGTCATCATACAGAGTATTTGACGATTGGCCCCTAGCAATTGTAGCTTTTCTTATGTTTTGTAAAACTTTTTGCAACATTGTTTTAGGGATTGAAGTTTTCATCATATTATTGTAATAAAATATTTTTTTCGATAAACATTTCCTACATTTTACTGGAATAAAAACTGGATGATGGTCAGCCCTGTATTTTAATAATTTATTTATTGTGATTACAAAAAATAACTTCCAATAAAACCAATACTTCCCGATAGTTTTCGAATTAAAAGAAAAACAGAAACTATCAAAAACTCTCGAGACATGTTGGTTTGATGGAAGATATTTTTTGTAATTACAATAAATAAATATTAAAATACAGGGCTGACCATCATTTCGGGAATATGAGATGAAGCGGAAGTTCAGCTGCGTCAATTTTTTTCTTTTCAAAAAAGAATGGTATGAAATATCAAAAATTCGCAAACGACCAGAATTTTATCTTCGCTAATTTTCTTAGATCTTTAAGTCTACCTGCATTGTACAGGCATTTTTTTAAGGAACCTCGACTGATATTCGATATTCCGGAAGATGTGAACGTTTTTTATCAGGTTTTTTTATTATTTAGACAAGTATGTCCTTAGGTGAAATTACACCAAAAACCAACTGAAAAAACGGTCCTTTCTTCTGCTTTCTCCACATGGTTTTCGTGACGAATACTCATTTTTTTAAAGTGTATTCAATTTTAATAAATTTTATGTTGAGAACGAATAACATCCTTTGACGTCATCACAGTTGGGTCAAATACCCTAAAATAGACACATTGTTTGTTCCGGAATAGCATTTTTATTGAGAATTCCCTTCTGGAATAAAATTTTCTTAATGGAAGAACGCAAAAAAAAATTTTTTTTTCTTCAGAATTTTGAATGCGAGAAAAATTTAAAAATTTAATGAGTCGTGAAAAAAAAATCTGAAAATAAAACTCTGAAACAACGAACTCTAACTCAGGTTCATGGACTCAACTGATTTGCTAAGTAAGTATATTCGATCGTTGCAAGTACGCGCAAAAAAATCACCAATTCTAATTTGCGATTTATCAATCAGGCGAACAGAACAAAAACAAATTTAAATGGTCCACAATCGACATTACCATCACAAACGCAATTAATGGACCGCCCTCCTGCCGTATCTCCCATCACTCCAGGCACTCTAGTTAGTCTCGTTCTATCGACTCAATCGAACTGAAAGTTGAATTCAAATCTTAAAGTAAAACTTCATTTTTATAGAATTTATATCTGAAATCCTCTTGTGCGACTCATCAGATATACTCGTATCTACTTTAAAATAGCCAACTGTCGATTGCGTGATACCGCTTGCATAAAAAATTCGCCATTCGAACGATCGTAGAATTTCCAATCTTAGGTTTAGTTTTAAGCGATCTAACCTAAAATAGAATTTGAGAAAAACTGAAGCTCGATCACCACTTTAGGCGACTTCAACTCAACGCTGAGCATTTTTTTCTGTTTTTATTTTCTTTCATCGAAGAAGTTCATCGACTTTTCGTGTGTTTTTTCGGGGCAGATTAATACTGAACGAGCGAAAAAAATTCGATCTGGGAAAATTTATGCGAATTGATTCTAGACCAAAGAAACAAACAAACAACCTGGACTATAGATTAGCAAAAATATCGGATCAATATCGGCCGATTTTAAATTGGTTTGCGTTTGAATATCGAATACAGTAGAGATTCGGGATAGATTGGTGAACTGCATTGTGACAACAAAGTTTTTGATATAAAAGAAAATCGAAAAAAAAACTTCTTAATAATGTCGAAATATTTCACAAATGATAGTCTTAATCCCTATGGTTCATTAATTGCTATTCAGACCAAAACAGAGCTGGAAAAAAACTGTAACTGATCCCAAATGATATTGTCTCAAATTTTAAAATATTCAAATGACGCAAGAGGGGAAAAAATCATCAGGTTTAAAATAAAAATGTGAATATGTTTTAATTAGATTGTAATTTATATTCTTCGAGAGGTAAATTGACACAACATGAATTGAGGAACTTAAAATTTACGATATTTTTGTACAAAAGTAGAATTATGTGCAAAATAAAGTATAGTATTCTTTATATTCACCTCCATTCCTCCTTCGGTGACGTTTGTCGGAGAACTTTTGAACAGTTAAACCGATTGGAATGCGGTTTTTGTTTTGAATAAAGAAATCGGGCGGTATCTAAAAAGTTATTCCATTGTTTCCTTTTCTTTTTAACCCCCCCCCCCCTGCCTTTTCACTATTTTCAACGATTTTTTAAGGGATTTCAATTCGGTTTTCACTTAAATGCGTTTAATTTCCAGTTAAATGTAGTCACCCCGTCGCCTGTAGCCCCTCTCCTGCTATCTACTAAAACGCTGAAGCAATTTTCATCAATTCTGTACCATCAAATAGGTGATTGCCCCTCAAATAGTTTTGGCCCTAGTATGTTTATCCCACCCGAATTTGAGACACTATCTTCTGTCGTCTATCTGTCGTTTATGGAGAAGATAAGATATTATCATAAAGAAATATATTAGATTTAGTATACCGTTTGTAACGCATCGAACCAAACATCGGACACAAAAATGAACTACACTAGGGTGTAAGGGATGACAAAAGATTTTGATTTCCGCATGTCCGTCCGTCTATCTGTCTATCAGTCTGTCTGTCTGTCTGTCTATGAACACCATAACTTTCGAAAGTATTGAGCTAGGGACTTGAATTTTTTTGTTGTTACGTTTCTCGGAAAAGGCTAGACTAAGTTCTTGAATGGGCGAAATTGGACCATTCCTTCCCACCTCTTCCATATAAACGAAACTGTTTTATTTTGCAATTTTCTCCAAAATCGTGAGTCGTATTGAAAAATTTATAAAGATAAAATGTGTTTAGAATAGGATTCTACACAACTTATCTATACATCAAAATCCAATCGAACCACTGCTTCCCCATCTACCATACAAATTAAATACTTTTTTCCTGTTTTCTCGAACATTTTACATGGTATCGAAAAATTTAGGAAGACGAAATGTATTTAGAATATGATTTTACATAACTTATCTATACATCAAAATTCAGTAAGACTACTCCTTCCTACCTCCCCCACACAAATAAAAAACAGTTTTCTATTTTCTGGAAAAATTGAATCGTATTGAAATATTTATAAAGGTAAAATCTGTTTAGAATATGATTTTATATAACCGTTCCATACATCAAAATACCAATCGAACTACTCCTTTCCGCCTCTCCTATACAAATGGATTTTTTTTAAATAAACATTTTGTCTGTCATCATAAAGAGTATTTGACGATTGGCACCTGGCGATTGTAGCTTTTCTTATATTTGAAATCGTTTTTGATGGTTCACGTTTTTATACCCGTATGGTGAAACCAAAGGGTATATTAACTTTGCCTTACCGTTTGTAACGCCAAGATCCCGTCATCGCACAAAAAAATGAATGACACCAGTGTGTTTAGAATGATAAAAATATTTAATTTCTGCATTTCCGTCCGTCTGTCTGTCCGTCTGTCTGTCTGTCCGTCTGTCCGTCTGTCCGTCCGTCTGTCTGTCTGTCCGTCTGTCTGTGGCGCGGATTGCGGGCGCACGGATTGAGCTAGAGACTTGAAATTTTGCGCAGATCCGTTTTTTGTAAAATGCGAGGCTAAGTTCGTGAATGGGCGAAAATGGACCATTAGGGGGGGTACCCCCCATACGAACGAAAACGGTTTTTGTGAATATCTCAAAAACGGTACATCTTATTAAAAAAGTCCAAGAACAAAAGTTATTTAGGATATGATTCTACATAAAAATCCCATACATCAGAACCCGATTGGAATAAATTTTAAAAAATCTTATTGGAAAGTTTGACTTCAAAGTGGAATTTTGGTGTTCGAATTTTGATACGAATATCACCATACGGGTTCCAATGATTGCCAGATTGGCAATTATAGCTTTTGTTATGTTTTCTATTTTTATTTGTTTTATTTTATTTGTTTTGTTTGATTTAAACTTCTGCGAACATTCTTGTTTGTGTATCCTTACTTCTGAACTTCTCCGTGGTAATCTTTTTATATCTCCTGCCATTTTCCATTCATATGCTTCAAATTCTGACCACAATTCATTAATTAAACATATTGAGCTGCATAAAATCCATTGCACGGTCCATAAATGTTTCTTTAGAGGAGATCGTTTAACTTTTAAATGGTTTCATCATATTCGAATTCGAATTTTGATATCAAAGATGATTCTTGGGGATTTGATTTGACTTGAAGACTTTCATTATTTGTACATCACCCAAAAAAGAAATTCCATTTCGATTAACTTTTATTTAGCGGTACATCAACATACTTGCTTGCCACCTTTAATGACTTTAACCATCGCGCGCCAGGTAAACATCGTATCGCCAGGTGAAAATCATTAAGACATATTCTCAATCATTCAGCTTTATTTATTCAAGTATAAAAAAACCATTAATTGGTTTGAAGATCAATAAAATCTCGATAACCATCAGTTTAAGATTTGAATTTGCTTTAAAATGGTTTAAAATTCAGGTGAAGAAGATTTTCGATCATTTTGAAGCCACGTTTGAAAAAAAATCGCCAACGGCTGCAAATCCAGCCAAATCAAAATTTTGTACAGTTTACCGAATGACATAGTTGCAAATTATTACATTAATAAGATATACAAAAAATATTAACATACCCAGCATTCAAAATTAACAGAAGCCAACATCAATGGTAAAGAAGTCGGTAGGAAAAAATCTTGAAGATGTTTTGGACTAAAGAATTTTATTGAGATATTTCTTTTTTTTCCTGAATCTGATCAGTTAAAATCGTGTAATACTAAACTTTTTTGCATCGTACTCATCATCCTCATCATCATAATTACGATCGTTATTATTGTTCGATATTTAGCTTATCATCGTTTTTATGAACTCGTCAAGTCAAATTGTATAGAAAAATGTATTTGATTAGTGAATTGTTGCATATTTCAGTGGAGCATGAAATCAACTTAGCCCTAGATTTATTTATGAATGCTAAAATGTTGTTAAATTCCGGTGGTTTCCATTTGGAAGCAATTCAAATACTGGAAGATGTCTTCTTTTTACAAATAGATGCTCTATAATATGCATGAAAAGTGGATTCTTAATGTGTTAAAAATCGATAAAACCGCAGCTTCTTTGTGATGATCGAAATTATGAAAAACTTAATATAAAGTAAGGCGACTTCATCCGTTATTGCAATTTAATTTTTTACTTTCCTCTGCTATAGAGGGAAAGTATTGTATTCTTGACTGAGACCGGCTCGAGAACGGGGGCAGATAGAAAAATTCTAACCAGTACGAAATCCGTTTCAGACAAAATTATGAGGATGTCCGTACCGGTCTGTTGATGTGTCCGTTTTACGTATCTTAAATGACTCGAGAACGCATTGACTTAGCGACTTGAAATGTTTTAAAAAGGTTTTAGAAAAATCGTAGTTTTCTATTAACTTTTGGAACAGTGACATATTTCTTCCAAAAATAATTGCAGAAGAGAGTCTTGTGTTGATCAAAACTGAAATTTTTTTTATTTAAAAAAATACAGTTTCTGAGAATTTTTCGAGAAGTATGCGCTGTTATGAAAAAATGCAACCGACTAAATTCAAAAAAAGAATAAAATTTTCTACACAATTTCCTTTCACGGGTTTCTAACGGTTCTCAGCATACTTAAAAAAAAGTTTTTTGAAAATTTTTCTATGCGCTGTTGAGAAAATTTAATACTATAACCAAATTCTAAGAAAATTAAATTTCCTGCATTTTTTTTTTAACGCTTTTTACGTATTTTTAACTATTTTTAAGATATTTGAAGAAATATTTAAAGTTTTTATTTAGCTTGCCTTCACATCTGTCCGACTGTCAGGGTCAAATCTTGCCCACTTCCAGTCTTCCGATTGACGTGAAATTTTCCACACATACGTAAGTCCACTGAAAATATCGGGTCTTTCAACAACAACGACATAACAATGTATTTAAATAAAACACAGAATAATGGAGATATCGGGCTGAAAGTTATTCCAGGTGTAGTGGACATGTTACATTTAAGTATGAAATTCGATGTCGTTCATATGGCCACCGCGAGCATTGCACTGATTGATTCTTTGAAGCCAATTTTCCACCACTCTTCCACACATATCGGCCGGAACGTTGGCAATTTCGCGTTCGATATTGTTCCTGAGCTCCTCTAACGCTGTGGGCTTGTTGGCAAAAACCAACGACTTAACATAACCCCATAAAAAGAAATCCAACGGCGTTAAATCGCATGAGTGAGGTGGCCATTCGACCGGACCATTTCTCGAGATTACCCGATTGCGACCACCGACTCAGAATTTCGGTAGTAAGTTTTAATAATTTCCAAACGTTGCTCGTTCGTGAACTGCACCATGATAAAAATGTAAACCTTGACTGACGGTTTAGCATTGCCAGATCATAAAAAAAGTTTTAGGGTGCGTTTTTATTAAAATACAAAATTGTTATGTCCTTGTTGAAAGACCCTTTACAATTATTTCACTACTTCGTCCTTGTAAGAATAAGGAAAGGTCTTGTTAGGATAACGTCATTATCTTTTTTCTCAAACTTTCCGGTAAAAATCATATCTGGAAGTTTTTGGGGACTTGGAATTAAGAAATCCGCACGGATAACGGACGGTCTTGTAAGGATAATGTGATTATCCTTTAACTCAAATTTTCCGGGAAACAATCTTGTCTTGTGGTCTTTTGGGTAGCTCCATCTGATTATAGAGTCAAAAGGTCCGTAAAATAACTCGAAAGCAAGGATATTATATTCGAAGACTAAAAAGTATAAACAAGTGTGGCGAAAGACAGAAGTAATTTTGGATTTTTTGTCATGCTAGTATTTGATTATTAATGACTAAAAAGGATAAAATCAAAAAAAAAATTTAAAAGCTTTTATTTAAAAAAAATGCAGTATAAAGGAAAAAAAGTGTTCGTGCACTTTGTATGAGAAATGTTGGAAATGAATTTAATATGTTATATCATATCTATGTACTTTAGTTATCCAACGCACTCTACTTATTTACTTCTTGTAAAATATTATTGTATGGTAACACTCTTTCCTTCTTCTTGTGGAAAAAATATCTAGAATAATATATCTAGAATAATAAATACGAATTTATTATAGCCATCCGTTGCGTTTTATTACATTTAACCAACAAGAAATAAAAGCGAGATAAAAGCATAAAAAATAAAATAAATATTTATCTCGATTTCATTTCGATAGTGCCCAAAAAAAACTTTTTTTTCCTTTTTAGTGCAAAAAAAACTTTTTTTTAAAGGTTTTTTTAACTTTTGTTTAAATAAAAACATTTTTTTAAAGCTTTCTTTAATTTTTTTCTTTCTTATTTTTTTTAAATTTGGATTACATTTATTTTTTTTTTTGCTTTACAATTGACTTGGCCCCATCCCCCTTCAAGTAAAATCCTGGATGCGCTACTGATGGCCTGTTCTCAATGTGCAATGCTTAAAAAATTGATTAACATAATTTTATACAAAAATCATACATGCCATTAAAATTTTTAATCGGACGATGAAATCTGATTTTTTTTGGGTTTAAAATCTCTAAAAACAATTCAAGTTGAACGGCAGATGAAAAAAATTGGCAAAAATAAACAGAAGTTGTTTACTGGACCAGGACGAAGATGTATTTTTCGATTACCTGCTCTACGAATATTGCGGATCAGTGCACCTTCATGTGTTTATCATAAAATCAAAATTAATTGAAAAAAAAAATACATAAAATCTATCCGTATTCGTATCTAAGCAAGGTGTATCTTTCAATTACCACAAATAGATTTTTAATTCATTCACCCAAAACGAACCAAAAACCGTCGAATGAAAAACACAAAATAAACAAAAGTAATTCGATATCACAAAATTTTCATTGAATTTCGCCTTTTTAAGAAGTTTGCGGAAGATTCTTTCAATTTTCATTTTTTTCTGATCAAGTAAATTTCGAAATTGCCAAAAGACACACGAAAAGAAGCGAAAAGAACAATAAGAACGAAAATAAGATTTCTTTAAAAGATGGTACATAGATTGAGATGGAAATAGAGAAGAATGACCCATTGTGATGGTCATTTCGGAAAGATTTGATTTGTTTTTTTTCCTATTTAAATCAAACAATGGTGGTTTCAAAGTATTGTTTGTTTAATTCTTATAAAAATCTTGTACGCGATGGAATTTAGAGGGGATATTTTCCTGCAGAATGAATCCATCTGGATGGCGGGCTGGAAATTTAAGACCTCCAATGAATAAAATCTGCCTTGTTGCAGCCGATTTCCAGTTCATCAAGCAAGCTTAAAGATTTACCTTGCTAAAAGATGCATACAAGATTCTGGATGGAGAAAATGTTTTTTTTTATTACTGATTGCTAATAAACTTACTATATTATTATTTTGAATAGATGCGGGTTTTGAGTTGAAATTTTAAATTGTGCAAACCTTTAATCTGAATTTCGCATTTTGTAAGATTTAGGGATCAAAGAAATTTAATAACACTGCCCAATGAAAAACAATGTAGAAATGTATGCCGCAGGCTAAATTTCTATCCCAAGCGAAAATTACCCTAATTTTTTGCGTTCTTTAATTTCATCGTGATGCTAATTGTAAAAACACCAATAAACAGAAAAGCGTTGCAGGCCAATTTTTTTTTAGATACATTTGCCCCTTGGGGAAAATCCTTGAAAAAATGCGCCGCAGGCAAAATAACTTAATTTACAATAAGCCCCAATCGAGTTAGGGTGTTTTTTTTGCATATTTGATGATCGTTTTCTCTAGCATTTGATAAAATATAACACTAAATTGAGGAATCCGGGGCAGAAATTTTGTTTCCGGGATAGAATGTCTTAATCCCGGACTATTCCGGTAATTCCTTGTAGTATGGTCACCATACTTAAAATATTTAGCATCAGTATCGGTTATGGATTATTGATAGAAATCGATCTTACAATTTTTGTAACATACACACATAAACACACACACATAAACACACACACATAAACACACACACATACAGACATGTTTAGGACTTATCGAACTGAGTCGTTGGGTAAATGTCCCGGTCGTACAGGGTTCCATTGTGATTTCGAGTTTTGAAGTGATTTCAATACCTTTCTTATATGTATGAGATATAAAGCAATGCAAATAATATGTTTATTTTATGTAAATCCGGTACAAGATAAGCGGGGGTTCAAACAAACACTTTTACAATCAAAAATTTGAAATTTTTGCTAATTTTTGTATTTTATAGAAAAAGTTTAAACTTAGAGAAATTAGCTGCGTTCCAATTCCGGCAAAAACAATTTATAAATATGCGCCGCAGGTCGACCTTTTTCAACAGTATACGACGCAAACATTTAATTCAAAAGCTACAAAGTTTCCAGTGAAAATAAACTTCAATTTCCGAAGTTTTTATTAAATGCAACTGTGATAATACCCAGTAAGAAAAATGAGCCGCAGGCAAAATCCTTCGAAATATATCTGCTTTAAGTGAAAATTCATCATATATGTATAGTTATCGTTTTTTAGCTTTAAAAAAAATATTATACAAAAATTGAATAATCCGAGACAAAAGTTTAGTTTAGTTTCCTGGACGTTGGGACAATATGTCTAAATGCGAGACTGTTCCGGCTATTCTGGGACGTATAGTTGTGATGCTAAACCATTTTTAAAGAGTGGCCATAAACTAAAGCTCAGTTAATACTATCATAGTAGAGCCAAAAAATATTGTCAATTTTGATAATGTCAGGATCACGGGGAGTAGGATATGAAGGAGTTTATAGAAACAAATACCGCACGGTCAATTTAAATAGAAAACTTTATTTCGGCCTGACGGCCCTTCTTCAATTGTACGACCCTCTCTTTCGCGTGCTCGATACTGCTCCTCGTTCGATTCCTCGGCCGGTATTCCAAGAACGTAACTTCATCTAAAACTATTGTTAGGCCAGATTGAATCCAATTTTTCAGAAAGACGAAAAAGGAAATTGAATTTTCTTCGGAAGTGGTATTTTTTTTATTATACTGGATGTTAGACTTATTTTTCAATAATCTAACTTTTTTTTTTAATTTTATTTTCGTTAACATCGCTTTTTAAATCAAATAATTTTATCTCCCGATACTTATTCTTGCAAAGCGAATATAAAGAACATTGACCCAAATATTTTTTGTAAAATTTTCATACAACCTGACAAAGCATTTAGCAAGAATTTCCTATAAGCTTTGTTCATTTTGAATCCAGGAAGAGATTCTTTATTATACCTATTAAATTAAATTCATTCATTTATTCATTTGACAAGATCTGACTTCCCCTTTTCCACTGATTATGTGTGCAAACAGCGGTACATGCAAATGTGCCCTCAGCTAATTAAAACGGAAGTTCTAGGTACAAATGTCAGGTGTGATAACTGCTACCTTCATTGGTATATTAGTATGTAGGTGTATGCCCTGAGAGCGGAGAATAAATAAAAGGCGAAACTGGCAAAATGGCATTAAAAGAACGGCAAACGGAAGGGCCATCTGAAGTACCGCACGGAGGGCTGCTATGGCCCTCACTATTTTTTTCGTTTGCTGCTAGCACGTACGCTGAGTATGGTGTGAAAAATTCTTTCAATTTGCATATTTATAAAAATAATTCACATTTTTTTTACATAATAGGTAAAAATAGATGGGGGAAAAATTTCTAGTGGAAAATGCATGGAAAATGGAGACCAATTAAATAATGAAATTATATAAGAAAAATTTATGGCATGTAAAGATCCACGTGAAGTTCTTTCGTTCGATCATAATCGTGATGGATTTGGTCTTCCGAATCACCTAAGACTCATCAGCAGCAGAGAATTACAGATGAATGAAGGGTGAATTGTCTGCAGGTTAGCAATCAACAGGTAGACTTGGCACCCACGGAGTAATCTTCTACTTCTTCTCCAAATGGGTCTTAATTGCTGCCTTTTCCGAGTCGATTAAGGTGGCTGCCGCGACTTAAGGCTGGATTTAAGTCGCGGAAGCGCTGCCTTGAATAATTTAACAATTACACGAGATTACAATGTTCTAAAGCTACAAAAAAAATACAATATTATGGCAATTTTGCCCCACCACCAGCATGAAATGTTGATGGCCCCATGCGATTTCCATGATGCTAGAAGACGATGGAATGTAACAAGGCGGAACCGGGCAGGCTTCTTAAATTGACGATTCACTCGTACGGCCACGGATGGACTGAAACGCGTAAACAGCCACCCAGTCTGGCGTGGAATCATGCGAACCGTGAATATTCGCATTTCCTCCTTTACCTCACTTGAGAACAGATGAGATTGACTGTTAACGAGTTCTTCACGAATATCTTAGGGAATCCACTATATTGGCTAGACTGAAACCAAGGCGTGAAAAAGTAACGCATCACGAATCCAGGGACCGTGGCTCTAATGGTTGTTCCGTAAATAAGTTTTCCTTCTTCCGAAATTCTTGGGCGAAAAGCCAGCTTTAATTAGAGGAAATAAACCTGAAAATACTCTCCTTGATGTGTTTTTCAAAATTTAAACATAAATTTTTTTTAAAACAAAGGTGGTTCTGAACAATGTCCTTACTACAATCCTCCCAGAAAGATAACGATTTTTTTAATAACCCAAAAACTGGAAGACTCCCCTCAAAAAGATAACCCAAAAACTGGAAGACTCCCCCCCCCCCTCCCTCCCCCGCCTTCTTTCTCTGAATCTACCAATTCCAAAATTTGAACTTAGTTTTTTACAGCGAAAAAAGCGCCATGCACAATTTCAAAATTTTAAGTAATTTTTCCCGTTTCGTTGCAATAGTATTGCCAGATGAAATCAATGTGGACGCATTATTTTCCCACAAAAACCTTATAAATGCTGAAATTTTATCAATGGTTTGCATCCCGTGTAAAACTGTAGGTGCGGATACAGAGAATAAAACTTTTTTGAAAGCTAAGAAGAAAAAGAAACGACTAAGGGCCGTTTCACCAACGAAAACTTTTGTTCTACTTAAACTTTTTAAGGCCCAGAAATTGTAGGGCTTAATTAAGCTAAGCACAGCTTAATTCTTTAAAAGTAGTACGCGCAAACGGGCCTAAAGCTCAATTCAGACGATTGCGATTACGATTGAGCTTCCTCGACCAATGAGATCAAAGCTTTCATTTTCCTATCTTTGAAATCTTTGATCTCGTTGATCGAAAAACTTCAATCGTAATCGTAATCGCAATCAAATTGGGCTTAAGAAGAGTTTTTCCAAAAAAAAATAAACTTTTAAAATTCATCATAAGGGGTGCACAACTCACTTTCCACGTGAACATTTCAAACAGAAGGTTGCGAATTCGGCCAAGAAACTCACAGCCACTCATTAGATGTCCAAAAAAATAATTTAATTTTTTTTGCACAGTAACTCCGAAATTGGAAAAGCGCCAACCTTTTACTGTGTGATAAACAAAACTGGAAGACAAAAATGTCTGCTGAATAAAACTTAATGAATAAAATTATTTTTTTTCCGTACTCGTATTTAACAGAATTTTGGTTGAACGGCTAAATTTGTGACACCGGAAGGATGCGAATTTTGATTGTTTGGTTTCGCGTATTGAAATTCAATGTGATGGTTAATGGCTCGTTGACTTAGCGGACAGTAGTTGTCTGTTTCTGTTTGTCGGGTTAAGTCTAACAGACGTGATGATAATTTAATTGACAAGTAATTATACAATTACATTCTTATGGTGATTGAAACAGCCTGCGATGACCGGAAAACCGTAATGAGGTGTCAATTTTAATGGTTTCGACTTTGAATCTGCAACGGGTAAAATTGAGTTGTGGTTTTTGAGAGTATTTACTATTTTATGTTTTCTTTGGTTTCACGGATTATTTGGGCAAAGTAATACTTCAAATTTTGTGTTTCTCTGTTATTTTTTTAAAAAATTGGCACGCACCATTTTTTTTAGCAAAAAAATTTGAAAAAAATCCCTTAGAACGATAAGGACATTTTTTCCAACGACCGACGACTGAATATATGGATAATTTAAAAATATAACTAGAATGCGAGGAATCTATATTATTTTAGAAATACGGAAAAATTTCGAGAGATCAGTTTCTTAACTCATTCTGACAATTGTACTAGAGGACCTTCAGAAGCAGATTTCAGATATCAGTTTCTTAAGTGCGAACGTACACGCTTCTTCTCGTCGCGGCAAATTTTGGTCCTCAAAATGCCTTTCCGACGTACACGCTTCTTCACTTTTTAGTAGCAAAAACTTGTGTACAACGAGCGATCGCCCATGTGTGTGTGGTTCTCATATATGAGTTGTATTTCCAGCTCATTCCCTTACTAGCTAGCTCCGAGGCAACATCAATTGCCAAAATAGAAACTGCCAACAATCGAAGAATAAGGACTGGTAATTTGTTATTTACCTACCTACCTGAAAAATAAAACTACCTGCAATTGGGATTTCATTATTTGCATTCAATTTTTGTTTATTTGGGATATGTTTACGAGTCGGTGGCTAAGCACCGACTGACTCAATTAAATTACGCACACATGCATGCTGACGAGCGACTTCGTTTGTGTGCGTAAAAGATGAAATGAAGAACACTTTTCGAGTGGCTACTTTTCTCCTCTTGCCGAACTGGTTTCATTCCTACAATTTGGTGAGGCTGAGGCATGCTGATGACCGAAAGTTGAAACGTGTGCGCCCTCGCTAACTCATTTTGACAATAATTATACTAGAGGACCTTCAGAGGGCAATACTTTGAATAAAATTCATGAGCTCTAGTCATTTAAGACTTTGTAAATTTATTTTATTGTATCCACTTCCGTTTACAATTTATTTGCTTGATCAGTTTGTGTTTGAAAGAAAATCTCACCACGATTAAAACTATAGTCTTTATATATCTGATTTTAAATTGAAAAAGGATTCATCAAATAATTCCCACAAAAATCTGCCCGGAAATTAAATGTGGTTACATTTAGACAATGTGAAAATCATCCAGGATTCTTTCAGAAAATATTTTCCCAATCTATAATCTTTCAAAAATTCCTTTAATACAACACTCTGACATGTAAACAAATCACCAAACCACCCTAATCTAAAAATGTAAACGACTTCCTTCCTGTCAGGATGCTCCTGATGCTACTTCCGATTAAATATCCTCCTCTACAAAAATCTAAGACAGTAATAAAGATCCAAAATTTCCCACGGATAGTCTTTTAATCTAAACTCTTCAAAAAGATCGTCGTTCGATCATAAAAATTTTCAGCATCGATTCGAATCGATTATTGATCCTTAAAATCGTGTGAAAATCTGTTCCCAATTGAACCCTTTTATTTTTATTTAGTCTGAAGAGCACATTGTGTCAAGTCACGATCGATCTACGATTCACGATTAAAAGATTTCAATCATTTTTAGGCCAAAATCAGTGGTAGAAGAACCTATGCCACCTGTGCAGGTACTCAAAAGGGAAAGAAGACAATAAAAAGGACATCATCTCCCTCGCTAACAACAGCCTGGATCCTTTTCATATAAATGTGTGTCATATTTTCAATTCGTGTCCTACATTTTGAATTTTGAATTGATTTTTTGTTCCTTTCCGGGAGAAGTTGTGTTTTTTCTTTAAAATTTCATTTGCGTGGGAATCTTTTACAGGTGCTCGACTACCGAATTTTGTATTTGCTTGCGAAATGGGAATTAGATATGAATTTTGACGATTTGTGCGAAAAACATTTCAATCCCGGGAGATTTTCGGGAATGATTTTGTCATTTATGTTTTTTTGAAACTCAATATCATTGGCAAATATTAGTCTAACGAAAAATACTTAAAAAAGGTAAATACCGAATGAATCGAAGCGTTTCCGGTACCTTTCAATATACAGAAATCAAAGTCCAGAGTTTTGGAAGCCATTTAGAATAGTAATTTGGAATATTCTTGAGTTTTGTTCTTTTTTTTCAAAAATAATCAATTTCTTCTTAAAGTGATTGAACTTTTCTCATTAAGTTGAAAATGAAAAATGGCTAGAAAGAAACCATCAGAATGAGCAGAGATTACTTAATTAACGTGCTCATGGAGCAAAGAATTTCTGTTGATCATTAAAAGTGAGATAAAGATAATTATCTTTTCAATTAATTCAGAAAATAAAATCTTTCTGTGAAAAGTTTTCTGATTTTGCAGATAAAAAGCTTACAAAACCACCAAAAGTAATCGATAAATTTTTTAAGATTAATTGATGTTGGAATCATGTGCAAAATACTCCTTAGTACTCCTGAGCACTCAGAAGTAACGAAAAGTCTCCGCGATTGTAAGTAGTTTGCACATGAATTTGAAATGTAGCTAATAACTGATTTTATGACTTTTTATGATTTTAATAAAAGAAATATTTGCATATGTTTTTTATTCAAGTCAAGTAAGTGAGGGTAGATAGCATATAATCTATATAGTGGACAATCGCACTTAGGCTGCGTTCTATAATTATCTCAATCGAGCAAACAGAGCGAGGAGATCATTTTCGCTCAAACCCAAAATCGAGATAATTTTGGGACAGTTCGAGTTATTCTAAGACAACTTAACACGTTGGCTACCAGCCAAAAAAATGCTTACTCCGCTAGTATACACTGGGAAAAACGCAAAAATCATTTCTGTACTTTGTGAGTCACCAGTGAACACCAGATCAATACAGACAAAAACGAACGAATCGAATAAAATATAACGGACAAAAAAAACCCCTTTGTACCGCACGAGCGACTGCACTCAACCATGGAACTTGAGAAACTGACGGTAATGACAATAGTGTGTGTACACCGGTGACTCACATGGTAGTCAACGTGTTAAAATTCTGAACCTAAACAAATCTTTGCATCAAAAAGTACATTTCAAAGCGAGAATTTGCGTGAAAACTCTTTTCATTGTTAAAAAATGTTTAATTTTTTCTTGATGCAAATTTTTCTGTAAAAAAAACTTATTGCATTTTACGTATTTTTTATTTTATCATTTGATGTTCAGCAAATTTCATTTAATTCACTTCCTATTAATTTTCCAGCGCATCTTTCTTAAAAATTCGTGGTTTTTCTTAATTTAATCCCAAAAACTTAGGTTATTTCGACTTTCTCGATGGGTCGAGCAAAATTTTTGCTCAAAGTCCTGAGCGATCGAATTATGGGACATAGTTCTCGGAGAATTCCGAACGAATAAAAGAACGGATAGTTAATAGATTGTCGTACAGAGTGAGGGTAGTATATTAACTTCTATTAGAACAGTGTATTAGACCGGTTAGAACAGTTTTTTTTTCACCAGATTAGAGCAGTTTGTAAATATCTTCTCAATTAATTAAAACAACTACGCATCTCTAATTTATTTTGATACCACAGGCATGAGTTTTTTAATTATTTTAACCAATTTAAATTATTTTGGCAATTACTTGTAACAATGAAGCAAATTTTTGAAGTTTTTAGCACTCGTTTTTCAGCCCGGCGGCCATTTTTACTCGCCCGAGTGTGCACTCTAGATTAAAGGCTCTCCAAGTGAGGGTAGCAGCCGCTATAGTTAGACCAGTAATCGGCGCGTCAGTAAAAAAACTGTGGCTGTTGAATAATTTATAACTAAAAAAACTAAAATCTCCAATCATGTTCTTCCCATTTAATTGATTGAAATTGTTTATAAAATTCAATCCTGATCCAATAATGAAAAACTTCTAAACTTCTTAGTCTTTTTTGCCTGAAATGTAAAATTCATGTACAAAGTAAGAAAATCCATTCAGTGTGATCAAGACAAGGAATTTTCTTGTAAGAGAATTTATGCAATTTTTTAATTACTCCCGGTTTTGTACTTGTCTCATTTTCTATATCCTACGGGTATTTAAAGAATACCCATTCATGGCCAAAGAAGTGAACAAAAAAATTGTTTAAGAATTTTTAGATTCTCGGAAAATTTCATCTAACTGCACTTGTAATTTTTTATCTGTACTTTTTATGATCCTATCGTCGTCGATTGGTTGCGATATCAAGAAGACTATTTTCTTGTCTTACATAATATTGAGTTGTTCTGCGGGACCAACTGGTTGCCGGCAAGTTTACGCCGATCTTCGCCAAACAAGTGCAATATTACGTGTTTAAAAATCGTTGGCACGCGAACAACTAAATCAACCTGGCAATAAAATCTTCGTCGATCGCTCCACCGATCGCTGCGAATACACACCACGATCTCTAGTTTTTCTGCAATATGCTGAAATCGTTCATAAATCTTTGATGCTTATAAATTCTTGTAGAAAATTTTAAATGCACGAAGATGCTTCCTATTAAACACTTTTCTGCAAAACACCTCACCACCTCCCATCGCCCCTTGCTAAATTTCAATTTATAATAGCAGTCATGGTCCCTAGTCCATTCTTCATTCATAACAGATAAATGAATACGATGATGGTAAATGATCTTCATCTTCATCACCATTAAAACCCGTAGACCGATGATCATCGTTATTTGCACCACTCCTCAGGCAACAGATACGATCGCCTCTAGCATGCTACATGTGTCTCAATATTGTTATTACTAGCATTACTTCTATTATTACTATTATTAATTTTTAAAGGTTTCGGTTTTTGTTTCATTGATACCAGTTCTACTACTTGTTTGATGTCTTTCAGTTCATCACTCCGAGGATCTCATTACGATCACTTCGGGTCAGTTGAGTTTTTGCTGCTAATTAATATCTGTTGCAACTTTATGCCAACACTGACACACTCGCGATCATTAAAGGAGAAATGTTTTAATAACAGTGGTCAGCCATACTACTAGAACCTAACGGAACTGGATCGGTAAGGTCAAAGTGAAATTCTTGTCGCACTAAATAAAAAACTGATACCATTTTTAGTAATAATATTTTTTTTAGTTTCTTCTAAACACGTAAAATAAGAAGGTATTACAATTTTCCCATTGGGCGTGTGTACTATTTGTCAAATAAGAAACTACTTTATCGATTGGCGGAAGTAGTTAGGGCGCCAAGTGACTGCAAGGTGGCGATTACCTCATGTGTTAAATATAAAGATTAAGTTTCTATACTACCTTTCCTATGACAATAAATTTAATAAATTTTGGTGTTAATTTTACTAAAATTTTAATAGATCGTACGGTACTTTTCACTTAATAAATAGAACAGGAAATAAAATACAAAGAAATTGGGAGGATAGGAGGAGCACATACAATTGTATTCTTGATCCCAGTAAGCTATTCTGAAAGATTCATCAGTGGTTCTCAAGTTATATACCAACAGACAGAAAAACAGAAAGTAATCTACATAAATCGAGGAAACTGGTAAGACATAAAGGAAACCTTGGGTTGGCCCGTGATTTAAAACCCGCCCATTGATGCGAGTAATCTCCCCTGAAAGTTTCACCCAAATCGGTTCATTGGTACTCGAGTTTTAAGCGAACATACAGACAGAAAAACACACAAGCCTATATTATATAATTAGATAATAAATTTGGACCCCAAACTTTTTGCTTAAAATATTTTTCACATGAGAAAAACAAAGTAGCAGCTGTCAGGCGCTATGTTGTTTGAATATATAAAAGAGCTTGGAAAAATAGTTCTAAGTACAGTCAAAGTCCTCTAACTCGAAATCCCTGTAATTCGAATTTTTCTCTCACTCGAATTTTTTAAGCTTTTTTTTGCGCTCCCTTCAATTTTTCTCTAAATTTTTAGTTTGGTACACGTTGGCTACCATGTGAGTCACCGGTGTACACACACTATTGTCATTACCGTCAGTTTCTCAAGTTCCATGGTTGAGTGCAGTCGCTCGTGCGGTACAAAGGGGTTTTTTTTTGTGGAGCATGGAGTTCGTTTTTGTCTGTATTGATCTTGTGTTCACTGGTGACTCACAAAGTACAGAAATGATTTTTGCGTTTTTTCCCAGTGTATACTAGTGGAGTAAGCGTTTTTTTGGCTGGTAGCCAACGTGTTAAAAATTTCTGAAAACGAATAAATATACATGCTATGTTTTGAATTCACAACCCCGATTTACAATTGGAAATTGAATTATTACGCAAAATAATAAAAATTATATATTTTTTTTTATGAAAGTTTGTTTAGTGTCGCCATTTCCTATGTCTTTTCAAAAAAAAGGTTATGAATTTTTTACAAAATGACCCTCAAAATAACAAAACTATTTATTCAATTGCAATGTAAATCAGCAAGAATGTAAAAAATTGTCCGAAATTGCGCAATAGGCCGATTCCACAATAATTGCCACACGTGCCTATATCTATTCGATAATCGTTTATTTGAATTTGAATTACCCCAATTACAAATATCGGCAACATGTGACCAGTTGCTCACCTGCACAAAATTTAATATATCTAAAATCTAACAAATGTAGGGGAAACTGGGGCACATTCGGCAAAGGGGCACATTCGGCATTGCCATTTTCAGTATCAAGAATGCTTCAGAAAGGAGCGATCAAATACGTAAATGCACAATAATGCAATAACTTGAATTTAAATAAAGTCTGAGAGTTCTATTTCGGCGCTCAGAAGAGCAAGAGGTATTTTTGTGTTTTTCGGAAGTTTGATGTAATTTTCCCAAGCAGGTACGTAAGGAATTTTTGAAGTCAATTTCGTCCGACGCTTAAAAAATTTCGCGCAAATAGCATTTAAAAACATTAAGTTTCAATCCCGAAAGTAGAATGCCCTTTAATTTACAGTATTTTAGATAAAAAATCTGAAAACATTTAGCTGACACTTTTGGGGCACATTCGGCTTTCGTGATTTTAAGAAGTGAGATTGAATACATCCGTGATTTTAAGAAGAGAGATTGAATTTAAATTACTAAATTTAAATTATAGATTGAATTTAAATGAATCCTGTCGGCACATTTCGATATTCCACATAATATATTTTTAATATAAATTTCGATAACTATTTCGTGAAATAGGATTTTTCAATCATTCTTGTATGTGATATGTAATGAATTTTTATTTTTTATTTTATTTTAAAGAATTAATAAAATGAATTCAAATCTAATAGTCTTTCAATTAGTAAAATCAAACAAATAACGTATATTCGCCGAATGTGCCCCTTCAAAAGCCGAATGTGCCCCGGCATGGGGTACATTCAGCAAAATGGCCTCCTTTTTAAAATTAGTAAAAATCGTATATTTCTTTAGAGCTACAAAAAAAATCTATTTCCTATTTAATAGTAAAATAATGAAAGTTTTTACAAATTTTCAAGATTTTCACTTTGAAAAAAACCTGCCGAATGTGCCCCAGCTTCCCCTAAACAGAACGGTACAAATTTAAATATAATTTTTGACGTCGTATAAAATTCTATGCAGTATTTTGTGAATAATATCCTGCCTAGCCAACATTTTTGTCGCCCGAGGTGTCAGCAGGTTCCGTTACCGAATATGCGTCCAGCAGAATTCTCGTGCAGCGAAAGTGAACGAAACGCACGACTTTGGCAAGTAATTGACTTGCTAACTTGGGTCGACGTAGAGAAATTATCATTAATTGCAGTGTTGGGCATTCGTAAGTGACCCCATTTGCAAAATGAACCATAGTGCAAATTTAAACGTATTTCTGGTTCCTTCGACTTTTTTGAAAATCCAAAGAGATGTCCAGATTGTTCATTCGAGCCCGAAGCATTAGATAATAATCATGCAATGGTTATGTGAGTTTTATAGGTTAGGAATACATATTTCACATTTACCATCAATTCTAATTTTTCTTTATTTGATTTTCACATGAATTATGCAGAAACGTCAGTTGGGAAAATGGACGCAAGTCTCATGGTAATCAAGGACGCCAACTGCACATTATACAATTACAGTGATCGTACGGATTTTCGGGATTTTCACCGCTGTGTCAGTCAGATTCGATAATTACCCATCAGAACATTGAAAATGTTTTCAAATGCTTTGATACCTCAGTTTTTTTTACTGCCGCAAGTTGAAATATTAAAGTTGTTACTTCGCTGAGTCATTTGTAAATTGTTGAGTTTACGTTGAAAATCGCTAGGAAATTACCCATTCACGCGTGATATTCCTTCCTTTCACACGCCTTCACTACCTGAAATGGCACTTTAGGATGTTTCTAATGAAGACTTCCAGTATTTGAGGTTGGGCTGAGAAGTTAATTTGTCACGATTATCGGGAGCTAATTGAGGGAGATTTAAGCGTTTAATTACATAACAAATAAAGCATTCAGTATAATAATATTGAAATAATACAACTAATTAACTTAGTTTGAAGCGACATCGACTTTAATTACAATTAAATCAAAGTCAAAGTAATGGCGATTGTTTGGCGAGTGATCAGAAGAAGGTTAAGAAGTTGGCCTTGGGGCACAATCTATCAACAGAGCTATTATAATAGTTTTCAAAATAATTAATTCTTTGTCACTCCCAGACACGTTCAATATTTAGAATTATTTTAGATAAATACTAGAGTGTGACTTATATTATTACAATGTTAAGATAATCGGCTATAAATCGGAAAATACTTCAGTGGCAATGGAATTTTCACGTAATTTAGTAAAAATAGGTCATGATTCGCGTTTAGTATTTATTTCCGTTGAAAATAAGATCACGCTTTTCTCTAGCGTAGTGTGAAGTTGAAAAGGAAGTGTATAAATGATTTTTCCTGTCTTAATGTTAAAAAATCATATGAAAAATATTCATAAAAGACAGATAATTTATTTAAAAAAATTAAGATGGGGCAGTTCTTTATTTCAAAGGATTTCACTTCTGCCCTTTAAATTTCTTGGTCTAAAATCGGTTTTTGTCCTTTACTGCGCTGTCCTTTATTTGTCCTTTTTTTTATTGAAATGGTGATTTAAAATTTCGAAAATTTATGTCAAGAAAGTGGCCCACTTCCACTCTTCCGATTAACTTTACCAGAAAAAACAAAATGACGCCATTTTGTACAAATCGAACTAACGACGTGTTAAATGAAAGATCATTTAAAAATAACTTAGGGGAAAAAAAATATCGACTAAAAAAATAAAAACCAAGCTTTTAAAGTGCACTAAAAATTTAAAAAGTTAATTTGACGTAGAGATTTTGCCTTGAAAATAAAAGTAAGATAAAAAATTAATACTCAGAACCTCTCAAACCTTTTATAAAGCTTTTATTTTTGAGGCCAAATCCCTACGTAAAAAGGGTTGGAGTTGCTACGCAAAGCTAATTGAAAACGCCTACTAATTCTGGAGTTTTAAAACCACATCATAAAGGATATTTCACAATTACTACTTGTTAGTAATAGCTTTTTTTATTTTTATTAATTAGAAATTTGTCTTTTTTTGTCCTTTATTTTTAAAAAAAAAAAACTGTTTTTATACTCTATATGATATGTCATATAGAAGTTCGTTTGTCTGTCTGTCTGTTCGTCTGTCCGTGAACTCCACTTTTCATATGTGCGATATTTTACAGTACCCAATGACAATAAAAATAATAATAAAATACCCTTGTATATAAATTACCCTTTACTAAATTTGCTATAAATAAAAAAATATTTTAGTTTACCATAAAAAACATTTAAAATATATTTCAATTTGGTCCCATTTCCATCGCCGGCCAATTTCGTAAATCATCTAACGGAAATCGTTGACGTTGGTGTAAATAACCTAAAAATGATAGAACCAAAATTCACAATACGATTAAAAATATTTATAGTGATTTTTTATGTCGATTTTTTTATTATTAGAAGACCAATAAATTAAATAAATTGTGTGGTTATATCCAAGGCCAAAAAACATCACGTTCAATCACCTTGTCAAATGATTTTAACATAAGCGTGTAGTGTCGCACCGACAACCTAATTCTAGTCACATGAATTGGCGCAAGAACCTGCTGTCCGGCCACAGATCTAATTTCCACCATGGGAGGCACGCGTCATTGCACGAGATCCACTTAACATAAAGCATTAATCGCAATTAATTAATAATATTTTTATCATTTCGATGATAAACAATTCAAGTTCAGTAATTTTAATTATTATTAAAACACTATTATTAAAACTGATAAAGTCGCCATTACTAAAGTCATGTCATTCTCTGTCAATGCTAGAATTACCCCTTTTTGACCTAGGGGTTTTTGGTGTCATTAGATTTTTAAAGTACAAAATGTGTGATTGGTCAAAAGTTTCTTGAGTTGATTCACTCGATCGATGATCTTTTTTATGATAAGTTGGCCAAATGAACCGCAGGTTAGTAAGGCAAGTGACCGACCTCGAAAACGTGACACCATAAAAAATTAGGGACCTTAACCTGACTTATCACTAATATTGAATGGCGTGTTTTCTTCTAGTGATAAATGGTGACTAAACAAGAATTATTGTAGGTAAAGATGGAAGCAACAGAAGGCAATTTCCACCTCTGTATATTTTATAGCAATCATCAATTTTTGTCAAGATAATAAACAAACAAGAGCCATCTATCGGTGATGTTAGGCTCTAATAGATGTGGTTTTAGAGTTTCTTTACGTACGAAAACCTACAAAGAGAAGAGTGATTAAAAAAATAGTCATAAATTAAAATGTCTGATATCTCTTTGAATGTTGTACATAAAGTCTATAGAAACAAAATATCTTCAAAATATAACCTTCAATACCGATAACCCAATGGGTCATATTATTGTATCGTGGGGTAATTTAATTGGATGTCAACAAAATGCTCACATATGGATGTGTTTCCAACTTGTCGCCATGTCACTGGGCCGCCATCGACATTCATATTTTGGATATTTTTATCTCTTTGAAGATTTTTCAATAGATCGACGTCAACTGCTAATGTTTCACTGATAATTGCCTCTAATCTATGATTATGCTGAGTTCTTTTCATATCAAAAGATTGTAAAAAGAATGTCTGTTGGACAAAAGGCCGAATCAAAAATGTCCGTTTGGTTTGTTGCAAAGCTTTTCATCATTTTGATTCTTACAATTTACCAACAAAAGGCATATTTTATGCGCTTAAGGTCATTCGAAAATACCGTTGTTTAGTGCCTTATTATATTTGTCTATAGGGTCTGGCTTTTTGTAAACCATAACGGTGTCATTTGTTGACAATTTTGACATATGATAAGAAAAGCATTTTTTTTTTCTTTGAATTTTTGTACCTTTGAATGTCAAACTGTATCTTTTTATCTGTCGGTCAATGATCTGTGATTATATCAAAATTATTTTTGAGATTAAATATCTTTGGATTGTTTCAAAAATCGATTGAATTCGCAAAGCTATTGTTAATTCGATCTTTAGATCATTTGAATACAAAAATTAAAACAAAACGTGGAATTTTAATTAAAGAAAGACTACGTGGGTTGACAATATAAAGAAATAAGACAGTTAATAATTTTAAATTGCAAAAGTTAGGTCAAAGATTACGAATACAATATATATAGAATTAGAAACTTAGAATAAGTTTTGGGGAAAAAATACATCATTTATTGGCACCATTTGAGGAAAATCAATTATGCGAAGACCTGAAACGAACCTAAACACAATATTTATAGTTAAGTATTTCACAAAAAAACAAATTTGTTTATTTGAACTATACACTAGAATTGTGTAAAAAGAATCAAGACTTTTAAACAATTTAAAACAATTATTTATTGTGACAAACTTTAAAAAAAAACCATGGAAAATTGGGAATGTCCTTTATGTGTACTGAGCTGGTAGCACCTTTCGTCTTTCATTTTTTGACTTGGAAACAGCACCGTACCGATGGGAGGGGTGAGAGGAGCTTCTGCACCGGGCGCGACAACGATTATATACATTTTCCTCACACATTTTTTTTTAATTTTCCCTGCGGCGTAATTTTTGTTGTATACCATAGTACTCAGATTTTCTTTTATCTACATAATCACAAACAAAATTGAGGCAAAACTTCTTCTCTCTTGATTTTTCAAAATTTCGAAGCACATAAAAATCCGTTTTCGTCAATTTTTTGAGAAAGAGAGGGGCGCAAAATACAGGTTTTGCTTCAAGCGTTGCTTTGCCTTGGCACGGCCCTGCGTGGAGCAACTTTCGGCCATTTTCAATATGGCTGCCTAACCGAAACGTTCTAATTGTAACATTTTTGTTAAGCGTTAAGTTATTGTCATTTATTGTGAATGATAAACACAAAATACCCAAAGCTTTCCAAAATATTTCAAAATACCCTACACGATTATAAAAGATTTTTTTAATTTCAAGATAATAATAAATATTTTTTACAACAAATGTTCTATGTAAGAAACTTATTTGTAAAATAACTTAAGTGAATTAAACATAAGTAACAATAATTTCGTTCTTTTTTTCACTAATTAGAATTTCTCACGCTTTGTCTAAGAAGCGATTCGCAGCCATATTCACAATAGCAAAGTAGAAGTTATAATTTCTTTTTCGTTGTAGAATTCCCATACAAAAGCCCTTGCATGAATGCAATTAATCGCTTGTTTCGGAAAAACTTAAAGGTCGTTAGGCTAGTATAATTTTTAAAGTCTATAAAAACTGCGAAGAGGCGATAAAGAGTTCTTTTCGTATGAAAAAGAACTTTAAGTGCGTGAGAATTTCTTAGACGTTTTTATTTTCTACTTCACTCTGGAATCATTGTTTAATTCCCAGGCTATATTTCGCAAGTAATTTGCATTAAGAACATTAAGAAATAATATCAGTTCAAAGTGCATTTTTAGCGCTGAAACGAGATTCATGGAGAATTAATAAAAATCTTTATTAATAGGCGTTTTCCATGGAACACTCCGGAGCGTCCCGAATCGTCCAGGGGTAAATATAAGAAAATGTGTTAAAAAAACTGAAAACAAAGTTGATTTTTTCGACAAAATTTTCGAAATAAGACAGGTCGAAACTTTTCCAAAATTTTCGTACCCTCAATGGTTTTTCAATGGCCACAGTCTAGTTTTATATGAATGATACCCAAAATACCCAAAGCTTTCCAAAATTTAGAAGAGCTTTGTTCGAGCTTAAATTTAGAGCTTCTTCGTTGTTTGAATGATTTTTGGCCTAGGCAAGAGATAGCGTTACCAGTATCAAAGCCAGGTCGTTTTTCGTAAATAGACTATGTGCGAATCCGCGAAATTTTGATAGAACTTAATTGTTAACTTTCATAATTTGGTAGTCGAACAAAATTTCATGAATTGCGCTACGAATTGTTTCCTCATCCACCATACTCTCCAGATTTGGATACCTCCGACTATTATCTATTCCAAACTTGAAGAAATGGCTCGGTTGTAAGAGATTTGGTCGAAACGAGGATGTCATCACTGAAACAGAGGTATTTTTTAAGGGCTTCGAGAAATCGTATTTTTCGAAGGTGTCAAAAAATTGGAGAATCGTTGGACGGAGTGTATTGCCCTAAAAGGTTGAGAAGTAAAATTAGTTCTGTCAAAAAAAAGGTGTGTTTTCTTGGCGATTACTTCTCAGCCCGCCCTCGTAAATTTACACCAAATTTTTCTGTGTGTAATGTGCAACGACGAAAACAAGATAAAAGTCGGATCAGTTCAATTTTTTTTTGCGGTTTCAAGATATTTTAGAAACTATAAGGAAATTTTTGAGGTTACGATAATTTTCGGTTTGACAAAAAATGTTACCAGTGTTATCAACAAGACTTTAATGCAAAATTTTGCTAGCCTAGTATTAAATATGCACAAAAAAATACCAGAGTAATCATATTTGAAAAACCCTAACAAGTGTCTAACAAAAATTTGAATAAGAATGGAAATGAAGTGTTCAGAATCCCTAACAAGCACCCAATTAAATTAGAAGCCACGAGTGTTGATTGTCGGTTAATGAGGAATGTAGCAGTGGCAGATCCCCATAGAATTTCATTAGCACAGAAATTTATTCAAACATGTGTTGATTTGGCGAATCTCCTCGGCCTGCAATAATAACCAGCCGTCAACGGCTAACAATTCAAATCGCCAGCAGAATAGCAACTCGGACGTACATAAACACATGTTTTACTTAAGTATAGATTAGGAAAATCACAAAAAAAAAATCAGTGGAGGGCTGGCCATCGTGCTCCATGTTTGATATTTTTTCGTGAGTATTTTTTGGTCGGTCATGACTTGCTCTCCTCTTGCACAAAACTGTTTCATGTGTACCTGTGAATTTTGTAGCCAAGGTGTTAATTAATTTCCAGTGTTGTTCTGCTTTACAGTACCACGTTTACTTACTCTTGCGTGATCCACCAATGATTGTCGATTATATGATGAAAACCAAATGATATTTTTTTCTTCTTTGTTAAATTTTTTCACATCATTATTATTTTTTTTGGTTTCAGAACTTCAATAAATATTGATTGAGTGGTATTTGAAGTGATTTCGGATATTTCAGATATTGCAGTAATATTTGTATTACATCATTCAGGTCCCGTTAATTGTGACCTTGTAATTATTTTTATTAACTTTGTAGGCACAAAGAAATTACCAATTAATCGCATCGATCGGGTAATCCTAATGCAAGCTTATCAAGTTTTTGGTTACAGGATTTATGCGACTTTCAGGTTTCCCATGCGATTACGTAGGATTTAAATACAAAATTTCTTCTAACAACTTTTGTAACCAGTAGTCATCAACAACTCATGTGGATTATTGTGGGATTCCAAGAACGAATAGCGAATTTATAAAAGTAATTCCTAATGGTGGAAGTCACAGCGGATAAAAGCCAAACAGAAGTCAAGCCATCATTAGACAATTATCTGAAATAAAAAGAGGAGAAGAACAACATCTGTTGGATATAAAAAGAAATGTGAAAATATAGAAAGGTGCGCAAATATACATCATCATCTATGAACTAACAAATTCCGAATGACATTTGCAAGAATCAGCGCAGAACGTATTTAGTATCTATCAGAAAATCTCCGAGTCGCCATAAATACGCAACCATCCACTGATAAATCCCTAACTCGACTAAATTATCTTGAAAAGACCACAAGATGAAAGAAAATAAATGATTGATCAACAACAAACAGCTAACAAGAAAAATTAAGTACTTTTTACCAATTCGGAATTAAGGAAATTTCAGAGTTTGAAAAAAAGTCCTTAAAGACACGTAATCTGGCACCACTGGCACTGCTATAAAAACTGATATAGAACTCGAGAAATTGCGGACGGGGAAAAGTAAAAAGTCGTTAAAAATCTAAGCAGATTCAATGTGATCGAGAATGGAAATAACTGAAATCGAATTGACAAGTTGTCCAGTTTCTACATAAAACTTCTTCAACCCTAGAAGATCCCCCCGGGTTTCATGCTTATTTAATACAACTCAAAGAACGCACCAGGGTTAGTAGGGGAAAGGAAATTGTATCTTTTTATTATGGACGAGTGTTACTGTTATTTTTATCCATTTGAAGTGGGTAATTGTAGCAAATTGTTAATTTTATCAGATCACGAACATTTCAAGTGAATTCACTGGAAAAAATTTCTGCGACAGATTCTTTGGAACTAAATGCGAGTACATACAGATAACAATGTCTAGAAATGGGAAAATTGAAGTCAATACAGGTACTTATTTGCCGTTAGTTTTGATGTAATGAGGTGTGTTTTATAATTTATTTCTTTTAGAGAAAATGTCGTTAGAAGTTGAAAAATTTGTGGAAATAAAAAAATTATGATCATCAGAATTCTTAATTTGATAAAAATCTATATATTTGTGTCACTACAAAGTTTTTATTTTTGCAGAATAAAAAATCCCCTTATGAAAAGCATTTAAAAAAATTATAACTTCTCACGCAAAGAGGACATGCGAAGCGCTTCATGGATCGGTTTCTTAAAAAAAGGTTTTCAAATTTCCGGTCGCTAAAAAGATTCGATAATGGCTCCTTTTTTTGCAATTTTGCCCGAGCTAACATTTAAAAAAATGTATTTTGAAAACAAGTACTCAAGCATCCCTTTATCAATTGCACAGAGCATTCTGGTTAGAGAGCCTAAATCCATAGAGTGGCCATTCCACGATAATATAATGGAATACCGTGTAGGACAACTTCGGTGAGAACAGTCTATTAGGTCAGTTATAGTTATGCCTGGATCAGATATGGCTGCTTTTGCTGTGCTGTATGAAGAAAAACTGTTAATTTTTGCAGCCGCTGCCGTTTTTCTGACAGTTTTTCTTCGTGCAGCGCAGCGAAAGTAGCAGTATGTGATCCTAGCAGTAGATCAGTTTTTTAATCAAATGAGAAAAGTATATAAGCATATTTTTACTTTTTTGTACGTATTAAAATAAAGTATTGTATTCATGAAAAATTTCGACCTCTTAATATTGCCTGAAAACATTTCCCGGGCACTCCTGAGTCGATTGGAGCGTTATTCCAAAAATGTTTTTCTGTCTGTCAGTAGTTAGTCTGTCAGTCTGTGTACAACATTTCTCAAAAACTAATAGAGCTAGAGCCATGAAATTTTACAAGGATGGCACGATTTTATTAAGTTTTAATGAAAATTCGTTAACCGGAAGTAAACAAAATGGTGGTTTTTTAAAAATTGCAATTCTGTTTTTTGCTGTTTACTCTGAAACTCCACGTTTTGTAGTAGTTTTTTGTATAACAAAAGTTGAAGACATTAAAATTTCCTACACTTTTGTCTTTTACAAATATCTCAAATTGGTATCGAGATATATCGTTATTTATAAAAACGAGTTTTTTTGCGATTCTCTTAACCCTGGACCCGTGTACTATAAAACTTCCATTTATCGTGTACTTGGGCACTCAGTGCCCAGATGTAATTCCAATAAAAAATGTATGGCTGGTTTGTTTAAAAACCATAAAAATTGGTTTATTCGTTAAACAAGTAGAAATACAATGTGTAGCGTGCACTAATTTTAAAAAGGATTATATATGAGTTAAAAAAAAATGTTTGAATAAATTTAAATTTTTCTACTGGCTATAAAAAAAAGGAAATCATAGATCAGTATGCTTTTAAAATTTTATATTAGAAGGGATTTCTCATAAGAATTTTGACAGGACTTTTATTTCTAAAATTTGATTTTCGGGTAAATTGATTTGATGAAAAATTTCTGATTGGCCGAGGGATTTTGTTTTTTTTTTGGAAAAAAGTCGAGAAAAAAGGAATGTTCGAGAGTTCGAATTTAGACTTTGAAGAGTTTGGTTGGTGACTGGCAAAATTAGCCTGATTAATTTTTGAAAAAAAATAATTTTATGAGTTTTCTTTTAAATAAATTATAAATAAGAATTGTGAAAACTTAAACTGTGTTTGATAATTTGGAAAACTTAAACTGTGTATTAATTTAAAAAAAAAAATAGTTGTGAATAACTAGAATTTTGTAAAACTATTTGATAAACTTGAATTGTGAAAACTATATTTTTTTTAATCAAAGAAGAAAAAAAAAAGACTACGATTAATTTTGAAGAAAGGAAGAAACAGCAAAAAAAAAAAAGTTCCTTTAATTGCAGTCTCATCAGACCAAATCGTTTTTTTTAACACGATTCAAATTTTAAAGACGTGTTAAACTGCGCATTTCAACGGAGTACCAGAGAACCGGAACAACGTGGAAGCGGAGCACCAAGAAAGCGGAGCACGAGAAAATTTAGAAAAATTAAAACTGCGCATTTCAACGGAGCATCAGAAAAGCGGAGCACCAAGAAGGACAAGAAAATTTAGGAAAATTTCAAGTAAATTTTTTTTTGTGGCCAAATTATTTTTTTAGGAATTAAGAAGGTTTAGCTAGTTTTTTTTTTAGAAAGGATTTGTGAAACAAATTGTTGAAAAGGAAAATTCATAAAAATTTCTTTTGTTTTTTTTTGGTTGTCTTTATGATTTTTTTTCAGGATTTTTTTTGGAAATCAGATTAATAAAGATATGCGTATTTTAGCTTAATTCAAGCGTGAGGGGAGATAATGAGGGCGATGCAGGTGGTGTGATGAGAGGACATTGCAGATTTTGATCTGATTGAGGATGAGGACAGTGTGGGAGAGTGCAGAATGTGTTTGTTTGGCCCTACATATATAAATTTTTTTTTGTGTTTTCTGAAGCCTTTGCCACAAATAAAAACCCCCCCAACCCTGAGCTAAAGCCGGCGAAAAAAAGCATGTGGTCTGGCGGGTTTCAGAGATAAGCTCCGGCACCTGAATGAGGTGTCCGTCACAAATGGGAAAATATAATTTGCAAAAATCGACTGAGAATATAGACCACCTTGTAAGCTCGCGAATCTGGTACTCGATTTCTCCAACAAATCATGTACTCCACGAAAGAAAATGCAATACATGACAACAATACAATATAAATATTATAATATAAATAATATAACAATACAATATAATATCTGCATACAAGAAAAATCATAAAAGGGGAAAAACCCAAAGCTGTAATCAAAATAAAAACAAAATTCATACAAAATGTACTGACTTGGGCACTGAGTGCCCAAGTACACGATATTACGCTTTTTTTTGACAGCTTCCACAACCCCCCCGAAGATATGCAATTTGGATTTTTTTTTCTTGTTTTTGTACTCTAAATTTCAGTATCTTTCAGAAATATATTGCATTTCATCATATTCTTTATTAAAAATATGGTTAATTTCGGTTCGAAAATCGTTCTGGGCACTCAGTGCCCAGTACACGGGTCCAGGGTTAAAAACTAACAGGGTGGTTTATTGTACGAGATGGATTCAAGAAAATAATATTTGCCACAATTTTGTCTTTTACTGTTATCCGCTATCTATTACCATTAAAGGTAAGAAAACATTTCTAGGAATTGGTAGCAAACTAACGGTTTTTCGCAAACTAACGATATTTTACCGTTATCGAGATATTTCATGTATATGTATGTATATTACCACCTACCGTGGGTGGTAGGTTATTAACAACAAGGCGACGAGGAGGACCCAACCTCAGATCGCAAGACGGCGTTGACCAGAACGCGAAGAGAATTGAAATGCAAAACTGGAGGATATCGGCACGCGACCGGGAGCTCTGGCGAGAGACATTACGGCAACACAAGACCGGAAACCGACTGTAGCGCCAAGAGAGAGAGAGAGAGAGATATTTCAGTTTTTTTAAAATAAAAATTCATATTTTTATATAAACCAATATTTTATTCGTTACAGTGCAAATTGTGCAGAAACGTTGATTTTTGTATAAAAAAGTCATGCGTTGTTCACATCAGATATTTTAATTTATTACAACAACTACGGCGTTCCAAAAACTTGTGATCATGATAGATATCAATTTCAAGTATTTTAGTTACCATTTATTTGTTACTGGCTCTTTAACTGTGACTCTTCTTGTATTTAAAAAAAATGAACACTTACTGCGGTTCTCACGAAACTTTTAGCGGTCACTAAATCGAGTTAGCAGAAACTTTTAGCGGTCACTAAATCGACTTAGCAGTCAAAAATAACTCGAATTAACGGTCGCTAAAAATTTCCTGAAACCCGCCATTAGCATCTTAAATTTAAAAACTTATCTGTTGTAAAAATAATAAAAATTCAATCTCTCAAAGGAATGTTTTTTACTTTTGTGAATATTATTCTTGTCGCTATTTTCTCTACATTGTATCAGACTTGTACCGTGATAAAATTAAATTTTTATGCGATAATTTCAACTGATTTAAACTCATGTTTTATTGTTAAAGAATATTTTTTATTACAAGCGTCCACTGTCCATACTGCACCCTGAAGTTGGGTCCAGTTTAACCACAACAACTCGCTCGCTTGACTTCCTTTTCTGTTTGGTTTTTTCTTACTGTCATGGCCTGTGTCTCTGCTAGAATTAAGTAAATTGTATACATTTTCATCGGTTAAGTAATTATTATTTCAGCTCTACCACATTATTTAGCAACTGAATCAAAACATCCATTCGACCGATGTCTGTCAAAAGTTTTTTTTTTATAAATTTAAATCCGGTGCACTGGAATTTTCTCGTCCATTGATTACGATCCAAAGACGTTAAGACATCGACCTGTCAAGACTTAAAACGGCCGTTGCTGCTGAAAGGAAGAAGTGTGGTATGCATTTATGTTACAATTTCAGAAAATTTTAAAAATATTCAAATCGCCGTAAGTCACTCAATAAAAATGAAGAAAAATGCCGAAACGAATGACAAACACTCATTTACTGCAGATCTGGTACTATTATTAAATAATAGTTTTTACTTGTTGAACAAGCCGGCAATTACTCAAGTCTGTTGGTTGACGTGTAAACGAAGCAGCAAGATGTTGTTGAACTTGGAATTAAACGCAAAGTGATTTTATGATTACGTAAAGCGTGCAGAAAACGGCACATGTACACACGCAAATCTTTCAGTATTTTTTTTTTGCGACACCATAGCTTTTTCGTGTAACTATACTAAATAATAGACGAATTTCAGCAGCTAGCAACTACGACGACTTAAAGTGCGCGGCCATTATTTTGCTATCTACGAGTATCGGTGGTAAGTATCTAAGAGTCAGCGATTTATCCAATGCCAGATTGCCGGTAAGTTTAAGTTGAGTTCGTGTTATTAAGTTGTTTTGAAGTTCAAGTTTACTGCGGCTTCTAATGAGCCTATTGAATGGGAATGTAGCTTAACCAGTAGCTCACTAAAAAAATAGATAAATCTATGCTCGGATTGGTTCGTTGGTTCGCACAGGTTTCTCGCCGTGCACCTGAGATATATATCCGAGTTTTGACTATTTTCAGCATCATGGTTCGGTGGTCACCAAAAAGCTTCAAGTAGATTTTTTCCTTCACTTCAACTACTATAGTATTAGCAACAGAAGTTTATGAAAAAAACTCGTAATTAAATGTCAATTTTTGAATGTTCTACACCAGTCCAATAAAAAAAAGCAATTTGTTAAGTTCCATTCTAGAGGTAAAGAACAAATGATTCGTTTCGGACAAGTAAATCACTTCCATGAGTGTTGTGTTATGCGGATTTACTGTAATTAAAAATTTCCCATGATCGTAATTCTAGTAATGTTAACGAAATTTTCAATGAAAAAAAGTAAAACTAATTAAAAGCTTATAAAAACTACTAAAATTACTAAAACTTGATATAAATTGGTCGTATTGCTAAGAGATCATTTTTCTTAATTTTTTTTATTACTTACTTCATTACAAATGTGAGTCAAAAACTAATTTTAGCACAAAATGTCAGGGATGGGAAACATTATGGCAGCGTAACGAAATAACGAAATTATTTTCCGACATTTTCTTCAAAATTACTTTATAACTTTATAGAAATTTAATTCCGTCACAATAACGAAAAGCGTAACGAAAACCGAAAAAAAATCGTTTCCTTCGTTATATAGTGTTATTTAATAGCTAGAAATTCTAATTTTGGTGGGTTAGAAAAATTGGCGAGTTAGTCTATTTTAGCAGAGTAAACATTTAACTCTAAAAATCCAAAATGTAAGTCTATCATAACTCAAAAGGAAAAAACAATATCAGTTGTAGATTTATTTTTTGGTAGAGTTGTGAAAAGTCATCATATTATAATTAGTGCAAACATATTTTGTTCGAGATAAATATAATATTCTTGCTACAACCAAAATTTGGTTTGTCTCAAACTTTATTCCCCCTTTATTCCCCGAACATAACTATATTGATGGTGAACGAATTTTGTTTGGGGCAAACAAAATTTTTCTTGTAGCAAGAATATTATATTCATCTCAAACAAAATATATTTGCACTAATTATAATATAATGACTGAATCAAAAATTAATTCTTTCCGTGCATCAACAACCACATATGAAATTTTTGTCTAAAATGTAAAAAACAACTAGAAATATTGAGAACTTCCATGTGCAAAGTAACAATGTTGATTTTTAGAAGTAAACAAATTGAAAAATGTTGTTATCCCGCTATAAAATTTGACAAATATTTATACTACATATTCTAACTGTAAATTGTTTAAAAGTTAAAACTAAAAGGACTTTAACCCGTTCAGTACATGTTTTTTTCTATGGGGGTTAAAAATTCTCTCTACACAAATTAATGATGTTTAAGCTATTAGTATTCATTTAAAAAAAAAATAGATTTATTTTTTACAAATACGTCTACTGTAGTCCAGCTTTTTACTCAAAAAATCAAAATTGGGTCACAAATGCACTTAAACGTGCACTGAATGAGAATAGAGTATTGAAAATAAATAAATAATAAGTCAATTCAAATTTTTAACTGCGTTGCCATATTGCATCAAAATACCGAATCGGTTAAGCAACAAAAGAACAACTGCTAAATTTTTGTTAATCCTCAAGCAATAAGCAATAGGTATTTCCATATTAGTTACCTTTTAATAAGGAAATATTCATTATTCCTTGAGAGTTAACAAAAATTTAAATCACGACAATTGCTGAAAAAATTGAAAAGAAAATGAAACAACATTACCGCAGATTCCCGGTCCCCCTAAAAGTGTGACTTTTTCTACGGATTATCTGTTTCTAGGGTACCTCTATGAACCACCGCACACTCCTTGTGTAACTTAGCGCAAAATTCAAACAGATTCTGTACTTTAGAGGAACATGGCGGAAGTACATTGAGATATGCTTAAAATCCGTTTAACTACAAAAGTTATAAAATATATTTCAAAAAGGTAATGAAGACATTTTTATTTCAAAAGCATTTCTTTCAAAAAATTAACCCGAGACAATAACAATAATTTCAAATTTAGGTCGCTTTAAATTTTCATAAATATAAATGCCAGTTAATATTCAATCCATTTACGACTTTATTTTATTTCGATGACCGGGATATTTATTTGTCATTCTGTTAAAAATAGAAATTACAAATGTTAATAAAGTTTTCGGTAAATTGCCAAATCCCCTCTGAAACTGGATTGAAAAGAGAAAGGCAAAAAGGACAAAAAAAAACCCGAATTCAAATAAAAAACTTAACTGAGATTTTGTTCTGTAAGCTTTAAAAAATAAATAAAAATAAAATAAAATAAAACAAAAGGCCTGGCCAAGTCTTTAAAAAGCAACAAAAAAAAGCGCCGAAAAACCTGCTGAAAATGCTCCATAAGACCGAAATCAAAAACATTAAGAAATCCAAGTAAGAAAACGATACGAACTTGGATGGAGAACAAGAACCGCGCTAAGGTCATTGCCATCCACCGACCACTCATACAGAAACAGTGCTTTTTAAACACATTCGATAATGTGGTGTTGGTTGGTGGATTTCAGTTCGGTAAGGTGTGGTTGGTTGGAGTTGAATCGTCGCGGTTGATGTACGTAGAGAAATAGGTAGAAGTCGATGGTTACCTAGGCACGAAAATGCTAGATGAAAAGAACCAAGCAATGAATGTCTTGGTCTAATCTTGGTATTGGAGCTTCATTCTGGTATCTGCAATTCTTGCCTATTTTTCGTATACGGTAAACCCTAGTGCTTTTATCGTGGGTATCATCAAAATTAAATAATTAATTTTTTTTTTGTGAAAACATCATAATCAGTTTTCACAAAAAAAAAAAATGCTCCTAACAGGTATTCCGATATCTTGAGCCATTTTCGAGAAAATATCGTTTTTGAGAAGAAGAAACATTTAAAAAGTCTAAGCCGAAAATGTGTCTTGATTTTACTGACTTTTAAAAACTCTAACTCGAAAACAATTTGACTGATCGATCTGAAATTTTGAACTTTTTAGCATTTTTGAAAATTATCAAAATGAATTATATCATAAAATGTGTTAAGAATGAATTTTTCAAAAAAATTATAGATTTTGTTAAGGTTATTGTATAGCGGAGCACTGGTCTATAGGTTAATTCCATCGTTATTAGTTACCAGCTTGCATACCCGTCGTTGCCGGGTTAAGTTTTTTCAATTTTTTTTATGGTCTATGTTGGAGCTAAACTTCAGACCAATCGGCTCGGTAGTTTCCCCGCGAAAGGGTAGCATAGGGGGAAAACTAAGTTTCGAGATTACTTTACCCCCTCCCTTTACTCCCCCACCTCTCGGGCTACTTTTTAATGAGTCTATGTTGGGGCTGGACCCCCGACGAACATCTATGCCAAATTTCAGGCCAATCGGTTCAGTAGTTTCCCCGCGAAAGAGTAACATAGCGCAAAAACTAAGTTTCGAAATCACTTTACCCACTCCCCTTACTCCCCCCACCCCTCGCGCTACTTTTCCGTATGCCTATGTTGCAACCAGAACTACCACAGACACTCATGCCAAATTTCAAGTCAATCGGTTCAGTCGTTTTTGCGTGAAAGAGGAACAGACAGACAGACACCAACTCATTTTTATATATTAGTATGATGATGATTACATTTATACGTCCCCTCCCCCTTATGTAAGCCCTTGGTAAGAAATATCAACTTACGGTGAAAGGCAAAAATGTAGAGAATTTTATTGTCTTTATTTTCCATTTAATTAATTTTTCAATTTTCGAAATTTTTAAATTGTTTTTTTCAACGTCTTTTTATATAGTGTAAATTTGGTTCTGTTTTTGGGAAAGTAGTCCCAAATGATAAAAAAAATCGTAACTCAAATTATTTCACCGGAAGTTTTAATTCTACCGCACCAACTATCAGTCCCTTACCCTATTTCAGATAAAACATCATTTTGAAAGCTAAGAAAACTTGCCTTCCCAATAAACTACAAAAGAATTCACATCCATTGCTGCTTCCTAAGTTCCAGCTGAGCCGGTTCGCCTCAAAGTTCTGAGGAAACGAAGAAACAAGAAAACTTTTCCGAAGGGAAGATAACCGGGAAGGAAGGAAACCCAACACGAATGTACACCTTAACCTAAAGAGAGTCGTTGAAATAATCGAGAATCAGCCGCGCATGACAGATTGGATTCTCCTGCTGCTTCCTTAACCCCTTCAGCCCACCAGATAAATTGCAATCACGAGCGGTTCCAGTTGTTGGCCTATCTATCCACTTACCTATAGCCTTCCTTCCCAGTAGAATAGCGTAAACAACAGGCAACTCTGCTGGAACATTTGATAGAATTATTCTACCATCATTCTTTACTTTGCAGTTTTTTTTCACAACCGACGTGGTCGGTTAACTTCGCATCTAGTATATCTTCAGCTGAGAATAGAAGAACACTTGGAAGTATTCTGGCCAGGGCTATAGCATCGCCCTCCACCACCAATTGCGCGAGGTACACACATAGATACCTTCGGATATGCTAGGTATTCGTGATTTTATACAGAATCCATGACTAGAATTGGTTTCGATTCTACGGCGTCTTCTTTTCTCCGTCTAGGAAAGATTCTACTTGTGTGGAATCTTCAGATGGGATTCTTCAGTCTTCAACTCCCTTCCAAAAGACTTCATTGTTGCCATTTTATTTTGTGTGCTGCATGTTTACCTGGCTGGATTCTTGGTGGAAGTAGTCGAAGAACCGTTAGAATTTAATGCTCCAAGAAGTATTTCGCTGAGTGAAATTATACGACATTTCTTTTCTTTTGGCTACGTGAAAATGGATTTGTAGACAACATACGCTAATGAGGATAAAAATCACAAAGATTTAAAAATGGGTTATCGAAACCGAGCCCTTTTTCAAAGCTTATTCTAAATAGTTTTACTTCAGATAACTCTGGCCGCCATTTTGTAAATCGTTGTGAAATACATTTCACTGAAAATTCTCCATCACGTAAATGAGCTAAATCACTTCTGATTTTGTTTTTCGCTATTGAATTTTTGTAAGAATCATGACCACGAAGTTATCGAAAATGTTTTATTCATTTTTTATGATGAAAATTTTTCTCGAATCAACAAAACTACTTTTTCCAACACGGCTCAGCGATTTCCTTAATCGTGGATGAACTAAAAGATGACAAAACCAAAAAAAATGTATTTTCATTTTCTGATGTTTGAAAAACAAGAGAATTTTTAGAAAAAGAACAAATTCTATCATGAGCAGAGTTAAGATGTGGTGAATTGGAATAAACACATTACCTATACCGAATCAATGGAAGCACTTTTTCGAAAAATTACACTCGATTTGTTTCGGTCATGTTTTTGGCAAAGTCGTGATCTTGGCAGTGAATTTCTCAGCGTTCGGTTTAAGATGAAAATTTCATGACTTTGTTTTACTTAAGTTTAAACACAGGAAGGGCACTCATAGAATTTGTGATTAAGTCACTACCCAATTTTTTAAACAAATGCAAAAGTCGAATCGTATTCAACAAGTTCCCATGTTTTTCAAAAGTAGAATAAAATTAAGATGATTTTTTTTTCATTTTTAGGATAACCTAAGCATAATTTTTAATAACTAAATTTTGTAAAAAAAAATTAAGTGGATTTTTATCGTTATGTGACAAAAATTAATAATTTGATCTGGGTACTCTGGTTTAGCGTACTCTAATAATTTGATGATTAGGATATAAACAAGTCAGATTTACGTTTATATTTCCCTCTGGAGATTTTCATGTAATATCCGCATTGTTAAATGCCGACGTAGTTTTAAAGGGGGTTCCGTCTAAAACGCGTCATTTTTTTCCCGATTATAGATTTACTATTTTTTTTTCTCCGAGTGTACGTACCTAGTTCGTAAATGAAAGAACAAATGTCTGTCTAAATGCCCAATTTGCAACATCTGCTACGCACTCTAGTAATTTTAAACGTCTTGTTCATGAAATCTGGAAATTTTGTCTAACAAAAATAAAACCAATGTAATTTAAAAAATCATTTACTAATTAGAAAAAATTACTAGGTACTTAAACACAACTTTATGCTCACCAGTAAAAGTTATCCAGTGCGAGTATCTCACTTGATTTTTATAGTCAAATGGTGTTCTGACGATTTATCGCACGTCAAAAAACATCCGACATACAAAAAATACTTGGAAAGATTTTTTTAAAACAATACTTTAAATTCAAAATTACCCTGAAAAGAGATTCTGAACTACAGATGTTAATAACCCTATTGGAAATAACCAGAAATTTGTTTTAACAGCTAGTTTGACGATTTTTGATTAATAAATCGTTAAAATTTGAATGAAGAGTTAAATGAACTTCCAACATTGAAGGTCAAAAGATATTTTTCCTCAGTTAAATGCTCAATGACTTTATGATAAAAATATCATAAAAAACTATCAGCAATTTATAAAAATGGTGGCAAAAAAAAACCAATTTCGGTAATGACCCAAATTATTTTCAATTCAATTCGACTGACTGAATTCATTTTTGTAGGTTCGCTACTTCAACAGTTACACAATCGACCTCTACGAGATCAACACTTTTCCTTATTGCCGCTAAAATTTCGTTTTTCGCTTCGACGCCAAAACGTTAAGCGGATTCAAAGCAAATTCAACCCGAACTGTTAGCCGTAAGTGAATTTTGTTTGTTTTTCACCGTAATCAGCGCAAAAACAAGGAAAACCTTTATCTAAACGTCAACAACATTGAAAAAGAACCTCACAATGGGAAAATCAAACAAATCGCCGCCGAACCATCACCACACCAGATGTCGATAGAACCCAGCATATTTTGTTGCAGCGCACATCACCGAAAAACACTTGTTGATCTTCGCGTGAACTGCGAACGAACGGACAAATTGGTGCCAAATTATCACCACATTTTCCTATATCATCCGTATTCACAACAAAAATTCACATTTCGCTGGCAATTTGCATAATTCGGTCAAGTGGGCCGCGCTTCTGCTGGCTGATGGTGCCTGATTCAATGGAGGCTTCTGATAAATTTTTTTAGCCACCCAAAGCAATTGTTTATTTTTAGTACCAGCAACTCTAGAATCGCACGTAATTTGATCATTTTGAATGGTGGGATTTGCAGCCTCGCGTTGAGGTTAGGTATCTGTCAAAGTGACAGCCGAGAGGTGTGGGCAACGAGCAACGGGCAATTAACCAGAATTAAAAACACAGAGAATTGTGTTTTTCTTTCGTTCAAGAATTTTAATAGCTTCATACCTGAACCTCAACCCGCTGCCTCATACTCCGCACAATCGCTTTAACATTTGCGAAGAGCCTAACAAAGTGCGGGAAAACTGTCAACGTCACAATTTCTGTGGTCTGCGGGTTCGCTAGATAGATTGAAAGAAAAAAAAATAGAAATTATGTTTCGTGGTAACGTCGATGTTGCGGATGGCGAGTGGTACGCAGAATTTCAACCACAAGCGAATCTTGTGGATCACATAACCTTAAAGGGGACAAGTGACAGAGGGTGATAGCGAATGGGCTGAAATACCTTCTAGAACAAAGTGTTATGATGATGGAAATACAGAAAACGACAACAATGGCGTGGTATGGCCGTACCGCGCACGGTGTTTGTCTTTCACTGTCAACAGGCTAACGGTAAATATCATTCGGAATTGCGTCGCAAAAATTCTTTTTCCGCGGTTCTCACTTGTTGACTAGTCTGACCGCGTTCTGATAGCTAACCAAGATGGCGGCGGCCAACGTTGTCATCGGGAATATGTGCGATCCATGCAGATGATCGCAGTTTTGGATTCATTCCACATAATCCAGTGGGAGAAGCTTACCTTGCCAGAAAAAAGTGATACGAAAAGGTAATAAAAAAATCAAAAACAAAATGAAATAAAGATGAGAAATGTAAATAGAGTCACTGGCGTATTGAGGTGAGGTGTTGTTGGAATTTTACGAAATTGCTTCGTAAATGTTTTGAATTTCAAGAGACAAATATTTATTTGGTTACCTAAGCATCATCAGTCCGATGATGTTGATGTGATGTGCACGACGAACTTTACACTTTTCAAATAATTTACTTTCTTCGGGAATTTTTCGTGGAACAGGTTCTGACGAATTTCTGTTTGTCGGATTTTTTACCAGGAATTAACGTTACCCACACAGATGTTTTGTCATCCGAAATTTAGGTCAATCTTTGGTTAGAATTCATAAGATTGGGTACTTTGGGGTTTAAACTGCGGATATTAGAGGGATTCATAGTTTTTCTATACAAAAAAGTTAAAGTTTTTTGCCATTAGCAACTATAGTTCCTAAATAGGCAACATTAAACTAATATGTTCACTACCAGAGGTTATGCTTCTATTAGAAACTTTATAATCTTAACTCCTTTTCCCAAACTACCATACGTCCCGGATTAACTGGAACAGTCCTGGTTTCAGATATGTTGTTCCGAGGTCCCGGAAACTAAACTTTTGTCCCAGATTTTCCCATTTAGGGTTATAATTTATTTCACACTAAAAAAAGCAGTAAATTTGGAAAACTCTACTTCGACTATTGTAAAATATTTGTAATTTTTCGCCCGCGGCGCATTTTTTCAAGGAATTTTCAGTTAGGGAGCATATATCTCAAAAATGTTCACCCAAAGCACATTTTTCTTGATATAGTAGACTCTATCAAGAAAATTGATATAGTAGACTCGCGATTTATAAACTCGTTAATGCAACTTTAGTTCATATAAGTGGGGTTTTCACATAACCGGTTGGGTTTTGACATAAAAGTACAGAAGCTGAATCGCGTAAGATAATTGATGGAGTTTGTTGTCACTGTCGATTTTTCAGACCTCTGTAGTGAGATAGTTTTCTCCGAATTTGAGACTAAAACAATTACAATTTCCAAAAATTCAGTTGTAATTGGAACGGAATTTAACAAAATGGAACGTAAGACAGTACGAGAAATGGAGTTACATTTCGCTTGAGGATATGTAGCTCTTGATTAAAAACATTGCCTCACATTATATTTAATAAATTTTCCCCGCGGCAGATATTCATTAATATTTTTTGCCCAATTTGGTTCTTGATTTTTCTATTTGCAGAAGAAAACGCGGTTTTTTCGATTCAGCTATATTCCCTCTCATGAAATAAATATGGTCTCCCTATTTCTAGTATTCCCTCTCATGAAATAAATATGGTCTCCCTATTTGTAGTATTCCATTTTATTTATTTTTATTTTGTACATGTTACCCAAGGAGATAAAGATGAATTACATAATTCATCTGCGGCTAGGGTTGTCATAACAAATTTTAGGAAACTAGAACTCAGAACTCACTCCAGACATAGCGATAAAAACCCCGGACACTCTTAAAATATTAAAAATTAAGGTAAATATGTTGCTATAACTTTTTCTCGCGGTTTGGGTTGATAATGAAACAATTTTTTAAAGCAAAACATATTTTGAAAACAAGTGCACCGCAGGCAAACTGTTTTCATAGAAAACACACGCGCCATAGTCAAAAGTTTTCGAAAAAATGCGCCGCAGGCGAAAACTTTGGCATTTCCGGGTCCTTAAATTCAAAGCATCAAAGTCTGTGTTTTGTGTTTCTTTACCTCTGGTTTTATGAAATAAAGTTTTAATTGGCTAGAAATTCCCGGACATCCTTAAAACCCAAACACAATCAAAAACACTCGCGGGCACCCTTAAATGGTTAAGGGGTAAAACAGACGGATAACAATCCTACCTGCAGTGCATTTAATTCTAAATAACTGGTATTGTTAAAAAAATGGGTTTTTTTTCGAATAACTGGTCTGGTTTCTAAACATAGGGGAAATAGGGTAGTTTTTGCAAACAATAGTTTATTCCGTTTGTCAAATTCGAATCACAGAAACATTTCAGCAAATTTCGGTCTGTATCATATTTCCCAAACTAGCAACATGAGTCATTTTATTATAATTTAAATAAAATAAATTACACCATAACGGAAAAAGACAATAAAATCAATTTCAATCATCACAGAACAATAAACTTGCCTTTTTTGAGTTATTCACGATGTTTTTTTTATTCAAATCTCATGAAACTAAAATGAACTCATCGAAAATTAAAAAAAATACTCAAATCAAAATAGAATGAAAAAACTTGCAAAAAATAGCAAAATCCACCCCTTTGGGTATACCTGATTATATTCCCAACCACTCAAAAACTCCTACAAGTTCTTTCAACTTAAGAACATTAAAAAATCAAAACTCATTACAGGTTCCCGCCTTTGACTTTTGTCTTCCATAATTAAGCTTTGGGGGGTTCCTAAGTCATTCTCAAGCTTTCGCCAAAAATTCCATTAGACGACATGAACAAAAATCTAACCCACGTCATGCCAAACTATTCTAACTCCTCCAAAACTAAATCGCATCGCCCCGAAACTCGAATTCTAAAAGTGCTGATTTACAATAAGCTAATCTCAGTTTACCCATGCTAGTGGTCCAAAGAACATGAAAACTTTAAAAACACCGATTTTCAAACAGCCGAAAAAAAATTAAATTCTGAGAGCTTAAACGAATTTTAAGCTTGGCTAAGCTAGGCTAGCGGCATGGCGCGATCATGGCGATGCGGTTTTGTTGAACAACGAACCAAATTAGTCTTCGTATCTGCAAATGAAATCATCCAGCTCAGGTCAATGGAATCTGGAGCCTCGGTCAATATCTTAGAACCAATAACCTTGGAAGCAATACGAAAATCTCAAACGATCGAGTAATTCAATTCTTAACCAAACTTTTACGTCTTAGGCGGGCTTTTAAGTGTTCAAGTACTCTAGCATCATTACACACGGTTGTTATTCAAACAACCCGAAACGAACGGACACAAAAAAGAGATTCAGTTTTCGACAGTCATCAGTGGTGTTGGTGAAAAAAGCTTTCTTAACGCAATTTAGATTTCAAAATTCGATTCTGTTATGGAACAAACATCCGTTCTGATACAAATTATCTATAGACCGATCCCAAATGTGATGTGGGGGTTGTTGGATACCAACGACTTCCAAACCCTTGCAAATTTCGTCCCCTGAAAATAGAAAATATCTGCCATTGGCCTGGGCAGGTTCAAGTTTTAAATTTTTCACTTATCTACCTTTTGGAAACATTTTTTTTCTGTTCAGTTCATAATTTTAATGGCTGCCGGTAGAAATCTCAAACATAATTAACGTTTAATGGCGGATTTCTTGGATGCTAATTGACAGTGATGGGCCAGAAAAGAATTGTTAGAGCCACGCAAAGATTTCTGGATGTGATGCGATTGTAATTTGCTAAAGATTTAAATTGTCATTTGTAAAAAAAAGCATTTTGAGTAAATCTTTTCGGTTTAAATTTTTTTTGTGTTCGGTTGAGAACAATTTTTTGGCACTTAACGACACGAAGAAAATCTATTTGCTTGACATGAAGATTAGTTCCACGGAAATTATTATCTATTCGATTTAGATTGAGATTTGATAAAAATTGGTCTTCCGGGGAATTCTTTCAATGATTCTCATAGAATGGAGTTTTAAAGTCGTGTTTACTTATTAAAATGATATGAGTCGGAGTTAGAGCTAGGCTTTCTAGACTTTTAGCACTCGAAGAATGATATTCTAAAGTTTCAGGAGTCATCTAAAGGACTTTCACCAAAAGTTTTAATAGTTTAGGAGAAATCTTGTACACAGACTGACAGACGGAAAGATATTCGAGAGTGCTGGAAAAATATTTTTAAAGTAAAATTAAGAGGTCAGAAATTTTTTATTTCTAAAACATATTTTTGCAACTGCAAACACTACCAAACTAGCGGCCACCAAGGCTTTTTCTTTGTAAACCTCACAAATGTTACAATTCATCTAAGGTTTGAAATCCATATGAAATTGTAGGTGCGACAATGGCAAAAAATTAGTATTATGAAACGTTATTTTGAGGAGGCCAAATATTTCACTTCTAATATATAAGATGCATTTATTTCTTCACACCATTTCTCAATTTCTTTGTTCATAAAATATCAGAGTAAATTTCAACACCTTCAATTGCATAACTTGCTCATAATATCAATCAGTTAAGAACTTAATTTACTTTTAACCGTCATTTATTATATCATTCCAAATCGAATCCATCCAATAACGAAAGAAAAAAAAATAAACAAAAACGTGGTTAACGTAATGAAAACTTTTTAACCCAACTGAAATATTAACGGTCGATCAAGAACTTATGCGGAAATAATCGAACAAAAGGCAAAGCAAACTCTTTATTTCAATAAGCCTAAAATCGCTGAAGTACAAAAAGGGCTCACAAACTAAACTTTAAAAAAAATCAATCCAAGGCCATGATGTTGTGTACTTAAAATTCGACAAGTAGTGCTTCTACGAGGGCCTCTAGTTTCTTAAGGTTAATCATGCCTCTCCGCCATATTTTGAAGGTTATAATTACGCGTCCCACACGACCGTTGCGACGGTTTTATATAATTGCCCTTGTTCTGCGGTCATTTCGTAACTCCAAGCATCCCAAATTGATTGGCACAGTAACCTTACGTTGAAGGGCCAAGGAACAGCCGCTTTAAAATGCCATTCCAATTGACACAACACAAAAGGCAGAAAACAACGAAACTTCACTTCCCGATCGCCATTTAAGGTAAGTCGCGATAATAAGATTAATTTCAAGTACAGAGTGAGTACCTCACGCAGTGTTGAAAAACATGACGGGCCCTTTTTCCCATTAATTCACAAAAGTTGCCTCATTTGGGCGCTAAATTAAAACGTGGTTCAACTCGATCGGATCAATGTTCCAGTATTCGACTTCATTTCCGACCACGTAAAATAAGAAAACCCAAACCTGAGGAAAATTTTCATCATTGATAGTAGAAAACCTGGACCTGGGCCTGGGCTGGATGACGACCTTCGTTTAGGTACCGTTTTCTTCGCACAGTACCACAATGAACCAGTGATCAGGCCCAGCAGACGAGATTCTGGCTTAGGCTCCATCTATCCAGCCTTCCTACCAGAAAGAGGCCGAAAACTCCACATAAACGCTGAAAACCATCACTTACGGAGTTTACGTTTTGCTTAGGATTCGCGCCAGGTAGACAAGGTAAGCTCGCACAGTCTTTGGATTTCCATAAAGAAAACGCGTATCCAGCATGACCGCACTGACCGATTATTCACCATCGAGAGTAATTACGTCACGGGCTTTCAGTTATGTTTGTCTGGCATTCTATGAAAAGACTTTTCTCAAGAAAATTGTGCGAAAGAACAACAAAGACGAAAACTTAAGGCAGAAATGTTGATTGCGAACACGAAACTCAAGTTGTTGCAATTATTACGGGCGTATATTACACTGGTAAAAATTGCTAAAGTCAACGAATTCAATAAAAATGCTCTAAAGGATTGATTAATTTCATTCGTAAACTGAGGAACCAAGAAAAAGTAAGACTTATTTGCGTTAAAATTGAATAAAGTTTAAAATGGGAACTCCATTAAAAAACAATTTGAAAAAAATCCAGTATGAAAAAAAAATTATGTGAAAAACGTCTCTAGAAAATTGTATGATTTTAAGAAGATTATATAATACTAGAGTGTGGTCATCGGAAAACTTTTCACGGTTACGGTTAGAAAAGTTTCGAACCCGTCCTATTTCGAAAATTTTGTTGAAAAGATCAACTTTGGTTCAAATTTTTCTTAAAGAATTTCTTGCATTTAAATTTTTTTAAACCCTTGATCCATAAACAAAAAAAGTTTCTTCCAGTGTAACCAGAAAAATTGCAGGATTTCCACCTATAAAGGCAATTCTTAATAGCAGTATTCGCAAGATTTATCTTCTTGTGAGTTCTAAACTTTCGTGCTAGCAGCAGTCTAGGAATATTTTTTAATTTTTTGCCCTACCAAACCCAAAGGGCAAAGAGTGTGACTGTCCTAAGATAGAGGTAGCTACAAAATAAAGACAACCTGCTGTAAGTAGAGGACTTTAAACAGCGACTAAATTCAAATACAGTAGAAAATACAGTGATATCACTGGGTGGGTAACTTCGTGCGATCACGAAGTTTGCTAAAAGATCGCGATCTTCTTCATTACGAAGGCGCAATCTATTCCCTATAATTCTATAGTTTATTACAAGAACTTTTGAAGTTCTCAACACTTGACGAAATATACCTGAATTCACGTGGTTTTCAATCCAGTTAGTATGATTTTTTGCTTAAAACCCGGATTAATCTAAAAATGAAGAATGAATGATCGCGAAGTTCCTTCAGCTAATCGATCGTAACAAGTTGGATACGAATTAATCATCAATACTCAAAAATAATTAAATCGATATTCGGTCAATTGATATTTTTTTCCAATTTTTTTTTTGAGTTTTCGTTCTTTTGTTTTTTTACCTCAATAGGATTTTGTCATTTTTTTGCTACAGCACTGGATAATCGTGAGGATCATGACAATGAAAATCATAGTCCTCAAGTTCTGCGGCTAATAATAATCGCTCTCTCGATCTGGAAGTTTTATTCCATCAATAAAATCGTGAATTAGAAAAATGTTGGCACTTTTGATCATCGTCGATCGTTAAATGAACATCTCACAGCGAAGAAAATTGGACACGCACGATCGCGAAAATTTTAAACGATCAGGAAAAATGTTTCCATTAAACATCAAAGTGATGAATATTTTTATTAAGAATTTAAATTTTTTATTAGATTTTTTTTTTAACAAAATACATGATTGAAAAATATTGCAAGAAGTAAAAAAACATTTCTGGATTGGACCAATATTACAAAAATGGCTTTCTGTCTGTCAGTCTGTGTACAAAATTTCTCAAAAACTACTTGAGCTAGAAGCATGAAATTTTACAGACATTTTTGGTCCTAGAATGAGACCATCTTATCAACTTTTGGTGAAACCCCGTTAACCGGAAGAAGCCAAAATGGCGGCTTTTTAAAAATCGCTATTTCGTTTTTCGCAATTTACTCCGAAACTACACTCTCGAAAAAATCCGGGGACGAATTAACTTCGCCTGAAAACATAGCTTAAAATTTAACACCGTAGCGCGGAGTTATTTTTACATTTGTATTTTACGGAGCTAAATATTCAATTTAACACCGTTTTGACCTAAATTTTAAATGAACTCCGAAAAGGAGTCAAAAATTCACTACAACTCCTTTTAGGAGTTATTTAATTGTAAAGGGTGTTCACGTTTAGAAGAGGCTTGCCAATTGGCTTCAACAGCCTAATGGGAAGGCAAATGGTTTACAATTCGAGAGGTCCCGTGTTCGAGTCCCGGCAGAGCATGCAAGAAAAGTTTTTAACAAGTAATATTAACTTTGGAAACACGAAAAAAAACTCAAAACATATCAAATGCCTTGCAAAAAAAAGAGAATTTGTGAGGTTTTTTTTCTTGGTAATAAATTGGTTTAACACCGAAAAATTGTTAAAAATTAACACCCATAAGGAATTGTTGTGAACTCCTAGCCCGGTGCTCGATTTTCTCCAATAGGTGATGGACTCCCTCAAACTCCCTTTCGGTGCGTAATCGACTCCATTTTTTCGAGAGTGTACGCAATTTCTCGCGTATAACAAAAGTTGAAGACAATTAAATTTCCTACACTTTTGTCTTTTAATAGAACTCGATATATTAAACCGGTATCGAGATATACCATTATTTTCTGCGATTCTCTCGGAAGAAATGGGTTTTTTGTGATTTAATATATAAGATAAATTGAAGAAAATGTTTACCACAATTTTGCCTTCTACTGTTATCCGCTATCTTTTACCGTTATTGAGAAATTTTCAGTAATAGGTAAAAAGATATTTTTGCGAATTGGTCGCAATCTAACGGTTTTTCGAAAAAAGTAGTTAAGAGAAAAATTAAAGATTCTAAGATTTTCTACATTTTTGTTCTTTACCTTAAATGTATATCTTCTTACCGTTATCGAAATATTTCAGATTTTGTAAAAAAAATCATATTTTTATATAACCTAATATTCTATTCATTGGTTTATGGGTTATTCATTAGGTTATAAAAAACCCCCTTCTCTCGATATATCGGGTCTTTCAATAAGGATATAACAATTTTGTATTTAAATAAAACACTCCAGGTGTAGTGGACATGTTAAATTTAACCGCGAGCACGTTTGCTGATTGATTCTTTCGAGCCAATTTTCCACCGCTCTTCCACACATGTCGGCCGGAACGTTGGCAATTTCGCGTTCGTAATTGTTCCTGAGCTCTTCTAACGTTGTTGGCTTGTTGGCATAAACCAACGACTTAACATAACCCCATAAAAAGAAATCCAACGGCGTTAAATCGCATGAGCGAGGTGGCCATTCGACCGGACCATTTCTCGAGATTACACGATTACCGAACTTCTCCTTCAATAGATCAATTGTTTGACCAGCTGTGTGGCATTGCTCGTTCGTGAACTTCACCATGATAAAAATTTAAACCTTGACTGACGTTTTAGCATTGCCAGATCATAAAAAAAGTTTTTGGGGGCGTTTTTATTAAAATACAACATTGTTATGTCCTTATTGAAAGACCCTTTATCTTGCATTGTCGGAACAGTTTTAACCTACTTCCCATAGATCGCCCTTAGAAAATCGAGAAATGATTGGCACATGATCATAGCTTGTATAAAAACGATCAGAATTTTCTGATGTTATTTCCAGAATTTTTTAACATTTTTTCGCCAGTTCGGATATTTTTTACATTATTCTCCTCAAAAATTGAATAAAAAATTCTATAAAACTGTTACTAAACAAAATTAACGCCTGTGTTTTTTTTAATTCTATCAATTTAGCAAAAGTTCTAATTGCCCTAAAAATTCGAACGTCAGCACAATAACCATATTCCGGTGAAAATTGAAACTTAAGTCTTGAGTCACGATCAAAGATTCTAACTGTGGTCCAACAAAAGTGAACACGTCGCAATGGCATATTTCCCGGTTCAAGAACTTACCTCAATTCCCCCAGTAATCCCACCAGAAGAGCTCGTGTGAATCTTTCCAAATATTATGAAATCGGATCAAATCGGATTGTGTGCTAGCGGACATGATCATCAAATCTCACATGATCTCCCAGATTACGTCAGATGGAGTCGTGAAAAAACTCTTAAAGCCAGAAAAACTTTCTTAAGACGCATTTCTTCTTCTAAGCCATCATTTCATAAGTGACGTTAAGTGCTGTCAAACAAAAGTGAACCCAGCCCTGAATTAAAAAGAACAAAATCCACTTCTTTACTGCTCACTCAATTTCAACTTCTTAGCGCGGGGTGTTTTTTGTCTTGATCCAAAAATACATGTCGAAGATGGTATCAAAGAACGGTGCTTGTTTGCTCCGATGACTTAAAGAACTTGGCGAAGAAATGTCCAAAATCAACAACAAGTGAATTTGTTTGTTCCTCCGAAGATATTTCGGTCGACCTCATATTACCATTAAACCCCCTTTTCTCTTCTAATTCCATTTTGTTATTCATTCTAGCCCATTTTCATAATTAGATTCGTCTTATGGGCATTTTGGGTACGTTTCCCTCTGGCAACACCGATTGCTCATCAACATGCGTCCATTTTGGGTGTAGAGACTGGCCCGGCCATCTAAAAAGTTACCAAAGGTATGGTAATTTAATTTTCGTCTTTGGCCATCGAGCGTTTCTAACGGTACCGTGATTTCGATTAAGCATTTCCATTTCGTGGACGTCTATGTTGATGGTCAATGATATTCTATTTCATTCTTATCGGAATTTTTCGGGTGAATCAATTAGGCCCAAAGTCGAGGACTTCAAGATTCTGGGGTTCCGAATCTGAAATTGGAGCTGGAGGGCAGCTGGAAACGAGTTTTCGCTGGTCTGAAACTGGTTCTCGAAGGTGGTACTTATTTGGTTCCGTGCGTCTTCCTTACTTTGCCCTAAAAGCCACCTTCCCTTCTAACACCTGCCAGAGCCTTCTATCGATGATGCTTGGACGTGGATGATTCTAATGGTTTCTTTTTTTCGTGACTTCGCTTTGTTGCCAACGCAATAAATATAGGTAAGGCACCATCAAAATTATGTGGCCTATAAATTGAAAACAAAATAAGAAAATAAAAAAAATACCTGGACAAGCTATAAGAAATATGTTTGCTTATCCACTTAACGACCACATTCTGATGATGTCTTCTGTCTGCATTTTATTCTACCATCTTCTCTACTCCTCCATATTGGTGAACACGTCGACAATAATGTGTCATTTTGGTTTCGTTCGAGTACAGTTAGTTTCGCATTCTAAGTAGGTGGAATTTTTAATGATCGATATATACACACAACAAGGAATCAAAAACAACAACAAGAACAACTGAAGAATTTTCGATGAAGTAGAAATTAAATTTACATGCAAATAAACAAATGGAACTTAAGCTATCGATCAATCGATCGACGCCAATTGTGAAATTATTCTCGCACGTGATTTTTCGCAAATGGAGTTTATTGGCTTTTTTTCGAATTCAGTGAATGAACAAAAAAAAAGAAACATATTTTTATATAAAATGCTGTCCATAAAATATATGTGATGCTGATTTTCACAATTTTGAACACGCCTCCCCCTACCTTTATCCGGTTTTTACGGTTTTTATACTCTATATGATATCTCATATAGAAGTATATTAGATTTAGTAAACCGTTTGTAACGCATTGTTGGACACAAAAATAAACTACACCAGGGTGTTAGGTATGACAAAAGATTTTTATTTTCGCACGGGTCCGTCCGTTCGTCTGTGGCGCGGATTGCGGGCGCACGGATTGAGCTAGAGACTTGAAATTTTACGCAGATTCGTTTTTCGAAAAATGCAAGGCTAAGTTCGTTAATGGGCAGAAATGGACCACTAAGGGGGGGTACCCCCACACTCAGAAAAATGTCCAGGTCAACTTTTTGTCAGGTTAACTCTGGCCTTACAGAGGTTTCTGTAAGCCAACTAGCGGTCAGAGTTAACCTATCTAAGGTCATTGGAATAAATTTAAAAAAATCTTTTTGAAAAATTTGACTTCAAAGTTAAATTTTGGTACAACTGTTCGAATTTTGATACGAATATCACCATACGGGTCTCCAATGATTGCCAGATTGGCAATTATAGCTTTTGTTATGTTTAAAGGTTAGAAAAGAATTCTGACAAAATAAACATAAGAAAAAATTTAATATCTAAAATTTCGGAAATCTTGAAAAATATTTCCAAAACCAAAAAAGTACATACAATTTCTCTTCATCTTCATCAAACACTACCTTTAAAAGTCTTAACCAGTTTTTTTAGAAAACCTCCAGAAAAACCCTTCTAAAAGTCACATCATCTAAAAAAAACCAACAACTTGAAATCAACACATTTGAATTAAAATACAATCAAAACAAGACAAAAGTTACCGATATTTCTTCGAATTCTTGCTGTCAGACGTCCCGAATGAACAGACAGTAAGGCGATTAGGAAGATTTCTGTAAATAAATCTGGACTCTGTATAGCAGCAAATCCCCATTGAAACTGCGTCTGATTTGGTTCCCTTTCTTTCATTTTCATTATTTTGATTTTTTTTAGGCCACGAAGGCAAAGGTGTTCCAAAATGATTAAAAAAATATTTTTACTAAGGCACTGGGTATCGCATTACTTCTCCAGAGCTCACCTCACTTCCAAAGGTAGGTGTAAATCTTCATCGTTTTTTTTTTTGACCAGCAGTTGCATGGAAGAAATGCAGTTTTCCGATGGCATCTACCGCAATAGGGGGAAAGAAGGAAAGGGGGAGATGATCTAACCAGTAGAGGTTAATCGATGATCAGATTCATTTGACCACAACAACATACACTCGCATGGTCCCCCTTGAACTCCTCCTGAGTCCCCCGGGGCCCTTAGCCAAGCCCAATAAAATCTATTCTCGATTCGAGATCCTCAGGCTGCACACCAGCCAACGTTCGTTTGCGGCTCAATGTGCATACAGAAATCGCCGTTTTCTTGGATCAAATCCAGTTTCATGCGGCTTAAGACGATCTTGTATTTGGTTTTGCTGGATCCAAAGAATTTCATGTCTTATGGCTTGTTTTTTTCCTTCTTAAATTTTGTCTTCTGGTAAATATTTTGTTAATAAAGTGGCTCAGGAACTGTTGAAATATGCTAAAAGAAATTCAACCCGTCGAGAGGTTTTTTTGTAGTAAATAATCGTAGGCAATTACACTTTAAGTGACTTCATGCGAATTAATGGTCATTGAAAGTTTTTGGTTAAAGTTGAATTCTTCAAGTATTTTCTTATGATAATTTCTAGGGTAGTTTAGAAAATAATATCTATTTTTTCTTTAAATAATAGTTTTCCTGGCAACCGTAACTTCTTATGTCCTATTTGATCAAATCATAAAAAAATTTGTAAATCTATTTTATAAATTCAAAATAAATTCAAAATAAATTCAAAATAAATTCAAAATAAATTCAAAGAAAAAGTTGACAAAAATATTAATTTAGTAACGAATTTTTTAAATTCAGCTTACCAATATTGCCAGCTTTTAATTCTTTCCGTTAACTATCTTAGCATAGAAACTAGAGAGCTTATAATTCAGAGCATGGCCAATCGGATAACTAAAAAAAAAAAAAAAAAAAAAAAATATTCAGGTGGAATTGAGAACCTTTTCCTTTTTGGAAGTCGGTTAAAAATGGTGGCCAGTCTAACAAACGGACACGAAAAACTTTGAAAATTTCATTTATTGTCACAAAAAATTACCTAAATGACTGACATCTGTTAATATAACTAAAAATTTCATGACTAAAGTATTAAAAAATGGAAACTTGTAATTGCTTTTATGCTGGTGAAAAAATTATTCTAACTGAACTAATGGACTCTTCTAATCTGATTAAAAAACTGCTATAACTGACCTTATAAAATGTTCTAATAGGAGTTAATAGACTGTGTATTAGAATATTATCGTTCAAGAGACCAATCTCTGAAAATTTGAGGTATATGGGAAAAAAACCCGCAGTTTCCAGTCTTCATGGTTTTTGAGAAATTGCAAAAACAGTTCTCTCTGCCGCACAAGTTGACGCAAATACTCATTTCTGACGAACCCTTTGTCCAGGATTTAGCAGATCTTGGCGCTAAACAAAGTCACATTTCTAGACAATCTAAACCCAATTTTACCAAAAAGTATAGATTGCAGGTTTTGATCCTACACGCATCATTTTAGTTGCATTTTTTTATGCAAAAACATGGGATGCTCGACAACTAATTGAGGTAAACAGTTGAAATTTGGCACAGAACAGGCTTTTACCAAAAGTTAAACCCCGTTCGAAAATTACAAAAACTGAACTACTCCTTCCTTTTCTCCCATACAAATGGAAATAGTTTTTGCGATTTTCTAGAAAACGGTTCGTTTTTTCCAAAATTAGGTTTCTATGCGACGATAACAACTTTCGAATGCCTAAAAACCCCGATTTAAAATCGGTTAAAGTTTACTCGTGTACATGCATATACACGAACGAACACACAATACGTGTACGTACAGACATGTTGCGAACTCGGTATATATCCCGGGGACATGCTGGGCCCCGTGATGATTTCGGTTTTTGATTTTAATACATTTTTTTAAAGATTTTAATACCCTTTTTTATGTGTAAAAAATAAGTTTGGTGGGGCAAAATCTAGAGAAAAAGTTGGGGCAGTAAAAATTCGATTTTTGAACATTTATAAGGTTTTTGAACCAATAAAAACACATCCAGTAACAATCATTGCATAGCTAGAGTATTCCCTGCATCCAACCTATTCTTCGGCCATGGCCCCCATATGATTTCATTTATCTTTTACCAATCTTTGTATCTTACAATCGCTTATCAATTCTTCCAGGGATTTCTTGATAAGTTTTCTGACAGATGACTACGTATATCGCATTTTTCCCTGACTTTAAGTATTCCAAAATCTTAATGAATCGATCCTGTCAAACTGAACTCTTGGACAAAAATCAATTTATGTACATTTAAATACAACATCTTAAAGTTAATTAGTTTCACGTCATCTACAGAAAATGATCGATGGATCACTCAATTCTCGGGCCACCATCGATATCATCCACGTTCGTAGTTCAGTCACATTAAATTAAGTTAGTTCCACATAATAATAATCGATGGTACAGCAAAAGATAAATGACGCCATCATAAATTGAATATTTGGCGTCATTACACTCAATTTCCTTAAACAAAATTGGTCAATACCTCTTCAGCGTTCGGCGAAAAGTCACAAAATTATGACAAGATCAAAGATTTCTTCAAGACCTGTATGGCAAAGTCGATCATAAATTTTACTCAAGATGATTTAAGAAAAAGTTTACGAAGAAATAATTTAAAGACTATAAATTCAAGGAAATAAATAAGAAAGGGGATGAGGGTAAAAAGTCTTGTCACGTCACTCAAAGTTTGTTTTTGTGAATCGAGTAGAAAAAGGTCAGATTGTCTGGGGACTTTGAACGAAGCAAATCGATCTTAAAATTGCTGCTCGTAATCTTTTTAGGAAATGGTCTTCAAAGAAAAATCTTCTGACATCGAAATTATTTTAAGAAAACCCCTTTAGGCATTTCAGAACATTGAATTTGATTTGTTTTGGGGCCAAAGGAGATGGCGATCTCAAAGTTATTCCAGGCAGAACCGAAAATACAAAAAAAAACGGGTGTAATGGACCAAGAATTACACTCGAAAGGAATTCCGAAAGAAAAACCGGTTAAATGAAAAATGTCCAGGAATAAATCGTCGATCATTTCTGGAGGTTCAAATTGAGGCCAAAAGCGTTGGAGCCTTTCACATTAGGCTGGCAATAATTAAGGCTCTGCTCAGTGGATGAAAAATGCGGTAAAAACTTTAAAACATTTAAAGACAGTTGATGTTGCTCTTAAAGTTGTGAGACTTGTTTACAGAAAGGAAATTAATTATCTCCCTTTTATCTACGAGGAAATTAATCATATAACAGTGACGTTAATTAGTTCGATGAAATGAATCTCAGCACCAGCCCATGAAAATTTCATAATCGAAGAAGATATCTGAAATAGAGTTAATAATAGAAAAATAAATAAATCAAGTTTATAGGGTGGGTAAAGTATTAGTTTTTTAAGCAATGAAATTAAATAAAAAAAAAACTTTTTAGCTCGTATCCAAAAGTCGATTTTTTCTATATTTATTTTAATTTATTTAAAAATCGTTGAAAATAAAAACGTTATACAGAGTGATTCTTTGGGGGTTGCCGCATGTAAGTATCAAAAAATAATCGTTAACTTCAAAAGTATAATGGAATTTTAGAATTTTAGCTGTGTTATCGACTGCGAGTCGTCCTTACATTTTCCAGATCAACGACAACTAATTGGAAAGTCAAAATAAAAGTGTTGCCAAATTAAAATAAACTTCCCTTTATATCGCATCGTTCTCAGTTTCACAAAAATCGAGCAAAAAAAACCTGTACACCGATCACTCCAAAAAAGGTGAGAATTCTCACTAATGAGTTATTCCAATACTGCCCTTCGATGGGGAGATTTTCCTTGGTTTTTGCTATTGTGGCAATATCAGGATGAATGATCTTTAAAGTTTGTGAAGTTATAAATTGCAAAGTGATGATTTTGTTATTTCTCACCCAATGAAATTGCTAGTGAGTCTTTAACAAGCAAACGTGAGAAAAAATGACGTGTTAACATACGTGAACAATCGAAATTTTTGGGGGAAATTAAAAAAAATCTTTCAAATCTCCCAAAAAACTATGTGATTCTAGGTGGACCTCACTAGTGCGAATGCTCACCTTTTTTTTGAAAAAATCACTGAACTGGAGAAGTAGAAAATAGTCGTACATTTTATGTATGAACGCAGCATAATAAAAATAATTTAACGAGAGAGTGCGAAAAAAAATTATTTTTTTACTTTGAAAAACCGCATTTTTCCAATAGTTGGCGCTAGCAGCAAAATGCTGGTCAAAAATGTCAGATCAGACACCTGTGGCAACAACTCCTTGTGACAACCGCTCCTTATAATTAAATTTTTGAATTTTTATGGGTGTCATATATTTTTTGTGCGTGAAAATTTCGAAATTTGAGCCAAATAAGCATCATTTGCGAAAAGTTTTGCTTTTTGCCTTCAATTCAAAAAAATCTGCGGCTGAGGCGCGTCGAATGATTGTAGAAATTTATGGTGACACTTCTATTATTTTAAAGAACGTGTCGCGAATGGTCTCAACTCTACAAAAGTGGTGATTTTGACGTGGAAGATAAGGAGGGTCTCGAGCGGGTGAAAAATTATGGGCTCTTGCAACCGGGTGAAACCATCACAGGAGCTCGCTACCGAATTAATGCGTTTGAGCCGAGCATTGAAGGAAAAACGGCCACAATTTCAGCAAAGACATGACAAAGTGATGTTGCAGCACGACAACGCTCGGCCATATGTTACTAATGTCGTTAAAACCTACATGGAAACACTGAGTTGACCGTCCTACCACACCCACCGTATTGTCCAGACATCGCCCTTTCCGACTACCTCCTGTTCCGATCGATGACGCATGGCCTGAGCGAACAGCACTTCCGTTCTTATAGAGAGACGAAAAATTGGATCGATTTGTGGATCGCCTCAAGAGACAAGCAGTTTTTTCGACTGCAGCAAGAAAAATGGAAAAAGGGGTAGCTAATGATGGACAATATTTTGAAGAATAAATATGTAGGTATTTTTCCATGAAAAAGCCTCAAATTAAAAAAAACGGCGGTTTTCCATTTGTACTCCCAATAGTACAAATTTACTGCATGGCTTGTTTGTGAAATTTTTAAAATTTCAAAGAAACATAAAACATCCTTTTACAAAGTCCACCCTGTAGAAAGTTCACGCGTATCTCCATCAACCGGCCACCTTAAATAATTTCCCAATAAAATTTAATCAATACGATGAACGTGCAAGTGATCAAGCGTTCGTGTGTACTTAACATATGCCTATGATGAGTGATCGATGCTATTTCCCTAATAAAGCAAGACCGGAATAACCGTTACTTTAGCAAAACTTGCTTTCAATTTGTCACCTGGAAGATATTCAATAATATCAAACCATCCACGCAACACACTGCGTCGCGCAAATATACTTACTACCTCTACCTCTCCTCACCCCTAGCCCCTTCGGATATATAAAAAACCCCCCAGGTGACACGCGTTATAACGCACATAGCATAGTGGGACGATGGATGACTTTACACGTCAAAAATTACCACCAGGTACGACGTGTATTTATTCAGCCAACTGTTCACAGGGTACAAACGAAGGACAAATGGGCATTGACCTTGACCCCATTTAATGATCGTGCAGAATTTCTTCGACCAGCTATAGTTAAATGGTGTAGCTTTGTCAATTTCTTAAGACGCAAAAAGCAAAACGCTCAACTCGTTGGATTAACTCCCGGGATAGAGACGAAAAGCTCCCGCGTCTCAGGTAAATCAGGTATACAAGTATTCTGGGGGCTTACAGGTAATACTGGGCGAATGCGGGGGTGGTGAGGTAAGGGAATGGCGCATTATGCTAAAATTCGCCTCAGTGCTGTGCTTTATCTCTGTCGGTTTTGCGGCTTGTTCTCAATGAGTCACGTTACTTAATGTCAAATACACTTCTTCCGGCCGATTATGCGCCGCTATCTCCACCACTGCTTGTTGTGCTAAGTCGATCCACCCTCGCGCACCCCTTCACAACCCTAACGGCTCGAGATTCTGTTTGTTCGCTTGACTGACAATTTACGATCATTTAAATCCAGCACTGCTGGCATGCCTGTCCATGTGTTTCGTGTCACACTGATCGCGAATGTGGGCCTTAAAAGATTTATTCCTCACGATCCTCAAAATTCGATCGCTTTCCTTGTGGTGTTTTTTTTTCGTACTTTTAGATTTTTCAAGATCAACGGAACAAGATTGAATGCTTGCCAGGAACTTGACTCCATCTCATTTAAAATTTACGATCTATTGAAGTCGAAGCAGTCCTTTTTGATTTATTTGTTATTTGTTGTAATTTTTTTTAGCATTTTTTGCAGGTGAATGAAGGTTGACTGCGATTTAAGATTGATTATGGCATCAAGAAATTTGAATAGAATCATATTCTGACGGTTTTCAAGATTATTTTCATGACCCCAGGCCAATAAATTTTTAAGATATTTCTTTTCAGTTGAAAACAATCTGATCCTATTTATAGATGCAAGCACAAAAAATGGATAAGCAAGTTTAATATTGACCCGAACATTAAAATTCATTGGCCATCATGAGTTTTTAGAGCAATTAAATAGTTTTATAAAAGACAACTATAATTCCTGGAATTCACTCAGGCGAATGGCCATTTTTTTATATGCTCGCGACTGCAAAAATTTCAAAAAAGAATCATAATTTAAGGTTTAATTTGTGGCTTTAACAGACCAGTGGTTCTTAAAAAAGTTTTATGAAGTGGAAACGAATTTCATTGTAGAGCAAGAATTTAAAACAAATAAGCATTCCACAGGCATCCAATTTTTAACACAAGGAAAATTAACCTCCTTTTTTAAGAAGTCGGTTAAAAACCATTCAAATGTTTAGTACTGATATATTAACCAAAAGGATTAACTCCACTAAACCCTACTATCTTAAAGCGAGATTTTTTGAATTCTATTCAAGTTTTCTAAAAAACGTTTTTCTTTATAAAAAATTTCTAATATTTTGAGTTAGTTTTTATGTAAAAATATTTTCGTCGGCATTTTGAAGACGTTTTGGATATGAACTAATTTTTTTCTAATTTTTAAATGCCAACATTTTCTTTCTAATTTTTGAACAGCGTTTTCGGTAGGCACAGGAAAATCTACTTTAAATATTTGTCCGTTCACTTAGTACCACTTTGGTTCACAATTTGGGTCACATTTTAGAATAAGCAGAGGGGAGACGGTCGCAAGTTTCCTTTGTTGATCTTCTATCTGCTGAATCTTCTATCCGCTGAATCACTAAGAACATTTTGATCAGGTTATCATTATATTTATAAGTCATTTTCCCTCTAAGGAAAATTCCAAACCACTAAAATTAATTCATCTTCTATGGAAACTCCGTCTCCTGCATTTCTTAAACATTTAAACTTACTCAACTCTTTTACAAACTTTTTCATGATGGAAGATTTTCTTAAAATCTCAATGTGAGCTGTTCTTCGGTAAAACATTTAATAAAACAAAAGGAATAAAAGAAAAATATTAAAAATGTCTCAAAATCTTGATGAATGTATATTTATACCAGGGATGTGGAGTCGGAGTCGGAATAAAATAAGGCCAATTTTTAGAAGATAGTTTAAGACCCGAAGTCAAATAAAATTCGTCGACCACAACTCCGAACGGGTTATTTTACCTACATTGGCCACTTGAGAGTGTTATCCATCTAGTATACGTCTAACATCAGTGTCTTGTAACCAAAAACAATGTTTGATTTGAGGTGATTTTTTAGCCGATGGAGTCGGAGTTGGAGTTAGGCCTTCTAGACTTTCAGGAATCGCAGTTGGATATTCTAAAATTTCTGGAGTCAAAGTCGAGAACTGAGCTACTGACTCCACAGCCCTGATTTATACTCTACTAGTTTGCATACCAGTCGTTGCCAAGTTAAAGTTTTTTTTCATCAAAAAACAAAGAAATAACTTATGAAAAAAAATTCGTTTGCCTTGAGGACCTCCCTCTCCAAATTTTGAAAATTCTGACACGAGATTCGTAATCGGTGCCCCGAAAACTCCCTAGTACCAGTTTTTTTTGGCAAAATGACAAAAGGATGTTTAAGTTCTCCTTACAAGGCCTTCCGTTTCGAGTTTGACAATTCTAAAACCACATTCGTGATCAGTGACCCCGAAACACCCGCGTGACATTTGTCAGCCTCACCACCCCTCGTTTATGCCCTTAGGAGTGGAATTTTGAAAAACCGTGTCTTAGCGAGCACCGGTAAGACGAATCTATGTGCAAAATTTGAATCTTTGTCCGTTCACCATTTTCTCGAAAACGGCGCATAGTATCGAACAATTTATAAAGATGAAATGTGTTTAAAATATGATTTTATATAACCCTACCATACAACAAAATCCAATCGGACCTATCCTTCCCCCCCCTCGCATACAAATGGATATTTTCATAAAAATTTTGTCTGCCGTCATACTATACGATTGGCTTCTCATAATTACATATAGCTTTTCTTTTGTGTTAACCCTTAAATTCCGCTAGAAAGAAATTCAAGAAATTCCACCACCAACACACTGTTCTGAAGGATTTTGCAAATTTAACAACAATATTTGTTACCTAACGCTAATAAATGCATAAAATCCTAAGGCTTTATACAATTTCTTAAAAGCAAAAGTGATAAAAAAGGGATAAATCCTATTAAATAATTTTTAATTTTCATAATAATTGTTGGCATTGATGAAAGCCTAAAACCATTATTGCGAATCCCAATAATAAAATTATTGCCACTAACCAAATTACCCACCTTCGGGCAATAGAGTGTAATTTTATGATTCAAACTCAGTTTCAGGTAATGTTTTGGAACAATGCGAATTTTTTTGTTCGTTCTGGGGTGTCTTTTTGCCATAAAATTTGATTATTTTATGGCAGCGACGTGTGTTTGGAAAAGGAGAAAAATGTTGGGTTAAAAAAATAATAATTTCTGAAAGGATTTTCGAAAAAGGGTTTAAGGAATTGCATGGAACTGAATTGTTGTTCCAGAGAAGTCCTTGAAATAATATGAATTATTTTTTAACTCTTTTGCAACGAAGTGAAAGTTTTACGTGCATTGCTGCCAAAAAGGGTTGATTTTTACTTCGACTCACGACATAATTTCTGTTTAGCCTTGAAATTTGTCATCAACCCAAGTAATTTTCCAATTCAGTTTTTTGTTCGAAATTCGAATTAGTCACATGATGTCAACAGTGAGTCGTCGTAAGTCTATTTGAATTAAGAGATCTCCTCATTTCCGAAAAGAATAAATCTTCTCGGAAAAAAAAAACAAATTAAACTATTCTCGACAGCCGCGATACCGCGTTTCATGTGGCCGAGCATAACGAAATTGAACTCTCTGTGCGAAATTATGAAATTATGGCATTATGAAAAAAAGGCGATTTTTTTCGAGCGTTAATAACCGTACATTAAATCTGATGAGTAATCCAAGCATTCGAATACACATTGAGATGGATCTAATGATAAACAGGTGTAACTCGACTGAATGAATTTTAGCATTTTCGTTTGTACCTTTGCTATGGGAAAATCCAAGTAGCTCTACTCACCTTGATCATCAAAAGGTAACTCCGATTAGATTTAGATTTTTGTGAATTTCGCCAAGCAGTAAAGAAGTTGATGGCGTCGGCGCCATGGATCGCGGAATACGAAATCATAACGCGCTGAGCATAAAAATCAAAAACTCATAAAATTATGTTATATGAGCCCCAGTCAGGCTACTTATGGACACAGATATATATTTTCTGATAAAGAATATCGAGAGAAAAAAAAACGCATTAGTAAAGGAGACGCGAAATACAGTTAGCTGAAAAAAAGAAACTCCCCAGACCAGAAAAATCTAAAGTGGCGAAAATTATGGTAATGATTATGAATATGAGAAGAAGGATAAGGGGAATATGCGAAGACCCCAATCTTTTTAGACCCATCGCAGGGAGAATTTTATTAACTACAAGAGGTAAAAATTATGTAAATTTTTTTATAGTTTGATCTTTTGTGATAATACGATATGGCTAAATTATAATTTCAAAGGGAAACGTGATCAGGGTTAAAGGAATTTTTGCTCCTTTGTTTTTTGTGGATGTGATCTCGTAGGAGATGTCGAAAAGAAGACTAGAAAATCAATTGGGTTTTTGGTATTTTGCCTCAATTTTGAGATTTTAAGAGTGTTATCAATCTTAAAATATAGGCCAAATCCTACAAAGTCTCAGTATTTTTGTAAATTAAATTAAAATTGGTAAAATTGACCAGGAAATTTTTGAGAACCCAATATTATCGTCTGGATGTCGATACCTTTAAAAATGATCATAACCTTATCTAAATTTGGCAAATAATGTGAATTTGAGGTCCCTGTTTCTTTTTATAATCTATATGATATATCATATAGGAGTATATTAGATTTAGTATATCCTTTGTAACGCAACAAATCCATCGTTCGACATAAAAATGAACTACACCAGGGTGTTTGGGATGACAAAAGATTTTTGATTTCCGCATGTCCGCACGTCCATCTGTCTGACTGTCTGTCTGTCTGTCCATCTGTCTGTCTGTCTGTCCATCCGTGAATACCACAACTTTCGAAAGGACTGAGCTAGAGACTTGAAATTTTTGCAGTTGCGTTTCTCGTACATAGAAAGGCTAAGCTCCTGAACGGGGAAAATCGAACCATTTCTTCCCCCTCTCTTATACAAACGGAACAGTTTTTGCAATCCTCTCGGAAACGACGGGTCGTATTGAAAAATGTGTAAAGGGAAAATGTGTCTAGAAAAAGATTTTACATAACTTATCCATACATCAAAATCCAGTTGGGCAATTTCTTCCCCCCTCCCCCATAGAAATGGAATACGTTTTTTTTCTATTTTCTCGAAAACGGTGCATAGTGTCAAAAACTTTATGAAGACGAAATGTGCTAAGAATTTGATTTTATATAACCGTTCCATGTATCAAAATCCAATCGTCTGTCCTCATATAGAGTATTTAATTATTGCCCCTGATAATTCAAGCTATAAGAAAAGCCTTTCTTATGTTTATTATAAGTTTATCTCAATTTAACTTTTTATTTTTTAAACGCGCGATAAATGTGGAATGAGCTTAAAATCATTAAAACCATTTTAAACAAAAAACAATAATTTCTTGCCCTTAAGTTTCAAATGTCAAAATACAAGTGTTGCCAGATTAATATAAATTACCATTTACACTCTTTCGCAACAAACGATTGAAAAAAAAAACACTCCTATAATAAATACTCCTATAATAGTGGCTCCTATAAAAAATGCAATAAAAATGGCGAAAAAGCTCATCCGGAGAATATAAATATGCTATGAGATCAACCTTAAAAAATCTGTAGAAAAAGCTTTTGCCAATAAGTAAATTGCCCTACCCCATATCCTTTAACATCCTTTCCAGCTAATTCGTAGGTATTTTCTGTAGTTTTTATCGAGTTTTTACTATTTATCCCAAAAAGAATAGAATTGCCCTCTAATGTACGTTCGACCCGATTTTTGCGTGTCGACGGATAGAGAGCGGAAGATAGCCTTACAATAAAATAATAAAAACTTTGAAAAAGTTTTTACTCCAACTTAGAACGTTTAAAATTTAAGATAATATTGATATTTTTGCGTTTTTTAAATGACCATAAAAACTATAATAATTCTTAAATGCGCTAAAAATTTAAAAATAACGTATATTCAGAGCGTGTACGTGTTGGGAAACTCCTTTACCCAGATAGTTTTAAACTACGGAATTTTACATCAAAAATTATAAATAATTCTAATAAGCTTTAATTTTAATCTTCTACAACTAATTTACGCTGACCGTAAAGTTTTCATTCATATTCCTCCTCGCTTCTATTAATTTCCATTTCCGATTGCATACAAAAACAAAATAAATTTTTCCAAACTGGAAATGAATTCGAAATTCGCCATAATGAAATTGTTTTGACTTTGACCCTCAAGCGAACATTGGGCCAGTCAACGGAGCAGCGACTTACGCATTCGCATTTAATTATGCAATATAAGCCGGTATTTTAATGGCGGAATTTCACATATATCGGAATATTTTTCGCATCTCGATCAAATCACAGCAGCGTCAAATCAACATCAACAAAATGTTGACCCGGACGACATTTTACACGGGAAGCCATTGTTTTGGGATTGACTCCATTAAATTCTGTAAGTTTTTTTTATTTTCATTTTGTGGAAATTTCAATTCAAACTGCTGTGGCATAAAAATAAATGGCGACTGATCATATCGTGCCGATCTCGTTAAGGGGCGGAAAAGGGTTGCCCGACGTACAAAAGGACAATTGATCGTACAGCGCGGTGACTTCAAATTTGAATCTGGATTCGAATTTAAGCGATTCGCTCGATTTAAGATGGAACTGAGCTGAATTTTTGCCTTTCTTGATGATTTTTTCGAGATTTGGACACGAGTCGCAAGTTTCGGGAGGTCAAGGAACCTTTTCTGCTTTTCTGCTCAGCCAAGCAACCAAAAATTGCCCGTGCAAAAGCAGCTCAGCAAGCGAAGCGATTCGAAATGAAGTTTAAAACTGAAGCTCCGAAGAGTTCTAAGGTTCAAATTGAAGTTGTTTTGGGGGGCAAGAAGAGCAGACGGAGTTTTTTCATCTTTCCAGAGAACTTGTTGCTCCATCGAGGCAATTTTAAGATGCTCGACGATGTGAAAAACCAGAATAAGAAAGTTGTCTTAGAACTGGAATATTTGCTCCGAGCTTGGCGGCTTCTTCTGCCCAGCCCCTGCACCCTCGAAATTATCCATGTTTTGAAGAAGGCAACGATAGATAGAATCTTTCCATGTCCCTACAAGTGGTACCACTATCCGAGTCTCTCCAGAATTCTTATGTTTTTCTTAACTTGATTTCGGGTTCTTGTATTCTTGTTTTTTTTTTTGCGCTGATTCTGGTTTAGTTGGGCAAGTTGCTGATTTCTTTTTGTGCGAGTTTTCTTCATTTTTCCTGCCTGCTTGACGGCCCCTTGCCCTAGAGAGAGCGGTTCTTCTCCAGTCCTGTGGGAAACAGAATCCACAACAAAATGGGATTTTAATTTGAAAAAGTTCTACGTTCTGTTTTGGTTGGCGAATTTTTTTTTTTTGTATCTTTTCTGTTTTGCTTTCAATTTTGTGTTTTCGTTGACCGAAAGTCGGTTTTTTGAGGTAGTTTAATTTTCCGTAATGGATTTTTTTTCGAGGAGTTATAAGGGGTTTCAGAAATTAAAAGGTTGGTCATGCACATTTCATCTGAAATTTAAATTTTTGCCCATTTATGCGAAAACAACAAAAATAAATTCTACCTTAACTACGAAAGATCAAAACTTGGTTATTAATTTCTTTTTTGCTAGAAATCTGAAAAAACTCAAGAAAGTTTTTGTTCATCTTTTGTAGATCATCTCAGATTTTTTTATTAGCAAATCTTCTGGGCGGCAAATAGCGAGACAGTCAACATTTTTTTAGACTAATGAATAAATAAATTTTAATAACAAATATGTAACCTGACAGTGAAACATTGTGTTAATTAGTTTAAGAGGCATATTTATTTTTTAGATATTACTTGAGCAAAAATTAATTTTAGAAAAAAACGTGTTATGCCACGAGTTATAGCCTTTTTCTTTAAAAAAAAAATTGGAAAGAGCGGATCGTGGAAAGAGCGGAGAGGAATCCAAAAATAATAAGTGTGACGTATTTTATATAAAGCACGATCTTCGCGTTTCGGGAAGAACGTTTTAATTTTCCAAATATATTTTGTCTGGGTGTTTTTTTTTTGATATTAAAAAACTTTAACTCGGCAATGACGGATCCAAGAGCTAATCTAACAAAAAAATACGCAAAGCCATTGCGGGAAATCAATTGGGAGATTTTCGAAAATTTGATGCTGGCAACAAAAAACCTTACAACTGTTATTAAATTTTAATAATTTTTTTAGAGCTGTGCGGCGGCAAAGAAAAAATATCTGATGTGAACAGCACATGACTTTTTATATAACATCTATGTTTCTGTACAATTTACACTATAAGCAGACGAATAAAATATCAGTTTAGATAAAAATATGAATTTTTATTTTACAAATATCACGATAACGGTAAAAAGATATCGATTTACGGTAAAAGCCTAAAATGTAGAGAATTTTAATACCTTTAATTTTGTCATTAACTGTTTTTCCCATTAACCGTTAGTTTGCAAGCAATTCGCAAAAATATATTTTTTTTTTAATTTTTAATGATAATATCTCGATAACGGTAAAAGATAGCAGATACTGGTAAAAGACAAAATTTCCGGGAATGCTATTCTCTTTGATTCATAGCATTAACCTGCCAAAAATCCGTTATTTTTCGAGATAATCGCAAAAAACTGATTTGTTTAAATAACGATATACGAGTATTTATATCGATAACGGCTTGAGATACGCAGTTGTAGTATAAGTTATAAATGTAGGAGATTTTATTGTCTTGTCAGACGTAAGACTTCTGAAAAACCCGTAGTTTCGGAGTAAATACCCAAAAATAAAATTGCGATTTTTAGAGATCCGCCATTTTGGTTGCTTCAGGTTAACGAATTTCCACCATAGGATCGTCCCATTTCTAACACCAAACATGCCTGTAAAATTTCATTGCTCTAGCTTTTTGAAAAATCTTGTACACAGGCTGACAGACTAACAGACAGACAAACAGCTAAACAGACTAACAGACTAACAGACTAACAGACTAACAGACTAACAGACTAACAGACTAACAGACTAACAGACTAACAGACTAACAGACTAACAGACTAACAGACTAACAGACTAACAGACTAACAGACTAACAGACTAACAGACTAACAGACTAACAGACTAACAGACTAACAGACTAACAGACTAACAGACTAATAGACTAACAGACTAACAGACTAACAGACTAACAGACTAACCGACTAACCGACTAACCGACTAACAGACTAGCAGACTAACAGACTAACAGACTAACAGACTAACAGACTAACAGACTAACAGACTAACAGACTAACAGACTAACAGACTAAAAGACTAACAGACTAACAGACTAACAGACTAACAGACTAACAGACTAACAGACTAACAGACTAACAGACTAATAGACTAACAGACTAACAGACTAACAGACTAACCGACTAACAGACTAACAGACTAACAGACTAACAGACTAACAGACTAACAGACTAACAGACTAACAGACTAACAGACTAACAGACTAACAGACTAACAGACTAACAGACTAACAGACTAACAGACTAACAGACTAACAGACTAACAGACTAACAGACTAACAGACTAACAGACTAACAGACTAATAGACTAACAGACTAACAGACTAACAGACTAACAGACTAACCGACTAACCGACTAACCGACTAACCGACTAACAGACTAGCAGACTAACAGACTAACAGACTAACAGACTAACAGACTAACAGACTAACAGACTAACAGACTAAAAGACTAACAGACTAACAGACTAACAGACTAACAGACTAACAGACTAACAGACTAACAGACTAACAGACTAATAGACTAACAGACTAACAGACTAACAGACTAACCGACTAACAGACTAACAGACTAACAGACTAACAGACTAACAGACTAACAGACTAACAGACTAACAGACTAACAGACTAACAGACTAACAGACTAACAGACTAACAGACTAACAGACTAACAGACTAACAGACTAACAGACTAACAGACTAACAGACTAACAGACTAACAGACTAACAGACTAACAGACTAATAGACTAACAGACTAACAGACTAACAGACTAACAGACTAACCGACTAACCGACTAACCGACTAACAGACTAGCAGACTAACAGACTAACAGACTAACAGACTAACAGACTAACAGACTAACAGACTAACAGACTAACAGACTAACAGACTAAAAGACTAACAGACTAACAGACTAACAGACTAACAGACTAACAGACTAACAGACTAACAGACTAACAGACTAATAGACTAACAGACTAACAGACTAACAGACTAACCGACTAACAGACTAACAGACTAACAGACTAACAGACTAACAGACTAACAGACTAACAGACTAACAGACTAACAGACTAACAGACTAACAGACTAACAGACTAACAGACTAACAGACTAACAGACTAACAGACTAACAGACTAACAGACTAACAGACTAACAGACTAACAGACTAACAGACTAAAAGACTAAAAGACTAACAGACTAACAGACTAACAGACTAACAGACCAACAGACTAACAGGCTATGTAGTACATTAAAAAAAATGTGGCGTAAACCAATATTAGAGTTGCCACAGTTAAATTATTACTTCACCCACTAGTTTGATCTTTTGCTATATATACAGTTCAAAAATTCAAAATTTTAGTATTTGCTAAATACAGTTTTTTCATATTTTTTATTTAAATGTTTGTTGAGTCCCTTATTTGAGTTACATACAAAAAAGGCTAAAGAAGCCAAGGCCCAATTTAGATTATCTATCACGACATTGGCTCAATGAAAAATTTTTTGTAACTGAAATTACGAGGTTCTTACAAACGAAACAAACAAAGTTTTACTTAGGTAAGTACTTTAAAAATAAAATATCCGGAAATGTTCCCTTGAATTTATTAAAAAAATATTAAATAAATTTACTTTAAGGAAGCAACGATCCACAATAATTACATCATAGGGCAAAAATCACGTGACATTAAAAGTACTACACAACTATCCACATATGCTTACTCATATTATAGTACGTGATTTTCAACTTATTTCCATTGTCCACCTTAATAAGTTTCGTGTGGAGAAGAACCTTTTTGAAGGTAATAAGGTTAACATAGTATAAGAAAATTACGCAACCATAAGCCTCCCATTGGCCATCAACAATGACAAACGTATGTGAATCGGTCGAAGCCAAGGTAAGCGATCAGAAAAAAAAACAACAACCAGACATAAAAACGTCGTCGTCTTTCAATAAAATTCGTAGTTCGTAGAAGAGGAGCCCGAGCTCCGTCAAAATCAAAGAAAACTGTTTAATGCGTATTCACATGGGTCTCTCAAGTCCACGAAAAGCAAAACAAACAAAATTCAAGCAAAAAACCACAAAAAAAAACCGACGCAGCCATGATAATAATAACTGTTCGTATTCGCAAGGGCCGCGCGGCTGATGGGAGTTTGTAATAACGGGCGAATATGGATGGACAGATAGATGGACACCTAGAATAGACAGACGAACGAAAAGAATGAACTGACGTACATCCAGATTAACGAATTGAGGTAGAATTCCTGCGAAACGCGTTTGCTTTCGATCGATTGGCTCCACGGCAAATCCTGACTATTCGTATTCGACAGAACAGCAGACAGGAGAATTGACGCGAAAAACCTCAGGAGTTTTCCATCGATATGATGCGATGGCAATCGTCAAATGAATCCCAAATACCTGTTATTGGCTCCCACAGAACATCAACCATCATCCACTAACCGATATAGAGTATAAAATATACAAGTAACTATGGTCAAAAGCCAAGCCATACGGCATCCAGAATTCAATACGAGAAAAACAAAAAAAAAAACTATAAAAAAAATTAAAAGTCCAATCACGTAATTTATGGTATTCCAGACAGGTTACCTTTACCTCTAGTTCTCTCTATGTGAAAATGCAAATATTGAAAGCCTTCTTATTTATTTATTTTTTTCAAATTCGAAAGAAAAAAAAATCGAGTTTTTTGTATGTTTTCTTTGTAAGAGCATTAAAAAACACATCAATCTTGCTGTGAATTCTGAATAAAAAATACTCAAACATTTCTTTAATTTGTTTTTTTTTTTTACAAATTTATTTTATTTTTTTATAATTTTATAGAAAATTTACCTAAACGAATCAACACAGGTAAGTTCTCTCTCTGCATGACAGAACCGGTTGAATTTTCATAGGACTTTGCTATTTGTCCGGGCCAAGACCAGGGCCGTCCCAAGACAAAGCGGCGCCCGGGCAAAGCCTGGGGTGTTATACAGGAACTCGAATCAAAAAGCTACTCGAATTGATAGTAATGATCGAAAAAAATCTTCTGTGGTATACTCTAGAACTCGATCGAGTTCCTCGTGTTGCTTTGGTAACGTTATTTTTGCCCTAAAACACATATGAAAAATAATAATCTTAAAATTTTAAGAGTAAACATAAAACTATTTACATATTTACTCGGTTGAATGACTTTTTTGTCTTCGCCGGCCTGAATCGCACAAGCAAATGTCACTTCAAAACCTCACTCGAAAACTCGATATTTGTCGCGTAAAGAATCGAAAGAAATCGCCCGAATTCGAGTTCATTAATCGCATTTTGTCGAACTCGAAAGAAATTTTACTCGATTCGAGTTCCTGAATAATGCCCCTGTATTTAAAAAAAATGGATGTAAATGCATTTGTTGTGTGTGCTCGGAAATTTGGAATGGTCGGACAGAGGGTTTGTCTCACAAATTTTGTCTGTGATTATCTAGATAAGAAGATATAATGGCATCTTAGTTCTTCGGTTTACAACAAAAATTGCGCAATAAAAAAGCACAATATGCAGAAATTTAAAAAAAACTGCGCTTAAAACTTGAATCAAATTTAAAAAATAAGTTTTTGACACAATAAAATTAGGGGCGGTCCATAAAATACGTCACGCAAATTTTCAGTCGTTCGAACCCCTCCCCCTGCTCTTCCAAGTTTTGTCACGCTTTTTTCAGGATGTTTTCAATGAAGTGCCGCTTTACCGCCGTCAAACTACCACAGACCCCCACCCCCCAAAATGACCTACACCAAGATGTTAGGCATGACAAAAGATTTTGATTTCCGCATGTCCGTCCGTCTGTCTGTCCATTTCTCTGTCCGACTGTTTGTCTGTCCGTCTGTCTGTCCGTCTGTCTGTCCGTCTGTCTGTCCTTCTGTCAGTCTGTCCGTCTGTCTCTCCGTCTGTCTGTCCGTCTATCTGTCCGTCTGTCTGTCTTTCGGTCTGTCTGTCGGTTTGTCTGTCCTGTCCGTCGGTCCGTCTGTCTGTCAGTGTAACCATAACTTTCAAAAGCATTGAGCTAGAGACTTGAAATTTTGTATAGTTACATTTCTCGTAAATGGCTATGCTAAGTTATTGAACGGACAAAAATTGGATCATTCCTTCCCCCCTCCCCCATATAAACGAAACAGCTTTTACTCGAAAACGGTGTGCCATATTGAACCTTTTTTTTCTCTGCGTGAGGTGAAACTAAATAAAATCTTGTAATGTTTGTTACAAAAGCTTTCATCACAAATTTTTTTTAAATAATAGAATTTACGTTCAATTATTTTCTACCTAAGTCTGTGCCAAAATCTTGCGGTCCAACAATCACACGATGATCACATCGAATCTTTTTAATTAGCAAAACACCGCACTCCCTTATACCCCGCTAACAAGATTCTGACCATTTGGACCATGTTTTGTGGTTCTTTTGATTTTTTTTATACCCACTAGATCTTTATTTCGACTAGTATTAAGCACTAAAAGATGAGATATGGTAGTTGTGAATCGTCCGAATTTTGTGCTTAATTGGTCGTTGAACTTTTCCATCTTCCACAGTGCCGATTCGAATCGGGAAATCTGGAAATCTTGTTGCGACCATATAGAATTTTAAAATTGCGGAATTGCGCTTTAAATCGAAAAGAAACGGTGCCAAAGAAATGAAAAACTATCAAATGTACACGTCTGTGGTGAATCTTTAAAACTGCTCAATTTTAATTTGATTTTCGCACGGGAATTTCCCTTCCGTCTTTAATACATACTCGTCGTGCGTTCATGTTGAAAACTTTTTTCCCCTTCGATGTGATGAAATCATTTAAAATTGAACTCGATGGAAGTTGAACTTCCTGTTCTGTATCTATTTTTACATTTATGGTTCCAGTATGGGAACGCATTAGAAGATCCGCTGGTCAAACGTGATCTACCTGGACCAGAAATCTTCGGGAAAATTGACTTCTCTTCGCGCCACTTTGAACTTCTGATCATAATTCGTCCATAATTTTTAACTCTTTCTCAATGCAAATATGGGAAAAAATCATTGCTAAAGATTATGAGGATGATGCACTGCGGTGTACTTCCCTATCGCGACTATCAATGCATTTGCATGCAACATTAACTGATTTTATGTTGGTTCCACATACGTGTTTCCAGGCCTGATTAGATTTTGGCTAACCAATATCGCATTGCAGTTGAATGCAACCTGGGGAGTGTATCCTGCCGTTTTCAAATCAACCGTTTGTCGAGATTTAAGATTTCCAACTGTAAAATTGATATGATATTCTGAAAAAGTGTTTTTCTTTTCCTATTCTTTCTCAACGCAGGCTTTCTTTAATTATTTCCGTGCAGCATCAATCATTTTGAAACGGAAAATGTCTTCAAATCGAGTTTCTTTATTAATCAAATATCGATACAACAAAAGTGTTAACATTATTTTGCAGTAATGCACTTAGAAGATTATTTATCACAATGATTAATTTCGGAAATTATAAGTTGAAAGCACCGTAAGTTATAATATTACTAATTAAAATTTCAGGTTTTCCAAATTTAAAAAAAAAATAGCATTTCAAGGATTAGAATATTTTACAAGCTTCGAGATGTTTCGGTATTTTATTAGAATTTTTATGATATTAAAAATAAATGTTCTTAATGTTAAATTTTTTTTTCTTTATTATTGATGAGAATTGTTTGTGCTTTGGCACATTTTTCCCTTACGGTAAATATTCATCTCAGATTTTATGCAAACTTTCGGCTTCGGTTTCGGCCAAAAACTGACCTTCTGTCCAACTCTTATTAATTCATCTCATAGACCATGTTCAGATTGGTTGAAATAGTCCGCCTAAATAGGACGGATGAAATATTGCTAAAAGAATTTCAAGTAATAGACCCCGTTCACATTAGTTGAAATAGTCCGCCTAAATCTGACAGAAACTGGCAACATTAGGGCAAGGTGAGGAAGTGGGACTGAGCCCCACTTCCTCACCTTGCCCTAATGTTGCCAGTTTCTGTCCTATTTAGGCGGACTATTTCAACCAATGTGAACAGGCTCATACACACAACCAGCAAAAAACCGTTATTTTTCGAAATAATCGCAAAAACAGATTTTTTTAAAATAACGGTATATCTCGATAACGGTTTGAAATACTCAGTTCTAGAAAAAAAAAATAACACTATTGTCTTCAAACTTACTGAAAAATGCGTAGTTTCGGAGTAAATCACGAAAAACGAAATTACAATTTAAAAATCCGCCATTTTGGTAACGTCCGGCTAACGGATTTTCACCAAAAGTAGATATTATCGTCCGATTTCAGGGCCAAGGCAATGTAGTAGTTTTTGAGAAATCTTGTACACAGTCTGACAGAAACAGACTGACAGAAACAGACTGACAGAAACAGACTAGACTGACAGACCGAAAGACATTTTTGTAATATGATTCCAATCGATGTTTTTTAGACAAAATTAATAAGTCGAGGTTTTTCATGAATACAAGACTTTATTATACTTCGTATAAGAAAGTAATATGCAATAAAACACCTCGCATCAAAGAATAAATAACTAAAAATCTTTGTAAAAATCTTTATATTTCTTCTGTTTTTCAAACATCTAAATCTCTTTTCATATAAAGAAATTCTGTTATGGGTCAACAACTTTTTGTAGAAATTGCCAGTTTTGGGCAGCAACAATACACGATGGAGCTTCTTTATTGACCCAAAGATTTTTATTTTGTTTCGCTATTGTGAGCACATTTTGGCCTATCATTATATTTTCGCTATTATTACGATAGTTTTTCAAAGGTTATTGACTTCCAAGCCAAGTTTCATTAAAAAAAAAGTTTTGTTGTTTTCAATATTCCATTTTAATAATTGCAATAATAATAAAATTATTAACTTGGTACACTTTTTGAATAAATCAGTGGGTCTACGTGGCTATAATGGATGCATACTTGATTCAAATTATAGCAGAATTTAAGTAGACTTCAGGCAGACATTCTTTAATTCACATTATTTATCTCTGCAGCACAATTAAACTTGAACCAATTCAGTTTTCGTTGTTATTTTTAGCAATAATAAAATTATAAAGACTTGTTTATGAGTTTAAAATCGTGAGAAAATCGTTTTTCCATGAGCGAAATGTAAGGATTTATTGGTTGTGAATTGTTTATTTACTCATATATGAATTTATGTTTGGACTTTTTTTTATTTAGTTACACAGTAGAATGGGTTTATGTATGAAAAATCTACTTTTTCAGGAATAATGAGAACGAATATAAACAAAATTATTCTTTTCGATCGTAAACGCAGGAATAAATGCTAATTGACTGCATCGGAGGAAATTTTGTAGTTAAAACAATTAATTTTGGGGGAAAATTTTAATGTTTCTGTCGAGGAAAATGAAGAAGAAATTTGTTTAACCGTAAATAAATCATTTTCCCATATATGTAGGCATCAGAAAATTTTATTATCCAGAAATGTGTAGTTTCCATAATCCAGCATAGCTTCCATGAGAATCAAAAAAAAAGATGTTAAAAGATTTCATGGGGGAAATAATTAATGTTAAACGACTTTAATTTGTAACTTGATTAGCGGTAGTTTTATTCTTTTAAAACACGTGGATAGCAATCATATTTAAAGCTTATAGATTTTTTCTCTGGGTATTGGATAACAGTTGAAAATAACTTAAATTCAATTCTTACTAATACTCTTTAGCTAAAATTTAAAAAAAACTTGTTATTTTACACACACTAAGTGTAAAATTACAATTCAAAGTGTAAGTCCACATTTGTTATGTAAAATCGCAAAATTGTGTTGTAAAATTACGATTTCGGCTAATGTTAATTCACATCTCAGTATTGTAAAATCACAATTAGTCTGTAGTTTTACAATACTACGAATGTAAAATATTTCATGGATTATTCCTAAAAAATATTTGCTGAAATAGAAAAGGAGTTTCAATTTCACTTGTAAATTAAAAACTATTGCACTATTTTTTTAAAAATATTCAAAACTGATATTTTTAAATTCGTTTCCTAAAAAAATAGTGCAATCATATCTTCATTTAGAAAGTTTGTATTGCTTTTGTTAAATTTTTTAGCCCGATGTTTTCAGATTTTAAACAAATAATTCCTTTTTTTCAATACATTGAAAAATTGTTTTATATGTATATCATTGTAGGTTGGTTCAATGCCATTCCACATTAAGTAGAATCTATATTTTCACCATTTCAGCCTTGTAAGGATATTATAACGCCCTGTTAGGATACCGTGACTATCCTTTTCCTCAAATTTTCCGGGAAAAATCTCATCTGGTGGTTTTTGGGGTCGCTGAATCCAATTCTAATGCTAAGAAGTCTGTAAGGATAACTGAATGTCCTATAAGGATGCAGTGATTAGTCATATTAATCAAATACAAATTACTAAAAAGAATAAAAAAATATTTTTTTGCGTATTTTGTGGTAAAAAGAATTTGCTGTGTATCAGAAATACAAGCGAGATAAAAGCAGAAAAAATAAAATAAAATAAATATTTATCCCGTTTTTATTTCTGATACACAGCGCCCAAAAAATTGTTTTTTCCACTTTAGTACATTTTTTTTAAATAAAAGCTTTTTAATTTTGTTTTTAATTTTTTTAGGTCCTACCCAAACTTAAAGAATTTACATTTAAAGCGAGAAAGAATTACATGACAGTAAGGGTATTCACAGTCCTCTTTTAAATTGCGGGTAAATTTACCGCTCGGTAATTCAGTCAAATTTAACAGATTTTTACCGAGACGGTAACTTGGTTCATGTAAAAATGAATTACCGCATTCGGTAATTGTAGACATGCCTTGAGTCGTGTTTTCCGGCCCGGTTATTCGGTATCAAGAATCAACCGCGAGTGGCGCTAGTAATGTTTTTAGTTGTCAAACTTTCTCGGTGGTTTTTTGTTAATCTCATCGGACTGCAAATATTTTCAGAAATTCAAAAAAATACATCAAACGTGGATTTAAAGGTATGTGACATATTTTACAATCAAATTCGCAGTTCACGTATCCAATAAAAGCGCTGTTTTCAAATCTGTGCTGTGGGATGTTCACAGCAGAATATTTTCAGTCTTTTAATATTACCGAAAACACCGAATACCCAAAATTAAAAGAGGACTGTGAATACCCTTAGTATGGCAATTATGAATTTTTCTCTTGTTTTCTTAAATTCTTTTAAATATCTCAAAATTCCATGAACTTGCGGAATTTAAAGCCAGATACATCATCGGGAAAACACATTTCCATTTGATTCCGAAAAGTGCTGTAATTTATTAATATTGTATGTTTTCAAATGTGAAATAATCAAAATTCTCTGAGACCATTCAAAAATTAGCTTCTGCACAGCAAAAATTTTATTTTATTAGTTATAAAAGTGTTGTTTGCTTTATTAGACACCATTAGAAACTCAACGATGGACCGATAGAATCCGTCGATAACGATTTCCAGAAGAATGGTGAAAATTTTCACAGACTCCATTCGCAGATCGTCTAAGGTTTACAAAAGAAAACTGATTTTCATATTGTGATGGATTTATGGATGCTATTCAATGATATCATGTTGGTATTTCACTTCAAGAATTTTCAAAAGAATAATCTTGGTTAGATTTTCGTCTTGATTTATAAAAGAAAAGCGATGAAGACATATTTATGACTGTAAGTTTGCTATACGAATTCGCGAAAATGGAATTTTCAATTATAATCGATGAATAGAGAGTACCGTGCGATCAACTGTAACGCGAATAAATTTTTTTATTAAAATTTTTTTTTATCCAGATTGATCGTCATCAGGAGTTTTTGTGTTACGATAACAAACAACAACCCATTAGCAACATTCATTCAATATGTGTACGACACGATGAAAAAGCATAAAACGTCGATAAGACGCGGTAACAGAATTTCTTCTTTAAGAATGAATTATTTTTCAATGGCGATTAGCAGCCAAAGTATTGCCATAAATCACAAAATCTCTTTGATATTCATCTAATTTACTTAGAAACACAATCCATTTTTAGTTTTTTTTTTCAACTTTATTACTTCGTTAAGGTCGATTTTAGTTTCATGTTTTTTGATCTAGAATGGAATTAGTTCGTCAAAATGCTGTTAGATTTTATTGGCGAACATACAAAAGAGCTAAGCGACGAACTTGATATAAAACCATTGAGATTTGATTTGGTTGCGGTTTGCTATTATCAACAAACACGTCATTTTTAATGTTTCTCACAAAAACGTATTAAATGTAAACAATTTCAAGTAATTAGAAACATGTTTTACATCGTTTTATGCACTTCTTATAATGCTTTCACCAAATCTGATTTTATTTCCCCAGACGGTAATAAAAATGCCATAAATGCAGAGGAATTTTCGAAAATTGATTTTAATATTCTACGTTTTTCAAAGATTTTCAATTTTTAAACTATTAAAAACCTGCATTATTTTAAAAAGAAAGAAAGCTTTCCATTTGAATCACATTTCGTCACTACTGTTATTTTAATACCATTGAAGATTTAAATTATACAATTGAAATCTTACAGTAATTCAATTAATTTCAATTTTTATTAATAGCGCAAACATTTATTAAAACTCCATTAAAAGTTCATTTGAATAAAAATTAAACCACCTGTTGTGTTTCATTTATTTATGCATTACCAACGCTTTTTGATAAATTTATTTCAGGTGATGTGGTGATGTGATGCGATTTAAATAAGTAAAAAATCTGCAAATATTGAGTTTCATGTGAGTGTTTGCCGTTTTATCCGTAGGTGGTTATTGTCGGATGATTTCGTTTAAGAAACCGTTTAATGTATTTTGAAGGACAATGGCAACATTTTCAATTAATTTGCATTAAAAATTGATGAAATAAAAAGAATTGTTGAGATTGTTTTCATTGGGTTGTAAATAACTTTAATTCTGTGCTGTTATTTTTATCTGTAAAGAAATAATTTCAATTATTATTACCTTTTTTATTGACTGAGAAATCACCCCTGCTGTATAACCCCTAGGGAAAATCTACATTGAACGTATGGAAATTTTATTTGAATGTAATGTTATTGACTGTAGTTTAAAATTTACTGATCTTACAGTCAACAAAGCTGCCATCTATAGCATTCAGCACCGAGACAATTTTAAGGAACCGGGTTTCGGCGCTAGAATCTTCGAGAACCGGGTACCCGGTTCTGGAACCGGTGCTGAAAATGTAAATAAAAAATAAGAAATTACCAATAAGAAATTACCAATAAGAAATTACAGTTAAAAAAATCACTTTTTGAATAACTCTGTGGCATTAGAAGAAAACATCATATTTGATTTTTTTTCATCGAGTGTATGACCATAGTTTAACTAGTTAGGAAACCTAGGGATTTTTCCGTGTACCTACGTTGGAGTAAAGCTAGCATCAGACGAGCACACAAAACCTTACCACGTGTGATGACTGGCGTAATTTTGACGTCACAAAATTGTAACACCAGTTAACACCGTCTGATAACTTAAATTGTGACAGAATTTTTGTTTACACACCGTGGGATAACCTGTGTTACGACAATTTTTTTGACGTGTGTTAAACGAATTTTGCCTCCGTCTGATAACCCTGTGTAAAACGTGGTATGTGTTTTGACATTTTTCGGTCTGTGTTAAGACTGTGGGAAAATGTCCCAATGTGTAAACTGGCATGAGTTCGTGCCATTTCACACGCACTGTGTTATAGCGAATATCTTAAAAACGGTGCATCTTATCAAAAAAGTGCAAGAACAAAAGTCGTTTAGGATATAGTTCTACATAAAACTCCCATACATCAAAATCCGATTCGGAGAATTTTAAAAAAATCTTGTTGAAAAGTTTGACTTCAAAATGGAATTTTGATACAACTGTTCATTGTTCAATTAAACTTCAAATAATGCCATATCACCAAACGGGTTTTCAATTACAGCTTTTGTTATGTTTCTATCTGCCACTTCACCAATTGTTAGCAAATTATCGAATTGGCCGACATCCGTAAGAAATTCCGATACAATTCGGGTTCTTCAGAGCGCAATTCCACCATCAATTTGGCAAAGAAACCCTCCTTCTCGCGACGCGACACCCAATCCTTTGTCCAACAACTGCGCTTTCGACCCATTGACTCGTCGTCGTCGTCGTCACTGCTTTCCAAAATATAGGCTGCCAAAACCGCCATATCCATCATCTCCTCATATTTCCTTTTTAACATTTTGATTTAATTTGATTTTTCTTCACAAATTTAAAATAACGCACAATTTTGACAAGCAATGACCGAGAAAAATACACAAAATGTCAGAGAGCTATCACACCGTCTGATAGCTAATCAGTGTGTCAGACGATTTCGACTGCTGTCACACGTCTTTCATCATCACACCTTTTGAGACGTTTCACTCCGTCTGATAACTACTCAATCTGCGTAACACAGTGTGTAATTGTGTGACAAAATTTCGTGGGAAGACTAGCGACGTTAACACGTTTTGGGACAAAAATCCGATTGTGTGGAAAAAAATTTCACACCGTCTGATAGCAACACTTTTCAAGTGTAAGGACGTGTCGTGTCAGATGTGTTTGAAATGTGTTTTGAGTTTTTTTCGTGACGTCAGTCATCACACGTGTGACGGTTTTGTGTGCTCGTCTGATGCTATAGCTTAAAGATAACCGATATACTCGTGGACGCGGTTTTTCTTTCTTTCCTATGCGTAAATTACCAACAAAACACAACACATGTAAAACCTATAGCCACATTTTCATACACCACCAACACATGCAATCTTCCGACAGCGGAAGACAGCGGAAGATTGTCGGAAGATTGCATGTGTTGGTGGTGTATGAAAATGTGGCTATAGGTTTTACATGTGTTGTGTTTTGTTGGTAATTTACGCATAGGAAAGAAAGAAAAACCGCGTCCACGAGTATATCGGTTATCTTTACTCCAACGTAGGTACACGGAAAAATCCCTAGGTTTCCTAACTAGTTAAACTATGGTATGACAGCAGAAAGAGGAAGTAAGACAACAAAACCAATTTCTATAGTGTAGTGCTTACTCTAGTGGAAGTTAATGAGGAACATAAAAAAACCATTTTAACTTTACAGGAAATTTAATACTTTCTGTGAGCGCATATAAATCTATTATATTGTCGTTGTTTTAAAGAGACTTTGTAAAGAAAATGTAATCGGATGGCTTAATTTTGCATTAATCTTTTAATTTACAGTTATTATTAACAGAAATACGTACTTACAACGAACGAACAGCAGCGAACGAACAGTATTTTGATATTTTAGCATGTAAGAAATTGCTTGCTTTCAGCACCGAAAACCGGGTAATTTTACCCAATTCAAACCCGGTTTTCGGTTCCAGAAAATGGCCGGGATTCCCGGGTACCCGGGTTTCGGGTACCCGGGATTGAATGCTCTACTGCCATCCTAAGTTAAATATTTTTTTGACCTCGTAGAAATGAAAAATTAACGGTCATTTTTTGTAACGAACTAAAATTAATTCTCTCAGTTAGAAGTTTAATCACAGTTTTTATGTTCCGTCGCGAAAAATTTGTTTGGACCATTAAACGTTAAAACCTTTAACAAATTTCCTTTCGACGAACGAAAATTGAAAAACTTTTTTTGGAGAACTAAAATGAAAAAAAAATTCCTGTAAAGGAACCGATCTTTCAAAATTGGTAACCCCCGCCCCCTTTCCATGAAAATAATATCACTTTTAGCACTGTAAAGCGCATTATCCAGCACATTATCCAACAAAAAAATTGTTATTTTAACAAAAATAAACTGACAAATGATTTTTTGTAAAAACAAATAAACCACAATTGTGAAATTAACAATGCCTAATTTCTCAAAATGACAAAAAAATTGTTATATTTACAAATTTTTGTTTGAACGTGGTTTTTGTTTAAAAATCGTGAAAAGTATGATATAACGTAGAGAAACAGGGGTTCGAAAACAACAAAATTAGCATACCGTGTTTTATGAACAGCACATTTTCAATATTTTGACTACCCGCCTGAGGAGCTAATTTTTATTGCATGCAAAATATGTATCGTTGCCGAATTGTTCAAATATCTATAACAATTAGTGCTTCAGAAGAAATAATGAAATATTCATTAGAACTCATAGGAGATGAAAGAAATGCGCCGCAGAGAAAATTTTAGTTCATTCGTGCTAAAAGCGCCACCTCAGGAAATATTCTAGAACCCAGGCTGAGGCCGGTATATTGGTTTGTAAAATTGACTTCGATCCATGTGGCGATTTTTCGCCCTTCATCCTCCTTCCTCTTGGACCATATGCAGAAAAAATTCAAAATAATAGCCAAATTTTTAAGTTTCGTGAAAAACAGTTCAGTTATTTATTATTTTTTATAGATCTTCATATGTTTTATCTACGTGTAATTTAAGGGGTAAAACAATATAACGTTTTCTAATTTTCCTTTAAAAAATATACAGGGGTGGCTCCACATAACTTATTTTCGGTTGACTAACTAGTCGGAGGAAATCTTTATTCGACCAAAAATGATTAAACAGATATTGAGGGTATTCACAATCCTCTTCGGTATTCGGTATTCGGTATTTTCGGTAATATTAAAAGACTGAAAATATTCTGCTGTGAACATCCCACAGCACAGATTTGAGAACAGCGCTTTTATTTGATACGTGACCAAATCATGAACTGCGAATTTGATTGTAAAATATATCACATACCTTTAAATCCATGTTTGATGTATTCTTTTGAATTTCTATTGTGCCAAAGGCTATCAACATTGAAAAAAATTGCAGTCCGATGAGATAACCAGCGAAAAAATTTGACAACTAAAAACATTACTAGCGCCACTCGCGGTTGATTCTTGATACCGAATACCGAGGCTGAAAAACACGACTCGAGGCATGTATACAATTACCGAATCCGGTAATTCATTTTTACATGAACCAAATTACCGTCTCGGTAAAAATCTGTTAAATTTGACTGAATTACCGAGCGGTAAATTTACCCGCATTTTAAAAGAGGACTGTGAATTCCCTCAATAAGAGTATTTTCTCGGTAATTTGGGGTCGCTAAATTTGTAGTGTGGACCGGAATGATTGTCGGCCTGTTTAATCAGTTTTGGTCGAATAAAGATTTCCTTCGACTAGTTAGACCATCGAAAATAAGTTTCATGAAACCACCCCTAAATATTTTTTTAATAAACAATGTTCTGGCGCAAATTTGGGCTAATAATTTTAAAATTACCGATCCACAAGGCTTGGCAGATAATGTCGAAAGCTTATATGCGTTGTTCCCCTCCCAATCCTAAAAAAATATGATAGATTTCCACTAAGAAAAAAGAATTTACTTGAGCCAAGTCAATTTTTTGAAAAGTAAACTATTTACCCTATTGAACCAAACTGAGGGAAATTTTTTTCTATAAAGAACAAATGTGACATTTGTAAGGTTTTTCTATTTTTAACAATGGACAGGAAATAACATTTCATGATTTTATCATATGAAAGTGCTTATTAGTCTAAATTAGTGTATATTTGTTAGAGGATGTAAAGTTGTTTTTAATCGTATAGCCGAGGATCGAATATGTATAGACCTTACATGATACAAGTCTGGCATCTTTATCGATTGCTCCAACGAGATTCAAGTAGGATTGACACTTAAAACGGGAGGCACAAGTGACTGTGTCACTGAATATTTTAACACCTAGTGCTAAAGAAATTGGATCAGTTTACCTTGAGCAGACAAACTTCCGAAAAGAAAAAAAAACATCTACAAGAGATAAAAATTTAATTCGGTGCTTTTTTTCGAATTTGGTGAAAAACAGTTTTACCTGGCGAACGAAATTTTTTTCTTCAGTATCACTCCGTGAAAAAGTTTGATATTTATAGGGAAAATTTTGTTTCAAGAACAAAATTAGTTCCCCTCCAGGAGTTAAAAAATTGGCATTTTGTACCTATGTATATCCAAACAGTTCGTCTGTTTTAGCCAAAAGTTTGTTTCTGAAAGACAAACCATTTTTTAATTTACTGCTGGAGAGATGGTCTACAGCGATAAACTTTTGGTTGGGGCAGAGAAAGTTTGGCTAGCAGACAGAAAGTTTGGCTTTCTCAAACAAACGAAAATTGTCCCTTTTTTCTCAGTGCATACTTGTAGCTGTTCACCTAATTTTATTTTACTCATACATTCATTTCTATTCCAAAAAATTTCAAATAGAGTACCTATTTTTTTTCTTAAGACCACACTTCTAAGGAGCTTAGAATTTTTAGAATATTTTCGAGAACGCCTACTTGAAAAACCTTTGAATTCTTTATTTTGCATGTAATTCCTTAAACTTACATTTTCATAGTACGATTGCAAATTACAGGTGCTCTGATTCCTCGCTAAAAAAAAGAACAAACCTGAACAACTTTGTTTCAAAACACAGAAAAAAACAACATTCTGAAATGGATGTTTTGTTGGTATCAAAAATCCCATTATGCTGGTACCACATCCATTACTTTGTGGTATTATTCACATCTGTTTCGTTTCTAGGAAAGCAAATTACACTCGTTTTTTGTTCGCCAACATCCCAGAAGAACGCCGCGAAAAAAACACGCGAATTAAATTTTTCTGCTGATGTTGTTTGTATGTTTATGTGTTGAAAATTCGCAAGATCCAAAAAACTGCTCATCACATAATTTTCTATTGTCTTAGCAAGGTGCCTCCAAAGAGTTAGTCACGGTAACAATTTTCATCGCCGCGGTGCCAACTCGACCGAGAATTCCCTCCGTTGTGGTCGTGTAGATAACCACCATAGAATATTTTTTTAAAAAACCTGGGGTCCCGCAGAGTATAGTATCCAAGTCTGAATATGTATGTAGATAAGACCGAAAAATACAAGACTTGCAGCCACTTGGCTAGGAAACAATCCGCGTTTGTAATTGGGCTCATTTCGACGTGCAGGTAAAATTCAACATTTTGCGGGGGAAGAGGGTGAACTTCTTATAGTTCGTCTACCATCATCCTATGTTGCTTCGAAAACATTTAATTGAGGAAGGTAGTAAAAGGGTTGCTGGAAGAACACCTGAATTAAACATTTTGTCTGGTATGCGCCTTTATTTCTTGTAAGATTCACTTCGGTTCGGTTGAATCTTTGGAGGTGAACAGTGAACACATAATGAAATGCGGTAACAATCACGACACAAACCGTTGCCAGAAGACGAGACACCGTAGCGGCGACAACGAAAATGATAGCAGGGGAAGAGTCAGAGGAGCAACGAAAACGATGGCTGCAGTGACTTTTAATATTAGGTAATGTCAATGACGAGATAGCTGAAGGCCTAGGCCAAGTCGAGGTGTCGCCTCAATTGTGAACTGTACACAGGGAAAAAAAACAATGCAAATAATGCGGTATACTAAACTAGTTGGGGTATTCGATTTTCATGTGCCTGAGTTTTGTGAGGAAGATACTGAGAAGGATACTGACATGAGGGGGGACGATTCCGGAGACTCTACAATGACGAGGTCTATGAAAGATATTAGGACGTGTCCGTAGTCAAGTTCATAAGACTCAACAGACTCCTGTGGGCTGGTCATGTCACTCGAATGAGTGAAAGTGGCCCGGCTCGGAAAGTCTTCTGCGGCAGGTTATTAACAACAAGGCGAGGAGAAAGACCCAACCTCAGATGGCAAGGCGGCGTTGATCAGAATGCGAAGAGAATCGGGATGCAAAACTATGGAGGACATCGGCACGTGACCGGGACCTCTGGCGAGAGACATTGCGGCAGGCCAAGATCGGAAACCGGTTGTAGTGCCGAGAGAGAGAGAGAGAGGGAGGGAGAGAGAGAGAGAGAGGGAGAGACAGAGACAGACACCGAGAGAGAGAGAGAGAGAGAGAGAGAGGAGAGAGAGAGAGGAGAGAGAGAGAGAGAGAGAGAGAGAGAGTTCTAAAAAAATCTGGATACTCATTTAGGAATTAAACATTTCAATACATTTTTTAGGTTTTTTCAAACAAAATTTGATTGATCCAAAACAGAGAAAAGGCTCAGGGACCAAGAGAGATCACAACTGTCTCAAAAGAACACTATTCGTTAAACGATGCCCAAAATTCATATCTTTTACAGACGGCCAAGTATGGGCAGATACGGTGAAACCAGTGTAAAGCCCAATTCAGACTAACGATTACGATTGCGATTACGATTGAAGATTTCGATCGGATAAAACGGTTGTTAAATTTTCTAATGGTCCCAAAACTTTTCGAGAGGGGCCAAAATTTTGATATTCAGGACTAGATGAACCGTTTTTTATTTAAAAGACTGATTTTGGGTTTTTAGTACGAGTAGTCTTTCAGAAATATTTTAAGTTTACTGCATTAGAATTTTTTACCGTGTATTAACTTCCCCAATTGAATTCACCTGTGCCGCTTGAAGGCTTTTATAAATCACTAACTTTGTTGGCTTAACGTTGGTGACTGTGTACTTCCAATAAACCACCGAAGACAATGGAAATTTCGCTGTACTATCCACCATATTGAACTTGCGTCTACTTTGACTCTTTTTCTTGGGATCTGGAAATTTCCGTCATTTATGTGAATCGATCTACATCCGCTTTCCTCAACAAACCTAAACTCTGGTAAACACCGCCGCTCTGTGCATCGTCACTTTCAAATGATGTAACATTCCGGCAAAAAGTTTAACCACTTCTGCTGTAACAGATTAATGGTGCTGCAATGACGATTGACGCTGAAGATGGCGTTTGGCGTCGTGGAAAAATTCAATTTGAAATCTTTTGGGATTGGTTCGATGTTTGACTGCCTCTTCGCTAATGATTTGCGATTTGGCGGTGCATCATTTTTGATCTTGACTAATGTCGGGACCTTCACTTTGAAAGTTTGAACAGAAAAAAATTGTTTATCACTGGGTGAGGCGAAATGTTTCGCTGCATAGATGTGCACCTTCAAACGGATTTAACCGAGCAATTTGAATTTTATCATTCAATTTGGCACTTCAATGTTAAGCTGATAACGATGTGTTATTTTTTGTCGATTGCAATAAAGCCAGGAACTGAAGTGTGATGTGCAAAAAAAAAGTTCTAATGTCGTTTGCATTCGGAAAGTTTTGAATTATTTGCAGGTATCTAACGGTAATAAATAAATCTTGAAGATTTAAAAATCAAGATACGATCCCATTCGTAAGGTAGTGACACTCTCTAGCATTGAAATTGAAAATTAATTTTTAAACGTGTTTGAATTAAAACATTTCAACACTGGTGAATATTGTAACTACTAATTTAACTTCCAACGGTAATATTTTTTATCCTATTTTTTATAGATAAATATGTGAGAGCGTCTATCATCTGTGTATCTTATCTATCTTCTATCTATCTTATCTATCTAATATACATATATAAATACTAGGGGCTTCGCGGTCCAACTGCTAACGGAGCGGACTTCTGCCTCCCTTTCTTCATTTGCCTGCGGCCTTGGAAAATTCAAAACATAAATAATATCCATTAAAGGTTGAAGGACCAATAAAAATATTAAGTGAATAAATTCAAAAAACCCCAATTTATCACAACCAATTAATAATTGGCTATTCAATCTATATTTGAACCTGTCACAAATGAATTTTTGAAATTTTTGACCATATCGCTTCAATAAAATGGAAAATTCGACAAATATGCCAAAATTCTGATTTTTTGATGACATCAATACGAATAATCTCTGAAAGTTTCATTCAGTAATCCCAACGCATCTTATTAATGCTTGTTAATGAATTCATGGTACATGAGTTAACAGAGATGGGACGAAGAACCTTAGGTCAACTTGTGACCTAAAACCTGCTCCTTGATGCCAGTAAGCTCCCTTGAAAGTTTCACCCAAATCGATTCAGTGGTTCTCGACTTTTAAGAGAACAGACATACAGACAGGTACACAAGCCTATTATATGTATAATAGATAAAATTATCTTCCTGTCTGTACATTATGACGATTGATCTTATATTTATTTTTTACACTAATCTGGACCAGTTATTGTCAAAACCGGTTTTTATTCAATTTTTGTCTCTTTGTTTTCGCATCACGTTAAAACCGCTGAACAGATTTTAATGAAACTTTATAGTTATGTTAATGATATATTGGAATGAAACATACGCTATACATTTTTTTAAAAGACCACTTCCTCTACCCCTTCCCATACAAATTGAACAGTATTTTGTGATTTTCTTGAAAACGGTGCAACGTATTGGAAATATTATAGACAAAATTTTGCATAACTCTTCTATAAAGCAAACATTTTTGACAGCTGGGTTTTCTTCCATGAGACAAGTGTTGCCCTACATGTGTTTAGTTATAGGAAAAGCCCTATTTTAGCCTGTGACTATCAACTTTGACTATTATCACGACCGCTGCTGTTGATACATTCTAAAGCCTTACAAATGTTGCAATCACATTTCTCATTTGCAATGGACAGTAGGTGCAGCAGCGTGGAAGAAAACTACCCACCTTTATCCTATGAATTTTAATTCCTGCTATAAAACGACGCATTTCTTAAGTCATTTTTTATTGTACCCACTGGCCTAATGTAAAAACCGTCTTTTAATAGATTTAACTTCAATAGATTAAGCAAAGATTTGATTATATGACGATTTAACAATCGATTATTACCCACAGTTCTTTTAATGGTACTATTCTGACAGCCTGCCACAGTTTAGAACAAAATTAAATTTAAAAAAAAACCTTCAGTATTTACCACTTCTGACATTTAAATTGTTTTCGCTACTTCCGAGCAAAAAATCACCACTTCTAAGACTTAATTATTTGTGCAGTAAAAAAACCAATACAGCTTGAATACCACCTCCTGTGCAAATAAACGGCTATGATTGAGTCACAAAAAAGTCTAATTCGTGAAAAAATGATCTTCCAACAATGGAGAACAAGCAGATTAGAACACCGTGGTTTTAAAACATTAAGGTACAGAGTTTATATAATAATTTATTGTGTAGCCACATTACACTGAGAAAAATGGAGTAAAAGTTTCACACGTGCCGCAGGACTATTTTAGCTATTGCCGGCTAAGTTCATCTATATGAGGTGTCTGTTCACCTACAGCTGGCATTTGTCAACTTGGAGCAAGTGAAGTTCGCCTGAGATAGTAGAAACCGTTTGCCTGCGGCAGGGATTGCTGCAAGAGATTGTAAATTTTAGCATGCTTAAAAGAGGTTAACAGTTTTCTCAGGTCAGATGAACATTATAAAACTGCACAAGGGAAACTTAAAAATGGGCGAGCAAACCACCTGCCACAGGTAAACAAAAAAATATGTTTGTGCTACAAGCACGTGTAAAGTATTGTCAAAAAATAATTTTCTTTCGCTTATAATTCGCACATGTTTTGTGAACTCAGAGTATATAAAGCTTGTTCACGTTGAGTTGAGTATTCACCGATCGGGTCTATCGGACTCATCGAATTGCTCACTTGGCAAGTAAGTGCCCTACCTTTCAACATTTTTTTGCCAAAATTTTACACACTGTGTAAGTGTTTCTCTACTGTTACTGAAACTTCACCTGGACTAGCTGTATAACGTTGTAAAGCATTGTAAATTCGAGGAAAGTTCATTTGACCAAAAAATCGACAGCGGTGGGCGAACTTTTTCTCTGAAGAAACCAAATTAATCCTTTTTGGGTTATCTAAAAGCTTGTAAAAGGAATTAAAAAAAGAAAATTTTTGGTGTGGTTACCACATAAACTTTTTATATTAACATAACTTTATTTAGGCGTGTTCTACAGTTACAGCTAAACAGGCCGTAGAGCCCCGGAAGGACACCTTTTCAATGATAGTCCTAAAAATGAAAGCTTGCACAAATCTCAATGCCGCAGACATCCTAGAGTGCCTTTTCTTGTAAGAGACTCAAAAAGCGGGTTCTCTGGACCCAGTAATGGTGAGATATTAAGGATGTTGAAGAAAGTTAAAACCCTCAACTCCCAGATTTACGCAAATTTGATACCTAAAGTGGTTTCTGGCTCAGAAATGAATATCTCGAATTCGGGAGAACTGATTTTCATCAAACTTCACAGCTCCTCGAAATAGCAGAGTTTTGTCCTATTATATACGCCGCCGTTCATAAAGGTAAGAATTTAAAAACCGATTTTTTGTAAAACATTTTTGAATTGACTCAAACATGCTAAAAAAAAGCCTCGTTGTTAAATACCGCAGAATTACAAGTAAAAACAATTCTTTATTATATTTCTTATAGTATAAAAGTAAAAAAAACGAATTTCAACAGCGATCAGACCGCAATAATAATCTATTATGGACTTCGGTTTCGCTGGTTTCGTTCTAAAAACCGATCTTCAGCCTAGCCCCGAGCGTTTAGGTTTCCTAGCTCTGACACATGCAAACAACAAGCCTAGAATTCGATTGTACCAAGTCTTAAGAACCCTCTTGAAGATCACTGAAGATCAGCAAAAAAAATCTCATGATTGTCAGAGTCTCAGGTATTTCTTTCATTGATCGTGCAGCACTATTGAGTATACTTTTCCTACCTGTAGATTGAAGAACTTGCGCGATCCTCCTCACACGTCGTTCTTCCAATGCAAACCAACTGATCGTGAATCGTGAAGATCACTCTCCCAGCAATGTTAGTGATTTCTGAACACGTGTGTATGTGTTTCCGTGCACAATCGAATCGAACAGGTAAATCAGGTAATGACGGACTTTGCGGTTCCCGTAAGCTTTGAGAGCGGACTCGCTCAGAACGATTCGAACTGTCCAGCGATCGTGAAATTGGTGTTAGTAAGTAAATGAATGAAGTATCAAAGCTCCCGCTAGGTTTTCACGTTAGTCGAGAGAGTGAGAGCGAAATTCGCCCCAAACCAGAGAGTGATCGCTTACCTAGTGGACCAACCGCGGCTGTTGGACTGGGGCCGAGTTGACCAACACAGGCTCACGACTAGCTGTAAATGGCGTTTGGTAAACAAAAAGCACAACAAACGAGAGTGTTTTCTTATGGCAGCACCGCGCGGCAGCGAGAAAAAAACGTTATATTGGAGACGTCATAGCGATATTTTACTTCGCAGATAGTGTGGTTGGTTCTTACCTGTAGCACGTTCTTTGTTGGTATTTTCAGGTGTTGCGGGTTTTCTTGTATGCTGCAGCGAAGCTTCTCTGATGTGTAGGTTTCGGTGGTGAAGATAGGCGCACTCTAGGAGCAGTTTCCAAGTCGGACGAGTATTTTGTTTGAACAGCTACCTCTACCTTGACTCTGATGTGTTTCTTTCTTTTTTTCAATATGCGTTCTTTTTTTCGTATTTCGCTAGTATGTTCAGTGTTCAGCTTCAGTTAGCAAAAGTCCCAAGTCTGAAGGTGTATTTACCGTGATTTTCGCCTGTATTCGAGTTGGATTTTACTGGTTGGTTTGGAAGACGCAAAGAACGAAACACGGGAAGATAAACAGCTCTCTTTACGGTGTGTTGTTGCCTTTTTTTGTTGTTGGTGCTGAATATACGGTGTACGGTGATCGGTGATCAACACCGCACCGCAAACATCGATCGGTATAGAGGGATAGAGGTTGTTTTACTAACTTAACTGACTCGAGATATACAAACAAGAGTACAGTAAGAGATTATCTGCCATTGAGGATACACGCGCTTGATGGCTTCGGAAATGTTCTACTAAGAACTTTAACCATTTTTTTCATACTATTTTTTTTGACTGGTTTTTTTAAATGACTGCATTCTGTTTTGAACAACAAAAAAATAAAATTCTGAAAAAAACTACGAAATATTAGGAAATGTTTTACGTTTACAAACAATAATTGAGATTTTCGCAGGATTTCGTGTGTTCTAAAGTGTTCTAAACTTGTTGTAAGAAATTCTTTAAGTGTAGACGATGAAGAAGAAACGGTTTGAAATATGGTCTTAACGAAGCCAGTTAACTATTTCTACAAGTTCAAAAGAAAGAATTAAATTCTAGCGTTTTTTAAAAGTTCTGTTAGTGGATATACAAGCAAATTTTCTGGATTAAATAAAAATAAATGTGGATTTCTGTGAAAATGAAGAAACAAATTTTGTGAATTTTAATTAAGGTGAAAAATCAATTTACTGAATATTGAAGAAAACAAAAGTTGTTCAAAAAGTATCGTATTTTTTTAGTGAAACAAAAGTGAGAAAAAAATACACAGAAAATATAAAAAGTAAAAATATTTTCCCCAAATGAATTATTAAGTGCTATTTGAAAACAAAAAAAAAATAAAAAAAAATTGATATTGATTTATAATCAAAAAAATTTTTTGTGAACATCACCAAACGAGGATACTAATTGCAATAAAATGCCGAAGATATTCTTGATTAAGAATCGCCTGCACCAGCAGCAGTTGAGATTATTGGAGGCGCAGAATCTACTGAATAAGGATGAGGATAGACTAGGAACGTTGAGTCCGCCATCACCAAATGAGCCACTATCGCTCGTGTCGAGAAAACGACGTGATGGTGACCGAGACGATGGACAAGGTTTGTTAAAAATATTTAAAAATTTTGAAAATTTTATTTAAAAAAGTTCTCGGAATTTCCACCGCAAAGGAGATCACTTTTATCAACACTTTGAAAGTCCGTCGAGATAAGTTAGCGGGACTTTCAAAAATTGTAAAAAATTCCGGTACAACGAAGTTACAGTAGATTTTACGGCTAATTCTGGGATTTTTCGAACGAATTTTGATACCGGTTTTATTTTTTGGACAGATTTTTAAAACCACAGCGGAATTTGAAAAAAAAGTCATTTTTTTCTAATCTTTATACAAAACTTGAAACAGATCTCAGATTCCCCCATTTTTTTTATTATTTCAGAGAGAAATTGAGTATTTTTTTTAAATGTCTAATCTAGTATTTGTAAGCTCCGAATTTTTTAATTAAAAAAATTCTTATAATCAGCTAAGCTCTAAACTTTCATTCAAGAACTCGTTTTTAGAATCTTTAATTACTTTTTACACACACTGTTTATACTATAAATCATTTGAATAGATATTAATAAGCATAAATGTAAAAAAATGTTTTTTGACAGAAAAGATTTTAAAAATCTAACTAATAAATAACCATAGACCCCTCATTATTTCACACTAGAAAATTTTGCGAAAAAATTATGGATTACAATCTCAAAATGGTTACCATTTGCTATATGAAAAACAAATTTTCAAAAAAATAATTTACAAAGTAAATAAATTTATAAATATTCAGTAAAAAAGCTCTAATAGCTATTAGATTCATAAAAGGGTTAACGTTTTTTATGGTTTGTATGTTACGGCAGAACTCGAAAATGGGTTGATAGATTTTCATGAAACTTAGAACTTAAATTAAGAGGAGTAAGGATTCAGATATACACTCAGAAAAATGATAAAGCTGATCTAAGTCAACTTTTTGACAAGTCAACTCTGGCTTGTAGCAGGCATCCATTACATGAAATTACATCCTCGAAATATCTTTCTCAAGTCGAAATACCTATACCCGTACAGCTTCTTACGATCTACTTTACTTGCTGCAGGTTTAATTTTTGATTTTTTTTCCCGTCACCGGTTGACACATTTTTACTTTTCCAACGCCCCGTTTACACGATTTTTTCTTGAATTTCTTCCGGAATTCTATTCAGAATTTGTTCTGCGAACTTTTTTCATGGATTGCAGAATAAAATTACTTAGGAAAAGTTCATCATCCTTGGCGCTACAGAGCCCGGGCCTTCTCAATTGAGGTTTCATAACAATTTCTTCCCTGCGTGTCAAAATATCGTCAAAAGTTAAATTTATTCTCTCGGTTTTATATGAAAAAAAAATCGATTTCGGGCGTCTTTTAGGAATAAATTTCTGAGTTTTGAGTCAAAGTATAAAAAAATTGTGCAAAAAATGTCGAAAAATAAAATTCCTGAAATCAAGTGTCAGGTGTTAACAGCCTTGCGGCGTAGGCTAAATTTTTGTGCAGTAAGCTACGCCGTACGCAAGTCGACGACTTTTTTTCCATTTATCTAAGTGTAGGCTACAAAGTTAAGTTATTGTCATATTTGCTTGGTCCCTTCCCCTCCTCATACAGACGTAATCCTATTTTTGTAATTTTCTTAGAAATTGTCCCGAAATCGGGTGCGAACAACCCGGCATTGCACGGGGGTTAGAAAATTTAGTTTCAGCCTATCCAGGTTTATTCCCTAAAATTATCAGAAATCACTGCTACATGGCCGCGACTTTAATGGCGAAGAAAGATGTGAACCGCCAACTACGCGGTCGACATAAATGCTACTTGGGTTCAGTATAAAAACCAAACCACAGAACTCTTATTACAAAAAGATGATTAGTATAGATACGATTCCGGCTTATCAAGGGTTTGACTTACACAGGTTTCACAGTAAACATTTTGTAAAAGACTTTGTCCGTGGTCTAGAACCAGTTAAAAAAATTAAAAATTAGAGAAAATCATCATAAAAATCGCGGAAAAATATTATCGTGGAAGAAATATCATTAACCTTCATTGGACTCCTTGGTACAATTGTACCATAGGGGTCCAAAGTACGTTGTATGAAATAGGGGTCCAACGAAGGGATAAAGGCAATTTCTCAATTCATTTATTTCAGTGGATTTTGATACTTTTTTTTATATTTAAAAAATATACATATGAAAAATCATAACATTTTTTGACTAATCTCAGCAGCAAGAAATCAGCAAGAAATCGTAAATCACAAAAAAAATTACGGTCAGTAAATTGAAAAAGCTTTAAATCACTGCTCGAGGTTAACTAGAGTCCCTGTATGCCTATGATAAAATCGTATATTCTTTGAATTCATCGTAGATTTTTTATGACCAAAAATTTAAAAACAAATCTAAATACATTCATACTAAACCAACGGATATACAGTTATGTTGCGGTACTTTGTCGTAAGGGTCAAAAAACTACCTCAACTTAAAGAGTGGTCACAGTTTTTTCTAAAACCCATCACAACTTTTTCTCATACAGCACTTCAAAGGAAATATCATTGCATAAAAATCCCAGACCCTTTTTGCACAATTTTAAACCAGCATAACCGGTTCGCTATACCTTTTTGTCCTTCTCCAAGTTTTTATACACCCGAAAAATTGCTCTTCATTTATAGCGAAAAAATTCGCATGTCTGGCTTGCCGCAATTTCTTGAATAACTTGAATTTCTTAATAAATTCCCATGAAAGAAATTTTGTTCTCCGTCTAACATTAAAAAAACTTAAAATATTGTATTAAGAATAGTTTTCCATTTCTCCAACATCAAACGCGAATTTCATATGAAAACAAATTTTCAAACCAAAAACGAAAGATTTCAATGCGCGTGACAACAGAAACTTCACGTTTTTGCAGCTCTTAAAAATCCATAAAAAAAAGTATGAAGAGCAGTGAAAATTTAAATAGAAAAAATTATTCTTTGTGGTTATTTTTTTTCTCCGTCTTTTTGGTTTCGGTATACTTCTGATCGTACGTCGGTATTACGTCGAGCGATCATCATATAACGAATTGTGTAAGCTTACATATGGTATTATTATAATGTCTTATTCTATGTTCGCTTATTCCATGCTTTTTCGATGCCGTCGTTTTTCATTTTGCCATTCGCCATTTGCAGAAAATGTTAGAATAATCAACTCAGAATATATTCTTTTATTTATTTTTTGTGTTTTCCCAGAGGTGCATGCATGGAATGAATTTTAGTAATTTGCATGCATATTGAGTGAGAACTGAGAATGTTTTACTTAAGGAAATTCGTTGAACTCAACAAACTGTTTTTATACAGAATTGAGTTATAAAATATTTGATTGGAATAATTTTTTGTGATTCTTAAGATACAAAACATATGATGTAATAAGAAATCATGTAATCATTGCAATTTTATCACAATTTTATTCATTTATTTATTGTATCATAGCTTTTTTGAAAAAAAAAAACTCACAAAAATCGCTTTATGTGATATTTATTGCGGTTTTATGAATAATTTTATTGGAATATTTTATTATTATTCAAACCGCTGTTATATTTGAATTTAAGGACCTTCCGGAATGAATTATTAACACATTGGAAAATCGATCCCGCAATAATAAAATTATAAAATTCTTAATGCAATTCTATGGCCATTTCAAAAGTAATTTATTTCAAATACCCACAAAAAACATCCACCCCATGTTTTTGTTATCGTGGTCACAGAATAATTCCTTTAGTAGGGTCACTTTTTTTATTAGGTCCTCGGAAACAGGTCAGGGAATTGTTTTCTTAATCCTAATGTGTTTTGGGCACAATGTGTGAACTAAAAACTCCTTTAATGGTCGAAATAAGGGCGAGGTCAGGTCGAATGCAGGTAGAAGATCCGTTTTTTGCGATTGATTTTCACCGATAATGGTTAGAAAGTGTTTTATTTTTTTTTTTGTTATCTGGAAAAAAAATTGTGACGCTTTTTTGAAGACATTTCTATGTATTTTTAATTTTTTTTTTTTCTTATTGCAAAGATAAATATCGTAACGGTTTTCTTTAAGATTTTTGGGACAAATTTTTACAGTCAAATATTGTTGATGGTTAAAAAAACAGGGATATCCATTAAATACGTCACGGTAATTTTTTTCAACGCCGCTCCCCATTCCCTCGTATATTTTTGTAGACTATTTAATACCACCGATCTTCTTATTCTTGTAAATGCGTATTTTATAGATATCTCCAAAGTCCCAGTCAGCCATTTCAGAGATGCAAGCCAAAGTTTTTTGAATGTGGTTCGGTTTTGGTTCAAGGGTGAATTGGATTTCTGCTTTCTGGGTTTGGTTCCAAAAATTTCAAAATTTGGTTCCGGTTTTAGTTTTGGATTCTCAAATTTCACAAATTTGGCTCTGGTTTTGGTTTCTAAAATTCCAAAAAATTAGTCTTGGATTTAGTATCTAAAATTTAAAAATTTGAGTTTGATTCTGGTTTTGCTTCACTGAATTTTCAATTATCTCGTGGTTTTGGTTATTTTACAAGACTCATATAGGGCAGTGGAATGTTCTTTTGGTACTAGATTAACATAAAACAAATGCTGAACTTGCCGGTAATAGAAAATAAAAATTATTCGGTCCTAAAAATGTAAGTTTGAACCGTAACAAACTATTAAAAAATTCCTAGTTATTGGTTTCGTTACAGCATTTGTTTTAAAAACTGGTTATGTTCGGTTTGGCCATTTTTTTAAAAAATCGTTTGGGAAGAGCAGTTCGGTTTATAGTTTGGTTTTGGTTCACACGAATTTCAATGGTTCAGTGGTTTTGGATCGGTTCAAACAACCGGTTTGCATTTTTGATTTTTTTAGATTTTATTCAAACTAGAGTTCCTGGACCCCTATCGCATTACAGCCACAATACAATTTTTTGAGTTTGAAAATTAAAGTAACTACAATTGTATCGGGTCTTTCAATAAGCACATAACAATTTTGTATTTAAATAAAACAGAATAATTGAGATATCGGGCTGAAATTTATTCCAGGTGTAGTGGACATGTTACATTTAAGTATGAAATTCGATGTCGTTCATATGGCCACCGCGAGCACGTTTGCACTGATTGATTCTTTGGAGCCAATTTTCCACCACTCTTCCACACATATCGGCCGGAACGTTGGCAATTTCGCGTTTGATATTGTTCCTGAGCTGCTCTAACGTTGTTGGCTTGTTGGCATAAACCAACGACTTAACATAACCCCATAAAAAGAAATCCAACGGCGTTAAATCACATGAGCGAGGTGGCCATTCGACCGGACCATTTCTCGAGATTACACGATTGCGAGCACCGACTCAGAATTTCGGTAGTAAGTTTTAATAATTTCCAAACGTTGCTCGTTCGTGAACTTCACCATGATAAAAATGTAAACCTTGACTGACGTTTTAGCATTGCCAGATCATAAAAAAAGTTTTAGGGTGCATTTTTATTAAAATACAAAATTGTTATGTCCTTATTGAAAGACCCTTTATATGAGAAAAACTACAATTGTATGAGAAAAACTACAAAAATCTGAGAAAAACTACAAAAATATGAGAAAACCTACAAAAATATGTGAAAAACTACAAATCCCAGGGGCCTATCGTCAAATACTCTATATGAGGACAGGCAAAATTTTTATTTGAGAAAACTCCATTTATCTGGGAGAGGGGGAAAGGAGTGGTCCAACTGGATATTGATGTATGCATGAGTTATGGAAAATCATATTCTTAACACATTTCACCTTTATAAATTTTCCAATAGAACTCACAGTTTTCAAAAAAATCGATAAAAACTATTTCTTTTGCATGGGGACGGGGAGAAATGGTCCAATTTTGCCCATTCAAGAACTTAGTCTTGCGATTTACAAGAAAAAAGCAACTGTAAAAATTTCAAGTCTCTAGCTTAATCCCTTTGAAAGTTATGGTGTTCACGGGCAGACGGAGAGACAGACAAACGAACAGACAGACAGACGGACGGGGTATGCGGAAATCGAAATATTTTGTCTTCCCAGACAGTGTAGTTAATTTTTGTGTCCGATAATTGGTTCGATGCGTTACAAACGGTATACGAAATCTACTTCTATATGATTCTCACATAGAGTATAATAATATAAAAAATAAACATTTCAACGGGAAATTAAACAAAAAACATTTGAGCAGGTTTTTTGGTGTGAAATGGTATACATATTCTAAAATTCTAAACAAAACATTACACTCAACTTCGATATTTGATCCAAAAAAGTTGATAAGCTTGAGAAAAAATTAAAAAAAAAAACACATTACGAATCACAAAACAATTTCTTCCATGAAATCCGTTATAGATTTATTTGAAAAGTTCAAAACATTTTCTATGAAATTATACTAAAAACTGGCATTTAATTAATGCCCATAAGAATCGACGGTTAAAAATTTTCTACGCCACCGCATCCGCCCCAACACTTTATAGAATAAAAATCGCATTAGCGGAAATAAATAAAGAATTCCAAACCAAAAATCATTCATCACAAGCACATGTTACTTAACTTATTCATGTGTGTTTGTGTGTGTTAGTGACCAATTAAAATAATATTTAAATTAAAAATCAATCATTTCGATATATAGATTCCACCATTTTAAACCACAATTAGACATCATAATCAAGAATTCAATTATTGATTCGCGCGCCAAGCGAGTAAATCAAATTTTATGTCGAAATTCGTCATGAAAAAAGCGTCGCGACCGCCGCCATGTTGAAATCACGAATATAACGTTATTGTCGCTTCGTTCTGAATATTTTTATGATGAGTAAATTCATTGGTAGTCTCCACTTATACCGTCCAAAACAAACTTTCAACTCAGACAGAAATCTTTTTTTACTCATCATCGCCGTAAAATCTTGGAAATCCTGTTTCCGCTTAAGTCCATATTTTTAATTTTTTATACAACTATCTGAAAAAAAAAATCATTCGTATGCAATGAAATCTCCGAAATCTACAACTTACCAGAAAAAACACCCGAGCGAGGCTCATATAACCGTTCCAGGCTCAAACATCAACCTAACCTAGAAGATTAAAAAAGGTTATGTTCAAAATGGTAAAAAAAAAATCTTCGCTCCACTGATGAGGCATATGCGTCAGAAGGTGATTGCCAAAATTAACACGAAATGATGAAAATTATGAACAAAATAAAATAAAAAACTAGCACCCGAACTTGACAGCGATAGTCTTGGAAATTTCTTGTTTTGATCATAAGATTCGCTCGGTTTTACCGTTAAACCAGATAAAATAAGAGAAAGATTTTTTTCCTGCTTTATTTACGATTCATTTTATCGCAATTTTATTGATTTGAAGTAAATTCTTTAATGTGTATGCGTAGTAAGAATAAATAAAATCTGTTTTTGTTTTACAAATTCTCGTATTTTTTTATCGCATTGCCGCCATTTTGTATTTTGTATTGAAAGTCGTTAAATTGAAACTTGGGCTTTTATTTTTCGAATGCGTTGCATCACGATTAACGCCAAGTTTCGATTTGTTCTGCTTGTTTGTACTCATATCGATGTTGTTTTCGATAACAAAAATAATCTAAAAGAATGTCAAAAAGAAAAAAAAATGACTCGAAAATAATTACGTTACAAGTTTTTCAAAAAAAAAAAGCCGTTTTGTGTCTAGCCAATTTTAATTGCAGGAGGCTTGACATAGCTATGGGAGTGGGAAGTGGAAAATGAAGAGAAACTTTGAAATAAAATTACGGAAACGGTGTGTAGAGAAGGCAGGAAAGCGAAAATGGTGTGCGTTCAATTTTTAATGTTTTCTTGGGGGCACCTGTTTTTATTGCGTTCAGCAATCTTCTTCTTCATTTTTGTTTATTTATTTTTCATTAATTCCATGGGCTCATTTACTGAACTTTTGGTTAAGTGCTCGCCTTAATGGATGAATAACCATAACTTCAATTTAATTGACTATTTTCAGATTCCTACTGTAAAAAACATTATTGTTGTTGCTGATGACTGGCTGTTCAAGTGTTAATAACCTTTTTACTGACGCGTCGTGAAAATGTGCCCTTTATTTGTAGAATTTAGTTTAGCGAAGATTTTTTTTTCATTATATTTTGTTTGTTTATTGCGGCCGAAATAAAATTGCAAATAACCGGTTCGGTTTTATTAAAAGGGAGAAAGAATTTTTACTGCTTTTAATTGATGTACACACTTTTAAATAAGTCAATATTAAAGTTTTTTTTTAAAGCGCTATGGCCTCTTGAAATTTTTTACCGTCAAGGTCATATTCAGAAAAATATTTTAATTACTGTCAATTGGGAGTTTACAAATGAAGAATTGAAGTGTGGGGGTTGATTAATGGAAGATAAATAAATGGAACACGATATTCGATAAACTTGTTAATTTTTTTTTAATAAAATAACTCTGGGTGTGGTTTTTACAGTCCAAGCTCTACCACAAGTCCTTTAAATTAAAACTTAAACAACCAAAACCGCTTTCGTCTAAAAAAACGTTTAAAAAGAAAAAAAAACTATAGGAAAGAAACGTTGACTGTCAACCATCAACACGTTGACGATGGCC